>OZ010799.1:110838100-112112767 GCA_963932465.1 Maratus speciosus | reverse complement strand
CACAACATCGTATCATGCACTCAATATCTTATTTTTTCCGCGCACATGGGGAAAAATACGATGTTCGCTCAAATACCTAAAAATAAATTAAAAAGACGTTCATGTAAAATAAATGACAGCGTTGTTTCCCATGTCTTAAATTTGTTTTACCGTGCAAAACGTTTGTCTCGTCTTTTCATCGTCACGTTCATTCAAGATCAATACCATCGAAAGGAAGAAATATTAATATTTACACAGGGAGAGAATCTTTTCCTTTCCGATCCTCAAAGTCTGTTTAATATCTTTGTCTGACGATAGAAATACGCGAAAATGGTTACTTTATCGACTTAGATTGTTCAGCAAAAATCGGCAATGAACTTATTCACTGTATTTCAAAGAAGAAAAATCTAAGGAATTGCTGACGTTGTTGCAAATAAAAGAATACGTTTGATAACACTGACATATCTATCTAATCTTTCCACAGAAAGAGAAGGAAAGAAAAAAAGGCATAAATGCCGAGAATATTGTACGAAATGTTAATTTAAATAGCAATTGTTCAGTGCATTTAAACGTTAAAGAAGTGCATTTCGTAATAACAGTGTTGAATCAGACATTTCCCCCCCGGCAGGGATCTTCGCAGCTCGGGGGAAGGTGGTAGGGGCCAATAGGGAGCTCCAGGAGGTAATTTGCGCTTTTAGATCATTAATAAATACTATGCCCACAATCTTTGGGAGGGGGGGGGGGGGGATTTGGAAGCTTCTGAAGGGGGAATGGTGTCTCTTCCGGGCTTAAGAATAATTTAATTCCAATTCAAAATTTTTGAAAAAACAAATAAGAAAATGTATCCAAAGAACGAATTTCAATTACTGCACATAATAAATGGGCCATATTTATCTTCATAAAAAATAATAATAAACAAAACAAATAAAAGGACAATTTTACGTAATTATTGACTTTTTTTTTTCGTGTGAAAGTTACTCTAAAACTTTCCGAAATTAAATATTTATTATTTTCTACGGCTCAGTTTTCAATCCTAAAACAATATTCAATTAAAATGTTATTTACATATTACTGAATAAATATTATTGAAAGGAAGACAAACTGATATTTTCAAAGAAAGGAGCTTTCGTCTTTACTGATCAGGCTAAACTGCATTAAGTTTCTTTAACCCTTTATATCTTGGCAATACTTTTAAGTACCATTAAAGAAAATTCAATGTAAAATTTATTTAATTCGTCTTTTAATAAAAGTAGATAGCACTTTTCATACAAAACAATTTACTCAATTCTATTTAGAAAGCAAAGTGAAACAGTCGAAGCTAAATATTTTTTAAATCCGGTTATTTTCTCAACCATTTATCTAGGTGTAGCTTTTATACTATTAAAAAATGTTATAAGAAAAATTTGCAACCACAAAACACTTCTCTGTTACAAATTGGATCACAATACATATACAAGGTGGCCCTAATTAAACTGACAGTACTCAAGAGTGTTCTGTAAATCGATCTAATTGAGACAATGACGCCAAATTTTATAAGAAGATTAAACAAGACAGGAGACGAAGGATTCGGCAAAAACAAAATTTAGTTCCAAAAGTTACCGCTAGGGGGGTATGTGGCGCTGTGTAATGGGAAAGAGTTCTAAAAATGCAGAATCAATGCTAAAGTCGTTAAATGTGCTAAATTAAAGGTAATTTTATTTCAGTATTGATTCTGCATTTTTAAAAACTCTTTTCTGTTACATAGCGCCACATATTCCCCTGGCGGTGACTTTTGGAACTATTTTTTTCCGCGGAATCCTTCGTCCCCCGTCTTGTTTAAGGGGGTAGGATACCTTTGATCAATCCGAAAAAGTAAAAAATATCACTATGTTCCAAGCTTCAAAACTTGTGTAATAAGTCAAATATTAAAATCAAACTTCATTTAAACATAAAGCTCATATTTAAATTTACATTTAAAAAATATATATACTTGTAAATTAATAAACAAATATTGAGATGATAAGTTTAAAAATATATGATAATAAGAGAAAAAAAATCTTGCGCGCATGATAAAATCTGAAAATATGCATATAAAGAGGAAATTTTTGTGAAAATAAATACATAATAGTGTTACCTTTATACTAAAACCAGAACATTTGTAAAAAATATTGACTAAATTTAAAAATTAACAAAAAATTAAAAATTTTCACTTTTTAAAATATATTTTCAACGTACAAAAAGAGAAAAAAAAATAAAATCTTACCTTTTTCTGGTTTTAAGTTGTAGATAATACAGAAATGAATATGTGGTAAAAATTTCTTTTGATTACCATGCATAGTTTTTTAGTAACACTGCGCGCAGTATCAAAATTCATCGTTTTGAATAAACGCAACGCAAAGTTTAATTATCCTACGTACTCTTAATATGCAGTCCTAATAAAACTGCCATAATTAGTAAACTAATGGGTATTTTTTAATGCGGTTTTTTGCATATTGTTCAGAAATGATTACGGAATCAAAATATGCATTAAAAAATTTCGAAAATTTTCATTGTTTAAAGGTATCCTACCCCCTTAATCTTCTTATAAAATTTGGCGTCATTCTCTCAATTACATCGCGCTACAGAATATTCTGAGTACCGTCAGTTTAATTACGGCCACCTTGTATTTACACTGTTCTTATAAGAATTGTGAGATTTCCATAACGGTATTTTTGTTAATTAATCTAATTATTCTTGGAAATATTTTGCAAAAGAGCTCTAACTACCGATTTATTCAATCAATTTCAATTTTTAAAAAAATACCTAAAAATCAAATTATTATTATATGGGGCATTCACACAATCTTTTGACTTTTGTGAAGAAAAATCAGGCGAAATTAAACTTGCTAAAATAACATTTTAATCTGATAGACGAATGCCTTAATGATTCAAAATAAAGAAAAAAGGGTCAGCAGCGAAAATTTTTTTATTTAACTGAGGTTTAAGTTAAACTTGCGAGTTTAATTTTTCTTACCGTTTTACCCCTATAACTTTTTATTTTCTTCTAAAATTTTACTTATAATGAATTTGCATAGTACCCACAGGACATTCAAATAATAAATAATAACAATGTAGTACTTTTAATACAGAATTTTTGTATAACATTGTCTTAAAGGGGTGTTAAAGTGGGGACGGTAAGGTTAAAAAAAAAGGGGATGGTATTGGAAAAAAGGGACGAAATGGTAAATAAAGGGACGCTAAGGATGGAAGGATAAGGATAATTACCACCTATTTTTAGGAAAATCATGTTAAGACTAAGTGATAGCCACAATGTTCATTGATTTTTAGAAACAGTTGTTAACATTGGATTAATTTTTTTTTTTTTTTTCAATTTACCTCAAAAAGTGCAGGGATAAACCTTGGGAACGGTGAGACTACCAATAAAGCCACGATGCTTGAAATTGATATTTAAATGCTAATTTAAATTCTGCAGTAAATTTCCTGTCGAAGAATTTTAGACATTATTTCTCTAGCATACTTCTGCATGAGAAAAAACTTGAAAAAAAATTCTGTGGCTGCATCTGAAACGATTTTCTGTATAATTTTGGACGGTAAGGATGAAAAACCCAGGGACAGAGTTTAAAAAATAATAACAACCCTAAAAATGTGTGCAGGTTAATTTTTAGCTACATATTTACATAAAACAATAGTTCCAATTTCAGAAAAAAATTACATCGAATTATTTTTATTGAAACAATTTTATACAGACAGCTCCAAACTTAAAAATCAGTATCAGGGACACGGGACGGTAGATGAGTTTTCCTGGTATTTGGACCCCCAACATCGTCCAGAACTTATTTATCTCGTTAATATTGTTATGCAATCATGCAATGGGATGTTCCCCAGTATATGGAATAAAAGAAACACAAAAAAGTGTATTAAATAAAAAATTAGTATTCAGGGACATGAAAGTCAAAAGATTGTGAGAATGCCCCATATATATTGTTATAAAATGTAACATCTCTAGTAGTAAATAATCTCAATTTTATTTATTTATCTTCCTCAATCTTAAATTAATATTTATTCATTTTAAACTCAACTTCAAATCTAGAAAATTCTCTTCAAAATATTTAAGTTTCCTCTTAATAAAGATATTCTAAATTTTATTTATTTTCCTCAATCAAACTTAAATTCTATCTTTCAATCATTTATTAAATTATATTAAACTAAACAATAACAATAATATGTGTAAACAAAGTTTTACGTTCGTGTTTGCTTTCAAAAAAGATCGCGATTCTACATTCTTTATAAGTTTAATACAACGAAAATAAAAATAATTTATTTTTTAATATTGCGTGCTCAATCTATAATAAACAGATAGAATATATTTTTCTGATTAATTTGATATAAGTTGCAGAAAAATCCGTCAACAAATATTGGAGATATTTAATTTAACGTTTTCTGCATTTTTCTATTTTTAAATATTGGCGCGATGCTTTCTGTCCGCCATTGATAAAAGGATGCATTTCTGCGCCATTTTTTTCGTACAATTCGGTGACATCGCGAGACACCCACGCGTATAGTTCATTCAACTCATGCGTTCCCGGATGGACGCGCGGTACTTGAATGCATCGGATTTGTCATTTTCAAAATCTTACACATTCTTGCAGGCAGAGAGCTGTTTTTCGTCAGTCAACAAGGATTAAGTCGGAGGGTGAACGTGCAGTTTTAAGAGACTGCGGGGTTTATCCCCGTAGCGGATGGCAGTTAGTTAAATCTTCGTAGTGAAACAAGGATAGTATTTTGTCTACATCAAGAAATGAAATTACAGTGTATGGCTAATAAAATAGTATCTTCAATAATTGGAATTTAAGATCTGTCGACATTCTACAGTGTGAGAACATCATGCCTTCCTAGATTCAATGATGACTACCGTTTCGATCAGAAATAATCTATTGCCTGTACCGCCAAGATAAAGAGAAGTATAACCTCCATCTATTCTTTTGATAATTCATCTCTACCTCACCTTATTGAATTTCCTCAGCAAATGTTTGTGAATCAAAAGTGGTATATTAGCGTATCCTGCATACTTTTAACTTCTGCTACTCCCTTCAACTCCTGTAATCATCATTATTCCTTCATTTAAGTATAAAGCTCCTACGAACAATTAGTTTAAAGAACAGTTTGAAGTATAATCTTTTTTTACAAAACTTTAATAACTTTAGAAAATAAATAATACCTATGGACATTTTCCCTTTGAAACCCATAGAACATTTCTACAACAACATTTTACAATATTGAAATTTCAATGCTTCGTAAGATAATCCTCCAATCATTTATTAATTCCTGTTGAAGTGAACACACGCTCATTGTGTTGAATTAATATTTTTTTAGTGTGATTTGAATAGTAATATATTATTTTGACCCTTCTTCCCCTCCCCTTTTTTTGAATTTAAGTAAATTATGTTGCATCAATAAATATCTTAGTTACATTTATATTGGTAGTTCATTTCGTCTAATTACAACCCCATACACACGAGTTGGGTGAGTAATTTATCTTTTCTTTATTTTTCAACAATTAAATGTTATATAATTAATAATTTTTAGATGGCTTTAATTCTATTTTCATTTTAACGCAATATCTAACCACTTTACTTTCCGGTCGGTATGCGTCTTTGGATAGAGGGATTTCATGCCTGTAAGATGTTAATTTAACTTTATTAATTCAATAATTTCAAGTTCTTAAATATTGCCAACTTAAAAAATTTATTTCATTAACTTTAAATCCCTTTCTCCAAAGCACGCGTATCATATATGTTCTGAATATCTTAGACATTAACGTAAATAACTATTCAGGTGAAGCAATTTTTGTATTCAAAATTCAGGATATAAAGGGCTGACAAAGATAAAGAAACCTCGTTGAAAATAAAGATGATAGCAAAACGTCCGTTCTTTACAAAAACATACAAAACTAAAAACGGCACAGAAACTGAATCATTTGAATCTTATCGTGATAACAAAAAAAACTAAAATTACGGTTTTATGTAATTATTTGGCAGCTTCATTTTCAGTGCTTCAAGAGACTTTTCAAAACTAAATAGTTATTGTCTTCTATAACTCAGTTCATATTATAGGAACATTTATTCTTTTTTGCACATTTAACATGTAAATCGATATGATTCAAAAGAAAAAAAATAATATTTAAAAAAAAAGAAAAGAATTTTTCTTTTCAACTCGGGGGTCAAGTGTGTTCGGTATTTTTAGCTAAGATTTATGTTATGCCAGGGCAGAGCCGTAACTAGACGGGAAAGGGTGGGCTGAGCTCCCCAAGCAAATCTTGAGCCGGTTCTACGCATGGGAGTTCATGAATTTAATTCTAAAACAAACATTAAAAATCCGTACAACCAAACTAAACTTTATATTTTTCTACTACTGTGCATTTTTTAAAATGAAATTTAATTTATCACGTTGCTACGGCAGCAGACGATAAAACGATATCTTTGGAATAAAGGAATAAATGGAATAAAAAGTTTTGTTGATGTTTGTGATAAAATGTTTTTCTTTATTTAAAAAAAAAAAAAAACCGTAATAATTAAGAGCAATTAAATAATCTCTAATTATTTGCGTGCGAGGTAAAAGAATTATCGTAATATCCGCTACAGTTTCTTAAATATTGCAGCGTGGCATACGTAATATGGATATCTCACATTGCAGTAAACGTTTAGAACTGGTTAGAATTCGCGCGATTACGGGTTAACCATAAAAAAAGGAGCAAAAATTCGTAAAAAACATAAAATATATATTTAAAATTTTGCGAATTTTTTCCCCAATCCTCCATGGGACCCCTACCAACAATTCGTGTGCCAAACTTCGTAGCCCAGCGCCGTGTGGTTTCCGAGTTTTCGAGGTTACATACATACGCACACGGATTTTAATAGTGTAGATTATATATTATTCAATATCTACAATTGATATCTACAATTTAAAAATACATTATTAGTTGAGTATTGCAGTATATGTTGGACACCGGTAACTGCTTTGCGAGGGTCCCGCGTGACGTTGCGCCGGCCGTGGTTGTGGCCTCAACAAAACTTTCTTCTATTTGAATCAAATCGTCTACAACCAAAATAAAATGAAAATTAATTTATTCGTTCTCGAGATATAGCTTATTGCAGAAATCGTGAAAAATACAGCATAGCAGCGCAACCTGTTGGGCGATTTATACCTAAAACTAATCAGAGTCTATCTATGTTAAGCTGTACCAGAATAGGAAGTTTGGTGAAATTCCGCACATCAGCTCTTAAGATATAGCTATTGAGGAAATTGGGATAAACACAGCTTAGAAGCAGAACCTGCGGGGCGAATTACACCCAAACCTAATCGGCGACAATTTATGTCAAGGTCTAACAGAATATGAAATTTGGTGAAATTCGTATATTAGTTCTTGAGATACACCTATCGCGAAAATCGTGAAAAAAGCAGCATAGCAGTTTTAAAAAATCTCAAGATCTGATAATCCAGGCAATAGAGACCGTATAGGGGCTCTACCTAGCAAAATTCATGGTAGTTCTGGAAAAAGGCTTACTATATGTTTTTTGGGTCGCTGAATCCGAATTTTTAACTCCCACACCAAAATTTTCCCCCCGAACCCCCCCCCCCCAATAGTTGTTTTTATCTTAAATTTCTTATTGTTTTAGGGGAAAAGCATTACGAAAGTCAGAAACTAGACAAAATTTGCAACAAATAGGACATATGACATTATGACGTAGGATGAACGGGGAGGGGGAGGGCTGCCTCTGAACATGCACTGCGGCGCTACGTGCACTAAATTATGAAGTCCAGGCAATAGGGGATTTTACCTGGAAAAATTAATACTAGTTCTGGATTTCGACTCACTTTATGTTTTTTGGGTCGCTGAATCCGAATTTGTAACTTCCCACCAAAATTTCACCCGGCAACCCCCCAAAAAATTGATTTTTTGAAAAAAATTTGGTTTTTGAGAAAAGCGCGCGGTGAACGTTCCGAGGCAGCGCCATCTCTCCCCGTTTATCCTACGTCATAATGTCATATATCCTATTTGTTGCAAATTTTGTCTAGTTTCTGAATTTCGTAATGCTTTTCCCCTAAAACAATAAGAAATTTAAGTTAATAACAACTATTTTTTTTTGGGGGGGGGGTCGGGGGGGGGGGAATTTGGGGGGGTAAGTTAAAAATTCGGATTCAGCTACCCAAAAAACTTAAAATAAACCTTATAAGGAAAGTTCGGAGGGGAGATGAGAGGGCGAATGTAAGCGTGTGAGTGGTTAAGTGGAATTGCGCAACTTAGTCCACGCAGCACAGCGCGCATTTTCCGAGGCAGATCCCCCCTTCTTCTTTATCCTAAGTCATAATATCATATATCTAATTTGTTGCAAATTTTGTCTACTTTCACAATTTCTAGATACTTTTCCCCTAAAACAATAAAAAAAAATTGATTTTTTTTAATAAAAACCTTTTTTTTTGGGAGGGGGGGGGGTCTTTTTACCAAAATTTGGGAGGGTTGCCGGGGAAATTTTGGTGGGAAGTTACAAATTCGGATTCAGCGACCCAAAAAACAAAGTAAGCCGATTTTCAGAACTACCATTAATTTTGCTGGGTAAAATTCCCTATTGCCTGGACTATGAAGTTTGATTAAATTCGGTGAATTACTTCTTGAGATAACGCGTCCAGAAAATGTGCGTTACAGACACATTCAAGCTCACGACAAATATTTTCTAAACACAGTCAAATCTCGTTCAGGACCTACAACGCATAAATTCAACGAAAACCAAAAATCGAAATTTTTTACGAATCCAATATTTTCTTCTTGTAAAAATAGAAGAAAATAAAAATCATTTTTACAATAGTATTTGCCTCACACTATGTTTCGGGAAAATAAAAATTGCAAAACCCTTGTTACTACAAGAACAATTGTGAATAAATATAGCACAAAAGCTGAGTCATAAATATCTGAAATAATAAAACAACTAAAATGATAGTTTTACGCAATTAATCGATGGTTTCTTTGGAAAAACCCACAGGAAACTTTTCTAAACTAAATATTTATTATCCTCTTCCTCTCAGTTCACGTTGTAAAAACATTTATCTTTTTTCTACTTTTAACAGTTAAATCAATAATACTTGAAACGAAGAAAAATTAACATTTCCAAAGAATATATATATTTTCTTTTTTCTGCAAAGAACTCAAGTGTTATGCTCACTATCTTTAACTAAGATAAATAACACTTGTACTAAAAGTACTTATTACTGAAAAATATCTGATCGACATTGTTTGCATATTATCGAAAGATCAGAAAGAAACTAATATGGTTTTTAATAGTAAAAAAGTTCTGGAATAAAGGGATTAATTTTAAGGTCAAAGAAAATATCTTTAAACCACAAAATTTAAAAGATTTAAACTAAAATAAGAAAATTTAAAGGATTTTAAGTAAAACAGGGGGTTAAGAAATTCAAAGGTAATTGTTTGATTTATTTATTTATTGTTTCTTCCTATGGAAGAAGTGGTGTAACAGCGCGTCAAAAACTTCAAGATATAATTTTATATTATTACTAAAGTTTCAAAATATAGTTTAATTAATTAAAGAGGAAAAAAAATTTAAGATAACTTCTAATTGAGACTTCATTTATATTTTTTCTCTTTTAACATTTAAATAAATATTACATGAAAGGAAGAAAAATTAACATTTAAAAATAAGAAAAATTAGTTTTTTTCCTGTCCAAAGCTCAGTATCTTTAACTAAGATAAATACACTTGCATTAAAAGTACTTAGTACTGAAAAACAGGGTTCATACTCTATTTGAATAACAAAATTCCCTGTCTTTTCCAGGTTTTCCAGGCCATATTTCATACAATTCCCTGACCAAAATTCACGACATTTTTAGAAATACGAATTACAATTCAAGATCTTAATGATTAAACTTACATCTGAAAATTAAAATAACGTATAAATTTGAAACTAAAAATCTATATCATTTGACATTTACAATATTTATATATATATATGCTAACAAGCAAAACTAAAATACAGCTCAGATGCATTCAAAGTAACTTTTTATACATATAACTTTTTTTAGACTTCTACTATTATGTCATTTATTTGTGTTGTTTCAGAAGCAGTTTGTTGTGTAAATGTTTCAATTTTTTGTCTTTAACATTTTAACTTCAGATACAGCTTTCTTTTATCTGTTTTTTTTTTTTTTTTTTTTTAACCATTTGGAAAAATGGTTATTGTTCTCGTCAGGATGGAAAATTAAAAGCATATCTGAAGGTTTTCATTGGTTTAATCCGCATTTTATTCGTTTTATGATTGGTCTATACAGTAATCTGTATTTCCCTTTAATTTCAACAACGATGGATACCTTCTGTTGCCACTATGACAAAAAAGTAATAAAAGCTACAAAAACTCAGAAACAAATTGAGATACAGCTTTCAAACAAATTGCATTTAAAAGTACATTTTTTTTCTCTATCCGACGGTATAAAAAGTAATATCGTCGGATGTTTATAGTTTAAGAATGAAATTTCATTTAAAATTGGCCGTCAGATTTCTTGGAAATCTGACGATGGAAAAGCCTTTTCCCTAACAACCAATGAAATGCTTGGATATTTACGTAAGTTTCAGGTGGATAATACTTAAGTTTCATGAAATCTGACGGGTCGCAGGCGATATTTTTGGCTTGCAATTTTTACGTGTAATAACACTATTAATGTTTAATTCATGGCGTACGTAATGTATGATCAACTCCGTGCGATTTTTTATGTCTTAAATTTTAGTCTTAAAAAAATCGTTTTCCAAATGGTCGTTGTAATTTAATAAATTGCTTTTTTTTTTTTTTTTTTTTTTTTCTTGCTTCATAATTTTTATTATTTTGCTTATATAATTATTCATGATCTCCCCAGTGGCAGAAAGTTTTGTAGCTGTCTGCGACAAGCTTTTAAAATTTCATAATCTGTCTGCAAATTTTGCATGTCATTTTAATGAATAAATAATAAATTAAACTAGGAATTTTTTATCATTCTATTAAAAACATGGTAAGCATGATGCATTCTCATTAATTTTGCTTATAACTTTTCATCATCTAACTTCTTGTAGAGTTTCTAAAGTGTGAAAGATAAGCAGAACCACACATAGGCAATAACGATGCTTTTAAAAATCTTCGGAAGCTTCAGAGGCCTCAAGCGCAAAAAGCACAGAGTTTTTTTAAAACCCTTGAATGAAATTAGGTTTTTTTTTCATTCCTTTGACAAAATTCGTGTTTTTTCGCACACTTCTGATGAAATTCACGTTTTTCCCCCGACCCTTTGACGAATTTTGCGTTTTTTTCGCGATCCCTTGACAAAATTTGCATTTTTTTTTCTGCGGTATTTTGTGGAAATTATTTTTTTGTAATTCTTTGGTGATATTTACATTTTTTCCATGGCCTTTTTGACGAATTTCGCGTTTTTCCCGCAATTTTTGGACGAAATTTGCGGGGTTTTTTTCGCCTTCTTTTGACAATATTCGCGTTTTTTCCACAATCCTATGACAAAATTCGCGTTTGCTCTGCGATCCTTTGACGAAATTCGTACTTTTTCGAGATACTTTGATGAAATTTGCGTTTTTTTCATGATCCTCTGACGTAATTAGCATTTTCCGCGATCTTTTGATGAAATTTGCGTTGTGTCCGCGATACTTTGGCGAAATTTGCGTTTTGTTTGCGATCCTTTGACAAAATTTGCGTTTGTTTCACGATCCCTTGACGAAATTTGCGTTTATTTCACGATTCTTTGACGAAATTTGCGTTTGTTTAACGATTCTTTGACGAAATTTGCGTTTGTTTCACGATCCTTTGCCAAAATTCGCGCTTTTATCGCGATCTTTTGGCGAAATTCGCGCTTTTTAAGCGATTTTTGGTGAAATTCGCGCTTTTTACGCGATTGTTTTGTCAAAATTCACGTTTTTTACCCGATTTTTTGACAAAATTCACGCCTTTTACCCGATCTTTTGCCGAAATTAAAGGTTTTAATGCGATCTTTTGTCGAAATTCACACTTTTTACGCGATCTTTTGCCGAAATTCACGCCATTAACACGATCTTTTGCCTAAATTTGCGCTTTTTACGCGATCTTTTGCAGAAATTCACGCTTTATATGCGATCTTTTACCGAAATTCGCGCTTTTAACGCAAATTTTTTTCATAAATTCACGTCTTTTTACCCGATTTTTTTGCCAAAATTCACGCCTTTTACCCGGTCTTTTGTCGAAATTAAAGCTTTTAACACGATCTTTTGCTGAAATTCCCACTTTTTACGCGATCTTTTGCCGAAATTCACGCCATTAACACGATCTTTTGCCGAATTTTGCGCTTTTTACGCGATCTTTTGCCGAAATTCACACTTTTTACACGATCTTTTGCCGAAATTCACACGATCTTTTGCCGAAATTCGCGTTTTTTACGCGATGTTTTGCCGAAATTCGCGTTTTTTATGCAATATTTTGCCAAACTTCGCGTTTTTTTCGCGGGAAAAATTGTCCGAAAGTTGCAGACAATTTTTTAAATTGATTTCATTAGTGCAGACAATAATTGTCCGCAAAAGATTTTTTTGTCCGCGACTATGTCGCCGTGTCGCGGTGTTTCTGCCACTGGGATGATCTCATCCTAGCCACCTTAACAAGGCTCAACATTTCTTTCGCTTAAGTACAGACTACACTGTTAAAAATACAGGTTCAGTTCTTCACCAATATTGCGGTTAATCAATGGACCTTCAAGAGAAATAACCACTAACTTGGATTTCTTTAAATGACTGTGATCTGCTGATTTCTGATTTCACGTACTTTCTGGTTCAATCTTTGTTATCGTCGTGTGGCAACGGCGAAAGACGGCTACCTAAAGTTTTAATGGCGGCGTCCATGCTTCCTTCTGGCTTCCTTCTGATTTCGTGGAATTACGTCGCAAGAACCAATTTCTCTCAATATTCAAGGTAAGTTCATAATGATTATTGTTTATTTTACTTTTATACATATTTTAATGATATAATGTTTCTTTCGTACACGAAATTTACCTAGAAATATTTATCTATATTTTCTCTAAGCCTAGACTTTTTAGTACCGATTCAGAAATTATTATGCATTGTGTCAGAAATATGCAACTATTATAAAGTTATTAATGTCAGTAATATATTTAATAACTTAAGTATAGCTAGTTAATTCGTTTATAGCATTTATGCAAACGAAATTAGTTTCCAATTTTAATTTTTTCGCTTTGCTTGTGTTTACTTAATAATATGCAGTTAGCATAAGTTTTATACGTAAAAAAGTCCTTTTACTACGACGAAATCATGATATATTACTGCATAACTATATCTTTTACATTACATATAAGGATGTTTCAGGCATTTTATATAGCTAAATTAAATTTAAAAGGTTTAAATGATTTTTAAACCGATCAGTTAAAAAAAATAATAAATGATGTTGATAAAAAGAGGTTGACATTTTCCTTTTTTTGTGGGATATTTAAATTTACATTCATGAATACTTTTATTTTGTAAGTAATGCATATATGCAGCAATAATTCATTTACAAAGAACATTTTAACGTTTTTAAAACTGTATCTAATAATGGAACGGTAATCTTTGTTTTTCTAAAAATATTTTTTATTATAAACTCTTGATATATGTTTGTATGACTCTCTTTTAAAAAATATTTAAGCATGTTTATGGCATTTTATTTTATATAACCAGGGCTAAAACTAGCCCTTTTTTGCACCAGGGACAAACATAGATTTTGCCCTCCCTACTGAATTGCGTAATCAGCTTTGTCAAATATTGATTTCATTAAAACATTGAAAACGGAATCGAAAGGAACTGAAAAAAAAATCTGTTTTATACAAGATCCTTATCCCATATCATCCTTAGATCATTCTATGTCTTGACATGCCCCAGAAAGTACTGTTTTAATAACACAGTGCTGAACATAGAGGTGAGAAAAAACAACAAACAAAATCTTCATTTGGTGTCATCTTCGTCTTCCGTGCTGGGGTCCGGGACACTTGCCCCTCCCCCCCTTTAGTTTCAGCCCTGTATATGACTAGACTAAATTAAATTTTTAAAAGATTTATTTGATTTTTAAACCTCTCATTTAAAAAAAAAAGTAAAAAATGAAGTAAACAAAACTGCTTATAGCTTTTTTTTTTTATATATATAACATTTTATTCATGAAAAGTTTTATTTTATAAATAATGTAATGGATACATGAAGCAACCTTGGTTGGGAATCGCCAACTGTATTGAAAGTAAGGTTCATTGATATAGTCAAACATCATTGGATATACAGTAAACGCTGTCTAAAGCGGAATCGATCGGGACCAGAAAAATTTTCCGCAGTAGACAATATTCCACCTTAGACAAATTTTACTCTATGTCTATGGATTCGCAGGGACTTCAAAACCTTTCCGAGTTAGACAGATTTCCGTTTTACACAGAGTCTGCCTTATAGAGAGTTTACTGTATACCTGATGTTTATTTTAAAAATATCAAGATGTTTGATATTTTCATGTACAGTAAAAATCTTTATAACGCATTAAAACCTAATGCAACCTAAAAATGTGAGGTTTTGCGTTGTATAGAACACCTTTCACTGTATACAAATACATAATAACATAACATTTTAAAACGATGTGTAGTAGTAATAATCATGGAACGATAATCTTGTTTTTTAAATGCTACTATTTATCACAAACTCTTGATGTATGTTTGTATGATTGTCTTTTTCAAATTATTTGAGCTTGTTTTATAGCATCTTATGTAACCAGGGGTCGATGCAGGTTTTTATTCTTGGGGCCCATTTCCTGAAAAGCAAAAGTTATTTTTGTGAATTTTGTTATATTTTTGTGAAAAATAACATTTTGTAACGAAAGTTGAAATCCAGTTACTCAAATTCGAACCAAGAATTTTTTAACGAAAACTTCTTTAAATTCCCTTGCTAAAGTTTTTGTTTTTCATGACCTGGTGTTATTTACAAATTACACATTTTAACACAGTTTAATGTAATTAAGGGGCCTATTTTATTAAAAGGAATTTTGTGAAGGGGCCTGTTTATGAAGTTCATTTTTGTGAAGAGGCCCATTTTATTAAATTAATTTTTGTGAAGGGGCCCATTTTATTAAATTAATTTTTGTGAAGGGGCCTATTTTATTAAATAGATTTTTGTGAAAGGGCCCTAATTTGGCTCTAAATTTTGCCTGGTAACTAAATTTAAAAAAAATTGATTTTTAAACCAAATTTTTTTTTTTTTTTTTAAATGAAGTTTGAAAAAATTGTTTGTATTCTTTTAAAAATTGTCTTTTAACATTTTATTCATGAATAGCTTTATTTTGTAAGTAAAGTATTGGATACATGAAGCAATGGGATTAGAAATTAGCAGTTGTTAGTCGTCAAATGCAACTAAATTATTGCATTTCAATACCACAAAATTATGCCTAGACGTCAAATTTGACGCCTAACTTTCTTTCACTTTATTTTCTGTAAAACGAACACTCTCATTTGTACTTTAACCTAAGTTCCCACCCCCCTCTCCCGTATAATTCAAGTTGAGTTAGGAGATCCGTTTTTAAAAACTAAATATCTTGACTTCAATTTTTCAAAGTGATTTTCTAAGATTACCTAAAATAAATATTGGATGACAACATTCTATTTTATGTGTTTTTAATATGTAAGATTTTTCCTTTCTTGTATGTTCCTAAAACAAGACACTGTATTGAGAATCTTAAATTTTAGTTGACCCTTTTTCCAAAGAAAGTATAATGCCACACCATATCCAAAGGTTCATTTATTTGCTATTTTTTTTTAAATTTTCTGATGCATTTTCAGTCACAAGATATTTTCTAATCTAGGATTATCTCTGATTGCATGTAAAAGTTAAGATTTTCTTTCTATGGACATAATTGTTTGACAATCTGTTTGTTTTGTATGTATATTAGCTTTATATATATATATAAAGTTAAACCTTTTTGTAGAAACCAAATGTTGTTCAATCATGTTTTACACTTTCATAGAAAAGTTTTCTCACCCTTAACATATAAAAATTGAAAGGATATATTGTTAACATGGTTGCAAAAAGAAATGGGAAAATATAATGTAACATAAAATTGTAACCTTGAAATGCAGTTTGGCCCCTTAAAAAAAAAAAAAAAAAAAAATGCAGGTGACATTTTACGTCCTTACACCTTATCAAGTATATGAAAATATCAAGATGTTTGGTATTTTCATATATTTGATATTTATTTTTAAGTTATCACTAGTATGCAAGATATTTTTGATATTTTCAATGCAAAACAAATACAAATGAAATTTTCAACTGCTGTTGACTGTGTCATTCTGTAGATGAACTTCTGTGTCTCTGGAGTGACTTTTTTGCCAAAGAAAAAATTAGTATCTTTTTCAAGCTTTAAATTTGAAGTTTTATTTTTAAACTAGCTGACCCGCCCAGCGTATCAAAATCGATAGCAATTGCAAAACAAAACCCCCTTTCTCCTAAGCTGATAATATACGTAAAAATAATACATATTTATATAAACATATTTATTGTTTTGACATGTATAATGTTTATTAAATAGGTATGTTTATAAATATTTAAAACAGGGTTGCTGGCTTTTAGCCAAGCCAAAAAAAACCCGGACGGCTTTTTTTGGTTTTAACCACTTGAAAAAAGCCGGTTTTTATTTTTAAAAGTTGATTTACAGTTAATTCGCTTTAAATTTGGATCAATTAATTTTTAATATACTTATAACTATTTTCTACTAAAAAAATTATAAATTTCTATTAAATTTTGTAAAAGTCTTTATAACTGCTAGAAGGCAACTGTGAAGGCATTGTATGAGAAAAAAAAATTATAAATATTGAAAACAAAAAGAATACTATAAGTTAGACTCCAAACTGGTGTTTTGAAATTCTATATTACATAGCTCCACAAATATTACACATTTTAAAGATTATATTTAATTAAATAATGACAAAATGTAGCACATCAAAATGGAAACATTCTTCTGTGTCCATATGGAGAGATTAAGCCAGTGGTTCCCAACCTTTTATTGGCCACGTCCCACCAAAATCGTCTATAAAGTCAGTATGCCCCCCCCCCCCCTCACTTTGCAAATTATGTCTCTTTTTATTTAAAAAGTGAACTCTATTCACACGGTGAAAGCGTAATACAGTCTTAACAATAACTATACATTTCACATTTTTTAACTTATCAAAGACGCGTTTGATATAATTCTATAAATACTATTGAGGCACATCTTCGCCTTTGTGCCAAAAAGTGTTTTGTATTACTTTTCCAACTTACCCCAGAGTTAAAGAAGTTTTATATCGTCTGTATTTTTATCTTTACAAAAAATTTTGAAGAGAGACTTACATTTAGCGTTAAAATTGATAACATTCACACATTGTATAATTTATTTTTGTAATTTATTGAGAATTAATAGAAAAGCTTTGGATACTAAATTTTCTTTCTATGTATAACACAATATACAAAAAGCATTTCAAGATTCTCATCTTTATCAATTTTCAGCAACTATTACTCCCCCATCACAACACATTTTCTCTTTTTCCCTTTCCCAATATTATCACTTGCCTTCCACGTATTATCTGATTTTGAAATTTAAAATGTATATGTCATCGTGTAAATTTATTTACTATGTAAGATGCCTGCACTAGAACCATAGATATTTACTATCTACCCATTTCTTTTTCTAATGCTATTTAAGATTTATAAATTTTGTATAGTTGGTAGCACCATGTTCAGATATTTCACATATTTTTAGGTTGGATATTTTTAAGAAAGCCAGCTTTATTTTAAGTAGTTTCTCGTAAAGAGATTCTACGTGTGGCATATAGCAGAGCGTTAGAAAGCTCACTCAATAAATAATCGTAAACGCTATGAAAAATTATAAAATACAATAATAACCAGAAAAATTATAGAAATCTTTTAATACCATAAAAATATAATTAAAATAATTTTAAAAATTATTTGTATAATTATTCTGGTTTTTAACTCTATTTTAATTTTTCGACTGAAAACATTTTAAAATTTAATATAAAAAAAAAGTTATTTTTTAAATTTACTTGTATTTCATTTATTTTTAGTCTGCAACATTACTTAAAAGGAAAAAAAAAACTTAACGAATAGGTGAGTAACAAATTTGGAATTGCCCCCAGTGGGCCGTACGCCCCACGTTGGGAACCACTGGATTAAGCTATGTTAAAAAGGAATTAGAAAGAATATAAAATTTGAGGAGAGTTTGGTACATTAGTGTATAAAAAATAGATCATTTAAGCAAGAACAAAAAAAAAAAAAAATAAATAAAAATTCTCTAAATGAAATTTTGAAAATCTTGTTGCTAAGCATATTCATAATGTTTTTAATAGTGAGAAATGGTTTTTTTTATATATGACTATGTATAATTTTAAATGTTAGAAATAAGACTTGTATATCAATAACTCTTAAAATTAATTAAGTAATAAAACATGTAACAATTGTCCTCTTTAATTTTATAAAGCAGTAAAAATGAAAAATTTGGTGTGTGGGGGGGGGAGGGGGGGGTTAAAGGTCAGTGTAAACCAGATAAAGCAGTTGGCATTGCCCTTTTAAAATTTAGCTGATATATTTGCAATTCAGACTACAAATCACTAGCAAGACCATCTAAGTTTTATACCAGTATTATTGTCCTCATTATTGAGAAATTGGGTTACTTATTAAACTCTAAATCAATTAAATGTCATTAAAACAAATTAAAAACACTTTAAAATGTGTAGTTTATAATTACAATGCTTCATTGTATAAAAGCCAATTATGGCCAAAAAAGGCCAATTTTGGCCAAAAAAAGCCGGTTAAAACCATTAAAAGCCACTGGCCTGGCTTTTTTACCACCCTGATTTAAAAAAAACAATGTGTTCTGCCACCTTGAAAAATTTGGTAAGATGCTAAAACTATCTTTTGCACCATTTTTGTATTCCTTCGCCAATTTTCTGTGCACGTGTGTGTCTATATTATAGAACTCTGATGTGAAGTAATAAGAAACTTTAACTGAATTGCAAAGAATATTTTAATGTTTTTGAAACAGGAAATATGATAAAAATTGGAAATTGTGAAAACACAAATCTAGGCACTTGTAAAAATTGTGCTCATTAATTCAAATTCCTGCAATTTGTCTGTAAAATTGTATTTTATAAATAGTAGTTTAAGAAAACATAGATATTTTGTTGCATTAAATTTTTGAAAATTTTATTTTACGAATGGAAGTTTAAAACCGTTTTGAAATTATATATTTAAATATAAATTTAACAGAACTTATAATTTCTTCTTTTAAATTTCCATAGGATTTACCCAACTGTGGGACACCAGCTACCTTATTTACGAAGCTGCAGGTTTATCAGGACAGTCAGATTCCTGGATTGTGTAATTAATGTAAGTACATTTCATTATTTTTTAATTAGCAGTAGGGTCAGGTGGGGTAAAATAGTTATAAAAACAGCACTTTTTACATTTGTAAGGGCTCTTTTTAGATTTGTAAGAATGTATTTTACTTTCATAAGACTTTTTTATATTTGGCACTTTTCAGTTGTGTGTGAACCTTTTTGATTTTTAAGGGTAATTCTTTTGATGTTTAAAGGCAATTTTAATATTTAAAAGTCAGTGCATTCTTTTAGAGGAAAGAATGAGCAACTTTTTAAATACAAAGGCCAGTAAGTTTTAAATATAAAAGCAGAGTTCATTCTAGGCGCTTTTCGCGGGGCGTGCCGCCCTGCCTGCCCTTCTTTACAAAATTTGGCGCCCTGATGCCCCCAATGTCCGAAATCCCCGCCCCGCGAGCCCTATCACTCGGAAAATCGACCGAGGGAAAAATAGCGCCCTTTAAGTTAATTTCATCGCTTATTTCAAGCAAACTCTAAACTATTTGTAAACATTATATAATGTCCTAGCACCATTTTGCTCCTAATCTGTTCCTTTTCACTCCCCCCCCCCCTCCTAAAAATGCCCTCTTCCCACAACAGCAAATTTTCGAATTTATGACCGATTTTTTTTCTAATTTTCGGAAAAGAATCAACCCCTGCACTGCAAAGTGTCATGAATG
The DNA here is from genome assembly GCA_963932465.1 of Maratus speciosus. NCBI lineage: Eukaryota > Metazoa > Arthropoda > Arachnida > Araneae > Salticidae > Maratus > Maratus speciosus. The sequence goes on along the minus strand of OZ010799.1, from coordinate 112,092,687 downwards.
TGGTAAAGGGGTAGTAGCAAAGTCTTTTTAGGGGGGTTGGGTCAGGGGGGGAAGAGTTATTAGTTGATTATTTATCATTGCATTAATGTGCCCTTTTTTTTTCTCTAAAGTGCCCTTTTATTGCAAAGTGCACCCTGCCTGCCCTTGATCCTAGAATGAACTCTGATAAAAGCAGTAAGGGCACATTTTTTTTTACCGACAGGCAGAGAGGCAAGAAGAGTTCTACTATTTCTGGTCATTGCTTTGTTTACATTTTTAAAACAGTAATTTGAATGTAATAATGCAATAAAAATTATAATGAGTGCTTGCAATATAGTTAAATATAATAATTAAGTAAAGCAGTAAACTAAAATAATAATAAATAAGATAATTTAAAAAATGATTAAATTATTAAAAGAGGACAAGTAAATAATTAATAATGTATAATTAAATAAAATATGCATAATAAAGATAAGATACATCTTTTGTGAATTATTCAATGAAATTTTCCTCTTAAATGTAAAGTAAGGAAGTTTTATTTCAGGTTTAGCCAGTCTTAATAACCAAAAAAGCTTGATTAATACATAAATAAATTTGGTATAAAGATTGTGATTACCAGTGATAGCAGCAATATCTTGATTTTTTTCAGAAATAAATTTATACTTCCTTCATGGAAAAGCACGAGTTCAGTCATATTATCAAGAATTACATATTAAAATACATACAAAATGATATAAAACTAAAAAATTCTGTAATTTTGTCCTTACATCTGACCTGAAAGTTGCATTGTTTACATCTGTGATGTGTGGATTTTAGGTGTTTGCGGATTTGAGGGAGTCTACTGTATTAATTTGATTAATTAAAATAATTTTCATTGATAATAGCAAATGAAAAACAAGTACAAAAATAATAAATTCTTTGTGATGCCTTTACAGTTAAAAATGTCAAAGTTTCGTATTGTTTAGCAGTGAATTTGAGACCTACCTTAATGTATATTTCCAAATATAGGTTATATATATTTCCAAATATTCTGTTAACAGAAGCTCATTATTGCTATTAATTTTTTTACAAAACATATTGCCCGCCCTACGCATCCTGAGAATGATAAGTCCAGTTCCAGATTATGTAGGGCAGGGTCGGCGAACCTTTTTGTTGCTGCATGCCAAATTCGATCAAAAAATATTTTATGTGACCATGACGTGCCAACTAAAAAACAAATTTAGTAGTTGGAAAAATAATGGATTAAAATTGCTTAAGATTTTCTATTAAGATTTAAAAAATATGAGGAACATAGGGGAAGACGGGGTACAATGAAACAAAATTTACTAATTTTTTTTTCCTATCCCCAATTTTGCATGCACAAAAATATAATTAATGCATATTTTTAATCTTGTATTTTCCCCATCTAAATAAATTTTTATTAGGTTCTAAACAATATCTTTATGCTTGAAAAATAACAAAAAATAAATGTCTTACAGTGTTTCATTGTACCCCGTATGCCGGGGTACAATGAAACACATACTGGGGTACAATGAAACACTCCAAATGATAGAAGCAATTTTCACCCAGTATAGTTTATTTTATGAAAAATGAGAGAAATACAAAAACAAAACTTGATTAATAAGGAACTTGATAAAAATATTATAGTCTAAGATGAAAAATAAGAAAATTCTATTAGTTTAAGAAATACCTTTCATTTTACATTAAATTGGCGCAAGTCAGTTTCAAAAATTAGCATTTCTGTTTATATTTCAGTTGATCCTGAAGGAATATGGGGTGGTAGTTTCAACAGAATGAGTTTTTTTTTAAATGTAAGTTTCTAAAAAAAAAAAAAAAAAAAAAACTACGTTGGAGTCTTTATATCAAGTATTTCACATTTGACTTCATTTAAATGTATGATTTCCCCAACAGTATATATTTCCTTATGTTTTCATTTATGCGGATACTGCTTGTGCCATACATGTTGTGTGTGAATATCTTATTCTTAGTACCTCGATGACCAGCTGGGCCTGGAAAAAAATCTGGATCATCATCAGAGTCTGTAGCAGGCAGAGTTTGTTTACAAAACAATCCCTTCTCAGCTTTTTTTCTTTTTCTATTTTTTAATTGCTTAACAAGAGCATTTTTTACTGACCTGGTTAGAATAAAACTTTTTTTTTTCTGTTTTCCTACTCTTACTTCTAATATATTCTATTTACTACTTTTATTACTATAATAAAACATGTTTCATTGTACCCCGTCTGCAAGTGTTTCATTGTACCCCGCACTGAGGTTACTAAATAAAAATTTATTTTCAAACTTCTAATATTTATTTATTTTTAGTTTGGTTTTGGAAGTATGAAGACAACAACCCAAAGATAACAATGTATAGAAAAAATAATTATTACATATAACAACAAGGAAAAAGAAACTAAATTACTTTTAGTAAAGAAAGTTACTTTCAATGGCGTAAAAGCAATAATCTTCTATTGCTACTGTTGTAGAAGTGTGAATGTATCCAAATCACATCAGTAATTGGAACATATAGTTGTATAACATATATATAAACTGCAACTCTCTATGACAAATTTGACTGATTTTACAAGTAATGTTTCATTGTACACCGTGTTTCATTGTACCCCGTCTTCCCCTACATGTAGGTTACACTATGATAATTATGGCAACAAATATGTTTTAGAAAGTAATTAAAAAAAATAATACTATGTAATTTGATTTCTGTTGCTGCATCTTAATATCTGGTTAATTTTAATGCAAACTAAATGGCGGATTTATCTGACAAGTGCTTTCAGTATGAGTTTTGATAGTACTCATTTGTGAGAACAGTGGCTTGAAAGCATAGATAGACAGGAAAACTGTTAAAATGGCAAACACCAGTTTCTTTGAATAGCTTTGAAAAAAATTCAAAGTTTACATAAATTTATCACTAGAATTTAGTAATGTCTAACAATGATAGTTTTCAGTTATCGTCTTTGTTTGAAAATTTTTTGAGATCAGATTGGAATATAATATGCCACAATTAATTTTTTTCAATTTCCATTTAATCGAATTTAGAAAAGATCAGTCGCAATTTTATGTAATCTCATTTTATTTTGATTTAGAGCCACAAGCAATGTCGTGCCAAATTTATTCTTTCGCGTGCCATACGTTTGCTGTCAGTGATGTAGGGGGAAAATGCAAGCCTGATCTCGGCCCGGTACGAGTCTACTAAGAAAATTAAGCCCGGGATCAGATACCATGTCCAATGCTGATCTCTACGCTGGACATGTTACATTTCTGTATTGATGTTGTCAAACTCTCATCGGCTCATAACGCTCATTTATACTTATTCTCTCAAAAGTCATATTAATTGAAAATGGCCCATATTTTATCGTCTTTGTCGATTTTTTTTATATCTGACTGGTAGGCCCGCTCACAGCCCAGTAGCCACGGTCAGCACGCTGCAGGCCGCGAGTTCTGCTCCCGGCTGGGAAAGGTTCACTCAACCTTTCATCCCTTCGGGGTTGATAAAATGAGTACCTTGCTTGGGAACTAAACACCGAGGGTCTCTTGTTGGGTTGACCACCTGGCTGGGGCACATGCTGCATATCACCTCAGGGCTCAGGGTCAAGTAAACAAAGTTGGGCACTGTAGGCCCTGATCGTTCATGGATCGTACAGCCACAGGTTTAATGTTTTTTTTTTTTTAGTTTAGTAGGCCCACTTAATTTTTGTATCGACCTGGCCCGTTTGAGAGTTTGCCATCATTTTGCCTGCATGTGGCTCAGGCCGTGCAGACCTTTAATGTTGACAGAGAGTATTTTGTCCGGTTTGGTTCAGATTGGTAGTGTTGCTTCTAGAAAACAGGATGTATTCTCAAAAAGAGCAATTTTGTGCCATATTTTAAAAAAATTCGAATTATCAGTAGAATTTTGTAAAAATTTTTGCGAGCAATTGACTTTTTTGACCCCCCCCCCCCCACACACACACACACGATTTACTGATGAATTTCGTGATTATCTTCAGTGACCTATTAATGAAATTTGCAATAGTTTTCTTTTGACGTTTGGCGAATTTTGCAGACTTTTCTTGTGGCCAAATGGCGAAAATCAGTTTTTAATCACGATCGATTGTAAAATTTTACCCCTCAACCAACTTATGCTTTTCGTAATATTTTTCCACATATTTCGATTAAGAATTTCATACTATTTTCCGTCTACCTAATAGTTGAAGAATTTTACAGCTTTTTCTTAACACTGATTGGCAAAAATTGTGTGTATGGGAAAGGGGTGTCTACAAGCAATCGACAAATTTTGCTTTTTTTTTGTTTTTTTCTCACTTTTGCCGTTTCTCTGTCGACCGATACACGATCGTTTGCTGCTGAACTGGGTATTGAGCATGAAATAGTGTGGAAGGTTTTGCGTGCAGAAAACATGCCTTCCTTCCATGTGCAGAATATCAAACTCCTCCTACTCAAAGCTGATTACCCACTTCGGGTGAGTTCATATTTAGATGCTTGATGTCATACAGAATGATTCACTGTTTCCCACCCTTGTTTTACAAGCAATGTCATGGTCAGTACACATACAGGGTGACACATAAATACTGTGACGTGATGAAAATGACAATTAATTTATTTTAATGTTTTTACCCATTTTTGCGATATACTATTGTTTTATTCGTGATCCTCCTGCTTTTTTGTTGTGTAATTGCTATTTCAGCTGATATTATTTCACTGTTTAAAAGGAAAGTTTATAGTGCAAAGACGACCAGCCAGCCATCGTCCCTCACCACAAGAGGGGAATGCCATTTCCTACGATTGCCAAATTGCACCGGAAACAAGTCTATCGCGCTGTCAAACGTTTTAAAGAGACCTGATTGATAAAAGGCCATCAACGAAGGGGAAGACCGCGAAAAACAAGGACCTCAGTACCCTTAATATGACCGCGAAGAAGATCCAGCGAAATCCAGATAGAAACATCCAAAATCTGGCCAAAGAGCACAACGTTGACTGCAAATTCATGCGAAGACATGTCAAAGAAGATCTGTAACTCATCTCGTACAAACTGGCGGAAGGACGCCATCTCATCAACCAAATTAAGGCGACAAGGCTCGAAAAGGGCAAGAAGAAGTCCCTGTGCCGCAGCGATGTTCTGAATCGGAATTTCTTCACCGATGACAAGAGTTTTATGGTCCATCCTGTCCAAAACTCGCGGATGCAACGTGAGTTGCTACTCAAAGGGGCCCCGCGCATCGTGAAGGTGGGAGAGGTTCTTTTCCCGAAGTCTGTGATGATGTGGGTGGTGATTTCCGGATTGAAAAAGACAAAACTTGTCTTCATCCCTAAAGGCGTCAAGATCAGTGCAGTGACGAAGCTAACTTCGGAAGGTGCCGTGATCTCCTGCGCCTAAAAGCAAGTGAAGAACGTCGACTGGAGGTTTCAGGAGAACTGGCCGGCTACCCACGGAGCGAAGAAGACGCTGATGGGGTGCGAGGCCAATCTCTCGTGATTTTGAACGAAGGACGTTTGGCCCTCAAACTCCCGTGATTTGAACATTATGGACATCGCTGTTTGAGGCATCATGGAGCAAAAAGCCTACGCAATCAAGTAAAAGCCTCTGGATTCTTTGAAAAGCGCTCTGGAAAAAGCCTAGGCTAAAATCACGCTGGAACTAGTCTCAGCCATCTTGAAGAATTTACAGAAGCATGTAGACGCCTGTATCACCGCTGGAGGAAACCATTTCAAATTACCTTGATTGTTTCTGGTACAGAATTTTCTCTTCTTTTGAATGGTGAAGAAAACTAGTTGTTTTGTTCGTTCAGTGAAAAGTTATGGTCCTTTATCTGCGTCACAGTATTTATGTGTCACCCTGTATGTAGTGGCCCAGAAATCCCCACTGCACTGTCTTGTCGAAAGTGCACCGCAAGTTCGGTAACGCCTGAGGAGGGATTCTTGGAGATCATCTGTTGGGACGGTACCTTCTGCCCGAACGCCTCAGTAGTTCAAATTACTTTGTTTTCTTACAGCATATCCTCCCAAATTTTATTTTGAACCAAAAATCTGTACCCAGTGAATTTAATCATTTTGCAATACATTGATTCAGTGGTAGAATTGATTATTTAAGCATGACAATTTAATGGTCTGCATTCATCATCACTGGCCTGTTACATAAAATTCTATTAAGTCCCTTTAACCATTTGAGTGACCCCTCTCTCCTAGAATAAACCAAACTTCCTTTGCAGTTATCAGAAATTTTCAGCATAATAAAATGTAAAATTATAATTTACTAAAAATTAAATAAACAGTACATAAAAAAACAATAAAATTATCAATTAGATATTTTATTTCTGATTATTTCAATTTACTAAGGTTCAATGCAGTTGTGTGATTTGTGTTTGGTTGCAGTTTTCTCAGGGATGGGAAAATTTAAGTTTACCTGTGACCCTCTGAGAGAGGGGGGGGGGGGGGGTAAGTTACTGGTCCAATTGAATTTTTGGTGGTTTCAGACCAGCAGACCACAAAGGATTTCGAAAGCAGATTGATTTTTCAAATGCTGAAACTTTTCCTTGTAAAAGACAATTTGATTGATATGCTGTTTTTGGATTATTTTCCCTGAGTGAAATTTTTTTATTATTATTATTATGTCTGCACAAAAAACAATTTTATGTCTTAAAATATTTACCCTTTCATTTAAAACAGGTGGAGAAATTAACCAGATGCTTGGAGCTGCTAATACTTGGATACTAAGCTTCAAGAATTCTTTATATTTGATGACCTCGTATTTATGATCCTCATTTGTGGAAGAAAGAGGCTATTTTTTAAATGAATGGTCAGACAGTACTGCACCCTCCTAAAACTGTCGGAGAGAAACTCTGTATGTAAAATGGCATTATATTTACAGTAAATATTAGTCTGACATACTATATATATGTATATACATATAATTTAATGATTATATAATTTGTATTTTCAATAAATGGAGCGGCATACCGCAAACCAACTTAATTGTGTTATTTTATTGTCTGTGACCATTTCTTTTTTCAGCTATTGCAAGGCTGCTGTTGGTGAATATTTTCCTTTTCTACTACTATTATTTAAAAAAATAATAAAAAATCTCCATCATAGATTATCGTTTAGGAATACTGAAAAAATACATATATAAGCAATAATAATTAATCACTTTTGGCGCAATGCTATTATTAAATTAACTCTGTAAATCAAGTATTTAATATACTATGAAAACACATTGTGTATTAAAAAAAAAGCTTTAAAATTAATTTAAAGTAATACTTTTGTGTTAGCTGATATTAGAAGTTAAATGAAGGATTCTGCTACTTATATCTGCGTTTTTTTATGCTGATTAATTCAGTGTTTACGCATATACAGTAAACTCTGTGTAAGACTGAAATCTGTCTAACTCTGAAAGATTTTCAAGTCCCTGCGAATACATAGATATAAAATAAAATTTGTCTAAGGCGGAATATTGTCGACTGTGGAAAATTACCTCGATTCCACTTTAGGCAGACTGTATTTTGATTATGTATCCGTTATGTTTGTGTTTTATTTATTTATTGAATAATGTTATATTCATTATTGAGTGTTAAACAGAAACGAATGCTGAACTTTTTGTTGTTGTTTTATATTTAAATGAGTTAATTTTGCATAATCGAGCTGTGTGCAATATAAATTTTTAAAAGAACCGTGCTTGAAAATTAATTTAAAAAACATGAAAAATCAGTAAATTGAAATGCAGATTTAATTTAATTGCACTTGAAATTACAATTTTTCCCCTTTTAACGACATAAAAAAAGTGTGACGATAATTCAATTTGAGGAAAAGGGAAAATGGATTGCTTAGATTATTGTAACTGTCTATATGTGTCAGCAATAGTAGGAAAATCAAATTTTTATTTAATACTAATTTAAAAATAAATGCATTAGTAATAATTTTTCATAATTGGGGTTTTGGACAGAACATGTCAGTTTTATTGTCCAAAAGTTCAAAAATAGTACTATCAAAATGTATATAACTTAAAATAGTGATTGGTGAAATTTTCATATGTGTAACAATTGTACCTTTATATTAACGATATGAGGAAATGTCTAAAAATATTTTTTTGCTAATTGAAATATTTTATTTTTTGTTTTGTGAAAAAAAGGTAAAAATTTGAAAACACTATAATATCAAAATTTCAGCATCTTTAGATTCACAACAAAAAAAATCTACAGATCATAAAAGTAGCAGCTAAGTGCATTATGAAAACAAACTTTTTTCAAACCTGTGCAAAAATTAATATTGTTTGAAGAAATCCATTTAGCATTGTTTAAAGTAATGTTTATTAAAAATATTTTTTTATTTCCTGGATTTTAAATTAAAAATATAATAAAAACAGAATATGTATTTAAATCTAAGAAAATTATTTAAAAAAAAATCTTCATTATGAATGGTTTGTGAATAAGCAAACAACACTAAATGGATTATAAGTGTAACTGAGTGCGGAGAAATGTTCCAAGATGTACAAGGACAGAATGGTAATATTCGTGGAAGAGAAAGAAAAAAAAAAGCGATTATTTTGTGAAATTAGATCAAACTGGTTTACATTTGTTTTTAAAATCTATTTCAAAGACAATAGAATCAATGATTAAAACTTTAATTTTCAGTTTAATGAAAACAAAAAAATTATGCTTTCGTACTGCTTAGATAATCTGAGATTTTGTTCATTATTACACCATAAAATGATAAATTGAAAACCAAAGTCCTGGTTAATCATTTCACTCCAAAGCGAGGGGGGAAAAAAGAAAACTACAATCCGGTGTAACCTTTTCCCATAAAGTTGAGAGAAAACCCTGAATCGTGGTTCAACCTTTTACCAAAAAATTGGAATAGAAAAAACCTTGAATCATGGTTAAACCTTTCACCAGAAAATTTGATTAAAAAAACCCTGATTCATGGTTCAACGTTTCATCAGAAAATTGGATTTAAAAAAAAACGATTCATGGTTCAACCTTTCACCAGAAAATCGGATTTAAAAAAACCCTTGATTCATGGTTCAACCTTTCACCAGAAAATCGGATTTAAAAAACCCCTTGATTCATGGTTCAACCTTTCACCAGAAAATTGGATTTAAAAAAATCCTGAATTATGGTTCAACCTTTCACCAGAAAATTGGATTTATAAAAAACCTGAATCATGGTTCGACATTTCACCAATATAATGGTATTTGTGAAAGCGCCAATAAACTGGTGAAACATATCACCAATATCTCGGTTGCAGCTAAATTTCAGCTACTTTTCACCATTTTCTTGGTGAAACATCTAACTTCATTTTTAACAGTGTATTTGGCGACAAATTTGTAGAGCTAAAACATCTATATGTTGAAAATGTGAATATAGCAAAAATTCTCCTTTTAAGGGAAAAATCGGAACTTTTTTGCAGACGCACCGTGAACTCGGGAGAATGTTCACGCATGGTAGTGCATTAAAAAAAAAATCCCTGATTTTTCCAGGTTTTAGAAATTTTTTTTTCATTTTCCCTGACTTTTTGAGCACTTGTCATTTTCCCTGACAATTCCCTGTTTTTCAGGTTTTCCAGTCGCGTAGGAACCCTGAATAAGTGCTGATCGAATTTGTTTACATCTCGAAAAATCAGGAAGAAACTAACATTGTTTTTAATAGTAAAAAAGATCAGGAATAAAGGGATTTTTTTAAGACAAAGAAAATATTTTTAAACTTCAAAAATTTGAAAAGATTAAAACTAAAATATGAAAATTTAAAAAAAGATTTTAACTAAAATAGGGAATTCAGAAATTCAAAAATAATTGCCTGATTTATTTATTAATTTTTCTTCCGATGAAAGAAAGTGGTGTAGCTGCAAAAGTTTTAATATATAATTTAATATTATTTCTTAAATCCAAAGCTATAATTTTACATTATTACAAAAGTTTCAGAATATAATTTATCAATTAAAGCGGGATAAAATTTAAGATAGCTTCTAATTGAGAGTTTATTTATATTTTTTCACTTTTAAAAGCTAAAGAAATATTACTTGAAAGGAAGAAAAATTTGTCTTTTCTGTCCAAAGCTCAAGTATTCTCAGGATCTTCAACTAAGATAAATACACTTCAATTAAAAGTACTTACAAGGAAGGTCTCCATACGGGCATATCAGAAAAATCTGAAAAAATTACAGTGTTCTTCTCATGTGTATATATATGTTTATAAATTTTTTTTGGCGGAACCGCGATAGAACGTTCGTAAAAAAATGATGAAATTTTCGTTTATTTGGCGATTTATCATCGGTTGGCGATGAAATGAAATTTCGAAAAATACTTTTTTCTGCCGAATACTCTTTAAGATAAAAATGTTTCATGTTGAACTTGTTTAAATAAATTTAATGTAAATGACTCTAGTTTTGTCAGTTTTAGATTGATTTAACTATAGTTTTGTCATATATATATATATATTTATAATGAAAGTTAAATATCAAATTTTATGAATTAAAACAAAATTAAAATAAATTAACATTGTTTCAATGTCTCAAAATTAAGTCGAACTGAGCACTGTCGATTCAATTCTGTTGCTATGGAAACGACGAATTCTTTGAAATGAATAACTGCTAAATGGATCTTGCCTTTATTTTGGAATACGCTTAAATATATGAAAATATTTTTTTATATATGAAATTGTTTTTAAAGTAATAAAATTAAATAACAAGCAACATAAATATGTAATACGAAAAAATGTATTTATAAAACTCTCTCATTGTTTAAGTTTAAATTCATTAAATACTATTTACACGCATTCTAAAAATCAATTAACAATCAATTTTCAGGTGCACTAAAATCGTTTGCTTTTGGCGAGGAAAAGTATTACTCGCCAAATCGCGTGACGCTTTCGTCTTTTCGCGCCAAATACTCGAAAGTATTTTATTTTTTTACAGACTTTCTACTGTAATTCCGCCGCTAAATTTGACTGACCCTTTATTACATACATAAGCAGTTTAAATAGTATTTTTTCAAAATATTTTGAGTATGCCCAGTATGGAGACCTTCCTTGTTAGTACTGAAAAATTGCTGATCGACATTGTTCGCTTATTGAAACATCAGAAAGAAACTACTATTTAAAAAAAAAAAAAAAAAAAAAAAAAAAAACAAGAAAGAACAAATCGTTAATGCGTCAAGCATAGATGATGAAACACTTTCCAACACATTCAGAATAATGATACAAAACTGCACCGTTTAATAAATTAAAATATTATGTCTAATTCAACCATATGGAAACGCATAACACATTAGAAAACCCAATTTCAGCTGTTCCGACCTACAATCCGGAAATTATCGAATTCTTTGATCAGCCCTGTATATATTGTATTGCCCTATTGTATAGTAATAATCTTGTAGTGAAATTCAGTGATTTATATCAATTTATATTCATTTGAAATAGCATAATGTCATTAAAATTCACTGCAAACGATTTATACTCATTGACTATAATGTAACGGAATTCTTTTAAGTGCAACAAGTAATCCCACATACTTCATATACAATACCAAACATGTCTTGGTGACCCTAAATTACGTTTATCAATTGCATGAAAATCCGAATCTATTGACGGGAGTTGGAGTGCGGACAGACGGACAGACAAACCGAATGCATAAGCTCTTTTCAATTTCAGTGTAAATTAACCCTTTATCTACTGACGGTACTTATAAGTACCATTAAAATAACTTGTTATAAAATTCATTTAATACATCAACTAGTAGTAACACAGTTTAGAATGAGTTATAGATGCATTACTTTATCTTGTTCCAAAAGAATTATGGGTTACACAAAACAAAACTATTTTTAAAAGGATGATTTCTTTTACCTTTGTTTCTTTTCAGCTTTCTTGGTGTTGGGGAGGAGGGGGGGAGAATTTTTCAATTCGGAAAAATTTCTATATTTCTATTGAAAGAACATTATATTTGTACATTTCCTAATTCTACAAAATACTAAGAAAAATATTTAAAATAAAAATTTGAGTGGGGTTATAAATATTGCAAAAATCCCCATAAATTCAAATTTAATGAATCCTTCCAAATCCTTCAATCCTTCTAAAATATTTCTAAAATTTATTAAATGATTATGTAAATGTTCTAATGTAGTTTCAAAAATTCACGAAAAATGTTTTAGAAGATAAAATTTCCATGAATTCAGAATTCAGTACATAAAGGGTTAAAACATTAAAAACAGTAAAAATGCGTTCAGAATTCAGAAATTCAAAGATATTTGTCTGATTTGTTTATTTACTTATTTATTTTTCTTCCGATGGAAGAAAGTGATCTAGATGCGCGTCAAAAGTTTAAAGATATGATTTAACATTATTACATTAGTTTCAAAATATAATTTATCAATTAATACTAAAACGACCGGAAATTTTATCCAAGTTTTATAAAAATATTTTACACAGGAAATTTTATTTAAATCTGTTTAACATATTTATTTAACATTTTTCTTTTTTGTGTCTTTTAAACTTATTTTATTACCCGACTGCAAGAAGGGTTATCTGTTTCCCGCGTACTGGGTATGTGGATTTCTTTATATCCTCAAAACATCCCAACGGCTGGGTGGATTTTAATGAATGAGGTCTCTATCGATTCGTCTTAACCGTCCGATGGTTATAGGCTAGGTTTTGTTTTTATAAATTCAAAATGGCGGCCTTAAAATACAAAATGGCGGTAGGGACAAAAAAAATTACGCACTCTATGGAACGGCATATCATTGGACAGGTCTTTCAAAATGAAGACAATGTTTCATTGACTATTTTACAGTCAGAAGCTCCGTTTAAATATTACACAATCTGGAAGTTGTGTAGGTAGGATCTCTAGCTTTACTACAACTTTAACCTTCATAGACATCTATAGGCCTCATCAAAATTGTGTTTATAGATAGGAACTAACAGCAATTAAACGTAACTTAAATGTCATCAATATAAGTAAATAAAAAAATAGATAAGTAATATTTATAAAGTGTATTATATATATATATATATATATATATATATAATATACTATATAAATACACTATATATAATACACTGTAGTATTATATATAGTGTAAATAGTTTCACACTGATGAGAAATAATTAGTTCGCTTTTTACGCAGTCGGGTTTTTTGATTTTTTAAATGTAATTTACAAAGAAATTTCTGGTTCGAACCGAAATATATTCATATGGTAGGGGTCAAAATGACACCTAACGGTCTTTTTAGTGTTAAAGCGAGATAAAATTTAAGATAACTTCCAACTGAGAATTAAAAAAAAAAAATAACTAAACGTTGTTTACAACTTATTTAGAAGGACAAATACGCAAATATATACGGCACAGAAATAAAGTTCTTCACACTCTCATAAATAAACAAAAATAACAGTTTTAGTTAAATAGTTTCAATTTTGGCATTAAATACAAGAAACTTTAAGTCTAAATATTTATTATTTTCTACGCTTCAGTTCACGTTGGAAAAACATTTATCTTTTTCCACTTTTAACAGTTAAGTTGATATTGCTTCAAAAGAATAAAAATAACATTTACAAAGTAGAAGAATTTGTTTTTGCTTCCCAACATTGAAGTGAGGGGAGACAGTTTACCGACATTCTTTAGATGTATGAAGCATTCTCACAAAATTTTAACTTTCAGGAATAAAAATCTGATGAAATTAAACTTAATAAAATAACATTTTAAACTTATAGACGAATGCCTTAATGATTCAAAATAAAGAAAAAATGGTCAGCAGTCACGATTTTTTTTTTTTTTTTAAACTGAGGATTAAGTAAAACTTGCGTATTTAACTTTCCTTATCCTCCCCTTGACATTTTACCTATCTTACTTTTTATTTCCTTCTAAATTTTTAATTATAGTGAATTTATATCCCTCTAAGTGTTTGGGGCGTAATATTCCGTTCACTAAGCTCCAGGTTTCACAGCAATACAAGCAATATTTAAGATAATATAATTCTATAGATTTAATGAATTTTAAATATATTGAAGAATGATTAATACTCTCAAGGATTACATTCATATTTGTAAGAGTTTTTTTTTTTTTTATAATGTTGAAAGAATCATATTTTCTTAGAATTTGAAACAAAATGCAAAAAAACAACATTACAATTTTACCCTTTTGCAAGACGCTCGGAGGGATATGGTACCCATAGAACATTTAAATAAGAAATAATAACAATGTAGTATTTTTAGTACAAAATTTTGGTATAACATTGTCTTATAGGGTTGTTAAGGAAGGGACGGTAAGGGAAAAAAAACAAAGGACGGTAAGGGAAATTACTACTTATTTTTAGACAAATCATGTTAAGACTAAGTGATAGCCACAATGTTCATGGATTTTTAGCAACAGTTATTTACATTGGATTAAATAAAAAAATAAAATAATTTACTTCAAAAAGTACAGAAATAAACCTTGGGGACGTAAGACTAACAATAAAGCCACAATGCTTGAAATTGATATTTAAATGCTGATTTAAATTCTGCAGTAAATTTCCTGTCAAAGAATTTTAGACATTCTTTCTCTGGCATACTTCCGCATGAGAAAAAAGTTGAAATAAATTATGTGGCTGCATCTGAGGTGATTTTCTGTATAATTTTAGCAAGGGGGGACGGTAAGGGTGCTAAAATCCAGGGACAGAGTTTAAAAAATAATAACAACCGTAAAAATGTGCACAAGTACATTTTTTGCTGCATATTTATATCAAACAATAGTCACAATTTCGGAAAAAAAAATTACATCGTATTTCTTTTATTGAAACAATTTTATACAGACAGCTCCAAACTTAAAAATCAGCATCAGGGATACGGGACGGTAAGGAATTTGGTGGTATGTTTGGACCCCCAACATCGTCCAAAAATTATTTATCTCGTTAATATTATTATACAGTCATGCAATGGAATGTTTTGCAATATAAGAAATTAAAAAACAACCCCAAGAATATGTGCAAAAATAAAAACTATAATTCAGGGATTTAAAAGTCAAAATTATGGAGAATGCCTTATACGTCAAACTTCAGTCAATCAAATCGTTGAAATAATAAAAGAAGTGGAATGAAAGTTTTATGTAATTTTCGAGTTCCATTTTTGGGACTGCTCCAGGAAACTTTTCAAAACTAAATACTTATTATCTTCCATGCCTCAGTTCACACTGGAAAAACATTTACCTTTTCTTTCCCAATATTTACATTTAAATCAGTATTACTGGAAAGAAGCAAGATTAATATTTAAAAAGAAGAAACATTCGCCTTTTCAAGCTTAGAGCTCAAGTGCGTTCAGTATCTTTAATCAAGATAAATCACTTGCATGAAAAGCAGCAAGTAATGAAAAATAATTGATCGAAATTGTTTACATATTAAAAAATCTGGAATAAATTATCATTTTTAAAATGGTAAATACGTAATATAGCATAAAGATATATTTTTTTCTTTTTTAAGACAAAGAAAATATTTTTAAACTGAAAAAAAATTAAAAGAGATAGGTTAAAATAAGAAAGATAATCTGAATAGTAACTTAACTCGGCTTTCGGAAGATTTTATAGGAATACCGTGGAGATAAATTTCAGACTCAGATAAATTTCTGAGATAAAGTTCAGATAAAGTTCAGATAAATTTCTGACTCAGTGAAATTAGTTGGATTCGAACCAATATTAAAAAATTGGGACGTTACTTTTGAGCCAATAGTGCTTTATATCGCCGCAATATACTCTGTCCGCCCTTATACTCTGTCATTTTCTTGGTGATTTTGTCTATAGAATCGGTTGAAAAATTGTTTGAAAATGGTTTACATAGCTAATCCTTCTGCCGGCAATACACACAATTCTTGAAATGGAGTATGACATCAAAAATCCGGCATTCGAAAACCCGGCAACTTCAAAAATCCGGCATTAAAGTCACCCCCTCTTTTTTTTACACTACTAACTTACGGGAGAAAGAAAAATAGCAATTGTTTACGAATTAAAAACTTTAAGATGAAAACGGCGGATTAGCGAACTGCGAGATCGTTGACGCTGTGCTAAATAGAACTGCGATAACTGTGGTAGCAGCTTAGAGGAATAAGGACGTGAAATCAAAAGAAAAAAGGTGTCACTAGAAAAACGGATAAATTTGGCAGAAAATTAATATATGCTAGAGAAACAAGATTTTATTTCAGAAATCGATATTCTTTACTTGTAAAAAATTCAAGAAAAACTTGTTAAAAGAACTGCCAAAAAAAAAAAAAAAATTGAAGGAAATAAAATTGACATCGATGTTTCGGAAAACACACTAGAAAAAAATGACTTCATTATTTATTAAAAGAGATTTTTGTAACATAGAAAATATCAGTTAAAGTAATTTTTTTAAATATTTTATTTTCTCTTTTTCTCATATAAATATAATTTGGCTATGAATTAAACTATGAATAAAGGAACCATTAAGATTATCGGAAGAAAATAATGATATCATTTTACCAGTGGCGCCAACTTTTGAAAAATATTGAGCGGGCTCAACCATTTTAGGATAAAATGAAATGGACATTTTGTTTTCTTTGAAGATAAGGAGATAGATGTGAAAATTACAACTGTGAAGTTAGAATTTCTTAAAATAGAATGTAAAGTTGTGATTTTATTAAACTATGTTCTCATATAAGGTCTTCATTTTATGCACTCTAATATTTACTATTATACTATGAATATAACTATAAACTAAAACTCAAAAGGACTAACAAATGACGCATGTCAAAAATCCTTTTAAAAGTCTTTGACAGCATGTTCTGAAAAAGCATTTAATTTTTTTTTTTTTTTTTTTTTTTTATGAAAACTATTTGATTTCTTGTTTTCTGAACACTTGCAATTTTCGTGCATTTAGGATGAAAAATGAATTTGGAAAAGGGTGAGAAAATAGCCAATCTCCATTTGAAAACAGCCTAACATTACTACTTTTGTATGCATTTATTTGCTAATTTTTAGGTGCGTTCGTAGTTATATAAATACGTAGCACCTATAGTCATCGTTCAGTCCGTCCGTCTGTCTGTCTCTCTGTCTGTCTGTCCGCATATAACAGAGCAAAAACTACCCAACCGAATGGTCTGAAATTTGAAATATATGATTGTTGCAAAATTTTGTCGAGCCATTTCAAATTTTATGAAAATCGGATGTATAGTTTAATTACAGGGGCAGTCAAAAGTTTTTCTTTACATTACGGCCAATGGGAAAAATTATTGCAAGTGCATTTTCATGATGTTACAGCCTTCCGAATGGTCTGAAATTTTAAATATATAATTTTTGCAAAATTTTGTCCAGCCATTTCCAATTTTAGGAAAATCGGATGTACAGTTTAATTACAGGGACAGTCAAAAGTGTTCCGTTACATTACGGGGAATGGGAAAAAAGTTATTGCAAGTGCATTTTAATGATACTACAGACCATGCACTTTATGAAGTGCAAAAAATTATACATTCAGTACAATATGGGGTGTAAAAAATAATTATAAAACTAGTTATAGTACGAACGCACCTCATTTGCCACGTTTGACGAGCAATTTCCAACTTGTTATTATAAAGTTAGGCTATAACACATAAAAAGGATGAGTCTGAATATATCCTCAGAGAATTTCTTTGTGAAGTACATCAATACATTGTAATCATTCATTACCATCTCTATCATATAGAAACAGTAATATTTTAACTGGATTATGTAAGCAAGTCTGAAATTTTACGTCAAACGTGGCAAATGAGGTACGTTCGCACTATAACTAGTTTGATAAATATTCAGATCTTGGTGCTATAGCTGTTGCACTCTCATGCAAAATTGAATGAATACAAAATTTGGTACTTCTTAGTTATCCCGTCGACCAATTTCGCCAAATTATATAAATCGCCAAACCGCTCGCCAAATTATACATTGACATAATTTTTATTTTAAAAAGCGAAAGGACAAATAAATTAGTAAAACATTAATAAAAATACAAATGAAACGTCGAATTAATGGTTTTATTGGCCATTATTGGCATGTAATCTTACAATAATTAATTAATGGCAACCATTATTGGCATTTAATCTTACAATTTGGCGACAGTAATTTGGTCGACGGGATAACTAAGAAGTACCAAAATATATTACGATTATATACTTTAAATTCAGTAATACGGAAATAATAGGACTCAATCTTAAATAGGACATCATCACCATGGTAACCTAGAATCATTACCTATCATGGGATATCATTGAATTAATTACGTACGATAGGATTTAACACTAGAACGCCCGGAAGGAGTCTATTAGACTGCGACCATATGATTAAGTGCCTATTGGAACCCAGAAATTCTTTCGTAAATTAAGTTAAATTTAAACCACTCAGATTTACGTTAAATAAATCAGTCAAATAATTTTAAATACAAATTCTGGTGTCAAATATTTTTATGAAACATGAGTAAAATTTCCGGGCGTTCTAGTGTTAATAGAATGAAGAAAACTTTTAGTAATATCTTTTTAAGTTTTGATTCGATTTTCATAAAATTAGAAATGACAAAATTCTGTAACGATTATATATGTATTAAATTTCAAACCAATCGGTTGGGTAGTTATTATGCTGTTATATGTGGACAGACGGACGCATCACATGACGACTATAGGTGCTACATATTTATATAATTACGAACACACCTAAAAAAGCTCGAAATGTTATGTATAAAACTCTGAAGCAAAAAGATTAAAGAAACAGAATATTTTTTATGTAAAGCGCAATTACGTTATATTTTATTTTAGGAAACCTGAATTATTTTAAGTTTTTCTTTGAATGACATATTATAATATTTTACGCGTTTCCTAACAAAAATTAATTAAAAAACGCGTCATAAAGTTATTCGTTTGGATTTGAGAACAGCCTTAAATATACTTTAATGTTATTCTTAAGTTTCAAAATAGAATTGATTTAATAAAAGATTGATGCAAAATAAAATTACATTAAATATGCATTAAAAATTGATGCAGGATAAAATAAAAAATAATTTGAGTTTTAAAATTATCGAGATTCAACACCAAGATTAAAAAAAAAAAAAAAAAAAAAAAAAAAAACCTTGTTTTTGACAAGGGCACCTATAAATAGTTATGGAACACAAACAGACTCATTCAAATCTTCGTTGGAATAATAAATCAACAAAAACGACAATTTTGCGTAATTATTGACAGATATGTTTTTGGGAGTACTCCAGAAAGGTTTTCAAAACTAAATAATATTTATTATGCCTCAGTTCACACTAAAAAAACATTTATCTTTTCTTTTCATTTAAATCAATATTACTGGAAAGAAGAAAAAAAATATTTACAAAAGAACAAAGATTTATCTTTTCTGATTACAGCTCAAGTGCATTCGGTATCTTTAGAAAAGATAAAATTCCTAAGAGGAAAAAATTGGTTATCGACATTGTTTACATATCGGAAAATCTGGAAAGATTTCAACATTGTTTTTAATATGTAAAAGCTGTGGCAGATAAAGTTATTCTTTCAAATAAAGAATTTTTGTAGCTAAAACAATTTAAAAGATATCAAACTAAAAAACGAAAAAAATATTAACATTAAAATTCCAAAAGTAATAAATACTTAATTTTTATTCATTTTTCCAGGCGAAAGAAAATTATGCAGTTTTACGTCAATAGATAATACATATATATATTTTTTTAAAGACAACAAACTAGTGTTTAAAAAACTCTTAATGAAAATAAAAATAATTACAAAACGCTTCTAACGTTCAAGGGTACAAGAAACATTTATAAATAAATATATCTCAGAAATAAAGTCATTTAAATGTTCACTGAAATGATAACATTACCAATAGGAAAGTTTTTCGTATTTATTGACAATTTCATTTTTAGAAGTAACAATAGGAATTTTTTCTTTTAAAATCTCATGTCTCAATTAAAAGTCCTGCATCAGATCAGGAAACTCGAATTTACCCCGAGCCAAGGCTCGGGCCGGGTTTCTGCTAAATTATTTAATTTCGGGTCGGGTTTAGGTTGGTTTCGGGTTGAATTTTCATTCTTTTAAGCCGGGTTCCGGTTGAACCGATTTTTCAAACGAAAGTCCTGAATACCTTTAAGGTGGTTCTTAAATTCCCTAATCAGTAACTCGAAACTTCTTGACACTTCCAGACTCATTTTTAAATGTAAAGGCATAAAATTGTCAGACCTGACTTTTGAAAAAATTTGAAAGCGCGAATAGCGTTAACCCCCCCCCCCCCCCCCGATAAATAAATTATTTCTCGAAAAATAAGCAATTCCTACTACGTGATGACTTTTCCCGTTTTCTCGTATGTGGAATTCGGTTCAAAACGCCCACTTCGACAGCATTTTCTGAAAATTCTTCTGTCTTTACCAAAAAATACAAAACGCCATTCGATTACATAGTTTCTGAATAAGAACACCTGCTGATTTCATGCATTTCCAAATTCAGAAATGTTTGAGAATGTAGCTTCTTTGAGTTTGAGAACAGCCTTAATAGAAAAAACTACATATTTAAATATTAATGATTGTGTATGTGTTCAATTCTATACAAAAAATATAAAATTGATGTTAGAGACATAATTTTAGACTATTTTTCCATAATGGTATTAAAATACGGATTAATTTTCTTTCACTTCGGGTTCGGATTGGATTTCATGTTCTGGAAATATTTTTTGTCGGGTTCGGGTCAGGTTGACTTTAAGCAGAATTCTAGGGATCAGGTCTGGTTGTACCCGATCTGTGCAGGACTCTAGTCTGAATTAATATAAGAAAATTATTAACCTTTTTATTTTTACGTAATTTTTTCCCACCTGTAAAAAAAGGAGTGTTATTAGTGAAAAGAAGAAACGCTGATCTATACAAAGAAGTACATTTTTTTTTCTTTCTCTGATTAGGGTTTAAGTGCGCTCGGTATCTTTTGTTAACATATTTAATGAAAGACTCCCTTAGCCTGCAAAATGGAACAGGGGAATAAATCTGCCACACCTCCCATTGAGGAACATGAAAAGCAAATAGGAAAAAAAATGTAAAACACATATCATTTCGAGGTACATTATTTCTACCAGAGGAGGAGGAAGAGGGGGGGGGGGGCGTTATGTAAAACACAGGGAAAGTTTTCAAATTTATAAAAAATTACAAACGCCCATTAGCAAATAAAATCTTCAATAAAAAAATGAATAGTTACCGAGTATTCGTGTTATCAAATTCTTCTTACCTAAAAGTACAAAAAGAGAAAATTGTTAAGCTTTTATTTCAGAAAATACTTCTTAATATAATGATGCCATTAAGGAAGAATTTAAACAATGCGGGAATACATTAACTTTCATTTAAATGCAAATAATTAGAAATGACAAATGAATAAGATATTAAATCGCAAAATGCAATCAAATATTATCCGCTTTTGCGGAAAGAGGCATTATAATTTGATGAATATTATAAAATGATTTGTGAAGAAAGATTATCTGCTAAAATTTTTCATTCATTCATAGAATAATATTTATCTTTTCCTAATAATCATAATAACAATAGTGAAATTATAAAACATAAGCTATTCTGATCTATTTTTATACGTTCTCTTCATTATCTATATATTTAAAAAACAAGGTTACCTGGCATTTTTTAGTCATCTGGTCAGAGCTTTCTATTGAACCTATTTTTAAAGGGTTTTTTTTCTTTTTAATGAAAGCAATTTATTTGTAGATGTGCCCAACCTCGCTACTTTAAAAAATAATCCCATTTTTATATTTTCATTTTAAAAGCCTTTTATGAAATTTCTTCACAATGGTGGCAAATTGGATTACTTCCATTTTTACAGAGAAAAGGGAAACAATGGGAATTACTATCTCATTACGGATGCTATTTTCTCATTACAATTAAAAATAACTTTTGAACAGAAAGTGATGTCACATTTAAAAAAACTAATTTTTACTCATTGTTTAGTTTTAAATTGCTTTTATAATTCTTAATTGCATGTATTTCAGTTGTGCTAAAGTGAAACTGAATATTCCAGCCTTTTCCCTCTGCGTAGGGATAAATGAAAACACGTACTCTGTTTTTCCCTCTGCGCAGGGAATTTATTGTTGATATTCTTTTCTGTGTCAGTCGAGTTTGTGGATCTCGATGAGAGTGTGTTGTGATCCCTAAGCGGATAATTTATTTGTGAAATTGTGAAAGCTTTCAATTAAATAGTGGAAAAAGTTAGTGTATACAGTCTACTGCTTAATTCAAAAAACCTACAAGGTACATTTGGTCCGTCGAGCCGGAGTTAAAACGAACTAAGTGCAAAGAATGATGCGTATCTAAATTTCGTTCGAAAGTGAAAGCGTGAAATCATTGGAAGTGTGCCAAATTAGAATACTGCGAGAGAAAAATGGATAAAAAATTAGAAACTGATAAACGAGTGTTGAAATCGGCAATAACGAGATTGAAAAACAAATTTCTTAAAACTGATCTGAATGTGTGTGAATTAGAGCAACTTCAGTTATTAAAAAGGGAAACAGAAAAATTAGAGGAAGAGTTGAAGGTGTTGTTTAAAACGATTTTTTCTGCTTGTAAAGAAAACGACATCGATTCATTTATAGAAGAAAAAGACGAACAGCAAGACATTTTTGATGAATTGATAGTAAAAATCGAACATGCAATTACAGCGAGAAAAATAAATGTGAACAATCCGAAAAAGGAAGTTAATGAAATAAAATTACCAAAGCTTTCTCTACCATCATTTAGTGGTCAAATTAGTGAATGGTTGAGTTTTAAAGATTTATTCAATGCGAGTATACATAATAATGAAAATCTATCGCCAGCTCAGAAGCTGCAATACTTGAAATTATCTTGTCAAGGAGACGCTTTGAAAATAATAAAATCAATACCTATTGAAGATTCGAAGTATAGTATCGCATGGGACTTGCTATCTGAAAGATATTCTAACAAACGTGAATTAATATACAGCCACATTAGAAAATTATTAAATTTTCCATTCGTGCAAGGTGATGCGCCCACAGCAATACTTAATTTGGTAGATATGACAAACGAATGCGTCCGTTCTTTCGAAATATTGGATCAGAAGGTAAGTGGCTTTTCAGAAACTTTGTTGATTTATTTAATATTGCAAAAAGTTGATCATAATATTAAATTATGGTGGGAACGCCAGTTAAAAAATGACGAGCTTCCAACGTTAGTTCAATTGATAATTTTTCTGAAAGATTATGCTCGTTCATTACAATCTGCTAGAGGAAATATTAATTATAAGAAAAACAGTTATCCTAAATTAACTGCAATGACTGCTTCTGTTAATAATATTGAATGTAAATATTGTTCTTTGAATAGTCATAAAATATCTAAGTGCAGTGAGTTTCTAAAGTTATCTGTTCGCGAAAGAGTGCAATTTGTAAAAAATAAAAATCTCTGTTTTGCGTGTTTATCTCCAGAACATAAATTAATTAATTGTCAGTCAAAAAGAGTTTGTTCGAAATGTAATTTGAAGAATCACAATAGCTTATTACATTATGAAAGGCGAGAAACGAATTATCCAGATATAAAAAACCAAGTAACGCCTCAATCCTCGAATCAAAATAATGAGACTGTTGGTGAATCATCTAGTAATGTAAACCTGTCAATAAATTCTTGCCTTGGTGAAATATACTCAAAATCATTTGGCATACTTGCAACTGCGCTGATTAATGTGAAAGATAATTATGGAGGCAATAAATTATTGCGTTGTATTATAGATGTTGGCAGTACCAATAATTTTATAAGTGAGCGTGCGATACAATTATTAGGAATAAAAAGAAATTCAGCTAATTTACAGATTAAATGTTTGGGAATGGGATACTCCGAAGAAACTCGTGGCGTTGTAAGATTGGAATTTTCTCCACATTTTGATAAACAAAACACACGATTAGGTACTTTTTATATTTTGAAAAAGATAACGAGTAATCAACCAGTTGTATCATATGATACTAATTCATTCAGTCACTTAAAGAACATAACATTAGCTGACCCTAAGTGGAATGAACCAGGCCCAATAGACTTATTATTTGGCGTGTCTCTATCATTATCTATAATTAGAGGAGAAAAAATATTTGGGAAACCAGGACTTCCTTTTGCAGTAAATTCGGATTACGGGTGGTTAATAACAGGAGATAGTGATACATTTTCAGAAAATAAACCAAATATTATAGTTAATTTTGCAAATGTTGAAACAGATTATGTGAAAAAGTTCTGGGAGTTAGAAAATATCCCCTCGAAGGAAATATACACAAACGAAGAAAAATATTGTGAGGAAATTTTCGATACATCCCATTCACGAGATTCGAATGGAAGATATATTGTACGTTTGCCATTTAAGAAGCAATGTAAAGAATTAGGGGAGTCAAAATCACTAGCTATGAAAAGATTTCTAAACTTAGAAAAAAGATTTAATAGAGAACCGGATTTGTATGAAAATTATTGTCTATTTATGAATGAATATCTTGATATGGGACATATGGAAAAAATACCGAAGAGCGAAATTCAAAAACCCGTTAATGAAATTTATTCCCTCATAGCATGCATGGTCACGGTGACGTCGTTGTGACGTCACTGTAAGTCACTGTGGTCACGTCACATCTGTGACCAAAATGCCACCCTTCAGTGATGTTACATTGTGACTGAGATGTGAACTTCTTAGAAAACTTTAAAAAATTACGAAAATTCTTCAAAACATGTTATTTACTGTAAAATTATGTTTTCCTGGCAATTAAAAAAAAATTGTAAGGTCACTGTTATGTCACTGCTATGTAACATACGTCACGTCACATATGTGACAAAAAAACACCATATTGTAAGTCACAGTGTGACAAAAATATGAACTTCAAAAATCTTTGAAAATGAAGAGAAATATTTTAAACAGTCACGAGTTACATGGCATAAGGAATAAAATATATTAGTGGATAGCAAATGGTAAATTCTCTCACTAAAGGGGAGAGGGGGGGGGGCATAATAAATAAAGTGCACGATACAATCATTAATAAACTAAATTTTCATTCTATATTTTATCAATTTGATATCTAAGATAGTGAATGTATACTTTTTCATGATTTCAATTTTATCTAGCATTTGGATAATATAATTAGAATTAGGAATATTAAGTTTATACACTTTACATATTTAGTTTGCTGGGAGGAAATTTATTTATTTCTTTCTTTTTTTACCGACCAGGATTATTCGAAACACTTCTGTGGTTTCAAAATAAAAAATTTCTATTACAGTTAAATCTGCACTTTTTAATGAGCACGTAGAAAGAGTCTTCAGAGTTCAGTCATCTATGCATTTCTTGCTTTAGAATATTTTTATAATTTGTATTCAAGTCATAAATTCTACTTCTTTCAGACTTTTTAAATAAAATTAGCATTTTCCGAAAATAAAAGAAATATACAAAATTTGTGCAAAACAAACTTTACTTTAAAAAAAACTAGTTGAATGTGCCAATCCCAAAACTTTCTTCTATCTTATACATCTTAATATTTCAAAACCTAGTTACACATGTTAATACTTCAATATTATTAGTTCAATACTATACCAAATTTGATTTTCATCTTAAATTTCCGCTCAAGTCAATTAAACGGACTAAAAACGAGTTAATCTATATCATGATATTTGTTAAAATTATTAATTTTTCCTTTTTCTGTCGTTATCAGCTGTTTGCGAATAGCCGGCATAGCAGGAAGCGAGTTCCCGCCGCTGCATGAGCCGCCGATGCACAATAGAACTACGAAAAATCAAGAAAAGTATACAAAAACCGCTAGCACGGAGCCCCTTTACCGCGCAATATTTCCAAATTCAAGGAGAACCTGTTGGCCAAAGCCAAAAACAAGCACAAACATTTTGGTTCAATTGTATCCATAATTTTATACGCTGTTCGATGGTACAATAATGAAAATGGCACAGAGATCGGAATTATAGCGCTCCCTTCTTTCGGAATTTTTTCAAGTTCAGGGAGGACTTGTTTGCCATAGCCAGAAACATGCACAAAAAATTTGGTTCAATTATATGGATAACTTCATACACTTTTCGATGGTACAATAATGAAAATGGTACAGACATCGCAATTATAGTGCCCCCTTCCGGCAGAATTTTTCAAAATTCAGGGAGGACCTTCGTGACATGACCAAAAATAAACAAATAAAATTTGGTTCAATTCTATGCATAACTTCATACACTTTTCGGCGGTACAATATTCAAAATGGCACAAAAATTGCACAAAAATCGCTATTACAGCGCCCTCTACGAGAGATTTTTTTACAAATTAAGGGAGGACCTCCTTGCCATAGCCAACAACTTAAAAATTTTTTTTTTGGTTCAATTCTATGCATAACTTCATACACTTTTCGATGGTGCAATATTCAAAATCGCACAAAAATCGGTATTACAGCGTCCCCTAACGGCGAATTTTTTGCAAATTCATGGAGGACCTGCTTGCCATATCCAAAAACTTAAAATAAAAATTTGGTTTAATTCTATGCATAACTTCATACACTTTTGGACGGTACAATATTCAAAATCGCACACAAATCGCTATTACAACGCCCCCTACCGGCGAATTTTTTCCAAATTCAGGGAGGACCTGCTTGCCATAGCCAAAAACCTAAACTAAAAATTTGGTTCAATTCTGTGCATAACTCCATACACTTTTGGATGGTACAATATTCAAAATCGCACAAAAATTGTTATATCAGCGCCCCCTACCGGCGAATTTTTTCCACTTTCCGGGAGGACCTGCTTTCCATAGGCAAAAACTTATAATAAAATTTTGGTTTAATTCTATACATAACTTCATACACTTTTTGATGGTACAATGGCGACAGACAGACGGACAGACGGACGGACGGACAGACGGACAGACGGACACACAGACAGACAGACATTTTCTATAAACATGTTTTTTGGAATCTCTGACCCCTAAAACATGCAAATCCGTCGAAAACTGGAAGTCGAAAAAAATTTCGATTACAATACTTTCTTCTATTGAAGATAGAAGAAAGTAAAAAAAAAAGAAAAAAAAAGGTGGGGGGACTCGTTATTACCATTAAATTTATTTTTACACCTTTTGAAAATTTAAACAATGGTATATCTAATAAACTCTAATTATGAATATTATTATTATAATTATTTAGAAAAAATGAACTTTACAATACATTTTAACTTGTATTATTTGGTACGGATAAAAAGAAAAGGTTAAATACATTGGACATTTCTTCAAATACAAAATTTTAATTAACCATACTTTCAGAAAATTACTGCGCATTCAAGTTTCATATCTCTTGCATGCAAAAACAAATAATCTGTACCAGACCATCTGCTTGAAAATCGTCTGCCCACAAAAAAATAAACATGAGAAGACGCGGGAAATAAATAGTTCACTGTTTTTAGAACATCACCTTCACCACGTCTACAACACTTTAAGATAAGGAAATGACCATTTTTGGATACACGGATATTAATAAAACGTATATGTAAGTTTTATTTAATTTAAATATTTTATTCCTGATTTGTACATATGAGTTAAATAGTTTTATGTTATATTTGTAAGAGACTGATCTTTAACTGTTAGATGAGATATTTTAAAATTCGATAAATGCAAAGAAAAATATCTTAATCTGCCATCGCTTGAAAAAAAAACTGCACAGAGAGTGTGCATGCCTATACATTCATACTGGAATTAATATAAACATTAATTTACTCTTACTTGAGATTGAAAATGTATGGAACGACAATGATTTGGAATTATTTTATCGGCTTCTTACTATTTTTTGATTACTAACACTTATAGTTATTATTATTTTGGGGTTAAATATGATGTTCGATTATCATAAGATTACGAAACTGTTTCAGATTAGAAATTAACATTATACTGGGAAAATGTATCTTTACATATTACTGTAGTGAAACATTTGAAAGAATTTTCTTTTAGTGCTAATAATATTTTAAATTATCTTTCAAAATCCTAAATCTTCAAACCAATGTTTTCAGATTTAACATTTGCCGAAATTATAAAATAATAGGAATTCCTTATACCATATCGAAATATTTTTGAGATATTGTTAAATCTAATAATGCATTTAATTTATCTATTGAGTTTGCTGTTGTTTAATAGTACAATTATAAATCCTAATTATTATTTTTAGTGTTTTTCAAATTGGTATATTTATTTTTTTAAATTGTATGTAAGTATTTTTTCTGTTTGTGATTTTAATCAAACATTTAATTATAGACATTCTGAATCGGTTATTAAATTTTCTTCTATTGTAAAATCATTTTCTACGTTTATGATACGCGTAATTATTGGCACTAAAAAGTAAAATATGATATTTAAGCATTGAAACAAAGTGTTTTTCATGCCTGATGAGAAGTTATAGATTAAACTGCTTTAGTATATATTTTTTAAAAGTTCATATAATACAGGATACATAATATAGGACACAAGTTGAAAAGTGCTTATGACTTCGGTTTGTCTCTCCGTCTGTCCGTCTAGCAGTCTGTCCGCACTCTCTCTCGAAAATATACTCGGATCGCCCTGAAATTTTTGGATGTTATTTACGTTTACCATAGCACGGTACCTATTTGTAATGAAGTTTGTAGCATGCTTTGTTCATTTACAGGGACAGCCAAAAGTTTTCCGTTACATTACAGCCTATGGAAAAAAATCGTTTCAAATGATTTTTTATGATTTTACGCACGCTTTCAAACAGAATAAAATTTATATGCATTTATGAAGTGCACTAAAATATGCATTCTGTTGACTATGCGATGCAAAGAATAGTTATTGTTCATTTACAGGGCTAAAAAAGGAATTCAAATACATAATGATATAGGGGTGGAGGGAATTGTTTGCGGCATACTTTAATTATGTTAATCTATTTCATATATAATGAAATTGATATATGTCGCTGAGGTTTACATACTATAAATTATTTCATGTATAATACGAATAATACGTATATAGCATTTACAGGGACACACAAAATATTTCAGATACTATATTGTATCCGAAGTACTGTTCATTAACGATGATTGCTGGAAATGTATTTTTAATTATGATATGCGCTTTTATGATTCACTATATTTATGCATAGTATATGGTGTATATAAATGCTATAATTCCTATACAAGGCTACACAAAAGTATTCGTAAGGATTACTGGGTATGGGCGCAAATTGGTTAAAGGTGGTTTTTAAATGAGTTATGCTTTTTTTTGCTGAACTGCATTTAATTTACCAAGAAATGTTTGTAGAATATAGATAAAACGATATACAGGATCACGTAAAGAATTGGATACATGGCCGTCTATAAATTATAATTTCTGGAAATGTGATTTCAGCAGTTTTAAGAGTGTCTCAGTTTGAATTAAATTTTAACTAAATAGTGGCGTGTAATAAAGATTCTAGGTAAACTAAAGGGTTGTACAAAAGTATTCAAGTATGTTTCCATACATTAGTATAAATTGCTGAAAAAGAATTTCAACCTGTTAGGCGTTTTCTTGCTAAACTAAATTTTCCCATTATATAGTATATATACACTTAAAAAATGGGAAGTCAAAATTGAGTAAAAAGTACTCAATTTTAAATGCGTCACATACTCAAAATTGCTCCGATCCAAATGTACTCAAAGTTGAGAAACACATGTACTCATTTTTTATTCATTGGTTGTGATCAAATATGAATCATTATGTACTGCCCCCCTCCCCCCCCAAAAAAGAAAAACCTAAAATTTAAAGTAAAAATGTACTGACATTTATTTCCCGTTCAAAGTTCTTAACAAGAAATGTTTAATTGATTATTTATTAAGAAAAATAGCAAAATTCTTAACAAGATACTCAAATCGAATATTTTTATGACAAGAGCATTATTTCCAAGCACTTTTAAATTATTTTTAAAATGCTGTGCATAATTTAATATTTACATTAATTAAACATCATTTATGCCGCCATAAATGAAATGAACCATTACAGGGTAAAAACTATTCGTTTGTTTGGGTTTGATAACATGTGATGTTTCAAAATAGAGAAAGCATGGGTTCATTTTTGATCCAAAAATATTAAATTCGATATGAGTACGTCGGTTTACTTATTTTTGAGTACTTCATTTTTCTCAGTGTATCCACCTACAGATCAAATACAGGGCTATTCAAAAGAATTGGAAAACATATTTGGCTATGGACGGTAACTGCTGAAATCAATTTTTCAAATGTTTTATGAATTTTCTAAAATGTTTACTTAGTTATCTTATTTACGTCATTTCCCTAAATTACGATGTCTTGTTAAAGCATTCAGAAAGTGTTGGAAAGTATTTTATAATCTATGATTAACGCATGATTTTTCTTACTCGTTTTTTTTTCTATTTCTCAGATCAGTCTTTTCCTATAAAACATACCAAATCTACTTAGCTCATATTCACAAAATACAATATACACGGGAATAAAAAATTTAAATAAATATCGCTTATCATGCCGCTCTATAAATAATAGTTGTATTAATATCCGTGAGTCTCCATGTTCGTATTTAATAAAGCAATGACAAATCACAACAAATTAAAAAAATTACACATTTTAAATATCAAGCTTGAACTCAATATCAAGCATAGAACTTAATATCAAGCATAGAGCTGAATAAAAAAAATATGTCAGTTGATAAACATTGTTTTTTAAGTGGAAAAATTTAAAATGATTTAGAAGAATAGGACTCCAAAATAGCGATATTTTGCTAAAAAGTACGGTAAAAAGATAAGATTTTATATTTACAGCAAAAGGTTATTTCAAAATACATCGCTGTATTAATACTTAGAAATTTTTCCAGAGAGAATCCTTCGCCTTATATACAATATTTCAAATGAAAATCAAATATCAAATTAATGGCTTAAAAGGCGCAAAGGCCAACATAGTGAAAAAGATTCCAAGCCGGGACTCGAACCCGGGCCATCAGTATAGCACACTGACATTCTACCGACTAAACCACATGGAACGACGCCCAGTCTGTAAAATTTCTCACTATTTTACAGGTTGGCAAGGCTACAAACTCAGCACAAGATGGAATATTTATCGTGAGCCACCGACATGCGGTAAACACGAAACTTAATGAAATCCAGCATCGAAACTATATTAATAATTGGAAATTTTTCCAGGGAGAAACATTCGCCTTGCATACAACATTTCAAATTAAAATTGCCTTTTAAGCAATTAATTTGAAATTTGATTTTCATTTGAAATATTGTATGCAAGGCGTATGGTTCTCTCTGGAAAAATTTCCAAGTATTAATATAATTTCAATCGATGCTGGATTTAATTAAGTTTCGTGTTTGCATCATGTTGGTGGCTCACGCTAAATATTCCATCTTGTGCTGAGTTTGTAGCCTCGCCATCATGTAATAGTGAGAAATTTTCCAGCCTGGGTATCGTTCCATGTGATTTAGTCGGTAGAATCTCAGTGCGCTGTACTAATGGCCCGAGTTCGAGTCCCAGCATGGAATCTTTTTCACTATTTGCGTCTTTTAAGCAATTAATTTGATTTTCATTTGAAATCACACAGTGTTTATGACAAGTTCGTCACAAATGACCCATATTTCACAAATTAGTCACAGTGTGACTTCAAAGCATTGTCGCTTTCGTCACAGGTTCGTCACAAAGTTAATGCAAAATAGTCACAAATGACACACTTTTCACAAATTTGTCACACCGTGACTTCAGAGTGGTCACAATGTGACGTCACAAACGACCTCTAAAACGGCCATAACGACCTCGCATTCTAGTCACTATGACGTCATATCGACGTCACGTGACGTCACATCGACGGTCACAAAATCACAGTGTGACTTCACAACGACGTCGCCGTGACGTCACCA
This sequence comes from Maratus speciosus, assembly GCA_963932465.1. Classification (NCBI taxonomy): domain Eukaryota; kingdom Metazoa; phylum Arthropoda; class Arachnida; order Araneae; family Salticidae; genus Maratus; species Maratus speciosus. The sequence continues at coordinate 112,060,855 of OZ010799.1, read as the reverse complement.
TGCCTTACGGGTTATCTTCCACATCATCCAGTCATTAGAGAATCTAGCACAACAACCCGTCTTAGAGTTGTGTTTGATGGGAGTGCAAAAACTACAAATAATGTTTCTCTTAATGAAAATTTAATTGTAGGACCTAGGGTTCAACAAGAGTTATTTTTTATTTTGTTGAGATTCCGCACACACGCTATAGCTATTAACGCTGATATTGCTAAAATGTTTCGCCAAATTAAGATACATCCTGAAGATCAAGATTTTCAACGAATTCTCTGGAAAGATAAATTTTCCGATGATATTAGTGAATATCGTCTCACTACAGTAACATATGGATTAGCATCTAGCCCACATTTAGCTACTAAAGTTCTTCAAAAATTAGCGTTGGATGAAAAATTAAATTTTCCATTAGCATCAAACATTGTATTACGTGATTTTTACGTCGATGATTTACTTACAGGTGCATCATCTCCCGAAGAAGCTACTAAATTAATATCAGAGTTACAAGAATTAATGAAAAGAGGCGGATTTGAATTACGTAAGTGGGCATCAAACAACATTAGTGTATTAAAAAACATTCCTGAAAATTTAATTCAGACTAAACCCGATTTATCAATTGAGAACGATAATTCAATAAAAGTGCTAGGATTAAAATGGGACTCAAATCGCGATGTCTTCAAAATTAGTGTAACCATAGAACCAACATTAAAAGAAGTTACAAAGAGATCTATATTGTCAGATATAGCCAAAATGTTTGATCCACTTGGTTGGATCTCTCCCTTTATAATTTCTGCAAAAATTCTACTTCAGGAACTTTGGAGTCTACATCTAGCATGGGACGATCCTGTTCCACTACTCATAAAAAATAGGTGGATAAAAATTCGGGAAGAACTTGCATGTTTGACATCGATTACTGTGCCTCGGTTAGCAATTATTCCCTCAGCTAACAAATTTGAAATTCATTCATTTAGTGACGCTTCCTTAATAGCATATGGTGCAGTTGTTTATTTAAGGTCCTTATCCGATGATTCAACTGTATCAGTTAGAATATTAACTGCAAAAACAAGAGTTTCACCATTAAAAACAATATCTTTGCCTAAATTAGAACTGAGTGCTGCCCTGCTGTCAGCCCGTTTGGTAAAAACTGTCCTAGATTCATTGTGCTTGGACATCTCTAAAATTAACTGTTGGACAGATTCAAAAATAGTTCTCTCTTGGCTATCAACAGAATCAAGAAGATGGCAAACTTTTGTTGCGAATCGTGTTTCGGAAATACAACAACTTGTTCCGTCAGAGTGCTGGCATCATGTAAAAGGAAAAGAGAATCCAGCAGATTGCGCATCAAGAGGTCTATCACCCTCAGAATTATCATTGCATGATCTTTGGTGGAATGGTCCGAGTTGGCTTAGTGATCCATCTTTCACCTCTCCAGAACCGCAATTAGGTAGTGTTTTGTGTGACGAAGCCTTAATAGAGCAAAGAAAAAATTATTTTTGTGCTACAGCTCAGTTAAGTGAGGAAATGCCTATTATCTCAAATATATCGTCCTTTACTAAGCTAAAACGTGTAATTGGTTGGTGTTTGAGATTTCTTACGAATTCTCGTTTACCTGTTTCAAAACGAAACTTTGGTTTTCTTACAAACACAGAAATTAAGAGTGCTTTAAAAGTGATCATCAAACAAGTGCAAAAGTCATCATTTACTGACGACATTAAATGTATGACTTCTGGTAAGTGTTTACCTCGCAATAGCAAATTGATCAATCTTTCTCCAATCCTTGATGATGAAGGAATACTCAGAGTGGGAGGACGTCTTCGTCATTCAAATCTCACACAAGATCAAATCCATCCAATATTGTTACCAAAAAATCATCCAGTGACTGTGCTGATTATTAGATATTTTCACTTATCTCACTTTCATGCTGCCCCTCAACTACTATTGTGTGTTATCAGACAGCGATGTTGGATTTTAAGTGGAAGAAGTGTTGTAAGAAAGTTTGTAAAAAATTGTGTAATTTGTGCTCGTGCTTCTGCTTCTATGTCCAAACAAATCATGGCTGATTTACCTTCTACTAGAGTGCAACCTACCCGTCCGTTCCTTGTCACAGGAACTGACTATGCAGGACCTATATTATGTAAATTTAGAAAAGGTAGAGGTACAAAATCTTTTAAGTGTTATATTTCATTATTTATATGTTTTTCTACTCATGCAATTCACATTGAATTAGTGACTGATTTATCTACTCAGGCCTTTTTAGCTTGTCTCAAGCGATTTATATCCAGACGAGGCAAACCTAAAGAAATTGTAAGTGATTGTGGCAAAAATTTTGTCGGTGCGAGCAAGGAGTTGAAAGAATTGTATAAATTTGCAACTTCTTCTCTGCATAATGAAGAAGTGGCAAAGTACTTAAGTTCGGAAGAAATAAAGTGGCATTTCAATCCACCCTCAGCCCCTCACTTTGGAGGACTTTGGGAGGCTGGTGTTAAATCGATGAAATTTCATTTAAAAAGAACCGTTGGCAATTCAGTTTTAACATTTGAGGAACTTTCAACTCTTAGCTCAAATCGAAGCCTGTTTAAATTCTAGACCCCTTTGTCCTGTAAGTTCTGATCCTAATGATTTACAGGCTTTAACCCCTGGTCATTTTTTAATTGGTGCTCCTCTTACTTCAGTACCAGAAGTTGATATTTCAGAGGTACCTGCTTCAAGATTGACCAGGTGGCAATTAGTGCAGAAAATGCTCCAACACTTTTGGAAAAGATGGAGTAATGAGTACCTTTCGACCCTACAACAGAGAGTAAAATGGCTTAAAGAAGAGCCTAATATTAAGATAGGTGATTTAGTTATAATAAAAAATGAAGGTCTTTCCCCTTTACAATGGAAATTAGCTAGAGTGATTAAAACACATCCTGGACCTGATAAAAAGGTTCGTGTAGTTACCCTGAGAACTGAAAATAGTGAATTGAAAAGGCCAATTACTAAGTTATGTAAATTACCTTTAGAGTAAATTTTTGAAACCCTTTCGGCTTTCAAGGCCGGGAGAATGTTTAGTTTTAAATTGCTTTTATAATTCTTAATTGCATGTATTTCAGTTGTGCTAAAGTGAAACTGAATATTCCAGCCTTTTCCCTCTGCGTAGGGATAAATGAAAACACGTACTCTGTTTTTCCCTCTGCGCAGGGAATTTATTGTTGATATTCTTTTCTGTGTCAGTCGAGTTTGTGGATCTCGATGAGAGTGTGTTGTGATCGCTAAGCGGATAATTTATTTGTGAAATTGTGAAAGCTTTCAATTAAATAGTGGAAAAAGTTAGTGTATACAGTCTACTGCTTAATTCAAAAAACCTACAAGGTACACTCATAAAGCTGTTACATTTCAATATCTTTTCACTCCGCTGATACTGAGACGTTAATCTCTGAGTGTTTCAGTGAGTGAAAGTGACGTCATAGTAAAAATGAAACGAGTATTTTCTTTGATAAAACCAAATATTTTACTAAGAATGCGTCTAAAAGAATAAATTTATGGATTTCGTGGGTACTGAGATTGGAACTTCAAGTCAATAGTGCGAATGTTCACATGCAAAATTATAACTGAGAAACGTGAGATAAAAGTTTGGAAATATATTTATTAACAATATATTGCACATTAAAATATTTTTAAAATGGTGGACATGAATGTGAAAAGAATGCATATAAGTTTTGTGACACATTTTGTAAAAACTGCGTTATTTTTTTATTTCACTGAAGAAAAAAAATATGATTGTGCCACTGTGGCGCAATTTTTGTTGATTTTTCATTACCCGGCTACCACAGGCGACTATTTTTTAATTCTATTTCGCACCAACTTTTCAAATAAAAATTTTTTACATACGCTTTGACAACATTTGCAAGAGAAATATACTACAAAATGTATATTTTTTAAATAGTGGTACGGATATGAAAATAGTCGCCTGTGGCAGCCCTGCATTACGTAATATCAAAGATCAAAACCTCAACTGATAACTTCATAATTTCTTATCTTAATTGCACGTTACTGATTACTTATAGGAATAAAGTTTAATTTTTCAATAATTTTAAAAGTTGAAGTTAATCTTTAGTTTTAAGTAATACTATTTATTTTAAAAGTCAGGCATAGCCAAAATAAGATTGATTATTTATTGCAATTACTTTAGTAATTTTTTTATAAATGCAATCTGTTAGGTAATAGAAATTTTAAAATATTAAAACAGAAACTTTAAAATATTTAATTAGTTATTTTAAAATAATTAATTAATTAATATTAATTATTCAAAATTCATTTTCAGTCACATTTTACTTTAAAACAATTTTATTTATTCTACAAAAAAGATCGTTAATTTATATCAATAATAAAATAATAAATTTTAATTTTAATAATTTCAGCCAAAATAAATATTTTTATAATAATTTTCCAATATTAAATTCAAAATTTTAACCTAACGAACTTTCATTCAAATCTTTTTGCGCTGTGTGGCAACATGTCAAACAGCCAATTAGTAACTTTTGCGCTTAACGGAAATTCCTGGTGGGCGTCTTTTCCTGGCGTCTCTCTCTCTTATCTATTTTGGGCGCCTAACTGCGTAGTCATGATTTTTTACGGCGGGTCGGCCGTTGAAGTAAAAGTTATTTCAATTATGCGGTCGGCCCTGCCTGTCCTGTCCTGCCTTAATTTTAATTAAAAATAAAGCAAAAAAAAATTCAATTAAAAGTAATTTAAAGTTAGCTGCCTCATCAGCAACAAAATCAAGTTCGAGAATTCCCCCGACACCTGGCGAAGTTACACCTGGGTAGCCTAAGTGGATTATATATTAAAGAGATGAAAAACTATCATCTATCTGTGGAATGGGACACAATCTGGTTGTAGATGATGCCGATGTTATTCATCTAATCACATATTTTGAAGATCTGCATTGTAAATGTTGCTTATTACAGCAGTGTCACAGGGTATGCATAACGGAAATATACTTTCCTCGCGAATGTGGACGTTATACAATTAGAGAATCGTTCCCTCTTGTGATCGACACTTCAACCTGCATATTGTGAATAGCAAAATATACATCGTTTATAATAAGCACTCGCCGAATGTACTTCTGGAAATCGTGAATTTTATATTCAACAAAATATTTTGATTCTAGAAAATGGACTTTCCAAGGTATGTGAACTTTCCTTTGAAACCAGATGCGCTTCTCAAATGAGAATGGAAAAACATTTAGAACTGGTTAGAGTATATGGAATTTCTTCAACCAATATTTTATTAAAAAGGATTAAGGTAGTGAATGTGTATCTTCTGTAAAATGTTTATGGTTAAACATTAAAATTTACATAACACATCGTAAATAAGTCATAGTTATCCCTTTATTTTGTATCTGGTATTGTACACAATATTTCCCCTTAAAATAATCAAAATAACACATACTGAAATATTATTAATAAAAATAATTGTTTGATTAAATATGTGTCCTTTACTTATTGTAAGTTACATAGAAGATTTTATAATGAGCACTTAGGTTCTTGTGCCCTTGATTAAAGATAAAAATTTTTAATATCTCAAGTAGCTGTATACTGCACAGTTCGGGTGAGTACTATTTCAAATATTATTTATTATCATCATGTGTTTTTCCTTTTATGCAACGTACTTTATATTTTTACCACTTTGATCACGAGCCACTTCCTTTAAAATCAATTTAAATTAAATAATTCTATCTTTAAAAACACTATACTCTATATCTTTTTCTTTTTTCTTTTCTTTTCTTAACACAATCTAACACAGTTTTTTTAACTATTTTCATTCGTCGAATTCGACCTTTTTTTTTTTTTTTTTTTTTTCCCCCAAGTTTAGAATGAAGCGGCGAAATGAAAAATTTACAGAAAATAGTAAAGATTAACCCTTTATGTACTGAATTATGAATTCGTGAAAATTTTATCTTCTAAAGCATTTTTCATGAATTTTTGAAACTACATTAGAAGATTTATATAATCATTTAATAAATTTCAGAAGGATTTTAGATGGATTGGAGGATTTAGAAAGATGAATTAAATTTGAATTTATAGGAATTTTGTGCAATATTTATAACCCCACTCAAATCTTTTATTTTAAATATTTTCTGAGTATTTTGTAGAATTAGGAAATGTACAAATATAATGTTTCTACAATAGACATATAGAAATATTTCCGAATGGAAAAATCTCCCGCCCCCAACCCCAAGAAAGCTGAAAAGATGCAAAGGCAAAAGAAATCATCTTTTTAAAAATATTTTTGTTTCGTGCAACCAATATAATGCTGTTGGAACAAGATAAAGTAATGTATATTTATAACTCATTCTAAACTGTATTACAACTAATCGATGCATTAAATGAATTTTATAACAAGTTATTTTAATGGTACTTATGAATACTGCCTGTAGATAAAGGGTTAAAGAGTTATCATTTCTGAAAGAAAAATGAATGGCACTCTTAATAGTTGTTAAATATGGAATATTTTCAAAAGAGGGAATTTTAAAGTTATTTTTCTCAAAATATGATTTTGGGGCATTGCACGAAAGGCAGTTAAAACAGTTTTTATATTTTTTCATGAAATTATCAAGATATATAATGTATGGCAGGTGTTGAACTTTTCATATTTTTCTGTTGAAAAAAAAATATTTTCTGCTAAAATTGCTAAAATTTTATATAAACAAAATACAGCTTTATTTTTAAAACATAAAAATGCTATAAATAAACATTTTTTTCACATTCAGTATAAGCACAAGTCTCTCAAGCGTAATTAGAAACGAAAACTTTTCCTTATATACAGAAATTATTTTGTAATCATGCGCGCAACCTGCTATTCTAATTTTTTGTTCGACAAGTTAAAAAAACACTAACTAATTTTTCCCACTATGATCTGCAAAAAAATGAAATAAAAGAAGAAACTTGTATCAGTTATCACCTTGAAAATTGTGTATTTGTTATGCTTACTTTTTAAGATATAAAATGATAAAAATGGTCATTTTTTTTTTTCACTTTACAACATTTTAAAAGTACTAAACGCATTAGAAAATAGTAAAAGGATTATAGAGTCTAAGTGGTTCACGAACATAAAAGTTGCTCTTAAAACTTTTATTATATTTTGCTAAGTTGTTTATTATATCAAATCAACATTCGAAAATATTTAGGTTCATTGCAGTTACTAAACAAATATTTTTTGGAGGCCAAAACTGGCTATTTTTTACACCTTTACAAACATTTTATCTGTTTTTTTCCTTCATACAAGTTTTCAAAGGTACCATTTTAACTCTTAATAACAGTAAATCTCAGATAATATTTATGCTAAAAATATAAGATTTTTGAAAACATTAGAATAAATTTGGTACCTGAACTCGTTCATATTTAAGAAAAACATAGCTAAATACCTACATCATTACCAGAGTTTCCCCCAGGCAGTTTCAGAAGAGCGCTGCATCCCACCTGCCTTTTGGTTTACAAAATAGTACATCTTTTGCCCCTTATTTTTAAAAAAAAATTAGCACCTTTCATGCCCCCCATCCAAAAAATTAGCACCCTTCTTGCCTCTCAGTTAAAAAAGGTGCCCTTTCTCTTTTTTCCACTAAAAAATTTGCTTGCATAGCAAAAACTAACTCAATTTTGTCTAGAAAGGCTTTAAAAATCGAAAGAATGAATCTAAAAATGAAAAAAATATGCCTTTTAGAATCCGAAAAGTACCGTTAAGAATCCGAAAAGTGCCCTTAAGAATCCATAATATGTCCTTTACAATTAAAAAAGTGTCCTTTCTCACCAGCAGCACCCTGCCCCTTTTTTAAACCTAAGGAAAAGTCTGTCATCACGTGACATTATTATACTGTCACTATTTAAATATCTAAATAGAAAAAAAATGAGCACAAGAACTTTTTGCGCACACTGTATGGGTAAAATGCAAATATTTTTTAAATGCGAAACTTAAACCAATGTTACTGAAAATAAGAAAAGGATCTTGCAAAATAAATAAAATGAAGTAGAAAGGAAATTTGAATTTTTTTCTCAAGCTCAAGTGCACTCAGTATTTTAAAGCTAAGAATATATTCATAGGGGGGGGGGGGAGGAAAGGCTCAATGACACTGTTCACATATTGGGAAATTTAAAACATTCTTTAAATTGATTTTCATATAATAAAGAAACTAGCGTTAAGAGATAGGGGGCCTTCCACAAATGATGTCACGCTTGCAGGGGGGGAGGGGGGGTTCTTGAAATTGTGACAAGGGAGTGGGAGGGGGTAAGAAGAAATGTGACATCACACATTTTGGTTAAAATAAAATCATTAAAAATCAGTTGATTAAATTTTGAAGTTACTTTGAAATTAAAGTATTTTTGTGCTTATAAAGTAGATTTAATGCCAAATATATTAAATTCCATTTCAAATTCCAAAATATGACTGTTTTCAACTACTCTTTCGTATTAATATTTTAATACTAGTGTATATTAATTATGTTTTTGTTATAAACCTTAACCTTATTTCATAAAATATAAGTACATGAATCATTTTTATTGTTATGCTCACAAATGCCGTTAAAACACATAGTTAAAAGTTTTAAAATAAAGTTTGAAAAATGATCTATAACGTAGTGCTTTGTTTCTGAACTGCAAGTATATGTTTATGTAATATAGCGTGACATGTGCCAAGGGGGAGGGGGTATGGTGAAATGTGACACTTTGTGACAAAGGGGGGAGGGGGATCAAAAATATTGAAAAAAAGTGTGACATCATTTATGGACCGCCCCTAGAGTGAAAGAGATTTAAGAACAAAAAATATTTTAAAGCAAATTTGATGACGGGGATGATAAAATTAATATAAAGTCAATAAAAGTTAATAAATGAGTAATAATAAAGTTAATAAATACGGAAACATTTCTATCCCCCCCCCCCTATCTCTTATCTTCACTATAATAAAACTTTTCTTCTTTCGTTTATGTTTATTTCCTTAAAATCCTTTTTTATAAATAAAATTCAACATTTTTACCTAATGCGCTTGCTTGCTTATTGTCCTGCATTCATTTTTTTCTCTTATATCCCACAATAACGATTCAATTCCCTTCCAAACTAATTTTTAAAGAATTGTAAAACTCTTAAAGAAACTTAGAATACAATTTTGATCCTCAAGTTTTTTTTTTTTGTTGTTGTTATTTGTGAATAAATAAAATTTTTACTTTGAGCCGAAGCCCGAAGACTGATATAGCTCGTCCCATAAGTAATAAATACAATTTATTTGCGCCACAGCCGAGATAACTTGGCAAATAGTTGCATCCCATACTTCAATGTCGCCATACTTGCTTCGTATTTAACACCTTCTCGTGTAAACCTACTAATCTACAAACTACAGAAACAAGATTTCAGGCACATAATATGGAGAAAAAATGATTCTACCAGAAAAAAAAAAAAAAAAAAAAAAGATGATAAAAGAAAGAGCAAAAAAGAAAGAGCAAAAAAGAAGCAAAAAACAGGGGAAACAAGAAACAAAAAATACAAAAAAGAAAGAATTAATCGTAGTCGCACCACCTTTTTTCCCAAGCAGCAACAAGACCTGGCTCCTATTCAATGAATTTTTCATTACGTGCAGCAGTAATGACACAGTAATCTAGTACAAGGCTCGTAAAATGAGGCTGCAGTATTCGGATTAATGTAAATTTGGATCTACATTCTGGAGTGGCGTACATTATACATTTTTTCTTAATTTAAAATTAATGAATTGTATCGACTTTGTCATGGTGAAGAAACATATTTCGTATTTGTTAAGCAATTAAAAACAGTAAGAATTGTACCAATTTTAATTTTTAAGCAAACAAATTGTGTGTTTTTATAAAGCGAATCATTGTAGCTGCGGTGAAATAATAACTTTAATACAAGCTCGGAAAATGAAATTGGAATATTCGCATTATAGTAACTTTGGGACTTACACAGTGACAAGATAGAAATAGCTGTTTTAATTTTAGATTATTGAAGATTAACGACATGTTTTTCTTACTTATAGAATTAAAATGAAAAAAAAATTGTAATTTAATAGATTACAACGACCTATTGGATTTTTGACTTAATATTTACTTAGTTTTAATTTTGGGGCATTTCGACAAGAGAAGCCGAGAAAGGTAAGAGGTTAAAGATCGAAAGCAGTTCCACCGAATCATCCACAGATCGCGACAAATCACCTTCGTAACAAAACTTAACCGAAAAATCTAAATTTCGTCCACCAAATTCCGTCGCATCCTCTTCAACAACAGATCGCAAAGATCAAACTTCAGACGACCAAAACCTTCATCGATAAACTTTCCAAGTCCCATTTCGAGAAGAAAAACAGTTTACAAATCGAAAGCAGTTCCACCGAATCATCCACAGATTGCGACAAATTAACTACGTTGAGCTTAATTTTTCCAGGTTAGAATCGACCTATTGTAAAACGCCTTGGCTAGTGGATTGGAGCCCCTCGTGACAGGGCCTTTTACTATCAATCGATTAAAGATTAGATTGTTTACTTTTTCGAGTTCGTCTTTTATTCTGTAATCGATTTTCATGGGCTACATAATCAGTTAACGACCTCGATTTTCATGGGCTACATAATGAGTTGAAGACCTCGATTTTTGCTTTGCAAGAGGATTTTCATTTCGGCGTCGCTCTTTGACTTTGGATTTTTCCATATCTGATAATTTGCGCCTACCCATTTTGTAACTTTTTCAATTTTTAACGATTTTATGCCTTTTGATTACCTATTCAAATAAAAATTCTTCTAAAAGTAAAGAATATTGTTGAATTTCGTTAAAAAAATTAAAATGCGAGCATCATTTGTCCCCACCCTGGACCAAAAACAACAACCATCTCCAAATGGTTAAAAAAAAAAAAAAAAAAAAAGAAAGAAAAGAAAAAACAGAAAATTTTTCTAATTTCTGTAAAACATACATGCATACCAATATACCGGGTGTCCCAAAAAGGACTGACTGATTTTAAAATTCAATAACTTGCAAACGGTGACAGATATTTAAAAAATTCTTGCAGGAGGGTTATGCATAAGGTCAAAAGTTTTTTTACAGTGATTTTCAATTTTAGTTCGAATTACAAACAATAGATGGCGCTGCGATCAATAGACGCTGAATTCAGGCTCGATTTTTGGTACTTCGTGGCCCGGATAATACATTTCCATCTCCTTTTTCAGCATGGAACAAGATAAAGGACCAGAAATCGAGCCTGTATTTAGCGACTATTGCTTACAGCGCCATCTATTGTTTGTAATTCGAACTAAAATCGAAAATGACTGTAATAAAACTTTTGACCTTATGCATAACCCTCCTGCAAGAATTTTTTAAATATCTATCACCGTTTGCAAGTTATTGAATTTTAAAATCAGTCAGTCCTTTTTGGGACACCCGGTATATATATATGGAATATCCCTTTTCTTAGAGAATAAAATGCACTTCACTACCAGAAATAAAGAAGATTCCTCTTAAAAAAAACTAGTTACATTGAGACTTATTTACAAGCTATTTACATGAAGACAGAACTCTCACAAACATTATTACATCTTGTGACATCAGGGCTTAAATTGCGCCGGAGCCCACCGGAGCCCGGCTCCGGCACTTCTCTGTTTTTAGTAAATATTTAAATATTGGTCGGAATTCACCGGAGCCTATAAATACAGGGCTCCGGAGCCTAGTGTAATAGCGCTTCCGAAAACCCGAAGCGCTCGAACTCAATCTGTCTGTAAATTAAAAATTTTATTTACTCAGTTATAAAAAAAATAAAATAACTCTTTCCCTTTTTAATGCTATTTTGAACAGAATAGGAGAAACAGAAATCGTGTTTTGTTTATCTTATTGATATTTGCAGATTTATGAGTGGCATTGATTTTGGCGACATGTATATTGGCGCCATTCAAGAGCGCGAACAATGCATTTGCTTCAGTGGTGTAGTCGTAAAAAAAGCAGAGGGTGTACGCTCTAAGCAGAGGGTATACGCTCAAGGCAGAGCGTATACCCTAGAGTGTACATACTATAGCTTTCTTGAGAAACAGAGGGTATACGGTGTTCCTTAAAAAAATCCAGAGGGTATACGGCGTATACCCCCGTAACCCCTCCACTACATCCCTGATTTGCTTTCAGTTTGATTTTCTTTTCTGACACTAGAATATTTTTTTATTGGATCTTTTTTTTTTTAATTTAGATACCTAACCGGAAAAGAATACTTTCTTTTTTTAGTCAACGAGCATCAGCTTGAGATGTTGTTTGTTTGAGGTTTTTAGTCTCCTATTCAGTACGAGTACGAAAATAACGTTAGTGATTTTTCGATTTATTTTTCATAATGAATGCGGTTCTGCTCTGCAGATTTACAAAGTTGTAAGTAGTAGTCATTTGTAAGTAGATATAATTGTCATGTATTGTTATTTTTATAGTAAGCAATGGAGCAGCGTTTTCTCTTTTTCTATAAAAGCATCGAATCTTTCCTATCACGGTGTCAAATGTTTAATTTAATATGATTTTCAGGGACTCATCACGAAAGATTGTTCTACGGAAGGAATCGATTATAGTTTAAGATATGCAGCTTTTATAGGAAATTGAAAAACGTTGTTTGATTCTTTAGCATATCAGTATTAATTTCTGTAAATTCCATTCATTTTTTCTTAAAAATGTATAGCTGCGAACTATCCCTTTTTTGTTTTAACACTATTTTCGAATCATAATCCTTAGTTTATTTACTCGCAGAATCCTGCGATTAATTAACATAAAAAAAAATTGGGCAAAAATTTCTGTTCGGAAGGAGTGATAACTAAAAAGTGGAATAATTGACAACTAAGTATATGCAGAAATATTTAAAATTTTTATTTTTCTAAAGAAAAAAATTGCTTTAAATTTTGAAAATAATGCATGAAATATAAATATGCGGATTAGAGAGACGGTGGAGAGGGCAGTGGGGGGGAGACGGTACGACTATTAGTATTACGGCAAAATATTAGGGCTCCGGTACTTTTTTTGTTGGAAATTAAGCCCTGTGTGACATTTTTCGTCATTTTAAAAACGTCTACGTCTTTTCATTCCATTTTTGCGTCCTCACCTCATACCAGCACCAACACTCGAATAATGTTCTCAAGTTCTTCGCGTCAGTTCATTTTTTTCCTTCGCAGCGTGTCTGTCGCCGATAGTCACTTGTTGTGCGCATGCGCTGCCGCTGTTAGCATCAGAGTGGCTGTTGCGGAGTTGTGATAACGACTCCTGGCGGCGCTTTTAAGCTGGCGCTGTAGGGATTTGGAAAATGGGATCCCACATACATATATAAAATAAATAAATAAATCGAAAAAATGCCTTCTTTTAAATGAGGGTAGAAATATAGTGAAACCTCCCTGTGCGACCACCTCCATTAAGCGATCACCACCCTGAACGACCATTTTTTCATGGAACGAAATTTATTCCCATAGGCTCAATACTGATTTTATCTCCATTCAGAGACCATCCTAGATGAACTCCTTTCATGAGTGACCAATTTCTTTTAAGAAAATTCCGTTTTTTCTTGGTCGCTTGAAGAAGGTTTTATTAGAAAAATGATTCCGGGGAGCGCATTATTCATCAAACTTCTAAACATAGTTTAGAAGGGGGAGATGAATTCGTTGGGCATAAAAAACAAGGAGATTCAAGGTAGAAAAGTTAGATGAAAAACTCAGCACTGAACGATAATTCACTAATCAGTGATGGAAAATTGATTCCATGGGATTTGGAAGCTTTTTTAAAACAATAAATAAAGAACATTTTATGAAAAAATTCGTTACATGGAGATAGATATTTCGCTATATGGAGACTGTTTTTAATGAGATCAAGAGGAAAAGGGGCCGTTCCTACTAAAAATTCGTTATATAGAGAAATTCGATGCATGGAGTTTCGTTATAGAGAGACTCGACTGTAAATGTATTCTGACCGTATCTGTAACTGAGAAATGTTTTGTTGTTGCAAATTTTTCGTAAAATATTTTTTTAATAGGATAAAAGCTAAATATATGTAAACGGTTGAGAAAATAAACACAAAAAATATTCAGCTTCGACTGTTTCGCTGTGCTTAATGAAGGTGATCCATAGCAAAGAATTTTGTATGAAACGTACCATATATTTTTATTAGTAGACGATTAAATAAATTTTATATTTCATTTTCTTTAATGGGACTTAAAAGTCCCCTCCGAGCATAAAGGGTTAAATTTTAATGGGGCACAGGACCTTTAAACTTTCAAAAAATCAGTTTTCAGTTTTTGCTTTATTCTGGATGTTTTAAAATTTCTCAACAATATGCAAAAACCTGCATTCAAAAATCTGAATTATTTCTTGAGTTATAATCATTTTTAGATGATGAATATAATAGAATGTCCGTAGATATTGAAACTTTGAAAAGCAATTCTCAAATTAGTAAATTTGGAGTTTGCACGCACTGTTACTTTTAAACTATATACAGGTTAGAAAAAATTAACCAAATATGCGTTTTTTTATAGTCTACAGGGTTAAAAAAAAAAAAAAAAAAAAAAAAAAAAAATCAGATATTTTGGTTATTTATTTTTTTGCATTTGAAAAACTTGAAAAAAAATCGAGATTTTTGAACTTTATTTTTTATTTTGTGCTAAAATTAAATTTTAAACAAAACTTTTTGCGTATATTTTGGTTTTAAGTTATAAGTAGGTATGTTATGATTCTATTTTACTCTAAAATTGTTTTCTATATGCATAATTTAGAGTTTTATCATGCGCGCAGCACTTAATCACGGATTAGTGAGATGGATTTTTAAATTTAAAATTTAAATATTAATTTTGTACATACAACTTATATTTTTCTGGATAATGTACTTAAAGATATATACTTTAGGAAGAAGGGGGGGGGGGGGGGGAGAAAGATCTTAATTGCATATTGTTTGTGTTTTGGTACTTTGAAGAAGGCGATGTTTTTGATTGTTTCGACAAACTTAAAAGGTCCTGCGCCCCCTTAAAGCATACTAGTTTCGGTAGTATTAAGCATACGGTATTCAGTGCAAAGAAGGACAGAAATTTGCTCGAATATATAGGAGAGAAGCGGATTCAAGTGAAAGATTTATTGACCAATAGGAAAATAGGAGACTTGGTCAATAAAACTTTCACTTGAATCCGCTTCTCTTCTATAGATTCGAGCAAATTTCCGCCATTCTTTGCAATCTTGATGGTACACTTAGTGCTACCAAAACTAGTATGCTTTAAAACTTAAAGTTCTGGGGCTATTAACATTGTTTTTTCTATTTATATTATATTGCATCAAGTACCATCCTATTAATCAAACATCAAAGTATTTCTAAAATACACACTTTCTTTCTTGGAGAATAAAAAAAAGTTACAATGAAAATATATATATATCTAAATACAATTTATAAATTAAAATATCTTTGAAGAATGTTTTAGAATGTGTGATTAAATTGCTCAAAGTTAGCCGCAAATACAAAGAACTCAAGAAAAGAAAATATTAAATGACGTTCGATTTTTTTTTTTCTTTTGCCAATATAACAATAAAATTTACAGGCAACTTTTGAAAAGGTATCCATTTCTTAACAAGGAAAATGTCTAAAATATTTCCATACAAAATCTTTAAAACAACTTTTAAAAATTTATTTACAAATGGATAGCTTTATAAAATCAGAATAAAAAAATCAAGAAAAGAATTCTTTGCCTGAACGGTTCTTGACGGGATACATTTTTACAATTCTCTAGTGGATATCAAAATATTTGAAAAGAACTTTAAAACTTTCTTTCAAGATGAAGATGATCTGCAAAACAATTCTGGATTTAAAAACGTTGCTTGAACTCTCAAAATGATCCATTCATAAAAAAAGTCAAATATTTCTATATAATTTATTTCTATTTTTTAATCTATATTTATTGTAATATGTGCAGTAGTTTCGAAAATATGATTTTTTTTAATGGGGTCCATCATTTGTAATAGCCCAGTACTTATATAATGCTGCAAGCGACATCAAAATATTTTAAAAGAGCTTTTAATCTTTCTTTTAAAATGAGGATGATATGCAAAAAAATCTGGCTAGAAAAATAATTCAAACGTTGCTTGAGACTTGCAAAATAATATATTCATAAAAAGATAAATGTCTAAAATATTTCCATACAAAATTTCTAAAATAATTTTCAAAAATTTATTTACAAAATGGCTATTTTAAAACATAATTAAAATTTCTAGAAAAGAATTTTTGCCTGAACTGTTCTTGACATTATATATTTATACAATACTGCAGAATAGATAATATCAAGATATTAGTAAAGAGCTTTAAAACTTTCTTTTACGATGAGGATTATATTCAAAACAATTCTTGATTAAAAGAAACAATATTCCAAAGGCTGCTTGAACTCTCAAAATAATCCATTCATAAAAGAAAAATGTCTAAAATATTTCCGTACAAAATTTCTAAAATTACTTTCAAAAAATTACTTACAAATGAATAGTTTAAAAGAATTGGAATGAAAATTCCAAAAAAAGGATTCTTTGCCTGAACGGTTTTTGACAGGATATATTTATACAATATATAGTGAATGTCAAAATATTTCAAAAGAACTTTTCAACTTTTTTGAGATAAGGATGATATGTAAAAAATCAGGATTCCCAAAAATTACCAAACGCTGCTTAAACTCTCAATATAATCCATTCATAAAAAGAAAAAAAAAATGTCTAAAATATCTCCATAAAAAAAATCTGCAAAAAGAATTTATTTTATTTACAAATGAATACCTGAAAAAAAAATTAGAATGAAAATGTCTAGAAAAGAATTCTTTGACTAAACTGTTTTTGGAAAGACTTATACACATATTTTTAAAATACTGCAGTAAACATCAAAGTGTTTCAAAAAGAATTGTCAGTCTCCTTCTATACTGGGGATTATTTACGAAAAAATTCGTTGATAAAAAAATAAACAAAATATTGCTTAAACTCGCAAAATAATCCATTCATAAAAAGAAAATTAGCATGTTTAGCCCCCCCCCCCCATGAAAAAAAGCGTGAAAGATATAACACACATCAATAATCAAGTCGAAATTAAAAAATATCAGTCTAAATAGAGCAAATTATTTTCGTAATGATGAAAAATTATTGATTTTACATTTTCATAGTATTATTAATGGATGTTGTTTAGTTTTACACGAAAATTACACATACGCTGTTGGGTAATAAAAATGCTTTTCCCCCCTTATTTTCAAGGTTCTTTTATTTATATTTTAAGAAGTTTCAGGCCTTGTTTTATGTTGATTTTACATTAAAAGTATTAATCGATGTGCTGCTTATTTTTACATGAAAATCAGACATGTTCTTTGATAAGAAAAAAAAAAATTCTTATTTTCTTTGGTAAGAAAAATATTTTTTCCTTACTTCCAAGGCTTTTTTATTTATACAATTAAAAAGTGCAAGGCCTTGTTTTATAATCGTCTATTTTATATTACCAGTATTAATCGATGTACTGCTTACTTTTATATGCAAATTATAAATGCTCTTTGGTAAGATTTCTTTTTTCTTTTTTTTCAAGCATGTTTTATTTATATAATTAAAAGGTTTAAGGCCCTTTTTATAAAAATTGCAGTAGAATAGTTTATAAAAAAGAATAACTATGTTTTAAATAAACAAAATATTTCTAAAAATCCTTTTCTTTATACAAAGAAAAATACTATGAAAAAAAGACTGCCTCCTAAATACTGCCGACCAATGAACATAGGCTGTAGAACGGAGATTAAATTATCCAGAGTATTTCAAAGACAAAGAACATTGAAAGTAAAGCTCAAAAGTAAAATTTTAGCAACAAAAAAAGTAAAATGCTTAAAAATATTCTGAATTTCTTCCAATATTTTTATACAAAATCTGTAAAAGAACTTTAAAAAATTCATTCGCAAATGAATAATATTTTAAAAAGAAAAATAAATAAATTTTTAGGGAAATAAATCTTTACCAACATGGATTTTGACAGGACATAGCTTATTTATACATATTTTAAAAATATTGTAGTGAACATCAAAACATTTCCCTTTTTAATTTTAGCTCAACATCATTTATAGGAAATTTCAGGCTAAAAAAATAAATCACTAAATGAACTCGTAATTCTAAAAGTGTTTCTAAAATTGATCCTTTTTTTGTTTTAAAAAATATCTAAATACCATTAAACACCATATTTCAAAACGGTGCGATTAAACTGCTCAGAGTTGTTCACATATATAAAGAGCGTCAAAAGAATAATACTGTATTTTTTTAGCAACAGAATGATAAAATGTATGAACTCGTAATTCTAAAAGTGTTTCTAAAATTTATCCTTTTTTGTTTTAAAAAATATCTAAATACCATTAAACACCATATTTCAAAACGGTGCGATTAAACTGCTCAGAGTTGTTCACATATATAAAGAGCGTCAAAAGAATAATACAGTATTTTTTTTAGCAACAGAATGATAAAATGTATAAACACTGTTTTAAAAGTATTCTGCTTTTCTTCAGGAAGAAAAATAGCCCGAATATTTCTATACAAAATCTGCAAAAGAGCTTTCAAAAATGTATTTACAAATGAATACTTCGGAAAAATATCTAAAAAACAATCTATCGAAAGTTTTTCTGACAGGGCTTATTTATACATATTTTAACAATACTGTAACAAACATCGAAATATTTCAAAAGGGCATGGCATTTTTCTTTTTAATTCAAGATCATTTACAAAAAAGTAGAGTTAAAAAATAAACAAGAAACAAAATTGCAAAATAATCCATTCCTGAAACGAATCTTAGGAAACTTTTGCAGCCCCCCCCCCCCCTCCCCAATCACCAAGAAAAAAAAAAAAAAACAAGTGAAAGAAATAAACACCATTAACCAAGTTGAAATTCAAAGTTGACAGCCTAAATCGGAAAATTACTTTCGAAACGATGGAAAATTATCGATTTTACATTTCCAGGATTAATCGATATGTCGCTTACCTTTATATCAGAAGTTAGGAGGAAAAGAAAACGCCTGGACTTAATGACGCATCAGCACATTATTATCTCAACTCGATTAATTCATGTGCAAAAGATTAAAGATTTGCACTACTTTTTGAGAACTGATATATTATTATCATTGAGTGATTTTAAAAACAGTAAATGTATCTTTTACTTCAAAAATTTTGCCATAAAAAAGAAGTTATATGACTCACCATTAAATTCTATAACTTTCCATTAGACATTGAAAGTATTTTTCAATAAATCTAACAACCGGAATTTATTAACTTTTACCTTTATGATAAAACATACATATAAATGCAAGTTTATTACACTTATATTACTTCCCGCAGCTGGCAATTTAATGTCATATTTCATTCGAATGAATGGTAATAGAGGTAAGAATACAGTGATAATAAAAAAGTTAAATGATCGATTTAGTTTTTTTGTTCGCTTTTAATGATATATTGGAAGGGAAAAAAATGAATATTCAAATAGATTGAAAATAAAGTCTAACGACGCCATAGAAGAAAAAGTACAAATGAACAAAAATGGATGAGCTGTGAAAGATAGTTATAATAAAAAGTTTTGCAGATTTTTCGGATTATAATTTTTAAATGCATGCATTCATTTCTCTTAAAGATGTAGTTTATAAAACAAACTAGTTAAAAATACTAAAATTCATCTTAATAATATAATATAAAATTACATAAATGATGCAATACTTAAAAGATGATTAAACAATTAAAAAGATGTTAAAAATCGAGCACTTTCGGCTAATATTAAGCCATCGTCAGGATTCAAAAATTTAAACATTTGTTATGAGCGCTACTTTTCCTTATCTTACTCATAAAACCCTCGCTTCAAATCGTACATCCGAGTTCTACGGCTGATTCCAATAGCATGGCGAAAAGAGAAAATAGGTGTGTGTGTGTGTAGGGGGGGGGGTATTTTTATTACAAATCACTGCTCTCTGATCAAATCCATCCATATATTTTGACATTGCAGGCTTTACCAAAAGCAAAACATTAAAACTGATTTCAATAATACAAAAATTATATGCTCTGTAGGATTATTACGAGGTAACAATCCGCTAATGTATTGAAATTATAAACAGAAATGAAAAAACATTTGATCCTACAATGTCCCAAATATATAGATTGATTTGATCAGAGAGCAGCGACTTGTAATTAAAAAAAAAAAAAACCTCCGTCCTCCCCCATCTTTTTTTATCAGACAATTTTGTATTAGAAAATTGACACTATTTATGAAAAGTGTGTAATTTTCAGTTTATTGCAGATGTGAAAAAAGTATCTTTTAGAAAATATTTTTTTACATTTGCGTTCTGATCTTTTATTATTATGATGATTATTTTCTTACATGCTTAAGGGATCTCAAGACACATAAAATTGGAAAAAAAGTAAAAAAGGACCATTTTCAACATTTAATATCTTAAAATGAATTTCATTTTAAGACAATTTTTATTGGATGGGTTGATTTTTGACGGCCGATTATCTACTCGAGGGATATAGGCCCAAAGCGGAGTGCCCTCCGTGGGGGTCTTTCTAAGGGAACCTAACCCGTATTTACGAAAGGTTCCCCAAGGTTCGAAGAAAACCACGAAAACTCCGAACGGTTAGGTCGACGGGCGAGATTGGGTTCGAACCCAGCATCTCCCGTCTACCAGCTTTGAGAGCAGAACCTCTCAGCCACTGGTAGAGCCAATTTTTATTGGAAAGAAAGCAATAAGTATGTTCATTCATTTCATGTATTTAAAAAATTGCAACATGCAGAATCAGCACTTACAGAGCGCTCATAACTGTCAGATATTTGAGGAGCAGAAAATTGGCATAACAGATTACGCGCAGGATTACAAAATAAATTTTGCAACTCGAATAAAAATTTTGGTGCCTACTTACACTTCCAATTGTAATAATGACCCTGAACCTAAATAAATTTGTATTGAAAGCACTTTTATATTTTTAATACAATGTTGTATTTAGCTAATGAAAAATTTAGAAAATTTCAACAGTATAATCACCTAAAAAAATATTTTTGTAAACAATAAAAAATAAATTTTAGGTTCAGTTTATACAGACTAACATTAAACATAACTTTTGAAAATTTCCTGAAAAAATATTCAGAAGTTTTTGAGATATCGTGTGCGTTATTCCCAAAAATATCATTTGGAGAAAAATTACTTCAAAGTATCGGAAACGCCGCATTAGCTATTGAGCGGGTATAATTTTAAAATCTATAATTTTGTTCTAATGATAATTTCAAGGAAACAGTTATATCAAAATGTTCAGAAGAGATTAGAGTAACATCTAAAAAATTAAAATTTCAAAAATTTTAAAGCTTTAAGAGTCTTGAGACATCTTAAAATGATGTATTGTAAAATCCGAGAAAAAATATTTTTCCACAAGGAGTTGTTGAGTTATAAAGGATTAATGTTAATATTACTATGCAATAAAAATAAAAAAAATTATCTTAAAAGTGGATGTTACTCATTTTCAAAATCAAAGCATTTGTAACGTCAAGGTCATTCACCGCAATAAATGACTAGCAACAAATTAATACTGATATCAATAGATATTTATTTTGATTTGATTAAAAACATAAATTTTATGTTAATTTGCAATAAGATTTAGATCTAACTAATTGTTTTTTCTCCACAAAATGGACACTCCACTTTCAGAATCAACGTCTCACTATGATTAAATTCTATAAGACATTCAATCTATTAGACATTGAAAATATTTTTTTAATAAACGTATCAAATGGAACTTCTCTATGCTAAAACAGGCACAAAAAAAGGAAAGTATAAGTTTATTACTCTTATATTACTTCCCTGAGATAACCATTAAACGACAAATTCCATTCGAATGAATGGTAATGGAGAGAAGTATTCACTAATAATAAAAAAGCTTAACGATCTGTAAAAATTTTTCACTTGGTTTTTATGAGATATTGCATGAAAAGAAAAAAGAATATTCATCTAGAATACTAACAGCGTACAACGTCACCATAAAAGACAAGTCGGAAATTACAAATTCAAACGTGGTAAATAAGGTGCGTTCGTGTTCGTACTATAACTGGTTTTATAAATATTCACATCTTTGTGCAATAGCTGTTGCACTCTGCAAAAATGTATGAATACAAAATTTATTATGATTATATATACAGTGAAACCTTCCCATGGTACCACCTCCATTAAGCGACCATCGCTCTGAACGACCATTTTTTATGGAACGAAATTTATTCCCATAGGCTCAATACTAATTTTACCTCTATTCAGAGACCACCCCAGTTGAACTCCCTCCATAAGCGACTAATTTCTTTGAAGAAAATGAAACAAATTTCTTTTATTCCTGGTCGCTTGAAGAAGGTTTTATTAGATAAATAATTCCGGAGAGAGCATTATTCATCAAACTTCTAAACTAAGTTTAGAATATATATATTTTTTTTATTCCGGTAACTTAAGTGTTTAAACCACTTTGTGCCTTTTTAGGCAATGAATTTAACTCTGATGACAAATTAAGAATTACGGTCAATAAACTTCCCTGTCCTATTCTGTCAGGAAACTCTCAAAGAAATTGATAAATTAATAAAATCGTCATAATTTGTTCCCGTCCAAAAAAAAAAAAAAAAAAATGCATTTATTTACTGAACTTCGAAAGGACTTGGAAATGAAAGTTATAGAAGATAAAACCGTAACATCAAAGCAAACGTCAATGTATTCATTTTTTAAACTCTGCACTAATTAACTTAGTATGTAATTAAAACTTTTGCTTTGATACTTAAATTTTCATATATCTTCCTAATGTGAAAAATACACTTTAGTAGCATTAATTGTTACCTTTTTTCAACAATAAAAATGTAGATTTAAACATGACCTCCATTAAGAGGCCACCTCTCGGAGCGACCAATTTTTATTGGAACGGAACGTGGCCGCTTTAGGGAGGTTTTATTGTACATTAAATTCAGTAATACGGAATAACATGACTCCCTCTTAAATAGGATCTAATCACCATGGCAACCTATCATTGAATGAACGCGTATGATAGGATTTAATAGAATAAAAAAAAACTTTTATTAACATGTTTTTAAGTTTTGATTCGATTTTCATAAAATCTGAAATTTCTCGACAAAATACTACAACGATTCTATATATTAAATTTCAAACCATTCGGCTGGGTAGTTTTTGCGCTGTTATATGCGGGCGGACGGACGGACGGACCAGAAGACAACTATAGGTGCTACGTATTTATATAATAATTACCTACACACCTAAAAATGCAATTGGACAAGAATAGATGAGCTGGGAAATTTTCAGAACAAAAATATTTAAAGAAATTTAAAATTATGATTTTTAAATGCATACATTTTTATTACAGATGCATTTAATAATGTCTAGATAAAAGTTTTAGTCAATCGATTCCGACTCAATGATGATATTTCTTAAAAAGTCGATTTAGAACGCGAAGTATAATAACGTAATTATAAAAAATATGTACTACATACTACATAATTATCCCGTCGAAAAAATCTATCGCCAAACTATAAGATTAAATGCCAGACCGTAAGTGTCACATTCACTTGACTTTAAGCAACTGGCACGTGTTTAAGTCATCAAGTGATTTTTATTTTAACGTTTTATTTGTATTTTTATTAATTTTATACTAATTTATAAGTTCTTTCGTTGCTTAAAATAAAAATTATGTCAATTCGTATAATTTGGCGAGTGGTTTGGCGATTTATATAATTTGGCGAAATTGGTCGACAGGATAACTAAGTAGTACCAAAAAATAATTAATACTGGAAACATACTGTTAACCCTAAATCGACTAATATCATCAAGATGAACTGAATTAATAATATCATTTCAAATATTCATTTCGTATATTTTTCCCCCTCGGCTAGTCTGCACATGTTTTTAATAAATTATGAAGGACTGGGTTATATTTTTTAGTTAAAAACATTTGAAAAAAGGAAAAAAAGGTCTTATTAGTATTTTAAGCGTGCTTTTTAAAAGACACATTATTGCCAAGGAGTGATTACTAAAACTAAGACATATTATTGCCAAGGAGTGATTACTAAAACTAAGAATATAACATTTATCGAAAGAATTAAAAAATGTTATTACCAAACGAATAATGGTTTAGAAGTTTAGAAAACGCACACTACATATTTAAAAACCTAATTTCAATAATTAATCTCTGTAGTTAGAAAAACAGCAGAGTTCTTTTAGTGCAACACTGTATATGATCTTTAGCTGTGTATTACTCGTATATTGCATAAAATGCTAATTAGTTCAGTGTTTAGTTGCATAAGTTTCTCTTAAAATGATGAAAGGCTGGCTATAATAAATAAAGACAAGTAACCTTGCTTGATGATGGTACACAAAACACGAACTTTAATAAGCTAAAAGTTAAATTCTACGTTTTGAGCTGTTTCTACAGCCATCTTCAGGGAAAGTATGATGGTTAACCCCTTGGGGACAGCGACACGTATACGTGCCGCATGAAGCGCTCAGAATCCTTGTTTTTCCTCACCCGTAAAATTTTACTGTAAAATTTGCCTATTTAATCAGCGCATTTTCTCGATTCAAGAAGACACAATTTTCTGCTTTTAAAAAAAGGTGACAAAAGATTAAAAATTTCGTAAAAGGATCCGGTCCCGAAGGGGTTAAATGGCTAAAAGCCCTATAAAAGTCTGGCTATATTTCAATTCGACAAAATCGTCACATGAATAAATGATTATTACTCAAATATTAATTATGTTTCAGCAGCTGAAATGATATATACATTCAAAACTATATTTTTGTTCATTTTTTCACACAACACTTTTATTATTTGGAAAGGGAAAACATGAATTAATTCGAAGAAGGAACTTGGATTTTGAAAACTTAAAAGGAAAAAAAGATAAGGAGTCAAAAAGTTAGGACATTTAATACATAAATATTGATTTAACATTTTGCCGGAACGTTCGATCGAATGTCAAAATTTTCTAATTGCTAGCAATTTGGAGAAAAGTTTGAAAATTCCTCAAAAGACGAAAACATTTATGTGTTATTGATTACTAGTCGGAAATAAAAGTGTATTTAAAGAAAAATAAGAAAGCTCTGCAACTTTCTTTAACGTATGTAAAAATGCGATAAGTGGAAAACTTTCAGATCTAGCCTTTTTTATACCGAACTGAATAGATACATGAGGCTAATGTGAGAGATAAAGCAGAACTAAGTAAAGTAGATTTTAGTTTTTCGATTTTCTAGCGAGTTTCATTAGCAAGTGCAAAAAATGCACAGTAAATAAAATATGCGGTAATGTAGCCATATATTCCAAAAATAGGATATACATCAGGCAGGGCTGCCACATCAGGTGACAATTTTTATATTCTGTTCGCCCCACTATTTTTTTTAATGCGCTGTATAGTATATTTGTCTTGCATATGATGTCAAAGCGTAAGTAAAAGATAGAAAGTTGAAAATTTAGTGCACAATTCACCTTGATTTTTAATAAATATATATAAGATACACAAAATGTAAAAACATTGCTTACAGGTGTCAAGTATGATAAAATCCTTTAAAAAAACATTAAAGCCATTTAAAAATCATAACGTTTTCGACCGACACTTACTCGGTCATCCTCAGTTCACTTATGATTTTTAAATGGCTTTAATGTTTTTTTAAAGAATTTTATCATACTTAACACCTGTAAGCAATGTTTTTACATTTTGTGTATCTTATGTAAGTAAAAGATTTTGTTTTGAAAATCGTGCGAAATAGAATTAAAAAATAGTCGCCTGTGGCAGCCCTGTACAGGGGTTGCTTTTGAAATAATGAAGGATTCAGAGCACTTTATGCGCGAAGTATATGTGACGCTCGTCGCGAATGAAATAATTTAACACCATTGCTTGTAGTACATAATTCATATTATTAGACGATCATTACAGTTACATTTTCTATTTAAAATTGCCATTAAAGTTAATTTCAACAACGAAAATTTCTTATAAATTCCACCCAACATTTGCTGGAGTTTGGATTGATTTAATGAAAAAACCTATAGCGAAATAGAATTAAAAAATAGTCGCCTGTGACAGCCCTGTACAGGGGTTGCTTTTAAAATAATGAAGGATTCTAAGCACTTTATGTGTCTAGTATATGTGACGCTCTTCGCGAAGGAAACAATTTAACACCATTGTTTGTAGTACATCATTCATATTATTAAATGATCATTACAGTTACATCATTTTCTCTTTAAAATTGCCATTAAAGCTAATTTCAACAGCAAACATTTTCGCTAAGGTGTTATATATTCCCGCGGCCGCCATCTTGGATTTCTCGGTTATGTTTTGTTGACGTTTATCGATAAGGCAACTCCGACGAGTGACGTGTTTTGGCAACCCCGTATAACATCTGTTCTAAAATTTCTTATAAATTCCACCCAACATTTACTGGAATTTGGATTGATTTAATTTATAGTATAGTTCAGACTCTGATTTAGAAAAAAGACAGTCATAAAGATAAAATATAAATTTTGTTCAAAATTAATTGAAAAGCTTTAGAAATTGGAAACCAATAAATTTTATTATTGATTCTTTGATAATTTTTACTATAAAAAAATAATAAAAAAATTGTACAACCTGCGCATTTTTGCATACGCAACTTCTACATAAATTGTTTTCAGCTAAATTTTGTCAGGAGATTGCAAAATAAATTAAAATAAAAAAAATAAGCAAAGTTTATTTTTAAAATAATATTTTCTAAATAAGACGAATCTAAAAATCTATATTTGAGGTAAAGCACACATTTCAACTGCATGTTATTATCATTATTTATTTTTTTAATATTTAGTAATAGTTAAATATTTTTGGCGATTACTATCATGATAATTTTCCGTTGAAGGCAGGTTTTCATTATACACAGGTTATGTTTTCACAGGTTTTACGGTATTATTTTTATTTTATTTGACTTAAATAGAACTAGAACAAACGCAGAGAGAAAAGAAGGCTTTAATCAAAAGTTGTACTTCTAAATTTTAATACATGTACAATTTTTTTATTTAAATATAGTTTCAGGCGGAGAGACTATTCAGACATTAAAATAAAAGAACACTGATTTCTACTTAACATTTACCATTATACTTATCGCAGAACGACATTACAGAAAGAATAGCCAATTTTACAATGGGATGAGAAAGCTAAGCTAAGCAAATTCAGCTTATCGATATATTTCACTTTTTGAAGAAGTGTAACAAATGCTTTTGCTTCGGGAAATAGTGATACAGCTCAGCGAGATTGATCACACACACACATGTATATTACGTAGAAATAAAAAATGATTTTTTTTTTTTCTCTCGATGTAACCGATCTGTCATAACACAACTCATAATTCGTTTTTACAAAACACCGACTTTCCGATCAGATATAAGAAATAAAATATTTCTTAGACCTTTTTTCTTTTTGGGGGGGGGAACTTTTGAATAGAAAAATCTCAGAAAAGATGACATTTGAATAGAATGCTTGCAAAAATATAAATTTAACTTTCTATTTTTGCAAAAGAAGAGAGTACTTAATATCAATGTGTTTAAATTTAAAAAAGAAAATATAACTAAGAACAAATCCAAAAATTAGGCACTATCTTTAAACTTGTCGCATGTGCCAATTCCAAAAATTTCTAATATCTCATACATGTTAATGCTTCAAAACTGGCTAGCACAATGCCAAAATTAGATGGCAATATATGCCTATTATGATGATTCTATAAGTTCGTTCAATTGTGTGCATTTAAAAAGGAGATAAAAGCATTGCATTGTTCAAACAAATTATTGAATTTCCGCACCCACCCTCTTAGATGTCTACAACCAACATTCCAAACTCAAAGAACATAAAAGCTGCATATGTTGGGCAGTATAGCAAGACTAATAAGGATCTATTTTATGTGAAAGCGTAACAGAATATGAAGTTTGATTAAATTCCGTTTTTGAGATATAGCTTTCGAGAAAATCGTGAAAAACGCACCATAGCAGCGCCGCCCGTTATGATTTACATTAAAACCTACTTAGCATTTACCATTCTACTTATGGTAGAATGACTTTTCAGAATGAATTTCAATTTTACAATGGGATGAGACACCTAAGCTAAGCAAATTTAGCTTATCCGCATATTTCACTTTTTGAAGAAAAGTAACAAATGCTTTTGCTTCGGGAAGCAATACAGCTCAGCGAGATTGATCACACACATATGTATATCGCACACAAATAAAAAATGAAAATGTCTTTTTCTCGATGTAACCGATCTGTCATAAAATAACTCAGAATTCGTTTTTACAGAACACCGATTTTCCGATCAGATAGCAGAAACAAAATATTTCTTTGACCTTTTTCCTTTCTTTTTTGGGAACTTGAGTGGAAAAATCTCAGATAGAATGACATTTGAATAGAATGCTTGCAAAAATATAAACCTAGCTTTCTATTTTTGCCAAAAGAAAAGGGTACAGTAAACTTCTGATAATTCGTCACTATCAACCGTCATCCTCGGTTAACCGCCACCCCTCCCCTCTTTTATGAGAAACACATTACGAAAACACAAATGCGCAAAAAGGGTCATTTTCAAAATATGCATACATATGCTGTCCCACTGTAAAAAAAAATTGTACTCATAATATATTATTTAAAACTGACTATAAATATTATATTTATTTAATTACACTACACAACATATTTCTAAAACATAAAAATAATCACTTTCATATTTTTTTCCTAAAGATGCAGATTTTTGCATCTAGTAGAAGAAAAAAATAGCTGTCCCTCTTCTGTATTTTATAATTCTGTAATATTTTTTCACTTTAAAAGGAAAGTAATTGGGACATTTAATGAGATAAATCATCATTATTTTAAATTTCTGACATTATTCCAGCAAAAAAAAAAAAAAAAAAAAAAAAAAAAATTTAAGAAAATCTACAAAACATTTTGTACCTCATATTTTGTCAAGTCTGTTACCAAGCTACAATTTAATGAAATAATGGTTGACAATTTCGCCAAGAAATGGCAGCACATTTGCAATAAAAACACTTATACTAGTTAAATATTTACTTGTAGCCATTTTCTTTTGCAGTTGAAAACAACAATGTAGTGGATAAAGAATTTTTTCTAAATGTGAGTATTTTTATTCAATATCAAGTCTGTTACCTAATTTTTTATGTTAAAAATATAAGTTTAGTACTTTCTTTTGCTTGAATATTATTATCTAGTTAATATATTAAAGATTTTGTTTTGTTTCTTAGTGTTAATAATTAGCATGAAGGTTTTGGAAGATATTTTGCTGTTAATGTCAAGTCTGTTACCAGTCAAGTCTGTTACCATGTTACTGGTAAATAGTGTATAAAATATAGTAAAATAGTGTATAAAAATTATACCAAAAGCTAAAGTGCTTAATTAATTATATTTACAGACACATCTAACTTATACATTATCACTTATTTCATTTTTAATGTGAAATTTAAAAGTAATTTTTTTTTAAAAATGTTTTTCTGAATTGTATGCATTTATTGAAAATGACCCAAAAAACCCGAGTCAGTCGGTATTATTCATGAAAAAAAAAAAAGCCTGGTTACGAAAAATTAATGGGTGACGAAATTATTCCAATTATTTTAAGTTCAAAGAAAAATTGAATCGGTTGAATGTAAAGTATCTGAGAATAATGATTCGGGAGTCAGTACTACAAAAGTGAAGACTATGCTTTCCAAGTATATTAAGTGTTTTGGAATGCAAAAGGACGCATATAAAATTGAAGTGAAAACCTCTTTCAACGAATTTAAAACTTCATTTATTAATCTAGAAAACATGCCAAATAAAATTTGTGTTAATTATTCATGGATAAAAAAATTACATAGGTCCTTAGAGTAAACTTGTTGGATGTGCCAATCCCAAAACTTTCTTCTATCTTATACATCTTAATATTTCAAAAAGTAGTTACACGTGTTAATACTTCAATATTATTAGTTCAATACTATACCAACTTTATTTTCTTCTTAAATTTCTGCTTCAGTCAATTAAACGGACTTTAAAAACGAGTTAATCTGTATCATGATATTTGTCAAAAATTTATAGTTTTTCCTTACTCTGTTGTTATTAGATGTTTGCGAATAGCCGGCGTAGCAGGAAGCGAGTTCCCGCCTTTGCACGAGCCGCCGGTGGACAATAGAACTACGAAAAATCAAGAAAAGTATACAAAAATCGCTATCACAGAGACCCTTTACCGCGCGATATTTCCAAATTCAAGGAGGACCTGTTGGCCAAAACCAAAAACATGCACAAAAAGTTTGGTTCAATTGTATGCATAATTTTATGCAGTTTTCGATTGTACAATAAAGAAAATGGCACATCGCTATTACAGCGCCCCCTTCCGGGAGATTTTTAGGACTTGTTTGCAATTTGCAGAAACGTACACAAAAAATTTGGTTCAATTCTATGCATAAATTCCTACACTTTTCGATGGTACAATAATGAAAATGGCACAGAGATCCAATTATATCGCCCCCTTCTGGCTGAATTTTTTCAAGTTCAGGGAAGACTTGCTTGCCATAGCCAGAAACATACACAAAAAATTTGGTTCAATTCTATGCATAACTTCATACACTTTTCGTTGGTACAATATTCAAAATGGCACAAAAATCGCTATTACAGCGCCCCCTACCGGCGAATTTTTTCCAAATTAAGGAAGGACCTGCTTGCCATTGCCAAGAACTTAAAATAAAGATTTGGTTCAATTCTATGCATAACTTCATACACTTCTCGATGGTACAATTTTCAAAATCGCACAAAAATCACTATTACAGCGCCCCCTAGCGTCTATTTTTTTTCCAAATTTCAGGGAGGACTTGCTTGCCATAGCCAAGAACTTAAAAATTTGGTTCAATTCTATGCATAACTTCATACAGTTTTGGATGGTACAATATTCAAAATTGCACAAAAATCGCTATTATAGTGCCCCGTACCTGCGAATGTTTTCCAAATTCAGGGAGCACCTGCTTGCCATAGCCGAAAACTTAAAATAAATATTTGGTTCAATTCTATGCATAACTTCATACACTTTTGGATGGTACAATGGCGACAGACAGACGGACACACGGACAGACAGACATTTTCTATAAACATGTTTTGGGGGATCTCTGAACCCTAAAACGTGTAAATCCGTCGAAAACCGGAAGTCGAAAAAAAATTTCTATTACAATACTTTCTTTTATTGAAGATAGAAGAAAGTAAAAATAGCGAACCAATTACAAAACAACTGTCATTCACATATGATTATTCATATAATATCTCCTTTGAATAAGACTCCCAAGATGAAGAATATGGCTGCGTGAACACGAGTGAATCTACTACAGAATTTTCTCTAGGCTGCATCAAATAAAAATTTCCAGCTAAGCAATTCTGTTTCAGCAAATTTAAAACTTTATTTATTAATCTAGAAAACATGCCAAACAAAAACTTTGAGTTAATTACTCATATAGTTAAAAAAAAAAAAAGTACGCAACACTTCTTGGTGTAAAAAAAGTTTATTAGCCAATTACAAAACAACTTTCATTCATATATGATTACTCTAATCTTCTTGGAATAAGACTCACGAGATGAAGAATATGGTTGCAAGAACACGAGTATATCCAATACGGAAAATTCTTCAGGCAGCATCAAATAAAAATTTTCAAATACACAATTCTTTTTCGGCGTATTTAAAATTTAATTTATTATTCTAGATAACATGCCAAATAAAATTTTGAGGGAATTATTCATGAATGAAAAAATTACATAGCTCCTTCTTGGATTAAAAAATTATTGAACCTATCACAAACAACTGTCATTCATATATGATTATTCTCATCGTCTTTGAATAAGACTCACAAGATGAAGAATATGGTTGTAAGAATACGATTGTATCCACTACAGAAATTTCTTTAGGCAGCATCAAATAAAAATTTTCAAATACACAATTCTTTTTCAGCGTATTTAAAATTTAATTTATTATTCTAGATAACATGCCAAATAAAATTTTGAGGGAATTATTCATGAATGAAAAAATTACATAGCTCCTTCTTGGATTAAAAAATTATTGAACTTATCACAAACAACTGTCATTCATATATGATTATTCTCATCGCCTTTGAATAAGACTCACAAGATGAAGAATATGGTTGCAAGAATACGATTGTATCCACTACAGAAATTTCTTTAGGCAACATCAAATAAAAATTTTCAAATACACAATTCTTTTTCAGCGTATTTAAAATTTAATTTATTATTCTAGATAACATGCCAAATAAAATTTTGAGGGAATTATTCATGAATAAAAAAATTACATAGCTCCTTCTTGGATTAAAAAATTATTGAACTCATCACAAACAACTGTCATTCATATATGATTATTCTCATCGCCTTTGAATAAGACTCACAAGATGAAGAATATGGTTGCAAGAATACGATTGTATCCACTACAGAAATTTCTTTAGGCAGCATCAAATAAAAATTTCCAAATACGCAATTCTTTTTTCGCGTATTAAAATTTAATTTATTAAGCTAGGAAACATGCGAGATAAAATTTGAATTAATTCATGGATGAAAAAAATTACATAGTGAAATATATATATATATATATATAGTGAACTAAATACAAAGCAACTGCCATTCACATATGATTATTCTGCTCTCATTTGAAAAACACACCCAAGATGAAGAATATGGATGCACTGAAAGAAATGGGTACTCAAAATTGAGTAAAAAGTACTCAATTTTAAATACGTCACAAACTCAAAATAGCTCCGATCCAAATGTACTCAAAATTGAGAAACGCATCTACTCATTTTTGATTCCATGGTTATGTTCAAATATAAATCGTTATGTACTGACCCCTGAACCTGCAAATTAAAGTAAAAATGTACTGACATTTATTTCCCGCTCCACAATTATTAAGAAGAAATGTTTAATTGATTATTTATTAAGAAAAATAGCAAAAATATTAGCAAAACACCCAAATCGAATATTTAAATTAGAAGAGCGTTATTTGCAAGCACTTTTAAATTATTTTAGAATGCTGTGCATAATTCAATATTTACATTAATAAACATCTTTTATGAAGCCATAAATGAAATGAACCATTGCAGGGTACACAATTATCGTTTTGTTTGGGTTTGATAACATGTGATGGATCAAAATTGAGAAAGGATAGGTTTCACTTTTGATCCAAACATACTCAATTCGATATGAGTACACCGATTTACTCATTTTTGAGTACATCATTTTTTTCAGTGTGCAAGAACATGAAAGCATCCAGTACAAAACTTACTCTAGGCTGCATCAAATAAAAATTTTCAGATAAGCAATTCTTTTCCAGCGTATTTAAAATTCCATTTCCTAATCTAGAAAACATGTCAAATAAAATTTTGAATTATTTATTCATAAATTAAAAAAAAAAAGTACTTAGCCCTTCTTGGTGTAAAAAATAGTTTGTTAACCAATTACAAAACAACTTTCATTCATATATGATTATTCTCATCACCTAGGAATAAGACTTCTGAGATGTAGAATGCGATTACAAGAACACGAGCATATCCCCGATAAAAAGGCTGCATCAAGTAAAAATTTCCAGATAAGCAATTCTTTTTCAGCGTATTTAAAATTCCATTTACTAATATTGAAAACACGCTAAATAAAATTTGGAATTAATTATTCATAAATTACAAACAAGGTACTTAGACCTTCTTGGTGCATTTATTACTATTACTTTATTGACCAATTATAAAACAACTTTCACTCATATATGATTATTCTCATCTCCGAGGAGTAAGAAATAAGACTTCCAAGATGTAGAATATGATTGCAAGAACACGAGCGTATCCACTATAAAAAATTTCCTCTAAGCTGCATCAAATAAAAATTTCCAGATACGCAATTCTTTTCCAGAAGTAAAAAGGAAACAGTTCACATTTATTTTCATTTACAAAACGGAAAAAAAGACAAGTCTTTCACAAAAACTTTAGAGAAGTATTTGGCTTCAAAAGAATTCTTTAATGGAACTTAGTGAACAACGGAAAAAAAAGAAACAAAAAAACTTTCTAGTAGTACTTACTGCTGGGAGGAGTTCATAGATGTTACAAATAAAACGAATGAGTCAACAATCGCACAGCAAGTCATGAGAGGAATAATTCATATCAGAAGAAAGGGAGCTTTGTGAAATAAAGAAATACAACGTCTCGAAAGAAATATTAAGGACATCTGATATTCCATTTCGGAATCGTTACTTATTTGGAGAACAAGAATTTAGCTCCAAGAAATGGCGAATGAGAACTGTTCTGTCTTGATGTAGTATGTAGTTAAAACAGATAACAGTGCAAGACGGTCAAAAGATCAGCTGATGTATAATTATGTTTTGTCAGACAATTTGTTAGGATAGATTTTGAAAAATGGATCAATCTACCCTAAAAAGGGGAAAATTTCCAAATTTTATTTTTATTTTCTTGATTTAATGATCGATTTTTGATTATAATAAATGAATTAATGATTGATTAAGAATTTTAGTAATAAGTTTTTAAATATTTTTTTAATAATCTGAAAAAAAAATAATTAATGAAAAAAAATACTGATAATTTAAAAAAATAAAATGTTAATTTCTTATAAATTTGTTAATTAATAAATTTATTATTTATTTATTATTAATTAGATATTTATAATTTTTACTACAAACATTATTAAAATTAATTATATAATAATTTTTAATAATTTATTATTTTTTAAAATAATTTTTAATAATTTGAGATATCTTTTTAATATTTTTAAGGGATTTTTATTTATTTATTTATTTTTAACCCTTTTTACTGATTTGATTTTTGGATTTATTTTCCAAAATCGAAAAGAAAGAAATCCAGTTATTTGTTTAGGTATAGAAAAATTAAAAGTGATCCAAATTAAACTACACATTTTTGAAATGACTATGAGAAAACTATTCATCAGAAATTCACAGAATTTAAAAAGTGTTGTAAAGAAAGACAGGGATTTTTTAAGTGACAAAATCCACCAATAGGGTGTGTAATAGTATCCTTATACGAATATATAACATAAACAACATAATTTGTTCGTGGTTTGAGAACACGTGTTCAGCATGATGGAAACTAATTGTATATAAAAAAAAACATATATATAATTGTCATTTTAATAAATGTTTAGGTTTGTGTTGAGCGAAAGGACTTATTTTAATCAAAAAATTTTGGTTTATTGATTTTAGTCAAATACAAGGACCTGGGCGTTCCCCGGCGCAAACGGTAGGATTCAAGTTTGAGCAGCTACAGCACCGCCATTTTTTTTTCAATAATAATAATAAAAAATTCTTGTAGTCAATATTATTTTGTACTTTATTGTGATTGAATAAATGTTACCGTTTTCATTAAAAAACTTAAAAAAAAAAAAAAAACAGCATCTTACACGAGTTTCCCCCCGTAAGGGGGCTGGTCACTCAGTTTCCGATTTCCCCTCACTAATGTAAAGTCTATGAGCATTGAATGCATTCGTGTATTTAAAATATCTCATGTGGAAAATTAATATTTTTAACTTCTATTTGTACACTTCCTAAAAGATGTCTCTTTTTTTCTTAGTTCTCAAAATATTTCTAAAGTATAGACTTAATTTTATACGAAGTATTAAAATCTTACTCACAAATCACCCGCTTTTAACACACAAAATATCAAATTCAGCTTAGATTTTGGAAATATTTAGAAAACTAAGAAAAGAAGAGACATCCTTTAAATAGAGTACACAGAAAAAAGATGTTAAAGATATGAATTTCCCGAGAAGATATTTTAAATATAAGAATGCATCAAAAGCCCATAGACTTAACATTACGGAGGAAAATTCCGAAGCTGAGTGACCAGCCCCCTTAAGATAGAATAGTGACTAAGAAGCTTAACTTATAGAAATATAGATAAAAGTAAGGATTTAAACTACTTAGAACCAACGAAAAAAATCATCAGAATCAGCAAGGAAAGCAAAGAAGATGTTAAATAAATCTACCCATCCTTAAAAAAGGGAATAATTTTCATTGCCATACATTTAAATTACAGGGTGCGGAGAAAGTATTGATAGTAAAATCAATCTCTACTACAACTCCATAGATACAATTATTTCAATAATTTTTATTGCATAAGATTAACAACTAAGTATCAATTGATATTCTATCATTCATTTTCGATTCGGTCTTCTTTTGCCTTGATACACTCGCGGAGAAAGTGCGGGAAAGCATCCACGGTGCGCCGCAAGTAGTCCGCATCGAGACCGTTCCATTTACGCGTCAGAGCAGCTTTTAAAGAAGTGATATCTTCGTGAGGATTAGCACAGGTTCTTGCTTGCAACACTCCCATACTGAGTAATCAATTGGATTAAAATCCGGAGTATTCGGAGACCAGTCTTGAGATGAAATGAAATCACGAAGATTTGCTTGGCACCACCGTTGCGTTTGGCAAGACTTATGGGCTGGTACTGAATCTTGTTGGAACACATATATGGATTGTTTCCAAAATGAGAATTTAGCCATGGAAACACCTCCTTTAGAATATCGTTGAGATAATTGATCTGATTAATCTTGACACCAGCATCATTAAAGACCAAAGGGGATTTCCCATTGCTTGTGATGCAACCAAAAACCATCACGCTGGCTGGATGAGCTTTTCTGGCTACTATTCCACCACTTGAATTAGCAGTTTTACTGTTTTTGGATAATATGCAGTCATTCTGGTGGTTAACAGCTTATTCAATAGTGAACAGTTTTTCGGCACAGAAGACGAAATGCAAACAATAACCCAAAAATACTTACTTATAATGCAATATTTAGATTATAAAGAGCAAATATACACACAAAAAAAAAATTCTACAACATTTAAAAGACACACATTAGAACCATTAAGAAAAAATTATCAATACTTTTTCCGCACCCTGTATACAAGCAAGGATATAAATCTAGTATAATGCGTTAAAAAGTTTTTTTTTTTTTTAACTTTTACATTTAAAGATGAATCAGAAAATGTACTAGAATTTTTTCCAGTTGTTGGGAGAAGAAATTTTTTTTTGAGAACTGTCTAAAGTTGTACACATATTTTGGGAATTTTTTTGACAATTATGCAGCAAAGAAATAAGTATCAGAAAAAAGAATATGCAGAAAGAAAAAAAAGAAGGGAGGGGGAAATTGAAATCAAAAATTATATTTTTCTGATGACGAACTTTAAAGATACAAATGAATTCAATGGCCATTGGGATAACACCGGAGAAAGTAATTTCAGATCTGATTATTAAATAAACTTAAGTGGATTCGTACCACTTTTACTTTAAAATAAGTCGATTCTTGAATTGGATTCTATTTCATATACAAGAAAGAAGTGTCAGGAAGTATAACTGGATCTCAATTTTTTTATTTTCATTTTTTTTTCTTTTAACCTGCCTTCCAATTAAATAGAAATAAAATGACATAAAATAATTTTTAAAAAGTGATAAGGAAGTTTTCCTTGTGAGCAGGAAATTTAGCACTCAACTGCTCCAAGAACACATCATTTGCGGGGGTGAGTCAAGATCCTTTGAAGTTCGTTGTCGGCCTCATAAAACCAGTTCTTTCCCTGGTAATAAACCCAAGATTAAAATTTATGGCAGCAATACTGAGAGTGAAAAGCGTGACCTTAAAAGAATTTTGAATAAGAGTGGAAGGGTACGCAATTTTTATCAATGCGTTTCAACATAGTGTGAATATACAAAACTAAAAGGTGTTTTTGACTCCATGTTATGTGTATGTGAGTTTTCTCTAATTTTGGCCGAAGAATTTCTATATTACAAAAAATTAAATCAAAAGAAGGATATGATTACGATTTTACTGAAACTTTACACGGCTTAAAAGCGTTCCGACTTTTGTTTGCTTTGTGTTTATGGCAGTGGCGTGCCCGTCTGTGTTCCGATTTAAAATATTGCGATAGAAATAAAATTTAAATACGAGGAGAGGAATATTTATTATTTCTCTCCAACAAATCTAAAAAGCGTTTTAGGTCTAAGTTTTTGTTTGAGTAAGTGTGTGCTGTAACTTTGATATTCTAATATAAACAAAATTTAAAGCAAAAAATAAGCTATTTTTTTAAAAAAAATTTTTTACAAATACTTTCCTAACAGAATGGAAAAGTATCTGGATTTTTGTTTATTTGTATGTATGGAAGACGTGTGTATAAGGGGGATTCCGCTCGTATTCTGACTTTGGTAAAAAATATTGATAAATAAGCTAAATTTATATCAGAGGAACGAGCATATGGGCTAGATTAACAATTTACAACATGGCTAAAAGATGTTTTTGATTTTTGTTTATTTACATTAGTAGGTTCACATGCTTCATCTTCCCCTTAAAAATGGATAAAATAATTTTTATAAATGAGAAGGGAATTTTTTCGTCTGCAGAATATTTAGTGCTTTACTGCTGAAAAGAACGTTTTATTTGCGGGGATGAACCAAGACTTTACAGTTCATTGTCAGCCCCATAAAACCAGTTCTCTCTAGTATTAAACGGAAGAGTAAAATTTATGGCAGCAATACTCACAGTGAAAAGCGTGACCTCAGAAAAGCCCTCAAAATATTTTTGAATACCAGTGTAAAGGAACATAACTTTTATTTTGTTAATACCATGAGCAATAGAAATATATGACTTCAGTTTATGCGAATCTCTGTGCGTCTTTGTTGTAAAGTTGTACTCTAATATAAAGAAAATTTGAATCGGAAAAAAATGTGAAATTTTTATTTTAACTAGACTGCAAGAGAAAAAAATGCTTCTTAGATTAGTGCGTATCTTTCTTAACGTTTACGAAAATATAACTTAATCTTTCCTACGTTACCAACTATTCTAAAAAACTTTGTTTAAAAAGGAAACAAAAAACTTATTTAACTAGCCTTCTGTATCGTCGACTCAAATCTTGCAATCCAATCTTAAGAGGTTACTTTCCTCGCGTGAAAACACTTTCTCGCTAATGTTAATTCTACGGAAGAATTTTTTTTTTAATATCTCGCTCGCATTTCAATATTTTTAAATTATCTTATTTTTGTTTGTTTGTTTGCATTGGATAGCTGAGATCAATCTCTACAAAGATTATTTTTTACTTTTTTGATTTTGTTTTCAGAGTTTTTTTTTTTTTTATTAGGATACATTGATTTTCGGAAGCGGCTTCGAAAGTAAAAGTTTCCTAAGTACTCCCCACCAGAAAAAAAGAAAAAAAGAAAAAAATGCTAGCGAGCAGCGGGTGTTTTCGCGTGATTGAAGTAGCCTCTTACACTTTTGTCACTGTGACGTATTTCTGGTGAAAATACAATATCCTTCTATATATAGGGTGATTCATAAATATCGAAACAATAGGCTATCTCCTTAAACACTTAGACACTTCTACAGATGTTTCTATAGCTCTTGGTGAAACTAGCTGATAGAAAAAAGACATAATTAGATAATACTTAGTTTTTTTTTTTATAGAATTCTATCAGAAATTTTTGTAAGGGAAAGTGCTGGGCCAGCAAAGGAATAGCAATGGGATAGGTGCTAGCACTGCAGGAAAAGTGCCGGATTGAAGTAATGTGATGGCATACCAATGCTTGCCTGCTGTTGGTTATCACTGATGGGCCAGCTGCATTCGGCTTGGACACTTTTCGACAGGTTTAAGTAATGGCACCCTTGCACTTTACCGCTGATAGCACTGCTGGCTGCCATCTTTTTTCCAGCTGATGGCCCACTGTTTCTTTCTTTGCTGGGAAAGCTTTTCGGAAAACTTTTTATACATGATTCTATTTTTATACTCTATTCGCACCATTATATTTTAAAAATAAATTGTGTAGTACATTACTCTTGTACGTGTTGTCAAAGTAAACATGTTTCGAGGAGAAAAAAAAAAGTGGTGCCAACCTAATAAAATTCATGCAAGAGATGCTGCCCATGGCCAGCAGCAAGATAGGTGCTGGCAATGATGGAGAAGTAATGGCTAATGGTCTACCACTATATGACCACTGCTGGAGAGCTTCAATAAACTTTGCTGTTGGAAATCATCAGATAAAATTCTGGTGGGCTTCCGTTTTATCTCATGCGCTGGCCCACCACTACATGGAAGTGCACGAACTTTTGCAGTATTATTGTTGGGAACCCTTACGCTAGGTGGCGTTGCGAATATCGAAGACATTGAGTATTTAAACACAAATCTGAAATGAATATCTTAACACAATTTAAGCTGTGAAGCTAATTTTTTTTTTGAAACTGTAAAAAATATAGCACCACTGCCACCAACAAAATAAACAAGTAAATGGATAAATAAATAAATTCTTTATTTCAACCCACTTTTTTTTTCTCCTTAAATCTGGTTTTACTAAGTTACAAAGGATTTCGGTTTTCATAATTTAAACAGTTCAGAAACAATAATAAAAAAAGCGTATAAAATACATAGGATTTCTATACAATACAATAATTTCTATACCAGTTTAATGATTGGAACATAAATCACAAAAGAAACAAACTTGAAATAGTGTAATGAGAGCTTGAAAATTACGAGCGGTCGTACATACGCTGAGAGTACTTGTTCATGTCCGATCACGAAAACCAAACAGCATCAAGCGTGGTTAGTACTTGGGAACGCTGCCGGTTAGTACTTTGACTACATGGAAACCGCTGCAAGTTCAAATATTTCAATAGACATTTCTATTATAGACAGACACTTCTACAGATATTTCTATAGCTCTTGGTGAAACTAGCTTATAGAAAAAAGAGCCATAATACTTTGTTTTTTTATAGAATTCTATAAGAAATTTTTGTAAGGGAAAGTGCTGTGCCAGCAAAGGAATAGCAGTGGGATAGGTGCTAGAACTGCGGGAAAAGTGCCGGATTGAAGTAATGTGATGGCATACCAATGCTGGCCTGCTGTAGGCCATCACTGATGGACCAGCTGCATTCCGCACGGACACTTTTTTACAGGTTTAAGTAATGGCGCCATTGAACTTTATCGCTGATGGCAGTGCTGGGTGCCATCTTTTTTCCAGCTGATGGCCCACTGTTTCTTTCTTTGCTGGGTGCTCCCGATGCATGTCGGAAGTGACACAGGAGCGATAAGGGTTAATACCAGTAGCGCGAACTTATATGGGCCCATGTGGCCCGAGCCCACCCAATAATTTGCTCGCTGCCCATCCGATTTCCATTATTATACTTTGTTACTTGTTTATTTTTTAAATCTCTGGAAAACTAATTATTCCATTGAAAATCATTTTGTTTAAAAACACAGTACGGATATCAGCAACAGGCATCAGGACCTTAGCCCAACCCATTTTACCTAACCCAAATAATCCAGTTAACATACTAATGTATCTATGATAGAGACGGTAATGAATGGTTACAATGTATAAATGTACTTCACAAAGAAATTCTCTGAGGATACATTCAGACTCATCCTTTTTATGTGTTATAGTCTAACTTTATAATAAAAATTAGCAAATAAATGGATACAAAAGTAGTAATGCTTGACTGTTTTCAAATGGGAATTGGCTATTTTCTGACACATTTCCGAATTCATTTTTCATCCTAAATGCATGAAAATCGCAAGTATTCAGAAAACAAGAAATCAAATAGAGTTTTTATTAAAAAAAAAAAAAAAAAAAAAATTAAATGTTTTTTCAGAACATGCTGTCAAAGACTTTTAAAATGATTGTTGACACGCGTCATTTTTAGTCCTTTGAGTTTTTAGTTTGTAGTCATATTCATAGTATAATAGTAGATATTAGAGTGAATAAAATGAAGACCTCATACGAGAACGTAATTTAATAAAATCACAACTTTACATTCTATTTAAAAAGATTCTAGCTTCACTGTTGTAATTTTCCCATCTATCTCCTTATCTTCAAAGAAAACAAATGTCCATTTTATTTTATCCTAAAATGGTTGAGCCCACCCAATTATTTTTCAAAAGTTGGCGACAATGGTTAATACACTATAAAAAAAAAAATACAATAAAACAAACTTCCGATTATCTGCGGAATTGAGTGACGCGACTATCGCGGATAATCCACAAAATTTTGGAAAAAGGGAACGAATCAACACAAATATGCATCTGAACAATTTATACACATAATAGGTAACAAACATACATTTGAACAATTTACACGCACAATGGGTAACAAACATACTTATTACTTAAGGAATAATAAAATTATTCACTACTAACAAACTTATAGATTTACTTCTTCAGAAAATCAGTCAAAAGTTTTTTTTTTTTTTTTGTATTGAAACACTTCTCCTTTATTTGGGATTGAAGTTTTTTAGCACTATTTTATCACAAAGTGACGCGTCATCTTCTTCACCACTCTCTTCCAAATTCATACCTAATGCTTCTTCTACAATTTGTTTATCAGTTACATGCTGGAAGCCTGGATCGTTAATGCCATAATTAATACATTCAATCATATTATCTTCATCGACATTTTCTCCACCAGCAACAGATTTAGCTAAATTCGCTAAATCATGAATGGAAACTTCTTCCTCTTCCTTTTCCGATTCTACTAGAGATTTTTCTACGCTTGGCAAAATCTTCCGCCAGGACTTCACAATCGTTGATTTCTGAACCGATTCTCAAGCACAGGTATGTGATCCTGCGACCGGATTAGCTGCACCTGCTCTACTTTGTGCCATTGCCACCTAGAATACAAACCTAGAAACTTTAGGCGGCAATGTTTGTGCACGTGACTGTTCCACATTTTCAAATTGAATTTATGTTTATTAAAAAGGGTCGAAAATTCCTCTTACATTTCAGAAATAAATTCCAACTCACGGATAGGGAAAAAAAAAAAAAAGAAAGAAAGAAAGAAATTTAGACTCGCGGATAATCCACAAAGCGGATAATAGGGAGTTTACTGTACTCGGAAACATCTCAACACAAACTCAAGGGCACTCCAAAGTATTCTGTTACATTATATGGTCACGGGAAAAGTTTTTTCAGTGTATTTTAATGATGTGAAACTACTTAATACATATTGAAATTAATATACATAACTGAGGTGCACTACAAGATGCTTTTTATAGAACATGGCGCAAAATTACA
Organism: Maratus speciosus; assembly: GCA_963932465.1. Lineage (NCBI taxonomy): Eukaryota > Metazoa > Arthropoda > Arachnida > Araneae > Salticidae > Maratus > Maratus speciosus. The sequence continues at coordinate 112,017,770 of OZ010799.1, read as the reverse complement.
TTCACGGGAACATTTGCATGGACGGTACACACAAAATAATTCGGTTACAGCACTGTGTATGAGCAAAAATTGCAGTGAGTGAACTTTCAATTGTGGTGTGAATTTTTCGCTATGTATCTAATGAAGATTTCTTTGCAAGTAAAGAAATGGATACGGCGAATACACATAAAAAAGAAAAGTGTCCAGTTAAACTGATGGCATTGAGCTCATAGGCTATTCACACTAATTGTATATTATTATACTCCTATTTTAAAGAATAATGCCCCTCGAAAAATAAATTAAGGAGGGGGGGGGGGTGATCCCACCCCGTTTCCCCGCTTTATACTTATTCAATGGACTTTCAAATCTAATCAGAAAAGTGCCTTATCAGAATAAACCTGTGTACCAAATTTGAAACAAATCGGGTAATTCTGCATGAAAAGCCCATTTAGCTAAATTAAGGGGGATTAGCTATCTCATTTCCCACTTTATATTTAACAAATGAGCCTCGAAATGTAATCAGGAAAGTGCCTAATCAGAATAAACCGGTGTACCAAATTTAAAGCAAATCGGTTAATTCTGCATGAAAAACCCATTTATCTAAATTAAGGGGGGGGGGGGGATAGCGCCCATTCCCCTCTTTATACTTAACCAAAGAACACCCAGAACTAATCAGGAAAGCGCCTTATCAAAATGAACCTAGAACATTTTTTTGAAGCAAATCTGATATTTTTTATCAAGAATTACCGCGTTACGTACATACAGAATTTGCTGGCACATTAGCTCTCGGGCTTTGATAGCCTGTAAGCTAAAAACTGAAAAATGATGTCTGAAAGTTTAGGTGCATGTTATATCGCTGCGATATACGAAAAAAACCTCTTTTTTTTTTTTTTTTTTTTTTTTTTTGGGATTAAAAAATAAAATTCGACACCCTTGTATTGAACTAGAACCGCAACACAATTGGGGTAAGCCTTCCCCTCCAATATATGTGAACTTGGGAAATTTGAGCTTAAGAGTTGGGAAATTCTAAATTTTTTGAAAGACTTCCTTTTTTTAACAATAGTAAAATGAAATTTTTATTGTTTACTGCTTTTCTGAGTTCTGTAACAGTAAATTATCAAAAGAAGTACAAAAAGCAGTCAGACTCAATCTGTCATTGTGTTTCTCTGTGCTACAAAAATATTATACATGTACCAGACCTGAATTTCCCTACTGGTGTCCATCAACAGTGTCCCTTTACATCTTCCAAAACTTTGTACCTTACTCAAAATAACAAAACGGTATTTTCATGTGAAGTGCGATTATGACTTCAAATAAAGAAGGTGTATTTAAACTTTCATTAAACAAACCAATAATTATAATTTTTATGTTTTTAGTTTCAGTATTATTCTTTGAGAAGGATTTTTTACGAATAGGTATCATTATCATAAACACACATTGCACATATCATAGAAAATAAAGCAACTTGTTTCAAGTTAGGAAAATTTTGAATTAGAAGTTGGGAAATTTTTGAATTCTGCCCCCCCCCCCCGAAAAAATATCTGTAGCTACGCCCCTGCACACAAGAACGTTAGTTACACTTACAAAATAGTTTCTACGTATACGATCATTCCATTATAACAATTTACGATCCTTATATTCATCCCATAAATTTACTCTGCACATTTATCTCCGGCGAAATGATATAGAGATGATCAGGATTTATTGCCTTGCTTAGAAGTTTTTCTCGTGTCTTTTTGCAGCAGATGTTTTATTTATCGCAAGGGATTTTAAGTAATTTATCGCCTTTACTTCGTGCTTTGCAATTTTTTGCACTTAAAAGGAGTAAAAAGTAAAAAGTAGAAATTTAAATAAAATTATTTAATAAAACTAAATTATTTAAAACTAAAAAAAAAAAAAAAAAAAGTTTTACATTTTTTTCCCTTCCCTGAAAACTTACAAAACAGCGAGTGTACAGAATTATTTTTTCTTTTAAGGGATGTACTGGAGTATCTAATCAGAGCTTGCCACGTTACGGAACAGATGTGAAAATCATATTTTTACTTTTCATTACTTAAAACTGACAGATTTTTACATTTAATATAAATGGTGTTTTAACCTGTTTGCACTTGAAACAATATAAATCGCTTAGCATTTGTTTTCTGTTATATTCCATAACGAAATAAAAAAGTCAGCAAAACAAATGAATAAAATCTCCCTATTCTAAAAAAAAGTAACTACCGCTGTCACCGCTGCCGGTTTTGAATTTTTTGTGACCGGAGGTCTTTCTTCGTTAATATTAAGAAAAACAATGCATACAAAAATATGAAAATCGGTAGTATTATACAAAAATGTTTGATAAACACGCTGATGCAGACAGTTTTCAGATCGAAGAATTATTTTAAGAGATATTTAATGCTAAAGTTGGACAAAATCGTTCCACTAAAAAAGTTTTATAGGAGCAAAAACTGTTCATAGGAATTTAATCCTTTTTAGATCATTTTATGCGTTAGAATTTGCCGGAGTGCAGATTGCATTTATTTTTTTATTTTGACTCATTTTTTGAGGTTTTATTTCTATTTTAAATTCAGATTTTCAGCATTTCTAGAGATATTTTTAACAGATTTTAGAAAGTGATATTAATTTAAACTGTTGCCAACTGTATAAACAGCGGAAACAATGTTTGCTTCAAAAAAAAAAAAAATATTTATACGCGTAAATAAATTAAAAATTTATTTACACGTGACTATTATAAACAGAAAAAAACATTTGGAATTAGAATTAAATAATTATGTAGAAAAAGCAGGAACTTATTAAAAATTACGTCATAAAAACTATAATTACACGTGAATTTTAAGACAGAAAGGAATTTGTAAAACAATAAATTTATTAACATGCGTTAGAAGTCTTAAATAGAAGAAATTACGTCATATTTACGTCACATTACAGTTATTACATAAAATGAGCACAAAATAATATTGCAAAACGGTTTAAATTTAGAAATTGCGCTAGACATTTATTTGATATTTTAAGAGGATACTTTTTAACTATTTTTGTTAGGAAAGCGCAAATAATATTTCATTTCTAACACAAGTATTTTCACGTGAATATTTAAAAGAGAAAGAATAGCTTGGTAAAACTTACGTCAGATTAAAAACGATTAATTTAAAATGTCTCATTTAAAAGAACTTTCTTTTCGCTTTGTTAAAAAATACCAGGAGACAAAGACTGTTTACTTAATTCCTTTTATATTAGCTTATTTTGAAATGTTGTTACACGTGTCTACGTCATCAAGTTATTGTTATTTCGATGTTTTATTTGTATTTTAATTAATGTTGTACTAATTTATTTGTTCTTTCGTTATTTAAAATAAAAATTATGTCAATTTGTATAATTTGGCGAGTGGTTTGGCGATTTATATAATTTGGCGGAATTGGTCGACGGGATAATCAAGTAGTACCGCAACGGATTTGGCATTAAAATTCCCCAATCAAAGAGAAATGAATAGAAATCCGTTTATAGAGAGATCGCCACGTGTTTTTTAAATTATAATTCAATCTTTCGAAATCTTTTTAAAGCCGATCAAATTAGCGTGCATTTAGAGTCTACGGTGTCTGGACGGGGGTTGGCGAGCGTAGCTCGTAGGGGGCCGAGCCCCCTAGTAATATAAATAAAGCACAAATTTAACAGACTAATCGAACTACATGCCTAAACCACTGAAATTATCACAATTAAAAAGCCTGCTGTAAGTGGTGAAATCTTTGACGATTTCTTCGGCTATTAATTCTTGATTGATGTTTGTCGTATAAAAATGCTTTTTGATGTTGTTAGTTCACAATCTAAAACACCAAATTAAATGTAAAAAATCTGTCAGTTTTAAGTAATAAAAAGTTAAAAAACCGATTTTCACATCTGTCATTTAATATGGTGTTTTAGATTGTGCACTAAGAATACAGTCTAACCTCTATTTAACGAAGTCGCTAAATACCGGAAAAAAGTTCGTTATATGGAAAATTCGTTAGAGATTCACCTTTTAAAATTATATCGTTTATTTTCGTTATATTTATATTTGTTTTATTTATTTTACCCACCAATATCTATCATCAATTCATTTTTTCTAAGTGTTTAAATCTTTGAAATCTGCAAGGAAAACAAAACATTGTCCGGGAATACACTGTATTTTCTGTTTGAAATAAATAGTTTTACATTAAAATTAACGAATTTTAATGACATTATCGTATTTATTATTATTATAACAAATAATTTTAACTATACATTAACATATGCATCCTTAAATTTAATTTCTGAAAAACTCTGTTAATTTTGCCTGAGTTTTTCCTTTTAAAAAGTGCTTTATCTCAAAATACGTCTCGCATCTTTGCAATGCACCAAAAACCCCTTCGTGCGTATTTTCTTCTAACTGTAATCCGCGTCGGATTGTTTCAAATGATTTTAGCATTTCATCATACGAGGTTTTGTTAATTCCTGCATCATGATCATTTCCATCATCATCATATTCGTCTTCATCGCAATTCATTGCTGTATTGTTTTTATTTTTCACACTGTCGAAAATATCCAATTCGGATAGTGTTTCCGAGGTCTCAATTTCAGAATTAAGTGAAATACAATCATCAATCAGCACATCATGGTTAATTTCTTCTTTTTTTTCTCATCTGTATCCACATTTTTTAAAGTTACTCTACGGGATTATCGTCTTCGTCCTCCGTACTTACCGAATTCTCACTGCTGACAAAGAAGGCGCCTGGTAAAACCAGTTTAAGGCCATTGAACATCATAAAATGTGTTTAAAGAAAGAATAAGTTTGACATGTCCAGAAATATTTTGAGAAATGGGGAGGAAAAAAAATTAGATCACAAGAAAAAGTTCGTTAAATAGAGAATGCACTTCGGTATTTGGAGGTTATTTTACGAAGAAATTCGCAAAATGTTCTTGGTTCCAAGGAAAAGTTCGCAAAATAGAGGTTCGTTAAATAGAGGTCCGACTGTATTAAAAAAACATTTTTATACGACAAATATCAGTCAAGAATTAATAGCCGAAGAATTCGTCAAAGATTTCGCCACTTACAGCAGGCTTTTTAATTGTGATAATTTCAGTGGTTTAGTCACGTAGTTCGATTAGTCTGTTAATTTTGTAGCAAGATGATATGTAAAAAGTTAATTTATTGAATTACTTGAATAACTAGACGTTGAAATAACAACACATGAGTTTTAATATAATTCTATAAAGATGATTTTACAACGCTTCGTTGGTAGCTTCTTCAAATATATTGCATTTTTTACTTAAAACATATAATACACTTTCTTTCAAACAGTCCGATTAGGCCTAACAGTGCCCTTCTTGGCATTTCATATGTCGACGCCTCATGAATGACAAAAATTAATAGACTGACTCTTTTCTAATTTTGAAGATCTCCAAACCTTGATCTCTTGATCGTGAATTTTCATAACACATGCTTCAAATCATGGATAATAAAAAACACCAGAGCGTCAGTTAATTTGATGATCACACACGTCATAAAGAAAATAAAGTATATGTTTAAATTCAAATCCTACATATATAGATTGGATCTTCACATGTTACATTATTGTGGGTCAACTTTCTTAAGTCTTGGATTCTTGTCTATAATTGAGATATTGTGCTCTAATCATTTTTCAATTTTTAATATCTTGTGTGAGGGTTCTTTTTCTTTAGATCTCTTGGTTTTTTATCATTTATTCTGTTTTATGATGCGCTATTAGGAGCTAAATTTTGTCATTTTAGACTTAATGCTGACAAAATTGGATGAAATAACGCATCTTCACTATGAATTAAATCTGCAAGCTACTCTGACGATTCTGTGGGTTGCTCATAGTTTCTTATTTTACATATATTGGTCTCCTATGTTCATATCTTGTTCATCTTTAGAATTTTACCATTTGTTCATATATTTGTGATTTCATCCTTATTATATATAAGAATAATCATTTCTGAAAACTTTAAAACAAAATAAATGCCACTCTTAATAGTTGTTAAATATGGAATATATTCAAAGAGAGAATTTTGAAGTCAATTTTCTCAAAATTTGATTTTGGGGAATTGCGCGCAAGGCAGTTAAAACACTTTTCGGTATTTTTTCATGAAATTTTCAAGATATATAGTGTATGCTAGATTCTATAAAATGAACCTAAATTTTCATCTTTTTTTCGTTGTAAAAATATTTTCCTTGGTCTTTGCTATATTGCTAAATTTTTGAAAAAATTACATAAGCAAAATATAGTTTTTAAAACATAAAAATGCTATAAATAAACAGTTTTTTAAGAATCATTATAAGCACAAGAATCAAGTGTAATTATATAAAAACAACTTTGTTTTACATACAGAGATTCTTTTGTAATCACGCGCGCAACCTGCGGTTCCAATTTTTTTGTTCGATAATTTTAAAAGCACCTAAAAAAAAAAAAAAAAAATATCAAATTACAACGACTATTTGGAAAATGATTTTTCGAAGACTAAAATTTAAGACATAAAAAATCGCACGGAGTTGATCATACATTACGTACGCCATCAATTAAACATTAATAGTGTTATTACACGTAAAAATTCCCAAGAGACAAAAATCGCCTGCGACTCGTACGTATTATCCACCTGAAACTTACGTATTATCCAAGCATTTCATTGGCTGTTCGGGAAAAGGATTTTACATCGTCAGATTTCCAAGAAATCTGACGACCCATTTTAAATGAAATTTATTTCTTAAACTTCTAAACATCCCACAATATTACTTTTTACACCGTCGTATAGAGAAAAAAAATGTACTCTTAAATGTAATTTGTTTGTAAACTGTATCTCAATTTGTTTCCGAGTTATCAACTTTTTTTTTGTAGTTTTTATTATTTTTTGTCATAGTGGCAACAGAAGGTATCCAACTCTGTTGAAAGTAAAGGGAAATACAGATTACTGTATGGACCAATCAGAAAACGAATAAAATGCGGATTAAACCAATAAAAACCTTCAGATATGCTTTTGATTTCCCATCCTGACGAGAACAATAACCATTTTTCCAAATGGTTAATAACTAATTTTCCCCATTATGATCTGAAACAAGAACGAAAAATCATGCGTCTAACACAGATTATGAAATACTTTCGAACACATTCAGAATACTGAATATCAATAATTGGAAAAACATCAGAATTTTTCTGTTCATCCCTGTATATGTACATGATCTATAGATTGGTATTTATGCTAACAGTTGGTTTAATCATATGCATAGCACAGTTTAAAATTCCCATTCGGCAATTTCCGCCAAGAAACGAAAATGTACTCTATATCCTCTGCGCATTCCTGTATATATCTGTAAAATTTATATACACCAAGTAATATGCAAATAATAATTAAATTTAAAAAATCAAAAAACTCGACTGCGTAAAAAGCGAACTAATCAATTATTTCTCATCAATGTTAAACTATTTTTTATATTACTTACCTATTTTTTTTATTTACTTGTATTGATGACTTTTAAGTTGTGTTTAATTGTTAGTTCCTATCTATAAACACTGTTTTAATGAGGCCTACAGATGTCTATGAAGATTAGAGTTGCAGTAAAGCCTATCTACACAACTTCCAGGTTGTGTAATAATTAAACGGAGCTTCTGACTGTAAAATAGTCAATGAAATATCGTCTACGTTTTGAAAGACCTGTCCAATGATATGCCACTCAATAGGGTGCGTAAAATTTTTTTGGGGGCTCTACCACCATTTTATATTTTACGGCCGCCATTTTGAATTGATAAAAACAAAATGTAGCCTATAACCTTCGGACGGTTAAAACGAATCGATAAGAGACCTCATTCATTAAAATCCATCCAGCCGTTGGGATGTTCCGAGGGTATAAAGAAATCCACATACCCAGATACGGGTGAAACACATAACCCTTCTTGGCAGTCGGTTAAAAAAAGGTTAAATTTTAAAACGCGTACCACAACTGAAAAACACTGACAGCAATTATTCTTCATAGGCAGTACTCTAGAAAAACGCTTTTATGTCTCCTGTAAATGAACGATAAATTATATGCACACCAGATTCTACAGTAAGCACTTGCATTCCCTTTCAATGATATATATAATTTTCAATATGTTTAAAATAGTGTAATATATTTAAAATACACCTCAAACGATTTTTCCCCATAGGCCGTAATGTAATGGAATTCTTTTCCGAGTACCTGTAAATTAGGGATGCACAACCTGTGGCCCGCGGACTTCGTCAATTTATAACTGGAAAAAATTGCAATTTTTGTCCATATGGTTGCGGAAAAAATTCGTGAATTTCATCAATTTGTCGCTGGAAAATTTGAACATTTCCTCAGTCAGTTAAGAATCGCGAATTTTGCCCATCGGGCGAGGAAAAAAAAATCACAAATTTCGTTGATCGAACACGGAAAATTCGCGAATTTTGTCGATAAGGCGCGGAAAAAATCGCAAATTTCGCTGATCGGACACTGAGAAATCTCGAGTTTTTTCGATCAGGTTCGGAAAAATCGCGAATTTCATCGATCGGACACGGAAAAATCGCAAAATTCGTTGATCGGACACGGAAAAATTGCGAATTTTGTATATCGGGCACGGAAAAATCGCGTGTTTTGGAGATCGGGCTCAGGAAAATCGCGAGTTTTGGCGATCGAGCTCTGAAAAATCGCGAATTTCGTTAGTCAGGCAAGGAAAAATCACGAATTTTGTCGATCAAGTTCGGAAAAATCGCGAGTTCTGTCGATCAGGCTCGAAAACAATCGCGAATTTCGTTGATCAGACACGGAAAAATCGCGAATCTTGTCGATCGGGTACGGAAAAATCACGAGTTTTATCGATCGGGCTCGGGAAAATCGCGAGTTTTGGCGATCGGGCTCGGAAAAATCGCGAATATTGGCGATCAGGCACTGAAAAGTCGCGAGTTTTGGCGATTGGGATCGGGAAAATCGCGAGTTCTGTCGATCGGGCTCGGAAAAATCGCGAATTTCGTCGATCGGACACGGAAAAATCGCAAATTTCGTCGATCGGACACGGAAAAATCGCAAATTTCGTCGATCGGACACGGAAAAATCGCAAATTTCGTCGATCGGACACGGAAAAATCGCAAATTTCGTCGATCGGACACGGAAAAATCGCAAATTTCGTCGATCGGACACGGAAAAATCGCAAATTTCGTCGATCGGACACGGAAAAATCGCAAATTTCGTCGATCGGACACGGAAAAATCGCAAATTTCGTCGATCGGACACGGAAAAATCGCAAATTTCGTTGATCGAAAATGGAAAAATTGCGAATTTTGTGGATCGGGCACGGAAAAATCGCGAGGTTTTGGCGATCGGGCTCGGGAAAATCGCGAGTTTTGGCGATCGAGCTCGGAAACATTGCGAATTTCGTTTGTCAGGCAAGGAAAAATCACGAATTTTGTCGATCAAGTTCGGAAAAATCGCGAGTTCTGTCGATCGGGCTCGGAAAAATCACGAATTTTGTCGATCAGGTTCGGAAAATCGCGAGTTCTGTCGATCGGGCTCGGAAAAATCGCGAATTTTGTTGATTGAACATGGAAAAATCGCGAATTTTGTCGATCGGGTACGGAAAAATCGCAAATTTCGTTGATCGGATACGGAAAAATTGTGAATTTTGTCGATCAGGCACGGATAAATCGCGAATTTTGTCGATCAGGTACGGAAGAATCGCGAGTTTTGCGATCGAGCTCGAAAAAACCGCGAATTTCTTTGGTCGGGCACGGAAAAATTACGAATTTTGTCCATCAGACGCGAAAGAAATTTAAAATTTCGTTGATCGGACACGGAAAAATCGTCAATTTTGTTGATGATGCGCGGAAGAATTGCGAATTTTGTTGATCGGTTGAGAGAAAATCGTGAGTTTCATTAGTCGCCAGAAAAAAATCTCGAATTTCGTCAATTTGCTGAGGGAAAAATTTTTAAATTTTCGACAATTAGTTAAGATTCGCGAATTTCGTCGATCGGGTGACAAAAATTGCGAATTTTGTGAATAAGGAGCGGGAAAATGTCAAATTTTGTTGATCTGCTTTGAGACAATCACGTGTTTTATCTGTTTATCACAAGAAAAAATCGCGAATTTCATTGATCGGGCGCAGAAATACTGCAAATTTCGTCGATGAGGCTCGGAAAAATTGGGAATTTCGTTGATCTGGCAGGGAAAAATTGCGAGTTTTGTCGATCGGGCTCCGAAAAATCGCGAATTTTGTCGGTCAGGCGCGAAAAAATTGCAAATTTTGACGATCATGAGCGAAAAAGTCGCAAATTTTTTTAATCGGGTGCGGGAAAATAGCAAATTTCTTCGATGGGGTGTGGAAAAATTGCGGATTTTGTCAGTCAGGCGCTAAAAAATTTCAAATTTCGTTGATAAGCTCCCCCCCCCCCTTCGTTCATAAAGTTCACATTTTTTTCGGCACTTGCCTTTATCTGATTATAGGCCACAGATCACCTCCCCGTAATAGAATTCTCTCTGTGTTACTGTGTGGCCTCGATAACCCAGACATTTTTGTAAGTGGCCCTTCTCTTAAAAAGGTTGTGCACCCCTACTGTAAATGAACCATAAGTGTTACATACTTCATTTTCCAATACCGAACATACTACAATAAACCCCAGTAACATATACAGTAGATTCCCTCAAATCCGCGCAGCTTGGAACCAAAGGTTGTGCGGATTTTAGAATTTTGCAGATTTCTGGTCATTGCTTTGTTTACATTTTTTAAACAGTATAATTTGAAAGTAATAATGCAATCAAAATTATAAAGAATGCTTGCAATATAGTAAAATATTAAAATAAATAAAGTAATAAACTAAAAGGATAAAAAGTGAGATAATTTTTAAAATGATAAAATTATTAAAAGTAAAGCTCAAGTAACTAATTAATGTATAATTAAATATCCATAATGAAGAAGAGATACATTTTTCTTGAATTGTTGAAAGAAACCGTCCTCATAAAGGTATCCTATTAATTCGCATCATAATCATGTTTAGCCTGTCTTAATAACCAACAAATCTTGGTTAATACATATATTAGGTAAAAAGATTGTAATTGCCAATGATATCAGTAATATCTTGATTTTTTTTTATAAATAAATTTATATTTCCTTCAAGAGAAAACATGAGTTCAGTCATATTATCTAGAATTACATATTAAAATACATACGGAGCAATGTAAAACTAAAATATTCTGTAATTTTGCCACTACATCTGAACTGAAAATTTCATTGTTTACATATGCAATGATGTGCGGATTTTAGGCGTTTTTCGGATTTGAGGGAGTCTACTGTATCAATTTCATGGTAATTGCACTATATTTACGCGAGTTATAGCACAGACGGGCAGACAAACCCAATTCATAAACACTTTTCGACTTTGTTGGAAAGGATTAAAAATATGAAATAAAAGAAGTATCGATTACAACCTTCAAAAATTTTTTTTTGTAAATGTATACTTTTTAAGGTATAAAATGCCAAAAAATGTTTTTTTTTTTTTTTTACTTTTGAACATTTTAAAAGTCCTGTGACCCCTTAAGTCAACAAATTTTCAACTTTCGAAATGGCATCGTTCCAATATTAAATACCATACAACAGTATATATATCTGATATTTATCATATAAATTTATATGGCACATTTATCTCCAGTTAAATGACACAGATGGTAAAAATTCATCTTCTCGCTTCTTTTTTCTGCAGTTACTTTTCTGAGATATTTGAAGCAATTCGTCTTCAGTCTTATTTCAACATCCGTTTTTCTCCTTAAAGATAGATATTCTCTTTTCAAAATGTACATTACAGAAATAAAAGCGAAATTCAGAAAATGTTCATGAGGAATTTTGTATCTTCAAATTCATACGTATTATGAAAGACGATGAATTTTTCATGTACAGGAGTTTCGAATTCTTTTTAAAAAAATTTTTGCTTTGAAAATTAATCATATTGCACATTTGTAGCAATAAAACTAGAAAACTAGTCGGAGGTGGCAATCCCAAAACTTTCTTCTATCTCATACATGTTAATATTTCCTGAAAAATAAAGCCTATCAGTGCTATCGGTTAGGTGATTTACTCCAAAATCTAACCGGCAACAACTTATGTCAATTTGTAGCTGAATCTGAAATTTGATGAAAATCCGTGCATTAGTTTTTGAAGTAGAACTATTGCGGAAACCGTAAAAAAATCTACATAGCAGCACCACCTGTTGGTCGATTTACTCCAAAAACTAATCAGGATCAATTTATATCAGGGACTAACTGAATATGAAGTTCGGTGAAAATTCATGTATTAGTCCTTGAGATACAGTTACTGCGGAAATCGTGATAAATGCAGCTTAGCAGCGCCACCTGTTGGGCGATTTACACTAAAAACTAAACAGCACTATTTTATACCAGGGGCTAACCGAATCTGAAGTTTGGTGAAAATTCGTGCGTTAGATCTTGAGATAGAGCTATTGCGATGATCATGAATAATGCCGCATAGCAGCGCCACCTGTTGGGCGATTTACACTAAAAAGTTATCAGCACCAAACTATATCAAGGACTAACGGAATCTGAAGTTTTATAAAAATCCGTGCGTTAGTTCTTGAGATATAGCTATTGAGGAAATCGTGAAAAATGCACCTAATGCGCCACATGTTGGGAGATTTACACCAAAAACAAATCAGCACCAGTTTATACTAGGAACTAAATGAATCTAAAGTTTTATTAAATTCCGTTCATTAGTTCTTGAGATAGAGCACCCACAGAATTTGTGTCACACACACACAGACCGATAGACAGACAGACTCACACAGACAGACACTTTGTAAAAACATGTTTTTCGGGTTCTCTGACCCCTAAAGCGTGTAAATCCGCCGAAAACCGGAATTCGAAAATTTTCATGAATCCAATACTTTCTTCTTGTAAAGATAGAAGAAAGTAAAAAATCGTTTTGAACGAGGCAAATTGAAAATTACTTCTATAATGAAAAGGAAATCTTCAAACGAAGAGGAGAGTTTTGCTGTAGCACTGTTGTTTGTAATCGCAGTGAGTGAACAATTTTCCCAATTAGTTAGAAAAATATCGATTTATTATATACCAACTGCCTGGTAATAATAAGTTGCGCTTTTAGAATTTTTTTTTTTCTCTTTTTCAACTTAACGAACGAATTTACAGGGCTTTTAATCCTTTCATTGTATATGCAACGTTAGTCAATTTCTACACGACATTTTTTAGCCCCCGATATGCTATTTTTTTCTCCAAGTAAATAAAATGTCGTCTCAAGAAAATAACGTTCTATTGTATAAGCCAGCCGTAAAACGAAGCAAATGGGCAATTCCAAGCGAACGTTACCATTTTTAATATTTTATTTTTTACAACAAATAAGTAATGCACATAATTTCTGATAGTATTAAACCTATATATATTTTTTATTATTTGCAATGTATTTTATAAAAGGTTGAATAAGTCAAAATCAATAAAATCCATTATAATCAGTATAGCTTATTTTTATGTGCTTATTTATTTGTCTGTTTATATTGGATGTTGGACTTTTTCAGGTATGATTACACATTTTTCATAGCTATATTGGGCCACCAGGCACCAGTCAAATTTTGTGGAAGTCGATTCTTTCTGAATTGCCTTTGAATGAAAATACATTTTTGTTATAATAAATTGTATGTTATTTTATAAATAATATAGATAAACATTAATGTGTCCGTAAAGCATGGTAATTCCTGTTTGTCTGTTACAATACCACTTTTTTAATCATAATTATTCGCATTAAATAATTTATTCATAATAACTATATTAATTGATCTTATAATATCATATACTAATTGTAGCCATCTTTTAATTACCTGATTATTCTTTTTTAAATAAGTAATTTTTTCCTCTATGACTGTTAGTCTGTTACAATGGAATTGCCCAAATGTATCATTGCACCGTTAAATACTCTTACTGCAATTTTTTAAACTCCTAAGCACCGCACATTTTCGATTTTTATACCGTCATATTGGGAGAAAAAAGTACTTTTTATGCAATTTGTTTGAGAACTGCATCACAATTTATTTTTGAGGTATTAATTTTCTTGTAGTTTTTAGCACCGTTTGTTTAATTTTGGAAACATTTCTGTAGAAAGTAAAGAAAAAATAGTTGGAAAATAGTAATATCTTTTTGTTGCCATTTTCCCATAACTACTGGGGATAAAAATGTAATTAAAATACGTGCTACTTTGAAAAAATATAAATGAATGATTTCGAATAAAACATGGAGCTATTATAAATTGTATTTAATTTAATTATCTATATTACTAACAAATGAAAGCATATGAATCATTAGATAGCCGATCGATATATATATATATATTGTCGAGTTTCTTGAATGACATCCGATTTTTTTTTTTTTTTTTTTTTTTTTTTTTTTTATGGAATTTAATGTTATATTTTTAACACCAAAATCATTCAGCACTTATTTATCTCGATAATAATGCTATACAATCATGCAATGGCATGTTTTATAGTATAAGAAATAAAAGAAAACCAAGGATATATATTCAAATAAAAAGTATTATTAATAAACTTAAAAGTCAAAATTATCCGAGACTCGTTCATACCTTACATTTATCGCAAATTTATAACACACGTTTATCTCAAGTTAAACAACATAGGCGGCAAAAATTCATCTTCTAGCCGCTTTTCATACAGATACTTTTTTCTCCCGGGAGATTTGAAACAATTCGTTTTCAGACTTATTTCAAAATCAGTTTTTTTTTTCCTTTAGCAGATATGTATTCTTTATAAAATGTATAACGCAGAGAAAAAAAAAAATGGAAAAGAAAAGAAAAAGAAATTGAGGAAGAATTTAAAGTTTATTATGGCTCTAATGTCATATATTCTCCCAAAATTTTAACTTTCAAGAATACGAAACTTGTGAAGTTCATCTTAACAAAATAGCATTATTACGCTTCCAGTTTTAAACTTTCTTTCTCTTGTTATAATTAAGGAAGATAGGGAATTTAATGCTATATTTTGAACCCCAAAATCAGTCAACACTTATTTATCTCGTTAATATTGCTATACAATTATGCACTGGTATGTTTTATAGTATAAGGAATAAAAGAAAACCAAGAATATATATTAAAATGAAAAGTATTATTAAGTATTATTATTATCAACTGCTCTGCTCAACAAACGCAAAACGTTTTGACACATTTACACATTCATTTTTTAACGGAAAGATACAAATTTCGAAAGCCTGACCATGGAAGCGATTTGGAATCGAACTATGTTTTCCTTTTTTTGTGTGTGTGTATCCATCAATTACCTATTGAGTTATAAGCGATTTTGATCAAGTGACAAACACATTTTTCATCCTTTCTAGAGTGTTTTTTCTCCTTTGGCGCGTAAATTCGGTTCAAAACGTCCATTTTGACACTATTTCCTGAACGATCTATTGCGTTAAAAAAAAAAACCAGCTCGATGACATGGTTTCTGAATAACAACACCTGCTAGTTTCATGCATTTCCGAGCAAAAATAAATTAAAACTTATGTCATAAAGTTGCCCTTTTGGATTTGAGAACAGCCTTAAGGAACTTAAAAGTCAAAGTTATCTGAGAATTGTTCATACCTTACATTTATCGCAAATTTATAACACACGTTTATCTCAAGTGAAATAACACAGATGGCAAAAAATTCATTTTCTGTCCGCTTTTCATACAGATTTCTCCAGGGAGATTTGAAACAATTCGTTTTCAGTCTTATTTCAAAATCAGTTTTTTTTTTCTTAGCAGATATATTCTTTATAAAATGTATAACGCAGAGAAAAAAAAAATGGAATAGAAAAGAAACAGAAATTGAGAAAGAATTTAAAGTTTATTATGGCTCTAATGTCTAATGTCATATATTCTCCCAAAATTTTAACTTTCAAGAATACGAAACTTGTGAAGTTCAACTTAACAAAATAGCATTATTACGCTTCCAGTTTTAAACTTTCTTTCTCTTGTTATAATTAAGGAAGGTAGAGAATTTAATGCTATATTTTGAACCCCAAAATCATTCAACACTTATTTATCTCGTTAATATTGCTATACAATCATGCAATGGCATGTTTTACAGTATAAGAAGTAAAAAGAAAACCAAAAATGTATATTAAAATGAAAAGTATTATTAAGGGGCTTAAAAGTCAAAATTATCCGAGAACCGCTCATACCTTACATATATCGCAAATTTATATCACACGTTTATCGCAAGTTAAATAACACAGACGGCAAAAATTCATCTTCTTGCCGCTTTTCATACGGATACTTTTTTCTCCCGGGAGATTTGAAACAATTCGTCTTCAGTCTTATTTCAAAATCAGTTTTTTTTTCTTAGCAGATATATATTCTTTATAAAATGTATAACGGAGAGACAAAAAAAAAAAAAAAAAAAAAAAAAAAAAAAATGGAAAAGAAAAGAAAAAGAAATTGAGAAAGAATTTAAAGTTTATCATGAGGAAATTTGCATCTCCAAATGTCTTCGCATATTGATATATACGATAAATTTTTTATGTAAAATTTCGAGAACTTTTAAAGTAAATTCTACTCTGAAATTTGATTATATTGCACAGTTTTTTTTTTCAATAAAACGCAATACAAATTTCAATAAAACAAAAAAAATATTATTGTTTAACAGGCAAAGTGAAAATATCTTCAATTATAAAAACAAAATATACAATTTCAATAAAACAAAAAAATTTTATTGTTTAACAGGCATAGTGAAAATATCTTCAATTATAAAAACAAAATATACTCACGCATAAGTCGAGGACTTTCGGACAATTTTCGGTAAGCAAATTCGGGGGGGGGGGGGGGGGTCGACTTATACGCGAGTCAGTTAAAAAAGCAAAAAAAAAAAAAAGCTTCGAATACTGCAAAATTATGGCTTTTTATGTGTACGAATAAAAAAATAATACATAAAATATACAAATAATAATAATTTAACATTTAAAAAAATTTCAATGATTTGTTTTTGTTTACTTACTACCTTTTCGCATTGGCAAGTGAAATCTTTTGTTCGATTTTGTATAAAATTGAAGTAAAAAGCTAGGGGGTCGACTTATACGCGGGTTTTTGATTTTTTCCAGAATTTGCATTCGAAAGTTAGGGAGTCGACTTATACGCGAGTCGACCTATACGCGAGTATATACGGTAATTTAATGTCATTCAAAGAAAAGTTTTTGCAGTGCAATTATCAGTTTTCACAAACCGGAACGTTGCTTTATCGGATAGTAGCCATTCTCAAGTAAATATTTTCATGTCCAGCAAACATGTTTAATGCTGTTCTCAAATCCAAAAGGGCAACTTTATGACAAACTTTTAATTTTTTTGTGTTGGGAAACGCATGAAACTAGCAGGGGTTGTTGTTCAGAAACTATGTAATCGAGCTGTTTATTCTGTGTTTTTTTTGCAAACGCAATATATCTTTCAGAAAATAGTGTCAAAGTAGGCATTTTGAACCGAACTTGCGTGAGAAAGAAGAATATTCACTCAAGAAAGGATGAAAAACGTGTTTGTCACGTGGTCAATATCGCTTATAACTCAATAGGTTATTTATCAGAAAATGGAAAACACAAATCGATTCTAAATCGCTTCCATGGTCAGGCTTTCCAATTTTATATCATTACGTTAAAAAATGAATTTGTAAATGTGTCAAAACATTTTGAGCTTGTTGAGTAGAGCAGTCGAGAACAGTCTAAAAATCCCTGCCGGACCAGACTACAGGCGGAGGTAGATTTCGAAGTTAAGTATACTAATTTCACAAACAAAAACCAAATCATGATTAGAGATAAACCCACTTTAACAATTTTATCTGGCCGCTTTTGACGAGTTTTTATTTAATTTTTATATAATAACTGGTTTTATCAGAATCATGTTAGGGGGGTATAAAAAAAAAATACTTTTCCATGCTCAACAACTCGAAATTTTCTGGCATAACTCCACATTCATTTTTAATAGGAAAAACATGAAACTTGTTGACGTGATTTTTGAAAAGATTTATAAGCGACCTGTGTTTTTAATTTTCGTTCAATTAATTAAAACTTGATATATAAACAATTATTTTCTCAGAAGGACAATATTTTTCGTTTCTAACACAATCGCTTCGGGAAATTCCGTTCAAAATGCCCACTTTGACATCATTTTTTGAAATATATTCTGCCTCTGTCAAAAAATCGATCATTACGGTACATTATATAGTTTCTGAATAAGCGAATCTACCGATTGGATGCGTTTGAGAGCAAAAATGAATTTAAAAATGAGTCGGAAAATAAGCAGTTTGGATTTGAATACTCCCTTAATACGATGACTTTTCCAACACAATCCGCTTCGGGAAATTCGGTTCAAAAGGCCCACTTTGAGAGCATGTTTTAAAATATATTCTGTCTCTATCAAAAAATTGACCATTACGGTACATTATATAGTTTCCGAGTAAGAAAAGGTACCAATTGGAAGCCTTTGAGAGCAAAAATGAATTGTAAAATGAGTCAGAAAATAAGCAGTTTGGATTTGAATACACCCTTACTAAGATGATTTTTTTCTTCAACCGCTATGTATTTTTAATTCGTTTTTGCTGTAAGAATTGGTCCTATCCAAAACTTGTCAATAGATGTTGTAGACAATATTAAGAAGATGTATGATAAATTCATGGGGATTTTATATCTTTTGAATTGACGGAGTTTTGGATTTTTTCTTCTTCAAACGCCCTTTTTGTTTTCGTTTTTAATTTTTTTTTGCGGTACGAATTGGTCCTATCAAAAACTTGTCAATATAAAAGTTGTAGATAATGTTAAGGAGATTCATGATAAAATTAATTGGATTTGATATCTTGAGAATTGACGAAGTTATGATTTTTTTTTCTCCCAAAAACCCCATTTTTTGCGCCCCTTGAGCCCATTTTTAACTTTATCAAAAATCTGTGATACATAAATTTTTGTCCCTATTTTTAGAAGTAATAAAAACTTTAAACTGATTCGATATGTACAAAATTTAAGAAGTTATGGGGTTTTTTCGGTTTTCACAAAACCCCTCCCTATTTCCATCCCCTTGGTCCGATTTTGCCCATTAACGAACTTGGCCGAGATTTTATGCCCCTTGATTTTATGTATCAGTTTGGAAGAGATTGGTGCAGAACTATGGAAGTTATCGTGTCCAGAAGAAAGTGATATATATAGATAGATACATACATACACAGATAGATAGATAGATAACGTTTATTACTGGGGATGGTTTTGGGTTCTAGGGGTCATGATCGGTGTAGATCTGCAAAATTTTTTTAGAAATTCCAACATAGGAACGACGCCAATAGGTAGTATTTCATACGAAATCTACCTAAAAAGAAAAACCTACACAATTAACATTTTCTTACCACTGAATGCACACATTCAGCAGCTGAAAATGTTTATTTGGTAATAGAGAGTATTCGAAAAACCGATTTTCTGTCAGGCCTGATTATCACAAGGACACGTGCCCCAGTATCCCAGGGGATTATAGGGTATTATAGGGGTCCCCAAAATGCTTTTGTGTACTCTGTGAAAAATACACATTAAAGAAACTTTTGTTTACAGTTGGCATTAGAAATATATTTCACCTATTTGACATCACGAAACTAACTCAAACTTTAATGTATTTGCAAATGAGTTTAAAAGAAACTGCCGAATTTCTAAAGACTAAATATTATGTGAAACATGCTTATGAAAACAACTGCAGCCTAGGACTCTAATTGGCACCACAAAAACAAAATAACGCATTGTTTTAAACGTAAAACAATGACAGTATATAAATGCAGAATTCTGATAGTACACCGTTCAATTAGCCTAAAAACAAATTTTTATGCAATTCGTACGATAAGTTTCAGAGAAATATATTATTTTAAAACGAGCGTATTTTAGGGGATGTATCCAAATTGAAGTTCGGTACGCGATTGTTGGCCACGAAAGCCTTCTTGATCAAGACATCTTAAGCGCCACTCAAGCAGTCATTGAAGACTGCTAGATTACAGGATTTTTCAGGATACAGGCTGGATTACAGGATTTTTCAGGATACAGGCTGGATTACAGGATACAATTTCAAAATATCTCGTCACGTCTACCATAGACGGCCTCTTAAACCATCATTTTGACGTTTTTAAAGCATAATTTGAAAACTACTTGGGGAAAAAAATGTGAAATTTTGGATTTCCATAAAGCAGGACTTAAAATCCATCAAAAAAATTGTAGGTTGCAATTCATAATTTTTTCGAATATTAATTTCATAATTCATAATTCATATAAAATTATAAAAATTGCAAATTCAACGTATTTATGTTTGGGTATTTTAGTATTATTGCTATACAAAAAATTAGCACATTAGGAGTACAATTTCAGGAGATATTAATAAAAATATGAAAACATTAAAAGCACTAAATTTTGAATGTTTATAATTCAAAAACTTATCATTCAAATGACTTGAAATTTGGCGTATAGGCATAGTTTGAACCGAAGATTAGAAATATCTTGTTAAAATTGGGTATTGCCATTGAAAAAAAAATGAAGTTTGGGTTCGTTTTAATATGTAGATGGCCCTTCAAGAAAATTTTATATACATCATTTAAAAGTAGACTTTATTTCGAATCGTTCAGTACCAGTAACTTTCTTCTACGACAATTTGTTGAGGAGTTAGTAAGTAGGTGTGTTATAGTGTTTACTTTTTTTACTTCTTTTTTTCCTACGACTGTGTGTATTTTATGACTCGAAATTTTTTTGGGAAAGGGAAACCCTCAAATAGTATGTGTATCCGGAACCCATATGGCGGGTAGAGAGAACTGATTAATGCACTGTAAAAACCACTTGGAAACTTTTCCGGAAGTTAGGAGCAGCTTATAAAATTTATTTTCATAAATTATTCTTTAAATTTCGAAAATAAATTGTTTTTTGAGGTTTCTAAAGATAAAGGAACGTTTTTTGGAATCTTCGGCGACTCTGAAGAGGTTAATGTATATTTTCGTTCGTGGTACATTTTCATAGATTGAGAAACTTTTTACAGTGTACTTTTTTTTATAGTACAGCAAGGGATATCGTGAAAACATCTATCCTATGTTTAAATATATTGAAGTCAAATATTTTTATACGGAAATAACTAAAACAAAGCATTCTTTCAACTGGTAAAGGAGGGAATAAATTACCTTTTCTCAGTGATATTTCAAGGGTTCAAGAATTTTCGCGCCAGACTACACAATCGATTTTTCCGCGTGATTGTTTCCATAGCATCTGAAAACGAAATTGTGAAAGAATTTCCGGTCTGAAGAAAGCTTGTTACGTTAAGTAAAAGCGGATGGTTGACTTATTTTGCTCCCCAAACGCGCTAAATCTTTATATTAGCAAGATAAGAATAATCGCATAACAGATACTTTGATAATAAGCCTTCAGAAGTTTGTGTTGTCAAATTGTCTTAAAAACTCAATAGGTGGAAGCAGTGCGATTTAGTTCCACTTAATTGAAATAAAAAGAATAAACGTAATATTACTTTATGCTAGAAGTACTATGCATAATATAATACAGATTTTGCAATGGTATTATTTACGGTTTATGAGCAGATGCGGATACAGTCCTACATTTAGAGGGGAGGGGGTGGGGATAAGTTGCTTAATTAGCAATTTCTGTGTCTTAGATCAAAATTGGCTATTTTCTGACATATACTGGCATTTTCACAATCTTTTGACTTTTATGTCCCTGAATAATAATTTTTATTTTAGTACATTTTCTTGTGTTTTTTTTTATTTCATATACTGGGGAACATCCCATTGCATGATTGTATAACAATATTAACGAGATAAATAAGTGTGACGGTGTTGGGGGTCCAAATGCCAGGAAAACTACTATACCGTCCCGTGTCCCTGATGCTGATTTTAAGTTTCGAGCTGTCTGTATAAAATTGTTTCAATAAAAAAAAATTCTATGTAAATTCTTTCCGAAACTGGGACGATTGTTTTACATAAATATGTAGCAAAAAATTAACCTGCACACATTTTTACGGTCGATATTATTTTTTGAACTCTGTCCCCGGGTTTTTTATCCTTACCGTCCCTCTTGCTAAACTTATACAGAAAATCACTTCAGATGAAGCCACAGAATTTTTTTCAAGTTTTTTCTCATGAAGGAGTATGCTAGAGAAAGAATGTCTAAAATTATTTGACAGGAAATTTATTGCAGAATTTAAATCAGCATTTAAATATCAATTTCAAGATCGTGGCTTTATTGGTAGTGTTACCGTCTCCAAGGTTTATTCCTGCACTTTTCGAGGTAAATTAATTTTTTTTTAAATTTAATCCAATGTAAATAACTGTTTCTAAAAATCAATGAACATTGAGTCTACCACTTAGTCTTATCATGATTTTCCTAAAATAGGTGGTAATTTTCCTTACCATTCCATCCTTACCGTCCCTTTTTTCCTATACCGCCCCCTTTTTTTTACCTTACCGTCCGTTCTTTAACACCCCTTTAAGACTATGTTATACCAAAATTTTGTACTAAAAATACTACATTGTCATTATTTCTTATTTGAATGTCCTGGGGTACTACGCAAATTCATTATAAGTAAAAATTTAGAAGAAAATAAAAAGTTATAGTGGTAAAATGGTAAGGAAAATTAAACTCGCAAGTTTAACATAAACCTCAGTTAAATAAAAATTTTTCACTGCTGACCATTTTTTCTTTATTTTGAAACATTAAGGCATCCGTCTATCAGATTAAAATGTTATTTTAGCAAGTTTAATTTCACCAGAATTTTATTCCCGAAAGTCAAAAGATTGTGAGAATGCCCCATACCCGGATTCATTTTCATTTGTAAATGCATAAAATTTGTAGGAATACTCTTAAATGTACAAAATTTGCAGGTTTTATTCAGATACTAAGAAATCGGAGTTTCGCCATTTTCTTATAACTGCAGTTTTATCATTACACTACACCTCTTATTATGTTAAAGCGGTTGACGTACATTTTTCATACTATATTTTTTGGAAAGAGTCTTTTGCGAACCATGGAAACGATGTTCTGCTATAAATGTGTGCCAGTGTTGTACTATAACTTTAAAACATATACGACATTAGGCTGTAGTCTAAACATCAAGTCTCATAAAATGTCGCATGTAAAATAAAAACATAAAAATTATTTCATTGTATCTTTCAAGAAATATTTTTTGGTGTTAAACATGTTAAATTCCAAAATCTAAGTAAACCACAAAAACGTGAAAAGGGCAGCATGTTGTCACATTTTTCCCATATAGAAATGTTTCAGTGGGCAATTTGTAGCAGAATCGTTTTGTAGAATATTGGTACAGTGATCTTCCAGAGTAGCAAGACATTTTCTCTTTTCGTGTTCAACTCAACCCTACAGTTTTCTATTGTATGCTTTTCTGTAGGATAAAAATGCTTTATTTTCTAGTTTTCAAAAGAAAGTTTCCGGAGAATGGCATTATGTGAAAGTATATTTTCTTTCACAATACGAAAATGGAGTTGGTACAATAAATCTGAATGTTCTACGAAAGTATTGCAGTTTAGTGTAAGGCTAGTTGATGTCTGAAGGAACACAAACCAATTTTGTTCTTTCGTTATGTTTAGTACATGTATTATCTTTTAATATTTTAAAATGTTTAAGTTTAATATTTACACAATACGTGCTTATACCGGGGTCCCAAAAATGACTGATGGATTTTAAAATTAAATAACTTCCAAACGGTGACAGATATTTAAAAAATTCTTGCAGGAGGGTTATGTATGATGTCAGGAGTTTTTGTACTGTGATTCTTGATTTTAGTTCGAATTTTAAACAATAGATGGCGCTGAGAGCAATAGGCGCTCAGTCCAGATCCGATTTTTGGTACTTCGGGATCCATTCAAAACATTTTAATCTCCTTTTTTCGCATGGAAGAAGAGAGAGGCCGATTTAGCGGTTATTGCTTGCAGCGCCATCTATCGATGCTATTTTAACTAAATCTGAGAATCGCAGCATAAAAACTCCTGACATCTTACATAACACTCCTGCAAGAGTTTTTTAAATATCTGTCACCATTTGCAAGTTATGGAATTTTAAAATCCATCAGTCATTTTTGGGACACCCGGTATATGTAAAATATTTTAATTATTAGCCTAACTAAAGAATATTCGAAAATTTCTCCCCTTATAATTTCCCTGTTTTTTTCCCTCAATTATTAATTCTTTCTCTTTTCAATAAGCTACGCATATTTATTTTCATTTTGGCGTTGCGCCAGTACAGGCTTCCCTCTTAAAATTCCCTTTCTAAATTCTTCCCTTTTAATTTTCCCTTCGAATATTTTGCTATCGGCTTTTTTCTGGACCATTCTTCCCGCCAAAAGTAAAACCGAATCACAACTATTTTCTTAATCCGCGCTTCCCGTTTTTGTAATTGGTTAGTTGCCTTGTCATAATTCAGATATTTGTATTCATACGTACCCAATATAAATATTTTCTGTCCTGATTCAGATGAACTTTTTTCAGTGATTTTGACTGCTGAAGTGTAACTGCGACGTCGGAAGATGAACGTTCATTCGAATATTTTCAAACTAACACCTTTTTCTGAGAGTGCTCCACCAGTCTGAACGATGATCGTGTAAATAAAGAAGTTGGATTACAACTGTGTCGTATTTATTTACAGGGGAAACACCAAAGAGTCTACTGTTGCTGTGACTATTTATTTTTCACTCTGTACATAAATGGAAATGATTTGTACTGGCTTCGATTGGCAGGTTATTGTTACTTTTTAGACTACGATATGCTGCTATTGAATTACTAATGCGATATGATTTTACAGATTCGCTCTTTAATGAGTGGATATCTGATTGATAAGGTGCGCCATGACTGCTTCAATTAAATAGTTAATACACCTTTAACTAAAATGGGGATTTTTACTTGTCGATTACTGTTAATATTACATATACATTTATATTTAATAAATATATTCAAAAATATATTTGGAGATATTTACAATTTACAAATATAACTGTTATATCTTCAATTTATTAAAAAAATTAATAGAATTCGCAACTTTTAGAACGGCATTAACTCAAGGCCGCATTAGTGAGTATAAAATATCTATCATTAATGCAGTTTTTATCTTTTAGCAATGATATTTTATTTCATTGGTTTATTTATTGTTCCCCAATATGATTATATATTGTTAAAACCTGTGCAACAAATTTCAGAACTGGGACATACTTGAATAGACACTAAATACAATTTTCTCATTACATTTCAATGCATATACAGGGAGTAAAATTCAAATTTATATGTGGAGGAAAGACCCGTTTCTTCCAATACAAATTACCCTTCGTCACAAATAATTGATGGGGATTGTGTGTGGGGAGAGGGGTTGAAAAAAATACCAATCTACATATATATATTTCTCTTAAGTGGTGCGTAAATAGGGCTGAATTTATAGCTTGCAATTTGGCAACAACCACAGCTACGATTCTCAGTGGTTAATTTACGGCCACATGACTCGACCCATTCAGGTAATCAAAATTCAGAGAGAATCTCTTTTTAGAGACAGATCGTTTGATCGATGTATGAATAGCAATGCAATTGGTTCATTTTACGATAACGTGTGCTTTCAGCGAATCAGCTTTCTGATCAAGATTGTCTTTTACACATAGCAGAAACCGATTTGTTTATATTTCGTTAGCGTCACACATAGCGTGTCCGTAATTTCAAAAAGTTTTAAATCAATTTAAGCTGGACTGTGCAATATTATAGGCGAAAAAATGCATTTGTATTTGCAACGAAGTTTTCCTTTACCTTTTTATACATTAAAAATATTTGTAAATTTCAAATGTTAAAATCCTTTATCATAACATTCATTCTGGCTAGAGTTGAAGCAAATAGTAGCGAGCGGTCCCGGTGTGAACTGCTTTGCAATTCACGGGAGTTGGCGAGCAAGGGGCTGAGCCAACACCCACTTGATATTGTACAACTTTATATGTCAAGTGGGTGTTGGCTGTCGCGCACTTATGGTGAACAACAGTAATAGACACAGATTTTTATTCTACAACATGGATAAAAAGAAAAGGATTTGTAACCATTTTGGATTTGTAGTTGGAGTCATAAAAAAGAATAAATTAATTATTTGCAATGAATAGGTATAATATATAAAATATATCAGTGTGTGATCTTGTATCAATTATTAAATTATATAAAATTTAAAACAACGTTAAAAACGCCAGAATATGTAGACTTTAAGCAGACTAGTTTTGGTAGCATATAACGTACCGTCCTCAGTACATCCTCAGTTTTTGGCACAGAGGACGGTACGTTATATGCTACCAAAACTAGTCTGGTTAAAGTCTACATATTCTGGCTTTTTTTTACGTTATTTTAAATTTATATTACACTGAGTCAAGTTGCACCCTAATAATTATTAAATTATGTCATGCATCTGAAAATGTTTCAGGAATATCTCACAAATCTGCATAAGATTATTTAAATTCTGATTACTAATGATTTCTCCTTTTAATTCCATTTAGTGGCTAGAATCAACTCCTGGTACTTTTTATCCTTTTCGGACCTTAAGCCATAAATAACTCATACAACCAAACGACCACTTAAAGGATAAATCCTTGTTCACGGATTAAAAGAAATTAATATTCTAACATGAAAAAGTTCTAAATTTTTACCCTATACATTTTTATGGCATTCCTAGTGTAGCGAAAAGGAAATTTTTTCGTTTAAGAAAATATTTCGCAATAGGCAAGTACCGTTTTAACAGGACTGGCTGTATTTTTATGTCTTGATTTAAAAGCCGCTGTCCTGCTTATTTTCTTTGCCCGTCCCGCTTTTTGTGACAACGCTATCCCACCCTGACATCTTTCATGGAGGGGCAGTGGCATAGCCAAGGGGGGGGGGGGGGTCAGGGGGTCCGGATCCCCCCCCCCCCCCCCCTCCGAAAGTAGACCTGGTTTACTGAATCTTGGGTACAAATACAACAGTAAAAAATGCTAAGACAGAATCACAAAGGATCTATTAAAAAATCCGCTTTAGAGAGGTATTAGTCTTAGAAGGTATAATTCAAAGGTATGTCTTTTATCGGGACTATGAACCGTTCCGTTTTAAGCAGGTTTCCGTTATAAACACTTTCCGTTTTCACAGTATCCACAATAACGTACTCACTTCCCAAACTTTTTTCTTTCACGTACCCCTTTCTTAGGTTATTCATTTCGGAGTACCCCCATTTCTCATAAACACGCCCCCCTTCCCTTCCTCCACTCAAGGAGATAACGTAAACATGCTTTTTTTCATTAGTAATCTTCTTATCACAACCATATAATAAATCGATTCAAATTACATTGATATTCTTAACATTTTTATGACTTCCGCCATTACCGATATTATTTTCACAAACCCCCAGCAGACCCGCCACGTACCCCCAGGGGTACACTACCCCATTTTGGAAACCGCTGCTATAACACCACCTCTGAAGAGCATAAATCTATTACAGGAAAATCTGTGAAGATGACCTATCTCAAAGGAAAACAATTCAAGGTTCGACGAAAACAACACTATATATTTGTGCTTGCTAACGTTTGAAACCTATCTGAAATTAAACTTGTGAATTCTTCTTGGCAGGTTTTCTGAAAACACGGAATCCTCTCGTAAGCAAAAACATTTTAATGCCCCGAGACGGAAGGATAACTATGCAAATATACCTGCTATTCCTTTTACACAAATTTACGGTAACTAGATTAAACGTAAAACTTCTTTATCTTGGACTTCGATGGGGTTCTGTTGTCGACACTTATGGGAAAGAACAAATTTATACGAACGCAATAACGGTACATAGGTTGAGTTTCGTGACCCTTATCTTTGTTCACTTTATAACGGAAAATATTAACAATTACTTTAAATCTGCTGCCTGCAATTAATAAAAGTAACTTTATTTTTGGACTGGTTATTTGTTACCACTTTCAAAATACACTGGCGAGAAAAATTAAAGGAACAAACATAAAAAGGTGCTTTATGTTAATTCTATTAAAGGAACTTCCAGAAAGGTAACTCAATGTCAACGTTATCACGTAGTCTAATGGGATTAACATTCGCTACAGAAATATATGCAAATTTTTCAGCTTCAGTCCGTTCTTTCAGTTCACGTTTGAAAAGGAGCGCACGTGGGTAATTTGAAGTCTAATTTTAAGGATTGTACGTGTAATTAAGTAAAATTTTCGCTTCTAGTAGGTGGAATATGTCGTCCAGAGGACATTTGACCGATTTTGAGAAATTGCGTGCGATAGGGAGAATGGAAGCAGGATAGACACTCTTACGGGTCTGTAAAGTCTTAAAAATAGCCAAAAGCGTCGTGTCAAGAATCTGGAAACGGTTTACAGACACTGGTATAATGTCCATAGACAACCAGGTCAATAAGGTAGAAAACGCACCACAATAGGCTCTCAGGACTGTAATTTGCCAACGATTGCTAAAAGAAATGGGCAATTGATGTCAGTTCAGATTGCAGGGAGTTTGCTGTAGCAACAAGAACTCGACTATCCTGGTTTACTGTGAGTCACAGTCTGCATGCAAGGAAGCCCATGATTTGTGTTCCACTAACTCTGGTAGCGAAATGCGCCCGGTTAAAGTGGTGCAGAGATATCGTCATTAGAGTACCACGGACTGGAGCAGAGTTCCCTTTACCGATGAATCCCGATTTTGTTGAGAGAGTTACTACAGACGTGTTACCATATGGAGGGAGAAAATCACACGCAATAAGGCTGCAAACATCCGTGAAAGGCATCGATACAAAGGTCGTGGAATCATGGTATGGACGGACATAATTTTGAATGGCCGCAGTGACCAATACATTTTTACCAGTGCAACTGTGAATGCTGAAATATACAGAGATGAAGTTCTTGATCCTCCTGTCAAGTTGTTTAAGGGTGCAATCGGAAGATTCGGAATTTTATGATTATTAATGGTCTAGAAGGGCGCTACCCCCTTCCACAGAACTCCTAAGTGTCCCTTCCAGAGCTGCATAAATCCGACTCGCCCGAAACTTGCTGCTGAACTTGGAGAATGTTCTAAAACTGTTTCGAACCATCTAAAATAAATTGGCTGAGAAGTACAAAAACAAAAACTACCATGAACCATTTTTTACATATTCTAATACTTCCAAAAAAGTGCTAATCGATCACAAATAAACTTATTACAAAAATTTAACTTCCTTAAAGACGACCAGATATCGGAAGCAACTATCAGATCGAATATGGTACCAAAAGTGGCGAGACATGAAACATGGAAACCGAAAAGAATTATGGCTGAATAAGACAATTGTAACAAAACTGCTTTTTCCAGCATGAACTGTATTTGATGTGTGTGCTTCTTACATTACTAGTTTCTGTAGCTGAAAATGCAAGATCTTTTCTTAAAGTTAAAACCTTCCCACATAGCATTTTTAGTTTGCGAAAAATTTGCAACAGTCTTGCTCTGAAAACCTGCAAAATTGCAGTAAGCTCAGCATGACAAGACTGAAAGTTCATAAAAAGACTGCATCAAGATAACGCAAACGTCGAAGTCACCACACTTTGAAATTGCAACTAACTTCTCGTGCAAGTTAAATTCATATTATATCAAATTTATTGCAAACAAGTAATCAAAAATACTGCAAACTTACTGCAAAGTAGTAATCTTTCCAAGTCACACTATAAGTTTAACCCCTTCGAAGGGGTCCATAGACCTGATCAAGTCTATTGATGCGAAAGCGCCGTCAGAAGGTGCATGCATCAGTTTTATCACCATAAACAAGTTTAGGTAATATTTGTACATTTACATTTCGAGCATTTTTTGGTATTTAATAAGTATAGCGTTTAGAAAAAGCGGTGCCTATCAAATAAAATTTCTGCAATTTCTGCGTATGTGCTGATTGTCTATTCTCTCAACAGAGGGATTTTTTGCTTTCGTCACTTTCGTGAATTAAAGACAATCTTGCATCAGTTTCACAACAAACTACTCATGCAAGTGGGTGATGGTATACCTTGCGGGAGATTTGCTGCGAATTTCTCAATAAAAATTTGTCACGGCAAGATAATATCAGAAAAAAATCAAACTTGCTGCTAATTTTCATGCTATCTGGGTTATCTCAAAAACTCCCATGGGGAACGCGGCGGATCGCATGAACGGCACATGCGATTGACACTTATGTGAAATCATTATCCAATATCTATTACAGAACAAGTTCTTAATTCAATGGCAAGAAACTAAACATGGAAATTGCTGTTTTAAACTTAACCACTTGATCCTAACTTTATTGTAGGCAAATGTTATGTAATATGAAACTTGATTTAACTCATTCGCTGCCAAAACTATAAAGTAAGAATTTTCATTTTTTTTGTTAAAAGTCGTTTGCTACCACAAATTCAGAAAGGTAAATTTCGCTTTACTAATACAGCGAAATTTCAGTCAATAAATGAGGCAATTTCTTTAATTCTAAAATATGACAAAGTAATTAATAAATTAAAGCCACGAGCATACTCGTAGATGACAGCGAATGGGTTAATTAAATTTAACTCAATTAAGAAATTAAACAAGGATATACCTAAATTCTTAAAGTTACTCGAAATTCTTCTATTATACATACACATTCAAGACAAGATTGCAAGGGACTGGTAAAAAGCTCCATTTTAGAGAGGCTTCCATAGAAAAAAGTAATTAATTATGCTTCTAAGATACACTACCTCAATAAGATCTATTGTTCGTTTCGCAGGGATTCTGAAACTCTTCCGTTTGAGACAGGATTCCGTTATAGAAAGATTCGCTTTCACAGGTTTCACTAAAGAACGATGAAAATGACCTTTCAGACAGGTTTTCAGCATATTTAATTGTATCGCAATTCATATTAAGACCATGTAACGCTTCCGTTAAAGACAGGATTCTGTTATAGACAATTACTATTTTGACAAGTTTTATTCTATTCATATGACATAAATAATTATATTTATATAAATACACAAAACTTGTAAAAATGGAACCTGCCTATAACGGAATTCTGTTTAAACAGAAATGTTCCATAGTGCTACGGAAAAAAAATACTATACAAATACACCTGATAACACGAAAACCTGTGTAAAACGGAATTTTCCAGCAATATTTGCGATTTTTTCTTTACAGGTTTTACTATATATATAACCTGAAGGAACAATTCTGGACACCCCCCCCCCAAAAAAAAAAAAAAAAACGAAATCCTGGTTACGCCACTGTGGAGGGGAATTCTTCGGGAATACCGCCTGAATTTTACCCTTTGTTATAGTAATACAGTGAATAAAAGCGAATTTTTCATAATATACTTTTTGAAACAGTCTGTTGAAAACCTTATATAAACGGTGCTTCACTGTAAATGTGCGTGTGTGTTTCCTAGTTACATGAAGTGTGTTATAAAAAACAAAAGCTACAATTCGTAACTTAAGAATTTTGCTTTCCTTTGTCAAGACACGTTTTCCTGTTTAAAATATGTTGAAATTCCAAAAATCTGAGCAAAAAGTTAAAACTCAAGACAAATGTACAGTTTCTTGTCACGTGTCACTTATCTCAAAATGTTTCAGTAACAGTTTGAAGCCGTTGACTCGTTTTGCAGAAATTTACTACAGTGATCTTAGAGTAAGCAAGACTTTATTTCTATTCGTGTTCAGTTCTGTAGCTTTCTATATTAGTTCTTTGAATCGAAATTGTTTTACTTTCTAAATTTCAAAGGATTTTTTCGGTAAATGACGCTGCATGAAAGGTTATTTTCCATCACTATTCAAAAAGGAAACTGGTGTAGCCTTGCAAAGCAAGTTGATGTCCCCAAAAACATAAAAGCTTTCACTTTCTTTTTAGTAGCACATGTATAATTTTGTTATCAGAATTTTTTACTATATATTTTAAAATATATTTCGATAGTTTTTCTTCTGCAATTTACAAAATTTAATTATCTTATTTTTAAAAAGTGATAAATTTCGCACTTTTAAAGATAAATTCAGACATTTGCATGTAAATATAGTTTCACACATTAAAATATGTAAATTGTACTATGTAAAATGCGGGCCGCTGAAAAACATACAAATGATATGCGTGTATGTTCTCATGTAATATTACAACTTTGGAAAATATATTAAGACTTTCAACGTATTATAGCCTTAAAATCGCATAAAGTTTGTGTTATGAATTTAGAGTAAGGACATATCTCTCCTTCCACGACGTCATGGAATGTAGAACGTAAAAACTGAGAAAGACTATTTTGCAGCTTGAAAACGTGGTTTTATTCTGCATGAAACATCTTCTGGTCTAAAACATCCTTAAATTCCAAAATTTGAGCAAATGGTAATTTTTTTTTTCTTTTTTAAGTGCAGTTTCTTGCCACATTTCAATTTCTCCCTTCTCGAAATATTTCAGCACGCAATTTTGAAGCAGACTCATTCTGCAGAAATTTAGTACAGTGATCTTAGAAAGTCGCGAGACATTTTCTCTATTCGCCTTCAGTTTTGTGGTTTACTGTATCGCATTTTTTGTAGAAAAATTTATTTTATTTCCTAGATTTCAAAGAAGGTTTCACTGAATGGCGCCACATGAGAGGACATTTTCCAACATTATTACCAAATGATATTCGCACAATGCAGGAATGGCTTGGATAGAAAAGTTTAGCATGACATTAAACTGTAAAACTAGTTGATGTCTTCAAGAACTCATTTTTTTTTTTTTTTTTCATTTCAGTGAATATGACTTTATTTTCAGAGTTTCTGTAGATTAGTTTAAAATTCATCACTGATAAATTGCATTTCATATAAAATAATCCTCCTTTCTTTACATTTCTTGTTAAATAGTATTAAAATACAGTAAAACCTTTCTGTGCGATCACCTCTCTGACCGAGCATTTTTTCATGGAACGTAATTTATTTACATTGGTTCAATACTAATTTTACCTCCATTCAGAGACCATCCCAGTTGAACTCCCTCCATGAGCGACCCATTTCTTTGAAGAAATGAAACAAATTCCGTTTTTTTCCTGGTCGCTTGAAGAAGGTTTTATTAGAAAAATAATTCCGGAGAGCGTATTATTCATCAAACTTCTAAACTAAGTTTAGAATATTTTTTTCTTATACCGGTAACTTTTAAGTGTTTAAGCAACTTTGTGCTTTTTTAGGCAATGAATTTAACTCTGATGACAAATTAAGAATGGCAGTCAAACTCCCCTTCTCTATTCTGTCAGGAAACTCTCAAAGAAATAGATAAATTAATGAAATCGTCATAATTTGTTCCCGTCCAAAAAATTGCATTTATTTACTGAACTTCGAAAGGACTTAGGAATAAAAGTTATAAAAGATAAAGCCGTAAAATCAAAGCAAACATCAATGTATTCATTTTTTAAACTCTGCAGTAATTAACTTTTGTTTTCATCCTTAAATTTTCATATTTTCTCCTAATATGAAAAATTTTAGTAACATTCATTGTTACCCTTTTCAACAATTAAAATCTAGATTTAAACATGACCTCTATTAAGAGACCACCTCTCGGAGCGACCAATTTTTATTGGAACGGAACGTGGACGCTTTAGGGAGGTTTTACTGTAATTCATATTTTATAAAAATTTATGTAGCTATCATCGTGCCCGTAAATTTATGTACACTCTCATAAATACTTTCTTCACTTCGCGGAAATATTCCTGGCAGCACTGCTACCGGTATATATCCGAAAATTGAAGAAATTTCCGTTTTTTCCCGTTCTAGGACAGAAAATTACCGTAATCTAAAAAAAGAAAAAAAAAATACGTCTCTTGTTCTTCCGTGGATCTACTTGTTTTGAACCTGGGACCACGTGTTTCGAATCGAGTATCTTAACCTCTCGGACAGGGAGCACGTGGTAGAGGGCTATTTTAAAATGAAGATACGCGTTTTCTTCAAATGGGGGATTGGTAAGGCTTGTTAAATTTCTTGTTTAGAAAGCTAGGAAATTTAAATTTAATTGCAGGGACATTTCGTCGTTATGAAATAATGGTTGGTCTTTAAACACTTATAGAATAATAGAGGATAAAAATTATTACACATTAGACATATTTTTAATGAGACATAATTTGGCTGTAAGATGTAAAATATGAAAATTTTTAGTTAAAGAAGAAACGTTTGCTTTTTTGAGCAAAATCGACTTTTCAGCTTGATTGAACTACTATATATTTTTTAAATGTGCTCGTTTAGAATATATTTTACGTGCGAATATATTTTTTTTAATACTCTAAAAAATAAATTGCGAATAAGTTTAAATGAATGAGAAAACATCTACTTTATTAAATTCAAAAGCATTATTTTTGTTTGTTTGTTTTTAAATAAATTAGAAATTTTAATTTTATTGAATTTTCGGTTTTTCATTTTAAAAAAACATTCGAACTTTGGTATTAATCCTTTATCTACTGACGATACTTATAAGTACCATGAAATAACTTGTTATAAAATTCATTTAATAAATCGATTAATTGTAATACAGTTTAGAATGAGTTATAGATGCATTACTTTATCTTGTTCCAAAAGCCTTATTGGTTACACAAAACAAAAATATTTTAAAAAGAGGGTGGCATTGGGGGGGGAGGGGGGATTTTTCAATTCGGAAATATTTCTATATTTCTATTGTAAGAACATTATATCTGTACATTTCCTAATTCTAACAAAATACTAAGAAAAATATTTAAAATAACATATTTGAGTGGGGTTATAAATATTGCGCAAAAACCCTATAAATTCAAATTTAATTAATCTTTCTAAATCCTTCAACCCTTCCAAACTAGTCTAAAATTTATTAAATGTTTATGTAAATCTTCTAATGTAGTTTAAACAATTCTCGAAAAATGCTTTAGAAGATAAAATTTTCATGAATTCATAATTCAGTACGTAAAAGGTTAGTACAGCCAATACGTATGCGTGCAAGGAATAAACGGAATTTCACCCCTCTTTTTCCGACTTCCGGGAAGAATTAACGGGAAAAGCATGTTTTCAACGAGTACGGAAATTATTTGTTTAAAAATGACGAATAATTTAGTGTATAAAGACGAATTTTTCTCACAGTGTAGCTATAATAAAAATAATCATTTAATTACAAACACAGAACTTAACAGATAATTTCTATTTCTACATACATCGGCAGCATGAAAAAAATACTTTTTGGCTTTAACAAAACATTGTAAAACTTTTTTTACAAAACTGAGTTCATAAACTCCCTTTGTATTCGCATACTGGCCCCTGAGCGATTTAAATCTACCCCAGATTGACTTTTATGTTTTTAATTTTAGCATTTAACCATAATAGGAAAGTTTAAACGTAATTTATAGTCAATCAACCACATAAATATTCTTTTTAGCTCAAAGCATGGAGAACCTTTTAAATGTAGTTTTAAAAATACATTGTGTAATATTATAATTATAGCATAATACAATAGTTAAAAAATTACAGCAGTTTATTATTAAAGAAACAATTCATCTGCATTGAAATGTTTTTCTTTGCTATTGGAAGATAAAATCTGCTACATTTACAGCAAGTTATTAGTTCGGTGTTTCTCAGAATACTTCATCTAGAATTTTTTTTAGAAGAAATACAATATTATTACTGTTATTTTAACATAAAGCGATAAGACAAAGAACAAATATTTTAGTTATATGGTTTATGAACGATCAATAGGGGTGAAAAAAAGAAAAATCTAGTCGAATTGAGGCCCAATGGACAGATGAATGTGCACGTGTTTTATGCGATATGGAAAAAAAAAATCCTGAAAAAAAAATGAACACTAAAAAAATAAACTTAATGTTACAAAATAAATAAAAAGTAATGCAAAAAATGTTCGCGCTAAAAACCATTTTTCACGAGTGAAACACAAAAAAGGTCATCAAAAAATAAATATTCTATTTTTGGCACACATATCAAAAGTCTCCATTTTTTCCCAATGAAATAATTCTTTTTTCTGTTAGAGACACTACGGCACCAGACACTTTCGCCAAATCCACTTTAGCCGTCGCCAAAGAAAAGAGCATCCTCTTCATTTCACTTCTCAATGTGATGCTTCAGACGAGACAAGAGCTCTCATGAGTACGGGAAAAGCTAAACGTTTCTGACACTTTCTTTTTCCTCTACCTCTCTGCATGTTTTCAGAAACTGTTTTCTGGCTGTCATAATCTTTTATTCCTTTCATTTTCTTTACAATCCAAAAGCTTTCCGTAAAGTTAGCAGTTTGTTTTCCCTTAAAAATTTTGATGACGTATCAGAATAAAAAAAGGTCCGCTTTTACAGCAGACGATTTCGTTCCTCAAAATTCACACGAAGAAAAGGGAAAAATAAAAAGAGCAGGAATATATGAAGTATTAATTAAATTCAGTAAAATTTCGAGTAGAAACTTACGGCTTTGTATGGGAAAAACACGTGTTTTGGAAGCAGGAGGCATAGAAATTTTACTGAAATACATTACAGAAGTACTTAAAATGTATAAATATGAACACAAACAAAAGATCTTGCAAAAGAAATGGATAACAAACACGCATATAATTATTAAAATAGTGTGACGTACAAATTATTCTTAAAGCATTGAGTCAAGCCTAAAGTAAAAAAAAAGTACCAATGTACCAATGCAGAAGTATTGAGTGCCTACTGCAGTCGCAATGCTTCAGTTTATCTCAGTCGACAGTGATTAACCCTTTCAGGGGCAAAGTACTTTTACTCGTAAAATGCTGAAATGATTGACTGACATCAGAATTAGCAACCGAATTTATCGGAAAATAAGTAAAAGCTTTTCTTCGTGTATTTAATAAAAGAAAAATTTTGATTCCATAAATCTGGTGTTAATGTGGCATTTAGGGATTAAATTTAGGTGGCCCAAAAATGAACCAACGCCCTTGAAGGGGTTAATCGATTCTTGTTAATGCTTCGATGTTCAGCAAAAATGGAATTCCTTGCGAATTCCTGAGCATTGGAATGGTAGAAAGTAAGCCAGGGATCGTGGAGAAGGAGGAAAAGTCCCCAGAGCCATACATTTTTTTTCCTTATATAAACTAAGTATATCAAAATAAACTAAGATAGGATTTGAAAACGTTAATAAAAATAGAAGTTTACAGGTAAAATAACGAATTTTGAAAAGAAAACGGCAAGGATTTGACGGCTAACTTCAGCAGCCAATAAAAATCAGTGAATGCATTTTGTAAATCTTTAAATTTATTACAAAATCCCTGACAGCAGAAATTGTGCATTTTTTTCTCCTGCGAAAGTAGGGGGGGGGGGGTAAGAGGGGGAGCAATACCAAAGGCAAGGCAAATCAAATTGTCTTTGCAGCAAAAACACCGGCATCATCATTTCAGATTTTTCTTGAGGGGGGAGGTGGGGTGCTAAATTATTTAGTTGGACATAGTAAACCCAGATGTAATGCTATCCATTTCAGAAAAACTATTATCTTTACATTTCTTTTTCAGACATATTTTCAAGGAATATTTGTTCCATTACAATTTATTTTCATGCAAGAAATTTATTGGTTAAAGCAAATTAAACAGCCCAACTGATAAGACAGTAAAGAAACAGTCAATGATCAAATAATGATAATAATAATGCTACCTAAATAACTCCCTATAACGCCTCTGAAACACATAAAAGTACAGTAAAATCTATCCAAGGCGGAATCGGTCGGGACTGTGAAAATTTTCCGTGGTAGACAATATTCAGTCTTATACAAAAAAGCCCCCCCCCCCCCCCCGGAAAAAAGCACAAATCGTATAATTTTTTACGTTTGTAACTTTTAGTATTGTTCTTTAAAATGAAATTTTTATTGAAATCCAACTTGTTACTAAATTTATTGTTTTTAATAATTTTGAAAAACATTATTTAAACGCAATGATAAATATTAATAGGAAATTGCTTTAATTCTCAAATTTATCGAAAATCATTTAATTTAACCAATACAGTTACATACCTCATATTTCACATAGTAGTTTAAAGAATCAAAAAATAATCTTTTATCGATCCGTGTTTTTTCTGTAGGTTTCCATGCATTCTTCACTAACACGTAAGTCTGTTATTATCGGTATTGTTTTTTTTTTTTTTCTTTGAACAAGAAAAATATTTTTGAGTCACCTAATTCTTCTCAAGCAGTCCTGATATGTTTAAAATCACTCTGCTGTCTTCAACATTTTCAGAATCGTGAAGATCAGAATTCTTCATTTGCATACTATACTTACAAACATACACATCACAAGCATAATATACTTTACTTTAGGCAATACATATTTTCATAACTGTGTACTCTACTAGTAATAATAACTTTTAAATGCAAATTTTTATAGGAAAAAATGGCATAAGCAAGAATTCCTTAAAATTTAAATAGTTTCTCTTCTTTTGAATTAACTTTTTTGAAGTATTACGGAATTTAATTATTATGTTGGACATTGAGTATTTGATGTATATAATCAGTTTAAAGTTTCTTAAACGAAATGCCTTTCATTTTTAAAATATCCTTTTTTTCAGCCTTATGCAAAATTTTGGATTCGGTGGGACCTCAAAACCATTTCCGTTTCCGCGTTAGGCAGATTCCGACTTATGCAGCAAGAATTAATGTTATTTCCCACTGGCGCAGCGAAGGGGGAGGGGGGGGGTTCGGGGTTAAAACCCCTCCCAGAGCTAAAATAATTAGTATAATTGCCAATTATATGAATCACTGGTTAAACAAATTAGCCGCTTTTATGAGTCAAAATCAAAGTTAATAAGTTTTTTTGGCCTATTCGCCTGTGTTGAATAAAATTCTACTCAACAAAGTGATTCAATTAAACGGGGAATATTGTATTTAAAACTGTGAAAGCGTACGTTACATGCATTAGTTAAGTGAAAACTGGTCATTTGTTTTGAAAAAGGGCAGCGATCAGATTTTCGAGACATCTTAGGCTAAAAGAGTGGTCATTTCCTGCGGCACAGATGCTTTGAGTTTAAGTATTATACACTGGACAGTTTTTTAATGGCATTGCTGTCTTTGTTCCATGCTCGAAACGATAATGGACAATTAAATTCCAGAGAAAAACGTAAAACGCAGGCTTTCTAGATTTCTCTCAGCTTCAAGCTCTTCAGTTTGTGTTTTTGCTCTCAGTTATCTCTATGACCAAGCTGTACAAACTTATGAAAAGTAAAAAAAAAAAAACAGTACTAGAAAGATATTAACATAAAAAGCCGTTTTTGATTGTGATTGAACAGATTGTCAGTAAATGGTTCTTTTGAACCATTTCTTCCAGGGTGGGGGTACATAAATTGAAATATTGCAGTTTATTACTTGGTAATGTACCTTGAAAATTTCCCCAGGAGGTCTTGCTATCGGGGAGGCACGGCCACCCACTCCCCGTAGGAAAGAAGCGCTGATTGCAATTGCATCGGCTTATAGATACATGCCTTTAAGGAGGATTTTCAAAAGACACAGTAAATGTGAAGCATTTTCGTAGAATAAATTAGAATTACTATCTATATGTTACACACTAACTTATGTTAATTATACATCATCTTAAGTTAATAAACAATAAATTAGTTATATTTTGATTTACTCATATTAATCGTAAATGATGTTAACTTGCATAATTATTAAAATTATGACCTATTATTTTTTTTCACGAAGACAAAACTGCACTCACTGTTTAAATTAGATAAGACGTAAAAACTACAAAATATCATTTTTTGGGGGGGGGGGGGGCATTTCTTATAGGTATTTAGCTGCAATGCCTTTCATTTAACTATAAGTACTATATATAAATAGATCCTTTCCCAACTATTTCGTGAAAGAGAAAGCACACCTCCCTCTTTTTTCGAAAATGTTATTCAATTTTTTCTTCTTTTTTTTGGGAGGGGGGGGGGGGGCGTAGGTCGGTACCCCATTCTGAGATAGGACAATGTTTAAATGGTAGAGATTAGCAACATTTGTGTAGGAAACCAGGCCGCAAACCATTTATCTAGCGAAAAATGTACTGTACTAGAAAACCCGTGGCTTTTCTCGCGTAATAATTGAAATATGCCAAAAGAGGTATTTGTGCGCCTATTTTTACTAGACAAAATTATACTGCTGCTACGAATAATTCAAAAGTTACTAAGCCCAGTTTGACTAATCTTCATTATCACACTGCATTAGGCGAAAATAAGACTTAATTTAATGAGAAGAACTAAAACTAATTCTAAATAAATGATAATTTAGTATTTTGAAGCTTTTACACCAGTTTCAGTTTTCATTTGAATTTTTTAGCAAGCATTTACATCTAAAAAGTTACCATCATGCGATATATTCCAAGATTCCAGTCTAACGATCTACCACCTTCTTGGTGGTAGTGGCACCAACATAAAATATGTGGCTTATGCTGGAACAGGGCCATCAATTTGCCAACATTACTTATGAAATTGGTTTGGTATTTCCTGAGATTCCATAGAAATCGTAATTTAGAAAGTTTATAGATTGTTTTCGCTCATTTTCACCCTTTTTAAATTTCGGAATTTTTAGTAACTGTTCTTAGAGTTCATTTACAACTTACAAGTATCTACCATGCCAAATTTAAAGTTTCTATTTTTAACAATTCCATAGAAATTGTAATTTAGAACGCTTTTCGTCCCTTTCACCCTTTTAAATTTCGATTTTTTTTTCAACTTTTTTTAGATAGTGTTTACACCTTAAAAATAACTACCATGCCAAATTGATAGTTTCTAACCCCTTCAGCGTCACAAAAATCGCAATTTTAGAACATTTTTTGCTTCTGCAACCCCCTGGTGATAGTGGCACTGACATAAAATATAATCTATATAGGAACTGGGTTTCTTACCATCAATTTGCAACCATTACTTTTGAAATCGGTTTGGTATTTCTTGAGATTCCATAGAAATCGTAATTTAGAACATTTTTAGCTCATTTCACCCTTTTAAATTAGGAATTTTTTTAGAAACTTTTCTTAAAGATCATTTACATATTATAAGTACCTACCACGCCAAATTTCAAGTTTCTATCTTTAACAATTCCATAGAAATCGTAATTTAGGAAATTTTTAGAACTCTTTTCGCTCATTTTTACTCCTTTTAAATTTCGATTTATTTTACAAACTGGTCTTAGAGAGCATTTACATCTGTAACTACATGCCAAATTTCAAGTTTCTTTAGCCTTTCAGTATCACAAAAATCGTAATTGTAGAACGGTGTTTGCTCCTGCAACCCCCTGGTACTAGTGGCACCGATATAAAATATAGCCTATGTTTGGAGCAAAGAGTGTTAAGATCAATTTACTACCATTACATTTGAAATAGATTACATATTTCCTGAGATTCCATAGAAATTGTAATTTAAAATATTTTAGAACGCTTTTCATGCATGCCACCCTTTTTAAATTTGAATTTTTTTAGAAGCTGTCTTTAGAGACCATTTACAACTAACTATCATGGCAAATTTATAGTGTTTAGCTACTTTAGTATCACAAAAATTGCAATTTTAGAACGTTTGTTGCTCCTGCAACCATCTGATGATCGCAATACCCTCAGGCATCGACAGAAAATATAGCCTATATCCGAGCTGAGGCTGTCACCATCAATTTGCAACCATTACTTTTGAAATAGGTTTTCAGACCTTTTTTGCTTCTGTACCCCCTTGGGTGTAGTGCTACCGACATGAAGTATAGCCTATGTTGAAACAGGGACTTGCACCATCAATTTGCCATCATTACTTTTGAAATCGGTTCGGTATTCCCAGCGATTACCCCCTACAAACACACAGACTTACAAATGCTGCTTCTGTATAATATTAGTATAGATAAGACTTCAAGTCGAACCCAGATATTTTTTGAGAGCTGTAACGATAATGAAGTTGTTTTAACGAAATTTTCAATAAATTTACATTGTTTTCCCTTTATGTGAAATTCAATGTCAGTTAAGAGGCTACTTCACTCATGCGAAAACACCCGCTTGCAAATGTTAATCCTATGGGAGAGACTTTTTAAAATATCTCGTTTGCATTTTTATATTTTTAAATCATTTTTCTTGCAATGAATAGCTGAGGTCGATTTCTACAAAGGCCGTTTTTTACTTTTTCGATTTTGTTTGTAGATTTTTCTAATGAGGATACTTTAACTTTCAAAACCGGTTCCGAAAGTTAAAGTATCATAATAAAAAAAGACCTGCAAACAAAATAGATTTAAAAAATGATTTAAAAATAAGAAAATGCAAACGAGATATTTTTAAAAATTTCTCACGTAGGTTTAACATTAGCGAGCTGATGTTTTTGCGTGAGTGAAGTAGTCCCTTAATGTACTGGTGTGCACAGTAATTCAGTTAATTATACCGTTTTTAACGTTAATTACATTCCAAAATATAGAAAGCCTAATTCAGCACTGTTTGGACGTGGATTTACATTCCACCAATTCTCGCGATATTATTACATTGATACAAAGCAAGATAAGTCTATTGAAAATTTTGCTAAAATTGTTTCATTATTAAAGTTAGGAACTGGGATTGTCTTGGAGTGCCGCTTTGTGTATTTTTGACTTAAAAATTGGATTGAAACCCTGATTTTCGATACAAAAAATGCTTGTTGTACTTTGCTCTTCCATCTTTTAAAACTTGTCTATGATTATTTTAAACCTTTTATATAAATCTAACATAGTTTTGCGTTATTTCATTGATGCATTTTGAGTTTTGTAACTCTAATATTGTAAACACCGTTTAAATGAATCATAACCAACATAACTGCTGATTCTAATATCCGAGAGAAAAAAAGCGTTATGGTTTCATTCATTAAATAGACTGATTCGATTAGACAGTGATTCAATTAACTGGCGACCACCGTTATCAACAACTCAAAACACCCCCTAGAGCCGAATTCTGGCTGCGCCACTGTATTTTCTATGGGTTCCCTGGGACTTGAAAATTTTTCCGCGGTAGACAGATTTCCGGCTTACACACAGTCCAAAGAATTTACTGTTATACCAAATTTTTCTTTTCTAAATGAAAGGCAAAAATTGAAATACCACCACACACAAATAATAATATATAATAAAAATCGCCAGCAGCATTGGGTATAAAAGTAAAAACACGTGTCAACGCCTACTCATCCATTTCAGACTGGAAACCGGTCTGCTTCATTCACAACATCCGCGATTCCATTCACGTGACTACGATTTTTTTCTTCTTTTTTCTACTCATCAGGGAAGGTCATGAATGAAAATCCCACTCATGCGTTACCGCACATTGTGGGTTTTGATTTCGGGCGGCCCTTTTATTAGGTTAAAGTCTTGTTTTAGAACAGCAACTTCTGAAAGTTGTGCGACTGAGGAGGAGGGGACTTAAAACAGCTGTGTTTATATCGCTGTCACACGGTTAAATATGAATAATTACGATGTTAACTGATGTTTATACATATGAAGAAAAAAAGTTATGATAGGAAAAAAAAAGGGTGGAGGGTAAATAACCGTAAATAATAAAAAATACTAAATTTTAACATTTTCGAAATGTGTTTGAAGTTTTGATTGTTGTTTCTTTGGGTTTTGCTAACTCGTGCACCGATTCCTAATAATTGAGATTTTTTTTTAAGTAGAGAGGAAAAGGGAATATAAAATTGAAACTAGCATCTGTTTTAATAAAATAAAAATAAATAAATAATAATAACAAAACATAGTAATGAAAATAAATTAATTATTTTTATTAAGAATACCTACTTTGTTTTACGGCATCATTTGAAAATCTAATTCTACAAGAAATGAGTTTTAAAGTGGCTCAAAATGAACAGAAATGAGCTTC
The DNA here is from genome assembly GCA_963932465.1 of Maratus speciosus. NCBI lineage: Eukaryota > Metazoa > Arthropoda > Arachnida > Araneae > Salticidae > Maratus > Maratus speciosus. Next base: position 111,974,006 of record OZ010799.1, on the reverse strand, counting down.
CCAAGACGTAAAACATTCAACAAAATACATTTAGCGGTGTTTTTTGAACAATACACATTTGTTCAAATGTTTTAATAACTAAATAATTTCTTAATTTGTGTTTTGCAATTATAAAATAATTCACACCGAATAATTTTATAGAAATACACATTTTCAAATATTCAAATGTTCATTCAAATTTGCCCTTTTTTTCTGGCCATATCTCGATTATTTATTTGTTTTAATTCACGTGCTAAAACTTCGGATTTGATAAAATAAAAATCTGGCACAATATGCGAAATATATCAAATCAATATCTTATAATCAAGCCACGAATATATTTTCGATTGTTTACAACACCCACACACGCACACCCACATCCCCCACCCCCAAGATTCTCAGATGCATATCTGCCAAAAAATAAAAATAGTCTTTCTTTAAAAAATATTTCAAATAAACATTGCTTAAAAAGCAAGCGTAATGATGCAATTCACATGAACAAAACATTATTTTAAAATGTGCTGACAGCAAACAGACGGCTATTAAAATAAAATTCTGTTTTTAATGAAACGTAAGAGCTCTAAAAAGAAAAATCAGCAGTAAAAATGAAAACCAAGAAAACCGTACATGAAGAATTTTTATCGCCCCATTTCCCTCTTTCATGGAAACTAAAAATTTTAAATGCGAACAATTAACAATTCATATCCTCATAGCACCATGTAAAAATTTAATTCTACAGAAAAACATTTAGAAAACCAGAATGATAGCACATTATACACAAGTTTCATAAATTTGTGTTAAAAGTTTTCTGAATAATTACAGAGAATCTACTGGTAATTCATTATCTTAAGTCATGTAAAATTACAGAGATTATGCAAACAGAAATTATGTTAATTAACAGAGAAATTATTAAATTCCCATTACTCGATAAATTTATTTATTTATTTTCAATGACAATAATTTATTTTTCGAAATTTGTGAATCTTTGAACTTCGTAGAATTGGAATTTTTGGAGTGCATTTGAACAGTAGTACTATTTAATTTTTACCAGATTTATTTCTTTGAGGGATTGCCCGGGATTTGATCGAGAGACTCTGGGTTGGAGACCAGGGGTGCAGTGAAGGGTATACGGAGATATACGCCGTATATCTTCTGGATTTTTTAAAAGAAGCTCCGTATACCCTCTCTGTTTATCAAATAATACTTTAGCGTATACTCTAGGCATAACGTTTGTGACTTTAGCGTATACTCTCTGCCTATAGCGTATACCTTCTGGTTTTTTTTACGACTACAACACTGTTGGAGACGAACATCTAACTGACTGTTTCTATAGGAGCTGTTACTACTGTAAGCAAAGAATGTCTTTATAAAAATTTTGTTATAACGTTGTATATATACGTTTGTTATAATTCAGCGGAGAAATACTTTTACCGTATATACTCGTGTATAAGTCGACCCCCCGAATTCTTAAGCAAAATTTTGAAAAATATTGAATTTTCGTGTATAAGTCGAACTACAATCTGGTAGTATGTTGAAAAATGATTTGTAATCGAGGATAAAAAAAAAATTGAATAAATTTTAATTAAATTGGTAAAATTTCAGGTTTCTAATCACCAATATATACGGTAATTAACTTTTAATATTACCAAGCTTCATGCACATGGTGAATGAAAAAAATTAAATTTGGTTGTCGATAAAAATCTCCGCTCACTCCGCCAGAGGCGAATTTTCTTTTCCTCCAATGTTCTAAATTTAATAAAAAAAAAAAAAAAAAGAACCAAATTTTCTTCGTTAATATTTCTAATAAAATTGTAACAGAATTTGAAATGTGTGTATTTTGAATTACAGGTTATAACAAAGATAAAAATATCTTTAAAGACATGCAAATCCCTACAGGGAATTTGATACAAGAAAAAAGAAATGTCTGTAAAATGCTGACCGAGAAATTCAATCGAATGCATTTAACCGAGAACTAGCGTAATTTTACAGAGAGTCTCGGTTTTTCGTCTGTGTTTTTACAGAAATTTTTAACACTGTGGAGATTATTTGAAAAGTTAATTCTGTTAGAAAAACTAATCTCTTTCAGAATTAGATAAACTCATCATTAATCAAGATAAACTGTTTTTCCTGTTTTTCAAAAACACTTTATGTCTGTCATAAATAAGACTTGGTTATTACTTCACAAAATTACTTCCTTGTTTGTGTAATATGTCAATCAAAAACTTATAAACATTTAGATTAAATGACTGCAATTGTGACAGACGAAAGAAGTATATTAATAATTTATAGACTCTAAATAATATTGATTGTTTTATTAACATAAGTAATCAAGATTTTTTTGTTTATGTTCTTAATCATATATCAAAAATATTTTTTTTGTAAGTTATAATTTTCTTCAGTGTGTATATAGACATGTAATCAGATGGGTCCAATTTTGTATTTTAGAAACATATAAATATTATAGTTTAACCAGAATTGTTACAATGTTCCTGAACAATTCATCGGATACATTAGGAATTAAAAATTACACCTATTAATAAAAGAAAACACAAGTTTATTTTACGGGATAAATCTCAAAGATATTTTATATAGCAATTGGATATACATAGAGCTCTTCAATGGATATGATGAAGATAGTACCGATTTCTACGTGGACCATCAAGAATCAAAAGGTAAGGAAATTTACCTTATCTTTATTTTGTGATTTAATGTGATTATTGTTTTTTCACGTTAAGTCTCATCTTTTATCTAACAAATTCAAGAAGTATAATTCGAATCTTGTATGACTTAAGATGAAATGAGACAGGTGTACTGTTGTCAGAACCTTGAAAAGTCTTACCTCGCCCCCTTTATCCCCCCCCCTTCTAACTTTCAGGGATTTCAGAGGAACTTAGAATTCCTATGAATAGGTTTTTTTTTTTTTTTTTTTCATATTGATGCTATTTTAAAATTAATACACCTTATTAAAAATTGAATTGAATTATTTTAATGCAATTTAAGTTTTTCAAAAAACAAAAGGAAAAAAAAATAACAGAAAATCAAAGCCTAAACTGTAGGATGTTTATCGCTAAATTTATATTTTCTCGCATTCAGTCACTTTATTTTCTCTTATTCATAGAAATGGTGAATTTTAACAGGGAACAGTTAATTCAAATCCACATTTAGTCCATTTTAAAAAATCATTTGGAAATTTAAATATACAGAAAAGATTTTAAAATGGCAGAAAGATTGTTTTAGAAATATGTTTTATTGGGATGAAATGTATTTGAATAATTTGTATCAAATGTATTTGAAGGGTTAATTCAAGCAGTAATTCGAATCTTTGCGACTAAAGATCAAAGGAAGCACTTTACTCCACAGAGGTTTTTTTTTTTTTTTTTTTTTTTTTTTTTTTTTTTCCCCTCCACTTATTTCTTTTTCTTCTAACTTCCAGGTTGACCTTAACCCTTTATCTACTGATGGTACTTATAAGTACCATTAAAATAACTTGTTATAAAATTCATTTAATACACCGATTAGTAGTAATACAGTTTAGAATGAGTTATAGATACTTCACTTTTTCTTGTTCGAAAAGAGATATTGGTTGCACGAAACAAAAATATTTTAAAAAGGATGATTTCTTTTTCATTTGCATCTTTTCAGCTTTCTTGACAGTGAAAGACTGTGGGGGGGGGAGGGGGGGGGAGGGTTCAATTCTGAAATATTTCTATATTTCTATTATAAAAGCGTAATATTTGAACATTTCCCAATTCTACAAAATACTAAAAAATATATTTAAAATAAAATATTTGAGTGAAGTTATAAATATTGCACAAAATCCCTATAAATTCAAACTTAATTAATCAACTTTAATTGACAAAATCCTTCTAAAATTTATTTAAAGATTGTGTAAATCTTCTAATATAGTTTCAAAATTTCACAAAAAATGCTTTAGAAGATGAAATTTTGACGAATTCGTAATTTGGGACATAAAGTGTTAAAGGTTTAATTCTACAAAAGAAAAACAAATTGGAAATAACAGAATGATTGTACTGGAAAAAAAAGTTTTTACTGGTGGAGATTATTTAAATAGTTGATTCAGGAAGTAATTCGAATCTTGTGTCTTAAAGTAAAGAGAAGCAGGTGCACTTTTCTCACAAAAACTTTTACTTTATTTTCAAATTTATTTCTGTTCCTTCTAACTTCTACGTGAGTGCAGAGGGATTAAGCTTTCTATGTAATTTTTTTTTTCAATCTTAACGCTTTTTTTAAAAATGAAAGCACAATAGAAAATTGCAGTTTCTTTTAACCCTTTAGTGGGCGGGGTCCACAAAAAAGGGCACCTAAATTTAATTTCAAAGCTGACAAATGGCGCCAAGAAAATTTAATTAAAAATTTCCTTTTATAAAGTACGGGAAAATAAGCCAGTTTTTATTTTCTAATAAATTCGTTTGTAAATTTTGGTGTCAGGCCACCATTTCATCATTTTACAAACAGAATTACTACGCGCTGGAATAGGTTAAAATATTAATGGAAATTGCATTTAAAAAGGGAAGAAAAAGAAAGTAAATTAATTGCCAAAGCTAAATTGCGGGAATTTTGTTACTTGATTATTTGTATTTTCTTTCCTTCATTGAAACCGATAAATTTAACGAGGAACAGTTAATAATCCAAATCCTCAACTACTATTTTTTTATGCACCATTTAAAAAGTTTAATTCTACAGAAAATTCTTTTTTTGGAAATAACAGAATGATTGTACTGGAAAAAAGTATTATACGGGTGGAGATTATTCAAAGAGTTAATTCAAGAAATAATTCGAATCTTGTGCTGACTTAAGATAAAGCAGAGCAGGCGTACGTTTCTCACGCAGTTTTTGCTTCTTTTTCTCTTTAGCTTCCAAGTGAACATAAAGGAATTTATATTTCTATATGGTTTTTTTTTGCATCTTAAGGTTTTCTTTAAAATAAATATACGTTAATTTCCGCCAAAAGTATTGAAGAATTTTTAGCATATATCATATCTTTTTATCTTTATTTTCGCTGGTTAATTTTTTTTTTCCGATCCATATGCTATTTTAAAAAATTAATATAGATTAAAAAAAAATGCAAATTGCATTAAAATATTAATGGAAATTGCCTTTAAAAAAGAAAAAAAAAGGAATGTAAATTAAGCTTCAAAGATAAATTCCAAGACTTATCACTTGGTTTTCTGTATTTTCCCTCGTTCATATGAAAATTGAATATTTTAACAAGGAACAGTTAATAATCCGTATCCTTAACTTTTATAGATCTTTTGAAAATTTAATTCTACAGAAAAAAAAAAAAAAAATACAAATGACAGAAAGACTGTACTGAAAATAAATTTTCTACTTGTGATGCTTATTCAAAGAGTTAAAATTCAAGATGCAATTCGAATCTTGTTCGACTTAAAATAAAATGAAGCATGTATACTGTTCTCACAGGGTTCTCCCCCTTTTTTACTTCCCTTCCTGACTTCCAGGGATTTGAAGGAGCTTAGAATTTTTATGCGAAAGGTTTTCCCCCTCTTGAGGCTACCTTTAAATTAATACACTTTATTAAAAATGGAAAATTGCATTTATAATTTGCATTTTAAATAAAAGGTAAAAAAAAAAAAAAAGAAAAAGAAAATCACAAACTAAATTGCAGGATTTTTATCGCCAGATATCCTTTATTTTCTCTCAGTAGAAGCTGAAAACTTTAACGAAGGGTAGTTAATAATCCAAATCCTCTTCTAGTCCAATTTATAGAACAAATTGGAAATTTAAATCTACAGAAAAGACTTAAAAATGTCAGAATGATTTTTCTAGAAATGAGTTATATTCTTATGAAAAATACTTGAAGGGTTAATTCAAGGAGTAATTCGAATTTTGTGTGACTAAAGATCAAACGAAGCAGGTGCACTTTTCTCACAGATGTTTTACTTTTTTTTTATCTGTTTATTTCTTTGCCTTCTAACTTCCAGGTGATTAGAGAGGAACTTTGATTTCCATATAATTTTTTTTTTTTAAATCTCAAGGCTATTCTTAAATTAATACACATTACTTTGCGCCCCAAGAATTTGTATCGCATGAATTTCTTTATTTTCTCTCTTTTTGAAAAATTTTAACGAAATTCAGTTAATAGTTTAAATCCTCATCTAGTCCATTTCATAGAATTTGTAAATTTAAATCTTCGGAAAATATTTAAAAATGACAGAATGATTTTTATAGATTCGCGTTTTTATTTTGTGAACATTTTTTGAAGGGTTAATTCAAGATATAATTCAAATCTTGTATAACTTAAGATAAAACAAAGCAAGTGCACTTTTCTCACAGAGGTTTTACTTTTTTCCTCCATTTAATCTTTTTGTTCTAACTTTCAGGTGAATAGGGAGGAACATATTTCTTTGCAATTTTTTTTTTTTCATCTTAAGGCTGTTCTTGAATTAAACACTACTTTCTACCCCAATAAAAAAATTATTTTTATTGCACGATTTGTTTTTCTTTTTTTCCCTCGTTCATGGAAATTGAAAATTTTAACGAAAACCAGATAATTTATATCCTCATCTACTCAATTTTATAGGATAATTTACAAATTTAATTATAAAGAAAAAATATTTAGAAATGGCAGAATGATTGAACTAGAAATATACACACATCTCTATTACACACTGGCGGAGATTATTTGAAGAGTTAATTTATGAAGTAATTCGAATGTGATGTCTTTAAATAAAGAGAAGCAGGTGCAGTTTCTCTCAAAGGTTTTACTTTATTTTAACATTTATTTCGTTTCCTTCTAACTAGATGATTGCAGAGAACTAAATCTTTTTTTTTTTTTTTTCAATCCTAATGTTATTTTTAAAAATTAATACACATTAAAAAATTGCATTAAAATATTAATTTTTTTTTTTTTTTTTTTTTTTTTTTTTTTTTTTTTAAGAAAGTAAATTAAGTTCTAAAACTAAGTTACAGCATTTTTATCGCTAATTTACTGTATTTTCCGTCGTTTATTGAAACTGAATATTTTAAAAGAGGAACAGTTAATAATCCGAATCCTTAACTTCTTATTTTTCTAGCATCATTGGGAAATTTAAGATTCTTTTTTTTTTTTCTCATTCCTAATGCTATTTTGTAAAATTAACACACATTAAAAATATTAATGGGAATTACATTAAAATATATATATAAGAAAAAGAAAGTAAATTAAATACAGAGCTACATTACAGGAATTTTATCACTTGATTTTCTGCATTTTCCCCTGTTTATGGAAATTGAAAATTTAACGAGGAGCAGTTAATAATCCAAATTCTCAACTACTTCTTTTTTAAGGGCACCATTTAAAAGTTTAGTTGTACAGAAAAAAAATTGGAAATATAACAGAATGATTGTACTGGAAAAAAGTTTTATACGGATGGAGATTATTCAAAGAGTTAATTCAAGAAGTAATTCAAATCTTGTGTGACTTAAGATAAAGTGAAGCAGGTGTACTTTACTCACATAGTATTTGCTTTCTTTTCTCTCTTATTGTTTTTCTCTCTCTATATTTTTTTCTTTTCCTTCTAGCTTACATGTGATTATAAAGCAATTTATATTTCTATATATTATCTTTTTTTTGCATGTGCAGGTTGTGTTAAAAAATTAATACACGTTAGTCTGCGCCATAAATTTTAAAGAATTTTTATCCTATGATTGGCTTTATTTTCGATCGTTCATGGATATAGAAAATTTTAACTAAAGTTTATAATTTACATCATCATCATCTACTTAATTTTATAAAATCATTTAAAAATTGAATTCTAAAGAAAAATATTTAGAAATGACAGAATGATTAAGCTAAAAGTGAGTTTTATACCGGGGAGATTATTTGAATTGTTAATTTATGAAGTAATTCGAATGTTATGTTGTAAAGTAAAGAGAAGCAGGTGCACTTTTCTCACAAAAAGTTTTACTTTATTTTAAAATTCATTTAACTTCCTTCTGTGTTCTAGGTGATTATAGAGGAATTAAGATTTCTATGTCTTTCTTTTATTCAATTTTAACGCTATTTCTTAAAATGAAAGCACATTACCAAAATTGCAAAATGTCTTTAAAATATTTAGGGAAATTGCATTTAAAAAGGAAGAAAAAGAAAATAAAAAGCAAAGCTAAATTGCAGGAATTTTATCATTCGATTTACTGTATTTTCCCCAGTTCGTGGAAACTGAAAAAATAAACGAGGAACAGTTAATAATCCAAATCCTCAACCACTTCCTTTTTATGGCATGATTTAAAAGTTTAATTCTACAGAAAACAATTTGGAAATAACAGAATGCTTGTACAGGAAAAAGTTTTACACGGGTGGACATTATTCAAAGGGTTAATTCAAGAAGTAATCCGAATCTTGTGCGACTTAAGATAAAGCGGAGCAGGTGTACTTTTCTCACATAGTTTTTGCTTTTTTTCCCCTCTATGTATTTCTTTTTCTTCTAGCTTCCATGTGAATATAGAGGGATTTCTATTTCTATATGATTTTTTTGTATCTTAAGTTCTTGTTTAAAGAAAATACATGTTAATTTGCGTCCTAAGTATTGCAGAAATTTGATCGTATATCTTATCTTTTTATCTTTATTTTCGCTCGTTCATTGAAACAGAAATTTTTAAAAAGTAGCAATTAATAAATAGTAACACCTACTTCATTTTATAGGGTCATTTTAACATTTAATTCTACAGAAAAAATATTTAGAAATGGCAGAATGATTGAAGGGTTAATTTAGGAAGTAATTCGAATCAATTCCGTTAAAGTAAAAAGAGGCAGGTGCATTTTTCTTACAAAACGTTTTATTATATTAATAAATTGACTTAATAAAATAGTCCAATCTTGAACGCTAGATTCACCTTTGTTTAATTATAATTATAACAAGGTTTTATTATATTTTCACATTTATTTCTTTTCCTTCTAACTTCTAGCTGATCCCATAGGAATTAAAGGTTTCTATGACAATATACACTATATGGCCATTAATCACCGGGCACTTTCAATTTTAGACTTTTTTAGGCTTTCAATTTTAGAATTTTTTCAATTTTGTTGAATATTTAAAGCTATATTTGTCGGATTTTCCTGGAACTTTAGGATTATGAAGAATATGTTCGACTTCATATTTATCAACAGCGATTAGATCAGAAGTACAATTAATTAAGGGCAACAAAAAATCAAAGAAAATTAATAACGTTTGGAATCACCCTGTAAAATAAAATGCACGAAATGATCAATCGTGATAACTTACGAATATATGGATATTGTAGAATATGTGTGTTCATTTGTGCATGAATAGAACATAATTAATGGAGATATCGATTTGTTTTTTTAAGTTCACAAAATTCTTGTATGTTTTTTGTTTATAGCATGCAGGTTTTTTTTTACCGAATTTAACGCCAGTTTCCAAAAATTTGATAATGTTGAAGAAATAATATGGTGTATTTGGAATTTAAATACATTAAATATTTTATGAAATGGGAGCAATTGTATGAAACATTTTTTGTCACGATTTGATGGCCAACTCTATGGAGCAACTCATAAATAAAAGCCTGTCAAATATCGTGAAAATTCAGAATGATATCGGCGATAGACTAAGATGATTTTTAGTTGTTCGCAAACAAAATCCCATAAATTATCGTTTTTTATTTTTTATTGATGCTTTAGTTCTTGGAAAACCACCAGACCGACCCTATTCATTAAATACCAACTCCTTTGCTGTAAGCCAGATAATAAAAAAAAATCACAATTTGTGGAAAATCCCTTATCATTCAGCAGTTTTTAGACAGCAACTAAAAATTCACTCGGTATATTGCCGATAATTTTCTGAATTTTCAAGATATTTGACTGGCATTTTTTTTTTTTTTTTTTTTTTTTTTGGGGGGGGGGGGGGGTTGCTCCATACAGTTGACTATCAAATCATGAAAAGAAAAAAAAATTATCGTGCGCGCTTGTGCAGATAAAAAATATGTCACACAACTGCTCATATTTCATAAAATATTTAATATACTTCCATTCCAATTGCACTATATTATTTCTACTACATTTTGTTAAATTTTCTGAAACTCACATTACATTTGGCAAAAAGCCCTGCATGATATAAACAAAAATTATACAAGAATTTTTTTAACTAAAAAAAAAAAGATATATCTCCATGAATATACGTTCTATTCTTCCACAAATTAACACATACATTATACAATATCCAATTATTCGTAAGCTATAGTGATAGACCATTTCGTGCATTTTATTTTACAGGGTGATCCCAAACATAATTATTTTTCTCTGACTTTTTTGTTGGCCTCCTAATTGTCCTACTGATCAAATCGACTTTGATAAATATCAAGTCGAACACATTCTTCTTAATCCTGAAGTTCCAGAAACATCCGACAAGTATATCTTTAAATGTTCGACAAAATGTCTAAAATTGAAAGTATCCGATGATTAAATGGCCATGAAAAAAATGGCCATAATTTTTTTTTAAGTAATAGCGATTGACCATTTCGTGCAATTTATTTTACAGGTTGATACCAAACATAATTATTTTTCTGCGATTTTTTTTTTTTTTTCTTGGCCCTAATTGTCCTACTGATCAAATCGACTTTGTAAATATCAAGTCGAATACATTCTACATAATCCCGAAGTTCCAGAAAAATAAGAAAATATATCTTTAAAGGTTCAACAAAATGTCTAAAATTGAAAGTATCCGGTGATTAAATGGCCATAATTTTTTTTAAGTAATAGCGATTGACCATTTCGTGCATTTTATTTTACAGGGTGATCCCAAACATAATTATTTTTCTCCGTTTTTTTTTTGTTGGCCCTAATTGCCCTACTGATCAAATCGCCGTTGATAAATATGAAGTCGAACACATTCTTCATAATCCTGAAGTTCCAGAAACATCCGACAAATATATCTTTAAATGTTCGACAAAATGTCTAAAATTGAAAGTATCCGGTAATTAAATGGCCATTTAATCATCGTGAAAAAAAAAATGGCCATGAAAAAATGGCCATTTTTTTTTTACCCATTCTGACCAGAAAATCTGAGTTCTAACTTTTTACAACTGCCCTTTCATCTTCACCTAACACTTCATTTATAATGGCTGTTTCATAATAATGGAAGCCATCAGTCCATCAGAAGAAAATGGTCCATTCCAAAGGTATAATCCTTCATTTGGTGCCCCTTCGTTCTGGCGCCCGGGGCACATGACCCCTCTGCCCCCTCCCCCCTTAGTTTCGGCCCTGAGTTGAAATCCTCGTCTAGTCCATTTTGTAAAATCATTTGAAAATTTAAATCTACAGGAAAGATTTTAAAATGGCAGAATGGTTGTTCTAGAAATGAGTTGTATTTTTATGAAAAATACTTGAAGGGTTAATTCAAGGAGTAATTCGAATCTTGTGTGACTAAAGATCAAACGAAGCAGGTGCACTTTTCTCACAGACGTTTTACTTTTTTTTCGCCCCTAAGTTTATTTCTTTTCCTTCTAACTTCCAGGTGAGTAGAGAGGAACTTTGATTTCTATATGATTTTTTTTTTCATCTTAAGGAGACCGTGGAACGAGAATAATAATACATATAAAAATTGAAAATTCTTTTTATATGTATTATTATTCGCCAATTTGTATTGAGTCATATGTGAAAATCCCCATGCGGATGCGACGATTTTTCGCAAAGTTACAAGTGTTTTCATTTTGCATACAAACAATTTTTTGACCCTTTAAGGGGACCGGGAAAGCAAAATTCAACCAAAAAATAGATTTTTACTTTTTTATATCATTAAATAGTTTAAACTTTTATCTTTCCAACGATGTGTCACACATATTTATATATATATATATATAAGCGTTGAAATTATCCATTCTTTCTAAGAGTACTTCACAGCTTAAAGGCTATTTAAACGTTTAATTGACTTTTTCTCAAAACTTGGATTTTTCTTGTTTATGTTCCTTTTTTTTCAATATCTATTAAACTTAAGAACTCAGATTTTTTTTTTAAATTCTTATATTATGTTATATTGTATACTTTAACACCAGGGATTTAATGATTTGTTGATATTTATTTCAGGCAGTGAAATCTTACCAAAAATGCTAATTTAAAAATGATTTTCAATAAATAATTAATTTTGAGTTTTACTTAGAAAGAAAATGGTCAGTTAAAGTACGTAAATCATGTTATTCTAACTACTCTATAAAATCTAGAGCTCTATCTTTCACCATTTCCGAGAAAAAGGTACATAAAGTTGGTGAATTTAACATGGCAGAGATAGGACTTTCCCGGTCCCCTTAATAAACTTTAAATCGGTTTTTCTAAAAACTAAGATTTCAACGTTTTTAGATTTTTGAAATCCTATGCTCCATGCATCTTAATTTTTGATCAAAATCCATGAAATTGATAATGCAGAATCCTGGTATTGCTTACAAAAAAACTGAGTATGCATTTTAAAATTCGACTTCATTAAGATAATCTTGATTTTTAACTCATTAAAAAGCAAAATTTGATGAAAATCGAAATGGAATTCAGAAAAAAAAATCTCTAAAAAATGGAACTATTCAAGGGATTAAAAAATTGATACACAGATTTGTTTGTAATAGAGTTTTAAGTGATTAAAGTGTAAAATCGAGGACATATCTTTAAAATTAAGACGCATGGAGCATTTAAAAATTTAAATTTTTTTTAAAAATCTTAAAATTATAATAAGATTAGAAATTTCTTTTAAAGTGCTCTATATACTTATGGGGGAAATGCATATTCGTACAGAATTTCATATCTTTAAGATGAAAAAGAAAACATTTTAACGCCCAGAGCCCCCCTTAAGGCTATTGTTAAATTAATACACATTACTTTGCACTCCAGTAATTATGTATCGCATGAATTTATTTTCCATGGGTTATTTAAACTCAAAATTTTAACAAGGAGCAGTTTAATAATTACTCCACTATCTACCTCATTTTATAGGATCACTAAAAATATTTTTAAATGTCAGAATGATTGAGCTAAAAATGAGTTTATATTGGGGAGATTGTTTGAAGAATTGATTTAAGAAGTAATTCGAATGTTATGTCTTAAAGTGAAGATACGCAGGTGCACTTTGTCTCAAAAAAATTTACTTTAAAGATTTACTTTTACAATTATTTCTCTTCTTTTTAATTTATAGGTGATTGCAGAGCAATTAAAACATCTATGCATTTGTTTTTCCAATCCTAATGCTATTTTTAAAATTAATAAACACTAAAAAAATTACAAATTGTATTAAAAATATCAATGGAAATTTCATTTTAAAAAAAAGAAAGTAAATTAAATTCTAAAGAAAAACTGCAGGACTTATATAATTTTGTTTTCTGTGTTTTCCCTCGTTCACGGAAACTGAAAATTTTAACGAGGAACAGTTAATAATTCATATTCTCAACTACTTATTTTTATAGCATCATTTAAAAGTTTAATTCTACAGAAAAAGATTTAGAAATGACAGAATGATTGTACTGAAAAAAACTTTTATACAGGTGGAGATTATTCGAAGAGCTAATTCAAGAAATAATTAGAATCTTGTGTGACTTAAGAGAAAACGAAGCAGGTGTACTTTTCTCACAGTTTTTGTTTTTTTTCCTTCTCTTTTTTTTTTGCTTCTAGCTTCCTTGTGATTATAGAGGAATTTATATTTTTATAAGATTTTTTTTCTTCTTAAGGTTATTTTTAAAAATAATGCAAGTTATTTTACGCCCCAAGTATTACGAAATTTCTATCGTATGATTGCCTTTATTTTGGGTCGTCCATGGAAGCAGAAAATTTTAACGAGGAACAGTTAATAATTTACATCATCTACTTAATTATATTTCATTCATTTAAAAATTTAATTCTATAGATAAAGATTTAAAAATGGCAGAATGATTGAGCTAAAGTGAGTTTTATAACAGATTGAATGAAGAGTTAATTTAAGACATAAGATTCGAATTACTTCGAAAAGAGAAGCAGGTACACTTTTCTCACAGACGTTTTACTTTTTTTCGCCCCTAAGTTTATTTCTTTTCCTTCTAACTTCCAAGTGATTACAGAGGAACTTTAATTTCTATATGATTTTTTTTTTCATCTTAAGGCTATTGTCAAATTAATACGCATTACTCTGCGCCCCAGTAATTAGGTACCGCATCCATTTGTATCACATGAATTTCTTTATTTTCCGTCGTTCATGGAAACTACAAATTTTAACAAGGAGCAGTAAATAATTTACTTCATCCTCTTCTTTATTTTATAGAATCACTGAAAAATTTAATTCCACAGAAAAATATTTTAAAATGTCAGAACGACTGATCTAAAAAGGAGTTTTATACTAGGGAGATTATTAGAAATAATTTAGGAATTCGAATGTCTTAAAGATACGCAGGTGAACTTTTTTAACAACGGATTTACTTCATTTTTACAATTATTTCTCTTCTTTTTAATTTAGTGGTGATTGCAGAGCAATTAAAACATGTATTTTTTTTTTTCTAAAATCTTAATGCTATTTTTTAAAATTCATAAACACTAAAAAAATTACAAATTGCATTAAAATATCAATGGAAATTTCATTTTAAAAAAAAGGAAAAGAAATTAAATTCTAAAGCTAAATTACAGGACTTTATCATTTGGTTTTCTGCATTTTCCCTCGTTCATGGGAACTGAAAATTTTAACGAGGAGCAGTTACAAATTCATATCCTCAACTACTTCTTTTTACAACATCATTAATTCTACAATAAAAGATTTAGAAATGACAGAATGATTGTAATGGAAATTTTTTTATATACTGGTGGAGATTTTTCGAAGAGTTAAATCAAGAAATAATTCGAATTTTGTTTGATTTAAGATAAAGCAAAGCAAATTTACTTTTCTCGCATAGTTTTTTCTTCCCCTCCCTCTCCATATTTCTTTTCCTTCTAGCTTCCATATGATTATAGAGGGCTTTATATTTTTATAGGATTTTTTTTTTCTTTTTAAAATTATTTTTGAAATTAGTACAAGTTATTCTGCGCCCCACGTATTACAAAATTTCTATCGTATGATTGCCTTGATTTTTGGTCGTCCATGGAAGCAGAAAATTTTAACGAGGAGCAATTCATAATTTACATTATCTACTTCATCATATAGGATCGTTTAAAAATTTAATTCTATAGATAAAGATTTAAAAATGGCAGAATGATTGAGCTAAAGTGAGTTTTATAACAGGAAGATAAAATGAAGAGTTAATTTACTACATAAGATTCGAATTACTTCCTAAAGAAAAGCAGGTGCACTTTTCTCACAAAGGTTTTATTTTATTTTCAGATTTATTTCTCTTCCTTCTAATTTCTAGAAGATTGAAGAGGAATTAAGATTTCTATGTCAATGTATATATATATATATTTGTTAATCTTAATGTTATTTTTTTTTAATTAACACACATTAAAAAATTGTAAATTGCATTTAAAATACCAATAAAAATTGTATTTAAAAAAGAAAGTAAACTCCAAAGCTAAATTGCAAGACTTTTAACACCTGATTTTCTGGATTTTGCCTCCTTAATGAAAACTAAGAGTTTTAACGAGGAGCAGTTAATAATTTACATCATCTACTTCATTATATAGGATCATTTAAAAATTTAATTCTACAGATAAAGATTTAAAATTGGCAGAAAGACTGAGCTAAAGTGAGTTTTATAAAAGGGAGATTAAATGAGGAGTTATTATAATTCCGAGGAACTTAGATTTCTAAAAGACATTTTTACCATTTTAAGGGTATATTTAGGACATAAGATTCAAATTACATTCAAAAGAGAAGCAGGTGCACTTTTCTCACAAAGGTTTTATTTTATTTTCAGAATTATTTCTCTTCCTTCTATTTTCTAGAAGATTGCGGAGAAATTAAGATTTCTATGTCAATGTATATATATATATATACCGGGTGTCCCAAAAAGGACTGACTGATTTTAAAATTCAATAACTTGCAAACGGTGACAGATATTTAAAAAATTCTTGCAGGAGGGTTATGCATAAGGTCAAAAGTTTTTTTACAGCGATTTTCAATTTTAGTTCGAATTACAAACAATAGATGGCGCTGCGATCAATAGACGCTGAATTTAGGCTCGATTTTTGGTACTTCGTGGCCCGGATAATACATTTCCATCTCCTTTTTCAGCATGGAACAAGAGAAAGGAGCAGAAATCGAGCCTGTATTTAGCGACTATTGCTTACAGCGCCATCTATTGTTTGTAATTCGAACTAAAATCGAAAATCACTGTAATAAAACTTTTGACCTTATGCATAACCCTCCTGCAAGAATTTTTTAAATATCTGTCACCGTTTGCAAGTTATTGAATTTTAAAATCAGTCAGTCCTTTTTGGGACACCCGGTATATATATATATTAATCTTAATGCTATTTAAAAAAATATATATATAGTATACATAAAAAAATTGTGAATTGCATTAAAAATACCAATGAAAATTGCATTTAAAAAAGTAAGTAAATTAAGTTCCAAAGCTTAATCGCAGGACTTTAAACACCCGATTTTCTGCATTTCGACCCTTAATGAAAACTAAAAATTTTAATGACAATCTGTTAATAATCCAAATCCCCAACTATTCATTACCCCAACTAGTCGCATTTGAAAATTTAATTGTCTGAGCGAAGTGAAGGCTAATACTCAGCGAAATATTACTGTCCGGACACTTTACTACTACGATGGATATTAACGCCATGTCCTACTAAAAAAAAAGCCTAATAAAAACCTTTCGTCAAGCATAACTCAAAAAATATTTGTCGGATTTCGTTTCTGATTGCACCAGAAGGTACCTATGAGGGTCGCCTACTGAATGCACCTACTATGAAAAATAAGTTCCAAACCGTTTAAAAATTATATAGAAAAAACTCTTAGAAAAGCACAATTTATCTGCATACGTCACAGAAATTTGGTGTGCGTCACTTTCACCGGTTGATGTTTTCGTAGACAACTGGTTTGAACACATGGAGCAAATAAAAAAAAATACGCACGCAGTAATATTGAATAGATCAGTTTCAACCACGTGATCACAAACCTTGCAACAACCCGTGGCAACCAGTTTTGGTGGGCAAAGAAATAACAATACAGTATTCCGTACCACGGTGACCGTTTTTAGCCTGTTGTATAAAATCTGGCATGTTGTATGACATACAATTGTGGATGATTAAAACAAAAGACATGAGTGTTTATTGATCCGGAGGTTATCTTTCTCTGGATGTCTGTCTGTCTATCATACAGCATGCAATTTTCTTGTAAAGGATGATATTATTATGCAGTAAAACCTCCATAACGGACACACCCGATTAGTGGACACCTCTATTTAGCGGGCATTTATTCGATTACCAACCCTTAAATAACTGTACATTTTTTACTCTCAGTAACGGTCACCTCTAAATAGAGGACAAATTCTGCATTCTCAGGGTGTCCGCTATTCAGAGGTTTTACTGTATATAATATTGATAATTATTTTACAGGGCCGCACAAAAGAATAATATATGAAACGAATATAAACTAAATTCGGGATTGGTAGATCGCTGATGGTAATGTAATTTTAGGATGTTGTTACAGTCATCCGCAGCATGTTTTTAGAGTTTCGTCCATCTAACGAAACCCTACCTGACTCACTCCTTTGTCTGTCTCTGTGTCCGTCCGTCTGTCACAGAGACCGTTCTCAGAAACTATATATGTCGGAGACTTGAAGATTTGCATACTTATAGCTGAACACCACACATCAAACGGAAAATAATAAAATTTTGAAAAAGTCTAATATTTAACCCTCTGGGCTCTAACTTGTGTATTTAAAGCAATTTTTCTAACTCAGCCCCTAATTTAATTAAGTTGGAGACATGAAATTTTGCATACTTATAGCTGAACATCTCACATCAAACGACAAATAATAAAATTTTGAAAAAGGCCTAATATTTAACCCTTTGGGCTCTAACATGTGTATTTAAAGCAATTTTTCTAACTCAGCCCCTAATTAAGTTGGAGACATGAAAGTTTGCATGCTTATAGCTGAACACTTGCGATAACACGATAAATCATAAAATTTTGAAAAAGTCATATTTAACCCTCCGGTCTCTAACTTCTGTATTTTAAGCAATATTTCTAACTCAGCCCCTAATTAAGTTGGAGACATGACATTTTGCATACTTATAGCTGAACACCTTACATCAAACGACAAATAATAAAATTTTTTAAAAGTCTAATATTTAACCCTCTGGGCTCTAACTTATGTATTTTAAACAATTTTTCTAACTCAGCCCCTAATTAAGTTGGAGACATGAAATTTCGCATACTTATAGCTGAAATCCTCACATCAAACGACAAATAATAAAATTTTGAAAAATGTCTGATATTTAACCCTCTGGGCTCTAACATATGTATTTTAAGCAATTTTTCTAACTCATCCCCTAACTAAGTTGGACAATTGAAAGTTTGCATACTTATAGCTGAAAACTTGCGATAACACGATAAATCATAAAATTTTGAAAAAGTCATATTTAACCCTCCAGTCTCTAACTTCTGTATTTTAAGCAATTTTTCTAACTCAGCCCCTAATTAAGTTGGAGACATGAAATTTTGCATACTTATAGCTGAACACCTCACATCAAACGACAAATAATAAAATTTTGAAAAAGTCTAATATTTAAGCCTCTGGGCTCTAACTTGTGTATTTAAAGCAATTTTTCTAACTCAGCCCCTAATTATGTTGGAGACATGAAAATTTGCATACTTATAGCTGAACACCTGACATCAAACGACAAATAATAAAATTTTGAAAAAAATCTAATATTTACCTAATATTAACCTCTAATATTTTGTCTCGCGCAATTTTTAAATTTAAACTGTTTTGCAATACTATTTTTTGTTCATTTTGCATAATAAATGTAATGTGACGTAATTTGTTCTATTTCAGATTTCTAACGCATCTTAATGAATTTATTTTACAATATCCTTTCTCTTTTAAAATTCACATGTAAATATAGTTTTTATGGCGTAATTTCCAATAAGTGCCTGATTTTTATACCTAATTATTTAATTGTAATTTGAAGGTTTTTTTCTGTTTATAATAGTAACGTGTAAATATTTTTCTTATTGGAAGCAAACATTATTGTTTGCGCTGTTTAAACAGTTGGCAACAGTTTAAATTAATACCATTTTCTAAAATATGTAAAAAATATCTGTCAAAATGCTGAATATTTGAATTTAAAATAGAAATAAAACCTCAAAAAATGAGTCAAATTAAAAAAAAAAATTAATGAAATCTGCAGGCCGGGATCTTCTATTGAATAAAATGATCTAAAAAGAATTAAATTCCCATGTATAGATTTTGCTCTTATAATTTTTTTTTAATGGAACGATTTTGTCCAACTTTAGTATTAAATATCTCTTAAAATAATTCTTCGATTTGAAAACTGTATGCATTAGTGTGTTGATCAAACATTTCGCTATAATACCACCGATTTTCATATATTTGTATGCAATAGTTTTCTTAATATTAACGAAGAAAGACCTCCGGTCACAAAAAATTCAAAACCGGCGGCGGCGGCGGTGACAGCGTTAGTTACTTTTCATAGAATAAAGAGATATATAAAAATGAAAACTTATCTATCTGTCTGTTTGTAATTCTATAAAAAAAATCCACAATTTGGAAGCCAAAATTTTGAAGAGATACGTACATGTGTATTAAAACATGGCCGAGACAACTAAAGTAATCCGGAATCGAAATAACTTATAGTTAATTTTTAATTAAGAAAAACCACCAATTTAATAGCAATTTCTTATCAAATTTAAACATTTTTCGTTATAGCAGTTGCCAACAATTAAAAAACACAATAAAATTATTATTACAACAATTAATTTTCTACTGCAACATTTCCACGTGAAAAATGAAAATGAAATAAATAGTTTGCCGAATTTAAAAAAAAAGGTGAATATTACGTCATAACATTTCTATTGCAAGATATTCACGTGAAATATGAAAATGAAATAAATGGTTTGACGAATTTAAATGAAAGTGAATATAACTTCATAACTTTTCTATTTCAAGGTTTCCACGTGAAAGAGGAAAATATTACGACATATTGGAAATATAAAGGGCATGGTGGATATAGTATAACGTCATATGAGTGTGAAAAATGTATTGAAGCATAATAAAAACCCGATTAGGGAAATATTGGCGTATTTTAACATTATTGCTCCAATTATAAATTGAAATAAGTTCATTTATAGCTGCATTCTTTTCCGTCTGTTATATACATTTATACATTTTTATATAGCGTTTTCATATGATTCATTCAACAACATTTGGACTGCTTTTTTTTTTGTTTGTTTTGTGTTGTATGTTAAATTTTGAAATTGATTTTTCAGAACAAACATCCTTCAAATTCTGGGCAACGCCGGCACTTTAGCTTGTAACAGATAAATGGCTTTTGTATCTGTACATCTAATGCTAATATTATAAAGCTTTATAATATTATAAAGTATATAATATTATTAATGCTTGTATGTTTGTGAGGTGTTATCTCTGAAACTACATAGCCAACTTAAAAAAATGTTGGTGGCCATCTCTGCTCCGAAAAAAAGACTATTTTATGCATGTGCAAGAACCTACATCGCTGCAGGAGCAAAAAAGTTCTAAAATTGTGATTTCTGCGATATTGATTGGGTTAGAAACTTTAAATTTGGTGCTGTAGTTACTTTTAAGATGTAAATACTCGTAATGAACGCTCTCTAAAAGGTTCAATTTGACGGATAAACGTAAAAATTTATAGAAATATTCTAAACTATGATTTATTTGGAATACTGAAATTTTTGGGATACTGTTGGTGTTAGAAACTAGAACTTTGGCATGGTAGTAATTAACAAGATGTAAATGCTCGTTGTAGAACGAATTCTAAAAAATAGAAAGACTAAACAAAGCGGAAAAAGATCTAAAGATGATCTAAGTAACGAAGAACATGGAACTGTTAGGAATATAAACATGAAAATTGACATGGCTGTATTTATCATGACGTAAATTCTCGCAATAGAACAATTTCTAAAAATGTCGCTATAAAAAACAGTGCAGAAACAAAAAACTTTCAAGAATTTTCTATTTCTCTGTTACTGCTGAGCCCAAAATCTTGAAATTTTGCTTCGGGTTAGTTTTAAAATATACAATTGTTTTAAAATTTAAAAAGATTAAATTAACGGAAAGCGATCTCAATTATCATTTATTTGGAATTATTAGGTACAGCAACTTTAAATACTTCATAATGCTGCATTTCCTCCGCAAAACATGCGATTTAAATGCAACAAAACTGATAGATACCCACCTAGCTTTAAATAAATTGTGTAAATATTGAATAAAGACCTGTATGAAACAGTGAGTAGGTTGCCCGAAAGTACTTGTTAAAGTGTTCCTTCTCTAGGCTTTTCTCTCTCTCGCCAAGGCCACTAACAGAGGGAGGTGTCGTTAATTGTGATATGAATTTTTTATCCGATTCATTTTTCTAGACATTTTATCATAAGGTCATATTCTCAATTATCATTAGTAGATTTTTTATATATTAACTTATTCTGGTGAAATTTTGTAATCGGGTTCATATTGGCGTATGTTAGCTTGCATCATTTGCTGAATAAATATGTATGGATTTGTAAATTACTTCAAATGACACTTTGACAGCTCAAAAGTTATGCAGACGATATATTAAGATCTTGTGTCATACTTTATGTTGTAATCATTGACGATTTCTTTTATTTAATACATGCTAAATACAGCTCAACTTGTGCAGAATATGTTTGAAAATAAAACAATACAGCGTATGTAGTGGCCAGCATACACTCATCATTTAAATCCGATCGAGCATATCTAAAACACACTCTAACGAAGCATTGCATGCCACTTTTGATGTATTCGGTACTTTGGTACTATATTAGATTTTGAGAAGAGAATTCCTTAAATGTTATCGACAACCTCATTGCATTCGTGGAAAACAGATATTGTACAATATTAACTATTCCGGGGGAGCACACACCATATAAAGTATAGTCCATTCTTTTTAAACATCATATATTTGTCATTTAAGGTTACTCAAATTGGTGCGGAGCGTCTGATTATGCTCTTGACATCATTTTATACAGTTAAAATTCCGATATAAGTAAATTAGTGTTTCATTTTCTATTTTACTTTTAATATATTGCGTACTTTCAATTTTATATCCATGCATGGCTGTCTTGAATGGTTTGATTTCCCATTTTTTTAAACAGTGTATACGAATTTATATATAAGATTTTGTAATTCTACAATTCGTTTATTTTCATCATTTCAATTTTTTGCAGTATGTGGACAATTAAAGATAACATCTCATTTTCCTTGCTTCCACATGTTATTATTAAATCTATGTGCTCAGTAATATCGCTCAGACTAATCCCTCTGAGGGAAGTCCTAGTTCTACAGAAAAAGATGTAGAATTGACAGAAAGTTTATACTGAATAGAAGTTTTATACTAGTGTAGATTACCCGAAAAGTTAATTCAAAAAGTAATTAGAATCTTGTGTGACTTTTAAGATAAAGGCGAAGCAGGTGCACTGCTCTCATAAAGGTTTTACTTCCTCCTCCTCCCATCTCTCCGCCTTATTTCTCTTCATTATAATTCCGAGGAACTTAGATTACTAAAAGACATTTTTACCATTTTAATGTTATTCTTAAATATCAATGGAATTACAAATATTAATAGAATTTGCATTTAAAAAGGAATGAAAAGAAAGTAAAAAAAAAAAAAAAAAATCATGATTTTTATAACTTAATTTTATGCATTTGGTAGTCCATCATTTAAAAAAGCGAAAATGAATTATGTATATCCGCCTATCTAACTTCATGTTCATAATTCAATATTAACTTTGATAAAATTTTATTATTAATATTTTCTTTTAGTTTTAACCTCTCCAGTTCCGAAGCTAAAATAATAATACAAATGATTATTCATTGGTTTTTTCCACACAAAATGATATCGTAAATGACAGAAAAAATATCTTTTCTGAAATTTATCTTTTAGGCGCTTAGTAATTTAAGTTAAAAATATATGGATCTAAAACTACAAACCCTCTTTAAAAACACCAATTTAACAACATTTAATCTAAATTAACGCAATCACAAATTTAAGAGCTTTAAACAAGTAAATAATCTACAAATCTTCAAAAATTTTTATTGAAAAAGATTTAAGTTAAATACTTGTGAAAAATTTTCACTTTGTTGGTCATACTCTCTTTTGGCCATTTTTAGGCATTTTGCAAACTCAGATGAAAATAACATTTATTTTATGTGGGAATCAGCTTAGATGCTGTCATTTATTGAACGCAAAAAAGCATTCAGCTATTAAGAAGTGATGTGAAAATGTAAAAAAAAAAAATCTGACATTTTAGTTTTTGTAAGG
This sequence comes from Maratus speciosus, assembly GCA_963932465.1. Classification (NCBI taxonomy): domain Eukaryota; kingdom Metazoa; phylum Arthropoda; class Arachnida; order Araneae; family Salticidae; genus Maratus; species Maratus speciosus. The sequence goes on along the minus strand of OZ010799.1, from coordinate 111,950,605 downwards.
AAAAGAACAAAGGTCCCCGTATGGGGACCCAGCGACCGAAGAAGATAATCATTATTCGATTAATAAGGATTTGAGCTGCAACTTTACGCATATGTAAACTTGTTTCTGTTATTATAAAACTTTGAGTTGTACATTATGAACATGTAATAATATTTTTCTTCAGGTTTTTAAATCAAATGTTACGAAGTAAGGTATAATTTATGGACGTCTTGTATTCACAAAAGAACAAGAAATACAAAAAGACAACCTAAAATTCGATTTCGTTTTGGCCCAAAATCCGAGTTTCGCCGAAAAATGCTACCTAAAATTCGGCCTTACCGAAACTCCACAGGAACTATCTGTACTCCAAAAATCTCGTTTCTCCCTTCGGAAATTTTCAACATAACTCATTGATTTGAGCTGTATCGGCTCAAATGAGGCACACTTTATTTATTGCGTTCATAATTATCAGTGATGATTGACTCAAGACGTGCGTGTAAATTATGCACAGAGAGCCTCACGTATGGCCACACGTATAATTTGCACTTATGCCACACGTATAATTAATAATTATGTATGTATTAATTGCTTAATTTTTTTTTATATTTTCGTTTTAAGACGAAAATAGGTAGATTACCGAAATTCGGTTTCGGTCTTAAAAAGCTGTTTCAGTCGATCCTTAAAAAGAATACTCGAATCTGCATATCAACCAAGGCATCAAAATATGATTTTATTCACTTTCATTATGGTTTTACACATTTTCTTTTCTTTCACTGGCAACAGAGTTTAGCGAATTTTTCTTTTCTCTTTTTGCACTTAACTTCAGTACAGACCAAGCAAACATTATTTGCACTCCCTAATGCTTTATTCACAACTTCCGGCCATGTGCTTTTTTCGAAGCCCGGATGAAAGAATCAGTGTAGAGAGTCTCTTCAAAGAGCAGACAGGGTTAGGGAAGGGATGGCTGTATATAAACAGGAAACACCCGTTACGGAAAAAGACTTTCCGCTCGGTGTTTAAATCGTAGTAGAAGTACTGTTTTTACTTCTTGAAAGCCCCGTGTCTTCGTTTTTAAAAAGTTAAGATATATTTTTTATTAAAAGTCATGATTCATGGAGAAAAACTTTTATTTTGGAGTATCGTATTTATGGGTGGGCTAAAATTCAATCACGAGCCTCGAATTAACAATATCTAGGCTATCATACATTTACATTTTCTTTTCTCTTTTAACTATTATATGAGAATGAGTATTTGTAATTCAGGAGAATTGTAATGAATAGTGATAACTTACTATTATCATCATAATCATTATTATTATGATGATAAAAATGATAATGATAAAGTTATGATACAAAGCAAGTGTGTGTGGGGAGGGGATGCAGCTATAACATACACAAGACAAAATTTTTAAATCGCACAAATTTCATATTTAATAATAACAATACACTCATATTAATAATACAGTTTACACTTTAGCGATTGGTCACTAATACAATTAAAATAATTTTTTTTAATTTTAATTTAAAGTGAATCCGTCAGTTTTAAACCTTTAAAAAATCATTTTTGCTTTTTTCCAGTTTTGAAAATAAATAAATAAATTTTACATAAAAAAAAATAACTTTATGGAAATATTCAGATTAGAATACAGCCAATAAGCTTTTTGCTACTTGCACGTATTATTAAAAATAGTTTTGCAGACAGATAATTTCTTTTCAACATGTACGCATAAAATGATTACACCTACAATTTCTACATACTTTGATAAATAAACTGATAAAATTGTAATTGTTGCGATTAAAATGTGATTTTTAAAATCACGTTAAAAAAAGTGCAGTCTCGCAACAAAAAAAATTTGCAGCGTTCAATTGATAAAAAAGTTGGTAGAGATTGTAAGTCATTTTATAAACAACTGTGCAAAAGAAATTTTTGTAGGTAAAATATTTTTTTTCTTCAGTGTGTGCGGGTAGTAAAAACACAATTTTGAGAAAATCGCATGCAAGTCAAAAAATTCGGGCTAATATTCCATAACGAAATTAAATTCATCCATAAAAATAAAATAAACACAAATTTAACAGACACGTAATCGAACTAGGCGCTTACAATAATCTATGGCGAATTCTGTGTCTATTAACTCCTGACATGCGGCTAACACGAAAGTACCGCTTTAAATAAATTTCAAAACCTTTTTCAATACATTGTTGATACTTTTCATGTAAAAATGTTTTTTAGTGTTGGTAGTGAGAAATCGCATGCATGCATTATAAACTACATGTAAAACAAATCTATTAGCGTTTCACCTACTTTACCAGGATTAATTTACTATAACAAAGATTATATTCCCCAGTAATAATAATGAAAAAAGATATAAGAATGCATATATTATATTTATTTATTAATATGAAAAAAAAACGAATTATTTAAAATTAACTTTTAAAAATCTAAAAGAAAAACAATCATGCTTTCATTTTTAAAATAACCATCTCAAAGAATAATTATTTCACCTTACCAAACAGCATGGAAAGAAATCCAATCAAAAAAGAATTACCTGAAAAGAAAACTAACATTGATTTAACATGAAACAATAGACAAAATATTAATAACAAATTAATATGAGCATAGTTAATGCAGTTTTAATATTATCTAAGTAAATTTTATGTAAACAGTTTTTTTGCGTCATTGTATCCAAACTAAGTTAATTGTATGCAAATGGATAATATGACGCAAAGAAACTATCTACATAAATTTTACTTTTGATTTTAGATAGCGTGGCACAAAAGATAAATCAATTTATTCAAATAAATTCATTTATTGTATTATATAGGTTCAGTGAAAGTGATATTTAACAGTGTATTGGAAAAAAAAAATATTCTTTAGATGTGCAAATATATTTTAGCCAAATCAAAAATAATTTAAATTGAATTTTAAAATAAATTGTTTAAAGCCACATCAAGGTGTCAATTAAATTTTGATATCATACCTTTTAAAAATCATATTTTGAATTTATGAGAGATTCAAATGATAAAGCACCAATGAATAAATTTTTATACATCTTTTTATATTGAACATTATTTTTGAACATGCGATTACAAATAGAACAAAAATAAAATGATGAAATAAATAACATATATTAATTAACAGCATAGCGTCACTTAAAATTTGATATCACTTTTAAGATCCATATTTAAAATTCTTACAGCCACAAGATGAAGTACTGTGTCACAAATTTTTAACTCGTTCAGGGTTTTTATATTCGTAATAATCCAATAAAAATTTATATAATTACATTTATTCTTTCAAAACATTTTGTAAGTAATTTCAGAAAACCATTTAAGTTAAAATATAATCTTAAAAGTTTTATTTGAAAAATATTGCGACATTCTCTTAAAACATTTAATGGAAAATTTCATATAAAAAAGTCCTTCCGGCCAGTGCCGGGAGGAAGAGGTAGCTTTCATAATCCTTATTTAAAAAAAGCCAACTTATATCATGCAAACACACGAAGCTCAATTTAGTGGAAACCGAATATAGGAGATTCAATACTAATTTTTATCAATATAATGAATGAGAATTTCGCGAAATTAGTCAGCTTTATCCAAGCTGCTTTTCTTTAAAGTAACTTATATTTGGCTGCCAAATTCGGCAATTTCTTAAAGTGCCTGTCATTTTAAGACAACATGGTGGATGAGGCTAACCAGTGAACTTGGTCGAGACCTTAGTAATTGCTGTGCACATGCTCACTCACATCGGAATCGGTTAATATATAGGAGTGCTGTCGCATGGAAAAAAATCAGATTTTTCAAAATGTCACCCACAATAGAAATTGAAACTGCTATATCTGAGCCATTTTTTAAGGTAAAGACAAACAAAAAATGATCCTGAATCCTTATATCAAGATCAAATACTTAAGAAAGAAACCTTTTTCAATTTCTAATTTTTTTGCACCTCACTTTAAATATATATATATTTTTTTTAATTTAATGGCCGCCATTTTGAAACAAGATGGCTGATGAATCTGGCCAGCGAACTTGGTCGAGGTGTTGATGTATACTATCCACATGCCTTCTTACATCGAAATAGGCGAATACGTGTGTTATCGCGTGACAAATACAAGATCGTTTCAAAATGTTAGCCTTGCTAGAAATTCAAAGTGCTATAAATCAACCATTTTTTTAAGATATCAACAAAAGAACAAATTTTCAGAAACGAAAACTGCTCCGGAATCTTTGTATCAAGGCCAAACACATAAAAAAAATCTTTTTCATTTTCCAATTTTTTAATACCTCATTTTGAATTTTAAATTTAATTTTTTTTTAAATGGCAACCCTTTTGAAACAAGATGGCGAATGAAACTGGCCAACGAACTCGGTCGAGACATTGGTATGTACTATGTACAGACCAAGTTACATCCAAATAGGTTCATAAATACGCCTGTTATCGCGTGACAAAAATCAGGTCGTTTTAAAATGTCAGCCACAAGAGAAATTCAAAATGCTATTACTCAGCCATTTTTTTTTTAGATATAGACGGAAGAAAAACTGTTCCGGAATCTTTGTATTAAGGTCAAACACATACAAAAAAAATCTTTTTAATTTTCCAATTTTTTGGTATCTCATTTAAATTTTTTTATTTTTTTATTTTTTAAATGGCCGCCATTTTGAAACAAGATGGCGGATGAAGCTGGCCAACGAACTCGGTCGAGATATTTGTATGTACTATGTACACACCAAGGTACATCCAAGTCGGTTCATAAATACGCCTGTTATTACGTGAGAAAAATCAGGACGTTTCAAAATGTCAGCCACGCTAGAAATTCAAAATGCTATAACTCAGCCATTTCTTAAGATATAAACGAAACAAAAACTGCTCCCGAATCTTTTTATCAAGGTCAAACACATAAGAAGAAAATATTTTTTCAATTTTCAATTTTTGGTACCACATTTCAAGTTTAAATTTTTCTTAAAAATTTAAATGGCCGCCATTTTTAAACAAGATGGCGGGTGAAGCTGGTCAACGATCCCGGTCGAGACATTGGTATGTACTATGTATAAACGAAGTTACATCCAAATCGGTTCATAAATACGCCTTTTATCGCGTGACAAATTTCAGGACGTTTCAAAATGTCAGCCACGCTAGAAATTCAAAATGCTATAACTCAGCCATTTTTTAAGATATAGACGAAACAAAAACTGCTCCGGAATCTTTGTATAAAGGCCAAATACATAAGAAAAAAATATTTTTCCATTTTTAATTTTTTGGTATCACATTTCAAGTTTTAAATTTTTTTAAAAATTTTAAATGGCCGCCATTTTGAAACAAAACGGCGGATGAAGCTGGCCAACGAACTCGGTCGAGAGATTGGTATGTACTATGTACACACTGAATTACATCCAAATCGGTTCATAAATACGCCTTTTATCGCGTGACAAATTTCAGGACGTTTCAAAATGTCAGCCACGCTAGAAATTCAAAATGCTATAACTCAGCCATTTTTTAAGATATAGACGAAACAAAAACTGCTCCGGAATCTTTGTATAAAGGTCAAATACATAAGAAAAAAATATTTTTCCATTTTTAATTTTTTGGTATCACATTTCAAGTTTTAAATTTTTTTAAAAATTTTAAATGGCCGCCATTTTGAAACAAAACGGCGGATGAAGCTGGCCAACGAACTCGGTCGAGACATTGGTATGTACTATGTACACACCGAATTACATCGAAATCGGTTCATAATTACGGTAGTTACAGTGTGACATAGGTCAGATATATATATATATATATATATATATATATATATATATATATATATATATATATATATATATATATATATATATCAATTTTGAACGGAGGTTGGTTTCGGGGTCTGGGGGTCATGATCGATGAAAATATACCAAAATTTTTTGAAATCGCTTTCCTCCGAACGGCTGCAATAGGTAGCTTTTTTGTAAAGAAAGCTACCTAAAAATGTTAACATCTCAAATAATATAAATAAAAAAAAATAATCTAACATATTTAACGCAGTATAATGTAATCTAAAAGTAAAGAAACTTACTGAAATAAAAATTTATTTGTTCACATTGGGCCTTTCAAAAAATATTTAAAGCAATTTGAAAAAATTCTTAAACAAATAATCTTGCCATATTTTTTTTGGATGTAATATTTAATGAAAAACTTCAGATAAAAAAGATCGCCACATCTAAAAGGGAAAAATGATATCGGAAGAAAAAAGAAAATATTAATAAAAAAAAGAATCTAATTCTAAAAAAATTGTGATGGAATTTAAAATTATTTAAACAAGATAATGCAATGAAAAATTATCTAATAAGCCTTTCTCAAATTGCTTACCAATTAAAGATAATATTTTGAAAAAAAAAATTCAAATGACTGATTAAAAATAACAAAACTCATGTATTCTTTTTTGTATAGTATTTAATGATAGAATTTAGATTAAACATCTAAGCATTCAAATACTTTTTAATAACTCAAAATAACCAAATCTTTGACCTTACTGCATGCTGGAAAGTTAATTATTAAGAGATTTTTTAAACATTTCCATTTGGATGTTGATTTTACCTACCATTAACATTTTAAATGGATTAAAAATGCAGACTGAATTAAAGATTAACCTAACCAGATGTAAATTACCACAGCTATAAATTAATTAAAAATTTACGATTTTTTAAATTAAAAAATAAAATTTCTATTCTCGTTTGAATACAATATTTACTGAAAAACTCCGGGAAAAAAAGGTAGAAAAAAATATTAGTAACTAAATTAATATAAACAGTTTTAATGATGTTCTGATATAATTTAAAAGTATTTAAACATAATAACGCAATAAATATATATTTAAATATTTCTCGAAATGCTTTAAAAAACATTTTAAACATTAAAATATATGTATCTACCCTACATATATATAATCCTAATGAATCGAATTAAAACGAATTTATGTAACGATTCTATGAAACGACTGATTAAACAACTGATTACATTTCACGGCGATTTCTCCTAAAATATGGAATACTTTGCGATGACCAAAAATCCGTATTGATCACAGATCTCAAAACTGGTATTAGAATTTTAAAATTAGAATCAGTTTTCGAAATATTACTTTTTTTCTAATTTTAAATACTTTTTTTCTAATGATGGCAACTCAAATTTTAATCATAACAGATATTTTTTTTCATATTTTAGAAAAGGTTATTTTAAATTAGTTTGGCGACGAGTTTGGCTACCCTTAAATGTATGCTAAGAAATGCATCATGTTACTTTTATTCAGAATTCAATTTGTATTTCATTATATCATTTTATTTAATACAAAACTTTCATTTAAAATTGAAACCTTTAAAATAAATGGCTTTTACTTCATTCTTTTTTTTAAACGAAACGAAAAGAAAAATATTAGACACAGATGATACGCAACGGTGTACCTAATTGGCGCCAAAATGGCGTTATTTTGCCTGACATGGTAACCCGGCTATTGCTGCTTATTTATTAATAAACGTTTATTTGAATTTATTTTCTTTTTATTTACAAAAAATGTTATAAATTGTTTTGTTCTATAGTTAAATTTCTTTTAATTTATTGTTATTTCATTTTAAAAATAACAGAAAATAATTTAACCCTCCGACTGTCTTGGAAAAGGGTAAAATTGTAATGTTGTTTTCTCTGCATTTTGTTTTAAATGCTAAAAAAAATGATTCTTTGAACATTTTATAAAAAAAACTTAATGAATATGAATGCAATCCTTGGAAGAATTAATCATTGTTCAATGTATTAAAAATACATCAAATCAATAAAATTATATTACTTTAAATATTGCTTGTATTGCAGTGAAACCTGGAGCTTAGTGAACGTATTAACAAGGGCTTGTCAGTGAGGGGGTTTTAAAACTACATATGTAACAGGTATTTGAAAACGAGGTTTTCACCAAATTGTCGTAAAAAAAAAAAAAAAAATCACGCCAAACCCTTGTTGCATTGTCACACGTATGTGACAATGCAACAAATCATGAGATTTAATTTCCACTTCAAAGCAACGTTTTAATGTTATTACTTATCCCGTCGACCAATTTCGCCAAATTATACAAATTGACATATTTTTTTTATTTTAAATAACAAAAGAACAAATAAATTAGTATAACATTAATAAAAATACAAATAAAACGTCGAAATAAAAATCACTTGATGGCATGAACATGTGTAACTTCCTTAAAGTCAAGTGAATGTGACATTTACGATCAACCATTATTGGCATTTAATCTTATAGTTTGGCGACAGATTTTTGGTCGATGGGATAACCAAGTAGCACCGTTTAAATTTACCACTCGAAAAATAAAAAAAATGCTAACTGGCGAGTTAAAAAAAAAAGCTATTGTCGAGATTTTCACCCGGCTAACATAAAAGTACCAGGAATTCTTTGTGATCATGGCAACTTTTATGTAGTTTTATTCGAAAATATAATTTTAATTCTTTAATCAAAATGGAAACCTTTCTTATGAAAAGCGAAGGAATCAGCCCGTTGTTTATGGCAGTTAGATGACTTGGACTATCATAATATAAACGAAATAATGGGGATAGAATAATATTCGGCGACTTATCACACCTGTGGATGGCTAACATTAAAGTACCAAAATGGCCGCCTGGAATATAAAAAGCGAAGGGATCCGCCTGAGCTGTTGATGATAGTCACATGACTTAGGCTATTATTATAGAGATTGTTTTCAAATTTAAAAACAGCGCAAAGAATAACATTTCCTAACGATTAAAAATTTATTTTCACGTGACTATTAAAAACCGAAAAAAAAACTTTAAAATTACTATTAAATGAGTACGTGTTTAAAGGCAGGAAAATATTGAAAATTATGTCCTGAAAATTGTATTCACACGTGAATATTAAAAGGGAAAGGAAACTTTAAAATAATAAATACATTAATATACGTTTAACCCTTTCACGGACAAGGCACTTCTATTCGTAAAATCTTGAAATCAGTTAATGGCACCAGAATTTACAAACAAATTTCGAAATACAAAAATGCTTTTGTTCAGTTACTTAATAAAAGGGAAATTTTCATCCTAATATTCTGATGCTAATGTGGCATTTAAGAATTAAAATTACGTGATCCAAAAATGAACCACCGCCCTTGAAGGGGTTAAAGCAGCAAATTTTAGTAATTGTGTTATGTCAATCGTTTTATAACGCTGTTAAAAAATACCGAGAGACAAAGACTCTGTTTACTTAATTCATTTTATTTTAGCTTCTTTTCAAATGTTTAACTGATCTTCTTTAACCAAACACGAAAACAACCATTGGATGTCGCAACAGCAACTGATTCTACCTTAAATTTTTGCAATCAAAAGGAATTGAATGGAAACCCGTTTACAAAGAGATCGCTACAGGTTTTTTCAGTATAATTCAATCTTCTCTAATCTTTTTAAAACCGATCAGATTAGCGTGCTTTTAGATTCTACAGTGTCTGAACGGGGGATGGCGAGCGTAGCTTGCAGGGGGCAGAGCCCCCTAGTATATATATAAATAAATGAATAAATAAAACAATTCAAAGAGTATAACTCCCATTCAAATAGTAAAACTCACCTCTTTTTATTTATTTATTTATTTATTTATTTTTTATTTATTTTTTATTTATTTATTTTTATTTATTTTTATTTATTTATTTTTTTTTTTGGGGGGGGGGGGGTATAATATTTAATAAAAAAAATTCAGAATTAACATCTTACATTTCAAAAACATTTTTAATAACAAAAATGACAAAAAAAAGGCAGTTCATTTACATAATTAAGTATTTCAAAAAGTTATACAACACTTTGGGAGCTAGTTTTTAATTAGGGCAGCAATTTTAACCCCCAATTAATATTTCAAATTGACGAATACTGCAAACTGAATTAAAGATTAAATAAATGCAAATTATGGTTCTAAAAACTAGTTTAAAAAAATGGAATATATTCTCAATTAAAAATAAATGGAAAATAAAATTGCTATAACATTTTGAGCGTTTATTAAAAAATAAAATTGCTACATTCTTTAGAATATAATAATTAAGGATAAACTTGAAAAGAAAAGATATCAACATCTAACATTTAAAATAAATAGAAAAAAAATACTTATAAACAAATTAATATAAATATTTTTTAATGCAGTTATGATATAATTAAAAGTATTTAAAAATGATTATGCAATTAAAGTTTTTTGATAAAACTTTTTCTTTAAAATGCTTTAATGTTAATATTTTGATTTTTTTTTTTAGTTAAAATTTTTCAGATTATCCATATATAAAAATAAAATTAACACATTTTTTTAAAAACAATATTTAATGAAAAAGTTCCGATTAAATATCTCAACATTTAGAAACCTTTTTAATATCGCAAAAAAAAAGGAAAAAAAAAAAGGAAGAAATCTGACTACATTATTAAATATTTAAAAAAATTAATTACAAAGGAAAATTTTGTAAGTCAAGTTTCTATTAGAGTGGAAATTTTACCCTCTCATTAACATTTTAAACTGAAGGAAACTGAAGACTGAATTAAAGATTAAATAGATGCAAATTACAGAACTAAAAACTAATTAAAAATTACAAAAAAGAAAAAAAGGTTTCTGCAGTAAATTGTTCTACAAAGTAATCTTAAGAGAAATTCGATATTCTAAAAAATTATCGGGATCGCAGACGAAACTCAACTCAACAATGAATGAGAAGTTTTGTTACCATAGTTACAGAAATTCCTTTCCAGTACCCATGGCAACGTCAGAGCGTCTTCGACACGATTGCTACGATTTGAAATTTATCTTTTGAAAAGATATTAACTGCCGGAAGAATACAGTGAAGTTGAAAGTTTAAACAGAGTAAAGAGACGAGTATATTTGAATGAGTTAATTTCCAACATCGATAGGGAAATGCATTAAATCGATATTAGTGCAACACGAGCGGGCTAATTTGAAAGAGTTAACAATATACTCTAGTCAAATAACATTTTAAGAAACAGCATATGGTTTAAATTTTTGAAGAAAATGAATCTTTTCTTTTTTTAGAACACAGTAACACGAGTTACAACAACAATGGAGTTAATAATGCGCCAAACCACGCTTTCTAAAACATGCCAACTGACTGTGAAACTGCAACAAAGAAATATTTTAAACACTAAAAAAGTAGAAAACAAAATATAAACAAGTAAAAATTAAATTTAAAAAATCAAAAAATCCGACTGCGTAAAAAGCGAACTAATTAATTATTTCTCACCAATGTTAAACTATTTTTTATATTACTTACCTATTTTTTTTTTTTTTTACTTGTATTAATGACTTTTAGGTTGTGTTTAATTGTTAGTTACTATCTATAAACACTGTTTTAATGAGGCCTATAGATGTGTATGAAGGTTAGAGTTGCAGTAAAGGTAGAAATCCTACCTACACAACTTCCAGGTTGTGTAATATTTAAACGGAGCTTCTGACTGTAAAATAGTCAATGAAACATAGTCTTCATTTTGAAAGACCTATCCAATGATATGCCACTCAATATGGTGCGTAAATGTTTTTTTTTGTGTGTGTCTACCGCCATTTTGAATTTATAAAAACAAAATCTAGCCTATAGCCATCGGACGGTTAAGACGAATCGATAGAGACCTCATTCATTCAAATCCATCCAGTGGTTGAGATGTTTCGAGGGTATAAAGAAATTCACATACCCGGATACGCGTGAAACACATAACCCTTCATGGTAGTCGGGTGTTGGGTAATAAAAAAAAAAAATACAGAGTGTAATTAATATATACTTTTAATACGCTTTTGTCATTTAACAGTTTAATATTAATTAAATCATTATTATCCTTTGAGAAAACAAGTTTAAGATCTTGAATAAGATAGTTTAAATTATACCTTTTAACAGTAGACCCGTGCGAGATTTTCTCACAGCAATCTTTGAGATTTGATGATATTTGATGATACTTTTTTTCATTAATTTTGTTTAACTGCGATTCTTTTTATCAAACAACGTGTTTTAACGATATATAAGTATTCAATTTAATACAATTATGAAAAAATATTCTTAATCATATCTCTAATATAAATTTTATCTTTTATAAAGAAAACCTAAAATATCTAAGCTCATTTATATTCAAGTTACTATATATAATTTTCTCCTGAAACTATAATTTAGGTTTCCTTTTCCAAAATCGGATTAATCCAAACCCGACCCGCAATGAAAGAAAATATCTCTGACTCGACCCGACCTGAACTGCGATGTTATGTTATTTTGTCAGAGATAAATTTCACGAGATGGAGAAAAGTTAATTACATGATATTAGAAATTTCATCATTAGGGGTCGATGCAGGTTTTTATTCTTGGGGCCCATTTTGTGAAAAGTAAAACATTTTTTTGTGAATTTTATTATATTTTTGTGAAAGATAATATTTTGTAACGAAAGTTGAAATCAAGTTACTCAAATTCGAACCAAGAATTTATTAACAAAAACTTTTTTAAATCCCCTTGCTAAGGTTCTTGTTTTTTGTGACCTAGTTTTATTTACAAATTACATTTTAAAACAGTTTTTATGAAAAAGAATTTTACGAAGTGGGCTATTTTATTAAAATGAATTTCGTGAAGGGGCCTGTTTTATTAAAATGAATTTTGTGAAGAGGCCTGTTTTATTAAGTTCATTTTTGTGAAGGGGCCTACTTTATTAAATTTATTTTTGTGTAGAGGCCTATTTTATTAACTAGAATTTTGTGAAAGGGCCCTAAATGAGCCCCAAATTTTGCCTGGATCGACCCCTGATCATTGATTACGGTTCTATTTTCGTTGCAGTTTATAATATTTGCAAAAAAGTCTCACTGCCAAAGCCGCTATAAAAAAGTGAAGAAAATATATGTTTAACAAACCTTAAGTAAATATTGGGCTGATTTCGTCCCGTATACATCGTAAACTTGGAGTGTCATCTACTTCAGACTTGAAAGTTTTGATGTTTGTTTGAAAGAAGGGATGTCAGACAGTATTTGAGAAGGAAAATGTGTTATTTGATTGTGTTTATAAAATTTTGTTTAGCATTAAAAATTGCAAAAAATAAAGACTTGTTACACTTTTTTTTCTTCCACTTACGGTAAAGCAAAATACTTCGCAGACACAAAAGACACATTTAACACACCTTAAGGAAATAAATATTGGGCTGATTTCGTTCCGTATACATCGTAAACCTGAAGTGCCATCTACTTCAGACTTGAAAATTTTGATGTTTATTTGAAAGAGGGGATGCCAGACAATATTTGAGAAGGAAAATGTGTTATTTGATTGTGTTTATAAAATTTTGTTTAGCATTAAAAATAGCAAAAAATAAAGACTTGTTACACTTTTTTTTTTCCACTTACGGAAAGGCAAAATGTTTCGCAGACACAAAAGACTATAGTATATGCATGGCAAATATGATAAGGTGGCCGCTGACAATTCCACATGCTATAAGTGGTTCAGAAAGTTTTGTGAAACCAATTTTAACTTTAAACTATGCACCATGTTAGATATAAATTTCCAACTGGACAAAAAATGTCCGGACTAGGATTCGAACCAGGGATCTCTTGGCTGAAGCCGCCAGTGCTCTGCCATCTGAGCTATCCCGGACGAATCTTGTAGAACTTTCTCACCTAGCTAACCTTAATGATTATAGCATCTGGTCTGAAACCTAGTTCAGCTCAATAGAATAAATCTCAGGTAATGGAACTCCAGAAATCGCTGGATACGAAATTACACCAGATTAATTTTAACGCAATTAAATTAATGATAATTATGATTGATTAATAATTGACATAAATTGACTAATATGATTTATTTACCAATTAGATTAATTGTATTAAAATTAATCTGGTATGCACCATGTTCTGGACAGTCGATTAACAGTGATCGGAATGAAATATTGACGCAAACTCAAAGTGATAAGCACAGGGCAACTCGTGAAATCTTAAAATTTTCTTCAAATGAATTAGTGATGGGCATAACGAATGATTCTGTCATTCGAATGAGCCATTCGGAAATGCAAAGCATAGCTTCCAACTTTCGTATAGAATTTTTTTAATCAATACCTTCAGAATTTTTGTAAACAAAACGAAGTTTTTTTTTTTAATGTGACTTAATTTAATTCTAATTGATACTTTTTTTTTTAAACAAAATTCTTGTAGTAATTTGCTAAAAAATAAAGGCTGGCAGCTATACTTTTGAGCATGCCGAATGATTCGTTCGAATAGCAAAATCATTCATTCTGTCTATAGAAGTTCAACAATTCAACGCGATTGCATGAACTTGAAACGGTTAGCAAGACCAATGCATGAATGCCGCATGCGTTTCACGAATTTATTTTTTATTCTGAAATTCTGAATAGTAATTTTTGCTTTTTGACAGACGTTTCGTGATTACATAAAGTAAAAATTCTTTTGAAATATCTAGTATGGATTTGGAATTTCTGTATAAAAAAGAAATACCTGAAATGGACTCGTATATGCGGTAATGATGCAAATTATTTAACGGATAAAGTTTTGATCGAATTTTTGCTTGTGATTCTCTCTTATTCTTTCCTTTTTAAAAGAAATGGGTAAAGGTGATGAACCTGGATTGTGTACAATAATTTTAAGCATAAGAGATCATGGTCAAAACCAGGAGATGTCCCTTCAACCAGTGCAAAAAGCCACTTTACACCAAAGAAGGTTTTGCAATACATTTGGTAGGACAAGAAGAGAATCGTTTATTAACACGTTGAATGCCACGTCAGTCACCGGTGACTGACAATGATCTTTCAGTTTAGGCCGCGTCAGTCATCCGTGACCGACACTTATAGATTCTGTAACGGTAGTTTTATTTCGTGGCCTAAACAGAAAGACAGACAAAATAGACTTGGCATTCAACGTGTTAAGAACTGCTACCGGAATATTAGTCTATAATTTCGGTAAAATAGAGATATGAATCAGTACCATCCTACAGATAATGCCTCAGGACTGGCAACGTGTGACGGGATGATGCAGTCCTGGATCTACTGAATTTTCAATGAGTATACACTCGTACATTCGTGCTGTTATACAACATTAGCTTTGTAAATTCATTGTTACAAGTTTAACTTACAAGGAGAGGGCCAACCTTGTTAGTCACAGATTTGGATTATTTTAATATATGTTGTAGGGTAGAGACCCCTTAGTCTCAGGTTCAACGGATTTTATCCAACGCTCCTTAGTTCTTGAGAAACTGGGGGGGGGGGTCTAATAGTAGTACACAACTTAAATACTTACTTTGTAACGAAAAGGATAGGTTCGTCGTAGCTGAGTTTGTTTGACGGCTGATCCGAGGGCTCGGGTTCGATACCGGGACGCGCTACATTTATTTTTCTCATTTTTTGTTTTATAAATATATTTGTAAGTATAACTTAATAATCTCATTGTCAATTAAAATTTATAATATTGTATAATTATAATTTTAATCTATTTAATTTTTTACTTTTAACTAAATAGTTGTATAAAACATCATAAAACTGTTAATTAAAAAAAAAATCACTTTTAAAATGTATTTTACATATTCTTTATCGATGCAATGGTATTGAGCAATTGTGCCAATTCGTGATTTTAAAGAAACACCATTTATGCATTGCTTTAACAAAGAAAGTCAATGCGATAGTACTATTATTCTGTTTTTAAAGTAACAACCCAGCAAAGAAAGAAACACTGGGCCATCAGCTGGAAAAAAGATGGCAGGCAGCAGTGCTATCAGCGGTAAAGTGCAAAGGTGCCATTACTTAAACCAGTCGAAAAGTGTCCAAGCCGAATGCAGCTGGCCCAACAGTGACGGCCAACAGCAGGCCAGCATTGGTATGCCATCACATTACTTCAATCCGGCACTTTTCCTGCAGTGCTAGCACCTATCCCACTGCTATTCCTTTGCTGGCCCAGCACTTTCCCTTATAAAAATTTCTTATAGAATTCTAAAAAAAACAAAGTATTATATAACTATGGCTCTTTTTTTTTCTATAAGCTAGTTTCACCAAGTGCTATAGAAACATCTGTAAAAGTGTCTATAATAGAAATGCCTATAGAGATATTTGAACTGCATGTGGTCACCCTCCCAAGTACTGACCGCGCTCGATGTTGCTTGGTTTTCGTAATCGAACATGAACAAGTGCTTACAGCTTACGCTACGATTGCTAGTTGTTTTCAAGCTCTCATTATACTATTTCAAGTTTGTTTCTTTTGTGATATACGTTCCCAATCATTAAACTGGTATAGAAATTATTCTGTTGTATAGAAATTCTATGTATTTTATACGCTTTTTTTATTATTGTTTCTGAACTGCGTAAATTATGAAAACCGAAATCCTTTGTAACCTAGTAAAACCAGATTTAAGGGAAAAAAAAAGTGCATTGAATTAAAGAATTTATTTATTTATTCATTTACTTATTTATTTTGTTGGTGGCAGTGGTGCTATATTTTTTACAGTTTCAAAAAAAAAAAAAAAAAATTAGCTTCACAGCTTAAATTGTGTTAAATATTCATTTCAGATTTGTGTTCAAATACTCAATGTCTTCGATATTCGCAGCGCCACCTAGCGTAAGGATTCCCAGCAATAATACTGCTAAAGTTCGTGCACTTCCATGTAGTGGTGAGCCAGCGCATGAGATAAAATGGATGCCCACCAGAATTTTATCTGATGATTTCCAACAGCAAAGTTGACTGAAGCTGTCCAGCAGTGGTCATGCAGTGGTAGACCATCAGCAGCACTCCTCCATCATTGCCAGCACCTATCTTGCTGCTGGCCAGCAATTTCCTCTTTGCTGGGAAGCATAATTATATTAAAAATTAGCATCAGAATTAAATTACAACCGATCTTTTGCATATTAAAGATTCTTAAATTTGTAATACGTATGCTTGCATTTTCAATTATTTTGCTTTCCCCATTATTTTCTTTCTGCTTTTAATTTAATTTTATTTGATTATTCTTTTATTTTATGATAACTAGATGGCGCCACAACAGGTTTTGTCACGATTTTGGAATTGTCATGATTCAATAATAGATCTAATTTCTTTTTAAATCTCTTTAAAGGATAAGAAATAATAGTTTAAAAATAAATAATGATAAATTTAAGTTTGTTAACAATATAATTAATGTATATTAAAATTTTTAATTTAAATTATTAAATTATAATTACAAGTATATTTATAAAACAAAAAATGAGAAAAACAAATGTAGCCCGTTCGGGTACAGAACCCCGGCCCACAGATCGGCCAGCAAACGCCGTACCAACTGAGCTACGACCAACCTATCCTTTTTGTTACAAAGTATTTAAGTTTGTACTACTATTAGACCCCCGGTTTCTCAAGAACTAAGTAGCGTTGGATAAAATCCGTTGAACCTGAGACTAAGGGGTCTCTTCCCTACAACATATATTAAAATAATCAAAATCTGTGATCTCCCTACAACATATATTAAAATAATCAAAATCTGTGATTAAGAAGATTGGCCCTCTCCTTGTTAGAGAAAGATTTAATACAAAACCATATTATAAATTAAAGGCCAGAGATCGGAAGGTCTGGCGAGGTATACTGAGGAAGGTCAAAATCCTACATGGATTGTAGTGCCATTGTGTATGTATGTATGTATACAAGTTTTACTTATAAGTTTCTAAAATAATGCACAAATGTGTTGTACCCTTTTGTAGAGGTAACTACAATAAAACAGACCTAAAGTAGCTATTTTTGCCTTTCCAAAAGATGAAGAATTGGAAAAGAAACGGGTTGCTGCTATTCATTGAAAAGCTTTTGTTCCAATCAAACAATCTCGGGTTTGTTTTTATAGCCGATTTATGAGTTTAATTTTTTTTTTTTTTTTTTTTTTTTTTATTAAACGAAAAGAGAAAAAAAAAAGGACAATAACTGACTACATTGCGCATGCATGATTAATCCTATAACTTTTTGAAACAGTGTGAAAGGAAATACTTTAAAATTTTTTAAATATCTGTAACGTTTTTTCATGATATTCAGATGGAAAAATGGAAATTTAACTATTAACCCTCTCGCTGCGCAACCCGAGATTTCATCGGGCATGCATTTTCCCGTCTAATTAACTCTCCTTGATCATACCCACCAGTTATTTTTTTTCTAAATTTTGCCATATCTAATCGGAGAAATTTCCCGATTGAATAAGACGAAAATTTTTGTTTTAAAAAACCGGTGGCAAAAGAATAAAAATTCTTAAAAGACGCTCGTCGCGAAGGAGTTAAATACGCAAATTTCGAAGCTATTTTGATAAAACAGCTACGCAGCGAGAGGGTTAAACAAGATTTTATACAGGATAATAATAAAAATTAATTTTTGTAAGATAATTAACAAATTAACAAATTTTATTAGAAAATTTTTGTTTTTATGCTACAAATACTCAAAATTGCACTTTTCTTACCATGGCTTTTTCTTTTGGACATAAAATACATGTGATATGATTCACATTCCATATATATATATATATATATATAAAAGCAAAATTTCTTGCATTATTATTCAGAGCTTGGCAGCTCATTTTAAGTGTTTATAATAGGCAGTTCATATTTTACTTTAAAGTAGCAAACAGCTTACTTTTTAAAATGTTAGATCAATAGTAAACAACAACGAAAGTTGAAGAAGTGATTAGATGTAATCAAATCAACTGAACACTGGTGTTGATCGGCCGATTTGCCGAGACGTCGAAAATCAGCTCTTATCTGTAAGATGGTGTTGTTTGAATTTGCAAACACACATAACATTGTATTTCATCTAGACAATTGTAAACCGTAATTTGGCCACCTGACACAAACTTTTACAACTTGGTGGGATGTTTTGGATCTATACACCATACTTTTTGGACCCTGCGCCCCCCCCGATTACCATTTATTTGCATCACTTCAAAATAGTTTAAACTAAAAAATATCAAACAAACTTTCTTGAAAATCTTGAAAAGTGACCTGAATTAAGTTCTTTAGACAGATTATCTATGAATGCGGGATAATACAGCTACCAGAGAAAAAAAAGTTCAAACAGAATGGCTCATACCATAGATTAAATGTTATTCTTACTAAATAAAAGTTTGCTTTAAAATCTGTCAAGAAAACGGGATGAGTTTTTGCATCAACTCAATTTTAAAATACGAAATAACATCTTGAAAATGAGTGTTTTTTTTTTAGGAAGAATCTCAAATACTGCTGCTTAAAATATCGCCAACAAAGAATTCCAGAAACCCTCAAACTCTGTAGCCGGATCGCTAAGTTTTCTAAACTATTCATGGTGTATTGAAAGCTAAAATGCAGACCAAAAAATTCAATTTCAGGGAGAAAAAAAAGTTTATTCCAAATTCAGAAACAAAAAATCAGTAAAACAAGATAAGCAAACGGAATTATTTCCGGTTTATTTTCTTCGGGTAGAGCTATTGATTCGAGGAAAAGATCTGGGGAAAAACAGGAGATTTCCGTTACTTCGTATATCACTCAGGGCTCAATGTCATTAACCTGAAAACTGAAGAGACGGGATGTATCGATTGAAAAGGTGGGATATGTCAAGATATGTATCCTAGAGAAAAATAAGAACATGCCACATTACATTTAGATTGTGTTTGTGGGACTGGATTGATCAAAACAATGTGAAAATATTTGCTTTTAAAAATAGAAAATATAAAAAAATTAAAACTATTGCTCTATCTTTAGGGTTCTGCACTTAAAAAGTCAAAATGGAACCATTATAAGATCATTCGTGCGTCTATATTTTTTTTTATATCATAGATCCGAATAAATAAATCATAATCTTAGCTTACAGACATTCGAAATGCATATTTTTTAAAATTATCACGTTATGTGTTCTAGCGTATTTTTTTTAATGCATTTTTTGTTACGTTCCATACATGAGGACTCCAGAAGCCAAGGGGTATATAAGCAGTGTTGTAATCGTAGAAAAACCAGGGGATATACGCTATAGTTTTATTTGAAAAACAGAGGATATACGAAGCTTCTGAAAAAACTTCAAAAAGTATACGGAGTATACCTCCGTATACCCTCCACTGTACCCCTGGGTATAAGTGACAAAATTGAAAAACAGAGCTAAGTGCACAGGCTATCGGAAATAAGACTATTAGTTTGAAGGTAAAGAAATACAAGTGATTTTCTAATGATGTGTATGCGTTCTAGAAATCAACTTCTTATATCTTTAAACTAATTAATTTCTTAACCTCTACTTAAATTAAAAAATATATATTGTATTCCACTTTTCTGTGACAGTTATTGAAATAAGAGTTCAAAGACCGCTATGAAATAAGCAACAGTTTCATATTTTGATTCAGTCGATAACTATTGATGTTTAATTTTGAACTCAATTTACTCCACATCTATATTTTGTCACTTGTATCCCTTGGCTTCTGTGGGGTTCTCATATACGGTGCAATAATGGGTATTATAATAATTACAAAAATTATCAGAATTTCTGGTATGAATTCGGAATTTCTGAATAAAAATTTTACATATGGACACAAATGGGTATATAATTTTATTAGCCGCAGTTATTTATGTAAAATTTTTAAAGATAGTTATGAAATAAATTGTTTTTAAGACTTAAATACGATGATTCTACCTTTATTTTTAATAATAGTGATAATGTTATTAGTCTCTAAAAAAATAAATGCTTTTTTTAGTTGTACATAAAAATACTAATTGCAATATATAATATACAAAGTATTTCTATACAAATCTAGACAACACATAATTATTATGCATATTGTATTATTATAAATATTATACATATTCTCATATTTAAGACGCTTACATTTATCATATAAATAAAAAAAAAATAGCGTATTTGTTTTTAGTATTTTTTCAGTTCATTTTGCAATATTTTAAAGTGATAAGCAGCAAATTTGATAAAACAAGAAGTCAGGTACAAATGGTTTAACCTAATCTTCATTGAATTTGCTCAGTAACAATAATTTACCATTTTATTTCTCGGTTAAATTCTTTTTTATAAGTTTTCGTTTTCCAGATTTTTACGATTTATCTGATAATCTAAAACAAATAAGTAGATTTTAGGGTCTTTCTTTTCTAATACCTTATAAAGTTCTTTATAGATCAGATTTATTTTGAATGGTCGTTTACTCTCTTGCTATTGATTTTTATCTTTTCGTCTGTTTTATAGCATTAATGACGTAGCTTGGTTTCGCTGAGTAAAAGGAAATTTAAAAGTTCTATTTC
Organism: Maratus speciosus; assembly: GCA_963932465.1. Classification (NCBI taxonomy): domain Eukaryota; kingdom Metazoa; phylum Arthropoda; class Arachnida; order Araneae; family Salticidae; genus Maratus; species Maratus speciosus. Next base: position 111,929,396 of record OZ010799.1, on the reverse strand, counting down.
TCCGAATCAATAACTTATTTCTAGAAGTTACTTTTAAAGAAGTTGTAAATTGTTTTCTTATTTTGAAGTATACAGCTGGAAATATTTTTTCGGTTTTCTTTTGATATTATTTTCAATGTAAGATATTCTTTAGGAGTGGGTCTGTTATTAGAACATTCTCAACCACATATTTTCATCTTGGCCCCACCCTGCACGATTTTTTTTCTTTTGGAAATATTTTTTTTTTTTTTTTACATTCAAATTTACGGTTATTTACCACAAATTGTTAATAATAATTGTTCCCCTTATTTAACTGCATAATTCTTTGATTACACAAGGCGAGTATTTTTTTTTTTTAAATATAGGAACAATCAGCAACTGAATAGATTTATTAAAGTTGAAATTTCAATTGATTCACATGTTCATCATCGTGAAATGTAGGGTTAATAGTAAGCCCCAATTATAGGCATTAATCTTCATATTGCAATATTTTTACAAAATGATATTTTCTATTCTTGTTTACATTACATATCTATTGTATATGAGGAGTATAGGTGCAGATTCCCAAAATCTGTAAGGAGCCAATGGCTCCTAAACCCAAAAAATCCAGGGGCCACATAGTGAAACAAACGCATAAAAACAATAGAGTTTATACACTATAATGGCCAAAGGTGACCGCTCACTTGCGATTTTAGACGTTTTGTTAAATATTTAGAAAAATACATGAGGAATTAACCTGAAACTGCAGGTGTGTAAACAATATAGTTTAGGTCATATATTTCCGCGAAGATTTTTTCCCGAAACCCCATAGGGGACTGCCAACAAATTGGAAAAGAACGAATATCTTTTGGATAACCCTGTAAAGACTAAATGTAGCAAAAGCGTTCAAACTCGAGATTATTACTAAGTGGCTTATTGTAATACACTGTGTTCATTTTTATGAAGATAGCATGTATATTCATAAAGAAATTAAGGTTTTTATAAAAACAGTCCCAAATTTCGCCAAGTTTTTTGCTTATAATTTGCAGAGTTCTTAATATAAAAAAAGTTCTTTTCAGAAAATATGACAAATAATATTGTACACAATACTCTGCAATCAGAATTAAAAAATAATAAAAATTGGATGAAAAATGAGCAGGTTTTCTAAAACATGTTTCACTGCGCATGCGCGAATGCAATAAAAATGTAATATGCATAATGTATTAGCTAAGTATACCGGGAAACTTTTGTGAAAGTCTCAAATTCATAGCTTGAAAATTCTGAAAATTATCGTCGATAGAATAAGCTCGAAATCCGTTGTTCCCAAAAAGAAGCAAAAAGATGAGGGGTTGTATCAAATATCTGTTGATTAGTGCCAAGATCGCGTACACAATATTGCACGTAGTACTATATTTGGATACAACCTCTCATCTTTTTGCTTCATTTTGGGAACAACGGATTTCGATCTTATTCTATCTACGATAATTTTCAGAACTTTCAAAGCTATGATTTTGAGACTTTCACAAAAGTTGCTCTATATACTTAGCTAATACATTATGCATATAATATTTTGATTGCATTCGCGCATGCGCAGTGAAATATGTTTTAGTAAACCTGCTCATTTTTTATCCAATTATTATTTTTTAATTCTGATTGCAGAGTATTGTGTACAATGTTGCTTGTCATATTTTCTGAAAAGAACTTTTTTCTTCGTGCCCTTTGTGGGGGGTCTTTCTAAGGGAACCTAACACGTATTTACGCATGGAAATCCATGGCTCGAAGAAAATCACGAAAACTCCGAACGATTAGGCCGACGGGCGCGATTGGGTTCGAACCCAGTTTACGAAAAGAAAAAAAGTTAAAACTTTACAAGCCCATATCATTTAGACAACACAGAATCGGTCCGGAAAACTTCGATTCTGAACCCCGTGTTTCCTGTCGGCACAACATTGGACTGAGCGGACACTATTACAAAATTCGTATCCAGCTAGTGACTTCAGTCATGGGGAACAGAATTTTGAAACGACCAAAAATAATCAAATACGTGAAGCTATTTTATAGTTAAAATACAATCTATATACAGTAGAGCGCCGATTATCCGAACTCCAATAATCCGAACAGCCAATTTCTCTCAAAAAATATTTTTTAACCTAACTTCCAATTATCCGAACAGCCTATTTCTCTAAAAAAAGACCAATTATTCAAACACTCTATTAGACCTGGATATCAGATTTTAAATGATGATGAGATTGTGGATGATATTCAAGACGAAACAGAAATTGAAAACGAATGCTCTGAAAATGATCATGGTCCATCACATAACGGAGCTTTTGAATGTTTGGAAACAGCTGGGAAATGGTTCGAACGGCAGAAGAATGCTGATCCTATTCAACTAACATATTTAAGAAGAATTCGAGATATGGCAGCATGGAAAAGAATGTCTTCTTTGAAGCAAGCAACAATCGAAAGCTTTTTTACTTAAATTATAATCTCTGGCGTTCAGAAAATGATAATAAAAAGTTTTAAAAAAAAATTAAAAAGACAAAAATTAATTTTTAAACATGTCAGCATTAACTAGTGCTGTCAGTAATGCGTGGATAAAGTGTGAAGATTTTTGTATAGTCCATCCGTTAAATTGTCTGTCCATTTATCCGAACTTTTGCTTATCCGAACTAGGGTCGGTCCCGACTTGTTCGGATAATCGGCGCTCTACTGAATTTTAATTAACTTAAGGTAACTTTGGTGAGATTTGAGACAGGAAAAAATTCATGAAAAAAAAAATTATGTACGATGATAACCATCTTCTACGATATTCACAATTCTTACGATGGTTGTACGTAATTTTTAAAAGCTGGAATGATTTCTGCCTCGATGATGCTACTTTTTTTTAAAATAACCTATAAGTTACGTAATCAAACAGTAATATTTAATTCAAAGAATAGAATGCAATAATTTTTTTTATGCCTTTTAAACGAAATAATTAACCATAAATGCCTGCATGAAAACCCTATTAATATCATTTCTTTCATGTGTTGTATATGAAAGAATAAAAATCGCAAAAGTAAAAAAAAAAAAAAAATCTTCAACAATTCTCGGTTGAATAAATCAAACCAATGTTTCAACTGAAAATAAATCCTTAAAATGATCAAATGCTGATTTAACTTCGAAGCATTAATTGGAAAAACGAACGGGTAAATGTACTCGAGGGCATGAAGGAAATTCAGATGTTTACATTGTACTTAATTGAACAAATTAATGCCAGGTAATATCTAAAAAATTATAAACTAATTAAGTGAAAATTCCGGTAGAAATTTATCAATTATCTAAATTTTAATCAAAATGTATCGATTAATCTTATTCTAAACGAAATCTTTGTGGAAAGGGAGACTTTAACATCATGCACTAGACAACTGTAATTTCTTAGATTCATTATTGTATATTTGTTCCTAACATAGAGTCCCGCATCGTGTCGGGTAACCTGATTTTATCAGAACCCTACCAGGCTCGTTGTTTCAGTCGTTACATAGTACAATGTTTATAAAGGATTGACGCTCTTTTTTTTTTTTTTTTTTGTCGCTTTCCGGGTTCGGTTCGGGTTGACTTTGAAAGTATCGGTTTCAGGTTTGGTTTTGACTCTTTCGGGTAGGGCTTATGTTGACCCGATTTTTCGAAAGTACCGAGTTTTATTTTGCGGAAAAAAAAAACCCCTACATATTTGAATATTAATGAGTGTGTATGTTTTTTTTTTGTATGTACATAAAAGCTAAAATTGATATTAAAGATGTATATTGTAGACTAAATTTAATTATATTAAAACAGATTTTTTTTCCACTTCGGTTCAAGTCGGGTTTTAGGTTGAATTTTTTTTTTTTGTCGGGTTTTGGTTTCAATTTAAGCAGAATTTTCGGGTTTTTAAGTGTTTAAATTGCACTAATCCACTAATTTTCGTTATAACAAGCATTCGCTTAGCCCTTTCAAAGGCAGTGGCACGTTTATGAAACCATTTAATTTTATTATCCAAATGCCATAATAGCACCTGAATTTCGGTACAAAAATTTTCCGTTTATTATGCATGTGAAAGATAGCTTTTTCTTATTCCCAAACAAATTTGTACGTAAATTCCGGTGTCATTCATTCATTTCAACATTTTAGCAGTGGAAGTGCTTTACCCCGGAAAGGGTAAGAGATTTCCAACTTGTTCAATTGGTTACGAAAGACCTCTGTATAGTTTTAAACATATCACATTAGTACCGATCCATCATTTTGTTGGTCACTCCTGCTATATGTTTTACGGTAGAATCAATACATGTGAAATACTATACAAAACAGTTGACATTATATGAAGTGCACTTTTCTCAGGAACAACCGAAGCGATTTCAATATTTTTAAAAAATATTTTTGGCAGTAGTTATATCATAAAATGACCGTTCAACAAGAAACAATCGTTAAAGATGAAATAGGCGATTTCGCAAACAAAACTTTCAGGATTTTAGTAAAATTAATTGGTGTTACAAAAGATGGGGGGAAAAAAGAAGGATCGAAATATAGCTAATTATACCAAATCTGGGGGAGACCTACATCCAGCAGTGGATTGAAAACGGTTGATGATGATGATGATGATACAGGGTGTTGCCGAATTCGACCGACAAATTAAGAGGGATGATACTAGGCATAAAGAAGATGAAAAATGACCACAGAATATGGGGTCGCAAGCCACGTATTTAATCAAAAATACAGGGAGTTCTACCCTAACTCAATTTGGGTTGAGGGTAATAACTTTCAGAAAACTGAAGTATATTATAATAAAACTTTGGTACTTGTTAGTTATCCCGTCGACCAATTTCGCCAAATTATATAAATCGCCAAATTACCCGCCAAAGTATACAAATAAACATAACTTTTATTTTAAATAACGAAAGAACAAATAAATTAGTATAATATTAATAAAAATACAAATAAAAAACGTCGAAATAAAAATCACTTGATGACGTAAACACGTGTTGTCAAGTGAATGTGACATTTACAATCAACCATTATTGGCATTTAATAATGAAAACTAAACTACCCTTTCTCGAGATCAATAGCTTATTTCTTAGTTTCTTTCTGTGAAAGTTTTAAGAGCTTTCTTATTTCAAAATTGGCGGAAACAACTTTTGATTTTTTCTGTTTCAAATTGTTTTGATTATAAGCGAATCTGAATTTTTATTTCAATACACTATCATTATCCCAAGAAGGTAAAATGTTTTTAAAATGATACTTGGGAAAATACAAGTTAGATCAAAAATTGTTTCTGTTATTTGTAAGCATCTGAGTGTATTTAGTTTCACTTATATGATGCTTTAAAATGTATATCTCCCTGCTGTTGCAAATTGTTTTAGGATTGAATTTACCTAAAATTTTAATTTATTATTATTATATGCATTTAATTAATTTTACTAGATTGACTAAAGATAAGTCAAATTGAAAATGTGCTAAATTAAACTAAATTCCCGTTCTTTCCCAATTCGTATGACCAATCTTCAAAATTTCAGGGTTTCTTTTCCAAATAGATAAAAAAAAAACTTTCACTCAAAGTACCTCTCTATTTCAAATGACAGTTTCCTTTTTCGCGATTGAACTTTTTTTTTTTACTTTTCAACGTTTCACGACTCTACGACTTTAATGACCTAGTTTGATTTCACTGAGTAAAAGTAAATTTGAAACAATCCTTTCTCGAGATCAATAGCTTATTTCTTAGTTTCTTTCAGTGAAAGTTTTAAGAGCTTTCTTATTTCAAATTCGGCGGAAACAATTTTTCATTTTTCCTGTTTGAAATAGTTTCGATAATAAGAGAATATGCCTTAGTTTTATGCTTTAAAATGATACTTAGGAAATACTGTAGTTTAGATAAAATTAAAAATTTGTCTGTTACTTGTAAATATCTGAGTGTATTTATAGTTTCAATTATATGGTCTTTTAAAACGTACATCCTCACGCCGTTGGAAATATCGTGACTGAATTTACCAAAAATATTTTTTTTTTTTCACTTAATTTTACTAGATTGATCGAAGATAATACACTTGATTCTACTATTTTAAAATGCAATATCTGTTAAGTTTCACTTCTTTTCCAAATTCGTATGAGCAATCTTAAAAATTTTTACAGTTTCTCTTTGCAAATAGTTCATAAAAATCTTGCCCTCATACTAGCTCTCTATTTCAAATGATAGTTTCCCCTTTCGCCATAGAATTTTTATTTTCCCTTCAACGTTTTACGACATTAATGACGTAGTTTGGTTTCACTGAGTAAAAGTAAATTCGAAACTTCCTTATCTCAAGATCAATTGCTTATTTCTTAGTTCTTTTCGTGAAAGTTTTAAGAGCTTTCTTATTTCAAAGTAAGCTGAAACAACTTTTCATTTTTTCCTGTTTGAAATACTTTTGATTATAAGAGAATTTACCTCTTGTTTTAAAGTGAGACTTGCTTCAGAAATACAATAATTCAGATTAAAATAAAAAAATTGTTTCTATTATTTATCTGAATGCGTTTAGTTTCATTTATATGTTTTTTTAAAACGTATATCTTCCAGCCATTGCAAATATCTTGTGATTAAATTTCTCTAAATTTTATTAATATTTTTTTGCATTTACAGAAAAATTTCAGTTTTTGCAAATTCGTATAGGCAATCTTAAATTTTCAAGCAGATAAACAGCTTTCAGAATTTGAGGTCAGTATCTTATTTCTTTGGGGTTTTTTCCGCGAAAGTTTTAAGAACCTTCTTATTTCAAAGTAGCCGGAAACAACTTTTCACTTCTCCTGTTTGAAATCATTTTGATTATAAGTAATATTATGACCGAGAGATGTTACGACTGTAAGATATATACCTTGTGTTTTAAAATGATATTTAGGAAGTACTGTAGTTTAGATAAAATGTAAATACTTTTACTATTAGTATTTGCGTGTATTTAGTTTAATTTGTATGATCTTTTAGAACCTATTTTCTCCTGCTATTGCAAATATTTTGTGATCGATTTTATCTAAAATCTGAATTTTTTCATAATTACGAGAGTAAGTCATTAAGTAGGTCACAAACTGATATGAGAGGTCAGAAATTAGTGGTGTAAATTGTTTCCGAATACCCCAATAGGTGGCAGCATAATTCATCTATAAAATGTTAACTTCGAATTTATGAGACAGCAGTTGTACAAGATGTGCAGGGTCGTTCAAAAGTTGTTGACAAAGAGCGAAGTGGTCATCCAGTTGAGATTGTTGAAGAAGGAGTTGAGGAGTCTTGAGTTGAAGAATCAGTGCGGAAGGTTGAGGAAATGGTTAGAACTGACATGCGAACAACAAATGACAGCATATCAACCATTACCTCAATCTTCCGCATTAATTCTTCTGCCGCAATTGAGAGCGAAGTGGTTGTCCAGTTGAGATTGCGACAGAAGAATCAGTGCAGAAGGTTGAGGAAATGGTTGCTATGCTGTCTATTGTTGTTCGCAAGTCAGCTCTAACCATTTCCTCAACCTTCCTCACTGATTCTTCAACTCCTTCTTCAACAATCTCAACTGGATGACCACTTCGCACTTCGTCAACAACTTTTGAACGACCCTGCTCATCTTGTACAACTGCTGTCTCATAAATTGGAAATTAACATTTTATAGATGGATTATGCTGCCACCTATCGGCATATTTGGAAACAATTTACTACTAATTTTCGACCTCTCATATCAGCTTGTGACCTACTTATTGATTTACCCTCGTATTATTTTTGTACTTACTTAGTTCCACTAAATTGATTGAAGATTTATAGTAGAATACTTTATAGTCTTCTATTTTAAATGCGGTTTTGATAAAATTTCACAACGAAATAAATAGCTTTTAAAATTTCTGTTTCTTAATATATCAAAGTTCTTTCTTTCATACTACATCTCTATTTCATACGATATTTCCTCTTACGCGATTCGATTTTTATTTTCACTTCACCGTTTCACGACATTAATGACGTAGTTTGGTTTCACAGAGTAAAAAGTAAATTCGAAACTAATCCTTTCTCAGTTTCTCTGTAAAAGTTTTAAGAGCTTTCTTATTTTAAAGTAGACTGAAACAATTTTTCAGTTTATCTGTTTCAGATTGCTTGAATTATAGGGAATGTGGCATCAATTTTTTAAAGACTGCCATTACTTCAGGGATTATTTAGGTTTTAACACTATTTCTACCGGTGTCAAATGACACCTTTTAAAAGTTTTGATTTATGTTTATTTTGCTCGTTGTTTTTGAATGTAATAAGCATAAAAACGTCTTCAATGTACAAAAAATTATTTTTAATTGTTTCAATCTAAAAATTACCAATGAAAAATCATAAATCTATATCTTTTAAAAGATGTCATTTAACACCAATAGAAATTGTGTTAAACAAAGAAACTTGGAAAATATACCTTAGTAAAAATAAAATTGTCATTTATAAAAGAAAAGTGTTATAAGCGCCTGAGTGCTATTAGCATGCTTCCTAAAAATATGACATTTACATCTCACTTTGTTGGGCGGCAATTTATTACGAAATCTGTATTTTGAATCTACACAAGCCACGCCCTTTTCATGAAGTTTTTGTAATGTTGCTTGCCTAGTAAAAATACTCTTCTCAAATTTGTGCATTAGTAAATATTTAACAGTGTAAACGCACCACACAAAAAATATGAAATAAAATGGAGAAAGTTTTTTGAAGTTAAAAAGCAGGGGACATGATTAAAATCATGCTGGCAGTTAAAATGAAACATGATGACCATCAATGTGAATCACTAAGACTTTTAAAAATTACAAAGTTAGTATTACTAGGGGATCCAATTCGGGCCTCCCGGGTTACAGAATTTTTTTTTTTAATTATTAAAAACAAATGGATTGTTTATATTTAATATATTTTTAGATTGACCACTACCATAAATAAAATGAGATGTAATTTTCAAACAAATTGCATTTAAAAATACTCCCCCACCCCACCCCAATACGACGGTATAAAAATTGACAATGTGCGATAATTAGAAGTTTAAAAAATTGCAATAAAGATTATCAGTATTTAACAGTACAATGATACATCTGCTTTATTTTGCGGCTGGCTTCTGTAACGGAACGTTGATTTTTAGAGACGATAATTTAATTGCTGGTCGAAAGAAATAGGATATCGGAAACTAAAAAATTGTAGGAAAAATATCAGTAACATATTGGAATCAATTATGTATCTTGAATTTATTACAAGCGATACTTCCGTATTAGCCGGGAGTAAATAGCCGAAGAAATCGTCAAAGATTCCATTAATTACAATGGCCTTTTTAGGTGCGTTCGTAATTATATAAATACGTAGCACCTATAGTCGTCGTTCAGTCCGTCTGTCTGTCCGTCCGTCTGTCCGTCCGTCTGTCTGTCCGTCCGCATATAACAGAGCAAAAACTACCCGACCGAATGATCTGAAATTTTTAATATATAATTGCTGCAAAATTTTGTCGAGCCATTTCCAATTTTATGAAAATCGGATGTATAGTTTAATTACAGGGACAGTCAAAAGTTTTTCTTTACATTACGGCCAATGGAAAAAATTATTGCAAGTGAATTTTAATGATGTTACAGACTTCCGAATGGTCTGAAAGTTTTAATATATAATTGCTGCAAAATTTTGTCGAGCCATTTCCAATTTTATGAAAATCGGATGTATAGTTTAATTACAGGGACATCCAAAAGTTTTCCGTTACATTATGGCCAATGGGAAAAAATTATTGCAAATGCATTTTAATGATTTTACAGCCTCCCGAATGGTCTGAAATTTTAAATATATAATTGCTGCAAACTTTTGTCGAGCCATTTCAAATTTTATGAAAATCGAATGTATAGTTTAATTACAGGGACAGTCAAAAGTTTTCCGTTACATTACGGGGAATGGGGAAAATATTATTGTAAGTGCATTTTAATGATGTTACAGACTATGCACTTATGAAGCGCAAAAAAATATACATTCAGTACAATATGGGGTGCAAAAAATAATTATAAAACTAGTTATAATAAGAACGCACCTCATTTGCCACGTTTGACGAGCAATTTCCAACTTGTTTATTCTGATTTCAGTAGTTTAAATGCGTAGTTCGATCCCATGACTGTTAAATTTGTGTTTTATTTATATTAGTTTATTTATTTATTGAAATTTTAATTTCGTTATGGAATATTAGCTGGAAAGAAATTCTGAACTATTTATATTGGTTTGAAGTGCAAACAGGGCAATTTTTCGTAATCGGCCTGCACGCGACAGAGAGGGATTTTTTTAAAATAAAAAATCCTTCTTTAAATTATTTTAATAACCATTAAAAAATGCATAAATTGAGATACAGCTTCCGAACAAATTGCATCGGATGAACATTTCCCCCCTATTCTACGGTATTAAAATTGCAATGTTTAGAAGTTTTAAATTTTTTTGTAAAAGTGAGATTTATCTGTCAGGTTTTGCCATTGTTAGTATAACGTCACGTTACTCACGATTGAGATTTTGCTTTATGATAGATATTATTTCTAATTTAGGTTAAATAATGGATCGCGAATGTGATGTAATCGAGTGGTAAAAATGTGCCATTGTGTTTGGGTGAGGTATGGGCTTAGCATAGAAGTGGCAGAAATGATTGAGTATGGCCTTCCACAGTCAGTAGTTTACTATAACCGGGTGGTAAAAGTGTGTCATTGTGTTCGAGTGAGAGTATGGACATAACATAGAAGTGGCAGAAATTGTTGGAGTACTACCTTCGACAGTCGGAAACAGTTCACTGTAACCGGGTGGTAAAAGTGTGTCATTGTATTAGAGTGAGAGCATGGGCTATAGCATAGAAGTGGCAGAAATTATTGAAGTACGAGTACTGCATTCCACCTGCATTCATTTACAACGGAATAAGTTGGATAGAATCAATCTTAGCAGAATAATTGTGGGCGAATATTAATCATGACAATTGGAGATCACAGCCGTACAGATGGGTGACAAAATAACATGAACACCCATGCAAAATGCATGGTCCATTTCAAAGAAGAAGAACGCGCATGTCACTTTGCAGTCAATTCTTCCAACTAGTGGTTATGAAAAGCAAGGTATCAGACGCTCAATATCAGTCATAGGTTTTGCATGCGCTTACCATACGCTCTGAAAAACTCAATAATGACCGACCCGTCAGAGTTCGAAAAAGGAATGATTGTTTGAATGCAGTGCGCTGGTTGCTCCGTGACGGAAACAGCCAATTACTTGGGGCGTGCAAGGGGTACTGTATCAGCCGTTAGGACAGCGTACACAAAATGCGGTAAAGTGTCGTCTGTGAAGTACAACAGTGGACGGAAAAGAAAGCTTTCTGACAAGGATGGTCTCCGTATGGGCATATTCAGAAAAATCTGAAAAAAAAAATTACAGAGCGTTCTTCTCATGTGGATATATATGTTTAAAAAAATTTTTTTTGGCGGAACCTCGATAGAACGTTCGTAAAAAAATAATGAAAATTTCGTTTATTTGGCGATTTATCATCGATTGGCGATGAAATGAAATTTCGAAAAATACTTTTATATGTCGAATACTCTTTAACCCATTAAAGACGGAATTATTTTTTCTTACTAAAACACAAAAATTGCATTTCGCACCACTTTTTCAGAAAAAGCAATATTTTTCTTATTTTATAGCAGAGTGTCTGTCATTAAAGAAAAGGAAAATTTTTGTTCTAAATTACTGGTATTCAAACAGTAAAAGTGTTGACAGCTATGCTGTGACCATATGGTAACGCTAGTCCTTAATGGGTTAAGATAAGAATGTTTCATATCGAACTTGTTTTAATAAATTTAATGTAAATAACTTTAGTTTTGTCAGTTTTAGTTTCATTTAACTATAGTTTTGTCAAATATATACAGGGTGGCTACTAAATACTGTTACAAATATTCAGTCATTTTATTTTACAAATAGAAAATAGAAAATGATAACTACACTAATATGATGAACATCAGAGATGAAAGTTTACAGGGAAAAAATTTTACTCGAATTGACCGCTATCTTTATAGATTACCAAAGATAATCTCTTATGGCATTGTCAGACTGCGGCACGAATCATTTTAAGAGGTAATCTGTACCATTCGCGCAATATGAAAGCTTTATGAGAATCCAAACTTCTGTGTTTGTTGCTGTTTACTTTAGCCTCTAAAATACATCAGACGCAATAATCTAAAGGATTTAGATCCGGTGAAGAAGGTGGCCAATCTTCTTGCATGATCAAGTTTGGATAATTGACAGGGAGCCAAGCCCGTGTTGATTTAGCTCGGTGCGAAGGTGTAGAATCTTGCTGAAATGTCCAATTCTGTTTGGGATACAACCTTTCAGCTTGTGGGAATAAATGTGTAGCCAATATATCCTGTTTGTAATATTCGCATTGATTTTTATCCCTTTATCGATGAACTTCAAAGGCAATTTTCCATTGTTTGACACTGCAGCCCAAACCATAACAGAATTCTTGTTCTGAAAGCGTTTAACAGTTCGAAAGGTTTCAGGTATATCCTCGAGGGTTGCTGAATATACGACATCATTTTTAGCATTATAACACTGTTCAGTGCAAAATAGCTTCCCATCAGAAAATTTTATTCTGTCAACACTTTTCCTAACGTGCCGCTTCATCAATTTCTTCCTCCTTTGTGATGTTTTTATTCTTTGTGCAGCAGTCAAACATTGAATTTTTCTTTTGCGATAAGGGACATAACTCAGATCGTCATTTATAATAACTTGCATAGTTCTGCGACTCGCGTTCTCTTCTGCAGCCATTTTATTTGCAGAACGTTGTGGATTTCTTCACACCTTTTCACGAATTCTTTTGATGCGCTCTATTGTGCGAACTGAGCGTGGACTTCCAGGCCTAGATCAATCTTTAAATAGCTATTAGTATCCAATAATCGATTTATAGTTCTATATATAAATGTTCTATTAAAATTAAGGCATTTTAATTGCTTAAAGTTTTCACCAGCGGAAAATCTGCAATCAAAGAGCTGTTTAATCATCATTCTTTTGGCTTCCATCTTTAAAATAATTTTAAATATTTCCTTTATAACAAAATTCGTCTGCACTAATAGAAGATTGCCAAACGTTAAAATATAGAAATAAATTGTTTTACCAAACGATTAAAATTAATTCGTATTTTTTGGAGTGTTACAGTATTTAGTAGCCACCCTGTATATATATATTTATAATGAAAATTAAATATCAAATTTTATGAATTAAAACAAATTAAAATTGTTTCAATATCTCAAAATTAAGACCAATTGAGCACTGTCGATTCAGTTTTGTTGCTATGGAAATGGCGAATTCTTTGATATTGAAATGAATAACTGGTAAATGAATCTTGCCTTTACTTTGGAATACTCTTAAACACATGAAAGTATTTTTTATGTATGAAATTGTTTTTAAAGTAATAAAATTAAATAACAAGCAACATAAATATGTAACACGAAAAAATGTATTTATTAATACTAATTTATGTTAAAATTCATTAAATACTTTTTACACTCATTCTAAAAATCAATTAACAAACAATTTTCAGGTGCATTAAAATCGTTTGCTTTTTTGGCAAGGAAAAGTTCTGCTCGACAAATCGCGTGACGCTGTCGTCTTTTCGTGCCAAATACTCGAAAGTATTTTATTTTTTTACAGCTTTTCTACTGTAATTCCGCCGCTAAATTTGATCTTTTATTACATAAGTAGTTTAATTGGTATTTTTTTTTTTCAAATTATTCTGAGTATGCCCAGTAAGGAGACCTTCCTTGTGAGAGGGATAAAAGAGAGTTGACCCGCATAGCGGTCCGAAAGCGCAGGCAATCTTTATCCCAGATAACGTAAGAGATAAATAGTCATCTCCAGAATCTCATTTCAACAAGAACTGACCAAAGGGAACTTCATGCTTCGAATCTTTATGGAAGAGTTTCAATTCGTAAGCCATTGGTGACATCATGTCATGCTTTCCAGTGATGTCAATGGCGTAAAACACAAAAAAACTGGACTCCTCAACAGTTGCAACAAGTCATTTGGTCTGTTAAATCAAGCTTCACCATATTTCAGACAACTGGACGCGTCTATGTGTGGAGAAAGCCCACAGAAGCATTTTCTTCTGACTGTCTCTTACCGACTGTGCGCATGAAGGTAGTTCCCTTACAGCATGGGGGGCGATATCTTGGCGTGGTCTTGTGCCGCTTATTACTCTGCATGGGAAGTTTACAGCTGCTCACTATTTCGATATTCTGGGGATTCGTGTGCATCCTTTTCCCAGACTTTATTTCCAGGATAATGCCCACTTTATCAAGACGACAATGCTCCTATCCACACTGCTAAAATCATCCAAAAATGGTTTGAAGAGCATGAGGAGGAAATAGGACATCTCTTGGCCCCCCTCAGTCTCCTGACTTGAACATTATTGAATATTTGTGGGGATATTTGGAGTCAAAACTCCGTGCTCGATTTCCGCCACCATCTACGCTTTTGGAATTAGAGACTGCTCTCCACAAAGAATCGCTTCATATTCCTTTAAATGCTGTTCATGACCTCTATGAATCCACCCCATGTTGCATACAATCTGTAATTAAGTCAAAGTGTGGTCCAACCCTTTATTAATAAAGCTTTTCTCTTATTTCATAGGTGTTCGTATTATTTTGTCACCCATCTGTATGGGTCAACTATGACTATGAACCACTCATTGGTTCCAAACTCATCAGGACATACTTTAGATGTACAATGTAAGATATTTCAGGAAAAAAAATCTCCGAATTATCCGTAAATATCCCGGATTCGTCCGAGATTAACAATCATTCAAAAGGAAAAGGATCTAGAATAATCAGAAGAGCAATGTCAATGGACTCTTGAGCGGTGAAGACGAGTAATATGGTCTGCTGAATCAATGCACCTGTTTGTATTCCAAAGATGGCCGCTCTAAAGTAATGAGGAGAAGGAGAGCTGGGGAAGTTCAAATGTAAACATCCACCAAATTTGGCTTCACTGACAGGTCAATTGAACATGGTGTGGGGCGAAACTTAAACTCGAAATTTATGCAGAACCATATTGATAGCATACTAAGAAACTTTAGGCTGTTATTAAAGGAAGTGGTGTTATAACGTCTTATTAATGAATCTAAGATCATTATATGTATTTTTTTTTGTCCGGTATTTTTATGTATTTGATTCAAAATTTCTTCAAAAATGTAATAAAAATACATATTTCTGTTAAAAATTTACTAAATTTTTATGCAAGAAAAATCACATAGGTGGAACTGCGTATTCAGAACACTCTTTTAGTTCTGTTTTAAAATATGAGTACGGCCGTGACCTGTCAACAAAGTGTTAAATGATAACTGAAATCATTATTTTGAAAATATTAAAAATTATTAAAGTAGATGCCATAATTTGTGCTGTGCAAAAACGAATGATTTTTTTGTTTTGTTTTTTTATGTTCTATCTATTCTGTATTTTATTTCTATCTCCCTTTTAAAAAGGAAAAACAGCTCTGTGGGATGTTCTTTGTGCTGATATTTGCTGACGTACAACATACTGACTAAAACTTTCGCTCAGTTTGGGAATTCCTGTCAAGCTACAAAGACAAATGGCTCTGGATGTAGTCACCAAAGAGAATGATGCTGCTACATGTGAGTGAAACCTCCCAAGTGGTGAGGATCACAAATGTTATCCGATTAGTATTACTAATTGGAGCATTTAACTATACAGTTAACTGTCAGTCAAGGTATTTTTTTTACTATTTTGTATAGTATCAACTTTTATGCTCAGTTAATATTTACCTATTATATGCTTAGATTTTTTATAAGAAATAAGAATTTTAAAATATACAATTTGCTTTATTGCTTCAAAGTAATAAATAAAATATAAGACAATGGCGCTACATAACGAGGGTAGTCAATAATTATTGTCCCTAGTGTATATAAAATATTTGTACTGAGATGGTTGTTGTGGAATATTTAAAGCCTAACGTATTAGATACCTATATGCTCAGAACCGTAGCTGCTATATTCACATAGTTTTGGAGGGAGGAGTGAAAAGGGGGGGCGTGGGGGTGATAGGCTGATTTTTAGCTTATGGTTCTAGATTTGTAACAGTGAATGAGACGTAACTACTGTCGTTTGGATTCGGGATCATACTGCTGTAGCCACATCTCAACCACTGTCCAAATGTAGCCTCCTAAACTCCGAACCCGCATTCCACCCTCACATCTCTTTCTTAAAAACTCCCCAAAAATAGGTCTTTAAAACTTCACCCTCCCTCCAAAACTATGTTAATATAGCAGTTACGGTTCTGAAATTGAGCATATAGTCATTTAAGAGATTAGGCTTCGATATTCCACATCAACCATCGCAGTACAAATATTTTATATACATTAGGGACAATAATTATTGAACCACCCACGTATAATCAGAGAGGATGATACGGCTAAATGTAAGGGAAATTTTTCAAGTACGAGGATAATTGCAAATGATTTTTGATACTTTGGCATTAGTAATTGGTGGACTTAACTCTGAACTGATGCATCTCTTACTAATTTACACTATGTCGCACTAATTATGGTATTAATTTTTGCACACGATTAATAGCTTAAAATATAAGACAATTAAGATACATAAAATATAAAACAAACAGCCCTCCATATAATAACTAGAGAGGAAGATATGGCTAAATGTGAGCAAAATTTCCCAAGTAAGGATAATTGCGAATGATTTCTGATACTTTGGTATTAGTAATTAGTGGACTTAACTGATTTTTAGACATACTTTATTATTTTAAACTTAATTATACGGAATGGTAAAGATATCATGCGAACGGAATTTTTGTAACTGATTGAAAAAATGCCCAGGGCGGGAGTCGAACCCAAGACATTTAACTGCAGTTTAAGTCAAAGGTCTTAGGTTCAACTCCCGGCCTAGACATTTTTTTTTCAAGCAATAACCGATAATCGAGCGTAAAAGTAGGTACTACAAAGCGGTCAGAAATACATTAACTCACAGTTAACTAAATAATTAAATGCATGAATTAATAATATCCTATGAGAAAACATCTTTAATCATCACTAATTAAGAGGTTTTAGTTATATTATTATCTATTGACTGCATGCAGGCCTTGCATATTACAGCCTTGCATATTACTCTGCCTAAGGCGGAATCGATCGGGACCGATGTCCGCCTTATGCAAAATACCACCCCCCCCCCCCCACCAAAAAAAAATAATATATATATATATATATATATATATAAGTAAAATTAAAAAATGCACAAGTTGTATATTTTTTTACATTCGTAAGCTTTAGTACCGTTCTTTAAAATTAAATTTTTAATGAAACTGAAGTTTTTGTTAGATTTGTAGTGTTTAATAATATTAAAAAACATTATCCGAACACTGAAATAAATAGTATTGATTAGAAATGGCGTCAGTTCTGGAATTAACGAAAAATATTCACTTTAACAAATACAATCATATACCTCATCTTTAACATAGTTTCTAACGAGAGGGAAAATAATATTTTATCGATGCTAGTTTTTACTTCCGGTTTAACTAGCATTCTGCAGTAACACATTATTAGTTACATCGTGTTACTCATCTTTAAGGTTAAACTTTACCATATTTAACCATAAAGTTAAATATGTTTCTTTTGAATTAACCTCATTAATCCATTACGAAATTTAATTAAAATGTTCGAGACTATTTCATGTATATACATATCAGTTTCAAAGTTTCCTGAATCAAATGCATCTCATTTTTAAAATATTATTTTTTTTCGCCTTATGCAAAATTTTCGGTTCGGCTTGACCTTAAAACCTTTCCGTTTCCGCGTTAGGCAGATTCCGGCTTAAACAGCATGGATTAATGCTATTTGCTTGGGGTTCGCCGGGACTTTTTCAAATTTCCGCTTTAGGCAGATTTCCGGCTTACACAGAGTTCCGCCTTAGACATAATTTACTGTATTTTGAAGCAAAAAGGCAAATGCTTTTTTCTGCAAAGTAAAATTTATATTATTTCATGTGTAATAATATCGAAACATAGGCATATAATATCTAAATTTTAATTGAGCGTAAAATTTGATGTTGTACAAAATAGTAAGAAATATATTGACCCACGGTTAAGTGCACTAATTACTATTTCCACACCACCAGAAAACACTAAAAATCATCACCACTAGGAAGATTTCACTCCTATTTACCCATATCATTATATTTAGTGATTGCCTTCAAGGTCATTTATCTTTAAGCTTGGCAGGAATTCCCAAACTAGCATCAACAAATACTAGCACGTAAAAGATCCCATAGAGCTTGGTTTTCTTAAGTAGGAATAAAATACAAAACTGATAGAACATTAAAACTGCCAGTCAAAGGTCTTGAGTTCGAGTCTCGGCCTGTCTGTATATTTTTTCTTCCAGTTAGAAAAATTCAGTTCGTATGGTGTTTCGATATTACCCATGAAATAAAACATATATATTAGAGGGTATGCAATAATCTACGCATAATGAATGATTTTTATTTTTAGTTTTCAATTTTAATACTCTGTTTTTCATTCCTACATTCCTTTTATAAGAAAAGAAAGCTCTGTGGTATCTTTTACGTGCTAGTAGTTGTTGACGCACAACATTTCTAGGCTAAAACATTAGCTTAGTTCGGGAATTCCTGCCAAGCCAATAAGATAAATGAGCCTGCGTGTAGTTACTAAATAGAATTATGTGGCTAAATGGGAGTGAAACCTTCCTGGTTCCTAAGTGATGAGGATTTTGAGTGTTTTCTGGTAGTATGGAACTAATAATTGATGCACTTAACTCTGGGCCAATATATTTCTTACTATTTTGTACAGCATCAACTTTTACGACGGATTAATATTTAGGTATTACATGCTTATGTAAGAATATAAATTTTATTTTGCAAAATAATAATAATAATAATAATAATAATAATAATTTGCCTTATTGGTTCAAAATTATATATAAGATCAGCACGCAGTCACATGTAGATGATGATTATAGCTAAAACCTCCTATGTGGTGATGATTATCACTTTCGCTGCCGATCCTGCGCCAGCACGTGATTGGCGCGCGATCGGCAGCGAAAGAGATCAGAAATTTTAAATTGATACCAGAAATATCGAAAGAAGATATTTTACTTTATGTTATCACTGTCTTTTATTAAATAAAGCGTAAAATACTATTCTTTATTTCTGGTATGAACACTAAATTTCTGGATAAAAATGGAGGCCAAACTGGCAGATTTGTATGGTGGCACTCAACGTGTTAAGGGTATTTTCTGATATAATGATATTAGCAATTGGTACACTTTATTACGTAATTAACTATGAGTTAATGATTCTCACTGGTTTCTAGTATCGGCTTTTAAGCTCGATTAGTAGCTTACCGCTTAGACATTATACATGAGAATATACATTATATTCTGTGGGAAAAGAATTAAGTTATTGGTTTAAAAATAATACTTTAAGTGAAAAAATAATGCATCTAGCTACATATTAGAATAAAAATTATTCTTATGACGTAATTAAAATAAATGCGAATGATATGTCTTAAATCGAAAACTCTTTTTATTCGAATATTTACTACATTGCTCGTAGTTTCGTTATTACGTAAAAAAAAAAAAAAAAAAAAAAAAAAAAAAAAAAAAAAAAAAAAAACCAATTTAATAAATATACATTTAAATTGTGCAATTTTCAGTAATCGGAATGTCGTATGAAATTTCCGTAACATTACCCAATTTAGCCATTTACTTTACATTAATATTAATTTTAGCATTATTTTTTTTCAACAAGAAAAAATAAAAATTGCCGCTTAAAAATAAGCCAAACTATCACATTTTTCGCATTTCTTAAATATTATTGTATTATTAAAGGCGGATGGAAAATTTGAAAGAATCCAAGAAATTATTTTTTTTCCTTATACACACACGTGAAGTTCAGCAAATAAAACAAATGCTTATCACTTGTGACCAGTTCAGAAATTGCACGTTTTATCTAATGTGTCACAATCTCTCCCGTAATAGTAAAGATTAGTATTTCATTAAGTATGGAGAACGAAAATAGTTTTTCTTTTCTCTAAAGGATTAACCTGGTTTTTATGAGCGAGTCAATAGGTACTGTATTTCGCAGCGGGTCAGTTACGAAAGATGATGGATTAATAAAAGCTAAATCCTATTATCGGGTTCGGAGAAAAGTAGTTGGCTGCGTATATCTCGTCCAGGCAGTCACACATAAAAATAATATTAATTAAGTATAGTGTATTTATTTTGCTGATAAATCGAGGAAATTCTTTTTTTCTCTCTCTTAAAAAATAGTGAAATAATTGTTTCTCATTGGATTAGTTAAATTTTATGAGAGTAAGGAACAGGGGTGATTCTGAGTATGAAAAAAATTTCTGAAATTGATAGCAAATTTTCTGAAAGGTTACAACAGAGGGGGAAGGGGGGATTCACTCCCGGCACTAACTATGTGTTTTTTCTCGCCCCTTTGACGAAATTTGTGTTTTTCGCGATCTTTGACGAAATTTGCCGTTTTTTCGCAATCTTTTGACGAAATTTGCCGTTTTTTCGCAATCTTTTGACGAAATTTGCCGTTTTTTCGCAATCTTTTGACGAAATTTGCCGTTTTTTCGCAATCTTTTGACGAAATTTGCCGTTTTTTCGCAATCTTTTGACGAAATTTGCCGTTTTTTCGCAATCTTTTGACGAAATTTGCCGTTTTTTCGCAATCTTTTGACGAAATTTGCCGTTTTTTCGCAATCTTTTGACGAAATTTGCGGCTTTTTTCGCGATCTTCTGACGAAATTCGCGTTTTTCTCCCGATCTTTTAACGAAATTGGCGATTTTTCTTTGAACGATTGACGAAATTGATTTTTTTTGGTGACCATTTGTCGCAATTCGCGATATATTTTTATGTCCGAATTTTCGAATTTATGACCGATTTTTTTTTAATTTTCGGAAATGACTGCCTTAATTTTTCGGAACAGAATCACCCCTGGTAAGGAAACGGCATTTTGCGGAAGAAATAAATAAGAGGTTTCAGACTAAAATAATACTGTCCATGCAAAGTACATCTTTTGAGTTTTCTTTTGATGTAATATTCTAGATTTTCTCTCGAGTTTCTTGTATTAGAAACATCCTTTACATACAAAACAAGTTAAGTCTAACTTTATTGTAACGAGTAATGCCTTTGCTGGCTATAACCAGGTTCTCGCAGTAAACAAGTTCGAGCTCTAATTTTTTCTAAAAGATTATGTATTAAAGTTTTATTAAATCAGTAAAAATAGCTAAATTATCACATTTGCAGGCGTATTTTTCCGCTCTTTAATTAAAAGAATGAAATGAAATTATCAATTATAGTGCAGACCAATTTTATCCTTGTAATGTTTTACATGCTTAAAAAATTGAATGGGGGGAAAAAAATCAAAAGGAAGAAGGTAAAGGAATCACTCTTGCGGTTTTTAAAGTATAATTAAGAGAATGTTATTATATTCTAAATTTCTTTTTATTATTATTATTGCTTTCCATTACATACGCGTGCTCTTAATCTAATTAAGATCATTGTGCGAAAAATTCCTCTTGGCTACTTTGGTTCTAAGAATATTTGAAATTTTATGCTGCAATTCTAAACAACTACATATGTCGGGGAAGAGGTTATTACTTCACATTCATCTAGATAATACGTTATATCATTCCCATCTTCATTATTTTTTATAATGCTGTGTATGTATTGTGCAATGGAACGTTTCCTTTAAAAATATAAATAAAACACGGACATGTTTTGTAAATCTAAATATTTTTGCCTGTTACATTTGTACTTTTTATAATCACGTTTCTTGCAGTGTATCATTATACTGGATCAATCATTTGCTCCTTATTTTATCGTTGAAACAGAGTTATCGTTACACCCGAAGTCGCTGTAATTAAGTTCGAATGTATTTCCATTTTACTGATTAAAATAATCTCCTCATAAAAAAAGGTTAAATTTGAAAGTTTTTTTTTTTTTTAGAGGGAGCACAGAGTAATTTAATACTTTTGGTTCCTATAGATAAAACAGCTCTTTAATTCTGCTGAAACAAAAAGAGTGCTAATGATAAAATATTAGTTATGAGTGCACAAGGATAACTGTTCAAATAGGACGGTAGCAGTATTCATATGGCAGGAGCAGAGCTGAAGTATCAACAGGCCTTGATTAACGTCCGTGTGCTCCATAGATGTCACTTCTAAATTTGAGGTAAATATTGTTTGATGGAGCCAAGACGAAACCTAAATTATGGAAATTTAAAACAAGCATCAAGGCCGAATTTGTTAGAGAATAGCGCTCGTAGCTGAAGGGCTTCAGATGTTTCCCTGTCCTTGAAATAATGCCATATATGAGTATGCAAAATTCATTCACAGAAAACCTTTTTGGCAGTATTTCCGTCTTTTTCCAGAACTTTGGTACTTTGACTGTTTGTGTTTATACATCTTCGTGTTACGCATCCTGGTTAGACGCTTCCAACTCACATAGAAGGACTCCCCATCTTCCATAGAGGGTGTTGTTATCGCATCTTTAAGTTATGGACACTTTTCTTTAGATGTATCTGGAACAGCGCAGACGAACAGCTTACGAAATATTTCCTAATCTTACCCTTCATATCAAAACTCAGCTCTTTTCGTTTCGGATAAAAAACCACAGTATTAATAACTCCATCCTTTTCCTGTGATAATCTATCGCAACTAAAAGAAAATAAGGTGCATTTTTATTCATTACAGAGCTAATCTTCCAGGTGACACTGAGAATGTCACGCTAAAAAATTACTGTTGTTAAAACATATCATTGAAAGAAAATGTTCCAAACTAAAGTGTACGTACGTTTCTGATTTTTGTAACTTTTTGAAATGTGAAAATCTAAACTTTCAAATACCAAATGGTGTTTCCTTCAGGAAAAAAAAAATTACAGCAAGCTTTTTCCAAATGAGCTATTCCATGCCAGATAATCTTTTTTTCCTCCAGTATTTTTGCAACATTGTTAGATCGATTTTTCAGCCGTTTTACCTAATCCACCATCAGTTGAACTGGATGGCTTCATGACCTGACAGTGCATACGGATTACTTTTTCCATTTGCCTCTGGACCTTGGATTATAACAGTTGTTTTCAGAAGTTTTTTCAGCTTTAACTTTAAGCTCTTCAACAAATGTAAAGATATTGTACACCATCTTATATATGATTTCTGTTAGAAAGATAGATATCTCATGAAGCCGGCCGAACAAAATCCTGGAAGGGGCCAAGATTCTGGAGCAGATATGCAAATGACGTGATGTGAGGAAGCGTCACAATGTTTATTAGTCACTTTTAATATTTTAATAATCATAAACTGTTTAACTAACTGTTGAAATGTCAGTTAAAACTTGAGAGTAGGGCTAATTTTTATGTATACCCCACAAGAACCAGGCATGAAACAGAGAAATAGGAATAAAGGCGGGAAATCTTTTCCATCTATAGAAAGATGCCAAACTCTTACAAATTAGACACATTTTACAGTTATTTACAGAATAAAATTATATATAACTATACGTATGATTGTTATTTTCTTTTCGTAACTTAGAAAGTATTAAAAAGAAAATTAAACTTTAAATTAAAAGTGTTTTATAAATAGGACAATATATTCTAATCCAAAAAGAACCTTATGAAAGCTTCTTTCTCTTTTAAAGTTAAATTTTTTTTTTCCCTCTGTAAAGATACTTTAAATATCTTCAGTTACATGATTTTCATATGCTTACAACGTAAGCTTCCCTTAGAGTTGAAAGCTCTTTCGAAGAGCAATTCAGAAACAAACTCAAAAGATTTGAGAAAATGTCGGATTATTAAATTTTCGAACTCCCTCTCCCCCACATTATATACTTCTAATATTTTCTTTGTAATTTTGCATCAATCCAGAGAGTGACCAAAATTGTTTTAAAAGAGGTGGAATTCCTCCTTAAGGAATTCCACCTTAAAGGCTCTTGCACCAGGTTCTTTCATGCCTGGACAATTGCAAAAATTATCCAACTGGTTTGAAATGCGGTGGACACAACTGTTAAATATTCAGATATAACAGTATATCGCTCACCCGCAAGAAAATTGACACATCGACACAAATAAATTTCACAGGAGAGGCAAAAGAAAATGTGCATGATTTTACTGTAACATGAAATCCTTTAGCTCTGCACGCAGGAATAAAAACATGAATAAAAGGATAAAACCCTTAAGAATGAAGACGGGGAATGAGGTTTGGAGGGTTGGGTAATATCACTTCCCCATACAATCCACTCCTCTTCTGTGGTCACAAATGGACATATAGCGTAATAAAGTGATTTTTCATATAACTACACTTATGAAACTGTTTGGGTAGTAAGACGCACCTATGACAGACTTATTAGTGGAGTAAAATAAAAAATACATTTTTGCAAGATGTGTCACTTTTTTTGCGGGTGAGCCATATGTTTTGCTGAAATTTTATTTATCTATTGAAAAATTTTAGAACACTTTTATTTCACATTTTTGCGCATTTGCACAGTTCTTTTTGATTTAAGGAAGTAAAATATCAAAGTTCATAATTTCGTATTTGAATGAGAATAGCATCCTTTTCTAAAAAAAAAAATTCGATATGTTGGCGATATATTGCTGGTATCCTTAAACAGTTTAATTCTAACAGTACTACACAGCGTTATTGTTATTTTGTTAAAGCAACCGAGCGTGAAGTAACAAAATAAAACAAAGCAGATTTTAACTAAATATATTAACCATAATAACAAATACTGTAGGCTGCAAATTGTTAACATTCAATAAAAGAATTTTAAGAAAGTCGAGAAATAAAATTGAAGTTTTAAATGGTGTTATAAGTAAACTAAAAACTTCAAAAAAGGAAATGCACATTCCAAATACATTATTCAAAAATATATTATAACCTAAGACGTTAAAATCTTTAGTAAACAATTACAAACTTCCTGTTAAATTTACGCAACCATAAAATTTAAAAGTTAAAGCATTAAGTATATATTAACATACTTTGAAAATTAGACTAAATCATTAAGATTAAAACTTTTTACAACAAACATCTAAATGCATGACGTAATTTAATTTCCTTTCTTACATCATACACATTACCGGCTAAAAATAAGCAAAGTAAACAGAAAAGAGAACTATCAAGATTTAAGATATATTAGCATACCTTTGAAATTAGACCGAATTTAAACTGATTACAAACAAAGTATAGTTTAATGACGCAATATACAATTACTACCTTGTACAAGTAACATTTTTTCTGCTCACAAACATATTATTTTCAACAGCATAAGCAATTCAAGTAAAAAGAAATCTGAACCAGTTTCTATTGCAAAAGAGTGTGGAATCCTTCACAATGAAAAGAGAACGTGGTCAACAGGTCTCTGTGCTAAACAAGTTGTTAAAAAAGGAAGACAAAATTAAGAAAGCGCTGTTTAATAGACAAGATTCTCCTGACATTGCAAAAGATCTAACCGAAAGAAAAGAGAAAGAATGAAATATCTTTTAAATTCTCAAAAGGGTTTGGTTAATGGACAGTATTCTCGTTACGTCACAGTGGGAATAATGTGGTGTAAAAACAGCGGGTAACGCATTTGTTTACCTTACTGCGTCAGTTGATACAGCAGAAATACAGGTAAACAGTTGCCTAAAATACTGCAGATTTATTTTGTACGAATTACTTTCGATCAACACTTATATAAATATTAATTAAAATCCATATATACGTATTAACTAAAATTTTGAATTTTTATTTTATAAATAAAACAAAAAATATGCATGCCATTACTTTAAAATAGAGAAAACAATTCATGTATAACCCATACTTGCCCCTGAAAAGGTCTAAAACTCCGTATAAAATAAAATAAGCATAAATTTCCTAAACACAATGCTTTTCAACAGCACGGTTATGAATGCTATTCCCAAACAGACGAATTTTTGTAGCCTCGAACCCAAGGGAAGAATATGGTCCATTCACATTTTCCCTTCCAATATAGCTCAGAATGGGACACAATGGGGATAATTTTTATTCATTATTTTTGCACACTTCATTTTGTGTTAAAATTTTGCCAAACTTACGTTACATATAGCTTGCTTTTTTTAACTGAATAATAAAAATTTAATAACCAAACAGCTGACTTTTAAAAAGTTTAATTAGAAGAAATATAAACATTTTTTTTAAGGCTTCTCAAGTTCAATGCTCAACAAGCGCGAAGTTTTTTGACACAATGACGTACACATTTTGAAACGTAAAGATATAAAATTGGAAGACCTGACTATGGAAGCGATTTGGAATGCAAATGATTTTTCTATTTTTTGATAAATAAATTACCTATCGAGTTATAAGCCTGTTTGATTACGCGATAAGGCGTTTTTCTCCCTTCGTTGACTGTGTTTTCTGCTCTCGTGGAGAAATTCGGTTTAAAACGCCAACTTTGACAGTAATTTCTGTAAGATTTATTGTGTTTACAAAAACGGAAAACGCCTTTCAATTACATAGTTTCTGAATAACAACACCAGCTAGCTCTGAATAAAAATGTGTTTCCGAACAAAAATGAATTAAAACTTATGTCATAAAGTTGCCCCTTTGGATTTCAGAACAGTCTTAACTTACTTCCAGGGCCGTACAAAGAGAAAACTGCGTTCGAGGCAAAGTTTCAATTTGGCACACTCCTACATATTAAAGTTTCAATTTGACGCCCTATCTCTCCCGTCTCCTCTTCGTGGCAGGTGTCGCAAAATTTACAAAGAGCATAAACAGAAATAAATTGTATTGAATACCTATTTAGCCTTTATTTTGAACTTTAAAAAGGTTTAATTTTAATAACACATACTGGGTTCAACACCGCCGCGGCGAGTGGCCTCTTTCCGTCCGCAGCCCTTTAACCTTTCTTTCTATTATTCCGACTCTTTTGCGGAAGCCCGGTTTGTAGGTCCCCGGCCACGTCCCGAGTATAAGAGACTCTAGCGAATGCCAGGTTGAAAAAAATCCAACATAATTAAAAAAAATTAATTTAAATTCAGAAATTCCATAAAACTAAATAACATAAGAGAAAATTGCATTTGTATTATGGGAAACGGGTGTTGAAAAGGATGTATTTAACAGTATAGTATAACAGTTTGCAACACTTTTGGATTCCAAGAAAGAAACCACATGCTATTTTGAGAGTATCTTTTTTTCCCTAATACAGAAAGAAAATTCCCAACTCAGAAAAGAGAAGGTGGGCAAAAGAGACAATAAACCTAAAACAAGTTTTAAAATAGAAGAAGTCATTAGCCATAAATTTGTTTTGGGGTGGGGTAAGGGACAATGCCTTAACTTTGAAACGAAAAATGCACGTAGTTTCATTTTGAAAAAATTCTTGCTATGTATATACAATAGAACCTCGATTATTCGAAGTAATGAGGACCGAACATCTTTCGGAAAATCGAAATTTTCGGATAATCCAGAAAGCTTCCATTTTAAGATCAAGGCGAAATATATGCAACATTTCTTATTATGGTAACAACTGCTTAATAAAAATAAAGCAATAGCACAATAGAAACAAGAATAAATTACCTGAATTTTAATTTTGAAATTAAGTACCTTTTACATATATCACAAGGGGTTGAAAAAAGGTTTTGCTTGTCGCAGTTTCGATTGCCTTTGCTTTGAAGCTCTATCACGGAGTTTTTAATATCATTAGTTTACCAGTATCACAGTGTTTCAGCTGCTCCAACCATGCCAAACCTTTTGTATTCAAAAGTTTATAAGTGCTAATTTGTTCGTTTTCTTCGTTCCAGTCCGCAGTTTACGGGAGCTCAAGTTAAATTCAAAGGAACTCTAAGAAAAGGGATCGAAAATATTTATAGGTACTCGTGGTTCAGAAAGGACCGCTTGCACACAAAAAATATGAAAGTTAAACTTGCACACAAGGAATGTGATAGTAAGAAAAGCTGTAAAAATGGATTTCGGTTAACCGAGAGTTTCGGATAAAAAAGGTTCTACTGTACATATAATTTATTTTAACAAAAACACTCCGGAGGTTGGTAGTATAAATTTGGCGCCACCTCAATTTCCACGCCCAGAGCGACCACCCCTTTAGCACGGCCCTGCTTACTTCGCACGTTGGGAGAATTGCACGTTACACACAAACAAATATTAAACTATGAGCAAGCAGAAAATACACAGGCAATTAAAATAATAATAATAATTTAAACAAACTAACCAGAGTAGTACATTAGTATGTGCATTCTATTATATATTATATTTCGCATGAATGAGTTGTTTCTTTACAAATTCTAATAAAACAGATCTTTGGCATAGTATTTTAAAGAGGAAAAAGAAAGTGTGGAACACTTTGCAGTAAAAAGAGAAGATGTGGTCAGCAGGTCTCTGTACAAAACAAGTTGTCACAAGAAATATGATAAAATTAAAGGTGATGCAATTTAAAAGGTAAAATTCTCAGAATATTCGAAAGATTTCACCGAAAGAAAGAATAGGATGTCTCTTAATGTTTCGAAAAGTTTGTTAAATTCGTCGCAGACACATTCTTCTTTCGGCAGAAGAAAGCATGTAATCTACATTATAAAGCAAAAATACGTCTGCAAGAACCCAACAAAAAAATTCGTCAACCCGAAATCAGACTGCGATAAATTTCAATCCCAACCCGAAATGAAAGAAATTTAATCCATATTTTAATAAAATTGTGGAAAAATAGTCTATAATTATACCTTTAATATCAACTTTTTATTGTAAAAATTAATACATATACACTGATTAATATACAAATATACACCTTTTGTTCTTTTGAAAAAATATTCAGAACTTTTTTTTTAAAAATAATGGCCAAATTGACCGGAACCGGGTCGAGCTCGTGTAAAATCGGACTACCTAATCCGATCAGGGCTAACATTAGTACAATAAGATAGGGAACAATCTCCTGAAGTCCCTTGGATTTTCTCACAAATTTACTTAAAAACATTGATTATCACAGAAAGCAAATAAAATCCATATTTGTTTATTTATTTTCCAGTTTTGTTGAAAGTTTAAAAAGGGCACAGTTAATACCAATTAGAAAATCTTACTCCGGAGAAAGAAGTGATGCGCACATTATTTTAGCAGCTTTTGAATAAAATTTAATTATTAATACATTAAAATAAATAAATGAACATATATTATAAATTCAAATAATTACGATTAGAGTTTTATAATTAAAAGAGCTTCCCATTTAATTACGTAAAATTTAACACAAGTTTTTTTTATGTAATAATTTAAAATTGACCATAACAAAATTAACACAATATAAATATGAAGTTCTTTAATTTTATTCATACTTGTATTTTATTTAATTACCCAAATCAAAGAAGTGTGGATAATTAGGTTAATTAAAGTATTTTATAAATAATACAAGTCCTTTATTTATATCTGCATCTTTCAGTTTAATTTTATATAGAAGAATTCTATTAAGGTAATTAATGAGTTTTATAATTAGTAATTTAAATTATTACATTATTTTAATTTCGTTCTTGGAATGCAATAAGCACTGGAATTCAATTCAATTACTATGTGGTTTTGCTTTTTGAATAAATTATGGAAAGGAATGCAGAGCATTTTCAATAAGCTACAAGTTTTTTTTGTTTTTTTTTTTTTTTTTTTTTTATAATAATTTCAAATGGGAAAATGACCATTTAAAGATTAGTGTAAAAATATTAATTCGCCTTAATGCATGAAAAAAAAAAAGAAACAAGATTTATATTATGAAACGGCTCAGCTTCCAAAACGAAATGTTTTATTTAAAGAATTGCTTTTTGGCAGTTTATGACGAGGGGGGGGGGGGGGGGGTATAGAAGGCCAAAAAAAAGGGGGGGGGGCTTTCGGCATTTTTTCTGGTATAATATTTAAGATTTTAGCTACTGTTTTTTTTTTTTCATGTTATTTATTATCATTTGAAGGGCATTTCAATTGCTTTAAATTGAAAATTGATGACGTGGCTAGAGTTGTGTGGTTGGGTGTCCTAGCTTGCGCAACATGCACTTCCAATCGAGCGGAATCCAATAGATCACCAGAGTCGTCTGCAATCGATTTTCGTAAAGGATTATGAAAGTAGATAATATTGTCTGGAGCTTCAAGCACTTTGAGGTCAAAAAAATCAAAACCAACAAAGTGACGGCCATTTAAAAAGGTCTATTTTTTTTTACCCTCTTTTCACCCTTTGGCGTGCTTCTAAAAATGCTTATTTTTTTATAAAAATGGCTGAAAGCATTCCAAGTTCCAATAAATTATGTTCCCTTTAATTAAAAAAAAGAAATCGGTTTATTAGTGTTTGCGTTTCGATCCCGCCCAGTTTGAAAAAGAAGCCATTTTGCGTAAAATACGTTTATAGTTTTACACCATCTGTATAACGGCTTTGAAACAAACACATTGAGTGTAGAGAAACTATTGTAGGTTCTCTAATAGAGTGGTATAGAGGTCTGCACGGGCCGAAATTTCCAGGCCCGGGCCCGGCCCGACTCATCGAAAGAAAAATTCGGCCCGGCCCGATAAAAAAATTAAAAGTTCGGCCCGGCCCGGAAAAAGCTAAAATCTCGGCCCGAGACAAAAAAAAACCCGGTCCGAGTGAATTTTTTACAAAACATTGATTTTTACGTCGATTTGGTTAAAAATTTGTCTCGTACGAGGTAGCTCTGACCAAAAATATTTAACTTAACTTTTTATTCTCATGTTTATAATCTTCACTTTTAAAGAAGTGACACAGACTGCGATATTTATTTTTTTCTAACGAATCCCTATTTCTTGTATGTAAATGTTTAGGTTATCATTAATATTGTTAATCCATATTCCATGCATTAACATATATGTATTCCATGTATGCCAAATATCTGAAAAATTCTATACATTAAAATCTTCTAAGACGGAATTGCGTAGAAAAGAAAAAAAAAATGCTTTATAGACAAGTTCCATTCTTAGCAAGTGTAAATGTATCATATATTGTTTTCTTACGTATTAGTATATTAATTTTGCATGGATCAACACGTTTTTCAGTTTAAAACAGGGTTCTGTCATAGGCAGGTTCCTTTACACACTTACTATATTTTAATTTAGCTATATTTTAATAAGCGTAGAAATATACTATTCTTTAAAAAGAATAAATTTTAATGTTTAAGTGTAGAATAATGGCAATTTAAAAATGTATGCATTTTTTGCAAAAATTTTTGGGCCAGGCCTAATTTGACTGATCTTTGAATGGAGCTGGGCAAGCTGAGACAATGATTTTCATACGGGCTGAGTCAAAACTAGGGCTGAAAAGCTTGGGCCATGAAGACTAGGAATGAAACCAATCCCGACTCTGTACAGAAGAAATAAGTTAGGCGCGTCGCGGCCTGAGCCTTTAGAAATAAAGTATGGCCCGGCCCGAGCCTTCAAAAATAAAGTACGGCCCGTTCCCGGCCCGGCCCGAGTGCCGTGAATGAAAATCGGCCCGAGCCCGGCCCGCTGGCCGGGCCGGGCTCGGGCTTCGGGCTATGGCCCGGCCCGTGCAGATCTCTAGAGCGGTATCCGTAGCGCCTCCTATATAACGTCAGGATGCAATTTCATGCATGGATCCAGAAAGTTAAAACCTCCCGAGCGCTTAGGTGTTACAAAACAGGGGTCTAAGCCGAAGACTTCGAGTTCGACCAAATCGTTTTACAGGGATAATCTACAGACAATAGGGAATAGAAAAATTAAAAAAATACATATAATAAAATTTACTTTTTAAACCGAAAAAAATGCAAATTTCCCTTAAATAAACAATTCTTAACTTGCTTAAATAAACAATGTTGGCAGTTTAGATAAACAATTCCTAAATTTAAACAAACGTTTAAATTTGGCAATTAAAACAGCAACCAAAGCAAATCATAATAAAATTATATATGATTTCGAAGGTTTAAAGAAGACCTTTCAAAATAAAATTTTTGCTTGTGACAAATGCGAAAATACATATCAGTAAATAGTCAAAATTTTATTGCATAATTTTAAATTAGATATATAAATATATTTTTATATATCTAAATTAATTTTCCTAATAATTAAGCTAAATTAATTTTCCTAATAATTAATCTAAATTAACTTTCCCAATAATTATAAGAAAGTTAGAAAAATTAATCCTTCTTAATTTCCCAAACTTTATTTTATTCAATATTTTTTATTTTCCTATAACTCCATCTCCAAAAGTTATTTAGAATAACTTTTTTCTTTATGCAATCATATTGAGGGTCAATAAATTTAAGATTTTTTGGTGAATACCGAATATGATTTCACAAATCAATACTTAACTTTAAAAAGCAATACGTCTAAAACCCAAGATGAATTTGATCCTGAAAAAATGTTAACTAATCGATAAAAAACGGTTCCATATTCCTCCCCGCTTTTTCCCTTCAATGATCGATTTATTATTTATGCATTATTAATGCTTCGATGTTTATGCTACAACATTGCTATTGATTGAAACATTTCCAGTACGTAGTATGGATTTTCCTATTACTGAACCGACTTCTTATTCCTGTAACGGGCGAATTTGGTAACAGTGTTACAAAACATTGAATTTATTTCTGGGTGACTGGGCAAATAACTCCAGATGCAGAAAAAGTCACAGAAAGATACTAAAATAAATAATCATTATTTAACGTCTGATATATGATTTAAAAATAAAAAAAATATATTACAATTCATCAGACATACAAGTAAAAATTACATAAATACATTTAATACAATTAAAAAGCAAACTTTTCCAGCTAAATTTTAGCCCCTCATCAGTGCAATAAATAACATTCAAATGACCAGAAAACTATATATCATGTTTACAGTTAAAAATTATTAGCAGTTAAAATTTATTTAATTTTAACTGCTAATAATTTTTAATAGTTTATGAATATATAAATGACCAGATATAGTTTTCTGGTCATTTGAATGTTATTTATTGCACTGATGAGGGGCTAAAATTTAGCTCGAAAAGTTTGCTTTTTAATTGTATTAAATGTATTCATGTAATTTTTACTTGTATATCTGATGAATTGTAATATATTTTTTATAAGAAAAATACTGTTCAGAAAATACGTTGATAACAAACATTAATATAATTATAACATTGTAACTATAGTATCTAATCTTCTTCCTCTATAATAATAGAAATAGTGCGTATAAAAACTTTAAGGACAGCAAAAAAATGTAAAAATTTTGATAAATTTAAAATGCGATAATTGAAACGGTAATTTGATGTTGTTCATAATGTTGCAGACAGAAGAATGAAGTTCATCTGATGCGATTTAAAAACAAACAGAAGCATTACTAGATACGAAGCATCTACCCGATGGTATAATTTGTTTGACTAATTGAAAAAAATATCTTCAATCAACTAACCGAAGAAACAAAAACATTTATTATAACAACAAAAAAAGACACTTTGTACATCTTAAGCGTACATGCTATAACATTTCAACTAATTAGAGCATTTTTACCAAGGCCTTCTTACATTTCTTAAAAAACAAAAGTCCAATAATAAAACTGTTGCCATTTTACAAAAAGAAATCATATTATCAATAAAAACGTGATGAACAAAACAGTTTTTTTTATGCAAACAGATTAACAGATACAAAAAAATAATGTGAAAACCATGTCACGTGATCTCCCCTCTCTCGAGCTGAGATAAAAAATAGAAGATTACTCAATACATAAAATGAAGATACTAAAATAAAAGTCAACAAAATGTATCCGTGAGCTTTTTCACAATGTGTATTCCAAACGGAAGAGTCAAAACATATTAAAATATCTATTCACCTCCTTTATTGAGTCGTCATCAGAATGTGTAACAGAAATTACAAATACAATGCACATGAAAACCGAAAAAAAATCATTGAATACAAGTAAACATACAGCACCCCCTACATTTTCGCTATTGCACGTGTTCCTTCTATGTCGCGATGATTGGACAACTTGTGGAATCGTCTAATATAATTATACAATAGTTCTAATATAATTATACACATTTTATATACAAACATAATTGCTATAGATTTACTACACACATTCTTCGATATTGAAATAATATCGGAAAGTTTCAGAATTCTAAGGTTCTTACTGCCTGCAAGATGTTTATAAACAATTATAAAAGTTCTATTGAAATAAATGCTTTTTAAAGCTGCGGATATTTCCAAAAGTTCACCGTCTAAGGAAGTTATCTTAATATTTCACACAAAGCAGTTTGATGAAAATAACCTAAATCGTTACAATAATAATATTTTTCAATAATTTGTAGCTTAACTCTCAGTATTTATATGCGCTAATAGAATATTACAAGTAGTCTGATACTGTCTGTACTTAACAGATCTTTTCGTAAATACAAAAATGCTACAATAATAATTCTTATTCTTTAACTATAACTCTAACGACACATTTCGTAGACGTTCGCGGTAATTTTCTAGTTGAATATTCCCTACTGCAATTTTCCCGATATTCTAAACTACATTTCCTATCTATAATTTAAAATAGTTGAAAGTGCGCATAATTTTGAAAACACTGTAATTTTCTCTTTTTAGAATCTTGAACATAGTGGTTGAATGTTGTTTCCTCGGTTTGACCTTGCTCGTAATGAAACATTTAACTGGCTTAGACTCGCCTCTCGATGACTATTTTAAGTTTTAGAAGAGGTATTCCATAGGCAGTTCCAGTGGCATTCTGTGTAGTTTGCATTTCAAATAAATTTTTATCAATAACTTTGGAACAGATTTCACGCGCAATTACTAATATAAAACAGCATACGAAGAACTGTAAGTATTGGACGGTTTTCTATGTAAATAAAAACAGCCTAACCAACAAAAGTGAACACAGAAAAGCAAGTTCATGAATCAAAAGTGTTATTTAAATATGCAGAAGTCAAGAAAGCTAGTTCTGCGGCGAGTTTTGATTATGTGAAAGATCCAAAGACTCCAGTTATTGAATGCTGAAGTACTGTCAATATTACCCAGTCACTAAGAAATAATTTTGCGGACAAAGAAGGAGCATACTATAAGGAGTTAAATCTAATGGAAGAAGGAAATGCATAAATTTTAACGCTAAATCAACTACAGTTGTTTTATCAGTTTTATCTAGACAATCTACACAAATAGTTGAAAATACTGTTCTTGATACCCATTCAACATCTTCTGGATTTCAATGTAAGTAAAACTTGGATAATTCGAAATTGAAGGGACCAGAGAAAAGTTCGAAATATCCAAATACCCGAATTGCATAGATTCTCTCAAATAGAAGAGATAAATAAAAAAGATTAACTCCGCGATGAAAGATTTAACACAAACTTTATCCAAGAATACTACAACAATTTTTTCATTAAATCAAACATTTTCTACTTGCTTAATTATTAATTACTTTTAAGAAAAAAAGTCATATTTTTGACTGCTTCTTTTAATGCAATTTTTGAGTCATAGCATATGATTCCAACCTATCAATTGATACAAAAATAGAATCTTCTACATTAGACTAGTACTTAAATCTTCTGCAATAGATTCTCCTGCCGAACGGGTATGGTTGGTTGTATTTATGACGGCCAATTATCTGCACGAGGGATATAGGCCCAGGGGGGGGGGGGGAAGTGCCCTTCGTGGGTGTCTTTCTAAGGGAACCTAACCCGTATTAACGCTTGGAAATCCAAGGTTCGAAGAAAACCACGAAAACTCCGAACGATTAGGCCGACGGGCGCGATTGGGTTCGAACCCAGCACTTCCCGTCTACCAGCTTCGAGAGCAGAACCTCTCGGCCACTGGTGGGGCCCGAACGGGTATGGCGTCTTGGGATTTTGCCAAGCAAGATTTTACTTGGGTCAGAAAATTCCCTGGAAATCGCCAAATAGTGACATTCCAAGCCATCGCTTTTGTTTTCCTTAGAAAGACGGTTAAAATAAACTCAAAATATTTTGCACCTTTATTGAAAAAAATCCCAGGAACAATTTTTACTGCCAAACTTTAAGGGCAATCGTATAAAAAATTCGAATTATCCAAAATAAAATTCGAAATATCCACGATTTTTTTACATTATTTTGATACAGAATTCTAGGGACCGAGCAAAAAATTCTAATTATCCAGAATTTCGAATTAAACAAGTTCGAATTATCCAAGTTTTACTGTAGTTTTTTCTAAAATGAAACAACATCAAGTTCCTAGCTTGATTTATTTATTGAATAACAAACATACGACTTGTGTGCTTGACATGAGAGCCCGCTTATAAGTCGGAGACAAGATAGCACAAGGAAATATTACAACACAAGAGAAATACACCCTGGGAGTTCCACACAAAGAGTGTGTGCAATGGAACCAGCGGGAATCGAACCCACAAACTCTTACGCTCGCAAGCGATTAGCGGACTGGTGCTTTGACCATTCAGCCACACAGTCCCAGCTTGATTTATATAACTCTGTTTTCTTCTTTTTTTTAAATTTACGTTTTTTGAGCTGACCGGAGTAAAATTGTTGTGATGCTGTTCAAGAAATAGAAAGGTGTGTGGCAAAATGCCTAGCTACACATTTATAAGGGTACTGTTTTGGACAAATGAGTTTTGTAATTTGGCGTGCGATCGTGCGGTCCTGAATTATAAAATTTCGTGGATCAGCTACCTATTCTCCCATTCTTTAAGTTTTGCAAAGTGCGTATTTATCTCCAAAAATCTGGTTTTCACTATTATTTTTACAATGATATGTTAATTAGGTAACTGTGGTTGTGTAGTAGCTACACATAGTGCGGTAGGATTCAGCGGATTTAGAAAGGATCTCGCCCACGGGTAATGAAGTTTTCTCCATGATATTAATTCGCGTATACTTTGATTTCCGTCCGTACTACCAAGTTAGGACAGAGTAAGAGGTTATGAACTTTCAATTATTTGATAAGAAGATGAGTTTTCCGATTCAAATAAAGAAGTATCGGGATCCAAGGGTTCTGTTTACAGTTTATATTATCTTCTAAAGTTAATTTCTAATGTTCTAGTAAAGATCGGCGACGACACTGTTAATATAGTTAAAATTTAATAAGTTTGGGTAAGGAGTTTTCTTCTACCAGTTTCATAATTGATCGTTTGAATTAAATTTATCCGCTCCACTGCTAACCCTGCCTGCTTAACGTTTAAAATAAATATGTTGTGTTTGTTAAATAGAATGCCATATCTTCTATTCAAATTAACATTTAATGTTAAATTTTTCTGACAAATTAGTTAAGCCAATTGAAGATTAAAAAATAAAAATAAAATTCATACACTATAATACTTAAAACACCCTAAAAAATTAGATTCCGTTCAAATGAAATCGAAATAAATCTTAGACTCTTTTTTTTAAGTTTTGTATTTTGCCAGCATCTTATTTTATGCACAATTGTCATAAACATAATACAAAATCTGCAATACAAATATTTTCAATTAAAAATGGAAGAAGTCTAAGATTTATTTCGATTCGATTTGAACGGAATCTAATTTTTTAGGGTGTTTTAAGTATCATATTGTTTGAATTTTATTTTTATTTTTTAATCTTCAATTGGCTTAACTAATTTGTTACAAAAATTTAACATTAAATGTAGAACTAACTGAATGAAACTTCTTAATATCTGTCCTTTCTCGGGCTTAAACAATGTAGGAAATAAATTTTGTTTTTTAAATTTGTTCTTCAAATTATGTTTTTGTTTAATTTTTACTTTCCTTGTTGGGGAATTCTGTAGTGAATAAGTTTTTATCATTTTAAGTACTGACAGTAATTATAATTATAAACTAAACGACCAAATATGTGGCCAAGGGCGTGAACAGGTTAAGGTAACAACATCGTTGGGGAAAATGAACTAAAGTCTGGTTTTCGTGTAATACTTCAACAGAAATTATTATTTGATGTATATAAAAGAAACTGATAAACTTTATTACATCATTATCTATATTTTGCTATCTATCTGTATTTATACTAAAACCAGGGCTTAATTTGCGCCGAAATTAATTTACTTCTCTGTTTTTAGTAAATATTTAAATATTGGTCGGAATTCACCGCAGCTCATAAATACAAGGCTGCGGAGCGCAGTGCAATTCGTAGCTATGCATTTTATGAAAAAATGCACAGCTACGAACTATCCCTTTTTTGTGTTAACACTATTTCCGAATCATAATCCTTACCATATTTAATCGCAGAATTCTGCAATTAATTAATACTAAAACTAGGTAAAGATTGAGATTCGGAAGGAGGATAACTAAAAAGTGGAATAATTGACAGCTAAAATATATGCTGATAGATATTTTTAAATTTTTTTATTTTGCTAAAAGGAAAAAAAAAATCTTTAAATTTTGCAAATAATGTACGAAATATAAATATGCAGGTTGGAGTGACTGGGGGAAGGGGGTGGGGGTGGGGTGTAGGAGGAAACGGTACAGTTGTTGTACTGGTACCGCATAATATTAGGGCTCCGGTACAATTAAGCCCTGATTAAAAAAATAATTTCTAATTTTGTTGTTAGGTACAAAAGCACAATTGTATAAGAGAACCCAATTTGTGCGTGAAACCAGTCTCTAAATTCGAGATAAAATTATCGTGACATGCAAACCACAGCAATAATCACCTCAGAAACCCAAAGCAATTATTCGGAGGCGGATACAGCATGACTTAAATGCTTTATTACGAGCAAAGTCAAGCCATGAAAGCCAAGGGAACAACTTTCAACCATTGTATTTAGGATTCTAGAAGGAGAAAATTATGATGCTCGCAGAATTATACGCATTTTCAACTGTGTTACATGACAGAGGCAGAAAAGCAGCTTCGAATGTCGTGGGAAATTGCATAAGGGAATATTCACCGAGAAAGTTACTCCGAACGTCTGCAGGCGTAACTTTCTAGATAGCACTTTCTCAGTAACATAGTTATAGTTAGCGAATTCTGTTAAAACAGCAAATTGTTATTTTAGTATTTTTGCATATTCTCAATCAGTCTGTAAAATACTAAAAATATCAAAACCAGCTTAATACTTAATTTAATAAAACACAGAGTTAAACTATAAATAATATATATATACATATATATACAGTAGAATCTCTTTTATCCGAAACTCTTTTAACCGAAACTCTCGGTTAACCGAAACCCATTTTTAAAGATTTTTTTTATTATTATTATCACATTCTTTGAGTGCAAATCCATTTTGAAAGTTTTTTTTTTTCTTTTTTTTAAACTATCATATTCCTTGTGTGCAAGCGGTCCTTTCCGAAGTACGAGTACATATAAATATTATCGATCCTCTTAGAGTTCCTTTGTATTTAATTTGAGCTCCCGTAAGCTGCGGAGTGGAACGAAGAAAACGTAAAAATAGCAATTCTGAAGCTTTTGAATGTTTAGCAAAAGGTTTAGTATGGCTGGAACAGCAGAAAGACTGTCGTACTGATGAACTAATAATATTTAAAAACACCGTGATAGAGTTTCACAGCAAAGGCAATCAAAACTGTGACAAACGAAACATTTTTTCGAACGTTTGTGGTATATGTAAGAGGTACTTAATTTCAAAATTAAAATTCAGGTAATTTATCCTTGCTTCCATTTTGCTATTGCTTTATTTTCATTAAGCACTTGTAACCATAATAAGAAATATTGCATATATTTCTCCTTAATCTTAAAATTGAAGCATTCTCGATTATCTGAAAATTTCGAATTTCCGAAAGAGGGTTGGTCCCAATTACTTCGGATAATCGAGGTTCTACTATATATATATATATATTAATATATATATATATATATATATATATATATATATTAATATACAATTAGTACTTACATGATCTTTAAAAAAACAAATTAACACATGCGTAAACAAAATTACAAAAAAAAAAAAATAAAAAAAAAATATTTATATAAAAAATTAAAATTGTAAAATAATAATAAACAATTACTATAGGATGTTTGGGTGGGTAGATGTTAGAGTACGGAGGAGGGTGGAGTTGTCTGGATAACACGCAATGGTTAATTTAAAAAAAATGATGGGGCTTTTGTATTATAACTGCATTTCTAATACGTATTTTATATGGATGTTGATTTGATGTTTTATATGTAATTGGTGACTTTTTTTTCCCCCAATTCATATTAAATTTAGCTTATTTAATCAAATTCAAAATTAACTTGTTTTTAAATTTTAGTCTACTCAGGACAATATCATATTAATTAATAATAGTATACCATCTTTATAGTGATTAATATGCATATAAGTTTATTTGATATAACTAATGTTATACTGTATGTATTAAAATTGGGTAATTAGTTTTTATTATTATTCCTCTATACTTTTTAATAGTTTTATTTCCAACTTTGTATTCCATGATTAATCATCGGTTTAATGTGTTTGATTGTCACAATCATATTTTTTAGCTTTTTTATGGCTAATATGAAAATAATCCACACATTATATTTGTGATCTTTAGGCTATTGGGAATTTTAGAATCTGACAATCTTCTATAAACATCCATTTTTTCCCTGTTCATTTTAATAATTTATTTTTTATATTGAATAGTAACTATTAAAGTTTTTTATGTTTTTATTATATATAATTTATTTTATGTTATAGCATATAGCTATATTCTATATATTATCAATGTTATAAATTTTTTAATTTCTCAGTGTAGATTAAATAGGTTAGGTAATAGAATATATTGAAAGCATTTTATTAACATTTAATTTATTTAAATTGTTTTGAATAATGATATATAGTATGGTATTATTCATGTATTAGTATTGTGTGGTAATGCAGTTGATATATTTTAATTTCATTAGCTTTTATTAGGTTCTTCTTGTGACAATTGAATAATAATAATAATAGTTTTAAAATAACATAATAGATGGCAGCACCAAAAAAAATTTGTCTTTTAAAGATTCTATTAAAGTAATAATTTTAATTTTTTACGCCAGGTGGTATTGAACGCTGTATATTGGCAATATTGTAAAATTGACATTAAACAATTTAAAATTGTTTTTAGGTATTTTAAATGTAATTATTTTCTATTTATATTATAATAATTGAATTTATCACGGTATTTCAAAATGAATTAACTGAATCCATAGGTTTTAATTTTTGTGTTAATTGTTTTATTCACCTTAATCTTATCATGCTTTTGGATACCATGTGCGGGAGGATATTTTGAAAATCAACTGGGATTTTATTCGGTATGTTGTGTAATATTTCTATTTTTTATGCTATAAATTAAATATTTAAAGGGTTGTATTGTTTTTTCCATTTCATCCCATTTGATAATGTCTGTTTTCATCTTGAAACTATTCTCTTGGTCATATTGGTTGTTTGAGTACAGGAGAAAAAAAATTTCAGCTTTTAGCTTTTTCTCACAGAAAACAACAGATTTGCTTATATCATTGAATTCTGTACTCTTGAAAACGTAATTCAATATATAAGTTTTTGAATTTTGTTCGGTATCCATATTCTTCTTTTTTTTTTCCATATTAATTCTTGTAATTAAGTATAAGGCACTTTATTTTATACATACAGTTCTATATTATAGGTTTGTGGTATCCATTTTTATTGTCATTTCATCCCCAATATTGCGGTTTTTGATGATGGTCGGTAATGTTTAATTAATGGTTATATATATATATATATATATATATATATATATATATATATATATATATATATATATATATATATATATATATATACATACACAGTGAAATACATTTAACACGAAACTGAGGGGGCCGAAATTTTTTTTTTCATGTTAAAAGAATTTCGCGTTAAAAGATTCGTAAAAAAGGAACAACACTCCCAAACATTTTCGACATCTTCAAATTTTATTTTGATTTTCTGATAAAATACTAGTAAGTTGCATCCATTAGGATAAAAAGCAAGTAAAAAAAATATTGTTTTTTGGGGGAAAAAAAGTCAGCTATCGTTTTTTGAAGTGTCTTTTTCAGCATTCTGAGATCTAGCTTGTTTGAACCAAATAAGCAAAGCTGTCTCTAAATCTTCGTGCTTAGCAGTTCTCATACGTTTTATCTCTGGCTTAAACTAGAGCCTGTAGAGTTAACTTAGTAGCCCTAGCTTAAGCATATTGTGCCCAAATATTAATTTAATGGGATCCCTGTTTTTCTTTTATTATTGTTTATAAAGTAGAATTGGCAAAGCCAAATTCTTTGCAGATTTCTGTTTTTGTCCTCCTTTTTCATCAACTGCATTAAGCAGCTTCATCTTCATTTGAATTGAAACAGCAGTTTGTTTTCGCACCGATTTCTCAGCTATTGTGCTCATAAGACATAAGCTAATTTACAAAAAACACGAAATTCACTGATTTTCACACAAAATACAGTGGTTTTAACACAAAATTTAGCAATTTCAACTCAAATTAACTAGACAGAAAGCGAATTCTTCTATCTTTACAAGAAGAAAGTATTGGATTCGTGAAAATTTTCGGCTTTCGGTTTTCGACGGATTTACACATTTTAGGGGTCAGTGATTCCGAATTTACAAAATGTCTGTCTGTGAGTCCGAGTCTGTCTGTCTGTATGTGACACAGATTTTGTGGGCGCTCTATCTCAAGAACTAATGCATGGAATTTAATAAAAATTTATATTCAGTTAGTCCTTGACATGAGTTGGCGTTTTAAACATTTTGGTGTAAATCACTCAACAGGTGGCGCTGCTATGCTGCATTTTTTGTAATTTCTGAAATAGCTCTATCTCAAGAACTAATGCTTGGATTTTCAACAAACTTTAGATTCAGGTATACCTGGATATGAATTAGTGCTGCTTAGTTTTTGGTGTAAATCACTGAACAGGTGGCGCTGCTATGCAGCATTTTTCAGAATTTCCACCATAGCTCTACCTCAATAACTAATGCACGAATTTTCATCAAACTTCAGATTCAGGTATACCTTGACATGAATTGACGTTTTATAAATGTTGGTGTAAATCGCTCAACAGGTGGCGCTGCTATACTTATTTTTCGATAATTTCCGCAATAGCTCTATCTCAAGAACTAATGCTTGGATT
Source organism: Maratus speciosus (assembly GCA_963932465.1). Classification (NCBI taxonomy): domain Eukaryota; kingdom Metazoa; phylum Arthropoda; class Arachnida; order Araneae; family Salticidae; genus Maratus; species Maratus speciosus. The sequence continues at coordinate 111,886,393 of OZ010799.1, read as the reverse complement.
TTCAACAAACTTCAGATTCAGGTAGGACTTTGATATGAATTAGTGCTGTTTATGTTTTGGTGCAAATCGCTCAACAGGTGGCGCTTCTATGCTGCATTTTTCAGAATTTCCACCATAGCTCTATCTCAATAACTAATGCACGAATTTTGATCAAACTTCAGATTCAGGTATACCTTGATATCAATTAGTGTTATTTATGTTTTGGTGTAAATCGCTCAACAGGTGGCGTTGCTATGCTACATTTTTTAGTATTTCTGCTATAGCTCTATCTCTAGAACTAATGCACGAATTTTCATCCAACTTCAAATTCAGATATACTTTGATATGAATTGGTGCTAAATCGTTGTTATTTCTTGTACCATTTAAATGATTTAATTGACGTGATTTATATCGAACGAAGTTTTGCGATGGCCACAGTTCCTGTTAAGCATTTTCGTGTTAAACGTATTCCACTGTATATATATATATATATATATATATATATATATATATATATATATATATTTATATTATGGTTATATATATGTTTGGTACTTAGATATTATTCGGGCCACACAGCGGGGATTTTGTTTATCGTTGTCAATTGCCAATGCAAATCGTGTTCAAAATGGTAATTTAACGTAGATTTAATAAATACATAGCATCGTTAAAAATTATAAAAAATATAAAAGCAAGCTAAAATAGTAGAAAACAGTAATGCATTTATCGTAAAACAGTATGCATTTATTAAATAATTTTTTTTTAAGCATAAAATGTTTCGCGAATCGGAGGAAAAAAAAACTACGTAAAAGTTTTCTTTAAATACACAAAATCTGAAGTTTTAGCTATAGTCTCATCACTCAATAAGGATTGTTCCGAAATTAAGTAAAACTTTCATTTTGGTAATTAATAAAATAAATGAAGTTCGAATAATCGAGTTCAAGTTGCGTTTCCGAAGTTTTTTTTTTTTTTTTTTTTTTTTTTAAGTTAGAAAAATCTCGATTCGAGATGAACTTATATATATATAAATCTGTAGGTAACACATTATACCGTATACATACACATTACCATTATATAATTAGTAATATGAAAATTACCCTAAAATAGAAATACATGGTTTTATAATTAAAAATATATACTTTAATCACCCATAAACGTAGTTTACATCTATAAATGTTACATCCATGGAACAATGTCACTCTCCATGCTACAACAGATACATGTGACATCCATGGAGGAGACAAATCAGGAATTAGGCCTGATATGCTGAAAACCATGCACAACATTAAGGGGACCTTCTACATTAGGAGACAAAAAAGAAGAACTTTATGATTTTTTTGTAAGAAAACTATTAAAATTTCAAAAAGATCCGTCATGCAGTTTATTGTACATTTCTTAAGATATACACAAGAATTCGTTTATAAGATTTTGTTGCTTCTACTCTAAGTTATAAACAAATAAGTTCAACCGCTTTGGAAAATTTTGTCTGGGCGGTAAACATGATAGCGCCTTGTAGAATTACCTGAACATAATTATTAACACAAAAATAAAGTTTTTTCGTAAACTTCGTGAGTATATAGCTTCTAGTTAAATTAAAGGAACCCCTAAATCTCTCTATTCTAAAAAAAAAGTAACTTACTCTGTCACCGCCGCCACCGCCGGTTTTGAATTTTTTGTGACCGGAGGTCTTTCTCCGTTAATATTAAGAAAAAATATTGCATACAAAAATATGAAAATCGGTGGTATTATAGAGAAATGTTTGATAAACACGCTGATGCAGACAATTTTCAAATCGAATAATTATTTTAAGAGATATTTAATGCTAAAGTTAGACAAAGTCATTCCATTAAAAATGTTTTATAGGAGCAAAAACTTATACATCGGAATTTAATCATTTTTAGATCATTTTATACGTTATAATTTCCCGGTGTGCAGAATGCATTTATTATTTAAATTTGACTCATTTTTTGAGCTTTTATTTCTATTTTAAATTCAAATTTTCAGCATTTAGAGTGATATTTTTTTCTTATTTTAGAAAATTGTATTAATTTAACCTGTTGCCAACTGCATAAACAGCGCAAACAATAATGTTTGCTTCAAATTAAAAATTTATTTACATGTGACTATTATAAACAGAAAAAAAACTTTCAACTTAAAATTAAATAATTACGTCTAAAAAGCAGGAACTTATTGAAAATTACTTCATAAAACTATATTTACACGGGAATTTTAACAGAGAAAGGATATTGTAAAATAATAAATTCATTAACATGCGTTAAAAGTCTTAAAGGGGAGAAATTACGTCTCATTTATGTCACATTAAACTTAAGTAAAATCAACAAAAAATAATATTGCAAAACAGTTTAAATTAAAAAATTGCGCGAGACATTTATTTGATATTTCGAAATGAACTTTTCAATTATTTTTGTTGGGACAGCGCAAATAATATTTCATTTCTAACAAAAGTATTTTCACGTGAATATTAAAAAGAGAAATAAAAGTTTGGTGAAAATTGCGTGAGATTAAAAACGATACATTTAAAATGTCTTTCAGTTATATATTTATTTATTGAACAACAAACATACAACTTGTGTGCTTGACCTGAGAGCCCGCTTAAAATGTCTTATTTAACCCTTTCCGGCCCGGAGTAATTCTGTTTATAAACTGATGAAATAGACTGACACCAGAATTGATAAACGAATTTATTAGAAAATACGAACTTGCTTATTTTCACGTACATTATAAAAAGAATATTTTAATTAAATATCCTTGATGCCGTTTGTCAGTTTCTCGAATTAAAATTATGTGTCCTTTTTTAAGGGCACCACCCTCGAAAGTGTTAAAAGAACTTTCTTTTCGTTTTGTTAAAAAATACCAGGAGACAAAGACTCTGTTTACTTAATTCATTTTATATTAGCTTATTTTGAAATGTTTAACTGGCTTTATTTAATCAAAGAGGAAAACAGCCATAGTATCTTTTAACAGCAGCTGATTTTTCCTTAAAATTCCCCAATCAAAGAGAAATGAAATGAATAGAAACCCGTTATAGGGATATCGCCACTGTTTTTAAAATTATAATTCAATCTTTCAAAAATCTTTTTAAAGCCAATCAAATTAGCGTGCTTTTAGAAACTGCGGTGTCTGAACGGGGGTTGGCGAGCGTAGCTCGTAGGGGGCCGAGCCCCCTAGTTTATTAAAAAAAGTTATGTAACGGTTGATTAAAAAAAGAAAAAAAATTTGTTAAAAAAATTCGTTCTTATTTGTTAATAACTTTTTTTTTAAATAATTTTAGTAAAAGCTTTAATTCATATCGAAGGCAATTAAATAAGCTTTAATTAAAAAAAAATCAAGATGATCCATTTAGTTTTTTTTTAATCTTGCCCACTGTGTCAACCACATTTTTTGACCACATTTCTCCTAATGTAGAAGGTCCCCTTAACACATGCTGCTTGGATATAAAACTTAATAGAGCAATTTATAGCTACTTATCAGCATAGTTCTGCTATTTTTCAAACCGACATAATTAAATAAGGCCATGGATTAGACTATAAAAGAACACTATGGTAATTAACAGTAGATGAAAAACAACTTATCCTTCAAAATTAAGTTTAATTTGTTAGAGCAATTTATATGAGAACTCATAAGCAAACCTATTTATTGAAGCATCTGCCGGTTGATGAATACATTTGACAGGGGAGGTGCCTCAAATGATCTTTCGAAAGAATTTGATTATGGGTTGGGGTTGATTGTTGACGGCCAATTATCAACACGAGGGATATCGGCCCAAAGGGGGGGGGGGGGCTCCGTGGAGGTCTTTCTAAGGGAACCTAATCCGTATTAACGCATGGAAATCCACGGTTCGAAGAAAACCACGAAAACTCCGAACGATTAGGACGACGGGCGCGATTGGGTTCGAACCCAGCACCTCCCGTCTACCAGCTTCGAGAGCAGAAGCTCTCAGCCACTGGTGGGGCGAATTTGATTATGGCTACTAAAGGTTCCTGGTTACGAAAAATAAATAGATTTTGAAATATTTTGGTTGTTAAAAACTAACGATTTTCAGTAAATTAATAGCGAAAATAAATAAGCCCTCGAAATTATTGTTGATACTATTTTAATCATCCAGCTTAAAAAAAAAAAAAAATCCTTTGATTTCGAGATCGATTACAAGGACTTCATAATAACAATAAACAGCTAACATTTAAAACTACTTCATTGCAATACTTTTTTTATGGAATTTAAGATATAGTGCTCGAAAGCCTGCAAATCTTAGCTACGCAAAAGCTGTTTGAAGGATTCTTCACACAGTGCATCCTTTCCGGATCGAACAGCTGTTACGCATATCCGGAACCCATAAGAGGCTCTTAAAAACCTATCTCTAATATCGTAAAAGTGGGAGTACACAGGAACACAGATTTATGAGAGTGACACAAGATGGCTGCCGAAAATGTGAGAGAACATTCTAAAGTTTATTATTACGCAGATGTTTGTTCCCAGTTTAATAAAATTCCTAATTACTATATCAGTTTTATTTTTGTCATGTTACTCTTTTTTTAAAACTTGAATATGTTGATGGGCAATAGATTGAAAAGTGCAATTAATGCTCAGGAAAATATGTTTTTAGAAATGAGTTAGATTTCATGAAAAAATTAATTTTTATGCTTTTTAAATACTGTTTAATAATAATTTTATATGTAGCCACAAAATTAATTTACCTCTTTAAAATCTTAATTAACCTCTTTAAAATCTTTCATCAATTTGTAAGGAAATATTAACACTAACAACCTTACAGCTTTTGAGAATACATGAATTAATCACTAAAAATGAACATATGTATATAAAATAGAATAAATGCTGGTGCAAAATTATTATTTCAAAGGAAAAACCCTTTTCTAATTATTTCACTACCACAACAGTTAAATTTTATGACTGATTAACAATAGTCCCCGTTGGAATAAAACGAAATCATCTGCGACAATTTATAAGGGGCTGTGCATATATAACGTTATCAACTTTTTGATATTTTTGAACCACCTCTTCCCCTTACGATATCATATGTTATCATTCCTCGACACCCCCCCCCCCCCCCCTCCAGTAATGATATCGTTATCATAATAATAAATAATAAAAATGTATAAAAATTCTTTAGATTTTTGGAATTTTTTTCTTTTGTTTGGAGTGATATACAAACATGTTACATTTATTTTTCTTATACTTTATTGATTCAAATGAAGAGAAGTCAATAAAATAACAGTTTATATATGTAAAAGAACTTTATCTCAAATAACACTTAAAAGAAACAGACTGTTTAAAAGTATTTAATAATAGCTTTTTGTTGCATAATGCATTCAACAGTAATAAAGTCTTTTCGAACTTGCCCTCTCACGGGGTGGGGCAGACAGAACTTCTTATCAACAAAACAGGCGGACAACATTCTCTTTTATTTACTTGCTAAATACAAGTATAATTTCAAACATAATTCGCATTATACTTCGTTGAACAGCCGATTATATATGCATACACGTTAGGGTATTCCATATTTAGGAACTGAATAATTTTTAAATCATTTAAGGATTTAAATAATAACTTTTGTATTTTCAGGAAAATAGATAACATACTAAGAAAGATAACATACTATTTTGATGTAAAGACCAAGTTACAAATAAGAAGAGAAAATTTTGGTTGGATCAAAAATGATAACGATATCAAAACACCCCCCTCCTTCCCCTAGAGATATCTTACGATATCATGCGCCAGAACCAACCCCCTCCCCCCTATAATGATAACGTTATATATCCATAGCCCCTAATCGTAACTTGAGAAAGGACATGGAACAACAACTTGCATTACAGTCTAAAATTAGCAGAAAATCTTTTAAATATGCGCCTTTATAAAATGGCAGGATTATGATTTGTCAAGCATCATAAAATCAATTTAAATGTTACAAGTTAAAATACATCTTATATTTACATCACAAGTATCTATCATTAATTTTCATAATTAACAATATCAAGAACAACATCTTTGTATTTTTACAGACTCCAAACTTAGAAAATTTTATGGAAAAGACTCATTAAAATTGGAAATATAAAATAAAATAATACTGCGTGAAAACGTCACATTCAGAGAATTAACAGAAAAGTCATTTACATAACAATCGCATTTTTCCAACGAAACCTTTTTTTTTTCTATTTAGTTTGTAGCTATTAATTTATATAAACTGTCAACCAAACATCTCAGTTGGAATAATACACAAATCGTTTGCGCCATTTTGTAATCACGATAATGCGATTTCAAAGAACAGCGAACAACAACTTGCATTTTTAATAATTCATAATTCCCATTAGACAAATCAGCGCTGAAACAAAATGAGACAGAAATAAACATTTTACACTTTAATCGTTAACGATTATGCTCGATTTACTCTCTTAATTGAAAGCAAAACGACTCCAATGGTTCTAACAAAAATCAAGATTTAAAGGCGCTCCCTTGACGGCGGTTACTATAGGCAACAAAAGATAATGGAATAGAATTTATCTATTCTACTAGAAGAAATATCACAGAATTTACGATTTCTTAATGAGCATTTATACATTTGTTGTCAAAATATTCTTGTTTTTGTTTCATTTCGGTAATCCTTTTTATGCTAGGTTATTAAAATATTAATAGTTTTGATTGTTACAAATGATATATATTGTAACTATGCTTCACTAAATAAAGCGCAAAGAACTTATAAACAAGATAAAATACAAAATGATGACGTCAAATTGCTTTGCAATGTAAATTTATTTAGAATGAAGTATAAGTAAATTGAACAAATTGTTATAATGCGAAGTTTATAAAATAAGGGAAAAAATCAAATATGATCAATGGCTTTTTTAATGATTTTATTTACTTTCCAGGTTGGTTAATATCAATATATATATATATATATATTTAATTTTAAAGTTATATCCGTTTTAAATACTTTCCAAAAAACTTTTCTCAGTAAGTAACTATGTTTATAGACCATGAGGTGGCTGCACAGATCATCGCCTTATCGAGTTGACGGCTGAAATTCGAAGATTAAGACAGAACTTGATTGGCATATTAAAATGCAACTGGTCTGAAAAGGCTTATATTGGTGGAAATCGCTTGCACACCCGATTTTGGTGGTTCATCTGGAAGTTTGTCATTGTTTTTTGCTGCACACAAAGGCATGAAAACATGAAGGAGTGGGAGCAGAAAACATACTGGTAAACCTACCAGTCGATCACTAAAATCGGGTTTGCAGGTTGTCAGGTTTCTGACGCTAATGAGCATGTAAATAATTGAGATTACTATTATCTGATATTATCATCTTACTTGTTTATTGTATTTCATATGTATCACTTTCTGCGTACATGTGTTCAAAGTAATATTTTTTCTTATCTTGAAGTGAGTCCGAGCTATTTTTAGTTAGATAGTATTGTATGAACAAGCTTCATTGTATCAATGAATTCCACCTTCCTTTTCTATTCAAGAATGCATACCACAGAAAACGCAAACAAAGAAGTTCCCGGGATATCTAGTAGTGAAATACCTGGGAGGAGGTAGTTTTTAGGTAAGAAAAGGGTCCCTGTTAGCAAGAGGAAAATCCCCGTATGCTTGGTTTGAAAGGGATCGTTGAGAGAGAAACGGGAGCTGTGGGGGAGACCTCAAGAAGTGAGATTGGTGTGTTTTTGGTTGAGTTTTCGGGTGTTGAGTGTAGTGTGTTCCGGAGAAGGCTTGAGTCTGGTGCGGAGAAAGTCTACGCAACGGGAAGTCCTAGGGGGTCCTCCGATAAATCCTATGAGATACCGTAGGGTGAGAAGGCAATAGTGTATTTTAGAAAGTTGACCCAGTACGTAGAAAGTATTTGGTATATAAATTAGTATTGGGCCGGATCGCGTATATTCGAGCCCTTAAATGTAAATACGTTTGTTTTTATGCAGATAATTTGTAAATAAATTGTTCTTGAATATCAATAAGTTTAGCATCTTTTTATAATCTTTCTTACATCGTGTCCGATATCGCATATTTATATCGGTGGTGGCAGCATATCAAATAAAATAAAATTTCGAAGTCTGTACACTGTAACAAATTGCTGCAGTAATTTTACTGCAGCAGAGATTCCAGGGAAAGGCATATAAAAAATCTGGCTTTGCTCCTGGGTAAACGGGCTTTTCCTTTAGATAAACGGATTTTGTCCGTAAAATATAAAGTTTACGGGATTTGACCGTTTATTTAGAGAAAGTTGCATTTTCCGTAAATTTACGGGAGCAATTCACGGTAAAATACACGTTTTTTTCTTTTTTTTTTTTTTTTTTTTTGTACAGTGTACGAGCGGTGATCGAAGATCCGGGCAAAATCATCAGCGTGTGGACTAAGGAAGAGTACAACACTGGTGTTTTCTACCAAGATACGACTTGGCGGATCAGTTGCATTTTAATATGCGAATCGAGTTATAACTAATACTAGAATTTCAGCCGTCTACTTGATGAGGTGATGGTTTATGCATCCGCTTCCCGGTCTACTACAAAAGATAAGTGTTTTCGAAATTTCAGAAATAACTTAAAACTAGTTGGTAATATGTTTCTCACTATCATAGACGAGTTGTGAAATTTCTGTATGCATAGTCTCAGATATATCACCCTAACTATAAAACCAACCTCCCTATAAAGATGTTAGAGATATCTTCCTTCCAAAATTACCCAACTTATAGCGATTGCACCTTTTGAATTCTGGGAACTGGTTTAACGTTAAATGTGGACTTATTTGGTCAAAATTATTTTTTCATTGTTTTTGTAATAATTCACTTATTTACAAAACTTAACTCAATTATATATTCACCAGAGAAGGATTCTGCATAATGAATTCATTAAATATTTGAACTTTTTTTTTTTATTAAAGCTATTAATTCAAAATATATATATATTTTTTCCATATTATTTATAAGGGCTCTTTTAAAGTGTATTTAAAAGTTGCGATTCATTTTTAATCAGACAGACAATTATGAAAATAAAATAAAAAAAACTGGCACGAAATTAAATTTTCATCAAATATTCACGTGTCAAAATTACTTTATTACTAATTTGAAGTTCTTAGTAAAACACCATCCTCTAGGGATGTACAGACATGTTGTACTGGGTATGAAAGACTGCCCATTAGTCGTATAAACATTTTGAACAAAAATTTTAAAAGTCATGGAATATTTTACAGGCCATCAAGTATATGGCAATATATTTGTTATTTTTTTATTTTAACAAGTTAATAAAGAGAATTTTTGTATTTTTTGACGATTCTTGTCGTTTTAAAGTTCTCCCATCTCCTTAGTGTAAAATATACTTGATGTAGCATAGCAATTCGGTACGATGCAAAATATAGGGTCATCGAAAAATACTGCCTAGATTTTAAAAAAATCATAACATCGAAACCTTTTATGTTAAATGAGTAATTCTTTCACTACATGATAACTGGTGAACGCAAGTTTGGTTTTAGTTCACCAGGATTCGTTTGCATGTCTGTCTTATGCGCGGATTAGTTGCGCAGTCGTCAAGGTCAGCCGACGCGCCAGATTGCAGCTGCTCAGTACGATGTTGACCGTACAACAAAAAGTATAGTGCGTGATTTGGTATATGGAGTCAAAGTCAATAGTCAGTGTACAGCGGCAGTCAACATCGTACTGAGCAGCTGCAGTCTGGCGCGTCGGCTAACCTTGACGACTGCGCAACTAATCCGCGCATAAGACAGACATGCAAACGAATTCTGGTGAACTAAAACCTAACTTGCGTTCACCAATTATCGTGTAGTGAAAGAATTACTCATTTAACACAAAAGGTTTCGATGTTATGATTTTTTTTAAATCTAGGCATTATTTTTCAGTGACCCTGTATTACAGTAAAAATTAAGATATACAGTTGGACTCGGTTAAGACTCTTACGGTTAATGCGCGATCCCGCTAATACATGGATTTTTCCAGTTCTTCGAACATTGCTTATAAGACTAATTAAAAAATATGTTTAATACGCGAACGGTTATTACACGATCCCGCTTAAGGATGCACTAAAATCCAAACTACTCATTTTCCGACTCATTTTTTAATTCATTTTTGCTCTCAAACGCATCCGATTGGCAAGTTATCTTATTCAGAAACTATATAATGTGATTAATTAGATTTTTTGATAAAGGTAGAATATATTTTTTTAAATGCTGTCAAAGTGGGCATTTTGAACGGAATTTCCCGAAGCGATAGTGCTGGAAACGAAAAAAATGGCCGTTCTAATTAATGGAATGAAAAATTAAAACACGGGTCGCTTATAATTCTCTTAAAAAAAATATCACGTCAGCAAGTTTCACGTTTTTACTTTTAAAAATGAGACTGAAAATGTGTCAGAAAATTTTGAGTTGTTGAGAAAAAATATTTTTTTTAATACCGCCTTAATACGCGATAAATTTTCGGTCTCTTCAGCAAAAATTCTCGCTTAATACGCGAATTCATAGAAAAAGATGATAATTTCTTCCTCTTCTCCAGTATTGCCAATCTAGTGAGTTTTTTAAATTCAGATATCTACCACTATTTCCGAATAGTCATATTCGGCTTCTTGAATGACAGATTAATTACGGTGAATATTGCTAATTGGTAAAAGAATAGTTATTTCAATTTTTAAAAAATCTCGCTAAATTAACAACACTGGAACTCGTCTTTCATCTCGCTGCCACTTTCGTCAGTCTGTGAGATAAAAACTATGGCATCAATAAACTACAATTTGGACCTAAATGGAAAATTTAAGCCTATAGACTTGCAAAATTTAGTATTTGTGACCATAATTATTATTAATTAACAATAATTTACAAAATTATTTTCGAGCAAGCTTCGGTATATGCTATAAACTGACTTTAGGCATTCTGAGTGCAGGCGGAGTTATCCAATTCTCAGATTATTTATTTATGCTAAGCGAATTAAGCATGTTAATTTGTTTAGAATAAGATTTTGTTGAAATTCCGCGATCTGGCGATTTTGTTTTCCCTTTATTGGGATATGGTAAAGTAGCATTGTATCGATCAAAGGAAACTGAATTTGTTTATTTCGAGCTCTTTTGTATTGTACAGTCGTGGGGAAAAAAAGTAAACACCCCTACTAACTCCTCAACAAATTATCGTAGAAGAAAGTTAGTGGTACCGAATGATTGGAAAAAAAGTCTACTTTAAAATGATGTATGTAAAATTTGTTTAGGGGGCCATCTACATATTAAAACGAACCCAATTTTTTTTTTTTTTTTTCAAATGGCAATACCCAATTTTAACAAGATATTTCAAATCTTCGGTTCAAACTATGCCTAGACACCAAATTTCAAGTCATTTGAATGATAAGTTTTTGAATTATAAGCATTCAAAATTGAGTGCTTCCAACGTTAAATTACATTTTCATATTTTTATTAATATCTCCTGAAATTATACTCCTAATGTGCTATTTTTTTTTGTGTAGCAATAATATTAAAATACCCAAACATAAATACGCTGAATTTGCAATTTTTTATAATTTTATGATATGAATTATGAATTATTAAATTAATATTCGAAAAAATTATGAATTGCAACCTACAATTTTTTTTATGGATTTAGATTTATTAAGTCCTGCTTTATGGAAGTCCTAAATTTGAAATTTCTTACGCTATCTTGTAATCTAGAAGTCTGCAATGACCGCTTTAGTGGTGCTTAAGATGCCTTGATCAAGAAGGGGGCTCTCTCGGTCAACAATGGAGTACCGAACTTCAATTTGGATACAGCCCCTAAAATACGCTTGTTTTAAAATGATTAATTTCTCGGAAACTTATCGTACGAATTGCAGAAAAATTTGTTTTTAGGCTAATTGAAGGGTGTAGAGTTCATTTATGCTGTCAGACTTGTGCATTGCTACTGAAAAAAAAAAAACAAACAAAGTTATGGTTCGTTTTAATATGTAGATGACCCCCTAAGCAAATTTTATATACATCATTTAAAAGCAGACTTTATTACCAATCGTGTGGTACCAATAACTTTCTTCTACGATAATTTTTTGCAGAGTTAGCAAGGGGTGTTTACTTTTTTTTCCCCCGAATGTATTTATAATACCAAAGAAGGCATCATGAAAACAAGTTTAAACTGTGAAAAATGTAGGAGATTTTTAGGATTTTGATGTGGTTTTTTCTTACATGCAAGTAATTAGTAACACTGAAAAATATAAAATTTTGCTTCTAGCAAATACGGAAAAATTTACTATCAAGCCGTCAAGTTTTGTCAGGTACCAACAAGTTACTATTTATTTTCCTCCAATAAACAAGAGGGGAAAAATGACACGGAAAACATTTCTTCATTTTCTTCGGTCATCACAGAGTTACAACAAATAAATAAAATTGACACCTGACACGTATTCTGAAGGTAAGATTGGCATTGTGTCAACTATGTATTGCCACAGAACTTCTTTCTAAGCTACATAATTTTTTTTTTTTTTACAGACAGAATATTTACCGAATGCATTAGGGTTTTTTTCTTTTTAGCCGTAACCATAATGCTAACACGTTATAAAATAAATGAAAGGTTAAAAAACATTTCTATATGCGTTAATAAAGTAGAATATAATATTTAATATGCCAAAATGATGAAAATGTAACAAATAGGGCACGATGTAACATAGTTTAGCAATTAAGTTTGTAATCAGCTTATTCAGTCAAAAATATTACTTCGAGACAAATGCCAATTTTAGTTAATAATTTTAACATTAATAAAGCTATTGTAACCAGCCCCGTAGATAGATAGGGTTGCCTTAAAAAATAAAAATAAAATAACAAAGAAAGAGATTCAAGTCCATTTTTTCATATTATTATTTTTTTTTATGTCTGGTGACAGATCAGCAGCGGTGGCGTAGTTATATAAAGGCTAGGCTGGAAAAGTACCAGATGCCTGCCCCTATATGTAGGCGATTTCTTAAACAAAATTTAAATATAGTATTAAGTAGTTGGCATTATCAATCGATCGGTACCAGTTACATTTTTATATGATGATTTGCGCCGATGTCGTTTTTTCTCACAACAGTACATAGAAGCAATTAGGCTTGATGCTTAATCACCAAAATCATTCAGGTGATAAATTAACAAATTCTGCTTCATCTTAAAAAAAAACAAAAAAAACATACGATACTTTAAAAGTAGAAAGCGCAAAAAAGAGGTACTTTCATTTAAGATTATGTTACTAAAGCAACAGATAGCGGTATTTTGAAAAGATTTACAACACGAATAGTACACAAATTTTATGAGTTTATCTCAAAAAGATACTTTATCAGTACATATGTACTGACTACAAAATGCATTAAAGAAAATCATGTTCTAGACAGATACAGAATAAAATTATTTTGTTCAGAGAATGGATAAATTTACATGAAAAGGAACTACTTGAAAATTTTCAGTGATATTTACACATTAATCGTGGAATATTATTAGAAATATATCTGTTTAAAAAACATTGCTTTTTAATAAAAAATATGAAAAAATAATATTACAAAAGTATCTAATATTATGAACAGTTACAGAAATCCCAAGAGTTCATATTTACAGAAATGCATATATGTTTTAATTTTGTTAAAATACATCAAATTGAAACATTGCAGAAATAAAAACCCCTTAGGTTTTGTTGCAAAATGCAAAGTCCTTATATCCTTCTTTGTAGTGCAAATTAATATGCAAACAATCCCTTAAATACAAATAAAAACAGAAGAAATAAACGTTGTTTACAGGAACGCAAAATATTTCACCTTCCATGCAACAAGCATAAAAGGAAATTAAAACCCCGAAGCTACGAATATTAAAAACAAAGGTAAACATCAGACGATAAAATTAATTCTACATTAAGATATTGCAAAGCCCAAAAATATAACGTGGCATTAATTTCCAACAAAAGATAACAAAACGTTCATAAATTCACGTTAAATGATGTTTATGTAGCAATCTTTAGAAGAGGGAAAAGGCCAAATTATTGGGAAATAAATATACAACAGAGTAGAACAAAAGAAGTTATCTGAGAAATCAAATATAACTATGCTTTAATTTTCTTTCTTAACAAAGACGTTCCCAGAACATAATGCCGAATTGGTATTTTAACTTTAATGTTCGGCGGTAAACAGTAATACAAGATGTTATCACTGAAGTAATCATCCGCAGAAGTTTAGTGTTGTTATTCAAAATTAAATCAAGAAAGACGTGAATTGTATTCTGATGAATTCCCAAAGCAGGATTTTCCTTTCCTTTTCTGAAGAAATTTTAATGGAATATTTATTCAAAAATATAAATCTAGTTTGCATAACCTATTATCACTCATTACAATATTATTCATTTCAACTACTATAATCCTCAAACGCTTTCTGTAATAATTCTTCATGTCTGGCTTTAGAAATTAGCTTTCTGTTAATTTTGAGTGTAATATTAACTTCTCTTCATTGAAATCTGTTAAAGTATGCGGATAATAAATGTATAGCCAATCTGTATATCTCTGCATACGTATAAAAAGAAAAAGGAAGAAAAGAATTGTAAAAATAAAAATAATTTTTTAAACACGGATAACGATATCATTATTGGGGGGGGGGGGGCTCGAGGAATAATAACGTCATAAGTGGGGAGAGGTTCCAAAATTGCTAAAACGTTGATAACGTTACATATGTAGAGCCTCAGTCCAAGAAAAATTCAAATTAAAACTCAAAAGCCACGAATATTAAACTTAAAGTCAAACATCAGACGATTATATTAATTTTGAATTAAAGTATCGCAAATGCCGAAAATATAACGTGGCATTAATGACCCATAAAATATAACTAAATGTTCATAAATGCATATTAAACGGTGTTTATGCAGCAATATTCAGCTTAGGGAAAAGGAATTGTTCCCATTCCAATTTATTAATAGATAAATGTGTAACAGAATGGCACAAAAGAAATCAACTGAGAAATCGAATAAAAGGATGCATTAATTTTCTTTCCCAAGAATGGCGTTCCAGATGAAAAGGCTGAATTGGTATTTTAACTGTAACTTCAATGTTCGCCAATAATCAGTAATTTATTATGGCATCACTAGTGTAATCGTTTGCAGAAATGTAAAGTTGTTATTCAAAATTAAATGAATTATTCTGATGAATTCCAAAAACAGGATTTTTCAATCAATTTTTAAAAGAAATTTTAATGAAATACTTATTCACAAGTGTATTTCCAGTCTCAACAGGCATTATTATTCATTACAATTTTATTCATTTTACGTATTATAATCCTCAAATGCTATTCTTTAATAATCACTTATGTTTGAGCTTAGCTTTCAGTGAATTTTGTGTGAATTACCAAATAACATTCCACCATATATTTCACGAAATTAAAAAATATTTTAATTGTAAAGAAAAAACTTTTACAAAATTTTGAAGACCGGGCGAAAAAAAAGTGTGCAGTTTAAAAACCCTCGAATATATAAGGAAAATATATCGCACAGATTCTCAGGCTCTATTTAGAACTATATTTTTACACATTTTCGATATAATTAATACAAATTTGTTTCAATATGTTCGGCCCTGTTTCAACTATTTTACTCCGAGTGTATAAACTGTAAGTTCGCCTCTAATTTAGGAATCCTGCATCGGGTCGTGTTAGCCGGTTTTAACCGCACCCGACTCGAACCGTGGTCGAGTTAGCGCTGTATTTTTTTGTTGGGTAGCATTCGGTTCCGGTTCATCCGATTTTTCAAAGGAATGTCCAAAATATTTTTTGAGGTTAAAAATCTATATATAATAAGACTTCGATTATGGACACTCCAGAAAAGCGGACACCTCTATTTAGCGAACAATTTTTCAATTCCTAACACTTATAAATATATCCTAACATAAATTCGTACGCGCACACCATTGAATTGGGCACCTCACAATTTACACACATGTAACATGTGTATGTGTGCATAAACTAGCAGAAATACATGTGTTTTTGTGTGTATCAAAAACAAAATGTTGGTATTTTCCATATTCCGAGTGAAGAAAAAATGTGTCTTAAGATAAGAATAATCTATAATTATATTTCTTATATATATTATACATATTTTATTTCTCCTGCAGTAACTTGAATATATACTCATTCATATTCAAATACGTTTTTATTTTCGTCTGAAACATAGTTCTGCTCAAACCTTTTTGTGAAAATCGCAACAACCTAACTAGCAAAAAAAAAAAAAAAAAAAAAACTAAATATGACCCGCAATAATTATCTAGGAAGAACCCGATCCACAGATGGAAAATTAGAGTCATCGCAACCCGATGCAGGTCTCTATTCAACGATCTCGAGGTGTCTGATATTCAGAGGTTTTACTGTATTTGAATATTAAAGAATATATAGATTTGTCCATTTTTCTATATAAAAGATAAAATTAGAGAAATAATTATATTTTTTTCATCATTGCATTAAAACATGATTTACTTTCCTTTCAGTTCGGGTTGGGTTCAAACCGACCCGTGCACACGTCTCTACTCTATTTCAACTATTTTACTCCAAGTGACGACATAGAAAAAGGATGCCACGAAAACGAAATAAAATTCCTTCTTTTAAAGCATGTTTCGTCGCAATTTGCAGAGCCTATATTCTTTATTGAAGTATAAGGTAATATGTGACCGATCCCTTAAATGCAAATAGAAATAGAAAAATAAATACGTTGTTTACAGAAATGAAAAATTTTACATGATCCATCCAACAAAGCGAAATTAAAATCTTAAGCTACGAATATTAAACACAAAGGTAAATAAATATCAGACGATAAAATTAATTATGTATTGTGATATCCGAAAAACTAAAAATATAACATACCATTAATTTCTTACAAAAGATCACAAAATGTTCATAAATTCATTTTAAATGGTGTTTACGTAGCAATGTTTAGCTTCATGAAAACGACATGTTCCACAATTTTAAATTATTGAAAAATAACTGTACAACAGAATGGTACAAAAATGTCGTCTGAGAAATTATTTCCTTACAAAAAAGTTATCAGATTACAATGCTGAATTGGCATTTTAACTGTGATTTTAATGTTCGATGATAATCAGTAATGGAAATACGTCATCTCTAGCAAAGAGTAATGAGAAAGAATAGAGATGAAGTAAGGTAAGTGGCAGGGGATGATACCAAAAGAGTAGCCATAAAGCCGCTACAGTAGGACCAAAACACAAGCACGTTCTTTCACGAAAAAAAAAAAAAAAAAATAGTAATACAGTTTTTAATTCATAATACAATGGAATGCTGCTTTAGAATGCTTAAAAATAAGCAGATCACTTTCATTTAGAGAAAAATGCAAGGATGATGTCAAAGAATTCAGCCACTGTTAGGTGGCATTTTGTTTGTTGGGTTGCATGTTTTGTTTGGGCCGAGTGAGGGCATTTAAATTTGAGGGATAACGCGCATTATATTGCAAATCGTTTTTACGGCATACAGTATCTCCATCTATCTCTTTCCTCCATGCATCTCTAGAGTAATCGTCTGCTGAAATTTAGTGATGGTATTGAAAATTAAATGTAGATTAATAAATGTAATTAATATGGATTATATTTAATGAATTTGAAAAACATGACTTTTATTCCATTTTTAAAGAACCGACATGCAACTGTCGAAATTCGGCGAAAGGGAAAAAAAATGAAAAAGGAATTGTTAGGCTGAATTTATAATAAAGCTACAAAAATAATTACAACAAAAAATCAATTTTACATTTGTTAGACCAACTTAAAAAAAAATTATTTTCAACCACAGT
The DNA here is from genome assembly GCA_963932465.1 of Maratus speciosus. Lineage (NCBI taxonomy): Eukaryota > Metazoa > Arthropoda > Arachnida > Araneae > Salticidae > Maratus > Maratus speciosus. The sequence continues at coordinate 111,868,622 of OZ010799.1, read as the reverse complement.
TTTAACCACTGATTGGCCATTTCGTTATGACTTCTCGTTAATGTTCCTTGGATGAAGCATGTTTTTTTAATGCAAATAAATGCCTTAAAGGTATAGATTAAAATTAAATATGATTATTTATTGTTGGTATTTTTGATTAAAAAACTGTATAATTACGCCTTTTTTTTTTTTTTTTTTTTTTTTTTTTAAATATGAACCATGTTTTCGTTATTCATTCAGTAATACATGGAATGAATATATATATTAAATAATAGACTTTTTTTTTTATAAGGATCTTAAAAAATTCCGAACAAAAGACGTTTTTTAACGTAAGAAAAAGAAAGGGAGCAAGCGAGCAAGAACTACCCTTTTACCCTTTAAAACATAAAAACTGTGTCCCAAAGAGAATAATGGAACACCTGATTTCTATTTTTTTTCTCTTAATTAACTGTAAACGACCAAGGTGTACTAATTATACACTCGTTACGTACAATAAATAAAAAAAAAAGGTTGAGCTTTTCAAAAATAGGTTTCTTGCAACGTACGTGGTAAAAAAAAATATGGAACTGCTGCCAAATTTTCCCATCGAATGTGTCTGTTAACCCTTTGACACAATGCAGCTTTTAAGACACGTAACGACAGACAAGGGAGTTCTTGAAAATAAATCTTTCGAAGTGGGAAGTTCACGTGAGATTGATGTGCCGAATTGACCGACATATGTTTTCATTGTCAGTAATTAAAGTGATGTAAAGTAGTTAAGTCTCGAAAAAATGCTCCGTTTCAAAGAAATAAAATTACTCTGCGCCTTAATTTAACCCATAAGTTACATCATTCTTTTGTGAATTGCAAAGTAAGGAGCCACTGGGACCCAATGACGAGGATTACGAGAAAGGATCCACCGAACCAGGTTTTTAAAGACAACCGAAATCGAATTTCGGTAATCTTCCTATTTTCGGCCGAAGACGAAAATGTCCAAAAATTTTTTAAAGTAATTAATGCATACATAAATATAAATAATTCTTGATTAATTATACGCATTTATTAACACGCTGAGTGCCACGGTGACTAACACTAAAGCGCTGGAAAATTTATAATGTTTTAAGTAATTTTTAAGAAAGTATAATCCTGTAATAAATAAAAGGTAGGTAAATTTTCAGTAATTTCTTAAAACAATATATAATTTTTTAGTTTTATATCATATTTTAGACGTCAGCCATCGGTGAATGACGCGTTTTAAACGGAAACTTCAGTGTCAGGCACCGGTGGCTGACGTGGCGCTTAACGTGTTAAACATACATAATATTAATCAATTATACATATACGGCCCAAGAACTCTGTGGCTCTGACCAAAACTTTTTATTTTCATACAAAATTAAATGTAATTAATTCATCAACGACACGGAATAATTTCCTAATTATGCAAATTTCATATAATTAAAAAAAGTTTTAGGTGTACATACCTCGATTTATCTTTTTATAATGATTTTTGTAAATGATACTAGAACTTTGTCAAAGAGTATTCGAAGCATTTCTGCGGTTTTAAACTAAAACTTTCTATTACTACTGTTAAGTCTACAATTTTTAATGAGGACTCTAAAAGCATCTTTAAAGTTTAGTCTTATATGCATTGCTTGCTTTATAATTTGCGCTCACGTCTTGAGTCATTCATGACTGTCAATTATAAACAGTGAAGTCCATAGCAATAAATAAAGAGTGCCTCATTTGAGCCGATTCAGGTCAAATCAATGAGTAATGTTCAAAATTTTCGAAAGAAGAAACGAGATTTTTGGAATACAGATAGCTTCAGTCCTGCCGAATTTTCGGCGAAACTCCGATTTTGGGCCGAAAACGAAAGCAGATTTTCGGTCGATCTCTAATTCTGAGTTACATAACGTCCTTGTCTTATGAAAAGGAATCTCGCTATTTTTAGAGAAACAATTCACTTACAATTTCGCATACATTTTTAACTCTAATAGTAAAACTTAACGGTTACCCTTGACTTCGTTCATGTGAGATCGAAAGAAACAGTGCAATAATTAAGAAAAACTTTAATTCCTTATTATTAAAATAAATGATACCTCATTGTGCAAAAGTAAAAAATCTCGTTACTAATATGTTATTCCATGTTTTGTTACTTATCAGGTATTCCGGTTGTGTCGGACGAAATATCCGATAACTATAGACATATATTCAGTGGTGTAGTCGTAATAAAAGCAGAGGGCATACGCTCAAGGCAGAGGGTATACCTTACAGTGTATATACTATAGCTGTTTAGAGAAACAGAGAGCATACGGTGTTCCTTAAAAAAATCCAGAAGATATACGTACGTACTCTCCACTACATCCCTGCATATATTCAGTGTTTAAAAAAAAAAAACTAAAACAATTATCGAAAAACCTCTTCAAAGTGTTCTGGTGTTTCGGACAAAACATGACACCGCAATGTGGCACAGTGGTATCGCTTGTGTTAGCAATGTAATAATTGTGTGTAATAAAATATATATTGTTATGACTAGCTGTTTTTCTTTCTAAGATCGTTTTTTCACGACACGGAGTAGGAAATCACGAAAAAGCAATAGCGCGTTCTAATCGTTCTATTCTTTGCATTAATGTCCAAAAGGTGTCTTTTCGTACTAAATAGATGATGCTCTAAATCTTTGTAAATCACTTTTTTCCCCTGTCTCTTTCCGTTTTCGAGATAGGAATGCTAACTCTGCCGTTTTCGGACAGGTGGTGCTGTAGGTGGTTTCATTCAGTAGTGCATGGCTACTTTACTATACCTAGACACCACTTTTATGAATATAGCGGCAGCCGTTTCGAAGTTAAGAGGGCGGCAAGGGACTTTAGTGGGAATACTGTATGTATATATATATATATATATATGCACGCAGTAGAACCTTTTTTATGCGAAACTCTTAACCAAAACCCTCGGTTAACCGAAATCCATTTTTATTTTTATTTTATTTTATTTTTTAACCATCACATTCATTGTGTGCAAGCGGTCCTTTGCTAACCACCAGCACAGATAAATATTTTGTACCCTCTTTCTTAGAATTCCTTTGAATTTGACTTGATCTCCCGTAAGCAGGGGAGTGAACTAGATCACAGTAAGAGGAGGGAGAACCGGAATGTGTGAATGTGGTCTAGCAGACGAAGAAAACGAACAAATTAGCAATTCGGAAACTTTTGAATGTTTTGCAAAAGTTTTGGCATGGCTGGAGCAGCGGAAAGTCTGTGCTACCGGTGAACTAATAGTATTAAAAAAACATTGTGATAGAGCTGCAAAGCAAAGGCAATCGAAACTGCGACAAACAAAACTTTGTTTTAAACCCTTGTGAAATATGTAAAAAAACTTAATTTCTAGATTAAAATTCAAGTAATTTATTCTTGTTTTTATTTTACTATTGCTTTATTTTTATTAAGCCTTTCTTACCATAATTATAAATACCGCATATGTTTATCCTTAGTCTTAAAATTGAGGCATTCTTGATTATCCGAAAATTTCGATTTTCCAAAAGATGATCGGCCCCAATTACTTCGGATAATCGAGGTTCTACTATATATATTATATAATGAATCTAGATTTTTCGTTGTATATTAAAGTGCATACTTTAGAATTTGTTTTACCATAACTGTCATTTTGGAACCCTTATCATAGTAACACACATCATACTTTGTTTCCACGTACCAGAATTATAAGACTTTTGATGATAACAAAGATCTTTTGGCACTATAATCATCCTGGATTTTTTTTTTTTTTTACGGCCAACAAGGAAAGCTTTTAGGTGTTAAAGAGGTGAAAAATCAGACAGCCATGGTTTGGACTATAAGCTAAGTGAGAAAACATCTCAAAAAAAGTTGTTCGCAGCGATCCACAAGCTGAATTGCCCACTAAACTGTCGCCCGACCGTCGCACCATTGACTTACACAAGATTTGTTCACCATACACTTCACTAAGCTGACGACGAATTTCACCTGTTGACACATTACACGCATTCGAAAACTCAAAACCAAAGTTTGCTACACTTCGCACGCGGCGACCAGTTAGGTTTTCTCAACTGTAATGAAGCATCAGTACAGTTCTCTCCTCAACACTGGTGTTTCTGTCTTGCTGATGGGTCCATGGCGCGCACGTTCTTTCTGGAAACTCTAGAATAGCTGCGGCATACAGTACAAATAGAACTCACTTCATTAACACCCTATGCAAAAATATTTCATATTAAGACAAATTTTAATATGTTATGAAGTAGGACATTAGTATAATCAATGAAGGATACGATAACTATTTATAAAGTAGATTTTTATCCAAATCTTGTCGGCTGAAATGATATAATCGAATGTAGCGCACGTACATTTTCATTCACATAGGTTCGACAGTAACGGCGCCAAACTATACAACTGTCACAGATTTTTCCTTTCTGTTTAGCGTATATATCCCTACAGAGCAAGTTTTTACCCGAAGGAGCACGATAAACAGACGGGGTCTCCCTCTGCGGCTATTATAACGGCCTTGCTTTTCGGCTCAAAAATTTCTTTTTCTTGTTTTTGGTGTAAATTACTTTCTCTTATTGTCGTCTTTCCCATGTTTTTCTGCCCCTTTTTCTATATTATTTAATTTCTCCTGTACGTTACACCACCGTTTAAGCTTAAAAGAAAAAAAAAAAATCTAGTGTTCGTTCGTCCAGCTTGACTTCATTTGGTGGTTGTGCTTGCACTGATAACAATTTCTCTTTTTTAAGTCAACATGTCATGGTCAACATTCTGAAAGGCACGGCTTGGCCACTTGACGACTGGGTGCTTGATGGGTCGAATGACCGTCATGTCGCCATCTGGCGATATTTTCGCCCCACTGCCAAACGTTACAACCAATGGCTGGGTATGCAATGGTTGTAACGATTTGGCAGTGGGACCTGGTAAATAATTTCGAGTCTCAATAGAATGAAATTAAAGGTCCAGGAAGACAATACCATCACAAACGACTTTTAAACAATCTTCTGTATTTTTAAAAACACATAAGTTATCTACAGAAATTCTATGCTATTTACAAAAAATGTTTCTGCATTAAATCTGTTTAAACGGAAATAAGAGAAAAAAGTCATGTTCCCCGCAAAAATTAATACCATGCAATTATATATGCAAAGACACAAACCTGCCGAGAACTTTTTTCTGTTTTCTTGGAATTCCGACGTAGCAGTTTTACTATATTTTATATTTCCACGATGCAAAGTGAAATATCTTTATAGTTAAATATTCTGATAAAATGGATGACTTTATTTCTTACGGGTATATCTTCATTAAAACTAGTGAACTTTGCTGTTACTGAAAAGAAAAAAACAAAACAGCAACTGGAATTAATTTCAACAGAAATTTTCTCTGTAGTTTCGACTTTTCTCTAAAGACAGTTTACTGCATCACAATTCATGACTGAAATATATGCTATATTTATATCACAAAATAAAGAAATGTGTATGCTATGCATCGTATTGCCACCTATCTAGAAATACGAGCATCTTCAACTTATCACCCAGTTGCTATGGCAATAACTAGTCATAGAAAATGCATTAATCTTCCTATCATGGTTCGATGTGCCCAGGTTTCAGTTACCCAGAATTATTTTCATCACCTAGTTATTCTATTTGTACCCTTAAAGAGATTAAATGAGCTGGTAAATGATCGTTCAGGGAATTAAACATTATTTAGAATTTTGCGATGACTGCTACTTTAATTTACGATGAACTGTTAAAAAATCTGGAAGATAAGGTAGGTCGATGTTGAGTATTTTTAAGCGTGAAAGATTAAAATTATCACTTATTTAAATACTCCAGCTTTTATCCGAAAATATATTACAACAAAATTTAAAACATGATAATCTGAAACTACACGAAATATGATAAAGAAAAATGCTTAGTTCGAAATTAAAAATTATTAATGCACAATTGGACTTAAACGGAAATTTTGTACCCTTTGAACATTTTTTTTTCAATTGAGAATTTTATAATACCATTTTAACATATTATTAAATGGTTTCATGAAGAAACTTTAAGCTTAATCAGGTAAAAAATACAACTCTAATGGTTAAATTTTAATACCTTTCTTCTCCTATAATTTTGAACTTTTAGAAATTTGTTTTTCATGCTTTTCAGACAATTGCTTGCTAGGGATCATATTTCCAAAAAGGTAATTAGTTTAAAATGAAATGTCATGGCATATCTAAATGTCATAAATACAATAAAAAAAACTATTTATTTGAACATTATATATATATGTGCTTTTTATTTCTCAATCCTTTTTAATCGTGTTTTATTTTAAACTTATCTGTTTATCCAATATTTTAATTATCTATTTACTGTGTGTGGTAGTCCCAAATTCATATTCGTTAGCTTTTTTATGGCTAATATGAAGATGAAGCTGCACACTTTATTTGTGGAACTCAAGGCATTTGGGGCCTGATGAATCTGTCTAGGTTCCACAGATTTCCATTACTCCTTTTCTCCTATTTTTACTATGTTTAAAAATCTATGTTGAATAGATGTTGTTAAAGGGAAAAGTTTGATTGTTAATATATAAATTTCTTTTTATTTATAATTTTATAATTTGTTGGTAATTCGTAATTATTTTTAATGGTTTATATATATATATATATATATATATATATATATATATATATATATATATATATATATATATAATAGAACTTTTTGTAAATATTAACCATTTAAACAAATGAAACATCAACCAAAATAAATAAAACAATTGCTATTCAATAAAACTGTACATCCTATATATTATACTTCAAAAAGTGGAAGAACAAAATATGTAGAAGAAAACAATTACAAAAGGAATGCAAAAACACGACAAGAATAATAATGAATCTTATACTGTGAAACACGTTTTCAAGGGAAATATCCCACAATATAAGTAAAACGTAACTGATTTCTGTTTGACTGAAGCATGCCATAAGCATTACGTAACACCACTTAAATTACCCGATCAATTGTGATACGAAATGTAAAAGAAAAGAGAAGCAAAACCAATACAACTAAATTCAATAATCCAAAAAAATACGACAAATAACTACATTTATGAACAGAAAATTGATATGTATATATATATATATATATATATATATATATATATATATATATATATTACTAACCAATTCCAATGAGAGGTAAAGAACTTAGATACATCCAGCTAACGTATTATCTTAAAAACTGACTAGCACACGGAGTTATGGTAAAATTACAGTTAATAGTTAAATATATGATACTGAAAAATACTATCTCTAATTTTATGAAATGTATCTTAAGGATCGCCACCTCCCTTCAATAAATAAATAAACAGCGGCTTAACTGAAAAGTATATGTTGAAATTTTGTTATTTTTTATCATACTGATACATTGAAAAAAACCACATGCGGAGAAAAATGAATACAAAGAAAGCAATTTAATCAGAAAGCATTAAGAAAGCATTTTAAGCAAAAAATTTAAAAAAATTATAATTTCGTCATTTTTCACGAAATGAAGTACCAAAACAGTTTAAACTAAAAATTTTATGCTACACTTACCTTAGACTGTACTTTTGTAAATATAGAGCAAAACTGAAAATATCCAAAAAACAGGGAGTAGAGATATCCAATAAGACCATTTTTTTTCTCCTTACCTAAAGAAATAAAGAAAACGAGTTAGATACACAAGATGAGACATAAAACATATAAAAATGAAGATGAAGCTAGTTTATCCCTTTGACTGCATATTGAAACATATACGTCCGAGTGGACTATTTTATATTCTACTCTACCACGTTTTTGAAAAATAAATTCTGTCATACACTTATTCTAAGCTATTTTCAAGAGAAATCTACCATAAACAATTTTTTTTTTTTTTTTTGTAAATTGCGGTACGACTGAATATAAAAATAGTCATTAACATATGTTGGACAATTGCATCATAAAATATAATAAATTAGACGCATACGTTAAAAACACATAAATTTGCTCAATGGTACATATAAACAAGAACTTTTATAAGAACCTGTACAAATAAAATTAACGATAAAGCATAATATCGCATTTTCGAACTACTTTTGCAGTCGTCTTCAGGATAAATATGATGTTGGAATGTTTAAAAGTCTAGGGGCGAAAGCTTTCTGTCGAGTCTTGGATCATTTATAAAAATGCTGTGAAAACATCAGGAAAATTTAAAACGAAATAAGTTGAAATGAATCGAAAGTTTTTCCCTCTTTTACCATGACCTTGTTTGGATGTAATCCGTTCCTCTTCATAGCTGGGGACACTCCATGGTCTTCAAGCAAACTTTCGATTTTTCTCAACTTATTTCATTTTAAAATTTTCTGATTTACTCACTGCAGTTTTCCATTCATATAATTCATAGGTTCCCAATGGGGGCGTTATCGCATCCCCCCCCCCCCGGTGGAAGCTGGAACCTTCCAGGTGGCTGGTAGCGGATGCAGGGGGAAATGGAGGGTGGTTAAGATATTTAAAATAATTAAGATATACCTATTTAAAAAAATTGATATAATAAAACTAGCTGACCTCCCTCCACCACGCATTCCCTCTGGCGTTGCGCGGACCCGTGATAAAACCCTTAAATATACCTATATTAAATGAAAATCTATACAAACGCACCTAAAGCTGAGGATCCCAAATTCAAGTTGTTTTACACAAAAAACCGACGCTACAACTCGCTGAAAACAAAATTTTATTATAGTGGGCTAAAACGTTGTAGCCACAAATCTTTCACGAATGTCATAAATTACTGTAGTTCGCATTAAAAATAGTTATAAATTGAAAAATCGCGGAGTGCAAAATTAGCTATATTAGGCACTAAGAACTAAAAGTAAAATTCAGAAATGTATATACTAACATTTGAGTCTTCAAAATTTATACCAGCTCTCTAACTCTCTACCCTGGACTGTGTTCAAGAGTATAGAAACTTTTAATTGCGTTTCCTTGATCGGGTTTGGCTTAGCTTGGATTCAGTGCAATAGCTAATAGACCGGCAGCACAGACAATCACCACCCCATCGAGTTCACGGATGAAATTCTAGGATTAGTTAAATCTTGATTCGCATATTAAAACGCAATCAGTCTGCCAAGTCATATCTTGGTGGACAACACCTGAAAACCCTATTTTAACGGCTGACTTACGTAGGTTTACCATTGTGTTTTCCTGCTACCAGTCCGCCATGTTTTCATAGCTTTTGGTGGAGGAAAACACAATGGTAAATCTAGGAGTCAGCCTCTAAAGTCGGGTTTTCAGGTGTTTTCCACCAAGATATGACTTGGCAGACCTATTGCGTTTTAATATGCGAATCAAGATTTAACTAATCCCAGAATTTCATCCGTGAACTCGATGAGGTGATTCTCTGTGCTGCCGGCTCCCGGCCTATAATATTCTGTTTAAGAAAAGGAGTAGATTACGCATCACTGAAAGAGGTAATTTGGGGGTTGATGTTAACGAAATTGGAACTCTACATTAACAAATTATTAGAACTTCCCCAGCTTCAACCATCCCATTAGGTTTATTATTTCTTATTGATTTTGAGCATATCTTTTAATTTTTAATAAACATTTTTTTTACTATATCTGAAGGTCATTTTAATTAATTTCTATTTTGTGATTCTTAACAGATAGTATAGGTCAAAACTGGAAAATTTCATTAGCGGCCACTGGCCGATAGGACTAGTTTTTTAAGTGGCACTTTTTGAAAACTAGTGGCGACTTTTTTATTTAAAAAATACTAAACAGTAAATTTCTATAAGTATTCATCTAAAACTGAATAACCCAAATAAATATGTTAATATCACTATATTGGAACCAAACAAAGTAGAATCTTTGATGAAATGCAAGAAAATTTTATTCTCTCCTTGTAAAAAAGTGGCCAGAAGGTGGCCACTGATAGACAGTTTTTCACTAGCCACTTTTTCTCATTTACTGGCCCTGTGGCCGGTGGCTAGTGCTAATTTTGACCTTTAACAGATAGCCAGATAAAATAGGTACAGGCAATATGCAACAATATTTAATATTTGGTATGATTAACTATCATGGAAGAAGGGACGTTGGAAATAATTTTTTTCTTGTAAAGGGGACGGTGGTCTAGAAAAGGTTGGGAACCTGGGATATAATTGATCAAGACTCGACAGGAAGCTTTCGTCTATAGACTTTTAAACATTTCAACATCATATTTATCCTGAAGATGACTGTAGAAGTAGTACGAAACGTAGATATTATGCTTTATCATTAATTTTACTTGCTCAAGTTCATATAAAAGTTCTTGCTTATGCGTATCAATGAGAAAGTTTATGTTTTTAACGCATACATCTTATTTATAAAAATAGTCGATAGTCCTGGCCGGTAATCAAAGGATTAATAGAAGAAACAGTGATTCTACGTGTTGAAAAAATAGAGCAAGTTAGAAATTGCACGTCAAACGTGGCAAATAAGGTGCGTTCATACTATAACTAGTTTTATAAATATTTTTTTGCACCGCCTATTTCACTGAATGTATATTTTAGTGCACTTCATAAGTGCATATCAATTTCATTCTGTTCGAAAGGCTGTAACAGCATTAAAATGCACTTGAAATAATTTTTTCCCATTGGTCGACATGTAACGGAAAACTTGACTGTCCGTGTAATTAAACTATACATCCGATTTTCATAAAATTTGAAATGTCTCGACAAAATATTGCAACAATTATATATTTAAAATTCCAGACCATTCGGTTGGGTAGTTTTTGTTCTGTTATATGCGGACGGACAGACAGACGGACTGAACGACGACTACAGGTGCTACGTATTTATATAATTATGAATGCACCTTAAAAAAGCATACAAAACGAAAATTCAAATATGTGGAGCAACTGAAACATTTATTTCACATGTAAATTTCAGTCGTCAGGTATCATAAATTAAGTGACGTCATTAGTTCTAAATCTGATTGAATATATTATTAACAGGATTTCACATGTCAAACTAAAGCTTGTAACTTTTTGTGTTATTTATGATATTTTGAAGCAAGCCTACATATCTGACAGAAGTTTAGTAAGTAAAGCTTCTCCGTTCTTATCTTTAAATTGTCCTTCGGAATTACATATAGTACTCGAATCTATTCACTTCTCACACATTGTACTTTCATATAGCAATTATTGCGTTAACTTTGAACCAGCATTTAAATGTAATTGTAGGTACGTGGACCATTTGTTGAACTAATACGTAAAGAATGAAATAAGATGTAGACAAGTGTCAAACGATGGTATAAGAAAATGAAGTAAGATGTAGAAATAATAAGAAGCACATATGATTATAAACATAGATGCCAACTTTTACGCTTTTTTCTTACCACTTTTTTAGAAGACAGAAATGTGCCGTCTTTAATCATAGACATTCTGGTATTAAATAACGCATCCCACCCCCTCCCTCAAAATAATACTAAAAACTCCTGTAAAAGTTGCACAATGTATGAAGTATAATTAAATACGAAGCATTTAGTTAACAACAGGGCTTAATTTCTAACAAAAGTACCACCGGAGCCGTAAAATTCTCTGGTACCGGTACTAACAACCGTACCGTTTCCCTTTACTACCCCCCCCCCCTCATTCCAATCTGTATATTTATATTTCGTACATTATTTGCAAAATTTAAAGCATTTTTTTCTTTGGCAAAATAAAAGTTTTAAATATATATATCAGCATATACTTAGCTATCAACTATTCCATTTTTTAGTTATCACTCCTTCCTAATAGTAATCTTTGCCTAATTTAAGTGTTAATAATTGCAGAATTCTGCGATTAAATATGTGGATTATGATTCGGAAATAGCGTTAACGCAAAGAAGGGATAGTTCGCAGCTATGCATTTTTATGAAAAAATGCATGAAATTTACAGAAATTAATATTTATATGCTGAAGAATGGAACAATGTTTTTCAGTTTTCTATAAAAAGGTGCATATCTTAAACTTTAATCGATTCCTTCCGCATAACAATCTTTTGTGGTGAGTGCCTGAAAATGAGATTAAATTAAAAATGTACATCGTTATCGGAAAGATTCCATGCTTTTACAGAAAAGTGAAAACACTGCTCGATTGCTTTCTATCAGAATAACAGTCATTGCAATTATATCGATTTACAAATGAAGGTGACTTCGTAAATGTGCAGAGCATAGCCTTAGCACGGGCAGCGTTCACGGTACAAAATAAATAGAAAAATACCTAATGTGATTTTTATACTCGTACGTAATAGAAGACAAAAACTCCAAACAAACAAAACATCAAGCTGATGCTCGTTGGCTAAAAACAGAATATTCTTTTCTGGTTATATATCTAAATAATAAAGAAAAGCCAATTAAAATTTATCCTACTGTCACAAAAGAAAATCGAACTGAAAGCAAATTCATTGTTCAGTCTATTGTGTGGCGCCGTATCAGCACATCGCCCATATCAATGCCAGGCATAAATTTGCAAATATCACTAGAATAGAAAAACACGATGTCAGTGTTCCCTTCATTTTGATCAAAACAGCATTAAAATGATTTGAAATAGAATATAAAACGTAATTTTCAAGGAGGATTTTTTTTTCTATACATGAATAAATAAAATTTTGAATGCAAGACAGATTGAGCTTAAGTCAGTCCAAGCCCAAAAACTAATATAAATTGAGACTGTTTTATCTCCATCTTTTACGTGTGCGACAGATTACGTCACATAAGTGTTTTGATTAAAAAAAGTCAAAAGCTTGGAGTGAGATGGAAAGAATAAAGGAAAGACTTCGGTTTTTCGGAAGTGCTATTGCAATGGGCTCTGGAGCTCTGTATTTATGGGCTCTGGCGAATTACGGCCAATATTTAAATATTTACTAAAACCAGAGAAGAACCGGAACTGGGCTCCGGTGGAATCCGGCGCAAATTAAGCCCTGGAACATACATATATGCACAGTAATTGAAAAAACAAATTTTGGTTGCAGATGCTGTTTTTGACTCAAATTTCCTTTTATATTCTTTGATATTTTAATTTTGTGAATAACTTAATTTCAATGAGTTTTCTTTACGAGAAAGAATTGTGTGTACTCAGGAAAGTATTAGATCAAAATTTAAATGGATTTAAAAAATTTATTTTAGTAGCATTTAAAACTGTAGAAAATATATCAAGACATTAGTGATACTCTTATTAAGTAAGTATTTAAAATAATACTAAAAAAAGCATTTCAAAACTTTAAAAATGTACTTTCGAACTTTAAAAAACATTTCATGTTGTGCTAGTATCAAAAACTAAATCATCATCATCATAAACTACATCAGCATCAACGCTAACACACATGTACATAAACATATATAACGGATCTAAATTTTTAACTTTACATTACACCTAGTTTAGTTACCTCAAATCCTACTTGGATTTTGTGAAATTCTTATTCATTGGTGAATGAAAATTATTCCTAGATTACACGTTTAAGATTATCCTAAAATGTCTTCTCGATTTAAAAAAGCCTATACAGCATGACACATCGATTACGTAACACAGTTACGAAAGGTATAAAACCAACCATCGATCTTTTAAAGAATGTTATTAAGCGCAGTTACCATCTCCGCACAATCTTGCAGATTTTATTAAATACACGAAAGTGAATATTTAAAGAATATTTGAAAGTAAAATGAATTTAAATCGGCGAATTAAGGAGAATTATTTACCATAATGCGGATGCTTAAAGTATTACAAGTGACTTAATTGAAGCGATTGTGAACGATGATAAGATGAATCTGCTTTTATGGTATTTTCCCTTAGTGATTATTATAAATAGGATGCTCCAAAAAGTAATTAGTAAGATTTGAAGATGATTATGTCATTTCTCATTGATATATGATGAATGCGTGATAGCACATGATTTAGTGTAAAAGCGACTTCATCAACCTCTCTTAACGCTCTTTTTAAAGTGTCACTGTCCACCATAGTAACGAAAAAGCCCTCGTCAAACTTTGGTTACAGACTGCCGGTTCTGAAACGCTGCCATTTGCTCCTACAAACATTATACATTTTAAATTTGGAACAACAATTATTAAATTAACTAATCACTAATGATTTTTTTTAAAACTAGATCCAAACATAAATGAAGTATGAAATAAGACAGATACACACATTATAACATTTAAATTTGGCAAAAGATTAAAATTAACAGGAAGCCGAATGCATAAAAAGGGGGGGGGGGACTATAGTATAAGAAATCAGAAACATTTGACTTATTTTGTCAAACTATTTGTAACTAAAACTTTTTAGAAAATGAAAAAACACCAGAAAACATGAAATCATTGACAGCACAATTAAACACATTGTCCGAAATGCAGTATATATTGGAAAATACAATATATTGGAAAAATTCAATATTATAATATATAGAATATTATATTATTCAATAAGAGTAAATATATTTGAAAATTCAATAAGAAAAACAAAAGGAATGCAAAAAGGAGAACGATCATGAATAAAATTGGAACTTAAGATTCGAAACTCGTTTTCAAGGTATATATACACACACACATATAGGACAGCATACATTTCTAGCTCATACTCATGAAATATTTGTGCTATTGTTTCAGTATTATGTACATTAATTACCGTGAAAGAATCATTCATTACATCGGCCTAATCTTTAATTTGTAAAAAATTATTTATAATGAATTTTCAAAATATGCCAATTTTGCGAGAACAGAAGACAATACCGTTGTCAACAACGTAATAGTACAAAAAAAAAAAAAAAAAAAAAAAAAAACTCTCTCCAAAAAAAATGTGATGTTGGACTCTGAACTGTTTACCATTTTATTTGAAAGAAGTTTGAGTACGACAATAACAATAATAATATCATAGCAGTGAATTAGGTCACTTTCCTCACATATATAGGACATCCTGTAAATTTGAAGATAATAAAATTTTCGTAGGTTTTTCAATTTTATATCTTTCCTTGTGTCTTTATGAAGCTAAACCATAATTTTTGAACAAAAGAATTTTGTCAATACTTGGTCAAATATGGGGCAATCACAGCAATTTTCGAGCTATTGATTTCACAGATCTTTTTCATTTTATTACTGCAACGAGAGACTATAAAAAGCTAGTTAATATAGTCAAGAGTCCGGATTTAAAAGAAAACATAAAAGTTTTCTTCTATGTTCCTTCCTATCCACGACTCAGTTATAAATTTTATAAAAGTTTTTGAAACGTCCTTATCTATACCTTCTTTTACTCTTTCGTGACCTCAATATATGCTTTTCCATTTTCTTGGGTGGGGATTTCTTTAAAAAAATTTAATTCTGTCTGGTAAAACTGATAAATTACAGCATTTTGACAGATAGCTGTAATACAGGGTGGTACAAAAGTCTCCGACACATTAAAATTTAATAGAAAATCAAGTAATTGTCGTATGGGAGTGCAGTTTGGACTAAATGCTTCTCACGATGAAAAGTTTTCTTGAAGCAGAAAAAAAATAGTCCTAAACTTCGCCCATAGATGGAGCTGTACCTTAAATTATCAGAAAGAAGCATCAAAAGCTCAAGACAATCAGTTACAAGTCATTATGTCACAAGCAGTTGCAGAGTATTTATTTTGCGCAATACATTACCATATCTTAATGAGTGCGTCCTTTGTAGCTTGATAATTAAATACCCTGCATTTGCTTGCGACAAAAGAAATGATCTGCAACAGTTTATCTTGAGTTTTCGATTCTTCATTCTGATACTTTAATATACAGTGACATCTATAAACAAATTTTGGAACTATTTTATATATATATATATATATATTCCCCCCAAGAAAACTTTTCATCGTGAGGAGCATTTTAGTCTAATCCGCACTCTCGTACTACAATTACTTGATTTTATATTACATTTTAAAATGCGTCACGGACTTTTGGGCCATCCTGTATTATCACTGAGACCAGGGTTCTCGCTGGATTTTAACCAACATTAACGATTTGGCGAATAAGAAATAAAAAACAGTAGCCAAATGAAAAAATTTTTTTATCAAAATAGATTTGGCGGGAAACACTGAAAAATCTATCTTATCTCACGTAGTGTACCCACTTTTTTTTGGATCTGTTCTAAAATAACCCATTTTTTTTTTTTTGTAATTGCTTAATACAATAGAAATTTGACTATCCGTTACAGAAACAAAATAAGTACATTCTAAATGTCTCCTAAATGTGTAAGTGTTTCAGACATTCTTTTAGCTGACTAAATAAAAATTCAAAATAGCTGTCTTTGATTTACCATTGTGAAAATATACACTAAAAATTGTTATGAGATTTTGACTGATATGAGACTCTAACAGATAAAAAAAATTGATTGCCTAATGATACTTTGCATACAACAAAAAAAATTGACTGCCTAATGATACTTTGCATACAACAACAACAACAAAAAAAAATGACTGCCTAATGATACTTTGCATACAACAACAACAACAAAAAAAAATGACTGCCTAATGATACTTTGCATACAACTTATAAATAGCGAGTAATTTTGGTTGTATTTTTACCGGCGCGACGCGACGCAGGCGCATAGATACTTTAGCATACAACAGAGAGATACCTATCATATAAACCTTTTTGTGTCTTTGTCTGTTGCTAAATTCAATTGGTGTTGAGTCAGTATCTCTGTAAATAGATAATAGAGCAATGTAGATAGTTCAGTGATAATGAATATTTAACTCCTTAACGGTCTCATTAAATTACGGTTTAAAAATTCATATTGCTTATTGGCACCACTTTTTTAAAAAAGAAATGCTCACCTTGTTTAATCACAGGTAAAATGATACCATAATAAAGCCAATTACACTATTCTATAAAACTGGTAGGAATCAAACAAATCTGAATAAACTGAAAAAAGATACAGCCCGTGAATATGACGGGAGCGAGAATTAAGGGGTTAAAGTGCCATCAATAGTTCAGGAACGCGGATGAGAATATCAACTGTAATGGCACACACACAAAAAAAGAGAAAAAACTCTGCACTCGTAATTTGGCGAGTCTGGTTGTTCGTTTACTCGCCAAGCGAAGCATTTTGTCGCGATTTTGCGCAATGGCGAGCGGCAGCGAGAACCCTGGTTGAGACAGAACCACGTTCGATAAGAAAGGGATTTTTTTTTTTTTTTTAAATTATAATTCTAATCTACAGGTCGCCGAAAATCACAATGGAATAAAAAGATGTTTTTTTCGTATTAGCCGTGATCCTGCTTTTATAGCTCGTAATATGTGTGAAAATCTTAATAGTTTAAATAATGAACCATTTCTCAAAATCCAAATAGCTTGTTTTAACCGCGTCCTCGTTTTAACCGTGCTCGTATTAAACTAGTTTGGTTGTATTCTTATTTGAGCCGTTGTAAGAAACTTTAATTAGTACAGCTCCAATCTCCATAATCATGCAAATTTTATTATACACACGAAAGTGAATGAATATTCCAAGGATATTTGAAAGTAAAATGAATTTAAATCGGCGAATTAGTATTGAGTTACTTACCATAATGCAGACAAATAATGTTAGAGTGTTACAAGTGAGTTAATTCAAACGATTAAGCACAATGAAAGTGTAACTATACATCGACGCCTTTTCCCGATTTTTCCCATACGTTAAAATGTCCCAAAAGTTTCGATATACAGGTTAGTCAAAATTACGATGACACTTAAATGGGAAAATATTTACTAAAAAGTATGTTAACAGCTAAATGAGAAAAGATTATTTGAGCATATGGCAGAGAGCAGAAGAACGAGCAAACATATAAATAAACGTAGCTATGTTAAGAAAACATTTATAGCAACATAGCTTAACATTATTTTCTTCAATAAACTCGAATTTAAAAAAACTATTGCATATTTTGTAGCCTTTCCACAATTTTAAGAAATACACTTATGTAATCTTTTACCACCACTGTAAAAACACCTCAAAGATAATGAATAACTTTGACCCACAAAGACACAACAATGACTAACACTTTTCTCTAATAATTCGCTAATTTTTAATATAACTGAAGTCTCCATTCAAATGTTGAATTCCACGATTTTCAAGAAATTTTACTATTTCTTACTTTTGGGAGGACCTAACTTACTTTTTTATCTAATATGTTTAGATGTAATATTATAATTGCATTTGCAATTTTCATACTTATTTGAGGTGAAAAGCTACAAATTTGCTCCACATGACGTCGATCACCAGCGTGCCAAATGATCTTTTGTCGTGATCTGGACCTTTGACTAAAGATGCTTTTATTTTACTCTAAACTTTTCACCACTCGATTACATGTTTTAAAGGGTGTGTTATAAACGATTCAAAGGGCCTCTCTGTTCTTATTGTGGCTTTTTCTTCTGCTCTCAGGTCAATTCAATACCACTATACAGTAGACCATGATCTATTGCGAAAGCATTTTCGTGATTAAATGCGTTACTGATTAAGATTATTGCTTTTTTTTTTTTTTTTTTTTTTTTTTTTTTTTTTTGAAATAATCGTTGACGGTTATCCAGGTCCGTAGATCCTTGAATATTAAAGATAAGAACGAAAAGAAGAACATTAAAAATTTGAAGACACGGATGGCTTTATTGGATAATAGACATGAAGAACGTAAGTGCCAGAGGGGACACCCTTAGGTGTTATCATTTCAATGTACAGAGATGAAGTGAATAATTTGTCAGATATTGTTGCCAACGTGTCGAGTCAAAATCTTGGTACCCTGGACCATTATAACCCCCAAAGATATATCACTTAATGGAACTTTGAACTAAAAACTAGCCAAAAGGACCATTGATTGGCGTTTTAACACTTCAACCTACAAATACGAATGCCAAAGCCGATTAATGGGAAATATGCATTTAGAAGCAGCAACGCAGATGCCGGTTTTAATATAAACAGAGTACAGAGTATATATTTGCAACCGAAAAGACCTTTGTATTGACTATCAAACTGAGAATTGACATTTGAGTGTATGAATTGCTGCTACAACAGGAGCATATGGTCAAAGAATATCTTTTTTTATATATTCGTTAACCGAAGGAAAGTATGCTCGCACAGTAAATGATTTCAGGATGAGAAAAAGATTTGTTTTTGATTTATTTTATTACCGGCTTTGGGTGAACTTGGGAAAACTTAAATAACTGAAAACAAAGCGCAAAAGAGAAGAAGAAATAGATATATTCTTTTTAGAAAGGAGGAGAAGTTTTGATTCAGTTCATAACTATGAAAGGAAAAATTAAATTTTGAAATGGGGAATTTAATTTCAAAAAGGAGATAAATAATGATATGTGATGATAGGTTATTTTCAACATCACAACCACGTTTTCTTAGAGATTGGAGTCTGGTTCGGATTACTATTTTATATCATTTACAGTGTAATTAGTATTATTTTATAACAAAAATCTTATCTTTACCAAAATAAAATTACTTTATGCTGTCATTATGTTTGTGTATGTAATATTTTTCAATTAAAAGCAAAGTGGTACCTGCAATACGTATTTAATTTTTTTTTCAATTTTGTACAAAATGAATCTTTGTCAACTTTTTTGCTCCTTATATTTAATGCACGGTTTCATACTTGCCAACTTTTACACTTTTTGACCATTTTGTACACTTTTACGCTTAAGATACTTATTTTTACACTTTTTTGCAAAGTTTTTATTTTGTTTCCTTTTTCTTCTCAAATTATGAATTACTTTTAATAGCTGCTTTTAATATAACGATAAATTCTGAATGCAAAGGGAATATTTAATATTGTCAAATGAATGAATTCAGGTTTCATTGTCAAAAATCAACAGAAGTAATCTTTTCATTTTCATTGTATGTAAAATTAATGTTCTCAATATATTTGCTTAAGAAAACAGAAAAAAAAATCTATGTAAATGGCTTTAAAATCAATTTCTTAATGAGTCTGATAATGGTTTTCATGTTATTCTCATCAGACTATCTATCACGGTCACCGCTGTAATATTTAACAATATTCGTCTATTGTGTAATTTAGAAAAAGAAAAAAAATGGGTGAAATACTCTTCACGTATCATTTTACACTTTACTATTTTCAAGCGTTGGCAGGTATGCGGTTTTAACCTTACACCAAATGCTATCGTAATCAAGCCAGATTTCACAAACTTTTCATATATACAAAAAACAAACTTTTTTGTGGGTGTCTTAAAATCGTTTTGCAAACTTTCTAAGGACTGGGAGTGCAGAACAATACATTTCTATCAAACCCACCACCACTCTTCTTCCCTTTAAAGCCTTACCGTCGGTCATTAGATATATCGGAAACAAAGAACAACCCTTTTCCATTTAACATATTTTCACCAAGCCTGTATTAGTGAGATTTGAAGCACAATATTTATGCAAATTTGGAGTTGAGTGATGCATTCAACTGTATTCTATTGACATCCCTGTCTACCTACCTTCGTCTTGACATTTTTCCTGGTATGTTTACGAATGTCCAAAAAGCTTTTTTCTCCTTGTTCTATTAGTAAACATACAATACTTATGCCATGTCGAAGTTATACAGGGTGTTGCCGAATTCAACCGACAAATTCAGAGCAGGGTTGCCAGATTGCCCTTTCTGTTAATTCCAAAATTTCTCATTCAAACCAGAATTTTTCTATAATTTTATTTTCTTTGATTACAGACAGACATTTCAAGTTTACTGAGAGCAAAAATTCATCTTACAAAATTTCCGGGGTGAATTCGAAATTTTTCAAAAAAAGCCAAACAGGTAACCTTGTCACTCGCAACTTAGTTGCCAGTTTGGCCTTCGAAATTTCGAATTCTCAATAAATGTGTCTCATTAAATAAAGCATAAAGTACTGTTTTGTATTTTTGGCGAGAACTCGAAATTTCTGAACAAAAATGGAGGCAAAACTGGCAGCCCTGATTAAGCGGATGAAAAATTGCCTTAGGAGACGGTGTTCCAAACCATTTATTTAGTCACAAATACAGGGTATTAAATCCGTCACAAATACAGGATGTTAAATACTAACTGAACTTGGAGAACGATAATAATTTTGAGAAAAATCAAAACATTGCAAGAAAATGCAACGATATGTACCTTTTTTGTGTAAAATGTTATAACATCACGAAAAGTTGCAGCATCAAGTGCATACTTCTGGCGCGTATAATGGAAACTTCTAGCAATTTTTTTTTATATTATCACATTTACAACAAAGGTAAGAATGTGTATTAAAAGTTTTATTATAATATATTTCATTTTTCTGAAATTTATTACCGTGAAAACAAATTGAGTTCGAGTAAAACATCCTGTATTTTTTATTAAACACGTGGTTTCCGACTCTATGTTCTATGGTAATTTTTTATCCTCTTGATGCCTACTATCACCCCTCTGAATTTGTCGGTCGAATTTGGCAACAGCTCGTATATAACCTCGGTTCTATCTTCAACCTACTCCCACGTCTCTCAGAAAATCATAACATGAGATTGTTT
This sequence comes from Maratus speciosus, assembly GCA_963932465.1. NCBI lineage: Eukaryota > Metazoa > Arthropoda > Arachnida > Araneae > Salticidae > Maratus > Maratus speciosus. Next base: position 111,847,183 of record OZ010799.1, on the reverse strand, counting down.
TAGAAGTTTTTAAATTTCAGCAGTAAAATACCGCTAGCAATTTCATGTCAGGAGACTTCTGGGACAAGTTAGTTTTACTTTGCAGCCCTATAGTAACATTTGCGGGAAATACTGCAATTCGTATTTAAGGGGTCTCAAGACTCTTAAAATTGGAAAAAAAAAAAGGAAGACAATTTTCGACATTTAATATCTTAATATGTATATAATTTAAAAACACAATTTTCACTGGGATTAAAAGATATAAGTACGTTATTTCAATTCATGTATTTAAAAAATTGCAAGATACAGAATTAATATTTATAGGGCGCTGCAAGCTGTCAGACGTTCATCGAACAGAAAATTGGTATGACAGCTTAGGGGCAAGATTACAAAATACATTTTCCAACTAGAATGAAACTTTGTGCTTAATTATACTTTCACTAATTTAAATCCACTAAAACATCATAAAAATAATTATTATTATCTCAGCTGCTTTAATTTTATTCAAAGTATAAATCAAATTATCCACCAAAGAATGTTATTAAACACAGTTACCGTCTCCATAATGATACAAATTTTATCAAGCACACAAAAGGGAATATTTCAAGGATATTTTAAAGTAAAATGAATTTAAATCTGCGAATTAAACGAGAGTTATTTACCATAATTGAGATACATAATGTTTAAATGATATGAATGAATTAATTGAAACAATTAAGCACGGTGAAGGGGCAGGATAAGATGCGTTTCTCCGGATTTTTTTATTTAATCCATTTTCGGTCAAAAGTGCGTAAACGCACCATTTCAATAAATACTTTTTTTATTAACACTGTGGCGTCTATTGTTCACTAATTTTATTTTTCTGCTATTTTTAAAGGTTCTGAAGACATTAAAAAATATTAGTAATTCAATTGGTAATAAAAAAAAAGTAATTGGAGTTACCACTTTCTGTTGAGACATTTTTAAAATGCGCTAGTTTTTACTTTCTTCTATCTTTACAAGAAGAAAGTATTGGATTCGTAAAAATTTTCGACTTCCGGTTTTCGACGGATTTACACGTTTTAGAGGTCAGAGATTCCAAAAAACATGTTTTTACAAAATGTCTGTCTGTGACTCTGAGTCTGTCTGTGTGTATGTGACACAAATTTTGTGGGCGCTCTACCTCAAGAACTAATGCACGAAATTTAATAAAAATTTATATTCAAATAGTCCCTAATATAAATTGGTGCTGATTAGTTTTTGGTGTAAATCGCCCAACAGGTGGCGCTGCTATGCTGCATTTTTCGCGATTTCTGCACTAGCTCTATCTCAAGAACTAATGCACGGATTTTCATAAAACTTCAGATTCAATTAATCCTTGATATGAATTAGTGCTGGTAATGTTTTGGTGCAAATCGCCCAACAGATGGCGCTGCTATGCTGCATTTACACGATTTTCGTAATAGCTCTATATCAAGAAATAATGCACGGATTTTCATCAAACTTCAGATTCTGTTAGTGCTTGACATGGGTTGACGTTTTGCACTTTTTGGTGTAAATCGCTCAACAGGTGGCGCTGCTATGCTGCATTTTTTGTGATTTCCGCAGTAGCTCTATCTCAAGAACTAGTGCTTGGGTTTTCAACAAACTTCAGATTCAGGTATACCTGGATATGAATTACTGCTGTTTATGTTTTGCTGTAAATCGCTCAACAGGTGGCGCTGCTATGCAGCATTTTTCTCGATTTCCACAATAGCTCAATGTCCAGAACTAATGCACGGATTTTTATCAAACTTCAGATTCAGTTAGTCCTTGACATGAATTGATGTTTTGTTCCTTTTGGTATAAATCGCTCAACAGGTGGCGCTGCTGTGCTGCATTTTTTGCGATTTCCACAGTAGCTCTAGCTCCAGAACTAATACACGGATTTTCATCAAACTTCAGATTCCGGTATACCTTAATATGAATTAGTGCTGGTTGTGTTTTGGTGCAAATCGCTCAACAGATGGCGCTGCTATGCTGCATTTTTTAGAATTTCCCCTACAGCTCTATCTCAATAACTAATGCACGAATTTTCATCAAACTTCAAATTCAGGTATACTTTTATTTGAATAAATTGATATAATTTCTTTTACTATTTAAATGATTTAATTGACGTGATTTATATAGAAGAAAGTTTTGTGATGGCCACAACATACTAGTTTAACTTGAAACGGTTATTCACAAATTCGACTTTTCGAAAATGTATAATTATTCCACTTGAAATTAAACATATGTTTTTATAATATATTAAAGTTGCAAGTTCTGTAAATAAAATGAAAATAAAACGAATGTTATATAAAAAACTTAAAATATTTTATTTAAATTTAATGGTGCGTTCCCATTGGCCGAATGCATGAAAAATAGGCAAAAATCGAAAACCCACTTTTTATGCAAAGTTTCAGAGTTTTATTGCAAATGTAGCGTGATTTATTTGTGCCTCAAATGCCAAGTCCACTTGCATCCAAAATGTTTCGAAAATTTCTATAAAAATATATAAAAATTCGACTAGAATACAATATTTCTACTGAATGATTTGTTCATTGATTTGACCAATGGTGCGTATACGCACCATTTTATTTCTTAAATAAAATATTATTTTTCATGCACGAAATTTTTTTTGTATCTTAATGAATGTAATTTAAGCATGTTTCAATGAAAATAATACCACATTTTATAAAATTTCTATGCTTGGCCTAAAATGGTTTAATATTAAAATGTCCAAAAGTTTCTTCTATTGTGTTAATCAGACCTGAAGCTCAATAGTGTCTATTTCTGAATTATATAGGAAGTATCTTGCTCTACTACATTCGATAGTCTCCATATTTTTTTCTTTTAACCCTTAACTGGTGAGGTGGGGTGTTTTGCACCCCCACAGAAATTCAAATTCTGAAATATTGCCATGTACATTACTAGATGGACTATACACTTTTACATGTGTGTACACTTACATTGCTTTTTCAATTCTTTTTATGCAAGTTAATAATGCTAAATTCACAAGAAAATTTCTTATTTTAATTAGCTAAATTTTGTGGAGTGCACAAGAAATCAAATTTTGGGATTACATACTCCCCACCTCACCACTTACGTTATAAAAAAATCACCTCACCACTTAAGGCTGCTAGTCACTCAGCTTTCGAATTCCCCTTGGTAATGTTAAGTCTATGGGCGTTTATGCATTCTTATATTTAAAATATCTCCCCAGGGAATTAATGTTTCTAGCTTCTTTTTACAGTGTTCTCTTCTTAAAAGCATGCCACTTTTTTTCTTATCTGTCAAAATATTTCTAAAATCTAGGCTCAATTGTTTAGGCTATTTTGTCTATTTAATCTAGGCTATTTTGTTTTAAAAATTGACGAACTGGTAGCAAAATTTCAACATGTCATAAAATTTAGCCTAGATTTTAGAAATATTTTCAGAACTAAGAAAAAATTTACATTCCTTAAGAGAACACAGAAAAAAGAAGTTAAAAATATTAATTTTCTGATGAGATATTTTGAATATAAAAATGCATGAAACGCCCATAGACTTAACATTATCGAAGAGAAATCAGAAACTGGGAGACTAGCAGCCTTAAGGGATCTCGGGGCTCTTAAAATCGGAAAAATTGAAAAAAAAAAAGACCATTTTCAACATTTAATATTTTAAACTGTACATGATTCAAAAACACAATTTTTATTGGGGATGAAAGATATAAGTATGTTCTTTCATGTCATGTATTTAAAAAATTGCAAGATGCAGAATTAGCATTTATAGGGGGCTCCAAACTATCAGACATTTCTCGAGCTGAAAATTGCATAACAGCTTACGCGCAGGATTACAAAATAAATTTTGCAAGTAGAATAAAAAAATTCATGCCTAATTATACTTCAGATTGTAGTAATTACCCTGAACGTAAATAAATTTGTATGTAAAGCATTTTTATATTTTTAATACAAAGTTTTATTTAGCTAATACAAAATTTTGAAAATTTCAACAGTATAATATCACCTAAAAAAATATTTTTTTGAACAATAATATCTTAATAATAAGTTTCGAAAATTTTATGAAAAAATGTTCAGAACTTTTTGAGATAATTAGGCCCAAAAACATCATTTGGAGAAAAATGACTTCAAAGTTTCGGAAACACAGGCCGCTTCAACTAGGGTATAATTCTAAAAGCCATAACTTCTGCTTTAATAGGAATTTCATGGAAATAAATTTATCAAACTGTTCAGAAAAAATAGAAGTTTAATATCTAAAAAAAATTTAAATTTCGAACATTTTGAAGTTTTAAGAGGCTTGGGACTCGTTAAGGAAAGACAAGGTTGAGTGCAATCTTATGCGAAATATGCGATCCCCGTTTCCTTGGAAACTACCCGACCGATTTTGATGAAATTTGGAATCCGTATTCACTGGATTATGCTCAAGACTTATGGCAGACAGTTTTTTTCTTCGACTAAAACTGTTAGAGCAATGACAATTTCTCAGAAATTTTCCATTTTTCAGAAATTTTCTTTCTGAAACTAATTAAAAAAATGTTTAAACTGTCTGCTACATATGATCTTATATTTATACTCTACCACCAAAATATTTTTTTTATCGAAATCGCTCGAGTACTTTTGGAGTTAATCGGGTTTTTAGCTGAAAAGTACAATTTTTCGGAGAGTTAAAACACTTACACTTCTAACTTGTGTGACGTTCTTGCACAGTTTTATCAAACACATGAATTAAAGTACATATAAACACTTGTATAAAATTTAGTTACATATAATAAACGAGTTTAAAATCTTAGCGTAAAATGAATGTGAGTGGGCGTGGTGCCCCAGTCGTGTCTTCCCTTAAAAGAGAACAAGTTATAAATTCAGTGACTTTCATTAACTAAACTTTTAGAAAAGCTATTAGCCTAATGCCTTGTAGTCATAAACATAAAGTTCATATTTCATAACCGCACTACACATACACACAGTTAATGAAAATTCCGACATTCAATCTCGAGCGAATTTAAACTTGAGTATATTTCCAATTAAAGAAAACTAATTTATACGATATTACATAACCTGAGCGCGAGACAATTAAGGAAAGGAGTACATTGGAAGGATATGTCTTCAGTTTAAAGTGTAATTTTCAGTTTTAACTGCAGGATAAAAGCGAAATTGTTTCGTTTGGAGCCCTAGTACGAATAGCTAGAAATTTCTTTATAGGCGAATTTTAATTAGAATAGTTCTGTATATAAAGTTTAGTACAGAAACAGTAATCGAAGAGTTCATCGAGCCTTTTATTCGTATCGGAGTCCGCTAACAATATCTATGGGATAATATTTGTCACAGCAGATAAAAGTTTTGTTTTCTAACAGAAAAGTGCAACTATTTCTTGATAAAAATTTGGTAAAAATTAAGCAACAAAGATATACAGTCGAACCTCGATTTAACGAATCGTTCGAGGCTAGCAACTCCGTTCGTTAAATCGAGATTATTCGTTAAATCGGGATAACCACAGGGTTGCAAAAAAGCCGGCCAAAATTTAAAAAAGCCAGGCCGGTGGCTTTTATTGGTTTTAACCGGCTTTTTTTGGACAAAATTGGCCTTTTTTTGGCCATAATTGGCTTTTATTACAATGAAGCATTGTAATTATAAACTACACATTTCAAAGTGTTTTTAATTAGTTTTAATGACACTTAATTCATTTAGAGTTTAATAAGTAACCCAATTTCTCAATAATGAGGACATTAATACTGGAATAAAACTTAGATGGTTTTGCTACTGATTTGTAGTCAGAATTGCAAATATGTCAGCTAAATTTTAAAAGGGCCATACCAACTACCAATTTTTTCATTTTTACTGCTTTATAAAATTAAAGAGGACAATGGTTACTTGGTTACATGTTTTATTAATTAATTTTAAGAGCTATGAATATACAAGTGTTATTTTATTTCTAGTAAACTTTTAAAATTATACATAGTCATATTAATAAAAACACCATTTCTCACTATTAAAAACATTATGAATAGCATATGCATGAATATGCTTAGCAACAAGATTTTCAAAATTTTATTTAGATAATTTTTTTCTTGTTTAAATGCTCTATTTTTTATATACTTATGTACCACTCTCCTCAAATATTATATCCTTTCTAATTTCTCTTTTAACATTTATAACTTAATCTCTCCATACGGACACATAAGAATGTTTCCATTTTGATGTGCTACATTTTGTCATCATTTAATTAAATACAATCTTTAAAATGTGGAGCTATGTAATATAGAATTTCAAAACATCAGTTTGGAGTCTAACTTATGTGTTTTTCAATATTTATAATTTTTTTTTTTCAGACAATGTCTTCTATGAGTTATAAAGACTTATGTATTTGACAAAATTTAATAGAAATTTATAATTTTTTTAGTAGAAAATATTTATAAGTATTAAAAATTAATTGATTGAAATTTAAAACGAATTAGCTGTAAACCCACTTTAAAAAATAAAATCTGGCTTTTTTTAAGTGGTTAAAACCAAAAAAAAGCCGGCCGGCTTTTTTTGGCCTGACTAAAAACCGGCAACCCTGGATAATCAAAGGAATTTTTTAAACAATACCACAAGTTAAAAAATGGCTGTAAATAAAAAGAATATCCCTCACTTCCCTTAATGACAATTTTAAACATTTGTTGCTTTATGAAAATATATTGTTTAAAAATTCATTCTTTTTTTTTGCACCGCTATAAATCACAATCATTTTAATTAAGAAAGAGTCTCATTCATTCATATTTTGTAGATAAATTATAAGATATCTTTTATAGATGTTTGTTTCCGTTATTTCAATTTTGTATTCCAAACTTCTTTATCGATTTTTTCATGAAGCTGTGAAAATAGTATTATAAACATTATAAGCCATTAGATTCCGTTTCAAGTTTCAAAAAATCTAAACTGCTGACTACTTCTTTGAATGTAGAATGCTTCATTTCTATTTCATCCGATCCATTACTACAGCATGAATAACCTCGGTATAATGTACATTTTTGCATGTAGATATTTCTGCGTCATATGATACATATACAAAAAATCGACAATCAGGAACACTGAAAATATTTTATAAATATTAGAAAATTTCTTCAATTTTTCACTTTTTTTTTTTTTTTGCACAGAAAGTTATTTGTTAAATCGGGATTATAAATTCGTTAAATCGAAGTATTTTTGTTCCATTTTCGTCGGGACCATAAAAAAATTCGCTAAATCGAGAAATTCGTTAAATCGCGGTTCGTTGAATCGGGGCTCGACTGTATATTTAACAAACTACTACTACTATTATAAAATCTATTCATAATAAATCTTTGTGCGACAGGATATATAAATAAAACAAGACGCATAATTCTCGCAAGACACATAATAAAGAGAATGAACTATAAATCTGTTATGCAAAGAGAACAAGTTATAAATTCAGTGACCTTCATTAACTAAACTTTTAGTAAAGCTATTAGCCTATAGTAATTAACATGTTTCATAATCGTACAAAATAGTTAATGAAATTTCAGACATTCAATCTCGAGCGTAATTAAACTTGAGTACATTTCTCATTAAAGCAAACTAATTTATACGATATTACATAATATGAGCAGGACACAGTTATGTAAAGAGCACATTAGAAGGATACGTCTCCAGTTAATTATTTCTTCGGAAAAAATTTCAGCGAAAATTCAAATATGTTTAACAAACTACATCCAAAATAATTGTACATTAGTGATTTAAATACTGGAGTTGGAAGTCTTTGAGCGCCTGAGATTTTTTCTGTATTTTCATAAAAAGTATTGCAAATTCCAAGTTACATACATATTTTAAATCGCGGTTTGATGCTATAATATTTTTCATATCACTTTATTCTAGATACCTTTTAAAACATAATTCTGCTAAAAATATTTTTCTTTACAGCCATTTAAACATCATTTTTGGAAACAGAAAAACGCGGGCCAGACGCCTAAAGTTAATAGTAAATAATAAAAATGAAAGTAATAAATAATAAAAATAAAAGTAAATAGTAAGATTTAGAGAGATTAATCAAAATTGTTGGGAAATATTTATTAGAATAGCCATTAGGCAGCATTAAATCTCTTTTCATGATTGGCAGAAAGTATAACCACCATAGGTGCAAAAAAACAGCCCCGCATTTATATAATTTTTAATCGATACTTCTCCTTTATATAACTTCGCTTTTATAAAATGTATTCATAATAAATCACTGTGCGACAGGAAATATAAATAAAAATAGAGAACAGGAATTCTGCTTTTTCAGAATTTAGTGTCGCCCCCGGCATTTCGATTACATCATTTTCTTCTGGTGGACTGGTGGTTTCTATTATTATGAAACAGCCATTATAAATGAACCGTTAGGTGAAGATGAAAGAGCAGTCGTACTTTTTTTTTTTCAAAAAAAAAAAAAAAATTATGGCAATTTTTTTTCTATTCTGACCAGAAAATCAGAGTTCTAACTTTTTACGACTGCTCTTTCATCTTCACCTAACGCTTCATTTATAATGACTGTTTCATAATAATAGAAGCCACCAGTCCATCAGATGAAAATAACTCGGTTAAGCGGGACTCTACTGTAGTGCAAAACATATTTTAATTTTAAGACTTATAGCACACACTTTTATTTTATATAAAATGACGTCATTTGCATTAATATAGATACTTAAAATTAAATATAGTTCATAATAGCTCCATGTTTTATCATAAATCCTAAATTTATATTTTTCTCAAAATAGCACGTATTTTAATTATTTTATTTTTTCAATTTTTATGAGAAAATGGCAACAAAAAGATATAATTGCTATTTTTAAACTATTTTTTCTTTACTTTCTACAAAAATGGAGTACTTGAGTTGCCAAAATGAAACAAATGTCGCTAAAAACTACAAAAAAAAAATAATATTTCAAAAACAAATGGAGATGCAGTTCTTAAACAAATTGCATTAAAAAGTACAGGGTGATCTTTTTTAAAGTGACTGTGTTTGGAGCGCCCTGTAGCGCGATCTAATAGCCGAAATGGCACCAAACTTGGTATTTAGACTAATCAAGACATGGGAAAAAGGATTCCGTGAAAAAAAATTTAGTTCCAAAAATCGCCGCTAGGGCATTTTGTGGCACTTTGCAAAGTATAAAATGCGAGAAAAGAAAAATACTAACACATACAATCGTACAGTTAAATTATTAATGTTTATTTACACATTAACTTCCCCGGTGAGGAATTAGACCACCTTCAATGTGAGCACCGTTCTCAGAAATAACACCGTGCATTCTATGCACAACGTTCTCCACAGCCGTACGTAACATATCACAGGAATATTCCGCACTATCTTTGTTATGTTGTCCTTCAAAATTGACACTCCACCAACATAAACTTGAGATTTCAAATAACCTCAGAGCCAAAAATCGCATGGCGTGAGGTCAGGGGAACGAGGCGGCCATGCAACTGAAAAACTCCGACTTATGACTCTATCATCAGTGAAATTTTGCCGCAACAACTGCTTTACCTTATTACTAATGTGTGGCGGAGCACCATCCTGCATAAAGATTGTCTGTTGGAGACGGTTTCTTTGCTGAAGTTGTGGAATAACAAACGTTTGCAGCATTTCATTGTACCTTTCTGCATTTATGGTGCACGTTTCGGATCCTGTCGGAGTGATGGTCTCAAAATGGCCCAATTACGAATTCGGCTGTGAAACCACACCAAACAGTGACTTTTGGGGAATTTAATGGGATTTCATGCACGGTGTGGGGCTGCTCAGAAGCCCAAATTCGGCTATTTTTTGTGTTTACGGACCCATTGAGATAAAAATGTCACATCTCCCCACAGAATGTGCCATGGGAAAACATCATCAATTTCTACCCCGGCTAGAAACCATAGAGCGAATGTTACTCGCTTATCCACTTCGTGCAAGCGGCTGATTTTGTAGGGGTAAAAATCCAATAACTCGCCGCAAAACTCTCCATACCGTGGAATAATTCATGCTCAATTGTCGAGCTACACCTCGGGCGCTACTAGTACCAGCAATGGTTTCCTGCAATCTTCCGACAATTGCAGTTGCCACATCAGTTATTACATCTTCTGATACTTGTTTACGTCCTCTCCCAGCTCGAATGGTCGGTGACCCCGTTTCCTCGAACTTCTTAATCATTTTCTTAAGACCATTCAGCGATAAAGGCCCCTTTCGTAATTTTTTTCTGGTTCGAAATTCCTGAAGAGCTGCGGATGCATTACATTGATTCATATAATACAGCTTCACCAGTAACGCACGTTCCGGTAACGTGAGAGGCATGTCCACTGGAGCTCGTTTACTTCAGCTGAGATTATTTGTCGGAGCTGTCTACTACTTGCTTTTATAGCCCCTATTACTGGCGCTGTCATCGCACAACATTTGCATTTTTCTTTGATATCCGTGTTTTATGCTAATTCTCGTTATTGTAAGCTACAAAATGCCCTGGCGGCGATTTTTGGAACTAAATTTTTTTTCACGGAATCTTTTTCCCATATTTTGATTAGTCTAAATACCAAGTTTGGTGCCCTTTCGGCTATTAGATCGCGCTACAGGGCACTCCAAACACTGTCGCTTTAAAAAAGATCATCCTGTACTTTTTTTTCCCCAATACGACGATATAAACATTTAAAATGTGCGATGCTTAGATATTTTTTAAAATTGCTGTAGAGTATTTAATCGCACAATGAAACATCGGCTTTTGTTTTACGGCTGGCGTATACAAGGTAACGTTATTTATTGGAGACAAAATAAGCTGGGAGAAAGAAATAGCATACTGGGGGCTAATAAAACAAGACGCATAATTCTGTCACACACGGAATAACGAGAATGAAATATAAATCTGTTATGCAAAGAGAACAAGTTATAATTCAGTGACTTTCATTAACTAAACTTTTAGTAAAGCTATTAGCCTGTAGTAATTAACATATTTCATAGTCGCACGAAATAGTTAATGAAATTTCAGACATTCAATCTCGAGTGTAATTAAACTTGAGTATATTTCTAATCAAAGCAAACTAATTTATACGATATTACATAATCTGAGCGGGAGACATTAAGGAGTACTACATTTGAAGGATATGTATTCAGTTGAAATTGTAATTTTCAGTCTAACTATAAGATAATAGAAAAATTTAGTTTCATTTAAAGCCCTAGTACTATCGTTTAAAGACTTCTGAATAGGCAAATTTTAATTAGAATAGTCCTCTGCATAAAGTTTTGTACAAAAACAGTATTCTATGAGTTAACTGGGCTTTTTATTCATCTTTCGATCAAGTGGTCTTGGAGGTAGCTAAGAATATTAGATGTAAATTTCCAACTGTGCAAAAAATGTCCGGACCAGGATTCGAACCCGGCACCTCTTGGCTGAAGCCGCCAGTGCTCTGCCATCTGAGCTATCCCGGAAAAGTTCGACCAGAATCGTCCGGGATAGCTCAGATGGCAGAGCACTGGCGGCTTCGGCCAAGAGGTCCCGGGTTAGAATCCTGGTCCGGACATTTTTCGCCCAGTTGGAAATTTACATCTAATATGATTTGTTTACCAATTAGAATAATTGTGTTAATATTAATCTAGTGTAGCTAAGAATATCTAAGCGGCAATTTTTTTCAAAGCAGTTTAAAGATTAAGTCGTTTTTTAACAGAAAAGTTCAACTATTTCTTGAGAAAAAAAATAACCCGTTATGTACTGAATTATGAATTGATGAAAATTTTATTTTCTAAAGCATTTTACGTGAATTTTTGAAACTACGTTAGAAGATTTACATAATCATTTAATAAATTTTAGAAGGATTTTAGAAGGATTGAAGGATTTAGAAGAATTCATTACATTTGAATTTATAGGGATATTGTGCAATATTTATAATCCCACTCAAATCTTTTATTTTAAATGTTTTTCTTAGTATTTTGTAGAATTAGGAAATGTACAAATATAATGTTCTACAAAAATGCAATATTTCCGAATTGGAAAATCCCTCCAACGCCAAGAAAGCTGAAAAGATGCAAAGGCAAAAGAAATCGTCCTTTTAAAAATATTGTTTTGTGTAACCAATAATGCTTTTGGAACAAGATAAAGTAATGCATCTATAACTCATTCTAAACTGTATTACTACTAATCGATGTATTAAATGAATTCTATAACAAGTTATTTTAATGGTACTTATAAGTACCGTCAGTAGATAAGGGTTAAGAGACAGAGGGTTTAACAACTACATCCAAAATCGTCAGAATTTTAGCAATTCAAATACTGGAGTTGGAAGAGAGTACTCCCTAACGAGAAGAACTGTTAACGAATATTTATTAGAATAACCATTAGGCAGCATTAAATCTTTTTTCATGATTGGTAAAAAGTAACTATTGTAAGTGCAAAAACAGTCCCGCATACAATGTCTCCCCATCAAGACCTCTCAAATATTGCACAGTCAAATTTCTCGCTTGGAGTACATAAAAAGTGCCCAAAGAACTGTACCTCAACGACTTATGGTTTTCGAGAATAACTCAAAAGAAAAGTCTGACTTCATATCCGGTACAAGAAAAAAAAAACTTTGTTGGAAACATGAAAATCGGTATTGGAAGTTGGTAAATCAATTAATGAAAATTTAATTACACTATATACAATGTTTGGTACATTTTGGTAGCTTAATATACTAAATATAGCTCAGTCATTACAATCATTTGGAGGATTATAATAATTTAATAAACATCCTCTGGTTGTCTGAGTTACTCAGAGCTATATTTAGTATATTAATCGACCAAAATTTACCAAACTTGATATACAGCAGCGTTCGAAATCCTTGGTGGTCCGCTGGTCCGAGACCACTAAAAATTCAATCGGACCACTAATTAAAAAAATTTAGTGGTCCGCAGGACCAGCAACTTTTTTCCCTCTCTGACAGGTAAACGTAAATTCTCCTGTCCATGAGAAAACCACAGCCAAACGCAGACCACAGAATTTTAATTTATTTAAAATAAATAAATAGTTGCATTGTCAGTTGAAATAAATAATCGGAAATAAAATATATAATAATGTTATAGTTTTTGTTTATGTACTGTTAATTTAATTTTTAGCAAATTATAATTTTACATTTTATTATGCCGAAAATTTTGGGTAACTGAAAGGAAGTTTGGTTTATATTCTAGAAGGAGGAGGGGGGGGGGGGGTTACTCAAAGGGTTAAAGGTACTTAATAGAATTTTATGTAGCGGGCCAGTGACGATGTCTGCGGACCAGTAAATTCTGATGTTTACTGGTCTTGGGACCAGTGACTATTTTTTATCAATTCTACCGCTGTACAGTATAATTAAATTCTCATTAATTGGTTTACCAACTTCCAATACTGATTGTTCATGTTTCCAACAAAGTTTTTTTTTCTTGCATCGGATATGACGCCATACTTTCCTTTCGCATTTTTCTCGTAAACTATAAGTCGTAGAAGTACAGTTCTTTGGGCGGTTTTGATGGAACCCTCTGTATATATGTATTTAATAGATACTCTTCTTTATAGTATAACTCTGTTGTTACGAAATGTATCTATGATAAATCACTGTGCTACAGAAAATATTAATAAAACAAAACGCGTAATTCTATCACAGACGAAATAAAGAGAACAAGTTATAAATTCAGTAACTTCCATTAACTAAACTTTTACCAAAGCCTGTAGTAATAAACATAAAGTTCATTTTTCATAATCGCACAACACAGTTAATGAAAATTCTGACATTCAATCTCCAGCAAATTTAAACTTGAGTATATTTCTAATTAACGCAAACTAATTTATACGATATGACATAATCCGAGCGAGAGGCATTTAGCTGTGTAAAGAGTATATTAGAAGGATATGCTTCGCGAAGCAGAAGTAAATGAACTTCTCAATTTCTGCTTTTTAAATGCCCATCTACATTTAAAATAGTTATTAAAATGAGATGTGTACGGTACTAACAAGGATTAGGAATTTACAGATAATGCAATAGATAATGAAATCACATAAAGGCTTTAAATGCAAGATGCAAAAGCACAAAACTCTGAATTTTAAAAGATATATCGCAACCTTTTGCTTCACAAGTGCCATAACTCAAAAAACTCCGTTTTTCAGGAAATGCGAAAAACTTTCCGGGGTATGGAAGAGTCAGTGGCCATCTTGGAAACACAACTGCTACCTGGTGACTGGATTTTCAGTGCACTAACTCATAATTTAGGTGATTGGTAGAGGCGTAAAAACCAAGTAGAATGACAGCCATAACTCAAAAAACTCAATTTGAGTTGTGGCACTTTTGAAGCAAGGCTGCAATATATGTGTTGCATATTAACCCTAACTCCTTTGACAAAAATCGTCGCATAAGTAACTACCCTTAGCGCTCTCTGAGGCCGCTTGATTGAAAATTTAATAAACGATTTGATTAAGTCATAGGATACTGTTTCAGTACTAAACTTTATGTACACTGTAAAAAATTTTCGTAAAATTTCAGTAGATGTACCGTAAATTTTACGGTACTTGTACCGTTTTCACTCTTTACGGTATGAGTACCGTATTTCTAAGGTATATTAAGCATAAGAAAACAGTATATGCGCCATTTCGATTATAAACGGTATTTATACCATAAAATCATAGTTTTTCAGTACAAACTCGGTATTTATACCATAAAATAATTATTTTTCACTAAGGAAAAAGCTGGTAGCCTTGCCTCGGTGTACGGCAACCCCTGAATTGATGCTCTTGTTTCGTAATGCGTGTAGCCCTGAGGAGAGGGGAGGTGCAGCCGGTACATTGTTTCGAGGCCCAAGTAGCTCAAAGGGGCACAGCTATTGCAATACACACTGTATATTATTTTTTTTAGTTTATAGGCTATCAAAGCCTGAGAGCTAATATGACCGCAAGTTCTGTATGTACGTACGTAACCAAATAACTCTTGATAGAAATATCCGATTTGCTTAAAAAAATTCTAGGTTCATTCCGATAAGCGCTTTGGCGGGGGGGGGGGGGGGGGGCTAATCCCCCTTAATTTAGATAAATGGTTTTTTCATGCGGAATTATCCGATTTGCTTCAAATTTGGTATACCGGTCTATTTTGATAAGACGCTTCCCTGATTAAATTTGGAGGTTTATTGGTTAAGTATAAAGGGGCAGGACGTTGGGGGGGGGGGGGTAATCCCCCTTATATATATAAATCGATTTTTCATGCAGAATTATCCAATTTGCTTCAAATTTGCATACCGGTTTATTCTGATAAGGCGCTTCCCTGATTAGATTTGGAGGTTCAAAGGTTAAGTATAAAGGGGAGGAATAGGGGTTAATTCCTCCCTTAATTTAGATAAATGGATTTTCATGCAGAATTATCCGACTTAATTCAAATTTGGTATGCCGGTTTATTCTGATATGGCGCTTCCCTGATTAGATTTGAAGGTTCATTTGTTAAGTCTAAAGGGGGGAACGGGGGGGGCTAATTCCCCCTTAATATTGATAAATGGGTTCTTCATGCCGAATTATCAGATTGGCTTCAAATTTAGCATACCAGTTTATTCTGATAAGGCCCTGACTAGATTTGGGGGTTCATTGGTTAAGTGTGAAGGGGAGGAACAGGAACGGGGACTAATTCCCCCCTTAATTTAGATAAGTGGATTTTTCATTTAAATTATCCGATTTGCTTCATATATGGTATAGCGGTTTATTATGATAAGGCGCATTCCTTGATTATTTACCGTTTTGCTCAAAAACAGTGAGTTCTGTTTTATGAATAATAGACATAAATAAGAGTATAATATACAAATATTGTGAATAGAGTGTGAGCCCAATGCTGTCAGTTAAACTGGGAACTTTTCTTTTTTATTTTTTCTATATTTATTTTCTATGTAATATCATAATTCTAAAGAAAGAAAAAAAAGGCCGTAATTTATTTTACTTTTGTAAAACAGTATAAATGTCTAATTATTTGCCTTAAGTACAGGAAAAATGAATAATATAATTTATGAGAGACGAACCAAGTGGTCGACGAAGTCGGCTAGGTATTATTAAAGATTCACATGCTTTTTTTTATGGTTCTTGAGTGTGTGTGTGTGTGGGTGGGGGGGGGGGGAGAGAGAGGAGGGATTGTGTGGTTGATCCTGGGCCCGTCACGACTCTCGGCGGCCTTGAATGTGTGTCGTCTTTCTAGTCGGAACTTCCAGGAACCGATTTACAAATTTGGGGGCTCAGGGCACAGATGCGTACGGGGCCCCCCTTGCACCCATTTAGAGTCCTGCATCGGGTCGGGTTACCTGCTGTTACCCGAACCCGATCCGACCCGCGGTTCGGGTCGGGTCGGGTTGGAGCTATATTTTCCCGTTGCGGGTCGGGTTGACTTTAAATGTTTTGGTGCGGGTCGGGTTCGGGTTGTCCCGCTTTTTTAAAAGAATGTGGAAAATATTTTTTCCGTTAAAAGCCTATATAAACCGCAGATCAAAGTTTCACAAAAGCAAAATGTGTGCCTGTCTGTTTTGTATTTAGTCATCCTTTCACCAGTCTTCGAAATAACAAACTGCATTATATTTTTATCGTATTTTAAAAATCCAATACGCAGCAAAACTCTAAATGGTCCTCCCTGTCTATCAAGTGAATAATTTAATTGTGGTCATACGCGATGCAGTATGTTAGACGGGAAAATTTTCAAAATAATAACTGCTGATGCTGATAAACTAAAGGCAGATGGCCACTTGTGTAAAACAAGGTGTATCGTTATAAATGGAACTTTTGAAACCGCAACTAATTTTAAAGCATACTTAAAGATTAGATTTTTTGTTTTATACCATTTAGAGTCCTGCATCGGGTCGGGTCAAAGGTTTTACTATAGTTGAATATTAAAGAATATAGATTTGTTCATTCTTCTCTGTAAAACATAAAAATGATATTAAAAAATTAGAGGTCTGCACGGGCCGGAATTATCAGGCCCGGAAACGGCCCGCCCCGTGCCGTCCCGTGTAAAACTTAAAAGTTCGTCCCTAGCCCGGCAAGGCCCGTTTATAATTTTATCGGCTTCGTCTAAATATTTATATCGGGCCGGTAGACTGGCTTAATTGTAGCTATCGGCCCGGCCTGGCAGGGCCGTTCATTTTTTTGCCGGACCGGACCTTTTATTTTGTTTATCAGTCCGGCCCGTTTAAAAACTGTCTTAATAAAGCGGCCTGGGCAGTTTGAAATTTTGCTGACCCGCCGCGGTCCGAGGGCCGGACCGGTGCACACCTCTATTAGAGACACGTAGATAATTTTTCATAACGGTATTAAAACATGATTTGCTTTTCTTACATTGCGGGCTCGGGTCGGGTTGCGGATTGAAATATTGCGGGTTCGGGTTGATATATTTCGGGTTCGGGTCGGTTTGCGGGTTGCCTGAAATTATTTTTGCGGGTTCGGGTCGGGTTGCGGGTTGCCGAAAATTATTTTTGCGGGTTCGGGTCGGGTTGCGGGTTGACTTAAAATGGAATTTGCGGGTTCGGGTCGGGTAAAACTCGACCCGCGCAGGACTCTACACCCATTCTTACAGGCAGATGGAGTAAAAAAAGTATTGAAAAATGTACTTAATAAGATAACCACTCTAATGATTTTAATAATTACTTTAAAATATCCGTGAAAAAATTTAATTTGATAATCATAAATTTTCTTTTAAATAACTATTACACAATTATGAAATTGAAATGAGTAGACGTTCTATAATAGATTGCGTGGTGCTGATTATCTTTTCCTATGCAAGTATATATATCTAGAATGATAAAGTATGCAACCACTAATAATAATTTTTTTGTAATATCAAGCTACAATTTTTTAAAACATTAGGGGGCTTTGCCTCCTACACAACCTACGCTCAACAAGTCCCAAATAATCTGACGAGAACAAGAACAGTATTAAAAAAGAATTAAAAACGCAATATATTTTTAAAGTGATAAAGATAAAAGAAAAAATTCACTACAATAAAGCAATTAAATATGGTTGTTTCAGACAAAATATACAATGTTATAAAAATACAATATAAACACAATAGAATGTAGAAAGAAATCTAAAATTCCATTAGATGCTAAAACTACATCAGATTTTGGACAATAATTTAAAATCCTCCAGCAACATTTGGGAGCCCCTGATTTTCAGAAGCCCTGGGCCCGTGCCCCGAATGCCCTGCCATAAATCAGGCACTGGGAATTTCCAGTCTATCATGTTGAATTATGTCAAAACGATCTCTAATCTTTATTCAAGAATTATGACATTCGTACACTATAAAAATATGTCCTGAAATTAACAGGTGTTATTCTGTGAATTTTCCTTTATTTATCTGAAAATTTCCGTTTTGCCCCCTTTGTCATTAGGTAATGGAAATTATCTTCTTTCTCTAAAAATCATTTTTACCACCGACCTCTACTTAAAAATCAGAAGTTTATTGAAATGCATCCCTTTCCCCGCGCCCATCCTATTAAAATTCTCTACTTTCATGGTCGCAAGCAAAATTCCTTCCGGCCAAGAAAAGTCACTTTGACACAGGAAGCTCTGACCAATCAGGTTACGAGATGGCAAATCTCCGTTGGGAAAAAAAATATGCCTGCTACGGCAGGCAAGACGCGCCGAGGTCGAGAATAATAGAAGTCTGTTTTCGAGAGTTTAAACGACCTTGATTTGTTTAAACAGGCAACACGTGCCTTCTTTTACCTATCAAGATTGCTATGAATTTTATATACAGAAAAGAGGTAAGTTTTTCAATTTTATTTTGTAATTTTCCCCTTGCATGTTTTATAAAACTGGGTTATTGTTGACACTTTTAATCAAACCAAACAGAAAGCAGATTATGTTTCAAAGTTTCGCTGTTTTTCTGCAAAAATCTTAATAAAGAGGCTAAGAGATTCGTTTATTTAATTTATATATTATTTATTTTCTTGCAAAATTTGAATGTTTTGTTTGAGTAGCAATAGAAATCTTAGAATTTTATATACTAACGGCCATTTATAAAATTTTATTTATTTTTAAGGTTTTATGAGGGGGGGGGGGGGGTATCCATTACTGGGATTGGTTAATTAGTCATTTTCCAGTAATGGACACCCCATCTAGACATTGCTAAAAATGCAATTTCAGTAATGTTTATTTTATAGTGCATAAAATATTTTGACTTAACTGAAAACCTAAATAATCAAATTTAATTTTTAAATGATAGGGGAGAGGGGGGGGGGGTACCTTTGAACTGGGGGCAGCTTTGAACAGTGTAAATATTTTCCTCTAAATAAATTATATAATATATACGGCAGCACAGTACTGCTTCAATGTAACAAGAATACAAAGCTTTACTATTTTGCTTGCACACTACTGTCTAAGCAAGATATGCATATTTTGCTTGCTTGAATCTAAACTCAAGAAAATAAAGTTGTAAGCTTTTTGTTGATAATCTTGTATCCCTAAAATTACAATTCACTATTTAATACCTAAATAAAGATGTTAGCTTTAACTTATAAGATTTGTTTTATTTAAATTCTCAAACCTAATTGAGTAAATACCGTATTTTATGGAAGAAACGCCGCGGCGTTTACGAGTTTAAAAGTTAATTTTTTTCCAAGTGCGGCGTTTACAATTTTTTTAAAATACCAGCTGATTTCCTTAATTTAAAAATTCATAAAAATATTTAAAATCGGATTTAAATATTTTAAATAAAACTTCAGACATCTTAAGATATTAAAAACGAGGCATCCTACACTGCTCAGAAAATTTTGATTAAAGTTAGGTCAATGTGACGCTGTTGACAAAAGTAGCGTTCCGACGGATGCGGCGATTACGATATTTTTAAGCTTATTCTGGCCAATTTGAGGAGTGCGGCGTTTACGACGGGTGCGGCGTTTCTTCCATAAAATACGGTAGTTGTAATGCTAAACTCTATGTGATGGGGCACCATTGAACAATTAAAACTATGAAGTAAAGAGTTATAGATGTATCTAAATATTATTATTGTTGAAATTTTATTTTAAATATGAAATCTGCCCCATGAACTCCTGTTATTTCTAATAAATTTAACTTTTAAATATAAAAAATCAAATTGTAAAATTCGTTTGATAAAAAAAATAATACTTATTTTTTGAAGAGGATTTCTTGGAATTTATGTTACAAAAAAAGAGTAAAAACTGAAAATTTGATTCTAAGGGGTGGGGTTAGGATTTAATTTCTATATAGGTGTACATGTGTCACATTTATATATATAGGGTGTAGAAGAAACACGTTAGAAAAATTAAATTACAATCAGAATGCATACTGATTGATATAAAAAAGTTGGTGGTGGGGGTGGGGGTAGTTAATCCAAATGCAGACTCAGAATATAAGTCAAAATTATTTTGCTGATCGTATAACAACAAAAAAGCATTTGAAGTGGTGCTAGATTGTTTCAATAGTATTAATAGTTGTTTGTGCCGCAATTTTCTATTTTTTGTTTAGAATTAAAATAGTGAATTTTTTATTGTAGTTTAGTTGACATATCCTTCAAATTATCATTTTTTTTCTATAATGGAAGGTACCCAACATTTGAAATAATCTCCCAGTCTCTCAAATTAATTTTTTAAATAATTTAGAAAGTGCAATCTGCTTGAATGTAACCTTCAAATGATTTCAGCAATGTTTTGTTTTCAATATATAGGTACCTATGCGTTACAGGGGTGGTGAATTACATCATTCTACTTCCACTATCTACTGCCGAAATTTTGACAGGGTGACTGAATTTTTAGTTTTGTCTTTAAAAAACTGCTGGCTATAGAAATATATTTTTAAAATATTTATTAGCCACATTTTGAAACTTTCCAATTGTCGCAATTTAAACATGGCACCAAGTTCTATTCTATACAAAACTTTCTTTTGTTGTATATATTTCTTATTTTTATTTAAAATTATAGATAGAGACAGAGATCTGGTCTCCCAGCTTGGACCAACTCGTCATTGCCCCAAGTATCTGGTAGCACATAAGAGAAATCTGAAACTAAGAGTATGAGACTCCAACCGAACAATTACTATACCACCTACTTAACACTAGCATTATTCAAAGGTATTTATTTTTCTCCTAAATATTTGCGTGGCAAGAAGTAACATTAGTGTTATTTTTACAATTTTAGTACAATTATGTAACAAGTATGGGAACAATTGGGAAAAAGTCAGGAAATTTTGGGAAATAAACAAGTTTTCCTCCGAAGGCCTATTTTTCCAAATTGGAAAAATTAAAATTTCATTTATAAAATATATTTTATAATAGCTACATTCTGGTACTTTTATTTATATTTTTTCATGTTTAATGTCCTACATGAAAACATTTTAACGTGTAAAATCTTATCTGTAAGCAGGGATCTGTTTAGAAAGAACTCGAGTCCCTTAAAGGATTATTTACAATTTTTTCTCCTTAAAACATAGGACCCTTAAGGCTGTTTCTCAACTGCTCTGCCCAACAAGTGGAAAACGTTTTGACACATTTACAGATTTATTTTTTAAAACAAAGATATAAAATTGGAAGGCCTGACTATCGAAGCGATTTAGAATCGAACTGTGTTTTCCATTTTTTTTTATCCATAAATTACCTGTTGGGTTATAAGCGATTTTGATCACGTGACAAAGATGTTTTCTCCCTTCGCTGACTGGTTTTTCTGCTTTTTTCAGGAACTTAGGTCCAAAACGTCAACATTGATTCTTATTTTCTGAAAGATCTATTGTGTTTGCAAAAAAAAAAAAAAAAAAAACAGCTCGATTACATAGTTTGTAAACCACAAACAATGCCAGCTAGTTTCATGCATTTCCGACCAAAAATAAATTTAAACTTATGTCAGAAAGTTGCCCTTTTGGATTTGAGCAGCCTTACAAAATTCTTTCTCTTAAAAATAGATATTTCAGAAAATTTTTCATCTAGAAATTGAGTCCTTCACAAATGTAATGATTTTAGAATTTAAAAAAACCTGCTGCATAATAGTTGAAATCATCAATGAATCTATTATTTAGCTGTATATATGTACAAAAGACCTTCTCAATGTCTAAATAAGAACTGAAATGCCATTTCTAATTCACAAAATTCTGATTGCATTTTTTACAAGTATCTACAAATATTCACAATTTCGCAAAATCAGGATCGTGTGGAAAAAAAAAAAAAAAAATCCAAGCAAATCACTGGTAAAATAATTAAATGCAAATTCTCTTCTTAAAAATGAAAATTCATTCCAAAATTATTTCAATAGATATACCAATTAATAAAAATGGTAAGGTGGGAATTTAATATAAAATTTGAAACATACATTTATTTTTATTCGCATAGCTGTAATTTATCGCTATTATTAGGAAAAATTCTTTTCATAATAATATGCAGTTGAAATTATTTGTTCTTTTCTTTTTTTCCCCCCTTAAAATATAGATTCTTAGAGTTGTCTAACTGTATTTTTAAAAATGCAAACAAACTTTGCAAAGAAAATGTAAGCCAATTTCCTGTGAAAAACTTAGTTGAAAACAATTTTTAAACACATGAAAAAATCCACCTGTTTTAAAACTTTCATAAAAAAAATTACCACTTTCAATATTAATAATCTTAAACATAGCTGGGTTTACACTGAAAAGCTGTACCAAAACTATAAATACACAGAAAATGAATAGTATACTTTTAAGGGGGATGGGGGAGATGTAATATTGTAAAATGCCAGTTTAATGCTAGAAGTACTACAGTTTATTTTAAACTGACATTATGTATATAGTATTTGAAAAACAGTACTTTGTAGATGGGATGTACAATACAGTTTAAAATTACTTTCAAACTGTAGTGATATTGCTTGAAACTTAAGATTCTTTTATTATTTTTTAAATTAACTTTACTGATAATTTAAAAAATGCTAATGCTCAATTAAGTTACTGTCAAAATTCTGAGGTTGAAATGATAAACTTTTAAAAGTTGTCTTATTTTATGTTCTTTAAAAATATATATATATATATATTCATGTAAAGGGAAAATTATATTGTGTTATATTAGTTTATATAGTTATATATGTATAAATACTTCTGCAGCTATCATATGGCAACTATATGACATTAATACTGTGCACTTAAATGAGGAAAGCAAAAAATAAAATAAAGGTTAGCTATTGTAATTAATATTATCTGTGCCATTGTTACCACAATGAATATGAGCTGGCATTGATAATACATAAGAACATTTTTTCCTTCAAAATATATTTGAGTATATCAAAGCCAAATTATTATATATTTTAATTTTTTTCTTTGACCTATGGCCAGATCTAAAGGTCAAAATTAGCACTAACCACCGGCCACTGGTTCAGTAAATGGGAAACAGTGGCTAGTGAAAAACTGTCTATCGGCAGCCACTTTTTTACAAGGGGAGAGTAAAATTTTCTTGCATTTCATCGAAGATTCTACTTTTTTTGGTTCTAATATATTTATATTAACATATTTATTTGGGCTATTCACTTTTAGATGAATACTTATAAAAATTTTACTGTTTAGTATTTTTAAATAAAAAAGTGGCCACTTAAAAAACTAGTTCTACCGGCCAGTGGCCTTAATGAAATTTCCCAGTTTTGACCTATAGCCATATCTACGAGTCTATTATAGCGGTAGAGTGGAACTGTTGCAAGCAAAAGCATGGTATGTATTTTACGAGACAAATGCAATATGTGATATTTTCCCATTATATCGATATGTATATCCTAATGTGCCATTGATTTATTTCAACCTTAATGCAAAGGTTTTTATTGGAATCAGTATCAAATATTGTGATTCATTATTTATTAAATGAGAGGCTTTTTGTAATTTTTATTGATTGCCGCGGTATTTTAGAAATAAACTATAAACAGCTATGGAAACAAATAAGTACTTTCATATTATCCGGGTAGATAGATCGCCAAAAATGATTGTCAATTGCCACTTTTGTTTATTGTTGTCAATTGTCAATCATGTTCAAAATTGTAATATAATATACATTTAATAAATACATAATATTGCTAAAAAATGATAAAACAAAATAACAACAACAAAATAGAACATCATAAAAAAATGATGAAATTGATTATATAGGTATACTTATAAAAATACTTTGGTATTAACTTTAATATGGCAACTATATAATATTAACTTTGTGTGGTTAAAATGCAGAAAGCAGCCCCCCCCCCCCCCCCCACTCATACACACACACAAAAAGTTATTGTAATTAATATCGTTGGTGCAGTGAATATTACCTTGCCAGGACAACACAGAAGCAGGGTTGGCAAAAAAAAAAACAAGGTTTTTTTTTTTTTTTTTGTTTAAATAACAAAACAAAAAAAAATTGTTTATTTGGTTTAAACCGGGATTTTTTAAAAATATCATTTCCTAATGCATGTAGATGTACATTTGCTGATAAAAATAAACATTGTTATATATTAAGTAATATAACTTCATTTGAAAATATCCTGATTAAATAATTAGTCTGTTATGTAGAAAATTGAATTCATTTCTAATTTAAACATTAGTAACCTATGTCTTATGTTGAAAAAATAAACTGCTCTACACAGTGTAACTTCGATATCTTGAAAATCTTAAGACAATATTTTTGATTAATTATAGATATATAATATTTTATGAACTTTTTTTTCTACTTTGATACATTCAAACCTCGTTAACACACTTAACGCGAATTACTTTTAGCACAAAATGATTGTCTCGTCCAGTTGTATGCAACATACTCGTTAAGTTCTGATAACACGAACAAAAAAATTTTCCCCTTGAGTGTTCGCATTAACGAGGTTCGACTGTATTAAAAATCTTTTTGAAGTCAAAACTAGTTCACTGAACATTTTAATATTTTCTTCTTGACCTAATCATTAATTTAACTATAAAAAAATATTTTGAAGATAGTATCTCAAATGGTTAACTTTTATATAAATATCAGTATCTGTGGTTGCTAAAGAATTTTTTTTATATATGTATTCGAATACTTCTGGTTATTTTGTTTTAACATTTTTGGCCATTAAATTCTGTAACTGAAAAGATTGATATTATTGAATGCTATAACTGACATATAATTTTTGCATGTCGTCTCATTCAACTTCATATCTTGAAATTCTTTTTTAAATTCTTAAAGGATAATCTCCCCAATTGAGAAAATTTTCTTTTACTACTTGGCTAAAATCTTAAGTCATTGTATTATGTTATTAACTGCCGTAAATAATCTGTATTTTTTAATTGATAATATTTTATGCTAAATACTGAATGTTTTATCCCTGTTAATTTTGACATGTTTCATGATAACTCTCTCGGTGCATCAACACATTCTAATTTTCATCCTTCATCCACACAAACATGACCTAAACTCATTATGTCTCATGTAGACTGCTTAGATAAAATATTAAAAGTAGAAATTATTTCTATAAATAATTTAAAACACAGGCAAACTAAAAAACACCATTAAATATTACATTAGATTTGTTCTAAAAAAGCCATTTGGTTTAAACCATGCCAACCCTGCATGGTACTGACAAACATGATGAATTTTTATGCTGCTTATATGAATTTATTTAGTTTTTTTTTTCTTTTATGTGAATTTATTTTTTTTTTTTTAATTGCAAAAGTAAGCTTCAATTAAATTTAGCATATAAGTATAGAAAATCAGATCATAAAATTAGGTTACTAAAAAAATAATACGCAGAATTATTTACATTGTGCAGACAAATTTTTAAAGTAAGTTATGAGTCAGTATATCAGATTATTTTTTTAAAAAAAAAAGGAATCATTGAGTGGAGGTTTTACTGTATAATTTTATTGACCCCAAACTGGAGATCATGTTAGATAGTTTCTGTTTAGAGATTATGGGAGTATCACAAAATGGTGTATACTAAAAGCACAATTAATCATTATTTACAATCTTATCACAGCAATATGGAGATGTTTTTATTCCAAAAATTAAATGTTTACTGCAATGTTAAGAGAAATTTATAGTTTAATTCTTGATTTTTATATGTGCTTTATTTTTAATTTTTGTATAATGTTTATTTGTTCTTTTGTTTTAAAAGTGTATAATTTTGATTGATACAATAAAACAGTTTGTGAAAGTGTATAATTTTCAAATGTTATGTTTAAGTGATCACTATCACTTTTACCTTAACAACGTTAGTTTTTTTTTTTTTTTTTCAAACTTTCCGATTGGTACCAACTATATTGCTTGGCGATAATGGCATTGGTTTAATGGAAAATATCCAATAAATAAAAATATCCAGAATGTAGTCAAGGGTGCAGGGTTTTCTGTCTGAAATCAGTTTTTTGAAAATGTCCAAGTATGCTTGTATAAAGACTTTTTTTTTTCATTTGGTATATTTCAGTCCTTAAGAATAATATGTATTTAATTTCCAATAACAGAAAATTTGGAATGGAGGAGGAATATGGCTACCCAATTTCATCTTTGAAGTATGGTGATGGAGTAGACCTGAACTATCATATGCACTCGCTGCCACAGTTGCAGAAAATTCTTAAAGTGTCTGCGGGAGTTACTACAGAGACAGAAAATAATCTGCAGGTAAATTTTTTGCAATTTCAGCGTTAATTAAACACTTACCTGTAACGTTTTTATGTGTTTTATTCACATTTATTAAAGAGAAACTTAAGTTTTTGCATTAAGTAAGTTATGTTTTGATGGAAAAATAATCTGCAAAAGAGAAAAGAAAATCTGTGACGCTAGTCTCCATTCTTGAACTTTTTGCTACCGAACTCGCTACATGGTTATATAAATAGTGATTTTAACGAATAGTGGATTTCACTGAATATCTTTTTTTTTTTTTTTTTTTTTTAATTACACATATACTGATCATAATTTCTTTTTTTAAATTTCATAAATAAATAAAATTAAACACAAATTAAAATTGATATTTTATCACTTTTTTTTAATTAACAGCTTGATGTATTCTGTGTAATATTTCAAACACCATAATGCTAATAATAAAATAAATGGCTTTTGCTTATTACTAAATACTTAATAGTATAATTTTATCTGTAGATGCATTTAATTCACATATAATTTAGATAAAATAAGGGGCTCATTATTATCATTGTTAAATGTACTTTTTATTTCCAGTTAGAAATTGTTAAAAAACTTTTTAAACCCTCCCCCCTGAATAATCCTTTATATATATATATAAAGAAGAAAAATCATGATTCCCTGCTCCTCATTATAAGTGCAGATTCACTGTCACCAGATGCCACAAGGCAACTAAATTGTTTGCTGTGACCACTAACTTTCACCGCCTAAGTCGTTAAAGGGCAGAACTGAGAAATTGAAATTTCATTAGTGGCCAGTAATACGAGTTTTATAAGTGGCCACTTTTTTAACTTTTGTTAAAATTTTTATTAGTATTAAGCTAAAATTAAATAGCCCATATTAATGTGTTTATATAAACATAATGCAAACAAAAAAAGTACAATCCTTAATAAAAGGAAAAAAATTTTTAGTCTGTCCTTGTAGGAAAGTGATCATAAGGTGGCCAGTGACAATTTTTTAATAGCCACTTTTTTCTCATTTAGTGGGCTGGTGGCTAGTGTTAATTTTGCACTTTATAAGTCGCCATATATATTTATTTTATTTTATTTTTTAAGATAATCTCTCCTTATAGCAAAACAAATGACTGAAGTCTATTTTGATTTTTATAGTGTAAAATAATGGGACACATTCTCAATTTTTTGTATGACAATGTCAAATTAAGAAATATTCTTTTCCTGATATTTCCCACTGTCCTTTTTGCTTATTTTCTACATATCTCGCTCAACTTTATCTTCTGACAGTATATAGTTTAAGATTTATATTATACTTAATATACAAATTTCAAGAATTTTATGCTTAATTAAATAAAGACACATTTGAAGTAATTAGTCTGTATGTTATTGTACGTGTGTTCAATTATTTTTCATTTTTTTAATTCCTTAGTTTTTTTTGTTTAGTTTTCTGTATATAAATGCTGTTTGTATGTGTTTGTTTCACAATGTGGCCACTAGATTTTTTTTTTTTTGTTTAGCAGCCACTAGTGCAATACTGATTTTAGGAATCTGCACTTATATTCCTCATAGGACTTTAGCTGTTTGAGTTGTTTGAATAATTTTTAATAGTAATTTATAAATTCCCAGTACAACTGGATACAGATATTAGAGAATGAATTATATAATTGCTTTTTTCATAGGCCTTTGTGGGTGTTCCCTTCCTTAGAGAAATCCACCTTTCTCTGCAGGAGGAGGAGGGGTATATCAGAAGGCAAATAATTCACAAGATGACATATGGCTTTTTTTTCTCATCAATAGTGTTGTCAATTTGTAACATATTTTCCACTTTATTAGCGTTTGAAATTTTGCTAAAAGTGTGTTTAGCTTTGTGTTTTTAGCAACATGATTTAAATAACTTGATTTTTTTTTTTTTTTTTTTTTTTTTTTTTTTTACAAAGTTCTTGCTGATTTGTTTTTTTTTTTAATTTGGTCAAAATATGTTGTAATAAGTACTAGATAATACCCGTCAAGATTTGACGGTAAATAACTTGGATGTTCCATTAGAAAAATTCTTGAATTTTGAATTAGTTGCTTTTAAATTAATTATTGAAATCGTGACAAATTTTTATATTGCATAAGTGATTCCTATTTCTTGAAAGCGCGCTAGAGGGTGCTGTCAGTCTAACCTATTGAATGAAGTGAAAGAACTTTAAGTTTATAATTTACAACCAATTATGCTTTCCTTTTATCAGAAATTTACCGAAAAATACTGGGCAGAGCATTTATTTTTACTTACTACAGTCTCATTTTTCTTGTTGAAAAAATAACAAAATAACAATATGTATTTTTATTTTTATTTTTTTAACTACACGACCTTTAAAAGCTGCCATGCATTTTATTTATATCAGTCTCTAAAAGCCTAAATTTTAAACTTGATGCAATTAACGATTTATAATATATATTTTTTATTACTTGAATTTTATTTTACTTTTTTCTTCATTTTTTAAATATTAAACCATGGATATCAATATAATTTATTTTATAGTTCTTATATGAATATTTTCCTTTCTTTCCGTTTTATTTATTTATTTTTTTACGGAAAAGAATAGCAAACTTTTCCTTCTGACTCACACACTTATATATTCTTGATAATGGTAAAAAAACATAAACAAAAGTTGTAGATCAGCTTAATTTATTTAATTGATAATTACATGCAAAATATTTCAGGTTAAATATTTTAAATATAAAATTATTTTTTCAAAATATTTTTGAGTGTCAAATTTTATTTAATGATAAACCATTCAAATAATAATAAAATGAAAATCATATAACTTCTCCTCTTAATAAAATATGTCATTAACGAAATGAATTATCGCCAAAAATCATTTTGCCGGGCGTTGGGCTCGAACCTACGTTGTCTACGAAAGCTCGGAGCTTTAAACTGGTGCTCTAGACCACTCGGCTAACCAGACCTGCTCAACCTTTCCTCTAAATGGAAAATCTAGTAAATTTAACTTCACGCATGCGCAATTGCGCGAGTATTTTAGTCTTATCTTACAAAATCAGGTTTACGCTTTAATATATATGATTGCATATTTTAGTACTGTGTATTGTATGGGAGGAAGTTTTTTATTCCAATGTTTCATCTTAAAATTATGTTCTCAGTTAAAAATGGTTAATTTAAGCTAAAAAATATATGCACATTTTTGAGTTATTAGTAAAAAGAGAGAGTTTCTGCTACTATAAGGATAACTGCCTAGGTTAAATATAACTCGTTCTGATGTATTTTAATCAGAGTCTGGAAATATAAACCAACAGGCAGATGCAGTTAAAAAAAATCAGAATTTACAGTATATTTTGAACTAAATAAAATACCCTCCCCCCTTTCTTTTGTTCCAATTTGTGCAAAATTTTAAAATATTATTAGGTAATCATAAAACCAATAACTTTTATGCTAACCAATTCGATAGTCAGTTTCCTTTAAAGGGTATTAAGGATTTTGCTAATTCTTAATCATTTAACAAGCTAATAGGCCTTTTCTTCTATTAAAGAATTTTTTGACTAAATCTCACTCTTACTAATTTTTAATGTTGGACCCCAGGGCCGTGCGAAGAGAAAACTGCGCCCGGGGCAGCGTGCCAGTTTGGCGCCCCCCCCCCCCCCCCCTTCAAAATTGATAAAGGGCAGAAACAGAAATAAATCATATTGAATAAATATTTTGCGTTTATTTTAGAACTTTAAAAGATTTAATTTTAATTCAGAAATTCCAAACAACTAAATAACAGAAAAGAAAATTGCACTTATTTGTTAATGAGATCATGATGCTTTGCGACAGATTTTTCTTAACCTTTGTCACATTATTTTTCTAGCCATTTTTAGTTCTTGTTACTCTTTAAGCTGCAGAAAATGGGTAAAAATTGCTAACAACCAGATTGGAAACAAGCGGTCCCTTCAACTAATAAGTACTAAAAAAGCAAAACAAACAAAAAACCTGCAGAACATAATGTAATAGATAAAAATAAATTATAATTTCAGTACATTTATTAAGAAAGATAACTGAAGCATTGTTTTAATTAACCTTTAACTGATGTCACAGAAATTGTTACATAACTAGTGTGAAGCGGTCTGTGAGACCGCTCCATTGAAAGATGAATAAAAGGCACGATTAACTCATAGGATGGTGGTTTTGTACTAAACTTTTTGTACGGGACTGTTATAATTTAAATTCACCTATTCAAAAGTCTCTGGTGATAGTATTAAAGTTCCAAACGGAACAAAAATTTGGTAGTGTTTGTAGTTAAACTGAAAATTGCAAGTTAATCTATAAAAATTGAAAAAAGCCGCGGTCTGAGAGACCGGTAACATCAGTTAAAGGTTAACCTTTAACTGATGTTACCTGTCTCTCAGACCGCAGCTCTTTTACCGGTTTCTCAGACCGTGGCTTTTTTCAATTTTTACAGTTTAAATTGCTTTAACTACAAACACTACAGAAATCCTGTACCGTTTGGAACTTTAGTACTATCAACAGAGACTTTTGAATAGGTGCATTTTAATTATAACAGTACTGTACAAAAAGTTTAGTACAAAAACACCATCCTATGAGTTAATCATGCCTTTTATTTATCTTTCGATGGAGCGGTCTCACAAACCACTTCACACTAGTAATGTGACAATTTCTGTGACATCAGTTAAAGGTTAATATAAAATATAATATCAGGCAAATACATTTACTTCCATTTTATTTTTCTTGCATTTAGGGTAATAAAATCGTTTATTATTTTATGTGTAAAGATTGTGACACACTGAATTTTATAGAAAGTAAATTCCGGTTGCTTAATCTCTCGACTCATAGTAGATCTTAAGTAGTTTTTTACTACTTTATTGTTACTGGAATACTTATAAATTATGTACGCTGTCTCCATGTTTTTGTAATTCCTTGTTTTCCCAAAGTTAAAATTATGGAGCAACTAAAGGATTTCTAAATGATCCATTTTATAAAAATTCTTATATAATGGTAGAAATAAGGTTTTCGCATTTAAAACCTCGCTTAACAATTCAAGTCCATTCAAGTCAGCAATAAAGGGCAAGGTCCAGGCAATATTAACAGATTTTCGATAACTGATTTTAGATTCGCACCAGCCAGAAACTCAAATTCTTGTTTTACATTTCTCAGTTTCTCAAACCTCCACTTCAGTTGCACTGTTATAGTGTCTCTACGTAACACGAAATCCTTCACATTCATATAAATTTCCACTTTCATCAGAAGTTTCGTAGTCAAATTGTTCTGCGAATTTTACGTTTTCTGTTTTGCTCAAATAAAGACTCTAACATTTACAGACATAACCAAATCTTCGCTTTCTTGTTCAAAAATTTCCTCTCTGATTGTCTGAAATGTGTTTTTTAGTGTTTCAATCAGTTTTCTGGCGATCAAAACATTGACAGTTTTTTTTTCTTCTTTTTTTTCGTGAGAATAATATTAACTTTTTCCATTTCATTTAAAATGCTGTGTCAAACTAGTAGGCCGTAAATTAAGGGGAATTTCCTTATTTGCTTTATTAAGCTTTTTGCTCCTGAGTAAGTTTACTCATTTTACTTCATTTCTATAAGATCTTCCAGAGCTTTAAAAATCTGTGGCAATTGTTTGTAAACTACAGATATAGCTTTATTTTTTCATGATCATAGATTATCGCAATGTTTCTTTAAATAAACTGATAAGTGGGAGATAAGTATATCCCATCTTTCAGTAGAAGAGAAGAAAAAACAAACGCATTTTATGCAGTTCCGGACATTTTTGGACATACACCAGCACCACGAACTCAAAGTTTAGAGAATGTGCAGAACATGGTAAGAAATAGACGAATTTATTTACTTCGACGATTCGAGCTTGCACAACATTATATTGGGAAGCCATATTTGCACCATATCACAACATTGAGCTCTGAAGGGTTGATATTGGTATTGTTTATGACGGCCGATTACCTACAAGTTGGACATAGTAGGCCGGAGTGGGATGGGAGTGTCCTCTGTAAGGTCTTTCTAAGGGAACCTAACACGTATTTACGCAAGGTTCGAAGAAAACTACGGACAATTTCGAACGATTAGGCTGACGTGTGCGATTGGGTCGAACTCAGCACCTCCCATTACCGTCTTTGAGAACAGAACCTCTCGTGCAGCTGTGAATGTCGAGATTGTCGGACATTAGCTTATCTTAAATTTCTTATGCTAGTTTTTTCTTCTTTTTTTCTTTTTTTTTTTTGACTTGATGTAGTCAAGAAACCTTTCCACGAATGAAAATTTTCTATTTTCGGTAACGTATAATTTGAGTCATTTGTTCTTTGTGGGGTGTACTGGATTCCTAAACTGGACTGTGTTTAAAATTCAGTAACTTGCAAATGGTTACAATTATTAAAAGAAATTCTTGCAGGAGAGTTATGTAAGATATTAGAAGTATTTTTACTGCTGTTCTCGGTTTTAGTTCCAAATAGAAGAGATAGATGGCAAGCAATAAGCACTCAATGGAGGTCTAATCTGAAATCTCCTAGCATCATACGAAGGAAGAAGGTTAAATATACAGAATAGGCCCCTAAAAATAAGATTGTATTGGAGAATGAGACCCACTCCATACATTTAGCCTCCTCTTTTCGCATCAGTGTTGGGTGATTTCGGTTTTGGCCTTGATTGAGCACCTATGGCGCTAGATGTTGTCTTTATAATGCTTGTGTGATTATACATCGCTGGCATAATTGTCAATTCAGTATAAACTTGATTGATTTACATGAATATGGTTTAATAAAGTACACTGCTGTAACCTGAATTGACTATAAACCTGTTTAATTCTTCAACAAATCATCGATATTTATGTTGTAATGTGAAATTGTAAAACTGCAGTATAAGAATTGAAAAAGTCATTTGTAATGCGAGCAGCTAGTGGATTTGGTCTGCCCCTCGGCATTGCACTATCACTCTAAAGCGTAAGCTGAGTTCCCGAGGTGGTCATCCCTGCTTGCAGCGCCATCTATAGTTTCTATTTGGAACTAAAGTCGGGAATCGAGGTAAAAAAATACTGACATTTTACATTACCTTCCCGCAATTTTTTTTTTTTTTTAAATAGCTGTCACAATTTACAGATTATTGAATTTTAAAAACTGTCAGTCCATTTTAGGATACTCGGTATATGGAGTGCGATCGAACGAAATTGAAAAATATCTTGGTCTATTAATTTCTTCTACAATTGTTTTTCTTACTTCATTGGAAAGAAAGTTCATAATTTCATCCTGAATATATTTTGCCATCTGTCTTTTTCACTTTCAATAATTTTCACTTTAGCTCTTTTCAAATTTGCTGTCGATTATATGATTTAATTTTAAACGTCTCTCAAGTTTCTTTTAGCGAATGCATGCATTCCTGTGTTCTAGAGCATTTTTATGCTCAGGAATTTTAGGATTTAATTTCTTCCACAAGAAAAACCCACAATCTGGATTGACTAACTTTGGAGGGCGATCAAGATAATTGGTGAATAGTAAAAAGAGAAAACAAAATATAGTGATTCTCTTAATTAAGTTATCCAGTAAGCCGCAATCACCGTTAATAATTTCTCCACTAGGACTAGGTATAATTTTCTTGAACGTTAGTTTGAAAAATCGTAGTCCTTATGCAATCGCAGATTTCATGTAATCAGCATTTTCATCTTTTGCTGGACCTTTTTTTAACGGCAAAGTAATGACCGAATGACTATAAGAATGATCCCATAGTGGAATCAGAATAGGTTAGCAATTCATATTCACTGAGGGTGGCAGGTGTCAGAAACTTTGGTATACGATGTAAAGGGCCCGCAGAGTGCAAAGGTTTAAGAAACACTGTAATAAAATATCACAAAAGCATATTATAAAATCATCAGATCTAAAGAGCTCAATGAAAAGTAAATGTGAACAGCGCAATAATTTTGAAATGAAAAATGTACATACTTCCATTGGGAAAAATATTCCCGATATGTAAATATATACATTTAGTTTTACAAAAATACAGAATATCGAAGAGTGAAAAAAAAAATTCCAATGAAAAGGATCGACGACAATAAAAAAACTGAAATTGGTAGTACAAATTTGGCGCCCCCAAATTTCCGCGCCCGGGGCGACCGCCCCCTTCGCCCCCCTTTTTGCACGGTGCTGTTGGACCCAGTAGCATAAAGTTATGGTTGTGTCTGCGACAGCAATTTAGTGAGATGAAAATTGTCTGCTTGAGTAGCGTGTTACATTTTCTTATGTACAAACATTGAGTGTTAAAATAAACAGCATTCTTACTGATTAATACCAGGAGTCATTCTGAGTAAAAAAAATCAAACTCTCAGCGAATTTTCCGAAAGGTTACAACAGAGGGGGGGGGGGGGGGTGAAAATCAACTACCGGCACTAATTATGTGTTTATATATATTTTAAATAGTAAATATATTTATCTCTGGATATCACTGGAAATGGAAAAACACTTCAGGGATAACAGGATAATTTTTTAAATTTTCAATTGGAGAACATGGATGCAGACTTCTGGGAAGCAGGGTTGGGTTTTTGACATGACAAGCGTCAAAAACTGGTTTAAACTGTCATAAAGTGGTTTAAACTGTCGAAAACTGCCAAATACATGCAACACGCTAAAACATTTTAACAATTGATAAATATTAAATAAGTCAATGACTTATGTGATCTTTTATTAAAATTTAATAATTTAAAAAATATATTATTTGCAATAAATTTTTTTTTTTTGGATTTTTCAACCAGAAGAAAATAATTTTGTACAATTAAATAATCCGAATCAATTTTACCCCGCAGCATGCTGCAGCACACCACGTGTTTAGCACATTTATTTACACCCAAAAGATTTTTGAGTTTAGAGTGTATGAAACGTTAGAAAATAGTCTGTCTCTTAATTGATGCTGAGCTAGTAGGACTTGATAGCAAAAGTATTGCTAGATAAGCAAGTTTTGAAGCAGGCTCAAAAAGCTGTTGCATTTAATGATACCTTTCCACCAAACAATGGAGTCCTCCCTATAGCACTGAAATAAGAAGACGGGAAAGGGGATTCTTTAGCTTCATACACAATCAGTATGGGTAAGCATCCATAAACTCTCTCCGTAGCTCAAGTGCGAGCTGAATCAACTGACACAGCAGTCAACCGTTGCCCCTGATGGTTGGGATGCAAAGTGTAAGCCAAACAGTGGTATGGTTTCATGATTTGATCCCTTCTATTATGCACTTTTTCAATATGGGCTTACAGGAATTTTCTTTTAGATGACCAAGCCAATTTTGTTCAGTTTTAAAATCGAAAACATTTTTATATATTGAAAGAAAGCATGTTTTAAAAAGATTGACTTTAAACCTTTTTTTTTTTAATTACTTCTCTTATTTTGTAAATGTTTAAAATTAATAATCCAATTTCAATTTTGAATGGAATGGTTATTGCCTAGACTAGAATAAAGTTGATGCACATTATCTTGTTATATATACAAAAAAATCTACACTTTTCTAAGTTTTTTTTTTCCCCATAAAAAAAGCTAGCTAATGCTTTAAGCTCTCAAAAGTAAGCGAAATTAAAACGATTTTAAGTAAGAGAAAAAATGTACAGCTCAGGTGAGCTTGATGTCTACTTTTTAAAAAAACACAATTTTACAAAAAAAAAAAAAAAAAAAAAAAATATTACCCTGTTAAAAAGTTGTACTTAACAATAATACTTTTCTATGTACTAATTACTGATATACAGTAAGAGTGAATTTAAAATATTACATGTAATGTTGTCATGTGTGACATTTAATTTGAATTTTTACAGATCAATTTAGTATTTAAGGTTTTTGACATGACGGTTTAAACTATGGTTTAAACCTGACATAAACTGATACATGTCAAAAACCTGCCAATCCTGCAATTATTACTAATACTATATACTAATTATACAATTACAGTAATAGTGAATCTTAAATATTACATCTAATGTGTGACATTAATGTGAAATTTTACAGATCACTGTAAGTATTTGAGGTTTTTGACAAGGGGTTTTTGACATGACGGTTTAAACTGCAGTTTAAACCGTCAAAAACTGACATGTGTCAAAAACCTGCCAACCCTGCTGGGAAGGACCCTCAAAATCAGCATTCATAGTACATTTCTTTGAAATACTAAATATTAATACTTTTAAAACAAATAACCCAACTAGGACCAGGAAAGTACCCAAAGTAAATGGGTATTTTTGTCCTTATATGTATATTTTAAAATCTGATATGGCTGCTTCAAAATACAGAATGTTTTCCCGAGCTTCTTTTCCTTTTGCTTTTGGTTCCTGCTCAACAACACAAAACTTTCCGACACATTTTGTAGTTCATTTTTAAGCATAAAGGTATAAAATTAGCAGGCTTGACTATTGGAGTGATTTGGAATTGAAATGAGTTTTCCATTTTTTTATAAACAAATTACTTATCAGTTATAAGCAATTTTAGTTGTGTGACAACTGCTTTTTCTTTTTTCTCTCTTGCAATACCAAGCTTGGAAATTCTCCTCAAAAGGCAACTTTGACAGTATTTCTGAATTATTTTTTGCCTTTACCAAAAAAGGGAAAACATCTTTTGATCGCATAGCTTTTGAATAAAAACATCTGCCACTTTCATGCATTTCTGGAAAAAAAAAGAATTACAAGAATACATCAGAAATAAGCTCTGTTAGATTTGAAAAAGAGCCTTAAAGAAACTCTGAAATGCAGTTTTGGACCAGACAGCTAAGGCAGTGTACCATCTTTTAATAATCATTATGGTTTTTAACTTGTATCTCGGTGAATTTTGAAAAAAAAAAAAAATTGAAAATCTGAGTTTTATGCATCAGAACTGCTTTCATTGGTCTTCTTCCAAATTTTCAGATCTGCATGTGCAATATAGATTTGTAAATGCAATTTTAAGTGACCTTTTTAGCAAAGTATCTCACCAACCTTCAAAGAGTTAAAAGAGAGCTTTCACAAGATTTCATTTATTAAATAATCTTATAATTATATTCTATAATAAGTAAATTCCTTATTTTTTGTTTCTCTGTATTATTTGAAATGTGTAATTTGTAAATAAAATGAGCTCACTAGAAAGAAAACCTTTAACAGGCTGACTTAAAAAAGTTTGTATTGACAAAAGTTTAGACTAATTCCCATGTAGTAAATAAAATGGCCTAGAGTTTATTAGAAAATTTGATCGATAATTTATAAAAATCTGTTTTCTCAAAGTTATATACAAAGTTTGTATCCCATTATTGCATATGTTTTGTGACAGCCAGGAGCAGTTAGCATTCTATATTTTTGTGACCTAATGTAATCTATACAGTTGAACCTCGTTAACATGAACACGCTTAACATGAATTACTTTTAACATAAATTATTCTCACAGTCCCCTATAAAAACGAATACAAAGATTTGATACTGATAACATGAATTACATGTTAACGTGAACAAATTTTTGATTCCCCTTGAGGTTCATGTTAACGAGGTTCGACTGTTCAAGCTCGGTTACATTTAATCTTGTGAGTATGATGGACAATGCATTCAATTAATAGTATTTATTTCAAAGTAATTTGATAACAGATATGCTGAAAGCTGCACATTGTCACCTGTTAGCAAAGAATGTAGGCCAATTAATATTCCTAAACATACTTGCATGGGATTTAAAAGGTCTTCTCTGCATCTTTAACATACTTCAGAAACTCCATTAAATATGAAGGTGATGTACAGTTTAAACAGGTCCATTTATAAATTATAAGATGAAGCGAGTGAAAAAGAAATCATTAACTGTTGCAATGATTTGAAATTACTCTGTAAAAGTTGTATCAATAGTAAAAATAAGTGAGCTTTGTTGAGAGAATGTATAAAATTAATGATTTCAGCTCTGACATTTCCATTTTTGTTTAAACACATAGCCTTAAGAGCTTAAACTAGGCACAGAAAGAAATGTTCAAGCTAATGTTAATGCTATGGCAGCAATCTTTACAGATTTCTTGTTCCCATTTGAATGCTTTTAAATGATTCTCTTTTTCTTTTTTTCTGTGTTTGGGGGGGGGGGGGCACAGGGTACCTGAGGTTAACGTTTATTGTGCATTTCTACTTTTTCGATGTTTGTTACAGTTGTTTTATATGCTTCTACTTTTGGAAGTGGTTCTGCAAGTGAAACTATTCTCATATACAGAAATTGCTACGAAATTTGAAAAAGTACATACACACAACAATAGGTATTGACTTCAGGTATCGCATGCAAAATAATTAAGCCTTAAGAGCCTAAACTAAGAAATGCTCGAACTAATGTTAATCCTATGGCAGCGTTCCTTACAGATTTCTTGTTCCTATTTTTAATATTTTTAAATGATTCTCTCTCTCTCTTTTTCTTTTTTTTTTGGGGGGGGGGGACACAGGGTACCTGAGGTTAACATTTATTGTGCATTTCTACTTTTTCGATGTTTTTTACAGTTTTTTGATATGCGGATACTTCTACTTTTGGAAGTGGTTTTGAAAGGGAAACTATTCTCGTATACAGAAACTGCTACAAAAGTTGAAAAAAGTACATACACACAACAACAGGTATCGACTTCAGGTATTGCATGCAAAAAAAAATAATATAAAAGTATTCAAATACAAGTGAGAAATCTGTAAAGACTTTTCCCATAGGTTTAACATTAATGTTTGCATTTATCCGCGTGACTAGCGTAGGTTCTTGTCCACACTAGTCACAGGGAAAAATGAAAACGCTAATGTTAAGTCTATGGGAGCATTATTTTCAAATATCTTGTTTGAATTTTAATATTTTTAAATGATTTTTTTGCATAGGATAGCTGGAGACTATCTACAACTGGGCTAATTTTTACTTTTGAAACCGCTTCTGAATTTGAAATTATCCTAATATTAAAAAAACTATAACCAAAATCAGAAAAATAAAAGCTAGCACAGTTGTAGATCACCCTCATCTATACTAAATAAATAAATAAAAAAAAAATCATTGAGAAATATTAAAATCAAAGCGAGAAATTTGAAAATAATGCCCCGTAAGATTAACATTAACCTCCTTTTTCTTGGTGTGACTGAAATATCCTTTTAAGATGATTTTATGTAACCTTTTCTACAAGTCACTTTTGTATTTTCTTCGAAAATTTATTTTAGTGCTTATATCCATGTTGAATGAACCACTCTTTTTCTTTAAGGTACTTAAGTTGATCAACCCTGTGTGTGGAATAAACTACAGAGCAAATCAATTGGCAGAGGTAATGCTGTAAGATGGCCAAAACTTCTGGAATTTTGTATATATTAGTAAATTGAAAAGAAAACATTGTATACATAAATATTAGAACTGTGTATATTAATGTAATTTAATTGTTGTAATAAATATCTTTCTATATTTTAATTGCTTGTTTTAAATATTTGTAAATCATAATGAAATCAATTTATTTTCTAAATGTTCTAAAATATTTAGGCTTGAACTTTAATATGGTTCTCAAATACCCTGCCTAACAACGTAAAACTTTGACACAATTTTAAACTCATTTTTAAACATGAAGGTATAAAGTTTGCTGCCCTGACTATTTAGTGATTTAGAATGAAAATAAATTTTCCATTTTTTGATAAATTACCTTTTGACTTAAAAGCAATTTTGCTCAGGACAACCAATTTTCTTCACTTTTCTTGACCTGCGTGGAGAATTCGGCTGAAAGGTTTTAATAGTATTTTCTGAAAGATGTTATGCATTTAAAAAAAAAAAAAAAAAAAAAAAGATATCTTTCAATTATAGTTTCTGAATTAAAAAATTATACATTGCAAATTTCATGCATTTCTGAACGAAGATTGATAAAAAAAAAAAAAATGTCAGAAATTAGCTCCTTTGAATTTAACGACAGCTTTAAATGTTTTTTTTTTTTCTAAATACCATATGCAATGATATTTTTACTGCTTTTTTAAGCTATTTTTAATAAAAGAAATATTCTTTGGTGATTTTAAGAAATATGAATTTTTATTTTTGCTATAGAAAATTGTATTTTATTTAACAGTTTGTGACCTTTAAAACTTCCCCTCTCATTTTCAAAATCATTCATGATAGAAATATTTTCACAAAATTTAAAAACAATAACTTGGTTAACAATGTCAAGAGACATCATGCATAATGAAAATCAGTGCAAACATAAAATAATCCTATTTAATTTAATGTTTGCATATGCATGATGTCTCATGACATTGTTTACCAAGTTATTGTTTTAAATTTTGTGAAAATATTTCTATCATGAATGATTTTGAAAATGTTACCATTTGTGCGATGAAACGTTCGTCAATCTAAATAAAGATATTTTATCACTTTTTATAGCAGCATTTAGCTTAAAAAGATCATGTCGAGTCAGACTCGACATTTAGAGGTCTGCACGGGCCGGAATTTCCAGGCCCGGCCCGTACGAAAGCTATCTTGGCCCGGCCGGCCCGGTGTAAAAATTGGAAGTTCGGCCCGAGCCCGGCCCGGCCCGTTGTAAAAATTGGAAGATCGGCCCGGCCCGTACAAAAATCAGTGAAAACGGGCCCGGCCCGATACAATTTCTACAAAAAAAAAAAAAAAAAAAATCCGTTTTTTCTCAACATACAATTAAGATTCTTTTAATGAATACTACATACATATTTATGGGAACATTTTACAGTATATTTTACATTACTATGATGTTCGCAAAACAGAAAACGCACAATAGTAAACATTAACGATTACTTACAGTCATCGTGTCTACAGACATTTCAAAATGGAAATAAGGATTCATTAAAAGATTAATGTAGTTCAGAATAAAGGATTAAAAACAAGATAACATTTGAAGCTGTATAAATAAGAAGTAGATTTGTGAAAATATTTTTCTTATTTTTAAGACTTTTCTCAAATCCAAAGGAGCTACATTTCGACACATTTATGAAGTCTTTTCTTTTCGGAAACGTGTAAGATTGGCAGGTATTCTTATTCAAAAGCTATGTAAATGTCGTTTTTTTTTCATAGATAAAAGCAATATATCTTTCTGAAAATACTGTCAAAGTTAGCGTTTTGAATCGAATTTCCGGAAGCGATAGCACAGGAAAGGAGAAAAACGTACAGTCACGTGACAGGAATCGCTGTTATCTCTGT
This sequence comes from Maratus speciosus, assembly GCA_963932465.1. Taxonomy (NCBI): domain Eukaryota; kingdom Metazoa; phylum Arthropoda; class Arachnida; order Araneae; family Salticidae; genus Maratus; species Maratus speciosus. The sequence goes on along the minus strand of OZ010799.1, from coordinate 111,805,587 downwards.
AAGTAATTTATTAAATATGGAAAAAGCTATTCGTTTCCAAATGCCTTCAATAGGCAGGCCTGTCAATTTTATGCCTTTATAGTTAAAGTTTTTGTCAGAAACATGTGTCTGAAAGCTTTGCATTGTTGAGCAGTGAATATGAGAACCACCTTAAGGTATATTTCCAAAGATACTGTTAAGAGAAGTGCATTATCACTATTAATATTACAAAACAAAATGACTGTTCTACACATCCTGAGATCGATTAAGACCACTTCCTTCCCGGCACGAGTCTGCTGAAAAAAAATTAAACTCGGAATCAGACATCTTGTAACTGTACGATGCCGATCTCTACGATGGACACGTTACATTTCTGTATTGATGTTGTTAAACTCGCATCGGCTCGTGACGCACATTTATACTTCTCGAGAAAATCATATTCATTGAAAATGGCTGGTATTTTATCTGCTTCGCTTAAATTCTTATATCGGGCCGATAGGCCCGATTAATTTTTTTTCCGGCCCGGCCCGGCCCGTTGAAAAAGTTGTCCTAATTCTGCCGGCCCGGCCCGGCCCGGCCCGTTTGAAAATTCGCCTTCATTCCGCCGGCCCGGCCCGGCCCGCGGGCCGGGCCGGGTACGGGCCTCGGGCCAAGCCCGGGCCCGTGCAGACCTCTACTCGACATAGAAGTACAAAGGATTAAAAAAAAATTCAGATAGATAATAAATTGATATTGCAGAAGTTATGGGCACCTGCATTAAAGAACATCGATGTTTCATTCTCAACAAAAATGCAGAAACAAAAATTAAATATTTCTTAAATTTCTAAAACTTAATTTTTTTAAATAAATATTTAAAGCTTAACTTATAGAAATCCAAAATATTTAAGATATACTTATTACATCTTTCATTTTCCTATGGATTAAATATTATCCAATACACTTTTGACATTTTTTTCTTACAAATTACTTTTCTAAATTTAAAGTAACATTACTTTTAGGGTTTTCAGTAGATTGATTGCAAAATTTCAGGAGGGAAAAGCTATTAAAAACAGCAGAATTTGATTAGTTTTTAAATAATAGAGGGTTGTGCTACAACTAATTGTGTCATTTATAGAATAAGATGTGAATATTTAGAAATTGTTTAATTTTTATACAGATGCATTGTTTGTTAAAAGAAACAAATAACACAGAGTTTTTGAATTTGTAGATATTTAGAAATTTTTTATCGGATAGAGCTTGTTTTAAAAAACCTTGATATAATTTGTGTATTTTTCTATATCAACCAGAAATCTAAATATTAACTCATTCAGCTAAAAACTTATGCTAAAACCTATTATTAATATTATAAATTTTAAACTGTACATTAAGTTTTGCAAGAATAATTAAACACCCATTTTTCCATTTAAAAAAAATCATATAAGTGGCGATTTGCTGGACAGTGGCAGTTTTAAACATTTAACTGAAAGAAAGAAAATTTAGATTTGTATGTTGAGGGGAAAAAAAAAAAAATCTAATTTCCAAGTACGTAACAAGAATCTCGGAAGAAATTATAAAATTTTGGCCAATTACTAATTTTTCTTTATTCGTTGAAAATGTAACTTTTATCCTCTTCACGCCCTTGGCGACATATGTAGATGTTTAGTTTTTATAATTATAATTAGTCAAATAATAAAAGGGACAAAAATTTGATAACTTATTCACTACAGAATCCCTCAAAAAGAGAAGTAAAAATTTTATGTTTTGGCTGCATCAATGTACAGGTTGATAAAAAATAAGGGTAAGACTTTGTACTTTCCCTGTATATATGATTCTGACTACAGAATAACCCATAAGAATCTCCCACATTTGACAGGATAATCTAAAACAAAAAGGATTGGAGAGAGAAACTTGTTTGTTTTAAAATATACAATGGGTATGACAAGAGTTTAAAATGACTGTGTTTTAGAAATTATGTTTGGTAGTGTTGTCCATTGCGAACAATATACAATTCAAGACGATGTCTGAAATCTATCATCATCTGACATATCATGTCTTGCAGAAGCTGCTACCTCTGCTTGAATTACTCTTGAGGCATAAAACCTATGCTCTTTCTGATCCCAAGAGACTAATATTCAGGTAGAAGTGGCAGCTATTCCACAAGACGAAGCATCAGTGGTGATAGATTTCAGACATTGTCTTGAATTGTGTATTGCTCGCAATGGACAACACTTACCAGACACCATTTCTGAAACATTGTCATTTTAAACTCTCGTCATACCTATTGTATATTTTTGAACAAACAAATTTCTCTCTGCAGTCCTTTTTTTTTTTTATCCTGTCAATTGTGGGAGCTTTTTTTGGGGGGGGGTCATCCTGTACTTTTACGGTATATATACCATACATTTCATTTACAGTACATATACTGATTACAAACACTTTTACGGTACATATACCATACATTTAATTTATGGTATATATACTGCATAAATATTTTTTACGGTACATATACTGTATATTTAATCTATGGTATATATGCTGTATAAATGGTTTTTACGGTATATATACTGTATATTTAACGTACGGTATATATGCTGTATGAAAGTTTTTTGCGGTACACATACTTTAAATATTTTACGGTACATATACCGTCCAGTTAAATTACGGTATATGTACTGGTCACAAAGTTGCCAGTATATGTACCGTAATTTTTGACCAAAATTTTTTACTGTGTACAGAACTATTATAATTCAAATTTATCATTTACCTTATTTAGTAGTCTCTAGCGATAGGAATAAGCCTCCAAAACGAAACAAAATTTCACTAGTAATCTAAAGTTAAAATGGAAATTACAAAGTTAAACTGTGAATATGGAAAAACTGTGAGACTGCTAACAGGAGTTAAGGTTTAAGGGAAGCTGGAAAAGAAAATCTGATTTTCAGTATTTTAGTAAGGAAAAATTGAGCTTTAGTACCCTAAGGAAAAATTAAATTATAAATATTCAATGTTCAATTTGAACATTCACCCAAAATCCAATATATAAAATTGAAAATTTGCCTGTCTGTAATGCTATACAAATCCACAGTTTGGAAGCGAGAATTCTGAAATGTTGCGTACATGTGTATTAATAAAACACGGACGAGGCAACTAAAGTAATCCGGAATCGAAATAACTTATAGTTAATTTTTAATTAATAAAAAAACACCAATTTAACAGCAATTTCCTATCAAATTTAACCATTTTTTGTTATAGCAGTTGCCAAAAAAAAATAAAAATCCACAATAAAATTCTTACCACAACAATTACCTTTCTATTGCAACACGCATTGCATATTACGTACGCCACGCTGCATTAAAAAGCTCTAGCGGGTAATGCGATAATTCTTTTTCCTCACATGCAAATAATTAGAGATATACACATTACGTACGCCACTTTGCAATAATAAGAAGCTTTAGCGGGTTTTACGATAATTCTTTTACCTCACATGCAAATGATTAGAGATTAACTGCGCTTAATTATTACAAATTTTTAAAAAATAAAGAAACATTTTATCACAAACATCAACAAAACTTTTCATTCCATTTATTCCCTTATTATTCCAACGATATCGTTTTATCGTCTGCTGCCATGGTAACGTAAATTAAATTTCACTAAAAAAAGGCACAGTAGTAGAAAAATATTTTACTAAATCGAATAGTTATTTTTCATTTTGGTTTTAGAATTAAATTCATGAACTCCCGTGCATAGAACGGGTTAAACAGGTAATAATATATATATATATATATATATAATAACATTATGACAACATATGCTTAATATTAACTTTCCATGAAATAACATGAGCATAGGCGATGGCAATTTTACCCTCGAAATTGAAAAGTTAAAAATACCGCAATAGCTATTTTTTATTTATTTATGGACTGGCATATAAAAACAATAGTATCGAATTGGTTATCGTAATCATTTCTTCTCGTTCGTCAATGAAATAATTAAAACTTGGGTATGTTCATTAATCAGAACATTAATCGACATAGGAATAACTTATGATGAAGTTAAGAGGCATTTAAAAAAATTTTTACGACATTTCTGAAGTGAAATAAATTTGAAGTTCAATTTAGAAGTTAAATCAATTAAAGTAAAAATTACCAAAATTTCTTTCATAAGAACTTAGAAACTCTACAACGTAACTCGAGCAATCGAATTTCTAAACAGGATAATTTTTTACATAAGATTAAGCTCTTAACAAAAGTTTACTTGCAGTTTTACCCACGAAATTATAAAGTTAATAACACCGTAACAGCCATTTTTTTATTATTTATTTATGGAATGACATATAAAAAATATTAGTATTCGACTGAAAAACCTTTTCTTCTCTTATTAATGACTTAATTAAAACTTGTATATTTTCATGAATCACCAAATTAATTGACATAACATTAACTTAATGAAGTTAAGAGCACTTTAATCCTTCACAATATTTTAAAAGTGAAATAAATTTATAACTCAGCTTAGAAGAAGTTAAATTAATTAAAGTAAAAATTACTGAAACTTCTATCATATGAACTTTAAACACCACGATGTAGCTCAAGCAATCTAATTTTAAACTGGATAATTGTTTTTCATAAGATTAAGCTTTTAATTTGCAGTTTTACACACGAAATTGAAAAGTCAATTATACAATAACAGCTATTTCTTATTTATTTATGGAACGCCACGTAAAAGTATTAGTATCTGATTGGAAAATCTCGTTTTCTCTTTTGACAATGATATAATTAAAACTTGTGTATTTTCATGGATCAGGGAATTAATTGACATAGGATTAACTTATAAAGTGCCACTTTAATCCTTCATAGTATTTCTGAAGTGAAATAAATTTATAGCTTAACTTAGAAGCCAAATCAATTAAAGTAAAAATTACCGAAACTTCTATCATATGAACTTAAAACCCAAGACGTAATTCGAGCAATTTAATTTCTAAAGAGGATAAATTTTTACATAAGATTAAGCTCTTGACAAAAGTTTACTTGCAAATTTACCCACGAAATTTAAAAGTTAAGAAAATTGTAACAGACATTTCTTATTTATTTATGGAATGGCAAATAAAAGTATTAGTATCCGATCGAAAAACCTTATCTTCTCTTTTGTCAATGACATAATTAAAACTTGTGCATTTTCATGAATCACGAAATTAATTGACATAACATTAACTTATAATGAAGTTAAGTGCCGCTTTAATCCTTCACAATATTTCTACAGTGAAATAAATTTATAACTCAACTTAAAAGAAGTTAAATTAATTAAAGTAAAAATTACTGAAACTTCTACCATTATGAACTTCAAACCCCATGACGTAACTCGAGCAATTGAATTTCAAAACTGAATACATTTTTTTTTATAATATTACGCTTTTAACTTGCAATTTTACACACGAAATTAGAAAGTCAATAATACAATAATAGCCATTTCTTATTTATTTGTGGAATGGCAAGTAAAAGTATTAGTATCTAATTGAAAAATCTTGTTTTCTCTTTTGTTAAATGATATAATTAAAACTTGTGTATTTTCATTAATCAGAAAATTAATTGAAATAGGATTAACTTATAATGAAGTTAAGTGCCACTTCATCTTTCATAATATTTCTAAAGTGAAATAAATTTATAGCTTAACTTAGAAGTCAAATCAATTAAAGTAAAAATTACTGAAACTTCTATCATATGAACTTAAAACACGTTAATTCGAGCAAACCCCTTACTTCGAGCAATTGAATTTTTAAAATGATTAAATTTTTACATAAGATTAAGCTCTTGACAAAAGTTTACTTTTAGTTATTTTATAGAAAGGGGTTGAGTGATTGACTCAGAATAATTTTTGGCGAAAATATTAAGTAAAAGATAACTCATGGGAGAATTTTCTCAAGTTAATGATGGTTGATTTTCTCAGTAAATGTCATTTTTAACTTTTGAAGTATAGAAAATTAGAGAGTGGTTTTAAAGCTTACTGTCTCATATAATTTATAGAACTACTTGTGTAAAAGTTTGGAGATATATTTGAACATTAACTTTCTGAATTATGCTTTTCAAGAAATTAAATATGTTTAATTTTTATATGCAAAATTTTTCAAGAAGTAATGTACTGCGCACATAAGATCATAATTTAGCCGAGTGAGCAATATTTAAAAAAAAAAAAAAAAAAAAAAAAAAAATACTTAAACATACAGTAAAATGACTTACTTATCGACATATAATTAGCATTTCTTTCTTAATAATAAAAAGAAAAGAATATTTTATCATAAAATACGGAAATTTCGAAGCATTTTTAATATAAAGATAATACATTTTAAAGACGTTAACTGTGAGGTTAAAATTAAAGTTAATTCCACATTTACTATACTATATTGCCTTTCTTGCTATATTAATATTAGATATTAAAATTTCATGAGAATCAAATTACTAATTTCCGTAAAATCGCGCATACAAGTTGAGTAAATTGAATTTTTTTTTTTTTTTTTTTTTTTTTTTTTTTGATGCAATATTTTAAAAATTTTGCAACAGTGAGTTCATATTTACGTATGACACGGAGAAGGAAATAACAAACAAAGATTGACTAAAAGTATGATCAATTTTTGTTTAAAAGTGTGCCTTTTTCTCTTCTTTAACAATAATTGAAACTATGATATTTTCATTCTTTAAAAAATTAATTCTTGCTGAATTAACTCATAATAAAGTTAAGTGCATTTAAAAACCTCCAAAATATTTCTAAAGCGAAATAAATTTACAACTCGACTGGAAATTAAACCAACTATGGCGAGGGTACCATATATTGGTGTTATATTTTTATTCAAAATTAATCCGTTTTCTAAATTTATTTTCCTTTCATTTGTTAACCAGTTCGGGACGGGTGATGCATATATGCATCATCAAAAGGTCCATGTGGGGAAAAAAAAAAAAAAAAAATGGCACCATTAATAAATAAATGTAATATTTGTCTTCTTTAATTAAAGTATTGTTTGGGGGGAACTGTTTAAATAAAGTGGTGCCAACCAAATAAAAGACATCTAATTTAAGCTATCGGGCGCCTCTATAAACACGAAAGACCCATAAATTATATTTTTACATCTGCCTACAAGTAGTTATTTTTCATTAATTATCCTGGCCGTTATACTTTCTGTATGCAATGATTAGGTTTGCCTTTTTATATCACTTTTTAATAGATAGCCAAATGTAGATTCCCTACTTGGAGCCTATCTCGTTCAAATTTTAATATAGCTCGCAGCCTAACCGATAATTTGGGATTGGCGTATTGGCTTAACAGATATGTATGCTTACCACCACCACTTACATCTTCCCCCTTTTTTGTAAAATAAAATATTTTTTTCTTGAAAACTTATTTCTGTATTATTGCTACAAGAAACGGATCATAACAGACAGGTGTTTGCTTTGGTAATCAGCGTGTTGTACTTATCAATTTGTGTTTGTTAACACGACCAATGTATAAAACCAAAATAACACACTTATACCAACTGAAGTTGAAAAAATTATTTTAATTGATATCACAACAGCACAAGAAAACTCCATGGTGTAACTCGAGCAACTGAACTTTTAAAGTAAATAAATTTTTATATAAAGATTAAAGGAAGGTTACCACCGCTTATTAAAAAATAAGAGGAAAAATCTATTTTAATTTTATTTTTATCCCCGAATCCCTGTAGTGTGTGGAAGAAGTCCCTAGATCGGTTAGGTTAAATTCGAAATATTTAGGAAATTATAGTAATTGAAAGCGAGCACGGACCAGCTGAAAAATAGATACGGAACCCGGCGGATGATATGTCGTACATAATATTACCTCCCATAAAACTAACTCTAAATTAATAATTGCAGAAAATGTGATGTCACTACAAGGGGGGGGGGGGGTCCAAAAAACTCCAAAATTTGTGTAATGGATTATCCCTTATGGGAGAATTGCTTTAATTAATGATGGCAGATTTAATTCAATAAAGACAAATTTTAATGAGACAGGTAAAGGTTTTTTTAGAGGTATGCAAATTTAACCCCTTCGCGACGGGAGCCTTTTACGAAATGTTTATTACTTTGCTACCGGTTTTAAAAAACAAAAGTTTGTACTTATTCAAATCGGGAAAATGCTCGGATTAAATAAGGCAAATTTTACAGAAAAATTTTACTGGTGAGGATGAACGAGGATCCTTAGGCCTATTTCCGGCACGTATACGTGTCGCTCGTCCCCAGGGGGTTAAAACGAAATAAAACACATAAAAATAATGTTAATGGCCATGATATTGGTTTTATGAAATAAGTAATTTTATACCATTAATAGTTTATTTACAAGGGAACTCAAAATAATTCCATTACATTGTGGTCAATGAGGAAAAATCGTTCCGTTTAATGACATTATGCTGTTTTAAATGTACTGAAATTGATATAAATCACAGAATTTCACTACAAGATTATTACTACAGAATAGGTTGTCGTTCATTTACGGGACACACAAAAGAAATCGGTCACAGTACTGTCTTTGAGCAAAAATTGCTGAGAGTGCGTTTTTAAGCTTAACTCATGTTTTGCATGTTACTCATTGTGTATAAATTCTATACTCCGTATACAGGGCTGCACAAAAGAACTCATATACCATTTGTTAAGAATGCCTCCATGGCGATACGTGCCAATTCTGTCAGTCGATGCTGTAGCAAACCCCCTTTTATTGTTTTTTTCTGATTTACTTTGCAAGGTAGATGTAAAATTTGATTTGAAACGTGACTGTCGGTAAAAATGGAACTCTCAAAATTAAGAGTAATAATATTTTAATATTACTGTTATGTAAATAAATATGTATATACGTTTTTTTAGGAAGGAAGCTGATTAATTCGAGCTGTACTGTGTGTGCATTTATTGAAGCTATTATGAATTTGATACTTTAGAACTGACAAAAAATAAGTTCTTATTTTTCGACGAACTATGGAGAAGTTTCGAACCTACTATCTGAATAACGTAGTAAATAGTATCACCATTCTCCTTACTACCGCAAATTGCTGAAGAAGAATTTTCAACTGAGGTATGTATTTCCTAACTGAACTAAACTTTTGCATGCATGTAGTTAATAGATACAAATTTATGCATCATATTTCATATACAGGGATGCTCAATGAATTATGCTATTTTTCAGATTGTAGATGGGAATTGTTGAAATTGAGTTTTCAAATGTGTTTTGAGTTTCCAAATGGATCAATTAGACATCCTATTTCAACTTACTAAACGGTGCAATTTTGCTGCATTATTCTGAATGTGTTGGAAAGTGTTTCATAATCGACGCTTGACGCACGATTTTTTTCTTTCCTGTTTCAACTATTTAGACAAATAATTTCAAATTAAAATAATCTACTATCGAAACACAACTCTTATTCTTTCATCTCATACCTAGTGCTGGACAGATAATTACACCTGTTTATTTTCTATTTACTTTATATCCAAAATTGTTAATTGGTCCAAATCATCCAAGCAACCTCATAGCAAATTGGTATATAATTTTATATACCTTAGATAAATTCAAATAATATAAGTGATCGTATTTACCTAAATTCTAGTAGAAGAGCAACGCGAAGCATTACTAAAATTAAATTATAATTCGCGTCAAAAAGTAATTATTAAATTTGAATAATTACGAATAAAATTAAGAGTTTGCGTTGTGAATTATTTAGACGAACTCTTCCACTTATGAATTAAACTAAAATTTAAGCTGTAAAAAATGAATTGACACACTTTAACTATTATTAATTAAATAATTACAGAAACTTTTTAAAACTTGATTAAATATTTTATTTACATTGAACATAACTATATACAGAAAAAACATAATATTAATTCAAAAAATAGAAAGCAACACTTTTGTTTGCTTCTCAATATTTTAAGTATGTTTAATCTTTTAAAAAAAAAAGACAATATTTTCACGTACTCTAATTATTATAATTGTTTCTTTTTGCTAAAAGAATAACTCTCTTTCATTTTTAAATTTACCTTAATCTTATTTAATTATTGGTTTTGTCGGATCTCAGATAACTCTCAACCATAAAATATCAGAAAAGTATTTTTTATGATTTTTCATATGATCTTAAGTGGTAAAAGAAAATGTTTAAAATAGTACCTTCTTTTAATATACGGGATGGTGGCCTTTATTCATCAAATTCCGAGTTATTGAGTTGCTTAGGATCATGGCAATGTGTCATCAGGAACGCATCCTCAATTTGGCTTGATTAGGATCACTCCGATATGTACATCAGGAAGACATCCTCAATTTGGCTTGATTAGGCTCACTCCGATAGGTACCTCAGGAAGACATCCTCAATTAGGCTTGATTAGGCTCGATTAGGCTCGCTCCGATAGGTCCATCTCGCCTGGGCTTTACTAGGGCTTACGGGACTCATTGCACGGGCTTTCAGCAGAGCTCCTGCGTCCTCTACATCTTTTTCCAGACTATCCTTTTTCAAAACTTATTCTTCTTGCACACCAGCTCCTGCAGTGGGTGGAACTATTTTTGTCTAGTCCACTGTTATTGGATGTGAGAAGATTTTTTATTATACTTCGATAGGCCTATTAGCTAACAGTCTGCAAATGGCCCCTTACATATACTTTAATATTATTATCTGCCTTAAAGTTTGGGTGGTCTGAAAAGTCATAAATTTATCCCAACACTTTTATTGAGGCCATAAATTGATTCCAACGTTTTTATGATTTTACGACTTCTAATTATACACCACTTTCCATTGGCTTGTCATAAAACGACACCATGGCGTCTGGCTATTGTTGTTGTCTGAGATCCGAACTCCATTCAACGTTATACATTCATTTTACAATACAACAATTTTTAAAAAATATATATTTACTATTTAAAATCAACTTAATAATTTTTGTATGAACTTACACTCTTATTTTACTTAAATATATAAACATTATAATTTTACACTCATAATTATATTTTATAAAAAATATTTATACAAACAGAAATAACAAATTACGCAATTTTACTTTGATTTAACCAACATGGTGCGGGAACATATCATAGTTATATGTTGCCCAGCACCTAGCCAAATATTTTTAGGAAAACCTGAGTGCTACATTTTTCATCTGCATTTAAAAAAGGACATCGAATCAAAATCCATGAAAGCTCGTAATTTTATAAAGTTCATTGTAAATAACTTACTGAAGTGGAAGTTGCATTGATTTATGTAACGAAAGTACTAGACCAAAATACTTTAAGCTGCAATAAATTTCTAACATCAAGCTTAAATACGATACGTCGCCGAAAGAATTTTCTGTTAAAACTTTTTAGCATTTAACACTGAAGGTTTTAAGCTAAAAGAGAATTTTTAAATTACTTGTGTAATTTCTTGAATATATAGTGGGCTCTCAATAATTCTAACTAATCATAAAGTGTAGAAAATTTCTCATTAAAAATTAATGTAAAAATTAATTTGTTAATTCGAATCTACTTTTATCACATCGATTAATTCGAACAAAAATGAAAAGTGTCCAGTTATACTGATGGCATTGAGCTCACAGGCTATTCACACTAGCAGTATATTACACTCTTATTTATGTCTATTATTAATAAAATAGCACTCTCATTGAGCAAAACGGTAAATAATCAGTGAAGCTCCTTATCAGAATAAAACGGCATACCAAATTTGAAGCAAATCTGATAATTCTGCACGAAAAACCCATTTATCTAAATTAAGGGGGAGGGAATTAGCCCCCCGTTTCCACCTTATAGACTTAATGAACCCCCAAAGCTAATCAGGGAAGCGCGCGCCTTATCAGAATGAATCTATTTACAAAATTTGAAGCAAATCGGATATTTCTATCAAGAGTTTAACACGTTACGTACATACATACGTAAGTACTACTACATACAGAACCTGCGGGCACATTAGCTCTTAGGCTTCGATAACCTATGAGCTAAAAAGTTCTATTAAAAAAAAAAAAGAAAGAAAACAGAAAAAACGGAAATCTAGAGGGGAAAGTTTAAAAAGCTACGATTTTACCTAGATAAGTGAAAAATGTTTTTTTCTTCTCTTAATTATAAAACTATCCCATAAGAACTATAATGATTTCAAAATCTGTGGGAAATTAAGTTATGAATAAATTGCTAAAAGTATTACTTCCTAATGAGAAATCAATAATGAATAACTAATAATTTGCCAACATTTAACTTGGAGACTTCAGTATATGAAAAAAAGAAATGTTTTACCTGAATGGTAAAAATGTCCGATAACTGTAGAAATAATAATAATAAAAACGTCAACTGACCTTTTTAAAAAAAAAAAAAAAAATATTTTACTGTTTATTTTTTTCTGCTTTATTAAGTTATGATTTTATTCATGATAAACGTTAGATAATATCCTTCACTTTTTAAAATTAATTTAATTAAAATTTTAGAAAATTAATTAAGGATAATTTTAGAAATACTATTATTGGAAGCAATATTTTATGTAAATATTTTTAAATTGTTAGGTAAGACGTTTCATTTAGTATGTTTAAAACGATTTGAATTATAAACAAGTTTGAAATTGTACATCAGGCGTGGCAAATGAGGTGCGTTCGTACTATACCTAGTTTTATAAATATTCAGATCTTGGTGCAATAGCTGTTGCACTCATGCAAAAATGCATGAAATACAAAATTTATTACGAATATATATTAAATTCAGTAATACGGAAAAAAATATGACTTCATCTTAAACAGGACGTAATCACCATGACAACCTAGAATTATTGCTTATCATTGGATGTCATTCAATTAATTACGTATGATAGAATTTAATAGAATGAAGAAAACTTTCATTAATATATTTTTTATTCGATTTTCATAAAATTCGAAATGAATCTACAAAATTCTTTAACGATTCTATATATTATACTTCAAACGATTCGGTTGGGTAGTTTTTGCGCTGTTATATGCGGACAGACGGAAGGAGCAGACGACGATTATAGGTGCTACGTATTTATGTAACTAAGAACGCACCTAATAAAAACGTAAATTGACCTTCAAAAACATTTTTATTGTGTATTTCAATTTGTTTGGCTTTATTAAGTTGTTTTTATTTATCATAAACGTTATATATCTTTCGCTTTCTAAAATTAATTTAAAATTATAATTTTAGAAAATTAATTAATGATTTTTATTATTGGAAGCAATATTTTATTTAAAAATTTAAAAATTATTAGATAAGGAGTTTAATTTAGTATGTTTAAAACGATTTGAATTATATAAAAAAGTATTTTTTTTTTTTAGAAAGAGCAAGAATAGTCATTTTCCTTTTTAGAATCGCATAATGCGAACTTCCGTCTCGATCCTTGAGCGTTCGAATTAATGAGCGCCGACTCTATAATTCCATGAAGCATTAATTTAATACCCAGGCATCAAATGCGTAGCGCATAATTAGTGACAAAGTGCTGTCCTTCCCCTATGCAACCCTACTCCCAAAAATTAATAGGCACGGAAAGTGATAAAGCTCCCTCCCCCCCCCCCTTTTTTTTTTTTTTTTACATTTTCAAGCTATGGGCGAAGAAAAATAGCAACAACTCCAAGATCGAAAGTAAAAATGCCAAAAAAGAATATTTGACTTTTTTTTTTACATTTGTCAGAGGCGATTATTTTCTGAACAAATTTTCTGAGAGCTGCACTGTTGCTTAGCAACGGGAACAACTTTGGAGACAACTTTGTTGAATGCTAGGCACAGTATACGGCTGGAACGAATTTTCGGCTACAGTGACATCAATGACGAGGAAGAATTTTCAGGCTTCAAATTTGCCGTGAAAAGGCTGCAATTTATGAGCTGATTGAACTTGCAAAATCTGAAAATGCATTAAGTGTCGAAAAATGGGATACAGAAGATTGGCTAAGCACTGACGAAAATGCATCAACAATAAACAATTTAACGGACAGCGAAGTCGCTGACGGTGCGCTAAATAGAACCGCCGATAATGCTAGTAGCAGCTCAGAAGACGAGGAGGAAAAACCAGCAGAAGAAAAGGTTTCACTAGAAAAATGCATAAATTTGACTGGAGAATTAATATTTAAAGAAACAAGACTATATTTCCGAAATAGACATTCTTCATTTGTATAAAATACAAAAAAGGTTAAAGAACGGCCAAAAAAATTGAAGCAAACAAAGTTCACATCGATGTTTCCGAAATTGCAAGAAAAGAAATAATTTCACTCGTTATTACAACTATTTTTTTCTGTAGCATAGAAAATATCATATAAAGTAAGGTTTTTGTTTATATTTAATTTTCTCTTAGATAATTAGAAATAATGAATCGAATTATGGCTAAAGGCACCATTAAAAATATAGTACTACTTTTGATATTCATAGTTACTACTTTTGATATTCCTTCAAAAATCCGGCATAGTCTCGGTCCCGATGGTGCCGGATTTTTGAAGGAATACTGTACATGCCGGGTTCCCAGCAAAACATTTCTGGCAATTTCCAGACTTTCCCTAACCAAACCTCAAAAAATCCCTCGACCAAACTGGCATACAACGAAGTTCACCATTTATTTCTGCAATCCTTTGACAAAATTAGTGATTTTTTTTTTTTTTCTGCGATCGCTCTTTGAATTTCTCTAATTTTTTTGCGGTCGTTTAACGAATTTCGCGATTCGCCAGACCATTTAATGAATTTCGCCTCATTTTTCTTTTCCCCCCCTTACATCTTTCAATGACTTTTTATTAAATAATTGTAAATTCCCTGACTTTTCCTATATATATATATTTTTTAATTTCCCTGACTTTTCAGGACTTTCCATGTCGCTGGGAACCCTGAAATAAATAATATAAAATCATTTTATACGTAAAATCATGTTACCAGCATGCGTAGTTACTGAATACATAGTTTAATGAAATAGTGTTTTTTATTTATATAAATGTATTAACCTCTTCGGTCCCTGGGTCCCCATATGGGGACTTCTGTTCTTTTCCTTATAAAAACTAAAATGTCCGATTTTTTTACATTTTCACATCACTTCTTAATAGTTGAATGTCTCTTGCGTTCAAAACAAACAAATAAATGGCAGCATCAAGGCTGATTCCTACATAAAATAAATGCCATTTTCATCTGAGTTTGCAAAATGCCTAAAAATGCTCAGGAGACAGTAATGACCAAGAAAGTGACAAATTTTCATATGTATTTAACTTAAATCTTTTTCAATAGAAAATTTTGAGGATTTGTAGATTATTTACTTGTTTAAAGCTGTTAAATTTGTGATTGCGTTCATTTAGGTTAATGGTTATTTAATTGATGTTTTTAAGATGGTTTGTGGTTTTAGATCCCTATTTTTGAACCTAAATTACTAAGCGCCTGAAGGATCCATTTCAGAAAAGATATTTTTTCTGTCATTTACGATGTCATTTTGTTCGGAAAAAACCCAACGAATAAGCATTTGTATTATTATTTTAGCTTCGGAACTAAAGAGGTTAAATCTTGAGTTATGACAGATTGCTCCCTAATGACGACTTTTCTTGGACCATCACATTCCGAAAATCGGCCCAAAACGCTCATCTTGACATCATTTTCCGAAAGATCTTTTGTCTTTGTAAGAAAAAGAGAAACGCTATGCGATTTTTTAGCATCCGAATAAGAATAACTACAAATTATATGCATTTAAGAATTAAAATGAATTTCATCAATATGTCAGAAATTTACGAGATTGTATTTGAGAAACTAAAAAATTAAAATTAAGAAATTGAAATCAAAATTAATAGAATTCTAGATATTTATATACACTATATCGAGCAAGGTACACACTATACATATGTCAACCTATATGAGCACAGAAATAAGCGACCGACCGAAAATTCGGTTTCGTTTTCGGCACAAAATCAGAGTTTCGCTGAGAATTAGTTTTCGGCGAAAATGCTGCCGAAAATTTGGCCGGAAAGAAACTATATTACAAAAACCTCATTTTTCCCTTCGGAAATTTTCAGCATTACTCATTGATTTGAACTTTATTGGCTCATTCTTTATTTTTGCCATGAACTTCACTGTTTATAATTATCAGTCAAGACTGACTTAAGACGTGAATGCAAATTGTAAAGCAAGCAATGCATATATGAGTAAAATTTGAAGACGATCTTCACGTGCTCATTGAAAGCTGCAGACTTAACAATAACAGAAAATTTTTTAGTTTGAAACCGCAGCAGTGTTCGGAATACTCTTTGAGAAAGTTCTAGTATAATATATGGTCATTTATAAAAATCATTATAAAACAGAAATTGAGGTATGGATACCTAAAATATTTTTTAATTAGATGAAATTCGTATAATTAGAAAGTCCTTATGTATCGTTGATGAATTAAATTTTATTTTATATGAAAATAAAAAGTTTTGGTCAGAGGCACATATAGCCAACTTGGACCACACATTTAATTAATTATTAATTATGTATAATTAATAACGACGTACAATTATGTATATTTATGTATGTATTAATTAATTAAACATTTCTTTTTTGGACATTTTCGTTTGAAAATAAGAAGACTACCGAAATTTGGTTTCGGTCTTAAAAACCTGTTCGCGTCAATCCTTAACAGCAATATTAATTTTGAATGAATTTATTACGTATTTCACTAAAATCCAGAGGGGGAAGGGGTATGTAAATGATATAAACATAAATACATCAAAATAATCGGGGGAAAAATTAAAATGAGGTTTTCGCTTTAAAATAAAGTTCGTAAATTAAATTTAAATCAAGTTCGTAATTTTATTAAGTTTTTCGTAGCTAATTTATTGAGATGAAAGTGACATTGACTTATGTAACGAAAGTAGTGGACCGAAATACTTTAAGCGGCAATAAATTTCTAACATCGACCTGAAAGAAAATATGTCGAAAGAATATTTCGTTAAACATTTTACCATTTTATAAAGTTAGTTTGGGATTTCAGCGAAGGGAGAACTTTTAAATTACTTGTATGGTTTCTTGAATATATAACAGATGAAGCAGCAATTCGGTATATGTTAGCATCAAATAAATATGCAGCGTAATATTAGTGGTAAAATGTTGAATATTCAATCTGCCTCAGTACCAAATGATATAAAATAACAAATCTGAAATTGTACGAGAAACGTGGCAAATGAGGTGCGTTCGTACTATAACTAGTTTTATAAATATTCAGATCTTGGTGCAATAGCTGTTGCACTCTTATGCAAAAATGCCATGAATACAAATTTTATTACGATTCTATATATTAAATTCAGTAATACGGAAATAATTAGACTCCATCTTAAATAGGACGTCATCACCATGGCAACCTAGAATCGTTACCTATCATGGGATATCACTGAATTAATTACGTACGATGGGATTTAATAGAATGAAGAGAACTATTCTTAATAACTAAGTTTTCATTCGATTTTCATAAAATTTGAAATGACACGAAAAATTCTTCAAGGATTATACAGTCGAACCTCGATTTAACGAATCGTTCGGGGCTAGGAACTTTGTTCGTTAAATCGAGATTATTTGTTAAATCGGGATAATCAAAGGATTTTTTTATACAATAGCACAAGTTAAAAAATGGCTGTAAATAAAAAGAATATTCCTCACTTGCCTTAATAACGATTTTAAACATTTGTTGCTTTACGAAAATATATTGTTTAAAAATTCATTCTTTTTTTATGCACCGCTATAAATCACAATCATTTTAATTAAGAAAGAGTCTCATTCATTCATATTTTGTAGATAAATTATAAGATATCTTTTATAGATGTTTGTTTGCGTTATTTCAATTTTGTATTCCAAACTTCTTTATCGATTTTTTCATGAAGCTGTGAAAATAGTATTATAAACATTATAAGCCATTAGATTCCGTTTCAAGGAATCTAAACTGCTGACTGCTTATTTGAATGTAGAATGCTTCATCTCCATTTCATCTTCTTCATCCGATCCATTACTACAGCATGAATAACCTCGGTATAATGTACATTTTCGCATGTAGATATTTCTGTGTCATATGATACATATTCAAAAAATCGACAAACAGGAACACTGAAAATATTTTATAAATATTAGAAAATTTCTTCAATTTTTCCCTTTTTTTTCCATAGAAAGCTATTCGTTAAATCGGGATTATAAATTTGTTAAATCGAAGTATTTTTGTTCCATTTTCGTCGGGAACATAAAAAAATTCGCTAAATCCAGAAATTCGTTAAATCGCGGTTCGTTGAATCGGGGCTCGACTGTATATATTAAATTTAAAACCATTCGGTTGGGTAGTTTTTGCGCTGTTGTACGAGGATAGACAGACAGACGGACCAGACTACGACTATAGGTGCTACGTATTTATATAATTACGATCGCACCTAACAACAGAGAATGTAAATTCGAGGTTGATTTGTGTAAAAAATATATCTAACAAACTAAAATTAAAGCTCTGGAAATTATGAATTCATAAATCCTGAAATATTAAGTTTGAATGCATTGCTTTTCGATCACTATATGATGTCACAACAGTTAAAATGGCGGAGCAATCATCTGTTTAGGATTTACAGTCATGAAAATTGTTTTATTTTTTATTTATTTTTTTTATTTTAGTTATGACGAATTAATGACATGCATGTAAGTGCAGAAATACATATGAAAAAAAAATGAAAATATATTCGTGCTATCTTAACGCAAATAACGAAAATTTTAACTAAAGAATGACTAAAGTTGAAACATGGTAAAAATGATAAAAGTGCATTTAAAGGTATTCAGTACCTTTTATTAGTTTCCTTCTATTACTTATTTATTAACATTTTATTTATTATTCCTTCCCTATTACTTTATTGTTTATTTTACCTTTTATCAAAATAAAAGGTATTAATATGCCAATAAATGTACTTTTATCACTTTTAGCATGTTTAATGATAAATAATTTACTTTCATAATCTTATAAAGAATGACTACATTTAAATGAAAATTTTCCACGATAAAAAATAAATACACCGGGCTTGTCATAATTCAAACTCTGTAAATTCAAATATTTCCTTAATTTGAAACAAAAAGCGATGGTTTTTTTTCCCCATTAGAACTAGTATCAAAATTCTAATGGGAAATCATTTATGTGGTGTAACAGATATTTTGAATTTTTTTTAATTTAAAAATTCAGCCTTCATCAGACAGATAATTTAAATATTTATACGAAATAAAAGATTGGTTGAAAAATGCAGGAAATCAAATTTACAGACAAAACCGAGCCTCCCTTCCCCGGAAATGTAATTTATCCTCATTAAAAATTTTATTTCATTACCCTCATAGCATGCATGGTCACAGTGACGTCATTGTGACGTCACTGTAAGTCACTGTGGTCACGTCACATCTGTGACCAAAATGCCACCACTCAGTGATGTCACATTGTGACTGAGATGTGAACTTCTTAGAAAACTTTAAAAAATTACGAAAATTCTTTAAAACATGTTATTTACTGTAAAATTATATTTTTCTGGCAATTAAGAAAAAATGTGACGTCACTGTTATGTCATTGCTATGTAACGTACGTCACGTCACATATGTGACAAAAAAACCACTATATATGAAGTCACAGTGTGACAAAAATATGAACTTCAAAAATATTTGAAAATGAAGAGAAATATTTTAAGCAGTCACGAGTTATAGCGGCATAAGGAATGAAAATATATTAGTGGATAGCAAATGGTAAATTCTGTCACTAAAGGGGAGAGGGGGGGGCATAATAAATAAAGTGCACGATACAAGCATTAATAAACTAAATTTTCAGGCTATATTTTATCCATTTGATATCTAAGACAGTCACATTTGTATACTTTTTCATGATTTCAATTTTATCTAGCATTTGGATAATATATTTAGAATTAGGATTATTAAATTTATACACTTTACATATTTAGTTTGCTGGGAGGAAATTTCTTTCTTTCTTTCTTTTTTTACCGACCAGGATTATTCGAAACACTTCTGTGGTTTCAAACTAAAAATTTTCTATTACAGTTAAATCTGCACCTTTTAATGAGCACGTAGAAAGAGTCTTCAGAGTTTAGTCATCTATGCATTTCTTGCTTTAGAATATTTTTATAATTTGTATTCAAGTCATAAATTCTACTTCTTTCAGACTTTTTAAATAAAATTAGCATTTTCCGAAAATAAAAGAAATATACAAAATTTGTGCAAAACAAACTTTACTTTAAAAAAAAAGAAGAAGAAAAAGGGGGGGGGGGTCGTTAATACCATTAAATTTATTTTTACACCTTTTAAAAATTTAAACAATGTTTTATCTAATAAACTCTAATTAAGAATATTATTATTATGATTATTTAGAAAAAAGGAACTTTACAATACATTTAACTTGAATTATTTGGTACGGATAAAAAGAAAAGGTTAAATATATAGGACATGTCTTCAAATACAAAATTTTAATTAACGATACTTTCAGAAAATTACTGCGCATTCAAGTTCAATATTTCTTGTATACAAAAACAAATAATCTGTAACAGAACACCTGCTTGAAAATCGTCTGCTCACAGAAAAATAAATATGAGAAGACGCGGGAAATTGTTCACTGTTTTTAGAACATCACCAAGTCTACAACACTTTAAGATAAGGAAATGACCATTTTAGGATACACGGATATTAATGGAACGTATATGTAAGTGTTATTTAATTTAAATATTTTGTTCCTGATTTGTATATTATGAGTTAAATAGTTTTATGTTATATTTGTAAGAGACTGATCTTTATGTCAGAAGCGATATTTTTCAATTCGATAACTGTAAAGAAAAATATCTTAATCTGCCATCGCTTGAAAAAAAAAAAAAATCTGCGCAGAGACTGATCCAGGCTTAAGTTCATACTGGAATTAATATAAACATTAATTTACTCTTACTTGAGATTGAAAATGTATGGAACGACAATGATTTGGAATTATTTTATCGGCTTCTTACTATTTTTTTATTACTAACACTTATAGTTATTATTATTTTGGGGTTAAATATGATGTTCGATTATCATGAGATTACGAAACTGTTTCAGATTAGAAATTAACATTATACTGGGAAAATATATTTTTACATATTACAGTAGTGAAACATTTGAAAGAATTTTCTTTTAGTGCTAATAATATTTTAAATTATCTTTTTAAATCCTAAATCTTCAGACCAATGTTTTCAGATTTAACATTTGCCAAAATTATGAAATAATAGTAATTCCTTATACCATACGGAAATATTTTTGAGATATTGTTAAATCTAATAGTGCATTTAATTTATTTATTGTATTTTGCTGTTGTTTAATAGTACAATTATAAATACTAATTATTATTTTTAGTGTTTTTCAAATTGGTATATTTATTTTTTTAAATTGTATGTAAGAATTTTTGTGCTTGTGATTTTAATCAAACATTTAATTATAGACATTCTGAATCGGTTATTAAATTTTCTTCTATTGTAAATTCATTTTCTACGTTTATGATACACGTAATTATTGGCACTAAAAAGTAAAATATGATATTTAAGCATTGAAATAAAGTGTTTTTCATGCCTGATAGGAAGTTATAGATTAAACTGCTTTAGTATATATTTTTTAAAAGTTCATATAATACAGGATACATAAGGACATAAGTTGAAAAGTGCTTATGACTTAGGTTTGTCTCTGCGTCTAGCAGTCTGTCCGCACTCTAACTCCCGAAAATATACTCGGATTGCCCTGAAATTTTTGGATGTTATTGACGTTTACTATAGCACGGTACCAATTTGTAATGAAGTTTGTAGCATGCTTTGTTCATTTACAGGGCCAGCCAAAAGTTTTCCGTTACATTACGGCCTATGGAAAAAAATCGTTTCAAATGATTTTTAATGATTTTACGCACGCTTTCAAACATAATAAAATTTATATGCATTTATGAAGGGCACTAAAATATGCATTCTGTTGACTATGCGATGCACAGAATAGCTATTGTTCATTTACAGGGCTAAAAAAGGAATTCAAATACATAATGATATAGGGGTGGAGGGAATTGTTTGCAGCATACTTTAATTATGTTAATTTATTTCATATATAATGAAATTGATGTATGTCGCTTAGGTTTACATACTATAAATTATTTCATTTATAATACGAATAATACGTATATAGCATTTACAGGGACACCCAAAATATTTCAGATACTATATTGTATCCGAAGTACTGTTCATTAGCGGTGTTTGCTGGAAATGTATTTTTAATTATGATATGCGCTTTTATGATTCACTATATTTATGCATAGTATCGTGTATATAAATGCTATAATTCCTATACAAGGCTACACAAAAGTATTCGTAAGGATTACTGGGTATGGGCGCAAATTGCTTAAAGGTGGTTTTTAAATGAGTTATGTTTTTTTTTCGCTGAACTGCATTTAATTTACCAATAAATGTTTGTAGAATATGGATAAAATGATACACAGGGTCACGCAAGGAAATGGATACAAGGCCGTCTATAAATGATAATTTCTGGAAATGTGATTTCAGCAGTTTTAAGAGTGTCTTAGTTTGAATTAAATTTTAACTAAATAGTAGCGTGTAATAAAGATTCTAGGTAAACTACAGGGTTGTACAAAAGTATTCAAGTATCTTTCCTTACATTAGTATAAATTGCTGAAAAAGAATTTCAACCTGTTAGGCGTTTTCTTGCTAAACTAAATTTTCCCATTATATAGTATATATACACTTAAAAAATGGGTACTCAAAATTGAGTAAGAAGTACCCAATTTTAAATGCGTCACATACTCAAAATAGCTCCGATCCAAATGTACTCAAAGTTGAGAAACACATGTATTCATTTTTTATTCCATGGTTGTGATGAAATATGAATCGTTATGCACTCCCCCCCTCCCAAAAAAAAAAACAACCTAAAATTTAAAGTAAAAATGTACTGACATTTATTTCCCGTTCAAAGTTCTTAACAAGAAATGTTTAATTGATTATTTATTAAGAAAAATAGCAAAATTCTTAGCAAGATACTCAAATCGAATATTTTTATGACAAGAGCATTATTGCCAAGTACTTTTAAATTATTTTTAAAATGCTGTGCATAATTTAATATTTACATTAATAAACATCATTTATGCCGCTATGCCGCTATAAATGAAATGAACCATTACAGGGTACAAAACTATTCGTTTGTTTGGGTTTTATAACATGTGATGTTTCAAAATAGAGAAAGCATAGGTTCATTTTTGATCCAAAAATATTCAATTCGATATGAGTACGTCGGATTACTCATTTTTGAGTACTTCATTTTTTTTTTCAGTGTATCAACCTACAGATCAAATACAGGGCTGTTCAAAAGAATTGGAAAACATATTTGGCTATGGACGGTAACTGTTGAAATCAGTTTTTCAAATGTTTTATGCGTTTTCTGAAATGTTTACTTAGTTATCTTATTTACGTCATTTCCCTAAATTACGATGTCTTGTTAAAGCATTCAGAAAGTGTTGGAAAGTATTTTATAATCTATGCTTAACGCATGATTTTTCTTAATCGTTTTTTTTTTCTATTTCCTAGATCAGTCTTTTCCTATAAAACATACCAAATCTATTTAGCTCATATTCACAAAATACAATATACACGGGAATAAAAAATTTAAATAAATATCGCTTATCATGCCGCTCTATAAATAATAGTTGTATTAATATCCGTTAGTCTCCATGTTCATATTTAATAAAGCAATGACAAATAACAACAAATTAAAAAAACTTACACATTCTAAATATCAAGCTTGAACTCAATATCAAGCATAGAACTTAATAAAAAAATATGGCAGTTGATAAGCATTGTTTTTTAAGTGAAAAAATTTAAAATGTTTTAGAAGAATAGGACTCCAAAATAGCGATATTTTGCTAAAAAGTACGGTAAAAAGATAAGATTTTATATTTACAGCAAAAGTTTATTTTAAAATTCATCGCTGTATTAATACTTAGAAATTTTTCCAGAGAGAATCATTCGCCTTATATACAATATTTCAAATGAAAATCAAATATCAAATTAATTGCTTAAAAGGCGCAAAGGAGTGAAAAAGATTCCATGCCGGGACTCGAACCCGGGCCATCAGTATAGCACACTGACATTCTACCGACTAAACCACATGGAACGACGCCCAGCCTGTAAAATTTCTCACTATTACATGTTGGCAAGGCTACAAACGCAGCACAAGATGGAATATTTATCGTGAGCCACCGACATGGGGTAAACACGAAACTTAATTAAATCCAGCATCGATTGAAACTATATTAATAATTGGAAATTTTTCCAGGGAGAAACATTCGCCTTGCATACAACATTTCAAATTAAAATTGACTTTTAAGCAATTAATTTGAAATTTGATTTTCATTTGAAATATTGTATGCAAAGCGAATGGTTTTCGCTGGAAAAATTTCCAAGTATTAATATAATTTCAATCGATGCTGGATTTAATTAAGTTTCGTGTTTGCATCATGTTGGTGGCTCACGCTAAATATTCCATCTTGTGCTGGGTTTGTAGCCTTGCCAACATGTAATAGTGAGAAATTTTTCAGCCTGGGTATCGTTCCATGTGATTTAGTCGGTAGAATGTCAGTGCACTGTACTGATGGCCCGGGTTCGAGTCCCAGCATGGAATCATTTTCACTATTTGCGTCTTTTAAGCAATTAATTTGAAATTTGATTTTCATTTGAAATCACAGTGTTTATGACAAGTTCGTCACAAATGACACATATTTCACAAATTGGTCACAGTGTGACTTCAAAGCATTGTCGCTTTCGTCACAGGTTCGTCACAAAGTTAATGCTAAAATAGTCACAAATGACACGCTTTTCACAAATTTGTCACACCGTGACTTCACAGAGTGGTCACAATGTGACGTCACAAACGACCTCTAAAACGGCCATAACGACCTCGCATTCTAGTCACTATGACGTCACATCGACGTCACGTGACGTCACATCGACGGTCACAAAGTCACAGTGTGACTTCACAACGACGTCGCCGTGACGTCACCATGCCTTACGGGTAGTACGTATTTCAATTCTTGCTGCGAAATTTCTGTTATTCGTCTATTTGTATTTACAACTAACAAGGAAGGTCTCCTTACTGGGCATACTCAGAATATTTTGGAAAAAAAAAACAATTAAACGACTTACGTATGTAATTAAAGGATCAGTCAAATTCAGCGGCGGAATTACAGTAGAAAGTCTAAAAAAATAAAATACTTTCGAGTATTTGGCGCGAAAAGACGAAAGCGTCATGCGATTTGGCGAGCAGTACTTTTCCTCGCCAAAAGCAAACAATTTTAATGCACCTGAAAATTGTTAGTTGATTTTTAGAATGCGTGTAAAAAATATTTAATGAATTTACGCATAAACAATGAGAGAGTTTAATAAATACATTTTTTTGAATTAGATATTTATGTTGCTGGTTATTTAATTTTATTACTTTAAAAACAATTTGATATATAAAAAATACTTTCATATATTTAAACGTATTCCAAAATAAAGGCAAGATTCATTTACCAGAGTTATTCATTTAAATATCAAAGAATTCGTTGTTTCCATAGCAACAAAACTGTATTGACAGTGCTCAATTGGACTTAATTTTGAGATATTGAAACAGTTTTAATTTATTTTAATTTTGATTTAATTCATAAAATTTGATATTTAACTTTCATTTTATATATATATATATATATATATATATATATATATATGACAAACCTATAGTTAAGTCAAATTAAAACTGACAAAACTAAAGTTATTTACATTAAATTAATTTAAACAAGTTCAATATGAAATATTTTTATCTTAAAAGAGCATTCGACATAAAAAGTATTTTTCGAAATTTCATTTTATCGCCAACTGATGATAAATCGCCAAATAAACGAAATTTTCATTATTCTTTTACGAACGTTCTATTGAAGTTCCGCCGAAAATTTTTTATAAACATATATATCTACATGAGAAGAACTCCGTAATTTTTTTCAGATTTTTCTGAATATGCCCGTATGGAGACCTTCCCTGTAAGGTAAAGTATTTTTGGCTTTTTAAGATTACAATGCTTTAAAGAATTATGATTTTAGAATATAAGTTTTCCTAAAATTTAATCTTAAAAAAAATATACTGTAGAAAGCATATCTTTTTTAAATGTCAGTTAAGTTTTTATTATTTATTAATAGCATAAATTTTTTTTTTTTTTAAATTTGGAAGATTCGAACTTTTTTTTCTCTGTCCCTGAAAATTTGAATTAACGAGTATCAACTATTGAAATCCTTATGTTCAAGCGAAATTTTAGCTAATTTATCATCAAATAACGTATTTAATCACTTGTAATTATTTCAATAAAATCGTCTTGGTTAATATTTGTTTCGATATTACATTAAAAATTAAAAGAATTAACAGATGTATAAAATTATGCGAAAACTGAAGATTTCTTATACTGCATTCAGATCTGCAGTGTATATACTGATCATTTCAATAGAGTAACAGAACACATAGTTTTTCAAACGCGTAATGCTTTCAAATTGAGTAATTTTCAATATTTTACAACAAATATGCCTGAAAAAGATGGTTTTCTTTAGCCTAGAACGCAAAGGAGGAATACTGCTGATTACGTATTCTCTAAAGCGAAAAAAATATTACAAGAAATATTTAAAATATCAGAATATAAAATCCGATTTTCGTTTTAAAAAATCAAAATCCATTAAAATCATTCGATTTATCATGATGATTCGACAAAAAATTCCATCTTGCACGTGTTTTATCACAAAGCCATGTTTAATCTGCTGCATCACTATAAAAAAAAAAGGAAAAATATATTTATACACATATATTTCTTCAATATAATGGCAAGCAGTCTTTTTACTACTATTTGGGAATCTTGCAATGGCTATTTCGATTATCAACGAATTCGCTAGAGGCTTCCGATTAAGTAAATGATAAGTACAAAGAAAAGCAAGTTTTGTGGGTTTATAAGGAGAGAAGAATCGTCTGCGGAGATAGAAAATCACTTTCAGTAATTCGCTTCATTATTGGTATCCATGGTAACCATTTCCATCTTTTTCTCAAAGAATGTTAATCTCGAGCTTATTGTGACTGGGTTTTGTATGAGAATTTACTCGAATGCATAAATATTTTTGCTGTGATAATCAAAAGAAACTCAAAGTTTTAATAATACTTTTAATTATTATGAATACGGTTACTAATCTAGCGTATTATTTCATGGCAATTAATTTTTTTTTTTTGTTTCTAAATTTGCGTCTATTGAAAAAAATTATTAAAAAGAATTCTAATTAGTGATTTAAATTTTTTACTACGTTCTTGAAAAGATATTTTTTATATATTATATGTACTATTTTTTCGCCTCTTTAGTAAAAAAAAAAAATCTGTTTTTACACTTAACTTTGTTTGTGTATGTAAAGATTGAATTTTGTAATTCAGTTTGCCCTCACTTACTGATACTGCTAGAATTAAGTGATTAACAAATTGAATGCCAAGTCTATTTTGTCTGTCTTTCCGTTTAAGCCACGAGATAAGACTCCCGTTACGGAATCTATAAGTGTTAGTTACCGATGACTGACGCGGTGCATAAACGGAAATATCAGTGTCAGTCACCGGTGACTGACGTGGCATTCAAAGCGTTAATCGCCAAGTATTCTTTATAGTTACACAGTATAAGAGTAACTACAACGCTGTTAATTATACGCCAAACCACTGGTTTGTGAAACTGCATCGATGAAATATTTTTAATACTAAAAAGTAGAAAATAAAAAATAAAGAAAAAATAAAGAAAGTAATAATAATAATAAAAAAAAGAGAAAAAAAAGAAAAAAAAAAGATTTTATTCCTTACGTCAAGTGAGTTTCCATCCGTACTCCGAAACGTAATATTTTATGCCTTTTAAAATCCCTTATTGTTTCTTTGCTGTTTCAACTACAGCTTTTATATTACCTTCAGAGGCTTTTACTTCTTTGCACTTTTATTTTCCCCTTTCCCCACCCCCTCATTTATTCATCCAACAGTTGTTGAATTTTGTTTTTAACTACTTCAATTTCTCCCCCAAACTCTTTCTTGAAGAGTACACAAAATTTGTCAGAATTTTCATATCCTGCATTTCTTTTATTTGAATTATATTTCTTTCATTTCCTTGAATGCCGATTCTTTATATATATATATATATATACCGGGTGTCCCAAAAAGGACTGACTGATTTTAAAATTCAATAACTTGCAAACGGTGACAGATATTTAAAAAATTCTTGCAGGAGGGTTATGCATAAGGTCAAAAGTTTTTTTACAGTGATTTTCAATTTTAGTTCGAATTACAAACAATAGATGGCGCTGCGATCAATAGACTCTTAATTCAGGCTCGATTTTTGGTACTTCGTGGCCCGGATAATACATTTCCATCTCCTTTTTCAGCATGAAACAAGAGAAAGGACCAGAAATCGAGCCTGTATTTAGCGACTATTGCTTACAGCGCCATCTGCTGTTTGTAATTCGAACTAAAATCGAAAATCACTGTAATAAAACTTTTGACCTTATGCATAACCCTCCTGCAAGAATTTTTTAAATATCTGTCGCCGTTTGCACGTTATTGAATTTTAAAATCAGTCAGTCCTTTTTGGGACACCCGGTATATATATATATCAATCAGTTCGTGTTTAAATTCAAACAATTCAAGATAAGAAAAATACCGGGTGTTTTTTTTTTGTTGTTGTTTTTTAATTACGATATTCAGATCCAGCTGTAGCTCTTTCTAATGGCCGGAATGGCACTAAACTTGGTAAGGGGACTAATTAAGTAATGGGAGAAAAGATTCCGCGAATTTTTTTTTCTTCAAAATGCTGCCGATAGGAGGAAATATGGCGCTATTGTAGGCTACGCAGCCGAGAATGAGCATAAAACACGGGTAACAAATGAAAATGCGAACTTAACCTCTTCGGTCCCTGGGTTTCCAAACGCGGACTTCTGTTTTATTCCTTATAAAAACTAAAATGTCCGATTTTTTTACATTTTCACATCACTTCTTAATAGCTGAATGCTTTTTGCGTTCAAACCAAACGAATAAATGGCAGCATCTAATCTGATTCCCACATAAAATAAATATTATTTTCAGCTGAGTTTGGAAAATGCCTAAAAATACGCGAAAGACAGTATGACTAAAAAAGTGAGAAATTTTCATAAGTATTTAACTTAAATCTTTTTAATTAAAATTTTTGAGGATTTGTAGATTATTTACTTGTTTAAAGCTCTTAAATTTGTGATTGCAGTTATTTAGGTTAATGGTTACTAAATTTGTGTTTTTAAGGGGTTTGTAGTTTTATATCTATATTTTTGAACCTAAATTACTAAGCGCCTAAAGGATCAATTTCAGAAAAGATATTTTTTCTGTCATTTACGATGTTATTTTGTTTGGAAAAAACCAATGAATAAGCATTTGTATTATTATTTTAGCTTCGGAACTGAAAAGGTTATACCTACGTATTGCGACAACCCCACCATTAATTTGGGCTACACGCACGCTGTGGTAGCGTGAGACTCATATTCAAACATATCAACCTGAGCTGAAAATGCTTCTCCGAGCTTTTCTTATGCGTTTATAGCCCAAATTATTGGCGCTGTTGTCGTATATGTAGATATAATTTTACATTTTCATTTCTTACCCGTATTTTATGCTCATTCCCGACTGCGTAGCCTACAACAGCGCCATATTTCTCCCTATCGGCGGTATTTGAACTTTTTTTCACGAAATGTTTTTCTCCATGACGTCACTTGTCCCGTTATCAAGTTTAGTGCAACGTCAGTTAAAGGGAAAAAAAAAAACAGTATTTATACCGATTAGAATAATAAAAGAATAAAATAACACGAAAATTATTTATTTTTAAGAGGGAGGGGTGCTACAGTGAAAAATAATTACTAGTGATTTGGTCGAAACCAGTTTCAAACGAAAAACAAAAATCTTTCGGTGAAGATTTTAAACTACGAGGGTCAATAAAGCAACGACCGTTTGAATGTAAAAACTTTAAAAACAAACTAACATTAAAACATTTTTTTCAAAAAAATAAAAATTCCCTACATAAGTGAAGCTTACTTTACTTCTCCATAATAACCACCTACTACATTTAGATATTTGTCATATCTGTTCAGGAGATTTACAATCTCCGTGTTACACTCGGCTGTCGCCAGTCCCGTATTAAGCCAATTATTGTTCACTGCAGTACAATCTTCAACTCGAAATTACTTCACACCGTGCACAAATTTTGTTGCAAATGTTTTGACACAATTTCACCAAGCAAAGAACGTGAAATGTGTGGAAAAGAGATGCGCAGCTCGTCAACCCTTGACGCGTTGCACATCGCTTCTTACTACTTTACTCAAGAGTGTAATTTTTTGTTAGTAATTACGATATATATATTTTAAATAATATTCTATTCATTCCGTTTATTTAAATTAATTTCTATTTTAAAATGCGTATTTTAATATTTTCTTTCAAATTCTATTCTAAACAACATTACCCGTATTCATTATTTGCTTCTATTAAAATTATCTGTTTACACCATTTTATTTTATTTTGTTCTGAAAATCATTTGGCACTCTTTTCGCATTATTCCAAATTTCTTCCGCCCGTAAAATATTAGTTATGTCCAGTTTCAGTCTGCTATTGGTCATTTTCCCCATCTGCAGTGCCGTAAAAAACTCTGCGCGTCTTATTATAAAACACCAAAACATGAGTTAAAGAGCTCAAATTTCGTGGCATTTGTTGTCTTATAAAGCTGCATCTGCTGTCTGGAGGAGAGACTTTGGAATAATAGAACGTTTTTATATCGTCTTATTCTAAATGTAGTTTCAGTTGAAGTAACTACTAAGGTAGATGTTGTAGAATATCGCAACAACCTGTGATTTGTGGTGCATGTTTACAACTGTACTACGAAAAGGAACCAATAAATTTTCTTCGGTTATGAAGAGCTGTCCTTTTTTTTGTTTGTCTCGCGGGTAAATACCAGTGTATTTCGACCGAAAGCCAACCGGCATAATAAAAACGACTGCATAAGTGCTATTTAATATAGCGATCTCCGAGATATCTACTAAAAATTTGATTGAAGGGTGCTTCACCTTTCCTAAATATGGAATGATTCAAAAGCTTTATTATAAAGCCTTATGATAGAGTGTTATTGAGCGATCTCTGCTTTATTTATTCCAAACTTAAAAACATGTTAGCAAATTATCGTAGTATATACACACATGCGCACACACAAAAGAAAGAATACACATATATACATAAACAACAACAGACTTCGATATAATGTATGGAGATTTCAAATCTGTTTTTCGAAAAAATATAGATTTTTTCCAAAATTATCTTCTTTTCAACTTCCTACACTGGTACAAATTTAACCCTTAAATGCCTGATTTTTCAAAAATCATTGTAATAATGTTTTTCGGCTTTCATTTTTTAAATAAATCATGGGAAAAATAATTTAAAAAATCATATTTTGTTTTAAGTATGATTTACGGCTAAAAAACAGTTTATTACTAATCGGCAATACTGGTGTTTAATTGAAAAAATAATTTCCCTTGATAAAATTCTATAATATTAAACACACAAGAATTTTAGGAACTATAATAAGAAATAAATTTTACTTGCTCACTGCAGGTCAAAATTGGGTATTTCGCAAGCTTCCAAACAAAACAAAAAGAACAAGTAGCAACATTTGGAAAAATAAATTTATCTTTATTCTTAAACAGCACAAGTGTTGCCATCTAAATGTTGAAAATCGATTTAATAATATTTTCAGAATATATTTTATTGGCAACATTAGGCATTATAGCTTCAATATTATTCTAATAGTATTTTAGAACCTAAATTGGGTATATTGCCGAAAAGCAACACCAGGCATTTAAGGGTTAATTTCCTTTACTGAATCTTAAGCCATTTTTACAACAAATGAATTCTTTAAGTTTTTCGAAGCTTATCTGAAACCGTAATTTCGCATTTGTTACATAACCTTGCATGGCAAGATAAGCTAAGATCAAAGACCATAGGAATCTCTGAAAACAAAGATTAGCAGTACTTTTCGAATGAGACGTTGCTATAGTAACGAGATAACGAAAATATGGGACAATTATTACAAACGAAGATGGCTTTTCAGCGGAGCTCGCTTTTGACTCACTTACATACCATGTTTATATAAATATAGTGTAGGTAAACTGGTAAATCTGCATGAAAACATTTTATTTTTCATATCACTTTACAAAATATCCAACATCCTGCAACTCGAAATTTAATAATGCTGGATTATATTAATAATATACTATACGAGGGTGTATCAATAAGTTTCTGCCCTCTCATAGAAATGACCGAGTAAAATTTATGAAATTGCTACACTGTATTAGTCCTTTCTATATAGTCACCGTGCACAGTAACACATTTCTGCAAACGGTATTTCAAAAAGCCGGGGTAGGATGTATTCCAGGAGGCGCTATAGCAGACCCAAAGGAAGGCATTTTTCTAACTTTTACCGAACCCACATGTGACATTAATGGAAAGGCCAGTGATAACTTATTCATGTTATGCACATCCTAAGCCCCTCCCCCCAATTTGCCCTCCGGAGGGCACTTTTCAAAATTTTGCGGACACCATTCATGCCCCCGGGGGAGGGAATTGGGAGGAGGGGCATAACATGAATAAGTGGTCACAGGCCTTTCCAACAATATATCACATGTGGGGGTTGGCAAAAGTTAGAAAAATGCCTTCCCTTGGGTCTATTATGGCGCCTCCTGGAATACACCCTCCCCCTCTTTTTGAAATACTGTTTCTAGAAATGTGTTACTGTGCACGGTGACTATATAGAAAAAGACTCATACAATATAGAAATTTCATAAATTTTACTCAATTATTTCTATGTGAGGGCAAAAACTTATTGATACCCCTTCGTATATATAAAATACAAATTGAAATTTCGTTCCGGATGCTTATAATTTGAGTTCTGCTGGATGGATGGGACCTGCACTGTTAGTTAGATATTTTTCTGGGAAGATTTTAGTATATTGCATATCATTCTCCGCTGCTTAGTTATAGAATTATGGGAAAAGTTCTATAATCAGGTGAACCAGATTATGAAAGATTAGAACCTTTTTGCAAAGTTTTACAGGGCGGGTTTTGATTTAACTTGCTCTGTCTTTTAGATAATTTTTCTGGGATGGTCTTAGTACATTGCATGTCATTACACCGTTCTTTAGCAAATCGTACTGTAATTGATCAACTGAAAGTGTTTGTCCATAATTGCCAAAATTTTGCCTAATACATTAGAAAACATAATAGTGCAGCTCCGTTCGTATCGTTTCCGGCAGTGCAGAAGTACTTTTTAGTTAAAGGCTCATTATTGCTTTAAAACACAAGGTCAAATTCATCGGTATATTTAGTTTGATTCAAAGGTCATTTGAAGACACCGACCAGCGCAGCGGGAGAAGCCTGCTAGTTTAACAATAAAATTATTCAATAGGGGTATTTTGTTTTCAGCGAGTAAGGAAATTTTAAAATCTTTTGAATTCCCATAAAAAAACGTTATAACGTGAAAGGAAATGTTCCACACTTTTCAAATGAATGAACCAAATTGAATCAAAAACTACACTAAATCCGAGTACCACATAAACATATACAAGGTCAGTCTAAAATCATGGGGCAAACTTTAACGGGAGTTAGGAGACATCACAAGGATTCTGATTTGCATAGCAACCCATGGTCGCAAATGCTTTAATGGCGCGGTAGTGACGACACAAAACACAAGAAAGAAAGGACACGACCAGGTTGTTCTTAGTGCTGCAAAAATGCCGGGACAGTGCTCTAAAGTGCTGAGGAACTTGTTGCACGCAACGTGGCAGCTGTTGGGAAAGTCTGGGATACTCCCGGTATTTTCAAGAACATTAGATCTTCCATGCGCTGGATATCCGCTTCCATGCATCGCGGCCCGGGGTCGTAATTTCGAACACCTACTTTGATGACTATCATTGTATCTTTAATGTTCTCTTTTCTTAGTTTTTTGCTGCACTAAGGATAATAAACATGTTTTCTCCTCTTATTTGTGTCTTGTATTTCTTGTGTTTTGTGTCGTCATTACCGCACCAGGAAAGCGTTTCCGACCATGGGTTGCTTTGCAAATCTGAACCCTTGTGATGTCCCCTATCTCCCCTTAAAGTTTGTCCAATGATTTTAGACTCGCCCTGTATAATTTCAAATATATCGGATGCTTTTTGCGACAGTTGTCACCAGGGATGTAGTGGATTGTATACGGGGGTATACGCCGCATACATTCTGGATGTTTTATGGAACACCGTATACCCTCATTTTCTCAAGAAAGCTATAGTATATACACTCTAGGGCATACTCTCTGCCGTGAGCGTATATCCTCTACTTAAAGCGTATACCCTCTGTTTATTTTACGATTACACCACTGGTATCACGGAACAGTTATGCAGACAGACACCAAAAAATTTTCCTATCTGAACAGTAAGCCTCAACGTGACGTTTCGACAATTAAATAGCAAATTCCACGGCGTGAAGAAAAACATTAGTTGAATACAAATGCATAACATAAAAAGATTTTTGGTTTAATAAAAGCTTTGTCAGGGTGATGCTAATATAGAATAACAAAGAAAACAGAAAATATTTTATAAATATTTTTTATCCTTTTCATAAAAGAAAACCAGGCCCGCATTTACAAACATAATGTATATTTTTTAAAATGCTAGCTTAAAAATTATTCTTTTTATTTAATAATAAATAACAGCTATGTGTTGCGTAGAGCTCACAATTTGATTAAAGAAAAGCATATATACATAAATCCCTTCAAAACATTCAAATACTCATTAATCGCTACAAGTGATAAACATGAATTTTAAAACGACAAAATACCTTTATTTACATAAAGGATACCTTTATTACATATTATCTTCTTTGCAATATTTTCCTGGTTTTTTTCGAAAGATTGAAATATAAACTTAATAAATACAATATTTCCATTGTTCCAAAACCATCCGCAAAATTAAAAAAACATAATAGGTAAGAAAATAGACCCAATAGAACGAAATCAATTATCAGGGTATATGAAATACCTTTCACCAAAGAAAATGGAACAGTGCGTTTTTATATAGGAATGACAAATAGAAAGCTCAAAACTAGGATCAAATAACATATAGCAGATATCAAATACGGCAAGAAAACAACAGCTCTGGGCCAGACTATATAACAGAGAACCTTTGAAAATAGATTTTAAAAATAGTAAAATAATTTATCTATCAAGATCTTATTTGCCATCCATCAATAGAGATGTTCTTAAGCAATGGAAATATTTGCAATGATTCAGCCTGCATGGAGGTCCCTAAAATTTGGAAAGAAATGCTATTCAGGATAAGGAAATAATAATGTAAAATAATTCATGTTCGTAAATTTCCATTTTTGATATTGCAGTTAATTTCATTATGCTTGTGTTCGCGTGATTTTTGTTTTTGTTTACTAGTTTTTCAATTTGAATTTTTGCGAAAATATTTTATTTATTTATTTTTTTTTTTTTGAGAATGTTGCCGTCTGATGCAATGAAACATGTCGAAATGTAAATAAATAAAGGTATTTTGCCGCTTTAAAATTCATGTTTATCACTTATAGCAATTAATGAGTATTTTAAAGATAAGCAATTTAGGTTATATCCGCTCTCTCGTAATTATACGAGGGTGAATCAAAAAGTAATGTCTCCATTGCTCTAAATTTTATTTCTTTCACAGCTACTGAACTATCTATGCGTGATATTATAGAGGTATCTATTTATATAGTATTTTTCTTTTCATATTGACTGATTAGAACCATGGATTTGAAGTTAAAAGTGAGAGTCGTCATTGAATTTCTGGCAAAAGAAAGTTGTGCACCTAAAAAAAATCCATAATCGCTTGAAGAATGTTTATGGGGACGCTATAATTGACATCATCAGCGTACGGCATTGGGTGAAGAAATTTGGAAACGAAGAAACGAAAATTGCAGATAAACCGAGAAGCGGCAAGCTGACAACATCAGTCACAGTTGCAAATCGAGAACGAGTTGATGAGCTGATTCGGGTAGACAGACGCGTTACAATTCAGAATAGTGATGCATTGAACATCTCATATGGCTCTGGCGCAAGGACTAATTGCAAAACCCTTAATTTTTCCAAAATTGTTTTGATGCCTGTGTTAACAGTGGCGTAAATGTGTGCAAACGCATGGTGACCATGTTGAACAGTGGTTTTGTGTAGAGGACAGTTCAGTGCATGATCTATACTAACTTCTGCTCTATATGTTCATTAATAAAGTTTTTAAGACACATGAGACATTATTTATAGATCCCACCTCATATTAAAAAAAATAAAGTTTTTTTTAGTCTATATACATGTCTATCAAGATAGATTCATATCTATCAAACAATAACATAACAAAGACTTAGTCGGCACAATCATGTCTTTGTTTTAGCTTCCAGAGATAGCTTATTAAATAAAATATTTAAAAACAGTGTAAAACAGCGGAAAGAAATCTCCTCGCTCTTTTTTTTCCGTGCTTGTTTAACCCTTGAATTCCATACCAACGCGAATTCTCAATGACCAAAATTTCAAATGTCGGCATTTTAAGCAAACATGCTTGCATTAATTTGAATTTTTTCATAACAAAATTAAATTTTTCATAAAAATAAATATCACAAATCCATTCCTCATTAAATTTCGCATAGAAAGCGTTTCATTCCATTATCACTAACTTGCAACAAAGTTATATGTAGTTGAATTTGCGGAATCCCAAATTGCATTGTTGTTGAATGCGCCGGTGCTGAACCAAAGTGTGGAGTCGATGTGTTACATATTAAAAGTATATTCCCTAAATTTTCATATCACCGCTAAATACTGCAAAACTTTTGAAAATGGAATATTGTGGCACCGAGAAAATACTCCGTTTTAGACTTATTTTTTTTCTTACCAGGTATAATTGTACGGTATTCTTTTCATCAAGACCATAAAATTTTTTCGTTCAAGACAAGATTCCGATATAGACAGGTTGTGTTTTCACGGATTTTATTTTATACTCTTTAATGTAACATTAAATTACAATGACTTTAGATAGTAAAACTATTCTATTTTAGATAATTTACAAATGCGATCCGGGTACCCGCATATAGGATTTAAAAAAATAAACCTGTTTTTAAACTGCTTATAAACCTAATAAAAGTCGAAAATAAATATCTGCGATTTCCTTATACTTAGATTAACATCAGCAGTTTCGCGACTGAACCGTTGCCACAGCAACCAGATAATAAAACCGAAAAGATCGTGTATCAAAAGATAGAATTCTTTAGATACGGATCACCATTTTCATGCATAGAGCATCATTTGAATGACCAAAATAAATCGAAATCCATCTTATAGAATACAGCGCGAAAGAATATGCGAAATGGGAATGAATATGAATGCATAGTGAATTCTGCCAAAACAAACAACATTTGTCGTTTCTATGATGAGTTAATTTTTCCTTTTTCACACATGGAACTGATATGGCATATAAAAATAGGTGAAAAACATCTTGAAATTTTTTAATACTTAGATTAACATCAGCAGCTTCTCGAGTGAAACGTTGCTACAGTAACCAGATAATAAAACCGAGAAGATCGTGTATCAAAAGATATTCTTTATCCATGGATCATCATTTGAATACCGCATCATTTAAAATGATCAAAATAAATCTAAATCCATCTTATAGAAGACAGTGCAACAAAAATGGAAAATGTGAATGAATACGAATGCATAGTGTCATATTGCGTGGTGCTCTTTACTTTAATAAATAAACAAGTATAATCGTATACTAACTACTTTTATTTATATTAAGTTAAGCAGATAAAGGATATGCCACACAGGCCTTTTATATTAACGTCTTTTAACTAACCAGTAAACATTCGATCAACAACAGTTACAATTACAACAGAAGTTGAAGTAGTAGTTGGGTCATATTATTACATGCCCTTTCTTTTCAAAACAGCAAAATTAAAAAAAGATATTTAGAGTCCAAAGAAGTGTTCGAATGAAAAGTCTTAAAAAAAAACAAACCTTAAATATAGTCTTTGAAGCGAGCAGGTGGTTTTATATTTCTTCTAGGTCTTTCTATCTTTGGTGTATTTGGAGTTGACAGTACTGGCAAAGCAGGTTTGGGATTGATGGTGACTGTTTGACCAGACGGAGAATCAGGTTGGATTAATGGACTGTCATGGGGTTGAGGACTTGACATATTTGGAGTCTCTGTATTAGTCAGGTTACAAGTTTGCGTTGCATCAGCATTTTCTTGTGAATTTACAGGAACTTCAATCGCTAACTTCCTAGGTCTTAAATGAATTCTGTTGCGACGAAGAACTGATCCTTCTGAAGATTTCACAATGTAAGATCTTGGACTGTGTTTTTGGACAATAGTTCCTGGTGTCAATTCTCGATGACCAGATTGAAGATAGACTGGATCTTGAATATTCAATTCTTTTAATTTTGTGGTCGATGAGTCATAATAATATTTCTGTGTTCTATGATTTTCCTGTAATTGATGATGAGTATTCTTAATTGGAAATCTAGGTCTTAACAATTTCGTTTTACAAGGAATGGAGGTTCTCAAAGATCTTCCCATCAGCATCTCTGCCGGAGAAGGCAATTTAAATTTTGGAGTGTTATTATACTCGAGAACAGCTAGATTTGGATCTCCTCCCGAAGCTCTCACTTTAAAGAGAAGGTTTTTCAATGTCCCAATAGATCTTTCAATCATCCCGTTGGATCTTGGATACTTAGGTGATGATGTAACAGGGCAAATATCACAAGACTTCAGAAATGAAAAATATGCTTGACTATCAAATGGTGGACCATTATCGGAATGAATTTTTCGTGGAATACCATGAGTACGAAAAATCTGTTTCAATGCACTAATTACTGCAGAAGCTGTTTTAGCATTAACTTTTCTTAATTCAATAAACTTGGAGTGGTAATCAGTTACTTGTAAAAAGTCATCTCCTGCAAGATACATAAAATCTACACCTACCTCTTCCCAAGGTAGACTAGGAACTTCATAAGGCATCAAAGGCTGTTTACAATTAGCACGCTGATGCTGCTGGCAAAAGTGACACATTTCAACATAATTCTTGATGTCTTCCATCATATTGGGCCAATATAAAGCTGTCTTGGCTTTTACTTGACAAGCAGTGATACCTTGATGTACTTGGTGCAGTTTCGATAACACATAAGTTTGCATTGTTTTAGGTACTACTAATCTATTTCCGATAAAAATTAAGTCATTAAAACAATTCAACTCTTCTTTCTTATTCCAATAAGGTTTTAATTTTTCGGGCAATTGACTACACTGTTGTGGCCAACCATTCTTAATTAGCAACTTTAACTTCGAAAGATCTTCATCTTCTAGTGTTGCCTTCTGCATTTCTTTTGTGCGTTCTTCAGTGGTCGATAGAATTGTATGTACAATAGCAGCTCCATCTTCCAAAAAACTTGTATCTACACTCATGGTAGTGGGATTTCTGGAGAGGGCATCTGCTACGTAAAGCTTTTTCCCTGGAACATGCACAAGTTTAAATCTATATTTAAATAATTCAATTGCCATTCTCTGTAATCTTGGAGACAAATTTTCAATTGGTTTATGCAGTAAACCGAGGAGAGGTTTATGATCGGTTTCTACGATAAAATCAGTAGCATACACATAGTAATGAAATTTTCTACATCCGTTGACAACAGCTAATAGTTCTTTCTCGATTTGACTATATTTTTGCTGGGTATCGTTTAGAGCACATGAAGCATAGGCAATTGGATGTTCTTCTTGAAGTAATACTGCACCTAATCCATACTGGCTAGCATCAACAGAAACAACTGATTTCAAATTTGGATTATAATAAGCCAGAATAGGTGAATTAGCTACCAACTTCTTCAAATTTTCAAAAGCTTCTTGCTCATTAGCCGTCCAAATAAATTCATTTTTCTTACTTAAGAGTTTTCTCAAAATTCCTGTTTTATCTGATAAATTTTTAATAAACTTTCCTAAATAGGTAATCATGCCTAAAAATCTCTGTAGCTCTTGTTTATTAGTAGGGGCTTTGAAATCTACAATTGCTTTAATTTTATCACCATTTACTGAAATTCCTTTTCCAGTTAAATTATAACCCAAATATTTTACAGAACTTCTTTTAATTTGACTTTTTTCCAAAGACAATTTCAAACCAGACTCTCGAGCTCTTTTCAGAACTGTTTCAAGTCTTCTATCATGTTCTGCTTCTGTCTTGCCAAATACTAAAATGTCATCAATGTAAACTAAAGTTCCATCTAAATCTCCAAAAATATTATCTATTGTTTTCTGGTACACTTCAGGGGAACTCGTCAATCCATAAGGCAGACGACAGAATTTGTATCTTCCAAACGGAGTGGCAATTGTACATAAATCTGAACTTTCTTGATCGAGCGGTATTTGCAGAAAAGCTGACGATGCATCAAGTACTGTGAAAAATTCTCCTTTAATTTGAGAAAATAAGCTCTGTTGGGTTGGAATTGGATAATGTTCTCGCTTTACATATTTATTTAGCATACGTGGATCTATACAGAGTCTTACACGATTATTAGGCTTCTGTACTATAACTATAGGATGCACCCAATCAGTTGGTTTTACAACTTTTTCTAATATACCTTGATTAACCATTTTATCTATCTCGTGTTTTACTTTCAATTTTAAGGCATGTGGAATAACTCTAGAGGCTGATATTTTAGGTTCAGCATTGGCATCTAATTTGATCTTGTACGTATATGGTAATTTTCCCATTTTGCTTGTAAATACATCTTTAAATTTTTCTATAAAATTTCTAGCATGTACAGAGTCAACACTGAGGTTTCTATTTACAAATCCCAATTTTTCACAAGCTTCAATTCCTAATAAAGCACTCGATTTTTGATCAATAATGTAAAAATCTAGAAATTCAGATTTATTTTTAACTTTACATTTTAACTTACTAACCCCGATTACGTTTAAACTGTGTCCTGTATAAGACATCAACTTTCTTTTAGTTTCACTAACAACTTCATTATTTCTCACATCATTAAAAATATTAAGTGGCAAAACATTGACTTCAGCTCCGGTATCTATTTTAAGAGACACTTCTGAATTATTTATAAGAACAATTTCTCTCCATTCAGATTTTAAAGAATTAACCTGGCACTTAACTGAATCCAATTTAACAGAACCGTCATCACTCGATGGGTAAAAATTATCATTATTAGAAATTTCATGTACTTTTTTATTTATTCTTTTCCCTTTATTTTTACAGCCAACCGAGAAAAGATTTAATCCGTTACAATAATAACACTTTTTTACCAAATGCAGGACATTTTCCATAATCATGAACAGTTTTACATTTAGAACAACTTTTATTAACTTTCTGGTTAACATAATTACGTTTTTCCTTATTGTATATTTTCCTATGTGTTTCGTTTTTGTTTGCACGAACAGCATTTACGGTGGTAGAACAATTATTTTTATTCATTATTTCCATTTGTTTACCACTGGACTCCTTAGCTCTACAATATTCTATTGCCTTTGCAAGGGTTAACTCAGTTTCCATTAGCAACTTTTCTTTCATAGCGGAATCTTTAACACCAATAATTAACAAATCTCGGATTAAACTATCTTCTTGATCCTCAAAAGAACAATCTTTAGACAATTTTTTCAAATTTGTAACAAACGAATCAACAGATTCACCTTCTTTTTGTCTACAGTTAAAAAATTTATAGCGCGCAATAACAGTATTCGTTTTCGGTTGAAAATACTGGTCAAAAGAATGTATAACAGTTTCAAAATTATTTGCATTGTCATCACTAAGTTTAAAACTATTAAATATATCGATGCATTCTTCACCCATTATTCCTAGTAATAGCGCTACTTTAAGCTTATCAGGCTTAGCTATTTTCTCAGAAGCTTCTAAATAAAGCATAAATCTTTGCTTAAATTTATTCCAATTCTCGGCCAAATTGCCAATTAAACTCATATTTGAAGGTGCCTTTAAATCCATTATAAAAAATTATTTTCAAAAGCGCATACAATCAATTGCTCTTAAATATAAGTATAAAAATATCTTACCTTTACGATGCCAAATGCAGCTGCCACCATGTCATATTGCGTGGTGCTCTTTACTTTAATAAATAAATAAACATAATCGTATACTAACTACTTTTATTTATATTAAGTTAAGCAGATAAAGGATATGCCACACAGGCCTTTTATATTAACGTCTTTTAACTAACCAGTAAACATTCGATCAACAACAGTTACAATTACAACAGAAGTTGAAGTAGTAGTTGGGTCATATTATTACACATAGTAAATGAATTTCTGCCAAAAGAAACGACATTTGTCAATTTTACAATGAATTTTCCCCCCTTTCACACGTATCGCAAATGAAAATAAGCGAAAAATAATTTTTTTGCGATTTCCAAATACTTAGATTAACATCAGCAGTTTCGAGAGTGGTTGC
The DNA here is from genome assembly GCA_963932465.1 of Maratus speciosus. Classification (NCBI taxonomy): domain Eukaryota; kingdom Metazoa; phylum Arthropoda; class Arachnida; order Araneae; family Salticidae; genus Maratus; species Maratus speciosus. Next base: position 111,763,054 of record OZ010799.1, on the reverse strand, counting down.
TACAGTAACCAGATAGTAAAACCGAGAAGATCGTGTATCATAAGATAGAATTCTTTAACTATGGATCATCATTTCAATAGCGCATCATTTGAATGACCAAAATATATCGAAATTCATTTTACAGAAGACAGTGCAAAAGAAAATGCGAAATGAAAGTGAACATGAATGCATAGTAAATTCTTCCAAAACAAATGATATTTATCATTTCTACAGTAAACTGTTTTTCCCTTTTCACAAGTAGAACTGATATGACATGAAAATAAGTGAAAAACAAATATCTCGCGATTTAATTTGCTTTCAATGTAGACTATTCAAATTGTTAAAGTTCAAACTTATTCCCTAATACCATCTCAATATCCACGTACTTATATAAAAGCGAAAACAAAATTAGACTTTAAACGCTAACCCCCCCCCCCCCCCCCCCATAAATACAAATCTGAATTTCTTTTTAGTTTCCGAATACTTCCGATCTACATCAATACAACTTCTCGACTGAAGCGTCACCATAGCAACAAGATAATAAAACTAAAGAGCTCCTATTTCAAAAGACAGACTCTTCAGCTATGCTTACGTTTCCTTAGTATACCGTTTCAATTCCAATGACCAGAATAAATCGAAATCCATCTTTTAGAAGACAGCACGAAATAGGTGGTGTACGTTTGGAAGTAAGTGAATGCGTAGCAAATTCATCTGAAATAGACGAAACCTGTCGGTTCATGAATGAATTAATATTCTATCTTTTGACACACTGAAGTGAAATGAAGCTGACTAAAGTGAACTGAAGAAAATGATAATATATACAAGCATGTGTAATTGTAATTACAATTCTAAGGAGAAATTCGAGAGTGCATGATCATTTGTAAACTCAACTGCATCTATAAAGTATTTTTTTTCTCCATTTAACGTTTAAAAGGACAAGGGAAATTTTAAACTTTTTTTTTTCTACTTTAAAATTATTCGAGGGCACACTATATGAATTATGTCATATTTATCACACAAAATTTTTTTAAAGAAAAATCAGGAATTTTTCTGAATATTTAATGCGTTATGAAGAACTTACAAAATGCCCGAACCTTATTCCATGTCAATTAAAATCCCAAATATTTTTTTATGACAGTTTGGTTTACATATACAAATAAAACTGTGCATCGAATTTTATATATTTGAATATAAAGGATAGAAAACAAATATTTTCTAAATTTTATGAAATTTTCAGCATTTTTGCGTCATATTTCTGTACTTAACAACCTTTAACTTTTGCAATTATATTTAGTTTCAGAAAAATATGCACAGTTTTATTTGTATATGTAAACCGAAATGGCATAAAAAACATTCGGGATTTAAATTGATATGTAATAAGGTTGGGGCATTTTGTAAGTTCTTCATAACACTTAAAATATTTAGGAAAATTCCTTATTTTTCGCCAAATTTTTTTTTTCTAATTTCTTGCGCCATAATTCACATAGTGTGGCCCTTGAATAGATAACACACTGAGGCTCAGAAATTATAACTATACTATACACTAGTGCTGCACAACCTTTTTGACAGAAAATTGTTTGCCACCACAAAAAAATTAAAAGTAACATTTGTATTATTTAATAGCAAAGTTTCTGTCCATTAATTAGGAAAATTATTCTGCTTAAAAACAGTGGTAATCTTGGTGGGGCCACAGGTTGTGCACCCCTACTATACACTTAGTCTCAGAAATTGCAACAGTGCACCGAGACTCAGAAATTGCAGCAGTGCACCGAGACTCAGAAATTGCAGCAGTGCACCGAGACTCAGAAATTACAACTATGCACCGAGACTCAGAAATTACAACTATACACCGAGACTCAGAAATTACAACTATACACCGAGGCTCAGAAATTACAACTATACACCGAGGCTCAGAAATTACAACAAAACACCGAGGCTCAGAAATTACAACTATACACCGAGACTCAGAAATTACAACTATACACCGAGACTCAGAAATTACAACTATACACCGAGACTCAGAAATTACAACAATACACCGAGACTCAGAAATTACAACAATACACCGAGACTCAGAAATTACAACAATACACCGAGACTCAGAAATTACAACAATACACCGAGACTCAGAAATTACAACAATACACCGAGACTCAGAAATTACAACAATACACCGAGACTCAGAAATTACAACAATACACCGAGACTCAGAAATTACAACAATACACCGAGACTCAGAAATTACAACAATACACCGAGACTCAGAAATTACAACAATACACCGAGACTCAGAAATTACAACAATACACCGAGACTCAGAAATTACAACAATACACCGAGACTCAGAAATTACAACAATACACCGAGACTCAGAAATTACAACAATACACCGAGACTCAGAAATTACAACAATACACCGAGACTCAGAAATTACAACAATACACCGAGACTCAGAAATTACAACAATACACCGAGACTCAGAAATTACAACAATACACCGAGACTCAGAAATTACAACAATACACCGAGACTCAGAAATTACAACAATACACCGAGACTCAGAAATTACAACAATACACCGAGACTCAAATTACAACAATACACCGAGACTCAAATTACAACAATACACCGAGACTCAGAAATTACAACAATACACCGAGACTCAGAAAATATAATTACACCGAGACTCAGAAAATATAATTACACCGAGACTCAGAAAATATAATTACACCGAGACTCAGAAAATATAATTACACCGAGACTCAGAAAATATAATTACACCGAGACTCAGAAAATATAATTACACCGAGACTCAGAAAATATAATTACACCGAGACTCGGAAAATATAATTACACCGAGACTCAGAAAATATAATTACACCGAGACTCGGAAAATATAATTACACCGAGACTCAGAAAATATAATTACAGTTTTTGTGGGCTAAAATGTAACTTATTGGTAATATAGTTGCGTTTTTAGAATAAGCATAATCCAGACAAACATTTCTAGAGCACAAAAAACTTTCAAAACTGTACAACTGAAAAGCTTTAAATGTATTTCCGTTCACAATTTTTTTCAAAAGTTTGTTTTCTCACATTGACTTCCAATTATTCATTCCAATGTTGAATAAACGAAATTAAATAAAAAAACAAAACAAAAAAAAAAACAGACTGCGTAAAAAGTGAACTAATTAATTATTTCTAATCAATGTTAAACTATTTTTTATATTACTTACCTATTTTTTTTTTATTTACTTGTATTGATGACTTTTAAGTTGTGTTTAATTGTTAGTTCCTATCTATAAACACTGTTTTGATGAGACATATACCGGGTGTCCCAAAAAGGACTGACTGATAATTCAATAACTTGCAAACGGTGACAGATATTAAAAAAATTCTTGCAGGAGGGTTATGCATAAGGTCAAAAGTTTTATTACAGTGATTTTCAATTTTAGTTCGATTTACAAGCAATAGATGGCGCTGTAAGCAATAGTCGCTAAATACAGGCTCGATTTTTGGTCTTTTATCTTGTTCCATGCAGAAAAAGGAGATGGAAATGTATTATCCGGGCCACGAAGTACCAAAAATCGAACCTGAATTTAGCGACTATTGCTTACAGCGCCATCTATTGTTTGTAAATCGAACTAAAATTGAAAATCACTGTAATAAAACTTTTGACCTTATGCATAACCCTCCTGCAAGAATTTTTTAAATATCTGTCACCGTTTGCAAGTTATTGAATTTTAAAATCAGTCAGTCCTTTTTGGGACACCCGGTAGATGTCTTTGAAAGTTAGTTGCAGTAAAGCTAGAGATCCTACCTACACAACTTCCAGGTTGTGTAATATTTAAACGGAGCTTCTGACTGTAAAATAGTCAATGAAACATCGTCTTCATTTTGAAAGACCTATCCAATGATATGCTACTCAATACGGTGCGTAATATTTTTTTTCTGTCTCTACCGCCATTTTGTATTTTACGGCCGCCATTTTGAATTTATAAAAACAAAAGCTAGCCTATAACCATCGTACGGTTAAGACGAATCAACAGAGACCTCATTCATTAAAATCCATCCAGCCGTTGGGATGTTTCGAGGGTATAAAGAAATCCACATATCCAGATACGCGTGAAACACATAACCGTTCTTAGCAGTCGGGTAAAAAAGATAACTAACATAATTAAAAATTTGATTAATAGAAAGTCTGTATTTACGTGCAATTTTAATTCCGTATGAATGCTTTTGTTTCGTATAAAATAAAATTTTCCGAATTTGTTTAAAATGTGAAAGAATGGACTGTGATATTACAACACGGAAGTTTGGGCATGGAATCTGAACATATACGTACAGGGCATGTGTTCAGATTAAAGGTTTTTGTCAAACCATACCAACCCATGCTACAGAACTTGATGATGTTCCCCCTGGGCGAATTCGGTTAGACAAGTAAACAAACTATCTTGTCAATAATGTCCAGCTCTCCAAACTTTTATCCAAATCTTCTTGACCAATGGAATTCTGTTGTCCGTATGCCTTTTCTTATAAAGGCATCAGACTATAATTGAATCAAAATCATGTAACTTGCGAAATGTAATTTTTGTAATTTTGAGTTAAATTAAATTGTAAACAAATTTCTCCTTTATAATACGAATAAAATTTTTAAATATTTTCTAAATGTAGAATTAAATTATATTTCGTTTTCCCCCCAAAAAATCTAAAGATCTGATGCAATGGAAATGAAACAATGAGAGTTGGTGTGCCAGCTAGTTTCACATGTTTTTGGTTTAACAATTTGCGTATTTTCACACTGTTCCAACGAAATGTCATGTTATTTACAATATATCTAGTGTTGTATTCAAATTACTCGATTTCAAAATATATATTTCTAATACCACCTGGATACCACATATATACAAGGAAAAAATTTCACTTTTATTAAATACTTAAATCCTCTATAAATATTTATAAATCCTCCGATTTTCAAATTTTAAGGTCTACATGAACCCAACTTCACAACGGAGCCGTCACCATAGCAACAAGATAATAAAACCAAGGAGCTCGTATTTCAAAAGACATTCTTTCCAGCTATACCTACGTTTTTCCAGCATATCGTTTCAATTTCAATGCCTAGAATAAATCGGAATCCATCATTTTGAAGACAGCATGAAGTAGGTGGTGTACGTTTGAAGGTAAATAAATGCATATTCATCTGAAACAGGCGAAACCTGTCTTTTCTTGAATGAATTAATATTCTCTCTTTCGACACATTGAAATGATATGAACTGGAAATAAAGATGAGTAATTGCAATTCTCAGGGGAGATTTGAGAGAGCATAATCATTTTAAAACTCAGTTAAATATATAATGTATTTTTTCTGTTTATCGTTTAAATATCGGAAAGATGGGCCGAAGCTAAGATTTTGATTTTATTTCTCTTAAAATATAACTACATTCTTTTTCTAAGCTAAAATTTAAGTTATAGGTAATTAAGTTGCAGCTTTAGAATAAACATAACCCGAAGAGACAATTCTTGAACACAATAAAATATCTTTAAAAATTTATTAAAAGCGAAGAGCCTTAAATATATTTACTTTCACAGAATTTTTCGAAAGTTTATTTTCTCGCATTGATTTCCAAATACTCATTCCTGTGTTGAATAAAGATAGCTAAAACAATAAAAGTCTTATTTATGGAAATTCTATCTTAGAGTATTAAGTTTGAGTGAATGATAGAACATTCAAAATGATATTTAAAATAAACATTTCTAGGAAATATCCCCCACCCTTTTTTTATGCATACGCTTGCCTAACATAAAGGATTTAACATATTTTTGATTTAAGGATGTACTCAAAAAATATTTTTCCATCCTCAACAGCTCGATACATTTTCAGACTTATTTTTTTTAGGTGCGTTCGTAATTATATAAATACATAGCACCTATAGTCGTCGTTCAGTCCGTCCGTCCGCATATAACAGAGCAAAAACTACCCAACCAAATGGTATGAAATTTTAAATATATAATTGTTGCAAAATTTTGTCGAGTCATTTCAAATTTTATGAAAATCGGATGTATAGTTTAATTACAGTGACAGTCAAAAGTTTTCCGTTACATTACGGCCAATAGGAAAAAAAGTTGCAAGTGCATTTTAATGATCTTACAGTCTTTCGAACAGAATAAAATTGATATGCGCTTCTGAAGTGCACTAAAATATAAATTCAGTACAATATGCGGTGCAAAAAATATTTATAAAACTAGTTATAGTACGAATGCACCTCATGTTTGTCGAGCAATTTCCAACTTTTAAAAATTAAAAACATGAAACTTGCTGACGTGATTTTTGAAGAGATGTACAAGAGGCCGCGTGTTTTCATTTTTTGCTCAACGAATTAGAACTTGATTTATAAAGAATTATTTTCTCAGTATGACCATTTTTAACGTTCCCAGCTCTCTCGCTTCGAGAAATTCTGTTCAAAACGCCAAATTTGACCCCAACATTTTTTTACGCACTGTTGCCTAACATACAGGATTTAATATGCATTTGGTTTAATAATTTATGTAGTTTAACGCAGAGCTATATGCCATTTCAGAGAAATGGCATATAGCGTTATTTCATAGAGGAAATAAATAGATGGAGATGCAGTAAGCCGTAAAAAAAGTTTGTAATATGAGGCGCGTTATCGCTCAAATTTAAATGCCCTCATTCGGCCCAAACAAAACAAGCTCGTGGAACAGGGACCGAATTCTTTGACATCTCCCGTGCATTTTTTTTCCTCTCTAAATGAAAATGAACTGCTTATCAGTGTGACCGTTTTTTCAAGCTAAATGCAGGCTAGATTTAGCCTGACAACAGGCTAAAAATAAAATCGATTGTCCTGCTATCTATTGACGGTTTGTATAATTAAAAATGTAAAAAAATCATATTTTGAGAAACAAATTCGATATACGATCTTTAGGTTCACTCTAGCATGGTTCAATCAAAAACGATTAACGTAATATTTATTATTCATATACAGGGCTCCACAAAAAACATCGGGTCCATTAGTTTCTAAAAGCGTAAATTGTTGGAAGTATCGTATTTGAATTATATTACACTACAGTGGCGAAATTGAAATACTTTGTTCATATACATTATTGTATGTTTTTAACAAAAGATGTATACTTCATACATATATTGTTTGGCTTTCATATCTGACGAAACCTTATTCGTCTCACTTGTCTGTCTGTCTGTCTGTCCGTCTGTCACAGAGCCCATTTTAAAAAACTATAAATGTTGGAGACTTGAAATTTTGCATACTTATAGCTAAACACCACGCATCAAACGCCAAAACATAAAATTTTGAAAAAGTCTAATATTTAACCCTCTGGGCTCTAACTTGTGTATTTTAAACAATTTTTCTAACTCAGCCCCTAATTAAGTTGGAAACTCGAAAGCTCGCATGCTTATAGCTGAACACTTGCGATAACACGACAAATCATAAAATTTTGAAAAAGTCATATTTAACCCTCCGGTCTCTAACTTCTATATTTTAAGCAATTTTTTTAACTCAGCCCCTAATTAAGTTGGAGACATGAAATTTTGCATACTTATAGCTGAACACCTCACATCCAACGACAAAAGTAAAATTTTGAAAAAGTCTAATATTTAACCCTCTGGGCTCTAACTTGCGTATTTTAAACAATTTTTCTAATTCAGCCACTAATTAAATTGGAGACATGAAATTTTACATACATATGGCTGAACACCTCACATCAAACGAGAAATCATAAAATTTTGAAAAAGTGTAATATTTAACCCTCTGTGGTCTAACTTGTGTATTTTAAGCAATTTTTCTAACTCAGCCCCTAATTAAGTTAGAGACTTGAAATTTTGCATACTTATAGCTGAACACTTGCGATAACGCCACAAATCATAAAATTTTGAAAAAGTCATGTTTAACCCTCCGGTCTCTAACTTGTGTATTTTAAGCAATTTTTCTAACTCAACCCCTAATTAAGTTGGAGACATAAATTTTACATACATATGGCTGAACACCTCACATCAAACGACAAATCATAAAATTTTGAAAAAGTGTAATATTTAACCCTCTGTGCTCCAACTTGTGTATTTTAAGCAATTTTTCTAACTCATCCCCTAATTAAGTTAGAGACTTGAAATTTTGCACACTTATAGCTGAACACCTCACATCAAACGACAAAAGTAAAATTTTGAAAAAGTCTAATATTTAACCCTCTGGGCTCTAACTTGCGTATTTTAAACAATATTTCTAATTCAGCCCCTAATTAAGTTGGAGACATAAATTTTACATACATATGGCTGAACACCTCACATCAAACGACAAATCATAAAATTTTGAAAAAGTGCAATATTTAACCCTCGGTGCTTTAACTTGTGTATTTTAAGCAATTTTTCTAACTCAGCTCCTAATTAAGTTAGAGACTTGAAATTTTGCATACTTATAGCTGAAGACTTGCGATCACACTACATATCATAAAATTTTGAAAAAGTCATATTTAACCCTCCGGTCTCTAACTTGTGCATTTTAAGCAATTTTTCTGACACAGCCCCTAATTAAGTTGGAGACATTAAATTTTGCATACTTAAAGCTAAGGACGTAAATGAAAACGTAAAAAAAAATATTAATTTTAAAATTTCAGTTATACAATCTTCCCACCAGGGGTACTATCAGCGAAAAAAAAAGTTTCGTGTAAAATATTTTAGCAAAACATAAATTTCACCATGGCAGAAACGTATTCGGAAAATTTATTTTAATAAAAATATTTTATTTTAAAATAGTTGCTCTATTTCCCGCCAGGGGACACTGCATATATAAACACGTGATAAAAATGTGTTGATAAAATTGTGCATTGAAAAAGTCATATTTAACCCTCAGGTCTCTAACTTGTGCATTTTAAGCAATTTTTCAAACACAGCCCCTAATTAAGTTGGAGACATTAAACTTTGCATACTTAAAGCTAAGGACGTAAATGAAAACGTAAAAAAAATATTAATTTTAAAATTTCAGTTATACAATCTTCCCACCAAGGGTACTATCAGCGAAAAAAAAAGTTTCGTGTAAAATATTTTAGTAAAACATAAATTTCACCATGGCAGAAACGTATTCTGAAAATTTATTTTAATAAAAATATTTTATTTTAAAATAGTTGTTCTATTTCCCGCCAGGGGACACTGCATATATAAACACGTGATAAAATTGTGTTGAATCTGTGCGAACTTTAACTTTAATATAGCTATCATAAATTGAAAAATCAAAAAAATTAATTTTACCGAAATTTGGTTACCCCATTTTTTCCCATCTTATTCCTTTGTACGACCTTGTACAATAACATTAAATGCTATATACATCCTCTTCAAGAAAAGTTATTCTGTAGGAGACTGTAACAACGTGATAAAATTACATTACCGTCAGCGTTCTACAAACCCCGCATTTAACATATATTAGTTTGATACTTACATGTTTTTTTGTATGACCTTGTAAAATAACTATAAATGCTATATGCACTATGTCGAAGAAAAACATGCTGTGGGTGACTGTAAGAACATCCTAAAATTGCATTACAATCGGCGATTTACGAAACCCGCATTTAACATACATTCGTATTCTTTTGTGCGGCCCTGTAAAGTAACTATAAATGTTATATGCACCATCTCTAAGAAAAATCATGCTGTAGATGACTGTAACAACATCATAAAATTACATTACAATCGGTGATCTACAAATCCCGCATTTAACATGTATTCGTATTTCGTATTCTTTTGTAAGGCCCTGTATAATAACTATAAATGCTACATGCACCCGCTTAAAAAAAAAAAAAAAACAGGCTGCGGGTGACTGTAACAACATGCTAAAATTACATAACCATCAATGATCTACCAATCTCGCATTTAACATATGTACGTATTCTTTTGTGCGGCCCTGTACAATAATTATAAATGCTATATATATCCTCTTTGAGAAAAATCATTCTGTATGCTAATGTAAAAACATATTAAAATTACACTATCATCAGTTTTCTAGAAAACCTGCATTTAACATATATTCGCTTCATACATTCGTGTTCTTTTGTGCGGCCCTGTAAAATAAATCTAATTGCTGTATGCACTAGGGTGGGCCGAAAAAAACTTTTTTTCGATTTTCGATGATGGGTAGTGCGGAAAAGTGGCCACTAGTGGCACCTAGTTCACACAAAAAATTTGAGATTTTTAGGACAATTTCTATATTTGCCGCTTTTGGCTTGAAGTTTTGCTAAAAGGCTGATTTTTGAACTTTTTTAGCAAAAATTTAAAAAATGTTAAATTAAACTTATTTTAATCGTATTTACTTGAAAAGGCATATTTTATGTTCCAAATGTATAAATAAGCTCTGGTAATGTATTATTTAATTGCTATGTGTATTTTAAATTAGACGATTTTTATAGCCTTTTCGCGTTTAAGTGAGCAAAATTTGCATGTATTGTTTGAATCTTTCAACGGTTTCTCTCTTTTCTCTTGTTTATGTCCCTTGGTCTTCCTTATTTTTTTTCGATGCTTTAAAGATCATATATTTGGGTGACGGACAGCAGAATCCCCCAGAAACAGATCTGGAAGGAGAGGAGGGGGTGAGGCGAGAACTTAAGCGAACGCAGTGCCTCATCGCGATGTTGGGGGAGTGAAGGAGGAAATACAAGAGAGGAGAAAGTGCGATAAGGGATGCTTATTATTTTCAGTGTTCCGTTTCCCTGAGACATGGCGGACGCTTTGTGAGACAGGAATATGCGTTTAGGAGTGCTTGGCTTTGAAGGGCATGGTTCAAATTCAGATTCAGTCGAACTGCTTGCTTGAAAGCTCCCACTACTTGAATCTTCCAATAATATAACTTCCATCTGGATCTAACCCCACTCGATGAAGGCTTTGTCGCAGAACCACTATTAATCGTTGAAATTGTATCCCTATTCATTTTCCGCGATATTTTCTTTGCAAGAGTTTTGCTTGTTTTTAAATCAATATTTCCGATAAACATTTTTCGAACAGTTCTTTGATTCTTCAAGAAGTTCACCTCCCGATGTGGAACTTTACGTCTGACGTTGCAGCTACACTTGTTCAAGCCTCTACAATTACAAGCTGCGATGTCAAAGAGAGAGGTTTCCGCATTTCGTACGAAATCTTCGCAGATCGCCTTGCCTTTAACGCCCGTATGATTACAAGATTTCTCCAATGATCTACGCTCATTGTAATAGTTTTTAATCTTTCCGTTAATTGTTCGTTGGGAAACCAGTTGTATGGAAGATTTTATCCAGATTTCGGAAACTTTTTCACCTGCCATTTTAATAATATCATCCACTGGTGGATGGTAAATATCTCGATTTTCTTCTATATCGTTTCGCAACGAATAGTAGTGGCGCATGATGTCAGCAATAGTTGGCAATTGCAAGTCTTTCAATTTGCATGGTGCCCCAAAATGGCTACTTTTCACGCTATCACATGTCTTTACATGATCATGAACTTTCGCACTAGCCATTTCTAAACTCGTCGTAATAAAACGCACAAAACACAGTAAAGTCACGTTAAACGATCCAAAAAGCAATGCATTGCACGAGAAAAAGGTTTTACTTTTACACTGAACAAATGTCACAGGGAAACCGAGCACTGAAAAATAATAAACATCCCTTATCGCACTTTCTCCCCCCTCGTATTTCCTCCTTCATTCCCCCAACATCGCGATGAGTCACTGCGTTCGCTTAAGTTCTTGCCTCACCCCTTTTCTCCTTCCAGATCTGTTTCTGGGGGATTCTGCCGTCCGTCACCCAAATATATGACCCTTAAAGCATTGAAAAAAATAAGGAAGACCAAGGGACATAAACAAGACAAAGGAGATAAACTGTTGAAAGATTCAAACAATACATGCAACTTTTGCTCACTTAAACACGAAAAGGCTATAAAAATCGTCTAATTTAAAATACACATAGCAATTAAATAATACATTATCAGAGGATATTTATACATTTGGAACATTAAATATTCCTTTTCAAGTAAATACGATTAAAATAAGTTTAATTTAACATTTTTAAAATTTTTGCGAAAAAAGTTAAAAAATCAGCATTTTAGCAAAACTTCAAGCCAAAAGCGGCAAATATAGGAGTTGTCCTAAAAATCTCAAATTTTTTGTGTGAACTTGGTGCCACTAGTGGCCACTTTTCCGCACTACCCATCATCGAAAATCAAAAAAAAGTTTTTTTCGGCCCACCCTAGTATGCACCTTCTTGAAGGTAAAACATGCTGCGGTGACTGTAACAGCACGCTAAAATTATATTACATCAACGATCTAAAAATCCCGCATATAACATATATTAGTATTCTACTGTACGGCCCTGTACAATTATTATAAATGCTATTTGCGCCCTCTTGATAAAAATAAAATAAAAAATATGCTGCGTGTGACTGTAACAACGTGCTAAAGTTTCATTACCATCGGTGATCTACAAACCCCGCATTTAAGATATATTCGTTTCATACATTCGTGTTCTTTTGTGGGACCCTGTAAAATAACTATTATAAATGCTAAATGCACCATCTTGAAGAAACAAGTTGGTTAAGTGTGATCACAGATCGCACAGACGGTTTCGTTTAATATTCCTTTCAAAACACTTTATCTTTTTGAAAAAATATGTTAGTTCCACATTTTGTAACCAGGGGCGCACTCTATTCTAAATAAAACCTGTAACCGAAAGAAATTCCGTTTTACAACCTATCCGTAGACATATTAGTCGAGGGGATCAGGCCCATAGCACTCGATATAGGTAGGCGTCACCTGGTGGTAAAAAGTGAAACTAAAATATGTAACGCTGTGGTGCACAATAAGAAAGAGTGGTCAAAGGGCTGTAATAATATAAGACTTTTTGAATTTTTATGATATGTAGTGTGATCGCAAGTCTTCAGCTATAAGTATGCAAAATTTCATATCTCCAACATAATTAGGGGCTGAGTTAGAAAAATTGCTTAAAATACACAAGTTAGAGACCGGAGGGTTAAACATGACTTTTTCGAAATTTTATGGTTTGTCGTTTTATCGCAAGTGTTCAGCTATAAGTATGCAAACTTCCATGTCTCCAACTTAATTAGTGGCTGAGTTAGAAAAATTGTTTAAAATACACAAGTTAGAGCCCAGAGGGTTAAATATTAGACTTTTTCAAAATTTTATTTTTTGTCGTTTGATGTGAGGTGTTCAGATATAAGTATGCAAAATTTCATGTCTCCAACTTAATTAGGGGCTGAGTTAGAAAAATTGCTTAAAATACAGAAATTAGAGACCGGAGGGTTAAATATGACTTTTTCAAAATTTTATGATTTGTCGTGTTATCGCAAGTGTTCAGCTATAAGTATGCGAAATTCCAAGTCTCCAACTTAATTAGGGGCTGAGTTAGAAAAATTGTTTAAAATACACAAGTTAGAGCCCAGAGGGTTAAATATTAGACCTTTTTCAAAATTTTATGATGTGTCGTTTGATGTGAGATGTTCAGCTATAAGTATGCAAGCTTTCAAGTTTCCTACTTAACTAGGGTCTGAGTTAGAAAATTTGTTTAAAATACACAAGTTAGAGCCCAGAGGGTTAAATATTAGACTTTTTCAAATTTTTATTATTTGCCGTTTGATGTGTGGTGTTCAGCTATAAGTATGCAAGCTTTCAAGTCTCCTACTTAACTAGGGGCTGAGTTAGAAAAATTGTTTAAAATACACATGTTAGAGCCCAGAGGGTTAAATATTAGACTTTTTCAAATTTTTATTATTTGCCGTTTGATGTGTGGTGTTCAGCTATAAGTATGCAAGCTTTCAAGTCTCCTACTTAACTAGGGGCTGAGTTAGAAAAATTGTTTAAAATACACATGTTAGAGCCCAGAGGGTTAAATATTAGACTTTTTCAAATTTTTATTATTTGCCATTTGATGTGTGGTGTTCAGCTATAAGTATGCAAAATTTCAAGTCTCCGGCATATATAGTTTCTGAGAACGGGCTCTGTGACAGACGGACAGACAGACAGACAAAGGAGTGGGACAGGTAGGGTTTCGTCAGATGAACGAAACCCTGGAAACATGCTGCGGGTGACTGCAACAACATCCTAAAATTGCATTACCATCAGCGATCTACCAATCCCGAAGATAGTTTATATTCGTTTCATATATTCTTATTCTTTTGTGCGGCCCTGTAAAATAACTGCCAATAATATATACAGTAAAACCTCTGAATAGCGGACACCTCGAGAGTGCAGAATTTGCCCTCTATTTTGAGGTGTCCGCTACTGAGAGTAAAAAATGTATAGTAACTTAAGTGTTGGTAATCAAAAAAATGTCCGCTAAATAGAGGTATCCGCTAATCGGGTGTGTCCATTATGGAGGTTTTACCAGTAAAACCTCTGAATAATGAACACCTCGGGAGGGCAGAATTTGTCCTCTATTTGGAGGTGTCCGCTACTGAGAATAAATAATGTACAGTTATTTAAGGGTTGGTAATCGAAAAAATGTCCGCTAAATAGAGGTGTCCACTAATCGGGCGTGTCCGTTATGGAGGTTTTACTGCATAATAATATCATCCTTTACAAGAAAATTGCATGCTGCAAGATAGACAGACAGACATCCAGAGAAAGATAACCTCCCGGACCCATGTCTTTTGTTTTAATCATCCGCAATCGTTTCTAAATTTCGTTATACGAGTACTAAAAAAATCTGTTAATTTCCAGTCGATAGACTGACAACTATCTTTTAGCCTGAGTTTTTAGCCGGATTTAGCCTGTTGTATCTCATACAACAGTCCAGATTTTATACAACAGGCTAAAAACGGTCACCGTGCTGCTTATATTATATACTGCTTATATATATATATAACGTAGCGGATTCTAGGGTTACATTTTTGGCGTAACCTCCAGCCACTATACATCATCTCTATATTTCCTCTTTACTCTATGGCGTTATTTACTCTTAGTGTAAATTATTCAACTTACTTGTGAATTCCAAATATATTTCTTAATACCATCTGGAAACCACATACATAAAGCGAAAAAAAGAACTATTTTAGTAAATACTAAAATCCCCAATAAATATAAATCTTTTGATTTTCAGATTCTAAAATAAACTCAACCCAACTGCACAACAGAACTGTTACCATAGCAACAAGATAATAAAACCAAGGAGCTCGTATTTCAAAAGACAGACTTCCCAGCTATGCTATGCCTACGTTTTGCTAGCATATCGTTTCAATTTCAATGATCAGAATAAATCGAAATCCATCTTTTAGGAGACAGCAAGAAAGAGGTGGTGTATATTTGAAAGTAAATGAATGCATAGCAGATTCGTCTGAAGCAGGCGAAACCTGTCGTTTCTCGAATGAATTAATATTCCCCCTTTCGACACATTAAAGAGAGATGAAATGAAAATATATATTCATGAGTAACTGCAATTCTAAAGAGAAACTTGAGAGTACATGGTTATTTTAAAGTTCAACGGAAAAGAGAATATATATAAATATATTCTTTTCTCCAGACGTTTCTTAAAATAAATAAGTAAATAAATAAACTATGAGGTTTTTGAAGATGCATTATGTGAAAATTTTTATTGCAGCTCGAGTGATTTTTAGGCTAATGTCAGACGAACGTCTATTTGCACGCTTTTTGCTTCAACATGAAAAAGAAACACCTTCGCTAGCAGGGATTTCTGTTTTACGTTGAAACAAAAAGCGTGTAAATAGATGTTCTGACTAATGTCAGACGAACGTCTATTTGCACGCTTTTTGTTTCAACATGAAAAAGCAACTCCTGCTAGCGAAGGTGTTTCTTTTTCATGTTGAAGCATTAACGACAGTTTAGAATCAGTGGTTCCCAACTTTTTTTGGGCCACGCCCCACCAAAGCGTCAGTGATGTCGCTATGTCCCCCCCTCCTCTTAATCTATAAATTATGACTGTTATTATTTAAAAAGCGAACTCTATTCACACAGTGGAAGCATAATAAAGCCTTTACAATAACTATTCATTTCACATTTTTTAACGTATCAAAGAGGTGAATCTTCTGTGACAAATGTGTTTTAACAAAATGTTAGTAAATGCAATGAGGTTATACATCTTCGCCTTTCTGCGATAAAGAGTTTTTTGTTCTTTTCTAACTTACCTCAATGTTAAAAGAAAAGTTATGTGATAATGCAGACTGTACATTTTTATCTTCATTTGTGCATTTTTATCTTCATAAAATATCTTGAAGGGAGACTTATATTTACGTTAAAACTGATAACATTCACATGTTTTATAATTCATTTTTGTGACTTATTAATAGTTGGTGGGAAAGCTTTGTACACCAAGATTTCTTTCTATGAATATACAATACACATGAAGCATTTCAAAATTCTCATCTTTATAAAAATTAAGTAGCCATTATTTTGAATCACAACACATTTTCTGTGTTTTCCCTTTCCAAATATCGTTAATTGTCTTCCATGCATTATCTGAGTTTAAAATTTAAAATGATTATATCATTATGTAAATTAATTAACTGTGCAGGATGCCTGTACCAGAGCTACATATATTTACTATCTACCTATTTCATTTTCTAATGCTATTTAATATTTATAAGTTTTATAAAGTTGTTAGTATCTCGTTCAGATATTTCATATATTTTTAAGGTTAAATAGGCTCAAGACAGTCAAATTTATATGTTCTTTAAAGTAGTTTCACATGTAAAATAATCTCCGAGTGACATATAGCAGAGCAAATAGAAGTAAAAAGATCTTTAAATAAATAATCGAAAGCGTTATAAATAATTGTAAAATAATGTCCCAGAAAAATTATAGTGAAATTTAATATTAAGTAATGTCAAAAAGTATTTCAAAAGTTTAAAAAAAAAAAAAAACAAAGATAGAAGAAGCTGATAGAGAATGAGTGAGCAACGAATTTGGAATTGCCCCCCTAGTGTATGTGGTCACCTGTACAGAACGTTAAAGGAAAAAAATGCTCTATCTCTATTGCATATTCCTGTTTGAAAGCAGTCATTGGATGGTTTGTTCTCAAATACCTGACGAACCTTGTGCTGATTTATATCAGCTGATTTTAAAATTCTATGTAATAAACATCAACTTAACTTCACAACGGGACTGTCATGGGCAAGCAACAATATAATAAAACAAAGGAGCTCGCATTTCAAAACAGACTTTTCCAGCTACGCGTACGGCAAAGTCTTGAAATAATAAGTTTAATAGTTTCATTTTCCAAGTTCAGACTTTAAAACAAGGGTCTCAGTGCCTATGGCGAGAAAACTAACCATCAGTTTTGAACAAAGTGTGACAGGACACATTCCTGAGTAATGGGATTTCATCTACTCCCGACACCTCGGAAGAACAAAGTTTTTTTTCTAGCAGACAGAGACTGGCAACGCAGGCTCCTGCGCCGGCTGTAAACAAAGATTTCCAATGAGTACAGAGTAATTTCTGTACTACTGGATTCTCCGAATTAATCAACGCTTTGTTGTCCCCATCCCCTCTTTTATGGAGGAGCAAAAAGTAGCCTTGAGAGGTAGTCTGATTTTGAGAGCTGGAAGAGAACATCAAGCAACTGACAAATTAAAAAGGAATGTGTGCCTGGTAACTGCGAAAGTTAAATCATGCCAGTGCACCGTTAGTTGCAGACAGTCTAGCTGAGACTGGCAACTTATATCAAACCGAAATAGACCTCTGGTCTTTTACTAACTAAAAGCTAAATAGCTGTGTTAAGGTGGAAGCGCAACAGAGCTATTGTTAAAGCTAAGCACATCTGGGATCGACTTCCCGCAGAGATTCGCCAAAGATACAACTTTTCGTCCGAGGTGCAGGACGCACGAGTAGTTGGTCTGTAGAATTCAACGGAATTTGACTTTGGAACTGTCATCGCATTGAACTGTATTCTTACAAACTATTTTAATTTAACCCCTTAACCCATAACAACGTGTGAGACTAGAGGTCTCGTATTCGGGCCAAAACTGATTATCACGTGCCTGACCCGTAGTCAATGATCGAGCCAAATGTAAAATCTTACCACTAAAATTTTATAGTAAATATTGTCTTATTTAATCGTCGAAATATTATGATTAAACAAGCCGAAAATCTCTGTTAAATTTTAGTGGTAGCTGGATTTGCCGAACCGTGGAATGGCTCAAAGGCTGCGCGATCCTGTTTACGTTTTGGGCCCAGGCTGTTGAGATGTAAGTCGTAGGTTAAGGGGGTTAACAGAGATTTTGACTTAATGAAAGAATGTCAATATCACATGCTAATAAATTTTCATTATTATAATATGAAAAAGGTTTAAGTCACTGCACTACCATTCCTACACCCAAACTTGTATCAGAACTAGAATATTTACAGTGCGTTTCCCTAGCATATCATTTCTATTTCAATGACCTGAATAAATCGAAATCCACCTTTTAGGAGATAGCTTGAAAGAAGTGGTGTATGTTTGAAAGCAAACGAAAGCACAGAAAATTCGTCTGAAACAGGCGAAACATGTCGTTTCTCGAATGAATTAATGTTCTCGCTTTTGACACATTAAAATGAAATGAAATGAAAATATGTTCATGAGTAACTACAATTCTAAGGAGAAACTTGAGAGTACATGATTATTTTAAAGTTCAACTGATTTTTTTCCCTTGACGATTCCAGAAACTAACTTGTAACTGGACGAAAATCGATAGCAAAAATTCAGAGATTCTCATTAAAATCAATCTATCTCTTCTCTTTTGACGTTTCTTAGATAAATAAAATATAAAAATATGCTTCTGATGACGCATTATGTGCAAATTTTTATTGTAGCTCAAGTGATTTTTAGTAACAAGTTGGGTGGCTGAAATTGGAAAATACCCCTTACCAATGCGAGATATTGTGTTTAAGAAAAATAATGGCATACGATAAATTCATTTTAAAATTTCAAGCATTCGCGTTTGCAAATAACGAATGAATTCTAAACTACAACTTTTAATTAAAAAAACTAAGACGGTACCGTTTCCTTTCTTCTTTGTACTACGTTACAGATAATGTGCATTTAACGAAGCAGCAGTATCTAACTAAAGAAGCACTTCTCAACTCGACGTAGGCAAAAAATAATTCTCGTAGAGGTAATATTTCCTCATTATATGGTGTATTATAACAACGTGAAAATTATGAGCAATTCAGCGAAAACATGCACGCAATTTAGCTCGAGGTTTTGCCTACGTGGAGTTCAGTAGGCAAGCACAAGCGAGTTTGTGGACAAGCATGCATATTATCTATAGTTTTTGCTTCATAATTATATACGTTCGTATCCACATTTGATAAAATTGCACTTGTATGCGTTTAAAAAATTTCATTTCGCTTTCGGAGAAAAATTTTTTCGTAAACAAAATGTCGCGCATCAGTGTTAGATATTTCCGTCTTTACAGGCAACTATTAAACGCATCCGTTTGCGCAATATGTCTTTTTTCTTTTTACTAAATAAATGATATTCTACAACTTTGTCACTGAACTTTTAGTTTTCGAGGTATGATCTTTAATTCTAAAATTTACGAATAGAGGGCACTGTCAGACACCTCATCGTGTAACGTATACACGTTTTACCATGCGAAAACACAACATACATGGATGTAGCTGAAATGATTTACCAGTTGTTTGAAGAGAGACGGAATTATCAACCTGTATACTTTTTTCTTTTGCAACAATTTAAAGTAAAAAGGTAAATGTAATATGCTAATACTTCTTTAGGTTTGTTTTCGAAAGTATGCCAGCTTATGTGCATTGCCAAATATACCGGGTGTCCCAAAAAGGACTGACTGATTTTAAAATTCAATAACTTGCAAACGGTGACAGATATTTAAAAAATTCTTGCAGGAGGGTTATGCATAAGGTCAAAAGTTTTTTTACAGTGATTTTCAATTTTAGTTCGAATTACAAACAATAGATGGCGCTGCGATCAATAGACGCTTAATTCAGGCTCGATTTTTGGTACTTCGTGGCCCGGATAATACATTTACATCTCCTTTTTCAGCATGGAACAAGAGAAAGGACCAGAAATCGAGCCTGTATTTAGCGACTATTGCTTACAGCGCCATCTATTGTTTGTAATTCGAACTAAAATCGAAAATCACTGTAATAAAACTTTTGACCTTTTGCATAACCCTCCTGCAAGAATTTTTTAAATATCTGTCACCGTTTGCAAGTTATTGAATTTTAAAATCAGTCAATCCTTTTTGGGACACCCGGTAAAATTGTGTGTGTGTATGTGTGTTGGGTTACCCCTACAGTTTCATCAGCTTATTTTCTTTGCAGGTAGAACAAATTAAGCAAGTTGGAAATTGCACGTCAAATGTTGCAAATGAGGTGCGTTCGTACTATAACTAGTTTTATAAATATTTTTTGCACTGTATTTTGTACTGAATATATATTTTAGTGCACTTCATAAGTGCCTATCAAGTTCATTCTGTCCGAAAGGCTGAAAACCATTAAAATGCACTTGGAATAATTTTTCCCATTGGCCGTAATGTAGCAGAAAACTTTTGACTGTCTCTGTAATTAAACTGTACATCCGATTTTCATAAAATTTGAAATGACTCGACAAAATTTTGCGACAATTATATATTTAAAATTTCAGACCATTTGGTTGGGTAGTTTTTGCTCTGTTATATACGGACGGACCGAACGACGACGTGCTACATATTTATATAATTACGAACGCACCTACAAATTCCCAAACTGAGGCTAAGTACCAAAGTTACTCATTTTTTGTACATGTAACAGCATGACGTTCTTCTTCCATCAATGTAAATAATTTCCTACTTTATGCACACAACAAAGTCTGTTTTTTAAGAAACTTTCCAAGAACAGGCGTCTATTTTCATCTTAAACTGATAAATTTCGACAACTACGGAAGATAAAATCTGAGAACATGAGATGTCTATTACAACAGAAACTCTTACTCCACTTCCCTATCCAGTTGTTATGGCAACGAGATAATGTAACTCGGGGACTTGTATTTCAAAAGGTAAGCGAACAACTACAAACACCTTCGTCCTCTGCACACCTTTTCCAGTTATCACCGAGTAAATGTAGTATTCTACTCCCCTGAGGAAGTGCAAAAGATGTATACAAAAGGGAAAAAATAGATATATTAAAAGAGACGGCTTTCATTGAAGCAATTCCTTCTATTTTATATAACACAATGTGATGAAGACATTATGTAATACACAGAAAATATTTAGTTTTTTTAAACCGAAGAAGAGAGTTTAAAGGAGAAAAACAAATCAATGCTCATCACTTCCCCCCCCCCCTCTTTTAAATAAGGAACACCACCAAGTTTTAAAATTATGCTACAAAACTGTTTTATTTCTGAATTATTTCAGCAATATAAATGTGAATAAAGTGATCAATGGACCATTAGTATAATATCTTCGTGTGAAACATAGTATACAAAAATGATGAACATTTTATTTCTTAATTTTACTTATTTAATGTTTAAAAGGTTGATGATGTTTTAAAACTGGGTAACTCTAATTTACTTTGATGCATTACTACTAAAATGCATTTAACTGACGAAGTTGCTTTTGGATTACTATTTAAAAAAACTAGTTGGATGTGCCAATCTCAAAACTTTCTTCAATCTCCTACATCTTAATATTTCAAAAAGTAGTTACAATATGAATACTACAATATTATTAGTTCAATACTATGCCAAATTTGACTTTCATCTTACATTTCTGCTTCAGTCAATTTAAGGGGTCTCAGAACTTTTAAAGCTTCAAAATTTTCGAAATTTTAACTTTTTTAGATGTTAAACTCCCATCTTTTCTGAATATTTTCATATAATTATTTACTTGAAATTCCCATTAGAACAGAAGTTGTGGCTTTTAGAATTATACCCGCTCAATAGCTGAAGAGGCGTTTCCGAAACTTTGAAGTCATTTTTCTCCAAATGATGTTTTGGGGCATAATGCGTACGTATCTCAAAAATTTGAGAATATGTTTTCATGAAATTTTCATAACATATGTTTTATGTTAGTCTGTATAAACTGAACCTAAAATTTCCTTTATATTGCTCAAAAAAATATTTTTTTGCCGATTATATTGTTGAAATTTTCAAAATTTTGTATTTGCTAAATACAACTTTGTATTAAAAATATAAAAATACTTTAAATACAAATTTATTTAGGTTCAGGATAATTATTACAATCTGAAGTATAATTAGGCACAAAAAATTTCATTCTAGTTGTAAAATGTTTTTTGTAATCCGCGCGTAAGCTGCTATACCAATTTTCTGCTCGACAAATGTCCGACAGTTTCGAGCCCCGTATAAATACTAATTCCGCATCTTGCAATATTTTTTACATACATGAAATGTAAGAACATACTTGTACCTTTTCTCCCAATGAAAATCGTATTTTAAAATTATACACATTTTAAGGAATCAAATGTTGAAAAAAATTTTTTCCCCCGATTTTAAGAGTTCCGAGACCCCTTAATCGGAGTAAAAAAAAGTTAAACTATATCATATTTAATAAAATCAATATTTTTCGTTATTCTGTTGTACGTCAGCTGTTTGCGAATAGCCAACTTCGCAAGATGTGAAGTACCCGTCGCGGCACGAGCCGACCGAGAAAATTACACAAAAATCGCTATTACAGCCCTCCTTTCCGGCGCAATATTTCCAAATTCAAGAAGGATCTGCTAGCAATAACAAAAAACATACATGTGAAATTTGGTTCAATTCTATGCATAACGTCATACACTTTTCGATGGTGCAATAATAAAACCGGCACAAAAATCATTAGTATAGCATCGCCTTTCGGCAGAATATTTCCAAATTCAATGAGAACCTGCTGGCCATAATCGAAAACATAGACAGAAAATTTGGTTCAATTCTATGCATAACTTCATGCACTTTTCAATCGTACAATGGTGTCACACTGACTGACAGACATTTTGTATAAACAGGTTTTTCGGGGTTCTGACCCCTAAAACGTGTAAATCTGTCGGAAAAAATTTCGATTGCAACACTTTTTTCTATTATAGATAGAAAAAAGTAAAAAAGAAAAAAAATTCGACTCAAACTAAAAACTTGTTACACTCACCTTTCCAATTTTCTAAAAATAATGCCAGAAATAGTAAGAAAATATATCCAAACAATAGAAATGATCTTCACCTTACCTAAGAAAAATAAAAATGAATTAGATACACGATATACTATTTAAAACATGTAAGAGTTAAGTTAGTTTAATCGAAAAACATTGCATCTATACACTAAACATAACGAAGAAAAAAATAATGAATAAAGTAACTGAAATTTAAACGTAAATCAGTGCGTAGTTATTTCATTTAATCACTGGTAATTATTTATATACCGAAATGTGTAATCGTCCTTCATTCAACTGAGCAAATAGAAAAATATGGTGCTAATACTCAGATTCCAAGATTCATTCGCAGATACACATACATAAAAAAGTGACCCATTTATTGTGAAAAAAAAAAAAATTCCCACGCTGTTTAAGAAAAATTTAAAACAATCCAGAGCAAAATTATTGAAACCGCAACAAAATATAAGACAAATTATTATTATTAAAAATATAGAAATGCCGGGAAAAAAAAACTCCGCTATCTTTAAAAATCGAGTACTATTCGGAATTACATACTATTCCAATATTGTGAATCACTTTCCAGTAAAAAAGTAAGAAATCTTAGAAAATGGCATTAAAAGTTCGCGTTTTGAATAGATTTTCGTAATATGACAGCGACGAAATGGTGGCCAATAGGTAACAAGTGGTTAAAATTAAAATGTGTCGATTTTATGAGAAGCTCAAAAAATAATGTTCGATTCTCAGACACCTGAATATGAAGATCTGAAAATATTATCAAATAGGAATAAAAATGTAAACGTGTACGGGAAAAAAAAATAATAAAAAATAACGTTAGTGGCAAAACATAAAAATTTGAGAAGTTTTGAAATGAATTCGATTATGCAAATTATTTTCCGACGTAACGGAAATTGTCAAACAGCAATACTATCATAATATATTATTTTTAGCAATATATCCTACACTGTAAAAAAAAAAAAAAAATCAAATCTCAAATTGACAGAAACAAGTGGGTAAGTATGATCACAGATCGCACGAGAGGGTTTCGTTTAACATTCCTTTCAAATCACTTTATCCTTTTGAAAAATTTGTTAGTTCCACATTTTGCATCAGGGGCGCACTCTATTCTAAACAAACCTCTATCCGAACGAAACTCCATTTTACATACTATCCGTATATATATTAGTCGAAGGGATTGGGCCCATAGCACCCGAGATAAGTAGGCGCCCCTGGCGATAAAAAGTCGAACTAAAATATGTAAGGTTATTGTGCATAATATGAAAGAATGGTCAAAGGGGTGTCGGCAAAAGTTGGAAAAGTGCTCCCCGGGTGAAAAGGGCGGAGGTTAGAAAAATTGCTTAAAATATACAAGTTAGAGCCCGGAGGAGTACATAATGTAAGACTTTTTCAAAACTTTATGATTTGTCGTGTGGTCTGAGGTATTCAGCTATACGTATGCAAAAATTCATGTCGCCAACTTAATTAGGAGCTCTCTTAGAAAGAATTGTTTAAAATACATATGGGTAGCTCAAAGGGTTAAACGTAAGACTTTTTCAAGATTTTATGATTTGTCGCCTGGCTTCAGGTGTTCTGCTATAAGTATGCAAAATTTCAAATCTCCAATTTAATAAGGGGCTCACTTAGAAAGAATTGCTTAAAATACGCATGTGAGAGTCCAAAGGGTTAAATGTAAGACTTTTTCAAATTTTTATGATTTGTCGCATGATGGTGTTCAGCTATAAGTATGCAAAATTTCACGCCTCCAACCTAAATAGGGTGTCACTTAGAAAGAATTGTTTAAAATACACATGTGGGAGCCCAAAGGGTTAAATGTACGACTATTTCAAAATTTTATGATTTGTCGTTTGATGTGAGGCATTCAGCTATATGTATGCAAAATTTCACTCCTCAACCTAATTAGGGGCTTACTTAGACAGAATTGTTTAAAATACACATGTGGGAGCCCAAAGGGTTAAATGTACAACTTTTTCAAAATTTTATAGTTTGTCGTTTGATGTGAGGTGTTCATCTATAAGAATGTAAAATTTCACGCCTCCAACCTAATTAGGGGCTCACATAGACAGAATTGTTTAAAATGCACATGTGGGAGCCCAAAGGGTTAAATGTACGACTTTTTCAAAATTTTATGATTTGTTGTATGATGTGTGGTGTTCATCTATAAGTATGCAAAATTTCAAGTCTCCAACATGTATAGTTTCTGAGAACGGGCTCTGTGACGGACAGACAGACGGACGGACAGACAGACACAGAGAAGCGAGACGAATAGGGTTTCGTCAAATGAACGAAACCCTAAAAACTGAATTTTGGCACCAGAGAAAAGCCGTTTAATTTACAGAAAATATCCAATTTTTCCTTAAAACAGTTTTTTTCTGTAAAAATTACGAAATTCAGTTTCTTTAACAGAAAAAAGCTGTTTTTCTTTAAAACGGTTTTTTTCTGTAAAAAATACAAACTTTTTTTCTGTAAAAATGAGAGGTTTTTTTGTTTTTAAAGTGTAGCTATAACGTTTTTAGCAATATTATCCTAGCTATAACGAAAATCAATTTTTGTTTTTAGATCTTTTACAATTACATTTTACCCGATTTCTTTAATATAATCACACACATTGAAAAGAAAATTGCTGTTTTTAATGAAGTACAAGCTCCAAAATTTTTCCAAGCTTTAAAAAAATCAGTAAGCTTCAAATTTTGTGTTGAGTTTTTTTGTACAAAATTTTTTATGACATTTTAAAGTAATATTATTCCACTATCTTAATTTAATGAAGTTAGATCAATATTTTGTTATGTTGTTTAATGAAACGTTTAAATGGATTCCATTATGAGGTAGTCGTTCCCTGCACAGTTTATAGAAAAGGGAAAGGATGCATTCTCACAATCTTTTGACTTTTAAGTCTCTGAATAATAATTTTAATTATATTTAAGGAATGCAGTATGCTCCTTTTGATATAAAACACATGAGAACGTGAATTTCAAAACTTGCCTTATCCAGAAAATCAAATTTTGGGAAATGGCGAAAAACCTCTGACTGCGTCCATCGGTTTTCATTGTAAACCAAGATTTTACAGTGCCAGAAATACACAATAAAACTAGTTTATTTTTGCAGTTTGTAGTGTTTTTTCAATGCAGGTTTTTCATTAGAACAAATTGATAGAGAAAACTCGATTTTTCTAATTTTGAATAAGACGAGTTTTGAAACTCATGTCCTCACATATCCCTTTAAGCTAGGGATGCACAACCTGTGGCCCGCCATGGGCTAACGTGTGGCTCGCGAATACCGTCAATTTATAACTGGAAAAATTGCAATGTTTGTCCATAAGTCGCAGAAAAAAATCGTGAATTTCGTGAATTTGCCGCAGGAAAATTGAAAATATCGCCAGTCAGTTAAGAATCGCGAATTTCGTTGATGGGGAGCGGAAAAATCGGAAATTTTGTCAATGAGGCGCGAAAAAACTGCAAATTTCGTTGATCGGGCACGGAAAATTCGTCATTTTTATTGCTGAAAAAGCGTCCGTTTCATCTGTTTATCGCGGGGGGGAAAAAATGCGAATTTCGTTGATCTGGCGCGGAAAAATTGCAAATTTCATCGATCGGCCGTGGAATAATCGCAAATTTCGTCGATCGAGTACAGGAAAATTGTAAGTTTTGTTGATCGGGCTCCGAAAAATCGCGAATTTTGCTGATCGGGCTCCAAAAACTCTCAAATTTTGTTGGTCGGGTACGGAAAATCGCGAATTTTGACGATGATGCGCTGAAAAATTGAAAACTTCGTTGATCGGCTGCGGTGCAATCGTGGTTTCGTCAGTTTATTGCGAGAAAAAATCGTTTTCGATAATTTGCTGTCGGAAAAAAAAAATGCAAATTTCGTCAGAATAGTTAAAAATCGCGAATTTTGTTTATCGGGCACGGAAAAATCGCGAATTTCGTTGGGCGAGCACGCAAATATCTCGAATTTTGTTGATTACGTGCGGAAAAATATTAAATTTTGTCGATCGGGAGCGGAAAAATCACGAAATTTGTCGATCAGGTGTGGAAAAATCGCGAATTTTTTTGATATACTTCGGAAAAATAGCGAATTTTGTCGATCGGACGCGGTAAAAACTCAAATTTCGTTGATCGGACGCGGTAAAAACTCAAATTTCGTTGATCGGATCCTCCCCCCTCCTCTGTTCATAAAGTTCAAATTTTTTTTCGGCACTAGCCCTTTCATGCTTATGTTTGTTTTTTAGCACATTTAAGAAAACAAAATTTACTCTCGCGAATCAAGTCAATGAATATTATCACTTCTTGAAAAAAAGCTACTCCTCTTGAAGAAAGTTTCTTACTATATCTGTTATATACACAAACGTAAACACTGTTGATATATCCTAACAACTGAATTGGATATGTTTACTGGGTAGGGGAATGTAGAGGGGTAACCCCCCCCCCCCCTCTGAAACCATATTTTTTTCTCATTATAGGCCACAGATCACCTCCTAGGAATAGAATTCTCTGCGTGTTACTGATGTGGCCCTCGACAACCCAGACATTTTTGTAAGTTGCCCTTCTCTTAAAAAGGTTGTGCACCCCTACTTTAAGCCCTGACCCGCACAATTGTGCGGGTGATACTAAAGTAAAAGAGAATGACTATTTACTGTTTTTGTGAGATTTAAAACCAAATCTGAACATTTATATGAGTTAATTGGCTTCAGATGTTTTGATAAGACACAACTAGGGGGCATCAACTACAATACAGGGTTAGATTTTCTGTTTTTAAAAAGACTATATCATCTGACAGCAATAGACAAAAAGTATGTACTGTCGTAATTTATTCTAAATATGATTTTTAGTGTTTGCTTAGATTTAATTTTTCTTTTCATATACTTTATTCATGATTTTAATTGATTTTGTCTTTGATAAATTTAATTAGGCTTTACTAAAGTTGAAAAACAAATGATCCACACAATTGTGAGAGTCTGGCATTTACCATTTCTAAAATAGATACAATTCCCTATATATAAAATTTTTATTTAAGTGATTTTTTTAAACTTATGTTTTTAGCAATTTATTTTTTATTAATTACATTTCTAAAGCGGATTAATTTTAAATTAATAGGTTTGTACTATTCATGATTTCTATTTAAAATTGATAGTATTAGGTATATAATATGCACATGTAACGAACGGTATGTTTCTACTCTGAGTTATAGATGTCATACATGATTTATAAGTTTTATATGAGTTATATGCATACCTCGAGATTGATTTTTAAGTTTGATAAATTTATTCCATTTTGTCGACACAGCAAGCAAACCACCAGGAATAAATAATAAATTATGGAATGTTCAGCAAATGCTCGACAGATTCCGTAGTATCTGCTTGAATTTACCAGGAAATCAGGGAAAAATTTCCATAGACGAGCAGACGATTCTTTTTTTTAGGACGTGCCTTAATAAAGATGTATATAAAAAACAAACCACATTCTGTTGTAACAGCATCATCTGGGATAGTTTTAAATTTTGTAGTATACTACCAGTGGGAAAGTACAGACCTGGCCCATAAGGATCTAGGCTCAGGACCTGCTGTAGTCCTTACTCTGGTTCAGACCTAGTTTTATGTACTTCGATCGGTATTTCAACAAAATACCGCTGGTGGAAAAAGTAAAAAAGGAAATTTGAAGGATCAGGCACAATCCAAACGGAGTGAAGGGCATACCATTTGTCAACGGCTCTTAAGAGGGGTGCGAGCATTGAGCACGTCTCAGAAAATGAAATTGTAGTGGTCTGTCCAAAAACAAAAATTGTTTCAAACATTTTCATTGTGGTTGATGAAAATTATCAATAAACAACAACTTTTTTTGCTTAAACTTTTATTTTTAGATATTTGCACACATAATCCCAAACTACACAATTGTGCAGATTTAGCCCAAAAACGGCTGCATTAAGGCCGAACCCGCACAACTGTGTGGGTCCTTCCTTGGCATAACATGACATCGGTATTTTTTATTTTTCTATCCTATCGATAAGGGGAAAACTCCCAAACTTTCAATGTCTACCAAACAAACTCCCGGTCTTAAACAGATATACATGGGAAAACTACAGAAATAAATATTATTCAAGTTATAAACAAAAACTAAGAATTCTTTTAATATGCAACAGCGTCAAATTTTTTTCAAAAAACTTCACCAATGAAATCTTGTTCATTTTACTACATTTTCCATGTTTCCTTACGATAAATTTTAGACATTTTAAGGCAAAATATCTAAGCTATCTTTATTTAATAAGTATAGACCGTCATTTTGTTATATTGTTTAACGAAATGCTCAAATGAATTTCATTATATATAATTGTCTCCTCCAAGAATTCATCCAGAAAGTCAATTAAAAATGTGCAATATTTTATATAAAACACATATTCAAGGAAAGGCTGAGCAATAGTATTGAAGTTACAAACGAAAACTGAGACTTTTTTAAAATGAAACATCGTCAAAAAAACTTCTTCACTTTTTTTTTTGGGGGGGGGGGAGGGGGCTACATTCTTCCTGTTTTCTGATAAAAACTTTCAGATATTTTAAATTATATTATCCAAGATACCTACATTTAATCAAGTTCAACCCTCAATTTATTATGTTGTTTAATGAAACGTATAAATGAATCCCATTATTGTATTATAATTGTTCCCTACAAGATTCATTGAAAAAAAAAAAATTACAAAATTCTCCATTTCTTATGAAACATACATTAAAGAGAAAACTTGTTTTTATGCAACGACGTCAAAAAATTTCAAAATCTTCATCAATCAAATTTCATTTCAAGATCTTTTACTGCATCTCCCACGTTTCGTTACGAAAACTTTGCAACATTTTTAAAACAGTATTATTCTAGATATCTTCATTTAATCAATTTAGACCATCGTTTTATTATGTTGTTTAATGAAATATTTAAATGAATTCCATTATGAAATAACCGTCTCCTTCAAGATTCATTCAAAAAAGAAAATGAAAAATGTGCAATATGCTCCATTTGATATAAAACATACATCTAAGAAAAAAAACGAAAAAAAATTGAATAAAACACGATCTTGATTTTCTCTTCTTTCTGCTTGAACGCCCAAATTTTCACGGATATACCGTGTGCGTGAAGTAAGGGAACTGGAAAGAATGTGGTTTTTCTTTCAGGCCTGTAACCCATAGCAACCAGATAATGAATCCGAAGGACTCATCTATCAAACGCGGAGCCCCAGCAAGTATAGCACATAGACAACCAACCACCAAACCACCTTTTCTTATTATCGCTGAATAAAAGCGTAGTTGAAAATCTTCAGGCGTCTTGCAAGCTATGTAATAAGTAGGGAGAAGATAGAAATATGGAATGGAAGTTTTTTTGCAGAGACAACAGAAAATAAAGCTTTCAAACATATTAACTCTCGAAAGAGATTTTTGCTGCAGGTTTGGTTTAAGTAAGTACATACACAATAGATAGAAATATTTTTACTTTGAAAATATTTGATTTCTCTTTAGAAAATACAGATAAATTTAGACGTTAAGGTACATAGTTGTATTATAAAATACAGAAGGGAAATTGTCAGTTGTTTTCGGCTTAATAGATTTTTTGGAAAGTATTTGCAAAATCGTGAAAACAAAGATGGATAATGTTTAAACAATAGATATGAGCAAACTCGAAAAATTAATAAAATAATAAAAATAAATATGGGGTGCTCCAGATTGATTATGTAGTACAGTGTAACCTCTGAATAACGGTTACCCGTGGGACAAGTACAAAGTGACCGCTCTTCAGAGGTGGTTGTTATTCAGTGGTTTCATGTAAAAAAATCAAAATTAGATAAATTTAAATAGAAATACACAGTCATTTTAATTAATCCTCATTTTTTAATACATTAAAAGAATGATTGATTTGCAGTTGCTTTGTTCTTTTTGCTGCAAATATCTTTCTCCAAAGAAATAACAATACGAGTTGTTTTGCTATACAACTCATCATCATTATTATTTATTGCAGAATTTTGGATTTCACGAAGGTTCTTCAAATCTTGTATATGTGTTAATGCTGGAAATTTTGGGTGATTCTATAATCTCTACGATTTCCTCTTCCTCATCACTTTTATCTTCCTCTCTCTTACATTCCACCCTTTGCTGTGTGGAATCAAATGTGGGCAGTAACTGCCAAATCTTTATCTGGGTATACAAATTCGCTGGCCTTCATGTTAGTTATGCCTGCAGTTCTATAAGAATAGTATCTACATATGCCCCATCAATATTAATATATTCATTTTCTGTTTGTTGGCATTTGAAGTAATTTTTGTTTGATCTGCTTCATATTTCGGTTTGATAATACTAAATATGAAATTACACTAGGAGCTGCAAATTTTTTTGTCTAGTGATTTTTAGGCGGCCGTTGTTCAGAATTCCTTATTTAGAGGTTCGTACTAATGTTAATGCTATCGAACGTGTTTGGTTCCATCAACATGTGGCCTGTGTTCGGAGGTTGTCGTTGTTTAGAGGATACCGTTCAAGGAGGTTTCGCTGTATTCCTATTTTTATTGAGTCTATTTGAAATGTGAATAGAAAACAGATGAGATAGAAAACCAACACAAATTTAGAAGTTACGGTACATTATAAAATACAGAAAAAGAGAAGGATCAATTGGATTTTTGGTTAATTAGACTTTTTGAAAAGCTTTCGCATGAAACAAATAATGGATATATTTTTTAAATAGACTTTAAGCACTGGATCCGGGTTGACGCTAAAATTCGCCTGTCGGCGATATTTACGGTTGCACACACTGGCACTCAGAACACCAAAAGCTCTAGGCTGTGACGCCACGTAGACTAAGTTTATTATAGCTTATCTGCAAATTCAAACAATACATATGGAGGGTTACAAGCATATTACATAGAATACATATTTATTCATATTTTTATTTAATTCAAAATCGTTGTAAAAAACTAATGTTATTGGATTGAAAATGAAAGCAAATTTAGACGTTAGGGTGCATTTTATGAAGCTATTACAAAAGCTTGAGATACAGTAAAAAAATAAATGTAAATCAATAGTTATGAACAAACAGTAATTAAATGTGTTATTTAAACATATTAATTGCGATGTCAATATAACCAAGGATGGCACCAGAAGTTTAATATTAAAAGTTTATTAAATACAAAATCCTATTTACAAAATATTTACACTTGCCTAAAAATATAGATACTTTGATTACAATTTATCAACCACAATACTCCACCAAAACTACATATCTGATTTCTGAAAACTAAACCAATATTACCTCGCTTGCCTTCCCGCATTCTACACATCCGACAAAACCCACCACTACTACTGCCGGTCTCCCCTCTTCACTTCAACTCACTTACCGTTGGGGGGACAGTCTCTTCACTTCACTTTACTTTGGAGGTTAAAAAGAAGGTTAGTTGCATGACATTAATTTAAAAAATTTTATTAATATCGTTTTGCATTGATTTTTTTTTTTTTTTTTTAGTAAATCTCAAAATTTTCCCAGATAACGCAGATTGTTGTCTCATCGTTTGTAGTTTGTGGAAATCGTTAGGAAAAAATAGGATTGGGAATTGGTTGGAGACTGGTAGGTACAGACATCTCTAATTTGGAGTACACTGACCAGGATTCAGATAGGCTAATATTTGGACCAACGTTGGGAATTGGTTGGCAAATGGTTGGATGGTCAATGGTGCGACAAGGCGGAAATCTCTTACTGTGAGCCAACGTGAGACACCAACGTTGGCCCAACTAATATGTGCTACTTAGGTTGCCACAGTCAAAATATAGATGAAAGAAAATGCCACTTGCTGCTTCCTCATTAGCTTTTTTGAAGAGCACTAAATAAATCATAAATGTGATATAAACAAAGAATGAACGAAGTTTTAAATTGTGACTTATGTATATTATTGTAACAAGTAATAAATATTATTTATTCATATTTTTACAAAACATAACACTTATTCTTAATGTGTGTTAACTTTAGCTTGTGTTGATTAAATATACACCCTGCATCAATGGGATTTGTTCATTTACCTATGCTGACCGCCATTTTGTAATTTCTATTTTGAAATAACGTGTACATTTAAAAATAAATTTAAAAACAAAAAAGTAAAATAACAATTGAAATTAAAGTTATTATCGTTACTACTGGTATTTGTTTCAAGAACTTTACTGAATAAAAGGTATAAAAATTCATAAACCTTAGAGTGTCCCCTTTATCCTTCCTTCCCCTTTAAATTTTAAAACTATAGCTTATGCTGAAATGAAAAATAAAGCTCAAACTGTCAAAAAAAGATTTTGCGATAGGTTTAAGTAACTACGAATATATAATAGACAGAAATATTTGATTTTTCTTCAGAGAATAAAGATAAATTAGACGCTAGGGTACAAATATGAAAAAGTATCAGTTGTTATTTCTGTTTATTACATTTTTTGGGAAGCTTTTACAAAATCATGAAAGTAATATAAAACAGGCGATAGATAAAATTTCGAGCTGTAATTTATGAGCAAGTCCAAGCAAGAAATAAGGGCAACTGTCCTAAAAATGACATGCCCTAAGACATAAATGATTTTATTCATATTCATACAAATGTTTTCTCATGACCTTTACTTTTTAGAAACTAATTTTAAAAAGTATGCAAAATGCAATGATGCCTTCTAAAAAGTAACAAATAAAGTCACAGCCCCATAACAACGATTTATATAAAATGCTGTGTCATTTTCTTTACACTGGTGTCCTAAAATGACACATCCATATGTTACTATTAATTGTACTTGCCTACATCACAAATACATCTTTTGCACACCAAGAAACACCGGCACATTCACTATGTGACCACTTTGAACATGTAACACATTTTATCCATTTTTCATCCAGTTTTTGAGTGATTGAATAAATCATTGCAATAAAGACATGCCACCATCACCTGCAGAGAGATCCATGTCTTTGTCGACATCATTGGGTCGATCTAAGAGAATTTTCTTCTTAGCCTGTTGCGATGCACGTCTTGATTGTGAATTATGTTTCTCAGCAGCTTTTACCTTCGCTTTGGCAATATTAGGACTGCTAGTCAGATTAGTGCACTTTTTCACTTCCTCTTTTTAGAGGATGATCTAACATGAGGTGCACTGCACAATAGGGTGGAGCGAAAAAAATTAATTTTTTAAAATCAAAAACGTGTAGGTGCCAAAAGTTGCCTTTATACTAGTACATCAACTGCGTGCAATTTTATCGCTAAAAAAAATACCTTGAGTCTGCGCTTTTGGTCCAAATGACGAAATTTTGGGCAAAATTTGACATTTTTTCAAAAAAATTAAAAAATTCCTATAGACATGGTTATTATTTAAATGCGTTATTTAAACCTTTATTATTAATGACTTAACATATTTAAACGATAAAACGACATCTTTACTCTGTATAACTGGAGAAAATTGAACAACTTTTGGTAAAAAAAAAGGCGTTGTCACTCTGTTGTGCCATTCAACTAATTGCTGTTTATAATATAGCTCTTAGTTGTTTTCAAAACTACCCAGGAGGTACCACGTGGAGGTGGCTGCATTTCATATCATAACAGTGTATAGCTCGACCACCCTGCCGTCTGAGCACAATGTTTTATTTATAAATTGAATTGTGATTTTTTTTTTTATAAAAGACTGGCATAAGTTTTCTATGTATCAACCTAGTCCATCTCTTCTTTATATCCACAGACGTTGGATGCTGCTGCTGTGACACTCCTTTGCATATATTTCTACTGCTTGTGTATAAGGCAAACAGAGTAATGCAGTGGAATTAATGGAATCTATTCAGCCGTCTATTATCTTCACCAAAATTGCATCCAGTTAATGCATAGTGATTGGGAGTTCTGTTACTACAACATTCTTCAACATTTAGGTATTTCATCTTTGAGTATTACATCCCTTACTCTACCTCTTCCTTTGTTTATATGCTGAGAAGCTTGTTGTTTAATGTGATGGTAATCGTCAAAGAGCATTGCAATTAGAATTTGCTCTCGATGTGCAAAGCAACCATTGTCGTAAATATTTTCTTTAGTATTTGTTTTATGCAGTTTTCTGTGATTTTTAGTAGCCGAGTAATTTCCCATAAGTTTTTAGGCCCATTTTTTAGAGGTGGATTACATTTGGTGTAAACCATCCTGCGGCATAAACTTGGATTACATGCTTTGTGAGTGAAGCTACAGACTCTGATGGTCTATCAGTGCTTATATAAAGGCAAAAATTTTTATTCGCCTTTGTGAGCCATCTTGCGTAGGACAAGCTTCTTGGGTTCCTATTCGCTAGTTCTTCTAAGCAATATCTTGATGCTTTGCAAATGTGCTTTGCAAATGTCTAGCAGGTATTTCTGGTCTGTGCTGAGTACCCTTTTCTCGATTTCAGGAAATAATATTTCAAAATTACTCTCTGTTGCTTCAAAAATTTAAATAAGAAGGGAATGGCACGTGGACAAAGATTTTCCTATTGGTCTGGCGAATACCTGTGGGTTAGAATCTAATTTTTGCCAACGATCTTGTGTAATATATGATGTAGCGTAAATTCACTGGTCTTGGAGGTGGCATATGATCCATTGTAATGGTTCATTCTAAACATGGATGGCAACGAAGAACATAATTCTCCGCCTTTAAATGAGCACCGACTGCCCATCAGAGTCTCTACGTTCACTCTAAAAGTACAATGTAATCCAAGTTTGGCACCAGGATGGTTTACCATCAATCCACATCTAAAGAATTGATCTAAAAACTCATGAGAAATTACTCGGCTACTAAACAACACATAAAACGGAATAAAACAAAGAATAGAAAAAAGTTATTTAGGACAATGGTTGCTTTGCATACGCAGAGGAAATTCTGATTTCAATGCTCTCTGACGATCGCCATCACATTAAACAGCTAGCTTCTCAGCACATAATAGTTGAAAGATGATGACAAATGATGGAATACGCAAATCTGAAATATCTACAATCAACTCTGAAGCGGATAATTATATAAATTAATTAATTGGAATATTGTTGTGGTAACAGAACCCCTAATCAATGTGCATTTATCGGGTGCAATCTTGGTGAAGATAATAGACGGCTGAATACATTACATGAATATCATCCCCACTGCATTACATTGTTTGCCTTCTCTTACACATGCAGTAGAAAAATACGTGAAGGAGACCACAACAGCAGCATCCAAAGTCTGTGGATAAAAAGAAGAGATGGACTAGGTTGATACATAGAAAACTTATGCCGGTCTTTGATAAAAAATCACAATTCAATGTATAAATAAAACATTGTGTTCAGATGGTAGCGTGGTCGAGCTAGATATCCTGGGTAGTTTTGAAAGCAACTAGATAAGAGCTGTATTCTAAACAACAATTCGTTGAATGACACAAAGTGGCAACGCCTTTTTTTACCGAAAGTTGTCGGTTTTGCTACAGAATACAGAAGTTACAGTTATTCTAGTTATACAGAACAAAGATATCGCTTTATCGTTTAAATATTTTAAGTCATTAATAATAAAGGTTTTTAAACAGCACTTTTAAATAATAACCATCTCTATAGGAATTATTTTATTTTTTTGAAAAAATGTCAAATTTTACCCAAAATTTCGACTTTTGGACCAAAAGCGCAGACTTAAGGCATTTTCTTTTCAGTTGTAAAATTGCACGCAGTTGATGTACTAGTAAAAAGGCAACTTTTGGCACCTACCCGTTTTTGATTAAACAAAATTAATTTTTTTCGCTCCACCCTACTGCACAATGAAGCGGAGGCAGATAGAGTGGTATGATAAACGAAGATGATGAAGTTGAAGATGCTGCCTGTTGAAAAGATACATACATCTTCGAGTATCAGAAACAGATGTTGTCGACTTTGTTGTTGGAGGAAGTGACATTGAAGCTGTGAAAATTTACGGATTAGGTCCAGATATATTGTTATCTATAGAGCTTGTGTTTATGTCGTTGCTTTCGTTATTTTCCAGTGGGTGGAATTTCTGTCGCAACTGAAATACAGAAAACAGAATCGCGAAAGATGTCTGGGTTCACGGGATAGATTCCGTTTTTCAGAAACCAGCATGTCATTTTACCTACAATCACCATATTGTATACACACAGGCATTATTACAGATCACATCCGTTTATAAATTTTCGCATATACAGAAAATAATCTGGAAAGAAATAAGTCGTCATCTTATGCTTTAGATATATAATCACTGAAATGAAACAGACATGAATTAGCACCAAAAAATAGTTCCAAGCAAGGCCGAAACTAAGGCGGGGGGCAGAGGGGGCATGTGCCCCGGGCGCCAGAGCCAAGGGGCGCCAAGTGGAAGATCATAACTTTGGAATCGATCATTTTCTTCTGATGGACTGATGGCTTTCATTATTAGGAAACAGCCAAAAAATGGCCATAATTTTTCTTTCCCATTCTGACCAGAAAATCAGATTCAAACTTTTCACGACTGCTCTTTCATCTTCACCTAACACTTCATTTATAATGGCTGTTTCATAATAATGAAATTCATCAGTTCATCAAAAGAAAATAACTCGGTTAAAGCGGAAACTCGGTTAAGTGGGACTCTGATAATCGGAACTCTACTGTATAAGCAAACACTGTAAATAGCCGGTTGCGAATTCTTTTATGTGAACGAACTATAATTGCAACAAACGTCCCATTCAATTTACGTAGTTCAGTATTACATATTTTATGATTACACATTTTAAATTTTAAAATAATTCGGCCATTAAAAAATTAGTAAAATTTTCTTTGTAAATATACTTTGAGGAAGAAAGGGGGAGGGGGGGGGGGGCGCCAAAATTCATGTTTGCCCCGGGCGCAAAAAAGGCTAGTTTCGGCCCTGATTCCAAGAAATTTCTGACGAATGTGTACACAATTTCTTTGTAAATAATAAAAATTGCAAACTTGAAACTTAGTCATTAATCGTTGTTGAGCGGTTCCACAACATAACCGTTTATGGTTAAGTGCTGTCCTCTAACGACATTATTAATAAAACATAAGGTATATCATTTTACCTAAGTATGTCATTTTGGGACAGTTTCCTCTAAATGTATGTGTGTGAGAGAGAAAGAGACTAAATGTCACACACACTGAAAACTAACTTTTTCTTTAAAAGCATCTGATTTTTCTCAAAACAAAGATAATTTAGATTTAAAGTACATTTGAAAAAATTGGTGAGTTCTAGAAAAGAAGAAGTTGTATTACTTTCCATTTATTTTCAGAAATGCTTTTATTCAAGCTATAAAAACAGCATAAAATACAGAAAAGCTAAATTTTTAGAGCATAAGTTCGTCTTAAGAAGTAAAAATAAATAAGAATTCCGAACAAAGAAAGAAACAATGTAAAGTGTTTTTAGTGCTGATACACTGATAATTTACAACATGTATCACAAAAAAGACTACAAAAATCTACTTCTGCAGGTATTCAGATAACGAGATTAACGCACTTATTCTCCATAAAAGTGTAACCATGGGCAACCAGATAAGCAGACTTATTTTGAAGATTTGCCAATTTGGAGCACACAATTTTATCATTAAATATTAACACAGAAAAACATTTCCAAATGAATTCAGCTTTTAGAGATTTTTGTAACTATGTCAATGAAAAAAGAAATGAGATATGTAATTAATAAATTATTAAATAAATAAGCTGGAAGAATTTTATTTACATCTTTGTACATTTACGTCTTTGTATAGCAAAATAGCTCTTATAATCCAAAAAAAAAAATAATAATAATTTCTCATAATATTTTGCGATGAATTTAATAAATACAATTAATTCAAAAACATCTTTTTAAGCGTTAAATTTTTTTTAAAGAAACACTTTGAAAAAATAGAAAACTTTGAAAATAGTTTCTATACAGGAAATCAAAACGTGTAAGAACAGCACTACCGTCATTTTTACTCAAGGGAAAAAAGCGAAATATTTCGAGTGTTATTTGGGAGATTTACTATCTTTGGCTTAAATATATATATTTTGTTTCTAGAACTAGAATAAATATATCAAATCGAGGGTTTACACTATATTTATTGAAGTTTAGACAAGTTCCATGAATTTCTTCAATTGCATGCAATTGGGCAATTCCAAGCCAATGACACCATTTTTAGTATTTCATTTTTTACATCAAATAGGTAATACACATACTGTCTGATAGCATTAAACCTATATTTTTTTATATTTGTAATCTATACTAATATTATAAAGAGGTAAAAATTGTTTATTTGTAGGAGGTAAGCTCTGGAAC
The DNA here is from genome assembly GCA_963932465.1 of Maratus speciosus. Taxonomy (NCBI): domain Eukaryota; kingdom Metazoa; phylum Arthropoda; class Arachnida; order Araneae; family Salticidae; genus Maratus; species Maratus speciosus. The sequence goes on along the minus strand of OZ010799.1, from coordinate 111,723,708 downwards.
TACCGAACCGATTCCAAAAGTAATGATATCAAAATGATGGTGTTAGTCCAACTTAGAACATAGGCTATATCTTATGTCCATGCCACTGGCCAAAAGGGTGTGCAGAGCAAAAAACGTTCTAAAAATGCGATTTTTGTGTTTCTGAAGTGCCAAAAAACATGAAATTTGGAATGGTAGTTACTTATAAGATACCAATGATCTCTAAGAACATTTCTTTAAAAAAGCGAAATTAAAGGGGTGAAAATGCGCGAACAACTTTCTAAAAAACGTTCGAAATGGCGATTTTTACGCAATTTCAGGAAGTACCAAACCGATTTTTAAAAAAATTGTGTCAAAATGATGGTGACAACCTTTGCTTCAATATAGGCTACATTTTATGTCGGTACCACTACCTCTAAAGAGGGTGCAGGAGCAAAAAAACGTTCGACAACGTGATTTTTGTGTTACTGAAGGCCCCAGATACATGGAATTTGGCATGGTAGTTACTTATTGGATATAAATGATCTCTAAGAACATTTCTTAAAAAATTCGAAATTTAAAAAGGGTGAAAATGCGCAAAAAAGCGTTCTGAAAAACGTTCTAAATGGCGATTTTTACGCAATCTCAAGTAGTACGAAACCGATTTAAAAAATAATGGTGTCAAAATGATGGTGACAACCCTTGCTCAACATAGGCTACATTTTATGTCGTATGCCACTACCCCTAAAGGGGGTGCAGGAAAAAAAGAAACGTTCGAAATTTCGATTTTTGCGTTGCTAAAGGCCACAGATACATAGAATTTGGCTTGGTAGTTACTTATTAGATATAAATGATCTCTAAGAACATTTCTTAAAAAATTCGAAATTTAAAAAGGGGTGAAAATTCACAAAAAGCGTTCTAAAAAACGTTCTAAATAGTAGTTTCTACATAATCTCAAGAAATACCAAACCGATTTAAAAAATATTGGTGTCAAAATGATGGTGACGACGCTTGCTCCAAGATAGGCTCTATTTCATGTCGGTGTCACTACCACCTAAGGGTTGCAGAGCCCCACCAGTGGCTGAGAGGTTCTGCTCTCGAAGCTGGTAGACGGGAGGTGCTGGGTTCGAAACAATCGCGCCCGTAGGCCTAATCGTTCAGAGTTTTCGTGGTTTTCTTCGAGCCATGGATTTCCATGCCTGAATACGCGTTAGGTCCCCTTAGAAAGACCCCCCACGAAGGGCACTCCCCCCCTGGTCCTATATCCCTCGTGCAGATAATTGGCCGTCAAAAATCAACCAACCAACCTAAGGGTTGCAGAAGCAAAAAACGTTCTAAATTGCGGTTTTTGTGTTACTGAAGGTCCTAGAATCCTGAAATTAGGCAGGGCTGTTAATTATAAGATACAAATGATCTCAAAGAACATTTCCTAAAAAATCGAAATTTAAAAGGGGTGAAAATGAGCGAAAAGCGTTCTAAAATCTTTCTAAATTGCAATTTCTACGATATCTCAGGAAGTGCCGAACTGATTTAAAAAATAATGGTGTGAAAACGATGGTGATAGCCCTCCCTCCTACATAGGCTATATTTCATGTTGGTGCCACTACCCCAAAGGGGGCGAAAGAGCAAAAAACATTTTTTTTTTTTTTTTTTTTTTTTTTTTTTTTTTTTTGTACTGCAAGGGCTAGCAACTTGAAACTAGGCATGGTAGTTACTTATAAGATATAAATGATCTCTAAGAACATTTCCTAAATAATTCGAAATTTAAAAGAGGTGAAAATGGACGAAAAACGTTCTAAAAAAGTTATAAATTTCGATTTCTACGCAATCTCAGAAAGTACCCAACAGATTTTAAAAGTGTATGGTTGGAAATAGATGACTACAGCTCTTGCTCCAATATAGGGTCTATTTCATGTCGGCGTCACTACCACCTTGCGGTTTCATTTTAAAAAACGTTCTAAATTGTCATTTTTGTGATACTAAAGGGGCTAGCAACTTGAAATTTGGCATAGTAATTACTTATGAGATGTAAATGCTCTCTGAGAAGAGTTCCTTAAAATTTTTTAATTTAAAAGGGGTGGAAATGAAAGAAAAGCGTTCTTAAAAAAAAGTTAAAAAAAAGCGATTTCTACGCAATCTCAGGAAATATATACCGATTTCAGAAGTAATGATTTCAAATTGATGGTGACAGTCCCCGCTGCAACATAGCCTATATTTTACGTTGTTGTCACTACCACATGGGGGTTACAGGAGCAAACAATGTTCTAAATTGCGTTTTTTCTGTTACTGAGGGGAACTAACATTTTAAATTTGGAATGGTAATTACTTCAAAGATGCAAATGCTTTCTAAGAATTGTCGAAAGAAAATTCCAAATTTAAAAGATGAAGTGAGCGAAAATTTTTATATAAACGTTCTAAATTGCGATTTTTATGCAATCATATGAAATACGAAACTGATTTCAAACATAATGGTTGCAAATTGATGGTGATAAAACCTGCTCAAACATAAGCTGTATTTTATGTCGAGGGTTGCAGGAGCAAAAAAATTTCTAAATTGCGATTTCTGCGGTACTGAAGAGGCTAGAAACTTTAAATATAGCACGGCAGTTACTTATAAAATATAAATGCCCTCTAAGAACAGTCGAAAATAAATTCGAAATTAAAAAGGGGTGAAGCGAAGGGAAGGAGCGAAAATCATTCTAAAAGCGTCCTAAATTACGATTTCTATGGAATCTCAGGAAATAATAAACCGATTACAGAAGTTATTGGTTGCGAATCAAGAATGATAGTCCCTGATCCTATACAGGCTATATTTTATGCCGGTTTCGCTACCACTTGGGCCTGCTGCAGGAATTCACTGCAGGAACAACAAGAAAACCTTTAAAAACATCTAAATTCTGTTTTCTATAGAATATTAGGAAATACCAACCGATTTCAATGTTAATGGTGGCAAATTAATGGTGAGAGTCTCTGTTTCAATATTTTTCGAGACATTCTATTTCAACTCTGGGCCGGCATTTTATGTTGGTGCCACTAACACCAGAAAGGTGGTCGACTGTTGTTAGACAAGAAGCTTAGAATTTGACATGATGGTTAATTTTAAGATGTAAATGTGTTAAGATGGTTTCTAAAAAATTCAAACCTTGAAATGAATACTAAAATAAGCATATGAAATGAGCATAAAAGTCTCAAAATACTTTCTAAATTATCATTTAATTGGAATTAGTTTTAGTTCTTATTAATTAAAATCTCATTTCTGTGTATTGCACTTTTATAATGAAGTTCAGTCAAACTGTGGCTTAATTTGAAATTTTTGAATTATTTCAAAAAGTGTTCTTCTAATAAAAAATAGTCATGCAAATATCACTTCGCATATTTCAACCATTACGCGAGCAAAGCCGCGGGGTTTGCTAGTATATTTTATAAAAGGTTGAATAGACAGAATCATTAAAATCAATTACAAACAGCATAGCTTCATTTTATGTGCTTATTTGTTTGTCTGTTACATATTAGATGTTGGTCTGTTACAGGTAAGATTACATATTTTTCATAACTCTATTGTGGCAACAGTCAAATTTTGTGGAAGTCTAATGTTTCTGAACTGCCTCTGAATAAAAATACATTTTTGTTATAATAAATTGTATGTTATTTTATATATAATATAGATAAACATTAAGGTGTCCGAAAAGAATGGGTAATTCCTGCTTGTCTGTTACAAGACCACCATTTTAATCATAATTATTCACATTAAATAATTAATTCATAATAACTATATTAATTTATCTTATAATCTCATAAACTAATTGTAGCCATCTTTTAATTACCTGATTATTATTTTTTAAATAAGTCATTTTTTCCTCTATGACTGTTAGTCTGTTACAATGAAATATTCCAATTGGAACTTAGATTCATATGGCAGAGAGCATGTGATTTTTCAAGCGACTTTCGTCTGAGACCGATTTTTGAGTTAGATACCGAAAGATTGTGATAGTCTCTGAAGTTATAACGGCGTTTATTCTAAAACGTTCATAATTAACAGAATGGCAGCTATTTTTTTAAGGATATTTTTTAAGGTTTATTTTTAACTTTAATACCTTATAAAAAGTAGCGGATCCAACATGGGATTCCTAAATAACAGAAACTAGATAATTTTTTTTTTCTTTTTTGAAAACTCCAATAGGCTATTTACATTATATATTTTTGGACTGACCAACAATAACCCACCAAAAAGCATTTTGATATGGAAAATAGCAATAATGTATTCAAACACAGTTTTGAAATTTATTAAAGTAAGGATCGACGGAAACTGAAACCGAATTTCGGTAATCTTATTTTTGGACGAAAACAAAAACGAAAATGTCCAAAATTTTTTTCTAAATAGTTAATACATACATAAATATACATGATTATTAATTAATTATACGTGTGGCTCAAGTTCGCCCTCTGTAACCTCTGACCAAAACTTTTCCTTAATAAAATAAAATGTAATTAAGTCATCACACAAAGATTGCCTAATTATACGAATTTCATCTAATTAAAAAAACGTTTTAGGTATATACATACCTCGATTCATCTTTTATAATTATTTCTGTAAATGATCATCTGTTATACTACAATATACTACTGTTACACTACTCTGATATAATATACTCAAAGAGTTTTCGAAACACATCTGCGGTTTCAAACTAAAAAATTTCAATTACTGTTAATTCTGCAGCTTTTAATGAGCACGTGAAAAACGTCTTCAAAGCTGAGTCGTATATGCATTTCTTGCTTTTTAATTTGCACTCACGTCTTGAGCCAGTCATGACTGACAATTATAAACAATGAAGTTCATAGCAATAAATAGAGTCTCATTTGAGCAGATACAGCTAAAATTAATGGGTAAAGTTGAAAATTTCCGAAGGAAGAAAAGAGATTTTTGGAATACAGATAGTTTCGGCCCGGATTTTAGGCAGCCCTTTCGCCGAAACTCAGATTTTGGACGGAAAACCGAAAACAAATTTTCGGTCGATCTCTAATTAAAAGCACTACTTTCGTACTAGCTGCATGTCAGGAGTAAATAACCGAAGAAATCGTCAAAGATTTCGCTAGTTAGAGCAGCCTTTTTAATTTCTATAATTTCAGTGGTTTAAGGGCAGTTTCAGTGGTTTTAATTAAACATTTGTTAAATATGTTTTAATTATATTATTTATTTATTGATGAAGTGGGTAATTTTGTTATGGAATATTAAACTGAAACATTTTGTTACTATTGAATTATTTATATTCCTTTAAGTACAAACGAGTTAATTTTTCGTAAACGGACTGTACGCGTTAGAGATAAATTTAAAAATCAAAAAATTATGCTTGAAAAATATTTTATAACCAATAACATATCAATAATTTGCTTTATCACCAATAAGATATCAGTAATTTGCGATACAGCTAGGAAATAAACTGCATTTGAAAAGAACATTTCTTACCTATTCGAGGATGTAAAAATGTAAATTGTGCGATGTTTAGAAATTAAAAAAATTGCTGTAAAAGTGAAATTTATTGGTTAGGTGTTGCCACCGTAAATATAAGTTCAGCGTTACTCACGGAAATGTTTTTGCTCTATAATACAGACATTTAATTATGAAAAAGTACATATGCATATTGTAAATATAAGCTCTATAGAATATTATAGTTTTTAAGAATCTAACTTAACAATTTGGTTTCAGATGACAGTGTCATGAGAAAGACGTCCGCCCGTTTGGAAGTGCATAGTACATGCTATTCATTATATAAAGCAAAATTTCAAATATTTCGTAATGGAAAAAAATTCATAAAGCTATATGTCTAAACTAATATAGTGCAAAAATCCTTAATTAGATATTTTTATCCTAGTTAGAGGGGGGGGGGGGGAGGAATCCACCCTTAAAAGCATGCTTTTGTACGAAATAAATCTTCTTAAAGCCAACCTAAAACCCGGCAAAAGAAAAAAAATTCTTGACCCTGAACTTAACACATTTTAAACTCGAAACCGACCAGAGCTTGCAATATTCATATCCGAACCCCGAACTGAGAGATAATCCACATTTGAATTCAGTTATGGAAAAGTGGTCAACAATTATATCTCCAATATCAATTTTATCTTTATCTGTATAAAAATTAACATATATACAATAATATTCAATACATATATTCAAATATATCGTTTTTTCATTTTTTTTTTCTTTTTAAGAATTTCTTTTGAAATGTTGGGCGAACCACAAGAATCAAAACTCAATCTGAAACTGACCAAAATCCAAAACATTTAAAGTCAACTCGACCCGAAACCGATCGGAACCCAAAACATTTAAAGTCAACTCAACCCGAAACATTTAAATTCCACTTGACCCGAAACCGATCCAAACGCGAAACATTTAAAGTCAACTCGACCCGAAACCGATCCTAACCAGAAGCATTTAAAGTCAAATCGACCCGAAATCGATCCGACCCCAAAACATTTAAAGTCAAATCGACCCGAAATCGATCCGATCCAAAACATTTAAAGTCATCTCGATCCGAACCCGAAACATTTAAAGTCAATTCCACCCAAAACCGATCCGAACCCGAAGCATTTAAAGTCAACTCGATACAAAACCGATCCGAATCCGACACATTTAAAGTCAATTCCACGCAAAACCGATCCGAACCCGAAACATTTAAAGTCAACTCGATCCAAAACCGATCCGAACTCGAAACATTTAAAGTCAACTCGATCCGAAACATTTAAAGTCAGCTCGATCCGAAACCTACGTACCCAAAGCTTTTTAAAGTCAATTCCACCAAAAACCGATCCGAACGAGAAACATTAGCCAAATCGCCCCGCACCGAAAAAGAAAAGAAAAAAAAACGTAATTCCGTCCCGGGGTCGGGTCGGGTTGGGTTTTGCTAAAATCAGGTAACCCGACTCTTTGCAGTACTATCAGAAGTATCATCAAAATAACATAAAGACAGAATATAAATTAGCGTTAATACTGTGATAATTTACAGCATTCTTTACAAAAAAAACCCTTTAAAAATAACTCCTGCAGGAACTCAGATAACGAGATCAACGCACTTATTCTCCATAAAAGAGTAACCATAGGCAACCAGATAAGCAGGTTATTTCAAAGCAGTACCAAATTTAAGAGTATTATTTTATCGTAAAATATTAATACAGGAAAACATTCCCAAATGAATACAGCTTTTAGAGATTTATAACTATGTCAACGAATGAAATGAGATTATGTAATCAGGAAATAATTAGTCTGGAGGATTCTCATTCATACATACGCGAAGTCTTATTATAGCTAAAATAGAATTTATATTCTAAAAGAATCATATTTATTGTCGAAATGTAAATGCAAGCAAGCTCGGCGATAAGCGCCGAGTTCACGTAATATATAATTTGAAGGCGCGAGTAAAAAAAGGTGTTCGGGAACAAAAATTAAATTTCGGGAAATGAAGACTTTACAATGCAATACAGTTTTATTTTATTCTTGAAAGCCCGTGTTTAAAATGACAACAGGTGATACTAAATTTACTCAGAAAAACTCGTTAAAAATTAATTTTTAAATTATTATATATATATATAAAACATTCCCAAATGAATACAGCTTTTAGAGATTTATAACTATGTCAGCGAATGAAATAAGATTATATAATCAGGAAATAATTAGTCTGGGGGATATTCATTCAAACATACATACATGCGCGAAGTCTTTTTATAGCTAAATGGAATATATATTTTAAAGAATCATTTATTGTCGAAATGTAAATGGGAGCAATAAGCGCTGAGTGCAAGTAATATTAAGCAATTAATAATTTGAAGGCTCAGGCAAAAAAAAAAAAAAAATGTGTTCGGGAACAAAGATTAAATTTCGGGAAATGGAAACTAAGACTTTTACAGTGTAATATATTTATTTTATTCTTGTTAGTACGTGTTTAAAATGCTAACAGGTGATATTAAATTCATTCAGAAAAACTCAGAAAATATTCAAATTATATATATATATATATATATATATATATATATATATATATATTTAATGTTAATGTTTCATAACTTCAAAAAAAAAAAAATAAATAAATAAATAAAAATAAATAAATAACTAGAATCTTAGTATTTTATTTTTTGATAAATTACTTCATAAAACGTTCATCCATAAACAGGGTTCGTACACATTTCTTTAAATAAAAATCAAGGACTTTTAAGGAATTTCAAGGACCAAAAGCAAAAAGTAAGGACCTATAAATTAAACTAATAAATTATAATAATCATTTTTTAATAAAGGGTTTCATTTTTGTAAATATAAAGTTTTAAACATTCAAATGGTCTTGAAGGAGGGGGGGGGGGGGAGCGTGGTCAGTGTGATGCAGTAGAAACTTAGACAAATTTAAAATAACAAATACAGCATAAGAAAAGAAAAAATAGTCGGATGTGCCAATCCCAAAACTTTCTTCTATCTGATACACGCTAATACTTCAAATTCGCTGTCAGAGTGCAAAATTAAATAATATATGCCCATCATGAGGATTCTAAATATAGGAAATTCCGTGCATTGCTAAAATCGTGCAAATTTGTAAAATGCTGCATAGCAGCGCCACCTGTTAGGTGATTTACACCAAAACCTAATCAGCAACAACTTGTGTCAACGTTTAACTGAATCCGAAGTTAGATGAAAATTCGTGCATTAGTTCTTGAGATAGAGCAATTAAAGTATATTTTGAGAAGTGTGACACGACAGCTTCTTACACTTGCCTTCATTTCACTTATTTCCAAACAAAAAAGAGTATTCACAAATAGAAACAAGTTGGAAATTGTACGTCAAACGTGGCAAATGAAGTGCTTTCGTACTATAACTAGTTTTATAAATATTCAGATCTTGGTGCAATAGATGTTGCACTCTTACTACGGAAGTAATAGGACTCCATCTTAAATAGGACGTAATCACCATGGCAACCTAAAATCAATACCTATCATGAGATATAATTGAAATTAATTACGTAGGATAGGATTTAATAGAATAAAGAAAACTTAATATAATTTTAAGTTTCGATTCGATTTTCATGAAATTTGAAATGACGCGACAAAATTTTGCAACGATTATATATATATTAAATTTCAAACCACTCAGTTGGGTGGATTTTGAGCTGTTATATGCGGACAGACGAGACGATGACTATAGGTGCTACATATTTATATAATTACGAACGCACCCTAAAAACAAAGAATGCTACTTTTTTCATTTTTTCTTATGGTTATTCTTTTATTTCCAGAAGAACAAAATTATATTCCTTTTACTTCTAAAAATTTCTTTTACTAATTCATTTATATTTTATTTATAACATATTTTTTGCATAACCGTTCCTCACATTAAAAAAAAAAAATCTTCCGTAACACTGAATTTTTTTTATAGTACTTTAAAATAAGATTAAAAAAAATAACTGGATGCTAATAATTACAAGTAAATATTTCTGAAAAAGAAAAATTATATTTTATTCATTGGTCTGTGATGGAATTTTCCATTAAAAGTTCCAGATATTAGTTACTTTAAATATTTAACATTTCTTAATAATAGTGCTGTTACTACATGGATAAAGATTTTAAGTAACAGGCAAAATAATTCTCATAATTGTTTTTTTTTTTTTTTTTTTTTTTTTTACATAGTACTAAACCTTTTTTCTTAATTTGAAGAAAATAATAAAGGTGACAGTTTTTTTTAATAAAGCATTTTCATTGTAATTACATTTTACCATTAACTTTTCTTAATTTAAAAAGCCTGAAAGCGTGTTTTACATTACAAAAGTCATTTGAATAAATACACATTTTTTTATACTTTAAAAGAAAAGAAAATATCAAAATTCATTATTTGTTTAAATCTAAGTGGATTAGGTTTTTAATTAAGCCAGTAATTGAAGACAACAAAAAAAGAGGTGTGATAATTTTCATTACAATTTAATTTACAATGTAATTTCATTACAATGTTTTCTGTATATTATACATAGATGCCAACATCTCTTAATTATTCCGGAATCTGATCCAAGAACACGTTTTCAACCGGAAATCTTATTTAAGCAGAAATTTCAAAATGAAATCGAAAATGTACCAGATAGAAAGAAGCCACATTTTCTTTTTTTTTTTTTTTTTCTGGTTTAAACATGCAAATTTTGGATCAGACTCCGGAATAATTCAGAGATGTTGGCATCTATGTATTATGTTGTGTTATTTATTAGCTATACTCATACAGAGTGTTGAATTCAGAGGGTGGCCCGGTGGTGGGGGGGGGGGGGTATTCCCTCGAAACATTAAAATGTCACCCCGGAAGGTGTAAAATTTTAAGTTTTAATGGACAAAAGTGCAATTTCCCCCCGGAACTCTAATATATCCCTCCGGAGCCGCAGAAATCCCCACCCCCACCCCCCCGGAAAAAAATGTCTGAATTCAACACTGCGGTCATATATCTGTAATTTATTTGTATTTTGGTTAATCAATGTTTTTCTTCCGTATGGATACAATGTACAGGGCTGATAATTCTATAGTGTTTTTTCGCTACTAGGAGAGTTAAAAATAAAAAATAAAAGCACAAAAAATTGTTTCCGTATAATTTTGTGTAACAAACGCTTCAATAATTTCTCTAATTTTATGAAAGTGTTACCATAATTTCTTCAGAAAATGTTAATTATTGGTGTACTTTGGAATTCTTCATTAAAAACCTTCACTATTTTAAAAGCTTAACATTTTTTTTAACAGCTGTGCTATTTGATATAAAACAAAAAAAAATAACACTACATATTTTTTTTTCTCAAAACACTGAAAAAATTAGTTTTCTTGAGGTGAAAAAAAAGTTTGTCAGAATTTAGGAAAAGCCTTCACTTACCTATATCTTAGCATCGAAATGCTTAGCTATTCGGAATTTGAAAAACCTAAGGGCATACATAATATTACAAAAACTTTTGAATAAATTAATACATTTTTTATACTTTAGAAGAAAAGGCATCAAAATATTTTTTCTTCCAAACGGATTACGCTTTTATTTATAGTCATTTTCCTTTTTCATTATTTTCTTACAAGGAAAAAAAAAACTGTATACAAAATTTATGCAATTTTTTAATACCTGTTTCTGTCATCTGTTTGCGTATTTATTATTTTTATAATTTTTTTTTTCTGTTTTGAGTTTCTGCCTAATTCAAACACACAGATAACTGTATTTTGAAATTCATTTTATTTGCTAGATTTTTTAAAAATGAAATTTACCCGCCGAATTATTCTAAAACACCTTACAAAGTTGAAAATCTCCCGATTTTTGCATACCACTATTTTCGCATATAAATATTACCTTTATTTCATCACAGAAATTCTGCGATTATACTAAGGAAATGATTTTATACGAAAAAAGTGGTATTCGAAAATCAGCAGATTTGGAACTTTGACATTAACAGACGTTGATATTAAAATCATTTAAAATAAGGCATAAAATATCTCTTTCCTTATAACTGTAATATATATATATATATATATATATATATATATATATATATATATATATATATATACATATATATACATATATACATCACTTCGTATTAATATAATTTTATTAATTGATATAATTGCTACGTTTTTTCAGAAATTTTTATCTGCATGTTAATTATTAGTATGATTTGAAATATTTAATTAACCCCTTATTCTTATTTATTTATTTTTATTTTTATTCTTATTTATTTATTTATTTGATACCATAAACTAAAAATATGGGCAAAACACCACTTTTCACGTACTTAAGTATTTGCTTTAAATAATCGAAAAATGTCTGACAATTAATAAAGAGAAGATTACAGTTAGAAATTAGTGGTATCCAAAAGCTTTTAGTAACGAAGTAAGCAAAGTCTTCTTGCCCGAACTCAGTTCGAGCAAAGCAGTTGAGTGGTTAAAACTATTCACAATTTTAAATGCTTTACATTTTTAAACAACGGTGCTATTTGCTTTTCATCTGCAATAAGAAAACCTTTCATAACTCAAAGTTTTTTAGACAGCATCACTTAAATATATGATGCTGACAATTTTGAGAAAATATTTCGACTTTAAATATATTTTAGCATAAAAATCCTTAATTTTTTAGAGTTTGAAAAGTTGAAAAGGCAAGCATCATACTATTTAAAGAAAAACTTTGAATAAATTAATATTTTTTAACACTTTAAAAGAAAAGACAGGATCAGAATTACATTTTATTTCTTCTAAGAGGGTTATGTTTTTTTAATTAATCATTTTCCCTCTTTTCAAGCTTTTTAATTATTTCATTGTTCCTTTTCTTTATGGGGAAAAAAAAACCCCACGTTATTTCTATACAAAAACGTTAAATTTATTCATCAGTTAATCATCCCTTTACATAATTATAATTATTTTAAAAAGTATTTTTTCTACTTTAAATTATCTTTAAATTTACAGATATTGATATAATTAATAGTGCTTTGAAATTTAACTTTTAGACGTTTTTGGTGAAATTTATTAGCCGAATTATTCTAAAAAATATTCATAGCAAATCGAAGAAAAAAAAATACATAAGAAACGTTTGGTTCTTATAAATATATAAAAACAAACACTCCAGTTTTATGCAAATAATTGCCATAATTGCTAAATTCTTTCCGAAATTTATATATTTGTATGTTAGTTGCTTGTATACTTTGGAATATTTCACTAAAATTATTTGTTGCTTTAAATAACTGACATTAAAAACACACACACACACACAAACACAAACTGTGCTGGGCTGTATTGCTAAAATAACTGCCTTGTAATAACAATAAATCTATTACAAGTCAAACCATTTTTGAAAATAATAAAATAAAAAACATGATGCTGAAAGTTTTTAGAAAATGCTCGATTTCAATTATATGTTAGCATCTTAACCCTTAACTTTTCGGAATTGGAAAAGCCTAAAAGGTAAGAACATCATTACAAAAACTCTTTGAATAAATCAACATTTTTTGTAACACTTTAAAAGAAAAGACATCATCAAAATGACCCCCACACCCCTTTCTTCCCTAAGGGAATTATGTTTATTAAACAATCGGATTCTTTCTTTTCTTCCTTTTTATTTATTTTCTACGGAAGGGGAAAAAAATATTTTTTCTATACAAAAACGTTTAATTTATTCAGCAGTTAATAACCTGTCTGCGGATTTACAATAATTATGATTTTAAAATGTATTTTTCCAGCTTGAAGTTACAGTGGAACCCGGTTAAGACGCTCACGGTTAATACGCGATCCCGCTTAATACACGGATTTTTTCCGATCCCTTGAACATTGCCCACAAGACTAATGAAAAAATATCACGTTTAAGACGCGAACGGTTATTACGCGATCCCGCTTAAAACGCGATAGATTTTCTGTCCTTTGTGGCAAAAAATCACGTTTAAGACGCGAATTCATTGGTGAAGATGCGAATTCCTCCTCCCTTCTCCAGTGCTTCCAATTTAGCAGGTTTTTTCATTCAGATAAAAAACACTGTTTCTGTATACTAATATTTACTTTATTTAACAATTAATTTAATAATTTATTTAATAATTAATTAAAGCGAACCTTACTAATCGAAAATAGTGGTAGTTATTGGAATTAAAAAAAAAACCCTCTAAATTAGCAGCACTGCAATTTTTCTTTGATCTCGTGTCCTAACATTCTTTGTCTCTCGCTTCGTGTATTTTTACTTGTAGTAGAGATAGATATATAGGGGAATTCACGATGCTCAGATGCGTCAGAAAATTATTATGATTAAGGATGATTATACCTGTTGTTAGTGAGTATTTAAATGTACGTTATATCACAACTAAGTTTTATAATGCATGTTATAGAAAAAAGAAAAAGAAACTCGCAAAGATTAAACAAATACGACTGCGGTTGTTTAATTCTTCTTTTAAGATTTCTTTACTTTTGCTATGCTAACAATATTTGTCACACAAAAATTAATAAGTATAGTTTTTTCTTACATTAAAAAGAAGGACAGATTATATTGGTACTCATTATTACAAGTACTAAATATGATTTTAACAACTGAATTGTGCTTCAAAATTTTATATTTTTGTTAAAAAAAAATTAGTCTAGCAGAAAAATTATTTTTGCTATTTTATCTTTGATTGTCATGTATTACCGACAATAAAGCCATGTTTTAATCCATATATATTTTCAGTTATTATTCCAGTTATATTATTCCAGTGTATTATAAAAAGATACACTGAGTAACGTTGGATACAATTAAATTTAAATCTAATTATACGAATAAGACACAATTTTCGACCATAATCATATAAATGAAAGCTCAAAATTTCATTTAGGCTATTAGATGTGTAAATAAGCCCAGTTCCTGCAACATTATCCAAATCACGTTTAATACACGATCCCGCTTAATACGCGACTTTGGTCCACTCCCTTGAGACGCGTCTTAACCGGGTTCGACTGTACTTTCAAATTCCCAGACACAAACAACAGTATTTTGAAATTTAACTGTTAGACGTTTTTGGTGAAAATTATTCGCTGAATTATTCGGATATAAATTAATAACAAATCGAAGGAAAAGAAGTACAGTACACAAGAAATATTTTTACTTATAACAGAGTGAAAACAAAAACTTCAATTTTATGAAAGTAACTGCCATAATTACTAAATTCTTTCCGAAATTCATATTTGTATGTAGATTACTGGTGTATTTTGGAATGTATCAATAAAATCAATAGCTATTTTTAATAGCTTAACATATTTCTCTAACAGTTTTGCTATTTGATCATCGGCTATATTAAATAAAAGCCAAAATAAAAATGGTTTATAATAACAATACAAAAATTTCACAGCTCAAAAGTTTTTGGAAATAATAAAAAAATATGCTTCACAGTTTTTATAAAATGTTCGACTTTAATTATATTTTGGCATCAAAACCCTTAACAATTCGGAATTTAAAAAGCCTAAATTTAAGCATAACATTACAAAAACTCTGAATAAACTAACATTTTTTAACGCTTAAAAAAAAAACTTTTTTCTTCATTTTTTTAAGAGGATGTTTATAAATAAAAAATCATTTTATTTTCTTCCTTTTTATTAATTTTATTTTCTTGTTTACATTCTTCCACTAGGAGAAAAAAATAACGCAATTTTTATAATTCTAGACTATCAGAAATTGGTTTAAAAAAGGATTATAAAATTCATTCTTTACGGACATAAACCAGGTTGAGTTAAAAAGAGTAAAACCCGCTTTTTTTAAAATACAAAAACGTTCAATTCATTCAGCAGCTAATTATATGTCTCCGGATTTATAATTACGATTTTAAAAAGTATTTTTTTTCTGCTGTAAGGTGCTTCCAAATTCACAAACACAAATAACTGTATTTTGAACTTTAACTGTTAGATGTTTTAATAGTGAAATTTATTGGCCGAATTATTCTAATATACATTAAAAACAAATTGCAGAAAAAAATTGCATGATCATTTTATTCAGCAGCTAATTATACGCCTACAGATTTATAATTATGATTTTAAAAGTCTTTTTTCTGCTTTAAGTTAGTTATTTGTGTTTGTGAATTTGAAAGTACTTTGAACTTTAACTGTTAGATGTTTTAATAGTGAAATTTATTGTCCGAATTAATCTAATATAAATTAAAAGCTAATTGCAGATAAAAATTATATTTATTTTTATTCATCAGCTAATTATATGTCTACAGATTTAAAAAGTATTTTTTCTGCTTTAAGTTACTTTCAAATTCACAAACACAAATAACTGTATTTTGAACTTTAACTGTTAGATGTTTTAATAGTGAAATTTATTGACCGAATTATTCTAATATAAATTAAAAGTAAATCGCACAAAAGAAAAACAATTATTTTTCTTATAACTATGTGAAAACGAACACTTCCTTAATTTTATGCAACTAATTCCCATAATTATTATTATCTTTTCGAAATTTATATTTGTGCATTTATTATTGGTATACTTTGGAATATTTCAATAAAACCGTTCGCTATAATAAATGCTTAACATTTCTATTAAGAATGGTGCTATTAGATCATTGGCTTTATTAAGTAAAAGCCAAAACAGCCAAAATATAACATCACCTAATAAAAATTTTAAAAAATCTTGCGTAACTGAAAAGATTTGAGAATTACAAAAAACAGGATGTTGACAGATTTTAAAAGATGCTTGATTTTAATGTATTTTAGGATAAAAACTTAATTTTTTAAAATTAAACTTAAAAGGCAAACATAATATTATAAAAACTTTGAATAAATTAATATTTTTTAACACTCTTGAAAAAACAAAGCATTAAAATAATTTGTTTTCACTCTAAGAGGATTATGCTTTTAAATTTAAACAAAGCACTCATTTTTTCTTCTTCTAAGAAATATGCAATTTTTATATTAAAATGCTTTCAACTTATTTAACATTAAGCTACTATAAAATATCTCTCCTTCCCCAAACACCCAAGATACACTTTTAAATTAACCTGTTAGAATTTTCAAAGATTATTAATGTATATTAAAATAATCCGTCCAATCTAATCTATTTTATTAATTCAGTAACACTTAATTTCAAATAAAAATTACTTGCAAGAAACATTCTTTCATAAAAGGAATGCGAAATTAACAAAACAATTTCTTGTAATTGCATGCATGCAAATATGTAGTATAATTGCCAAATGCTTTGCAGAAATGTTTTTTTATTAATTATTCTTAGAAGTGTCACACAATAGACTACTTTAAATAACATTTCTTGCTATTAGTTTATGGGTTGTACTAAAATCCAAAATATACTTGGTATATTTTGTATCCGCCGCGGCGAGTGGCCCATCTTCGTCCGCAGCTCTTTATTCTTCCACTTATTCAGACTCTTTTGCGGAAGCAAGTTTCATAGGTCCCCAGCCACGTCCCGAGTAAGAGACTCTCTAGCAAAAGCGAGATTTGAAAAAAAAAAAAAATCAAAAATTGAAACCGGACAAATTTAAAAGGGAAATTACACAAATTAAAGACACCGAAAAGCGGGAAGGGTTGGGCTCGGGGCGATGAAGCTACCCGACGACCCCTTGCTTCTTCTAGCTTATTATTAGTACCGCATATAATAATGACAAAAAAAAAAAAAAAAAAAAAAAAAACATCAATGCCAAAAATTTTAGACTCGCAGACCCTGCCAACCTTTGAAAATGAGAAATAGTAGCACCAAAAATTCAAATTAATCTAGATGTTGTTTGGTTGGTTCGTTGCTGTTACGTTGCAAATCGGATTAACTCCGATTGATTTCGGTTCGGGCCGAGTTTAGATTCCTGCAGGTTGGGTTCGGGGTAAGTTAACCCGATTTTGCAAAAGTTTTTTTTTTGCAAAAGTTAGTTCTGTATATTCTTTCAGATTTAAAAACTATATCGATCATAATAATAAACATAGATTTTTGTCTGCGTGTGCTGTTTCTTGAAGAGAGTGCAGAGTAAAAAATAAAGAAAAAAAATCAGAAATTTCAGATAATTTTCTGAAAGTAAACAGCAGTGGGGGAAGAGGGGGGGGGGAGATTTCTTCGCGGCGCTAATTATACGTTTTTTTACGCGGTCCATTGACGGAATTCGCGTGTTTTCCGCAATCCTTTGGTCAAATTCGCGTTTTTTTCCGCAATCCTTTGGCCAAATTCGCGTTTTTTTCCGCAATACTTTGGCCAAATTCACGTTTTTCCCGCAATCCTTTGGCCAAATTCGCGTTTTTCCCACAATCCTTTGGCAAAATTAGCGTTTTTTTCGCGATTTTTTTTGAAGAAATTTGGTTTTTATTCTACGATCTTTTGAAGAAATTTGCGTTTCATCGCGATCGTTTGATGAAATTCGCGTTTTTTCCACGATTCTTTGATGGAAATTTGCGCTTTTTGGAGATCCTTTGACAAAATTCGCGTTTTTTTCGAGATCCTTTGACGAAATCACCGTTTTTTTCGCGATCCTTTGACGAAATCAGCGTTTGTTCCGCGATCCTTTGACGACCCCTAAATCAGCGTTTTTTTGCGATCCTTTGAAGAAATCACCTTTTTTGCGGTCCTTTGACGAAATCAGCGTTTTTTTCGCAATCCTTTGACGAAATTTGCGTTTTTTCGCGATTCTTTGAAGACTTTTCTTCGCGATCCTTTGAATAAATTTGTGCTTTTTCGCGATCCTTTGACGAATTTGTATTTTTTCCGCGATCTTTTGACGAATTTGTATTTTTTTCTGCGATCTTTTGACGAAATTTGCGTTTTTTTTCACCCTTCTTTCACGAAATACGCGCCTTTTCGTTATCCTCAGACGAAATTTGCATTTTTCTGCGATCCTTTGATGAAATCAGCGCTTTTTTCTGCGAACGATTAACGAAATTAATTTTTTTCGGCGTGTGTGTTTTTTGCAGAAAATCGTAGTTTTAGGCTGATTTTCGAAGCATCGTTTTTTGTTCCAAATTGTAGAATTTACGATTTTTTCGTAGCAGTTGGCAGGTCTGGGCTCACTACAGCATGTAAAACAATTGAATTAAAACGCAATTCAATAAAAAAAAAACAAATTTAAAGAAAAAAACAAAAAGTAGTTTATGTACATTGAAAATAATAACACCAGTTCTCCGCACGAGAACTCAATCAAGCCAAAATCCTGGCTTTTTCACATAATTCGCGTTTTTCACGTGTTTACAGCAAAAAACTAATTCTGCTCATATAGAGCTCCTATGAGAGCAACTTTTCACCTAGCTGTCCCAAGCACCGCCTGTTCTACACATTTCACTCTAGCGGTGTCTTGACCAAACTCGATTTCACTCTCGGATTCTGGTGTTATCTCTATGGGGTGTAAGAAGACTTTTTGTTCTGTCTCAAAAGAAAGGAATTCCCTTACCTGTGAAAAAAGCTAGTTCGCCGGGATGTTATTACAATATACAGTAAAGTGCCGATTATCCGGACCAGTCGGGACCAAGGCCGACCGGGTTATTGAAAAATCCGGATAGTTGGACAAGTTTAAAAAACGGGTATAGCAATGTTTTTTAGGTAACTTCCCTTCACACATTTTCCAGGATTAGGAATGACAATTGTAGTAGTGTGCATTTTAACATATTACGATTGGCGTGTTTAGAAGCAGTTTATTATATATATATATTTACATTTTATATTCTTACATAATTGGTACAAAGTTACACACAGAAATTATTGCATGTATATATGCATATATTGTACGAACACACGCGAGCGGGGAGAGGTGGGGTTGCCGCCCTTTCTGAGGACACCAAGGGACAAAATAAATAATTTTTCGACCCCCTTCAGAAAATTTGGAGATAAAAAGTTATGTCCCTGGGGGGAAAAATATGAGTGGGACTCGCGCGTTAGAAATGAAACTTCTTAGGTTCTAGAAACAGTTCATTTTATGCATTGTTCTCTTTGCATTTGTTCGCGATTTATTATTTCAGGATTAGGAAATGGTTATTTAACGGTTAACTTTCCTGACATCCCGCCGAATTTATTCTATCGTACCTAAAGAAGTTTGACTTAAAAATTTTGAAGAAGGTGGGTGTCAGGTTCTGATGAGCAGATACTATTTCGAATTTCTGTATATATTATCTTTTTTCTTATATATTATATTCATGTCACTTTCTATGTACTGGGAGTTTCAAAATAACATTTTTTAATTATCTGGAATTTAATCCGAGTAGCTTGAGTGACATGGCTTTATATAGTTGAAGGAATGAGCAAATCAATAGAGTGAGGGTTTTCCCTGTCATTCAAAGTACATACCTGAGTAAGTCAGACAAAAGAGTTTCACTCTTCTATCTTGGGAGACAAGTGACGTCGCGGGAAGGTATGGTTGGGGGGATCAGGCCCTGCGGACAGATTGAATATCCCCGTAGACGGTATTGAGAGAAGGGTGATACAGCGGAGAAGGTCCGTTCTCGTGTGGAGGCCAGGGTGTGTGGTCAGTTTGTGCCTGAGCGGAGTCTTCGGACAGTGTACGTATTGAGTTGCGGGCGAGAGCGTAGGCTCTTGGCGTGTGCATCGAGCGTAACTGGAGTTCAAGTGTTATCTCCGATAAATCTGTTTTAATGAACGTAGTGTTGGAGGGGTATAGAATATTTTTATAAGCGGACCAGTACATAGAAAGTATATTTCTATATGCAACGTAACGTCGGACCGGATCAGCTATATCCGAGTTCTTAAGTGTAAATATTGTTTTGTTATTTATAAATAGTGTGTAAATAAATTGTTAGTTAAGTTTAATTGGATGAGTTAGTATTCTTTTGAAAAAGACTCTCAAAGCGTGCCCGATATCACGTAATTATATCGGTGGTGGCAGCATATCAACAAAAAAAAGGAGCTTTCTTCGAAGTCGTGTGGACAGGCAGGAAATCTGACAGCGGGGAAAAAAAGGTATGGCCTTGATCGATACGGTCAATTGGACAATCCGGATAATCGGCGCTCAACTGTATATTACAATATTTCATTAAAAGCACTCTTTGTTTTAAATATTTAAAATCATTATTATTATTTTCCATAACCGTGCCCTTAGTTTCTAAGCATTAATAAAGGAAAGCCAAAATAATACCACTTTATAGTAATAACATTAAAAAAAAAAATAACGCTGAAAAAATAGAGTTTTTGGGGGGAGTGGGAAGCATGATGCTGACAGCTTTTAGGAAGTGTTGTTTCGAGTTCAATTATAATTTCGCATCAAAATTATTAACTTTTCAGAGTATGAAAAGCTCAAATGCTACAACGTTACAAAAAAAAAAAAGAAAAAAAAAACTAATTTTATGCGTCGTAAAGTTAGGAAGCTTCAAAATATTTTTTCTTCTTCTAAGAGGATTACGCTTTTTAATTAAACAATCCTTTTTGTTTATTTACTTCCAAGAGAAATTGTAATTTTCTTATACAAAAACTTATTCAATAGTTTGTCATCTACCTACGCTTCCCCCCCCCCCCATCTTGAATATCCTCTCCAATATTTTAAAATAAATAAATATAAGATCTTTAAAAAAATGCATAAAGGATCTTTTTCAATATTCATTCGGTAAGAGTGTAAAAGTAAATGTTTTTGCTTTTTAATTAAAGCGTATAAAGAATATCTAGTCAAAAGGTTCAATTAGTTTGTGTTTTTATGTTAAACGAACTTATTATTAACTCAAGGGGAAAAAAGGAATTAGGTATTACGATTTCTTTTTTTATGATTCAATAATGCATGAATTTACATTTAATTTAATTACAAGCGCAAAGAAAGAAATTATTTCAACAAAAGAAGGAAAAAAAATGTTAATACCTATATATTCAGAAAAAAAAGGAAGTAAAGAAAAGAGAGCGAAAGAGAAAATGATGAACTTTAAATAATAATAACTAGCAGGGATGACCGAGCTTAGCTCGGTCAAAATTAGCTTTGTGTTCAATTCGATATTTTATTCTCACTGTTCCATTCTTGTTATTTAGATACAATTGGCATGATCCTGAGACACAGTGACTCAAAATGACCCACTAACCGATTTTTTTCGAACATGCGACCTAACCAATGCTCTTCTCAAAACCGAAAACTATAAAATACAAAATTTAGTTAAAGTCGTTTTATAGCTAAAATTAGTTTGACCCACGGTAACCCAAAAGGGATCCACTAATCGAATTTTCTCGAACATGCGACTTAGCCCAATGGTCTTCTCATGCACAGAAACTGTATAATACAAAATTTTGTCAAAATCGCTTGAGTCGTTTTTTAGATAAAATTATCTTGACCTATAGTGACCCAAAAATCGAATTTTCTCGAACATGTGACTTAGCGCAATGGTCTTTTCATGCTCTGAAACGATATAATACAAAATTTTGTCAAAATGTTTTGAGCCGTTTTTTAGATACAATTAGCTTGACTCACAGTGACCCAAAAATGACCAAGTAATCGAATTTTCTCGAACATGTGACTTAGCCCACATGTCTTCTCATGCCCAGAAACGGTATAATACAAAATTATGTCAAAATTGTTTAAGCCGTTTATTAGATACAATTAGCTTGACCCACGGTGACCCCAAAAAAGACCCACAAATTGAATTTTCTAGAACATGTGACTTAGCCCAATGGTCATCTCATGCCCAGAAGCGGTATATTACAAAATTTTGTCAAAATGTTTTGACCCTTTTATAGATTCAACTAGCTTGACCCTGATCCATTGTGAACCAAAATGACCCACTAATTTAATTTTCTTGAACATGCCACCTAGCCCAATGATATTCTCGTGCCCGAAAACCATAGAAAATAAAATTTCGTCAAAATCGTTTGAGCCGTTTTCTAGATAAACTTAGTTTGACCCACAGTGACCCAAAAATGACCCACTAATCGAATTTCCTCTAACATGTGACTTAGCCCATTGGTCTTCTCGTAATCCAAAACAGTAGACTACAAAATTTAGTCAAAATCGTTAGAGCCGTTTTTTACATAAAATTAGCTTGACCCGAAGTGACCAACTAATCGAAATTTCTCAAACATGTGACCTAACCCAATAGTTTTCTCGTGCCCAAAAACGGTTGGATATAAAATTTAGTCAAAATCGACTGAGCCGTTTTTTAGATATAATTAGCTTGACATTGACCCATTATGCCCCGAAATGACCCACTAATCGAATTTTCTCGAACACATGATCTAGCCCAATGGTCTTCTCGTGCTCGAAAATGGTAAAATACAAAATTTAGTCAAAATCGCTAGAGCCGTTTTTAAGATAAAATTTACATACACTCACATACACACACAATTTTTGCTCGTATTATAATATAAGATATAAGAAATGCAGTTTTGAATGTCCTATATCATTATAAATGCAATCGCGGTATAAATAGCACTGAATCTTCACAGAAATTTAGCAATTCATCACCTAATTGAACAAAATATTATCACATTTTTATTAGTGGCAATACGTTAATGTAGAATTTGGTCTGATAATTGCTTAAAGGTTGGCTTGACTTTATAACAACAAATGAATACATCTCTTCTCTTTCTAATTTTGTACAACAATTACTTATTCGAACAAATAATACGATGAGTTGATTACAAAAATTCATATAAGCAATTACATAACATATTCGTACATATGAAATATATTCGTCGATTTGAAAAATATTCACTCAGATGTTAGAATACATCATTTAAAGCATGTAAAAAAAGGAACATAAAACCAAATAATTGACTAAAATGCACTTTTTTTTTCATATCTGCAGTAAACAGAAAATTACATACTTCTCATGAATAGTGGCAATTTTCAAATACACAAATACCTTTGTAAAAAATATATTTTTGGACGTCTCCAACTTTTTAATTTTAATAAAAAATTACGACATTCATTTTAGCAATAACGATGCGAAACTGCTCAAATGGTAAATAAAACGCTGGCATGAAAAATTAGCCCAGTATCGCTGTCTGGTGAGAATTTTATGAACAATTTATATTATTATTATTATACCGAAGACCAGGACCGTACCTGCCGGGCAATAAACCTAGCTTAAGGTTCTTGTCCCTGCCAGCAAAGGCACTCGCGAGCTAATGCTAATCCTATGGGGAGGGATTTTCCTAATATCTCGTTTGCATTTCGACATTTTTAAATAATTTTTTTTTGCATTGGATAGCCGAGATCCATCTCTACATCGCACTTTTCTTACTTTTTTGATTTTGGTTGCAGAAATTTTTTTAGAATGACACTTTCATTTTCAGAACCGATTTTAAAAGTGAAAGTAACATAAAAAATATCTGCGACCAAAATCGAAAAAGTAAAAAAGGTGCGATGTAGAGACGGACCTCGGCTGTCCAATACGAAAAAAAAATTATTTAAAAATGTCGAAATGCAAACGAGATATAGATAAATCCCTCCCCATAGGACTAGCATTAGCTCGTGAGTGCCTTCGCTGGCAGGGACAGGAGCCTTAATGAGTTCTGTACCTGGCCGCGGGGCGAAAGTCGCCTGATAACGATGATCTACCTGATAGTACCTCGGCTTTTGTGGCTGCATCGCTATTTCTTTTATCACTTTAGTTGGCCTGTTCCAGATTGCTATTAATTATGTTGTTTGGATTTGTTTGAAAGACATCGAAAATGAAAAATTTATATTAACTGCTTTGTTGGAAGATAGCAGCAATAAATAAAATCGTCTTTTGAAGCCCACTATATAAATAACATTCACTTTAGGGTATGTTGCAGACGTGTAACGCGGTAATACAAAGAGATTATCAATCATTGAAATAAAAAACAAAAGTGCCCAGTTAAACTCATGGCTTTGCGCTCACAGTCTATTCACACAGATTGTATATTATACTCTTACTTCAAAGATAATGCCTTTCGAAAAATAAATTAAGGAGGGGATAGCCCTCCCCCTCCCTGTTTCACATCTTTAGAGTTAACCAAAGAGCCTCCAGATCATATCAGGGAAGTGCCTTTCCAGAATAAACGGTATACCAAATTTGAAGCAAATCAGATAGAAAAACCCATTTCTCTGAATTAATTAAAATATGGCCCCACATCCCCCCTTTATACTTAACAAATGAATTTCCAAATCTAATCAGGGAAGCGCCTTCACATAATAAACCGGTATACCAAATTTGGAGCAAATCGAATAAGAAAACCCATTTATCTAAATTAAGGGGGTATCCCCCAAATCCCCCCCCTTTATACTTAAACAATGAACCTCCAAATCTAATCAGAGAAGCGGCTTATCATAATTAACCGGTATGCCAAATTTGAAACAAATCTGATAATTCTGCATGGAAAACCCATTTATCTAAGTTAAGGGGATTAGACCCCCCGTACCCCCCTTTGTACTTAACCAATGAACCCCCAAAATGAATCAGGGAAGCACCTTATAAGAATGAACCTAGAAAAAAAATTGAAGCAAATCGCATATTTCTATCAAGAGTTATTGCGTTATGTACGTACGTACATACAGTACCTGCAGGCACATAAGCTCTCAGGATTTGATAGCCTGTAAGCTAAAAATGAAATTCTATCCCTAGACACTGTGCGGTACAGAATCTAATAAAGCAGCATGTGAAAAATTATATTGAAAAGGAGTATTGTAGATAACTACAAGAAAGCTTCACGAAAATTATTTTCCACTGACAGTCAACTCGAGAAATGTAACTTTAAATAAGTTATAGATGAAATGCATTTTAATCTAATTGTGTAGCCTGTCCAAGCTCTTGATTCACAATACCTTAATAATTGAAATCTTCTATGACATTTCTTTTTAGGTGCGTTCATAATTATATAAATACGTAGCCCTTATAGTTGTCGTTCAGTCCGTCTGTCTGTCCGTCCGTCCGCATATAATAGAGCAAAAACTACCCAACCGAATGGTCTGAAATTTTAAATATATGATTGTTGTAAAATTTTGTCGAGCCATTTCAAATTTTATGAAAATCGGATGTATAGTTAAATTACAGGGACAGTCAAAAGTTTTTCTTTACATTACGGCCAATGGGAAAAATTACTGCACGTGCATTTTAATGATGTTAAAGCTTTCCGAATGGTCTCAAATTTTAAACATATAATTATTGCGACATTTTGTCGAGCCATTTCAAATTTTATGAAAATCGGATGTATAGTTTAATTACAGGGACAGTCAAAAGTTTTTCTTTACATTAAAGCCAATGGGAAAAATTATTGCAAGTGCATTTTAATGATGTTACAGCTTTCCGAAGGGGCTGAAATTTTAAATATATAATTGCTGCAAAATTTTGTCGAGCCATTTCAAATTTCATGAAAATCGGATGTATAGCTTAATTACAGGGACAGTCAAAAGTTTTCCATTACATTAAGGGGAATGGGAAAAAATTATTGCAAGTGCATTTTAATGATGTTACAGACTATGCACTTATGAATTGCAAATAAATACGGTATGATCCATGTCAATTCAGGCAGCCAAAGAAAAAATCTTACCTTCATAGTCTCAGAAGTTTTTGAATTGAACATATGTTAAAATTCAATAAAAAATAAGATACTTGTATATTTTGGTTTTGCCCAAAAAAAATTCCTGGCCCGAGATACAGGCCGCCAAAGATGGCATTCCGGGAACTATTTCCAATTCGCCATTTTCGATAAAAATTTTAAAGAGCTCTATCTCTAGAACGGTGCAAGATATTTTGTTGCGGTTTTTTTTATTTTAAAGATAATATTCTTCTGTTTAAAATGATATACCCAATTTTGAAAAATGTATTCAACTTTTCTTGTGGCAACCTTTTAAAGAAAAAAAAATTTTTTCAAAAAAAAATTTTTTTTCGAAAATGCCAATCCTAAAAATTTTGATTTTTTTGCTGTTGATCAATACCATTGGGAACTATCTTCACTGTAAAGGAGAACTTCCACTTTTGAGTTTAACAAATTTTAGAAACATTTTAAAAATTCAGAGAATTTTACATGGAACTGTATGTATACAGTTCCAGTAAAAGTCACTGAATTTTTGCTTATTTGTATCATATTTGTAAGGATAAGCCTACTATATATCCTAAACAAGTTGGAAATTGCAATATCAAATGTGGCAAATGAGGTGCGTGAATAGTACTAACTAGTTTTATAAATATTCAGATCTTGGTGCAATAAGTGTTACACTCTTGGGCAAAAAGGCATGAATACAAAATTTACTGTAATTCCATATATTAAATTCAGTAATATGGAAGTAATATGAATCCATCTTAAAAGGACTTAATTGCCATGGCAGCCTAGAATCATTGCCTATCATGGTATATCATTGAATCAATTATGTATTACAGGATTTTTAAATAGAATGAAGAAAACTTTTATTAATGTCTTTTATGTTTTAATTTGATTTTCATAGCATTTGAAGTGATACATACTTTATTGCAGAGGTTTACAAAAAATTACTTCCTGTGTCATAGAAAGTGCATAGCGTTTACAGAAACACACAAAAGACTTCGGATACTTTGCCTTATTGGAAATACTGTTGGTACATTAGCAATGATTGCTAGAGGTGCATTTTTAGTTGCAATATGAGTTTTTAAGTTTAATTAAATATTTCCATATTACGTTGTGTGTATAAAGGCTGTAGATCATATACAGGGCTACACAAAAGAAATCATAAGGGTATTGCTGGAAGTGCATTTTTAGTTGTATTTGAGTTTTTAAGTTTAACTAAGTTTTTCCATATTACGTTGTGTGCATAAATGCTGTAGATCATATACAGGGCTACACAAAAGAAATCTTAAGGGTTTACTGAGTATGAATGAAAGTAGCTTAAAGGTGATTTTTAAATGAGTTATGCATTTTTACACTGAACTACATTTAGTATACTAAGATATGTTTGGAGAATATAGATAAAATGATATACAGGTCCACGCAAAGAATTAGATACATGGCCATCTATGGATGATAATCTCCGGAAGTGTGATTTCACTGGTTTTAAGGATGTTTGAATCTTAATTAAATATTAGCTAAATAGTGGCATGTATATAAAGATAGTAGGTAAAATACAGGGTTGTATGAAAGTATTCAAGTATGCTTCCGTCTATTGACATAAATTTCTAAAAGTCAAATTCCGACCGATTTATGTGCTTTTATCAATTTCCAACATAGTTGAAAGTCTTTATGGATTCGATTTGTCTGCCCATCTGTCTGAACTCTAACTTGTATTAATATAATTTGTATTGCTGTGTAATTGATATATGTTATTGAGATTATTTTACTATGTTCAGTATTGAAAATAAAGTATGTATCACTTCAAATGCTATGAAAATCAAATTAAAACATAAAAGACAATAAAAGTTTTCTTCATTCTATTTAAAAATCCTATAATGCATAATTGATTCAATGATATACCATGATAGGTAATGATTCTAGGTTGCCATGGCGATTAAGTCCTTTTAAGATGAATTCATATTACTTCCGTATTAGTGAATTTAATATGTAGAATCATAATAAATTTTGTATTCATGCCCTTTTTGCCCAAGAGTGTAGGTAACTTATTGCACCAAGATCTGAATATTTATAAAACTAGTTATAGTACGCACGCACCTCATTTGCCACATTTGATATTGCAATTTCTAACTTATTTAGGATATATAGTAGGCTTATCCTTACAAATATGATACAAATAAGCAAAAATTCAGTGACTTTTACTGGAACTGTATATATACAGTTCCTGTAAACTTCTCTGATTTTTTTAAACGTTTCTAAAATTTGTTAAACTCAAAAGTGGAAGTTCTTCTTTACAGTGAAGGTAGTTCCAAATGGTATTGATCAACAGCAAAAAAATCAAAATTTTTGGGATTGGCATTTCCAAAAAAAATTTTTTTTTTGAAAAATTTTTTTTTTTTCAAAAGGCTGCCACAAGAAAAGTTGAATACATTTTTCAAAATTGGGTATATCATTTTAAACAAAAGAGTATTATCTTTAAAATAAAATAAACCGCAACAAAATATCTTGCACCGTTCTAGAGATAGAGCACTTTAAAATTTTTATCGAAAATCGCGAATGAGAAAGGATGCCGGGGATGTCATCTTTGGCGGCCTGTATCTCGGGCCAGGAATTTTTTGGGGCAAAAGGAAGATATACAAGTATCTTACTTTTTCTTAAATTTTAACATATGTTCAATTCAAAAACTTCTGAGACTATGAAGGTAACCCCCCTGCCTGAGTTGATATGGATTCAGCCATACACATTCAGTACAATATGGGGTGCAAAAAATAATTATAAAACTAGTTATAGTACGAACGCACCTCATTTGCCACGTTTGACGAGCAATTTCCAACTTGTTTTATTTGTTGGGGCCAAAATTATTTTACTCTTTCAAGTATTAAGTTTACACATAACACATTTCTTTTTATTTGCAAGGGCTAAAATTATGTTACTGTTAAAAAAGAAATTTACAGTTTTAATTAGCATTTTGTATTCAAGTGTTTATATTTTAAGAGCGAAAAGAACCGACAAACCAGGTAGATTGTTAATTTATTTTTTATTTATTTATTTATTTTTTTAAATCGGAAAAATATTTTTTGAGAATAAAAACCTACTTTAAAACTTTTAAAGACTAATGATGTAACTGTTTTTAAAGACAAATAGATCTAGAAATTGATTTTTTTCTTTGCCGCATACTTCCGCAGAAATTTTGAAAAGCAGAATAGATTTTTTAAAAAAATAGTACTACATTGTATGCATATATATCTTCTAATGAAATGTAATAAACATTTTCAAGTATATTTATACCCATTAAATTTTAAAGAGTATGTATAGCGCTTCGTTATTTTTATTTATTATTTTTTTTATTTACATTATTGTTACATTAACAAACTGGGTATGACTTTTTAAAAAACCGTTCAGCTATATCTTATAGCCCACATAAAATAATATTTAACCTATAAAATAAAGTGAACATATTTTTACAGATAAATTTAAAAAATATGCTCTTCAGTTATTGTGAGTTTAATTAAAATTATGTATTTTCCCCTGTTTGAACTAGTGATGAACAATGTTTTAAATTTACAATCTTCTATACCTCTCCACATCCCATTCTTTGTTATTTTCCATGGAAAAAAATTGTTTTACTGTTTCTAGTACCTCCTTGACGTGTTAAAAAAAGTTCTCTTGCTACACTTTTAATAAGCATCTTATATTCAAGGGTTTATATTTTTAAGAGCTGGGAGATTCAAGGATCATAGATGATTGAATTTTTTTTTTTTTTTTCAACATAACTGGCAATTTATCGATCACACTGCAACAAAAATTAATGAAGTTAATGCTTCTGATATAAAATATTTAATTCGTAATATGTTCGCTGTGCTGCATACGTGTATGACCATAGAAAGCTGACTTTGCTACGGTTTTCTGAACGCTGTATGAACGCCAAATCTCTCTATATTGCGTGCGTTACATTAGACGTCTTACAAGGGAACCAGTTTTGGTGCTGCTCGCACCTAGCATCGATACCTGGTGCACTTTGTAGCCCTAATACATAAAATTTAGAGAACTGATAAAGTTTCTCTCTTAAAATCATATTTTATGTATTTTTTATACTTTTAATTTTTTATTATTGGATTTTTAGTTGTTTATTTCACGCAAAAAGTGAATTAAGTCGCCAAATATGGCGCTACTAATTTTTCGCCAGCTGAATTTTTAAATTTAAAATTTAAATATTAATTTTGTATATACAACATTGATTTTTCTTGATAATGTAGTTAAGGTTATATACTTTAGGCAGAAAGGGAAAAAACATCTTAATAGCATATTGTTTGTGTTTTGGTACTTTGAAAAAAGGCGATGCTTTTGATTGTTAGGACAAAGTCAAAGTCCTGTGCCCCCTTAAGGCTGCTAGTCACTCAGCTTCCGAATTCCCCTCGGTAATGTTAAGCCTATGGGCGTTTGATGCATTCTTATATTTAAAATATCTCCCCAGGGAATTAATATTCTTAACTTCTTTTTTTCAGTGTTCTCGTCGGATGTCGCGCTTTTTCTTAATTCTCAAAACATTTCTAAAATCTATGCTTAATTTAATATTTTGTTTTAAAAACTGACGAATTGGGAGTAAAATTTTAACACTTCATATAAAATTAAGCCTAGATTTTAGAAATATTTTGAGAACTAAGAAAGAAAAAAAAAAAAAAGAGACATCCTTTAAGAAGAGTACAGAGAAAAAAAAGTTAAAAATATTAATTTCTCGAGAAGATATTTTAAATATAAGAGCGTATCAAATGCCCGCCCATAAACTTAGCTTCCTAATTCCCCTCGATAATGTTAAGTGTTTAGCAGCCTTAAGATTGAAATCACTAGCTTTAAACCTAGCAAACCACTTCTGCACAGTTCTTTAAGCTACAGCACCTTCGCCATAAATACCGCACATCTTGTTTGCCGCTTGTGTGGCATTTTTATCTCTCCGGTAAAAGAAAAAGGCATTAAATGCCTTAAGTGCACTTTGTTTTCTTCTACATTCAAAGGCAGGTAAAACTGACAAAAATTAACGTATCGTAATCAATTTTTTCCTCCCAAATATGCCGGAATTAACGTCTTTTAAGATGCTTATGCATGCCATTCATTCTCAATCGTTGAGATACATTCAGACCTGCCCTTACGCCACCTACGAAAAATCGACACGAACTTTCCGGAAAACCCAATAGGTAAAATGGCGTGGAAGATGAAGGTAAGTTTTAACAACATTTCGAACTATAACATTTATTCGATGAATGTTTATGTATTTCAGGTTTCAATATGGAATTTATTTAATTTCATTTCTTAAAAATCAGACAATAAAAAACTCAATATCTTGCCACAGTCTGGGCACTGTCAATAGACGTCAGTTTTACTTGCACATTTTGCTTTATAATATAGATTTCTTCTAATGAAATGTAGAATCTTACTGATAAACCGTTTCTAGCGCATTTGCCTTTAAACGCGAACGCGTTCTATAAAGTGCTTCATACATTATGCTTTGTTAAAAATATACATATAGAATTTTTGTTAAATTTATATTTTCTTAAAAATTCATATATTTACTGAACAAAATACAGGTGCTATTTAATGTATACTTTATTCATAAATTAAAAAAAATATCTAAAAATTAAATCAGAAAAATAAAACTACGTTTCGGTTTAATCTTCAAATCCATCCTCAAGAGTCAAAATTCGTAAAAACACAAATCGGCCAGAATAAACTACTTGCTACGTCATCAAAAACTATACTCAAACTCGAAAAAGCAACAGAAACTTGAAAAATTCATTATAATGACTCCAGTGGTGCCATCTGTTATTCAAAATAAATTAAAAGTGGGCGGGGGAGAACTGAATTTTTTAAGCTTCTGTTGCTTCTTCCAGTTTGAATATAGTTCTTGACGATGTAGCAAGTAGTTTGTTTGCTGCCGATTTGTGTTTTTAGAAAGTGACTCCCGAGGATGGTTTTGAAGATTAAACCGAAACGTAATTTTATTTTATTTTTAGATCAACTTTAAATTTAAAATAAAGTATACGTTTGGCAGAAACCTCTATTTTGTTCAGTTTTCGATTTACACCATAAAGTCCTTAATTATTATCACATTTTTTATTTACTGTTACATTGGGAAACTGTATCTTCGCTATATAACACTTTTAGTCACTTAATAAAGACAAAATAATGCATTAACACTAATTTTACAATATAAATAATAAATTACACATATTCTTTATAGGCTGATTTAAAAAACAGTTCCTTTTACAGGAGTTTAAATTAAAAATATGAATTTTCCTTAATTTACATAATATAAGCTGGAAACAATACATTAAAATTTTAATTCTTCCGCAATACATTTCTTTATTTTTCTCTGTTTTCAAGGAGCAACATTATTTTAATGTTTCAAGTACTTGCTTGACGGATTAAAGAAATATTTAGCTTATTATTATTTTAATAAGCATTTTATATTCAAGTGTCTGGAAGATTCGAGAATCCCAGATGACTGTTGAAATTACAGATTTTTTTCCCTCTAAAGAAAATCTTTTATAATAATAACGCAAATATTTATTTCTTTTAAAACCAAATAGTTCTAGAAATTTCTTTCTTTCCTTATGGAATATTTTTATAAAAATCTTAAAAATCAGTAGGAAAAATAGATTGTTTTATTAAACTGGTAAAAGAATGCAGTATATGCTAATGAAAACTAGATTCTACTTATAAAGCTTTTCAAGCATAATAGCCCATTAAAATTTAACAAATTCTTTAAAATGCTTTATCTATTATATGCTTTGTTAAAAGTATCTTTTTTTCTTGAATTTTTATTATTAATTTATGTATTTATTGTTACATTAAGAATCTGTGTATTACTTTTTAAAACATTTTCAGCTATAATCTTACAATAAACTTTATAATTTATAACTACTTAAAAGGTGATACCTTAAGGTACCTTAAAAGGTAATATAAATATATTATAAAGTTTATTAATAACAAGGTGAAAATTTCCTTCACGACACTAGTGTTTAAAACAGTGTTTTGACTCTATATAATCTTACAGCCAATATAGTGTATTAATATTTTTAATACGCACAGTAAACATACAATAATTCGACATTTGGATAATTTGACGTGCTGCAAAAATTACCCGAATTTCTTCTTAAAGCCAACCAGATACCCAACCCGTAGAAAATAATTTCAGGGACTGGATGCTTTTGATTGTACATGCACTCTAAATTAAAATGTCTGAAATTCAGACACTTAAGTGTCTGAAATGGAGTGTTCAATTTTCAGACATTTTAAAATGTCTGAATTTTTTCAGACACTTTTTGCGTCTGAATTTCAGACACTTCAAACGTCTGAATCGCATCCATTTTTTTGTAAGCATCATACGTAGCCATGTTTGACCACGTTGAATCCTGGAAAAATATTTGGCTGTGGTCCTGCCCCTCCCCCCCCCCCAATACAGCCTGATTTTTTTGGTGCTCTCAGTTTTGGTATACAATTTTCGTTACGTTGATAATTTAAATCTTTTACGACATTGTACTGATTATAATCAATATCTTGAACTTCAGGAGTAGAAGAAGATTAAAAGACAAAAAATATTTATCTAAATATTAGATTTTTTAAAATTTATTTTGTTTTTAACCTTATTTTACTTTAAAAGTTCAAAATATTGATTATAATCAGTACAATTTCGAAACAGATTTAAAATATAAGCTTTACAAATATTGCACATCAAATTTGGGGGCACTACAGTCGTAGGGGGACGGGGCACTTCCCAGTTTGCCCTCCCTTTAATCAAGAAGTACTTTTGCAAGAAACGCAACCCTGCATTATAGTTGTCTAAATTGAGATGTCCGGTATTCGGGAGTATCCGTTGTGGAGGTTAATAGACATTCTCGAATAGCGAACACCTCTATTTAACGAATACTTTTTTAATCAGCAGACATACATATTTGCATATTTTTACCTCAAAAAAGTAGACATCTCCAATTATCGGACAAATTCCGCGGTCCCGAAGTGTTCGCTATTAAGGGCTTTTAAGGTACATAGATAAATATATATATATATTTTATAATCTTGTCCTACTCTAAAAGTTCAAAATATTTATTATACTCGGTTGAATGTGAAAAAAGATTTAAAATATCAGATGTACGAAAATTGCAAAAATCCCCCCCCCCCCCCAAAAAAAATGAAAATATAAAAAAATATATTGCCACATAGGCAATTTTACATATACATCACTTGATAATCACAACAGCCATTTAACTATGAATAATGAAAATAAATAAATATTCTACTTTAATAACATTGGGGAAAAAATGACTTTGGTATTTTGTTAAATATATTTGCGTTTCTAAACTTGTCCTACTCTAAAAGTTCAAAACTTTCATTATAATCAGTGCAAGATTTAAGATATCAGCTTTACAAAAATTCATGCAAAATCCCCCCCCCCCTCCCCCCCCCAAAAAAATGAAAATACTTATTTAAAAATTATGTTTTTAAAAAAATTTATATTTCCACATGGGCAAGTTTTTATGTAGATCAGAGGGTACTCACAAAAGCTATTCAACTATCAATAAAAACAAATAAGTACATATTCTATATTAAAAACATGAGGAAAAAATAACTTATGATTTCCAAACTTCTTTCGTCTTAAATATATACAGTAACATCTGTCATTTTTGTATTTTTCGTATAAGTGCATATAAATAAAGTTACCACAATTTTAAATACGAAATCTAGTTAGAGGTTTTTACTTTTTCCCATTATAAATTTCAAATTACTTTTTTATTAAAAATAATAAAAAAATCAGTATTAGAGTTGATTGCAAATCAAATACATATGTATATTTTTACAGGCAGCTTCACATAATAGACGAGTCTCATGTACTTTATTTATCTTTTTTTAATCTGCGGTTTTATGCCAGGAAGTAAGAAAGCATTAGGTCATCTTTCAAAGTTTTTTTTTTCTTTACTTTCTTGTGGCCGTCATTTACTGCGAGATAAAAATTATCCATTGAAACTAAGAACTGACATTGAATATATAATTCGTAATAAAAAAGAACGTCATAAGTTTAAAAATATATACTTCTAGAATTAGTGGGGTTTTTTGCGAACAGATTCAAAACTAATTAAATTTCATGCAGGATTTTGTTTAGTACAATAAATAAAATCATAAAATACACTAATTTTACTACTATAAAGAAACTTACTTGAGTTGCTGCAAGAGGTAAGAAATATTCCTCGATTTGAAATTTTAAAAACTACCACAACCACAGTGAGGGAGAAAGACTTTCATCAGTTTAAAAGGTAATCCCATAATACATCCGACTAGCCATATTTAAAGAATGAGATGTTTCATCCTAAAAACAGGACCCGCCAGACAAAAGTTTCTTTTTTTTTTGCCAGCTTCGACAGGACGAAGATGAATAACACAATATTATTGATATAAATTGATACGAGTTAACACTAAGCCGATTGCACACGCTTTGTAGAATTTCCGGGTGTAATCTTCAACCGTCGTCTACTTCTGTTCTGTTCCCGCCCTTGTATCGACGACAGCTTCTAAGAGACATTTGATGTCGAGCACACACGTCAGATGTATGTATTCAATAAATAAATAATCCAAGTTAATATGAATTAAAATCACAGTACTTCACATTTCGCAAAAAACGAATTAAAATACACGCGTACATAAAAACAAACTTTGTTTGAATTACAACGTATACCACTTCGAACGAAGACATCTAAAACGCATGCGCAACTGGGAGTGCTAGTGCCCCCTGGTGGTTATTGCGTCGGAAGAATCAAAACGTCTTAAATTAAGACACGTTTAAAGCAATGAAGTGTCTGAAAATAAGACGTTTGCGGATATTTTAGACATTCTCAGTTCGTTTACACCATGGTCATAGTAAGACGCTTATGTATCTTAAATTAAGACATCTATAGTGTCTTAATTTTCAGATTTAGACACTTAAGTGTCTAAAATTCTTTTCAGTCACATATGTGTCTAAATTTAAGACGCTTCTATTTGCAGTGTGGTTTGTCGAATATCTACCAAAATTATTGGCGAATTGTTCTTGAACTTCTGGGATGTAAAGGACGTGTTTGATTTCAAATTTCTCGGTGAAGATTTAGTCGGTAGGGCAATTAGTGGAGCAAATGATAAATTTAATAATAAAATAATATTTGCGATCACCTATACATAAAATACAGAAAATGGTCTGTCAAGTGTAAAATGACTATCTGGGTCTTCTTCAACGTTTGTGTGCATTTGTGTAAGCATAGTACTCATATTCGTGAAGATATTATTGTATCTGTGAAAAATTCAAAAGTTTTTCGTTTACAACAAGCAGAGTTTTCAATCAAATTTAACACAACTTTCCAAAAACCTGATAAAGAACAGTAGCAACAATATACTGCAATTAAAACATGAATATATTGAATATTTGACGAGATATGGGAATTTGTATGAAATAATTTTTAACTGCGCATACGTGGAACATTTCAAAATTTTTATTTCATAATTTGGTAGTCAGCTATTTTGTGCAACTTCTATGAAAAGTACAGACAAAGTATATTGCTAAAACTCAGAAAGATATAGTGAGCTGATTGAAAAGTTGAGGAAAATCTCTTATAATAAAGCTATTTTTAGAAAGCAACTCGCTATATCGCCCCTATCTTTGTGAATTTTTGAGATATTTGACTGGACTTTTAATATAAGATGCCCTAAATAGCTGACACGAAATTCTAAAATGAAAATTTTAGAATCTTCCATGCATGAGCAGTTAAAAATTATTTCATACAAATAAATGCCCATATCTCATAAAATATTCGTGTTTTAACAGCAGTATACTGTTGCTATTGGTCTTTGTCAGGTTTTCGGGCAGTTGTGTTAAATTTGGTTGAAAACTCTGCATGCTATAAACGAAAAACTTTTGAATTTTTCACAGACACGATAACATCTTCACGAATATGATTGCTATGCTTACACAAATTCAACCTAACGTTGAACAGGACACAAATAGTCATTTAACACAGTGACAGGCCTTTTTCAGTATTTTATGTTACATAGGAGATCGCAAATATTTTATTATTAAATTTATTATTATCCCCCTAATTGTCCCTCCGACTAAATCTTCACAGAGAAATATGAAATCATATTCTTTATATCCCAGAAGTTCAAGAACAATTCGCCAATAATGTTGGTAGATATTCGGACAAACCGGGTACAATCGAAAGCATCCAGTCCCTGTTCCTTAACTTTTGGAAGCCAGTGTGTTTTAGTACAATCAAGGGAAAATAGCCTAAAGATACTGTTAGTATCAATTTTACTCTTTTTTTTTATATAAAAATTAACGCATGTACAATATATTAACAGTCTCCGGACAGACGGACGACCAGACGACGATTATAGGTGCTACGTATTTATATAATTTCGAAGGCACCTAAAAAGATGGAATTGAGCATTAAAAGGGTAACCCACGTAAACGTTTTCGATGATTTAACTGTTTCTAAAGCCACATAGTTCTAGAAATGTATTTTATTTTTATCAAAACCTTTAGTACAAATCTTTAAAGAAAAAAAAAAATATATATATATATATCCTGAACTGAAAAAACAGATTTTTATTTAAACGATGGAAGAGTACATTTCACATAAACATACTCTTTTAAAAGGTAAAATTGTTTCTATCAACCCTTTCAAACTTATTCGCCCAATAAATTTTAATGAGTTCTTTAAGTGCCTCATTTATTATGCTTTGTTAAAACTATATTTTTATAATTTTCGATGAAAAATGTTTTTTCTTAAATTAACGTATGTTTAACTAAATTTTCAAACTGTTGTATTACTTTCCAATTATTAATGGTTTTTCTTTTTTATTGAAAAGTACCATTAAAATAATTTCAAACGTCATGTTTTCTTTTCACAATTTTAAATGTTACACCTGTTTATTTTATTTTAGTGTTTTTACTTTCTTCTATCTTTACAATAAAAAAGTATTGGATTCGTGAAAATTTTCGAATTCCGGTTTTGGACGGATTTACACGTTTTAGGTGTCAGATATCCGGAAAAACATGTTTTTACAAGATGTCTGTGAGTCTGTGTGTGACACAATTTTGTGGATGCTCTGTCTCAAGAAAAAATGAACGGAATTTAATAAAACTTTAGATTCAGTTAGTCCGTGATATAGATTGGTGCTGATTACTTTTTGATGTAAATCGATCAGCAGGTGGCGCTACTATGATGCGTTTTTCACGATTTCTGCAATAGCTATATCTCAAGAACTAAAGCACGAATTTTCAGAAAACTTCAGATTCAGTTAGACCCTGATATAAATTAAAGCTGTTTAGTTTTTGGTGTAAATCGCCCAATAGGTGGCGCTACTATGCTGCATTTTTCACGATTTCCGCAATAGCTGTATCTCAAGAACTGATGTATGAATTTTCATCAAACTTCTGATTCAGTTAGTCTCTAATATAAATTGATCCTGATAATTTTTTGGTGTAAATGCGCGACAGCTGCCACTGCTATACGCAGAATTTTTCACGATTACCGCAATAGCTCTGTCTCGGAAACTAATGCACGGATTATCATCAAACTTCAAATTCAATTAGAAGTTGACATAATTTGTTGGTGTTTAGATTTTGGTGTAAATTACCTAACCGGTGGCGCTGCTATGCTGCACTTTTCAGGAAGTATTAACATGCACGAGATAGAAAGTTTTGGGATTGCTACATCCGACTAGTTTTGATTTTTTTTTTTTTTTTAAATTACGCTATCAAAAGTAATATAGTCACTAACTGTCAGTATCGGATTTCTGGCATTGTTCTTCACCAGATTTTTACCCAAAAGAAAGGTGGGGAGGGGGAGGGGGGGTGAAAAGTCAATGTTTTCAGCTACGAAAAATAATAAAACAGTAATATTTCAAAAGTATTACATCATTTTATCAACTCCATAGACAGAATCATAACCGAAGTAAGTGGGAAAGGATGCATATACTTTTACTTAAAAAAAAAAGGGAACTTATCCTCTTCCCACATACACACGCGGAAAGAAAACAGAATCTTATTATAGGATCGAATTTTTTAAACTCTTATTATTCAATATTATTAGCATCTGTAAACGTTCAGTAGCTTTCTGGCGAAAGCAGAGTCGTCGCGATGGGGTGTTATGGGAGGGAGCCTTCCCCTCCAATATATGTGAACTTGAGAAATTTGAGCTTCGAGTTGGGATATTCCACATTTTTGAAATATTTTATTTTTAATAATAGTAAAAAAGATTTAAAAAAAAAAGAATTTATTGTTTTGCTGACTACTTTTCCTAGTTCTGTAACAGTAAACTACACCGATGTCCAAAATTAAGGACCAGTCACAAAATGCTAATTTTTAAGTAAGCGAATACTCAAAAGGAAATAATATAATTCAAATAACTACTATCCCTACAGCACAGCTAGTCCATATAGCATCTCATTCATGTCACACATGGTCACAAGTGTCACAGTCACTACGGTGAAACAAAAAATAGGAAATTCCACACGTCTCATTATGAGTCTCAAATGATCACTATATGTGACTCCACTGGGACGTCAATGTGACTGCTGTTTTGTGACGAGTCACCAGGTGACTTTATAATGTAGTTACATTGTGACTCCCACGTGACTCATTTTTAGACTCAATTTCAAAGTCATCATGATCGTTGCATTATGGTAAGTCACCAAATAACATCACATTATAGTCACATGGTGACTTTTCACAAAAGAGCACAATGGTGACTTCACAGTAGTCTCTCTGTCACCTGAAAGTCATCATGTGATTTTAAAGTGACATTATTTGATAACTTATCACAATGCAGCGTTCACGATGACTTTAAAATTCAGTCTACAGATGACAGTCACATGAGAGTCACAATGTAACTACATTGTAAAGGAATAGGTGACACATCACAAAGCAGCAGTCACAGTGACGTCTCAGTGGAGTCACATATAGTGATCATGTGAGACTCATAATGAAATGTATGGAATTTCCTATTTTTTTTGCTTTACTGTAGTGACTGTGACACTTGTGACCATGTGTGACATGAATGAGATGTTATATGGACTAGCTGTGCTGTAGAGATAGTA
Organism: Maratus speciosus; assembly: GCA_963932465.1. Lineage (NCBI taxonomy): Eukaryota > Metazoa > Arthropoda > Arachnida > Araneae > Salticidae > Maratus > Maratus speciosus. The sequence goes on along the minus strand of OZ010799.1, from coordinate 111,683,741 downwards.
ATTATTCGAATTATATTATTTCCTTTTGAGTATTCGCGAACTTGAAAATTAGCATTTTGTGATTGGTCCTTAATTTTGGACACAAGTGTAGTTAACCCTTTCCGACGCGGTGTGCCCAGGTCGGGATACCTAATTTTAATTCCAAACTTACGAACGGCACCAAGAACATTTTAGTAAAGTTTTGCTTTTACAACGAACATTTAAAGTAACATGCTTTTAATTTCTAAAAAAGTCGTTTGTAAATTCCGGTGTCAATCAATCAATTCATCATTTTGCAACAAAAATTGTCTGTGCCGGAAAAGGGTTAAATTATCAAAAGAAATACAAAAAGCAGCCAGACTCAAATTGTCATTGCGTTTCTCCGTGCTACGAAAATATCATACATCTACCAGATCTGAATTACTCTACTGTTGACCATTAACAGTTCTCTAATCCGGTACAGGTCAGTTCGACGCCAACGTTTCGACGCCAACTGTTCGACGCCAACGTTTCGACGCGTGGTCAGTTCGACGCCGTACTTTTCGACGCCGGGGCAGTTCGACGCCATATATTTTTTATGAAACTTAGGAACTTCCGATTTTATTTACGTTTGCACAGCTTATTTAGACTTTCTAACAGCATATATATATATATATATATATATATATATATATATTTTTTTTTTTTTTTTTTTTTTTTTTTTTTTTTTTACTTTTCTGTGTTAAAAAAAGAAAAGAAAAAATGTTTACAATGTAAAATATCTTTATTTTTATGTTCTTACTAAAAAACACCCATTCTTATTTAAATTAATTGCTAATGAGCTATTTTCTTCAAAACTTTTAAATTCCTTTACAATGTATTTTATTCTATTTTTTGCTATAGGAATATAATTCACAAATATCCACATTTTAAAAGTACTAATTAAATGAAACTCTTTAATAAAGACCTGTTTTGTAATTTTTAATCCTTGAATAGTTGTGTAAATTTTAAAGACTAAAACGCAGTAAAACTGTTAACGTTATTTGTTCAGAATTTGGAAATACCTTTAGTGTAAGTAAAGCAGCTTCCATAACGTATTAACTAGAATTCACATGCAATTCCTTTGTCCTCACCTTGACAAAGGGATAGGGAGCGTCCATAAAGGGGACAATGAGGGCGCACGTAAATGTACAAAGGAACCGTGACATTCCCACTCAGGGGGGAAGAAATGTTGCACAGAAATATGCATGCAAACAATCGATAATTCAATAAATAAAAATCAGTCATATTGCTTATTTATTTGAATCACGCTTCATATACATAACAAAAATATATATATATTATATCAGGCATATTGCATATTTATTCTAAAAATAAATAAAAATACGGAAAAAAATATATGGCGTCGAACTGCCCCGGCGTCGAAAAGTACGGCGTCGAACTGACCACGCGTCGAAACGTTGGCGTCGAATCGTTGGCGTCGAACCGTCGGCGTCGAAACAACCTGCTTCGCTCTAATCTATTTCCTCCAAAACTTTGTTCCTTTCTCAAAATATTATGAGGCTATTTTCATGTGAAGTACGATTATGACTCGTACACGATAGAAGACAAAATCTTTCATTAAATAAACCAATAGTTATAATTTTTATGTTTTAATTTCAGTATTTTTCCTTGGTAGGATTTCTTTTTTTTTTTTTTTTTTTTTTTTTTTTTTTTTTTTTTTTTACATATAAGTATCGTTATCATTAAACACACATTGCACGCATCATTTTAGTTCGAAAATAGAGCAATTAGTTTCAAGTTGATAAATTTTTCAATCCTCCCCCTCCCCCCCCCACCCAGAAAAAATATCTATAGCAAGGCCCCTGGGTGAAAATGTCTTGAAACGAAAATAAAATTTTTAAAGGGTTTAAAACTATGAAATAATAATTGAAAAAAAAATCTTTAAATTAAAATTATCACACAATTAAATTACAATATTTACAAATACACACATATACGCACGCACACACACATATATAAAGGAAGTTCGGGTAGTATGGAATGGTCGGACAACATGGAATACTTCAATATCTGGCGCATACGGTGTTGCAGCCAAGTACGACTTCTTAGTACACCCATGAGGTTCTGTGGTCAGTTCTGTTTGGATGCATGTTGTTGGAGCGTCGCGGTGAAATAAAATCTTATTCTCAATTTTTGCAGGTAAATTTTATAAAATTCGTATTAACTATAAAACCTCACTGCCAAGACAAGTGATGTTCAAGTTCATATGAAGTAGAACAGTTATATTTATTGCTAAGTTAGTCAGTTTTCTTTTAAGCAAGCTTGTTCACGAGTGAAGAGCTTATGTTTTTCAAGATGGCGTGTTGGGTAATATGGAATATCAGGAAGACAGCTGTCTCAAGACGAGTTTAAAAATTAAAAAAATTGATTAAAACAATTTTTGAAAGAATTTGATGATTTATAGAGGATTTACTAGGTTTACTTATTAAATAATTTTGGTTATTCTTTTAAATCGTGGTTTTTCAGCAATTTTAACCCTTTATCTACTGACGGTACTTATAAGTACCATTAAAGTAACTTGTTATAAAATTCATTTAATACATCGATTAGTCATAATACAGTTTAGAATGAGTTATAGATGCATTACTTGATCTTGTTTCAAAAGCATTATTGGTTACACAAAACAAAAATATTTTTAAAAGGAGGATTTCTTTTGCCATTGCACCTTTTCAGCTTTCTTGGCGGTGGGGGGTAACTTTTCAGTTTGGAAATATTTCTATACTTCTATTGTAAGAACATTTGTATATTTGCTAATTCTACAAAGCACTAAGAAAAATATTTAAAATAAAAGATTTGAATGGGGTTATAAATATTGCACCAAATCCCCATAAATTCAAATTTAATGAATCCTTCTAAATCTTCCAATCCTAAAATTTATTAAATGATTATGTAAATCTTCAAATGTAGTTCCAAAAATTCACGAAAAATGCTTTAAAAGATAAAGTTTTCATGAATTCATAATTCAGTACATAAAGGGTTAATATTCCTTATAACCCTGTTCCATATTACATGATAAGTGTAACTTTTTCTAAAAGACAGACGTATTTTTTTCTCCCACTTTAAAATCATTAAAAATGTGTTAAGAAATAGTCAAAGTTTGTTCTTTACCCACTTTTAATGTTTTTTTTTTTGTTGTTTGTTTTTGTTTTTTAATGTTGACTTACAAATAAAAATGTAACTGGTATTCCGTAATAACCGAACATCCTTTATATATTAATTTTGTTTACATTTTAAGGAGGTACAGAAACTTTGACTTTGCCGAAACGATCAAAGACCTTGCTTTTTTTCAAAGTAGCAAAACACAAAAAACGCAATCAAGAACTTTTTTTTTTTATTTACCTAAATTATATATTCTTAGCTATATTATCCAGAAAAATATATGTTCTAAATACAAAATTAATATTTAAATTTTTAATTTAAAAAATCGTTTTACTAATGCATGAATTAAAATCATTAAATGCTGCGTGCATAATAAAACTCTAAATTATGCATATGGAAAACAATTTTTGAACTAAATAAAATCATAGCACACCTATTTCTAAATTAAAACCAAAATATATGCAAAAAGTTTTGTTTAAAATTTAATTTTAGCACAAAAAAACATTTTTTTCAAGTTTTTCAAGTGCAAAAAAATAAATAACCAAACTATGTGCTTTTGGTTGTGTTTTAGTATGAAGAATATAAAGAAACCCATATTTGGTACCTTTTTAGAGCTGTGGCTTATATAGTTTGTAAGTAACAGTGCGCGTAAACTCAAAATTTACTAATCTGAGAAATCGCGTTTTAAAGTTTAAATATCAATGGACATTCAATTGTACTCACTGTCTATAAATGATTATAACTCAAGAAATAAAGCAGATTTTTGAATGCGGTTTCTCGCATATTGTTGAGAAATTAAAAAAATCCGAAAACTCATTTTTTGAAAGTTTAAAGGTCCTGTGCCCCTTAAGAAACAGAAATAAGTAAAATGTTATTTTACATATTTCAATCACAAATAGTTTTATCACAAATGGCTTTTAATAATTAGACCTTCTCCCGGTACTTTTTTAAAATTCCCACTAATTTCAAAGATTTAGGGGATGTAGCTCTTTTGCACAAACCGCCCCCCCCCCCTCCACACACACACACAAACTAGAGGTCTGCACAGGCCGAAATTTCTAGGCCCGACCCAAAGAAAAAAAAGTTCGGTCCGGCTGACCCCGATACAAAAATTAAAAGTTCGGCCCGAGCCCGGCCCGCAAAAAAGTTAAAATCTCGAACCGGGCAGAGTGAATTTCTACAAAACATTGATTTTTACGTCCATTTGATTAAAAATTTGTCTCGTACGAGGAGTTTTGACCAGAAATATTTATCTTAAATTTATTTTCATGTTTATAAACTTTATTTTTATAGAAGAACCGCAGGCTGCGATATTTATTCTTTTAATGAATCTCTATTTCTTGTATGTAAATGTTTCAGTTATCATTGATATTGTAATCCATATTCCATGTATGATAAAAATCTCAAAATTGCTATACAGTAAAATCTTCTAAGACGGAATTGCATAGAAAAGGGGGGGGGGATGCGTAAACAAGTTTCTTCTTAGCAAGTGTAAATGTATTATATATTCTTTTTTTACGTATTAATATATTAATTTTGCATGGATCAACACGTTTTTCAGTTTAAAACAGAGTTACGTCATAGACAGGTTCTTTTTCACACGTTTTACTAGATTTTAATTTAGCTACATTTTTAATAAGCGTAGAAATCTATTACTCTTTAAAAAGAATAAATTTTAATGTTTAAGTTTAGAATAACGGCGATTTAAAAATGCATGCATTTTTTGCAAAAATTCTTGGGCCAAGCCTAATTTTACTGACCTTTAAATGGAAAAGGCCACGCTGAGACAGCGATTTTCATACGGGTTAGGTTAAAACTAGGACTTAAAATTTTGGGCCATAAACCAGCTCTGTTCAAAAAAATAAATAAATAAATAAAAATAAGTTAGGCCCAGCCCGAGTGCCGTGAATGAAAATCGGACTGGGCCCGGCCCGTGCAGATCTCCAACACAACACACACACCCTTTGTAAAATTATTTCAGGTTACAATAATATAGGAGGGAAAGAAAGGTGAGAAAAGATTCATGAATAAACAGAAAATTTTATAAAATATATACAATCTTACTTAAAAGGCGAGTAAAGTAATGAAAAAGAAGTTACAAGTTTAAAATATACATTTCATTTAAAACTTCATAGTACTTTCAAGCTTTCCAAGCTCATCATCAGAGAATATTTTAATAACTGATTGTTGTTTATTTATACAAATACGTCACTTTGTTTTGAAAATGAGAGAGCCAATAATTACTACAGTTGAAAGTAGAAGTAGCAGTTTCTTGGATTGAATTTAATTAGGGGAAATATATATTATTATTAATTGCAGTACTTCTACTTTCAATTCTAGTAATTATTGGCTCTCTCATTTTCAAAACAAAGTGACGTATTTGTATAAATAAACAACAATCGGTTATTAAAATATTCTCCGATGATGAGCTTGAAAAGCTTGAAAGTACTAACAAGGAAGGTCTCCATACGGGCACATTCAGAAAAATCTGAAAAAATTACAGAGTGTTCGTCTCATGTGGATATATATGTTTATAAAAGATTTTTTGGCGGAACCCCGATAGAAGGTTCGTAAAAAAATAATGAAATTTTCGTTTATTTGGCGATTTATCATCGGTTGGCGATGAAATGAAATTTCGAAAAATACTTTTTGAAGTCGAATACACTTTAAGATAAAAATATTTCATATTGAACTTGTTTAAATAAATTTAACTTAAATAACTGTAGTTTTGCCAGTTTTAGTTTGATTTAGCTATAGTTTTGTCATATATGTATTTATAATGGAAGTTAAATATAAAATTTTATGAATTAAAACAAAATTAAAATTGTTTCAATATCTCAAAATTAAGTCCAATTGAGCACTGTCGGTTCAATTTTGTTGCTATGGAAACGACGAATTCCTTGGTTTGAAATGAATAACTGCTAAATGAATCTTGCCTTTATTTTGGAATACGCTTAAATATATGAAAGTATTTTTTATAGATGAAATTGTTTCTAAAGTAATAAAATTAAGTAACAAGCAACATAAATATGTAATACGAAAAAATGTATTTATTAAACTCCTTCATTGTTTATGATTAAATTCATGAAATACTTTTTACACGCATTCTAAAAATCAATTAAACAATTTTCAGATGCATTAAAATCATTTGCTTTTGGCAAGGAAAAGTACTGCTCGCCAAATCGCGTGACGCTTTCGTCTTTTCGCGCCAAATACTCAAAAGTATTTTATTTTTTACAGACTTTCTACTGTAATTCCGCCGCTAAATTTGACTGATCTTTATTGCATACATAAGTAGTTTAATTGGAATTTTTTTTAAAAATATTCTGAGTATGCCCAGTATGGAGACCTTCCTTGTAAGAAGTTTTAAATAAAATGTATATTTTAAACTTGTAACATTTTTTTCATTACTTTAGCCGCCTTTTAAGTAAGACTGTGGGCTTTTTAAAGTTCACATTATATATTTTATGTTGAATCAAGGTGAAAAATTGTGTTTCGTCTTATGACTTTATATCAGAAATTTTTAATTTGTGCAAAGAGTAGTACAAGCAAAGCGAATGTGGTGGTTCTTTCTCCCACAACTGAAAACGGAGGGGGAGGGTAAAGCGAAAGAAAAATGTTTCCTGTCAACATTGTGTTAACTTTGGCTCAATAACATACGTTCTGGTTCATTTTGATATTTTGAGTGCAGCTGAGGAAAGGTCTTTGCTCTGCAGTTATGAAGGCAAGAGGAAAAGAAAATTTGTTAATTTTGGCAATGATCTCTATTAGTCGAGCTAATATTAGCAACAGACGCGAAATGCGGGGGTAAACAACAGTCTAACTGGTACCATATTTTTGACAATCTCCATTCCAGTTGAATAGTTGTTTATGACTCCGATTTGTCACAGCCTTTGCTTAAGTTTAAAAATAAATAAATGGATCTTTATAAAGATTCAGATTCCAACAAAATAATTTTGTAAGCAATTTAAATGTCATGGAAATTTACATCAAAATAGATATTAATTCTCGTGTGATATTTTGGGACAAAATCTTTTTTATTACGTTTTATACTTCGTGCATCAATCACGAGCGGGACTCGTGATTGATTCACGAAGTATATTTTACGCACAAGTCATACTTGTAATTGATTCACAAGAAAAAGTTGACTCAGAACTCGCAACCTTTCTATATTTTTCTGCATTTCCTACTAATATTTTAAATCAAAAATCTTCGTGGTAGATTCTTTAGAAGTTTACCACAAAGATTGTCGTTTTATAATAGTGGTAACCAACTGAAAAAAAAAAAAAAAATCTGAAAGCAGTGAGCATTGGTTTACTTTACGCGAGTTACACTCGTGATTAATGGACAAGGAGTTAAGACATGGTGATTTTTAAACTAACATGAATTATGTTACATCCTTCAATAAATTTTCTTTTCTGAGACGTCCAGCAATACTATTTCACACATGGGAATTTCGCGTTTTTCTATAGCACTATTTTTATCTTTATGAAGATTGTGGTCAGATTAATCCCATGTTACACTCTATATAATAAAAAAGTGATCTACGACTCCTTGCATAAAACCTTGAACGAAAAAAATTTACGAGGGCAAATCAAAAAATAAGTTACACTTCCAAGATATGGCCATTTATTAAATCACATATACATAGGCAAAAAGCTACGGCAACATACAATGCAAGTTCACTTTTCCACATAGTGCCCAAAGACTGCAAACATTTCTCGGAACGGTCAACCAACTTTTCGATTCCGGATGCGTGGCAATATCTGACAGCAAAATCCAAGCTGCTCGTGAACAATGGAGAACAACACTGCCGTACGAAATGTTCAGCATGCACAAATACCACGGACGAATATCGCGAAGGCAGGCCCGCAACGCCCAGTACCGTTGCAAATGTTGACCGTGTGGATGCGATCATTAGAGAGAATCGGCTCAAAACACTCCAGAAAATTGCCAGCATGCTGAACATTTCGTACGGCAGTGTGTTCTCCATTATTCACAAGCACCTTGGATTTCGCTCTCCGGCTGTTTATTTAGCGCTGGTGGAGATTTCTACACATCCAGAATCGAAAAGTTGGTTGACCGTTCCGAGAAATGTTTACAGCCTCTTGGGGATTATGTGGAAAAGTGAACTTACATTGTATGCAGGGTTCTCGCTGGCAACCAACATTGGCATTTGACCAACATTAGCGATTTGGCGAATGAGAAATAAAAAACAGTAGCCAAATGAAAAAAATGTTGGCAAAATAGATTCGGCGTGAAACACTGAAAAATCTGTATTTAACCCCTTATTATATTCCTTTTTTAAACATGTTCTAAAATAACCCAATTTTTGTAATTGCTTATACAATAGAAATTCGGCTATCTGCTACAGAAACTATTAAAAATAAGTAAATTCTAAATATCCCCTAAATGTGTGATTGCTTCAGCCATCCTTTTAACAGTCTCAATAACAATTCAAAACAACTATCTTTGATTTACCGTTGTAAAATACACACTAAAAGCTATTATGAGATTTCGACTCTAACCGATAGAAAAAATCTACCGGCCAATGATGCTTTGCATATAACTAATAAATAGTATAGTAAATAGCTAATTTTAACGCCGCATTATAGCAAAACTTTTCACTATTTGGCGCCTTATGCAAGTAATTTTGTTTGTGTTTTTACATGCGCGATGCCGGCTCATAGATAGAGATTAACTGACAATAGAGAAATAACTTTCTGTGTCTTTGACCGACACACACAAACACACACACGAGAGCAAAAATTGAGTACTCGCAATTTGGCGAGTCTGACTGTTCGTTTACTCGCCAAATGAAGCATTTTGTCGCGATTTGGCGCAATTGCGAGCGACAGCGAGAACCGTGATTGTATGTTGTCAAAGCGTGTTGCCTATGTATATGTGGCTTAATAAATAGCCATAACTTGGATTTGCCCTCTTAATTACATAGAAAGGGCTAAGGGGACATTGTGATCCTAACCGACAAAAAACTTAAAAACTGTACCAAGGAAAACAATAAGCATATCCAAAATTGCCGATTTCTCATGCACCTCTATACAAGTATACACTGTAAAAATCTTAAAAGAGCAGAAAAAAATCTTCAAATTCCGACAGTAAAAATTACGTTAACAGAATTCTTATGTCACTTCATCCTCATATCGCTTATTTTCATGTCAAACAACAAAAAATTCATTTTTATTTGCCAATAGTTTTCACCGCGACAAAATAATCTGTTGGATAGCAGAAGAAATGCTTTGAACGGGAGGTCACCCCCCTCCCCTCTGACGTCTACAAGGTCATTTAGAATGACCAATTGTCATCGGTTATTATACACCCCACGTTAACGCTTCCCTTCTAACTTGAAATATTTGTTGCGTCTTATCTCTTGTGTACTGTTTAAAATGGCAGGACGTTCAATAAAGCACGCTCATCTAATTGAAAAAGAATATATAAAGAATTTTTAACAGAAAATTCACACAATCATTTTCACCATTGGAACCGGAGACACACACCTTTACCATCAGAACCGCATATATGGAGTAGTTTTTTTCAAAATCGGGATTTACTGTTCGAATATTAGAAAACAAACATAGCAAGGTATAATAAAACACTCATACTACAATATATATTAAAACACACATACACACATACATAACGCCTGCATTCAACAGTTAAAGGTACATATAAATATTATACAGACATTGTATTTATTGTTTGTATGTCTGTATAATATTTATATGTACCTATAGCAAGGTATGTTTTCATCCTTCTTTTAAATATCTAACAATGTTTTTGTTAAACGTAGCAATATGTATGAAAAAATTTTCCAATTTGCTAAAAATCTTAATTAAGCAATACTATTTATTATTATTATTTTTTTTATAATGTATGATTTACTTAAATTACTATTATTTTATCTTCATTATTTATGCACATTAGTAACTAGTTGATCTAATTTTGTTAATAACAGGAAATTATTTTTTGATCAGTTGTTTAAGTTAAATTAATAATCTTAAGTTTGTGATTAGTTTACAAATCTTGAATTTTTACATAGCTGTAGAATGATTACTTATTATATTTAACTTTTTTATGACTAAGAGTTAATTTTACTTGTATTAGTTCCAGAAATTTTGATTGAGATTTTAAATTAATTTTGTCATCAATTGACATATGTGATAAGTTTTGGAGTGATAGTTTTAGTAATAAACACGGAGTAGCCGCATTAATTATTATAGTTATAGATAACTGATATTTTTGTTTAGCATTAACCAGAATAATATTTATTAGATCTGACGCCGTTCATATATTTTTATTGTTTAAATTTATCACATTTTCTACTATTTATTATGTTGTTTAAAAATGGAGTGATTGATATTTTGATTAATCATTCCACATGTTGATTCTGAAGAAATATTTTTTTTAGTACAATCTTAGAATTAACTGTAGTGGTTAAGTTGAAATCTGTAAATTTTATTCACTCCATTAATAAATTTTGAGCTACAACTGTGTGAATTTTTTTGAAAATATCCTTTTTAAGCTTTAACCATTCATTTTATAGAATCAGCAAGTTTAATTTTGTTTAACATTTTAATTTAAACTAGCTGACCCGCCCGGCGTTGCCCGGGCCCGTAATAATATTCTTAAATGAATCTGAAATTTTTAATTGCAGGTCCGTTCAGGAAAGGGGGGGGGGGTGGAGACGGTGCAAATTACCAAGGACTGACTCTTGTTCAGTTCCAAAGTTGTGTAGTCAAAGGTTAAGTTTTTTAATTTTCATGTCTCATACTTTAAACTTTTTTATTCCAAATTAACTGATGAATTTAATTAAAATGTAATTATGTTTTATATAATTTAATTTTTTATTTAAAATCTTTATATGAAAAAGCAATTACAAATATAACAAAGTGTAATACTGAAAAAGAAATAATAAAATTGTAAGCAAATATTACTATATAGAATTTTTTTAAAGCACTATCCAGCAAATTTATTTTCTAATAGAGTAAAGCCTGTTTATAACTGAATCCTGCAATAAACGAAAAAAAAAAAAATGTTCCAGCTCTCCCCCCCCCCCTAAAAAAAAAAATGCTATTATGCTTTGTTGAATTTAAATAACCTGCATAAAACGGAATTTATCACTGGTCGTTTTTGTTTCCGTCTAAGCAGGTTTTATTCTATATTACTTCTGGGGAACCCGTAATAATATTCTTAAATGAACCTGAAATTCGTATCGCAGGTCCGTACATGTAAAACTACCTGTCCGTACAAAATTACTTTTTACGTCATGACAACATTTTGTAAACTTCTTGCTGCTGTTTAATTCGCATTTCCAATACAGTGCTTTGCAGAAATTGCACGTTTCACCCACAGTTATGCATGCCCTGAGATGTTTAAATCAGTAATTTGGATTTCAGAAGCTACGCGCGCATGCTACAGTTATTAAGCCTATTTTGCCGATCGCTTTACGACGTTCTCGACCAATTCTATTTGGATTTCGAATCTATTTCGATTCGACTCGAATTCGGCTTTTTCTTCACTTTCAAGCATTCACCGAGATTTTTTACGGGCATTTCAAATGATATTATGAAGCTACATAATTGTAGCGAAAGATACTGCACCGAAACCACGCGAAACGTAAACAAACCCGATCGCCCTAAATCCTGCCAAGGACTCTTACACAATAACCGTCCAGATGCGTTTCTCGGGCGTTGCCATTGAACAATAACAAATAATCGCGATTTCTGTGCCACGTACGTTAGCGTAATATATATATAGATTATATTGTAATATTTTTTCTTATTTAGTTGATGATCATTTACTATATACGGAAAAACATTGTAAATTGTTAAGAAAGTTGAAAACTCGTTTTATCACTTTAGCTGAAATGAAATATTTTTTTTTTATGGTGATGTTTATATAGATTTTAGTGGCTCTTCATTTTCATTTCTCATCTTTGCTCATAGCTGTCAACTTTTACACATTTACATATACAAAGCTTTCTATTCGAAAAAAATATAAAAATTAGCAGGTATTATTTACATAATTAACCAACATCACTGAATTAACCTAATCAATTTTCAAAAATATTGCACGAATAAATATTAAAGTTGTTTTAATTACGAATCTCATTCAATACATATATTTATTTTATTAATAAATAATTTTATGGGGGGGGGGGGGGAGTTTCTTCTTTCACTTATTCCAGTCTTTAATGTATTTAATTTACAAAATCTATATAAATTCAACTGTTTAAATATTTTATTGAGAATAAGCTATTTAAATTAATTTTGTAAAAGTTTGGAGGAGAATTTCCTATAAATATTTATTATTAATAATATAAACAAATCGATCGGTAAATAGAAATTTCCTGTGTGCGTAGTCTAGAATAAGAGATTCTCCTGTGAATAGCATTCCCTCACCACCTCCTCCCCAACAGGAATCAACCTACAGATTTCGCCTGCTAGGAAACTCGTCAATTATCGACGAGAAATGCCTGTATGACTACGCATTTCTGTCGTCTGATAACGCATTCTTTCGTCAACAGATATTTTCTACATACAGATATTTTCTGGCAACTTTTTGCTGCCAGAAATATTCTGTTGTTTTACAGAAATATTTTTAACAGTGCATAGTGATGCATTCAGACGGTGGTCCGGAAAGTGGGACACTCGCTATTAGATTAGGTAATCTAAAACTTAATAAAAACTGAAGTTATCTTGAAACCTGCTCGATGCGACTCCCTTCAGCTGCAATGTAGAAATATTGAGGCGGAATAAATCCTAATATTTTCAGCACTATGTGTACGATCCTTCGAAGCATGACCTAACTCATTGGTTTTCAGATACAGAAAATTAGCGTAAGTCATGCAATTTAAAGTTTCATAACTCGTTAAATTTTAGTGATATATGAATGGGAACTTTTTTTTGTATTACTTGTTAGTGTAATAAGAAATTTTTACTAAATATCACTTATAGATTCAGAGGAGAGTATGAAAATTTAAATTTCGCAACTTTAACTTTTTAAAAAATGTTTTTATTGATCAAAATGACTTCTAAAATATTTTTTTACTTCATTTAAAACATTTTTGTAATTACAACTATATGTCTATGGACACCGTTGAGAGTAGACAACCTTTTAAAAATAAAAAAAAAAGAGCTATAAAATTAAATGAACGCAAAGAGTTTTTTTTCTCTTAAAATTACCAGGAGCTATAATTTTTCTTCAAATGAGGATTATGTTACTTAGAAATTTTCGGAGGGGGTAATCCATCTTACTTTAAAACAATGACAAGCTTGGAAATAAAAAAAAATTATCTTGTTGGGTCACGGTTGAAAATATATCTATACGAAGCTCCGCTAATGCTCTCCAAAGTATGACAAAAACATAAGATTTATGAAGGCTTCTTTTCCCTTCTGGCAGCGATAGCGAGCCCTTAAAAGTATTGTCCAGGAAATGTTAAGGTGTTTTTATCTTTCTGCTACAGCGAGAAAGAAGAGATGAATTAACTGGAGTTTTTCGGTTCACATTTCTTGTATGGCTTAAGGTAAATCTCTGGATTCTAGGTACTTACTGGTCTAATAGTATTAATCATTATAAGATTTAAGACTGTTATTAAATAAAAACATGTTATTCTACAGCAAAGTCATGCTGTATAAAATTTCGCCAAAAAGCAGGACTCGAAATACGGGGCGGGGCTATTACAAATGATGGATCCGATTTAAAAAAAAAAAAAAAAAATCTTTTTCGGAACTACTGCACACATTATAATAAGTGATACATGAATTTAAAGAGAAATAGACCAAGATTTTTTCAGTTAAAAATGTTCGATGTGTGACCCTCTTGTTACATGGCATACGTCCAATTTGTAATCCAGTTCGTCCCAAACATTTTGCAGCATCACTCTGTCAATGGTTCTGAATTCTGCACAAAAGCGTTTTTTAAGTTCTGACAGTGTCAAAGACATTGTTTAGGTACCACCAATGCTGAAAACAAAGTGTTCAGAACTTAAAGAACGCATTTGTGAAGCTTTCAGATCTATTGACAGAGTGATACCACAAAATGCTTGGAACGAACTCGATTACAGATTGGACGTATGCCGTGTAACAAAAAGGTCACACATCAAACTGGAAAAAACTTCGTATATTTCTCTTTAAATTCATGTATCACTTATTGTAATATGTGCAGTAGTTTCGAAAATATGATTTTTTTTAAATCGGGTTCATCATTTCTAATACCCCTGTATACCGGAGCATACTGGAACGATATTCCATTTCGTGAAATTATAGTAAATATCATTCCAGTTCGTGCAATTTTTAAAACATTACTACACTGTTATATTATATAGCTTATTTTGATCTCTGTAACTTTTTATTATTATTATTATTATTTAGAATCTTGAATGCATTTTATAAATTGTTTATGTACGGTTAGGTATAACTTTGTTTATACTTTCAAAAGAAAACTTTAGTCACCAATAATTTGGAATATCGTTCCGGTTCCTGGATTTTTCATTTCGAGCACTGCAAAAAGTGTTCATTATTGCTAAAGTTACAAAAAAAAAAACTTGTGTTTGTTTAGAAATACTCTGTATTCAGCTCTGTAAGCTATCATCTCTTACAGATACGAATATCTTTTGTTTTACAACCTGTATACACATTCTTATATACTTTTAAAAATACGAAATACGACATCTATAAAATTAAATGAACATAAAGAGTTCTTTTTTTTTCTCTTTAAATTACTAGGAGATATAATTTTTCTTCAAATGAGGATGATGTTACTTAGAAATTTTGGGAGAAGGTAATCCATCTTACTTTAAAACAATGACAAGCTGGAAAAAAAAATATCTTGTTGGGTCACGGTTGAAAATATATCTATACGAAGCTCCGCTAATGCTCTCCAAAGTATGACAAAAACATAAGATTTATGAAGGCTTCTTTTCACTTCTGGCAGTGATAGCGAGCCCTTAAAAGTATTGTCCAGGAAATGTTAAGGTGTTTTTATCTTTCTGCTGCAGAGCGAAAGAAGAGATGAATTAACTTAAGTTTTTCGGTTCACATTTCTTGTATGGCTTAAGGTAAATCTCTAGACTCTAAGTACTTACTGGTCTAATAGTAATAGTCATTATAAGATTTAAGGCTGTTATTAAATAAAAACAGGTTATTTTGAGCTACAATCACAAAAGAACTTTTGATCATCTGTAAAAATACTGAGAAATTGCGATTTAATAATAAAGAATTTCTTTTTTTTGTACAAACGAGGTTTAAAAGAAAGCTATATGCATCGGTAAATAAATTTACACTCATAAATTCCATTCATCTACAGTGAAACACGCTGTTTTGTTTAAATTAAAACAAATGTTCAGAAAACGTTTTAAATGATAGAAAAAAAAATTCTATGGTTACAACAAAACCGCGCACAGAATTTTTTCTTCAAAGGGATAGACAAAGAGTAAAAGTCTATATTTAGTTAATAATTTAGATTTTACATTGGATTACATATTTAGATTATATAATTAATTTGGATAATATTTTATATAGTTAATATTATTCATTTTGCATTATTCTAAATCCAGATGTGCATTTTCTCGAATTGATTGATATATTTTTTCCCCTTGTAATATCACTTTTCATATAGCTGGATAAAGTTTTCCGATACTGTAGCTCCTTATTTAGACCTATGTTTTCAGTAGGAATTTTCAACTGATTGGCCAATTTTTGTAACTAAGGCGCGCAAAAGATGCGTAAATGACAGTCAGCGAAATAGACAGGCTGCGATGCTTCCACCCCCACCCCCCCCTCTTTGTTATCACGTGTTGAACATAGGCTAATTTCCACCAATTGTGGAACTACAATGTGATCAGTTAGGCTGAACAGCAGTCGAGATCAGTGGGGTACTACCAGTAGGGAGCCATAATCATATTTGGTATCAGAAAACCGTCCAATAATTGACAATCACGTCCTTTTTTTATCTATTCTATACTAATATTATAAAGAGGTAAAAATTGTTTATTTGTAGGAGGTAAGCTCTGGAACTTCCGAACCGATTCCAAAAGTAATGGTATCAAAATGACGGTGTTAGTCAAACTTAGAATATAGGCTATATCTTATATCCGTGCCACTGGACAAAAGGGGGTGCAGGAGAAAAAAACGTTCTAAAAATGCGATTTTTGTGTTACTGAAGGGCCTAGAAACATGAAATTTGGAATGGTAGTTACTTATAAGATACTAATGATCTCTAAGGACATTTCTTAAAAAAAAATCGAAATTAAAAAGGGGTGGAAATGCGCGAAAAGCATTCTTAAAATCGTTCTAAATGGCGATTTTTACGCAATCTCAAGAAGTACCAAACCGATTTCGAAAATAAGGGTGTCAAAATGATGGTGACAACCCTTGCTCCAACATAGGCCAAATTTTATGTCGGTGCCATTACTTCCAAAGGGGGTGCAGGAGCAAAAAAACATTCAAAAATGCGATTTTTTGTGTTACTGAAGGGCTTAGAAACATGAAATTTGGAATGGTAGTTATAAGATATAAATGATCTCCAAGAACATTTCATAAAAAAATAGATATTTAAAAAGGGGTGAAAATGCTCGAAAAGAGCTCTAAAAAACGTTCGAAATGGCGATTTCTGCGCAATCTCAGAAAGTATCCAACCGATTTCAAAAGTAATGGTTGGAAATTGATGATGACAGCGCTTGCTCCAATATAGTATCTACTTCATGTCGGCGTCACTACCAGCTTGCGACTGCATTCTAAAAAACTTTCTAAATTGTGATTTTTATGATACTGAAGGGGCTAGCAACTTGAAATTTGACATGGTAATTACTTATAACATATGTAAATGCCCTCTGAGAAGAGTTTCTTAAAATTTTGAAATTTAAATGGGGTGAAAATAAAGGAAAAGGGTTCTAAAAACGTTCTAAATCGCGATTTCTACGCAATCTCAGGAAATATAAACCGATTTCAGAAGTAATGGTTTCAAATTGATGGTAACAGTTCCCGCTTCAACATTGCCTATATTTTACGTTGTTGTCACTACCACCTGAGGGTTACAGGATCAAAAAATGTTCTAAATTGCATTTTTGTGTTAAAGAGGGGGTCTAACATTTTAACTTTGGAATGGCAATTACTTCAAAGATGCAAATGCTTTTTAAGAAAATGTCGAAAGAAAATTCCAAATTTAAAAGGATGAAGTGAGCGAAAAGCGTTCTAAATTACGATTTTTATGCAATCGTATGAAATACGAAACCGATTTTGAACATAATGGTTGCAAATTGATGGTGATAGAACCTGCTCAAACATAAGCTATATTTTATGTCGGTGCCATAATCCCTAGAGATTTGCAGGGGCAAGAAACTGTCTAAATTGCGATTCTGCGGTACTGAAGAGGCTAGAAACTTTAAATATAGCACGGCAGTTACTTATAAAATATAAATGTACTCTAAGAACAGTCGAAAATAAATTCGGAATTAAAAAGGGGTGAAGCGAAAGGACGGAGCGAGAAGCATTCTAGAAGAGTCCTAAATTACGATTTCTATGGAATCTCAGGAAATAATAAACCGATTACAGAAGTTATTGGTTGCTAATCAAGAGTGATAGTCCCTGATCCTATACGGGCTATATTTTATGCCGGTGTCACTACCACCTGGTTGGCAGAAACAACAAGAAAGCCTTTAAAAACATCTCAATTCCTTTTTCTGTAGAATATTAGGAAATACCAACCGATTTCAAGGTTAATGTTGGCAAATTAATGGTGACAGTCTCTGTTTCAACATTTTTCGAGACATTCTATTTCAACTTCGTTTCGGAATTTTATGTTGGCACCACTAACACCAGAGAGGTGGTAGACTGCTAGACAAGAAGCTTGGAATTTGACATGATGGTTAATTTCAAGATGTAAATGTGTTGAGATGGTTTCTAAAAAAATCAAAACTTCAAATGAATACCGAAATGAGCGTATGAAATGAGCATAAAAGTCTCAAAATACTTTCTAAATTATCATTTATTTGGAATTAGTTTTAGTTCCTCTTATTAATTAAAATCTCATTTCTGTCTATTGCACTTTTATAATGAAGTTTAGTCAAACTGTGGCTTAATTTGTAATTTTTTAATTATTCCATAAAGTGTACTTCTAATAAAAAATAGTCATGCAAATATCACTTGGCATATTTCAACTATTACGCGAGCAAAGCCGCGGGGTTTGCTAGTTTTCTAATAAAATTTATCCGTCCAGGTGAATTTTGAAAGATTTATAAATATGACAGATAAACATTTAATGGAAAAGAGTACCGGATATTTCTCTCTTTCTCTTCATTCTATTTTCTGTAATTTTTTTCTTAATTCAATTATATGCCAACGCCATCTGTCAATTATATGCCAACGCCATCTATCAATTATATGCCAACGCCATCTATCAATTATATGCCAACGCCATCTATCAATTATATGCCAACGCCATCTATCAATTATATGCCAACGCCATCTATCAATTACATGCCAACACCATCTATCAATTATATGCTAACTATCAATTATATGCCAACACTATCAATTATATGCCAACACTATCAATTATATGCTAACTATCAATTATATGCCAACGCTATCTATCAATTATATGACAACATTATCAATTATAAGCCGACACTATCAATTATAAGCCAACACTATAAATTATAAGCCAACACTATAAATTATAAGCCAACACTATAAATTATAAGCCAACACTACCTACCAATTATACGCCAACACTATGAATTATACGCCAACACTATCTATCAATTATATGCCAACACTATCAGATACCTGGAATTTCTACGAAGAGATTTTCGTTTCACACTTAATCACAAAGGAAAAAAAAACGAATTTGTCGTCAAGATAAATTTATTTAAAGATTCGGAATCATCAATATCATTTTATGCTTGAAAATATATTTTCCAGAAAGAACACTAGCAACTCAAGAATGCAATATCTGGCATTTTATAACCATACTCATACCCTAAGCATTTGACCCCCCCCCCCCTAAAAAAATGAAATATCTGACATTTTATAACTATACTTATATACCTAAGCATTTGAACCCCCCTCCCTTTATTTTTGAGGCTGATACATTATTATTATTAATAATTTTTTTATGAATGTAGTAAATATAAGTGATTCAAATACCAATTTACTTAGCGATATTTTTTCTCTATTATTTTATGAGTTGTTAAACAGATATGAAAAAACTATCTCGGGTTTAGAAGTTTTGAACAAAGAGGTACGGAAAATTAAAAAATATATATATTATAAAATTAAGGACATATGGTAAAATGTAAATATTTACTTTTTGCAGTGAAATTATAGATATATCATGATTAACAAGTATTCTTAAATTTCTGATATCCTGATTTAATTTAACCAAACATAAATTGTGTCAAACTGCTATTTTAAAATTAAGTTCATAACTTAATAAAACACACTCGTTACACTTCTGTAATTCTACTGGGAGATTCAATTCATAATCAACACATTATTAAATATTTCACTGTGCATACAAAAGGTGCGCTAAACATAAAAGCATGAATTCTGTCTAAACCTTTACAAAAGTTGCTGAACACCGCAGTCATCAGTGATCTCACGTTTAACATCACCTAGTGTCATAGTACATAGAAATATACATTATAATAATAGACAAGTTTATTAAATTTTGATGATTGAATGTCGTGTGAATAAGGTATACTGGTATCATATTAGATACATTTTGATATAAAATAACTTATAAAAGCATGAAATAATAAACTTCTTACTAATGACTTTAACAGTTTCTGAAAAGGCCTCTGGCTTTAATCTTTTAAAGTGATCTAAGTACAACTTATAAAAATATATTTTTGAACAAAAGAAGTTTTAAAAAAACATTCGACATAGCCTTTTATTCATTGTGCTATTCTCAGAATATTTTATTCAAAACTTCAGTCATAAAAATTGGAAAAATTGTTGAATTTAATCCCCCAGATGTTTCGGAAACTTCAAAAACTAATTCAATCAGAAAAGAGCTCAATTAGTGGTTCAAAACGCTTTAATAAGCCAATTTGTAAACTTAATATTACTTTCGCGTTTTTAAACGACTGATATTGCACTCCATAGTAGTAACTTTTATGAATCATATGTACTCATTAGTTTCACCAGACTCTCTATATGATTTGTTTATTTTTTATCAAGCGGCTCCTTGCTTTTACGCCGCATATCTATTTCCCACTCTTAATAATGCAGCAGGTCCGATAACACGGAGTTTATTTGAACTCCAAAAATGTCTTAAATATATAATATCTTAAGTGAAGAAACGAGTGTTCTTTTCCGTCATAAACACATATTAATATATATTATCTTTCGGCACCAAATGGATACGTCATCAAAGTGTTATTTCACACAACAGTGATTTTAAATAAAAACATATCTAAACACTAAATAAATGGATAAACCGGATTAACATAGACTGTGAAAGATCCCTGGCCACACAAATGATGATTTACGAGCCGTCGCGAAACTGAAGAATAAAGGTAAGGGATTTCCTTTTACTTACTTATCTGTTATAAATAAGCAGCATCAAACCACTCACTCATATTTTATTTTTCTATTTTGCTTAAATGTAAGTGAACGCGAACAATCCTACCGAGCGTTTTGGCTTAACACGCCATTTAAACTCCAACAAAAATGATGTAAAACAACGAGTTGAAGGCAAAATACGCTCCGCATTTTGGACTGCGATTACCAGTTTATACGGTATCATTGGTTGTGTGCGCATCCTGTTTTTCCAGAACTTTTCTTGATTCTATCACATTTCATACAAAACAAGGTACATATCACCACATTTTCATTGCAATATTTTTATTTTACTCAAAATTATTACCGTCAATCAGAGTTCAGTTAGAGTGAAACACCCGGTATTTGTGACTAAATAAATGGTTTGCGACCCATGCTCTGTGGCATTTTTGCATGCCTCTTGATGCCTACTATCACTCTGAATTTACCGATCGAATTCGGCAACACTGAAAAGGATAAACACAAATTTGGGCAATTCCGAAACTGAATAATTTCCGAAATATTGATTATAAGGTGCCAACTCAATAGCAGAATCATTGCACCAGAAATTTGCGGATATACTTCTTACCTCGGTATTGAAATCTTCCTTAAAATGGTGGAGGAGCTGTTATTCTATGGCCACCAAGCCCAAGTAACACAAAATGATTGGGGCAATGTTGGCTAATTGTTGCTCCTCGTTGGCCCACAGTAAAAGATGTTCGCATTGCCGTGCCATTGGATTTTGTGCATATGGCAGACTCGAGTGTCTGTTCTACCTTATCGCCAGTACCTGACGATCCGAAACGACAGTATGAGACACCTTTTAATTGGTGCAAATCACCAATAAAAAGGAATTATGCCATAAGCAGTTGAAATACTTAAATGAACAATCTTAAAGTGACTTTTTACAGAACAATTAAAGTTAAAGTTCTTAACTAATACTACAGCTTATTTTTTCAAAGTCCAACCAATCATTATGAGGATTCTCTGATCCCGAACAATAACTATCGTAATCTGTACATGAAATTTTTAGAACTTGCTCTCGTCTAACGAAAAGAACTCTGAACAAATTAGTCATGGACTTGTAAATAGAACTTTTAACAACTCTTATATAGACTTGTAAATAGAGAACATTCAACATTTCACTTATAGACTTGAAAATAGTTTCTTTACCATATCATAAATTGCAAATATTACTTTGATTTTGTTAAAAATTAATTCACTTTCAAACATCGTTAAAGAATATTGTAATTTTTTTTTCTAAACTAGCAACGCGAGATCTGGAAGCCTATGGCTATTGGTGGGTTATCCCGCGCTGCAGAACCTGCCGTGCCATTGCTAACAACATATTTGCCAACAGAGTCCAACCGTTAGTCGCACTGAATCATGGTAAGACATCTTCCAAACTAAAGAGGTCTTTGTAGCTATCATTTCCCAACCCCGCCATTTTGCAACCGTTCCCACAAACTGCCAACGATGGGCCAATAACCTGTGCTACTTGGATGATCACCAGTGCTTTCACCCCCTATATTTCAGCGTATGGGGTTATTAAAAATTAGGTTTAGAGTCCATTTATTCGAAATCCATTCCTGAATTGAAATCACGAATTAGCATTGCCCTAGGATCGACGTGAACATGTTCACAAACAAAAGGGAAGAACTTATTTTAAACAAGTTGGAAATTGCACGTCAAACGTGGCAAATGAGGTGCGTTCGTACTATAACTAGTTTTATAAATATTTTTTGCATCGCATATTGTACTGAATGTATATTTTAGTGCACTTCATAAATGCATATCAATTTCATTCTGTTCGAAAGGCTGTAACATCATTAAAATGCATGTTATCGATAAATATAATTTAGATATCATAAATTAATCAAAAATGAAGTAAAGTGCTTTAAAGTAACTACAGTCAATTCAATAAGTGAGATTTATTGCTATCATAATCATTTTTGTAAATTGCTAAGTAATATTTATTGATGTTCTAATAATTTTGTAAATCATTAAGTGTTGTTTATTGCTTTACATGTTTATCTTATGTTGCGCATCTGTGCCGGGGCTAACGTGGAGGGCTCCCGCAGTTGAAAGTCACGTGACAGTCGCGGTCTTAACCAATTACGACGGGCAGCTTTTAGCAAAGGAATTCTACTACTTTATTTTAAGTGCTGTAAATACACTTTTTGTTGTGAATAAGTTATTTTAATTTTGTTAAATTGACATTACTTAACTATGTTTAATCAATTTGTAATACGACGAGAGCGTGGATACATCATTATTCTAATCTGTCGAATGTAAGTAATCCATTTCACTGTTTTAGTGTGATTGATGTCTGATGCATTCATATGATTGTTTGTTTTGTATTCTTTAGGTAAACATAATTTATTTTAACTGAATTAATCTTTACATGCACTATTTATACTAAATGTTTTTCATTTTCAATATAAGCAGGAAAAGAAAAAATCATTAATAACATTCAATAATCATTAATAACATCAATATTATTTGCTCTGAACATTAAGTTCGTGATATTACCCTGTGGTGTTTTTTACGTTTTGGTTTCATTAAATGATTCATATATTTTTTATGTGTTCATCGAATGAATGTTGTTTTCATTTATTTATTTGCAATTTATTTATTTACTAGAAAGGTAGCCCGTCAAAAATGACGGAAATTTATATATAAAGATATATACAACTCATGTGCAAGAATATGAGTTTTCTCGCTTGTTCCGCAGTGATAGATGAAAATAACACATTTTAAGAACGAAACACATTTATGAAAAATTGTGTACAGTAGAAGACCACTAATCTGCACAGTTTGGTTCCAAGTGTTATGCAGATTTGGGGCTTTTTGCGGTCATGTCTATTCAATCTTTGTTTACATTTTTTTAAATTCATATATTGGACAATTTAGAATGTTGAGCATTAAAAATAAATAAATTAAACAAAAACATAATTTGAAGAACAAATTAAAAAAACAAAATTTATTTCCTACATTGTTTAAGCCCGAGAAGGGACAGATATTAAGTTATTTCATTCAATTAGTTCTACATTTTATGTTAAATTTTTGTAACAAATTAGGTAGGCCAATTGAAGATTAAAAAATAAAAATAAAATTCATAAAATATGATACTTAAAACTCCCTAAAAACTTAGATTCCGTTCAAATGAAATCGAAATAAATCTTAGACTTCTTCCATTTTTAATTGAAAATATTTGTATTGCAGATTTAGTAGTATGTTTATGAAAATTGTGCATAAATTGATAAGATGTATGCAAAATACAAAACTTTAAAAAAAGTCTAAGATTTATTTCGATTTCATTTGAACGGAATCTAAGTTTTTAGGGTGTTTTAAGTATCATATTTTATGAATTTTATTTTTATTTTTTAATCTTCAATTGGCTTACCTAATTTGTTGCAAAAATTTAACATAAAATGTAGAACTAATTGAATGAAATAACTTAATATTTGTCCCTTCTCGGGCTTAAACAATGTCGGAAATAAATCTTGTTTTTTTAATTTGTTCTTCAAATTATGTTTTTGTTTAATATGTCAAGTTTTTTAATGACTACAGCACTCAGACGAACGCATTTCAAAATTAATACAGAGTGTCATCATCAGGCTTTGATGTATGCGGTATTGCATCACAATGCGGGATGCAGTTTACCAATGTGTAATTCAAAATGTTTCACCACTGTAGTAATGCAGGTTGCTGTAGTTTGGACAAAAACTTCCAATCTAAACATAAAAAATCTATAATCAAAACATAAAAAATTAACTTCACTTAAATTTAGATACCACATTTCCCACTCAGGAACGCTACGAATGTAAATGTAAATTCTGTTTAATCCTTACTGCTAATATTTAGCAATAGTATAGCTGTGATACAGTAAAAAATAAAAATAAAAAGTTTTACTTGAATTTTTAAACCTTATTCTTTCGCAAAGGGTGATGTAAACCAATCAGAAAATTATTACCTAAGTTTAACTTGGGGTATAAATAGCTCTCATCCCCCCCCCCCAAAAAAATACATTTTAAAATTTAAGTTATGTAATTCCCCACTAAGTTCGCTACCTGCGTAAAAATAGCTATCCATTAGAAACTTTTTACTAAAATATAAACTTGACCAAAGCATTAACGTATTATGAAAATATCCTTTTTATTTCCACTATAACGCCATATTCACCTTTATAATTTTTGAAAAAAAAAAAAAAAAAAACTATTTCAATTAAAATTTTTCACGTGGGAATCTTTCTACTAAAACCAAATAACTTATTATTTCGGCTTTTGAAATTTTTGCAACAATGAATAAAAATTTTACATTTTCATCGTTACGTTATCATCTCCATAGGCTTTTCTATGTTAAATTAACATTGAGAAGTGACACTGGAAATAAATAAGTATTGCGCTGCCGCGCAATACTTAAATAACACACTTGAAGTAAGGTTAAAAACTATTAAATTATCGTATACGATTTCATGAAACGGTATTATATAGTATTATATGTATGTGCTTCACGATCTTGGTTATGACGTTGGCGAAATTGGCTGCAACTTGTCATAATCCTAATAGTGTGGGCCGCTATAACAAAAAAGTAACCAGTTTTTAGTAAAATTTCTGATATAAAGTAGCTTTCAAAAACTTGTGTAAAATTGCAGGCCGTTCTCGTGTTCTGTCAGTCCTAGGAATAATATTTCTAACACTGAAGATTTTCCATGTATATATGGGATTTAGAAAAGCTTCTCCAAAAGAAAGGTCCTGAAATGACATTGTAATTCCTCCAACTTCAAAGTTTAATCGGGCCCTGATGTTGAGTACTAAAATCTAATAAATACAGTTATTTTGAATATTACAACAGAATTAAACAGTTAAACTTATTTAACTTAAACCCGCTGTTACTTCCCGATGTTATTTTTTAGTATTAAGAAAGAAAATTATTTAAAATTTTCAAATCATGCATTTATGATTTTTTTCCGTCTTTAATAACTAAATAATGAAAAAATAGGCTTTTGTTCTGAGCTCATAAATATGACAATAAAATAATGTATCTAAGAGACATTGCAAAATTAAATCTTTGTGATTACAAACCATAAACAAACGATACCGCCACCATTTTACCTACTATGACGTCCTTAGAATATTGCCCATTGATTGTTGGAGAACTTACTTTGTGAATGATTACCTCAATGATTTAATATTTTTGAAGTTTCACGATGAATGAATCACTTGTATTTGTTTAGGTTTATGGAATGAGAAATTAAGCTGTGAACCTAATTTCAATTGAAGTTATCCAAGGATATATGTATTTTTAATCGAAATTAAAAACAATGCTTTGATCTCGAAATAAAAAGTTTTAGTTTGTATAATTTATTATTTCTGTTAATTATTTCTTTAGGTACTTTTCCATTATAGCGCATTTTTAAAAAAAAGCTTGGCGCGATTCGGGCATCAGAAAGTGAGATATGTTGCGAAAATATATAAACAGCTATGAAAACAAGTCTAATGAACTTTTATCTTTGTTTATATATGCACTTATATACATAAAAAAATCGTTTCTAAATATATTTAATTTTTTTTTATATATACAAATTACGGCACAGATTTCAGATATGAACCGGGATACCTAACGGGCGCCAAAATGGTGTTATTTTGCCTGCTATGGTAACCCGGCTATTGTTTTTTATTTATTAATAAATTGTTTATTTACTTTTATTTTCTGTTTTTTAACTATATAAACTGCTTTGTCCTATAGTTATTATTCAAACTTTTATTTATTTATAGTTATTTCCTTTTCAAAATGATAGCAAATAATTGAAAAATGTATAAGTAACTGGTATTCGAAAGCGAGATTTCTGCCAAATTGGCGTCATAGAAAAATAACGCCAACCCCCATGCGTATATGACATCTGTGCAAAAATTACTTCTGTTTCTTTATAAAAATGGGCAAATAGCTTTTTTTATATTAAATTGTCGGGACAGATGTCATATACGCCCATATTGGCGCGATTTTTTTTGACGCCGATGTCATATACGCACCGGGTACTTAACTGGCGCCAAAGTGTCGTTATTTGGCTTGTAATGGTAACCCGAATGTTGTTTATGCTGTTGATGTTTTCGCCAAATTGGCGTCGGAAAAAAATCGCGCCAATATGGGGCGTATATGACATCTGTGCCAAATTGTATACATATGGAAAAAACTGCTTGTGAGTATGAAGCAGTAAATAGGTTGCCAGAAAATACGTTGGCAAACTTATTTCTCGCCAAGAAACTTTTCTCCGAAGTATTGTACATAAGCAATGATTGCTAGAAATGCATTTTTAATTATCATATGCGCTTTTATGTTTCACTACATTTATGCATACTATACTGTGTGTATAAATGCTACAGTTCATATGCAGGGCTGCACAAAAGAATTCGTAAGGGTTACTGAGTATGAGAGTAAATTGCTTAAAGGTGGTTTTTAAAGGAGTTATGCATTTTTACGCTGAACTGCATTTAGTTTCCTAAGAAATGTTTGTAGAATATAGATAAAATGAAATAAATGGTCACGCAAAGAATTGGATACATAACCGTCTATGGATGATAATATCTGGAAATGTGATTTCAGTAGTTTTAAGAGTAGTTTAAATTAAATTTTAGCTAAATAGTGACATGTAATAACGGTACTATTGACTATGAACGGTAACTGCTGAAATCAATTTTAAATTTTTTATGCGTTTTCTAAAATGTTTACTTAGTTATCTTGGTACTTCTTAGTTATCCCGTTGACCAAATTACTGTCCCCAAATTGTAAGATTAATTGCCAATAATGGTTGCCATTAATTAATTAATTGTAAGATTAAATGCCAATAATGGCCAATAAAACCATTAATTCGACATTTTATTTGTATTTTTGTTAATGCTTTACTATTGATTTGGCGATTTATATAATTTGGCGAAATTGGTCGACGGGATATCTAAGAAGTAACGTTATCTTATTTACCTTATTTCCCTAAATAACGAAGTTTTGTTAAAGCATTCAGGATGTGTTGGAAAGTGTTTCATATTCTATGCTTAACGCATGATTTTTCTTTCTTCTTTAGTCTTATTTTGCATTTATTTTATTCTTAATTTTTTAGTCTTATACTGCTTTATAGAAACTTTGGCACAGATATCACATACGTTATCATATATTGGCGCGTTTTTTTTCCGACGCCAATTTGGCGAAAACATCAACAGCATAAACAACAACATCCAGATTACCATATCAAGCAAAATTACGACACTTTGGCACCAGTTAAGTACCCGTTGTGTATATGACATTGGCGTCAGAAAAAAATCGCGCCAATATGTGCCTCTGTTGCCGTTCTATACATATACGTCTGTATATGACATCTGTGCCGAAACTTTAATATTTAATGTTTAACTTCTTCGCTCCACTCCCCTTGCATATAGTACAAACTATAACACGGATAGCGCAAAATAATAGACAGTTTGGTACTTTTCCACTGTAGGGGCTTTGGCATTTTTTTTAAAAAGCTTGGTGTAATATGGGCATCAGAAAGTGAGATTTGGGTACTTTTTCGTTATGCGGACACCATTGGCGTCAAGCGTAATAGTTGGCGCAAAATCGTGAATTGAAGCATTTGAAAAATAAAAGAAAAACCATTGTCGATACTAAAGTGAGCATTTAAAAAATATAACATTTGAAAATTCCAGATTTTTACGAACTATTTCATCAAATCACAAATATATACTTAAAATAAGTAAACAAATAACTGCTATAAGATAAAGCAATAAAATAAAACTCATATTAAACTGCTGGCATAAAATTACAAATATCTTTTAGAATTTTGAAATAATTGGCGCATTTGCATGCATTTTGGCATGATGTCCGTATAACGGAAAAATATCGAGATTTGTTGTCAAATCATATAAACAGCTATGAAAACAAATTTGATGAGCGTTTTTGTTTGTTTTATATGTATATTATTGATGTTTTTATGTACAAATTACATCTGTTTCTGTATAAAATTAGAGAAACGACTTTTTTATGCTAAATAAATCGTATAAATATCGAAAAAATGCGTATGTATATAAAATGAAACTGTGAATAGGTTCCCGGAAAATATGTTACCAAATTTCCTTTTTCGCCAAGGCACCTATACTGGAAAAGTACCTAAAGCACATTAAAATCGCGCAGTTAGGAGCTCACACAGTACACCGTTGTCTATTGGCGGTTATTTTATTAGTAGCATCGTGAGGAAGATGTAAAGATGTACTTTAAATTCTCACTCATAGATTTCGAAAAAATATCTTAAAAGAGTGGAGTTTAAATTAAATTTCGGTGACCTCTATGATGAAAGATTAATGTTTTTAAATGGGAATTTCGCCAAATTAGCCAGCTATCACCAAGTTGGCTAACATTTGGCGCTACTGTGGTAACCCTGCATTAATATTTTTCAACAATTACTCATTTCAATGAGGCGGTCCTACCGGAATAGTGAGGGACACACAGAGACTTGGATTTTATATAAATAGATTTATTTTTCCTTTCAAGAAGGTTTTCTGTA
Source organism: Maratus speciosus (assembly GCA_963932465.1). Taxonomy (NCBI): domain Eukaryota; kingdom Metazoa; phylum Arthropoda; class Arachnida; order Araneae; family Salticidae; genus Maratus; species Maratus speciosus. The sequence continues at coordinate 111,654,509 of OZ010799.1, read as the reverse complement.
GATGAGATTTTTATGTTTTCTTCAGGGGTAAATACAAGGATTTTTTACGTTCTGCAACCTTCTGTTAAAATATTAAATTTTGTAACAAAAGATGAAATCAAAATTAAGTATTTATTAACGCTCAGTTATATAAATCCTCCTGGTAAAGCTTTCCTTCTAGTGAATTTGTTTAGTTTACAAGCACATTGCCGATAACTTATTTTTGCAATAAAGTAGTTCGTAGCTCGGTAAAATTGTAATCTAGAAGATCTAGCAAATGTTTTAGTAGATAATAATATACGATTCTGGTGTAATTTTCCCAATAACTTAAAAATTTTCTACAGCTGTAAAATGTTTATGTGTTAAAAAATCATTCTTAAGTAGTCTATGGTGTGTTTACAATGATTTCTAGCTGACAATTAGCTCAGTTTTTTTTTTTTTTTTCACTTTTGATAACTCATACCTATAGTTACAAATTATTTTACTTAATATACATAAAATTATGTCAGTGTTTTGAATTTTTTTTTAAAGATCTGAGAATCATAATTCTACGTCTTGGGAAAAAAATTCGATGCGAAAATATTAATTTTTAGATATTCTTGTGTGGAAAAATTGTTTTACTTCCGTTTTTAACTATTATGCTGAAAAATAAATATCGAGCACATTTTTTAAATACATAGTTTTGTATTAAAGTTTTTAAAATTTTATATAATAATTAAAATATGTATCAGACGATCATGTATAATTTTTGTGCACAAATATTAATATTTAGTGTATAAAGATCCTGTTTGGAAAAAAAAAAAAAAAAAAACTCTTATTTTCTTTTTTTTTTCAACGATCATATTTTTTTCAATAACTTAAAAGTGTACTACATCTTAGAGATTTTTACTAATTTTTTGTAATTTAAAATGTTTATATCTTTGAAATTGTTTAAATCATTATTAAGTAGTCGTGTTTAATTTTGAGGTATTTACAATGTTTATTTATAGGATTAAAATGTCCAGTCGATTGTTTCCCCCTTATTGACTACGTGATTATCTCCTTACAAATTATTATTGCCCCACCAGTGGCTGAGAGGTTCTGCTCTCGAAGCTGGTAGACGGGAGGTGCTGGGTTCGAACCCAATCGCGCCCGTCGGCCTAACCGTTTCGGAGTTTTCGTGGTTTTCTTCGAAGCCTTGGATTTTCCATGCGTAAATACGGGTTAGGTTCCCTTAAAAAGACCCCCACGAAGGGCACTCCCCCTAGGGCCTATATCCCTCCAGTAGATAATCGGCCGTCAACAATCAACCCAACCCTTACAAATTATTTTGTTTGATATACTTAAAATGATGCTAGAGATTGAACTTTTTATGAGATTTTACAACCATACTTTTACTGCTTGAGAAATCTTCTGGTTAAAAGATTCTAATTTTTAGAAGTTTAGTGTGCTAAAATTGTTTTATTTTGGTCTTTAACTCTTATGCCCAGATATAAATATTTGAACACATGAAATTATTTTTAAGTACTTATTTTTATACCAAAGCTGTTTAGATTATATATGTGTATGATGACCGTGAATAATTTTCGTGCAGACATATTGATATTTAAAGTATAAAATGCTGATTTGAAAAAAAAAAAATTCTCACTTTTTATCTGTTTTTGACAATTGCATTTTTTTAATAACATAAATTTGTGTTAAAGCTTTGAAATTTTTATATGTTAAATAAATCATTCTTAAATAGTCAGTCTTCAATTTACGTTTATTTACAATAATTATTTCTAGAGTATAAAAAGGTCAGTTGAGTTTTTTACTTTTGACAACATTATGTTTGTTTATAAATTATTTTATTCGATATTCTTAAAATGATGCCAGTGGTTTCGAATGTTTGTAAGATTTTACAATTATAATTCAGGGGTCTGGAAAAATTTTTCGTTCTTTTTCAATTTTTAGGTATTTTGTGTGTTAAAATTGTTTTATTTTTGTTTTTAACTATTCTACCCAGAAGTAAATATTAAACACATTTAATTATTTTTAAATACTTATTTTTAGACCAAAGTTTTCAAAATTTTAAATAATTTAGATTTTTTTTTTTTCAAAATTTTAATCTTTTTACAAAAAGATTAAGTAAAATATGTTTTTGGTGACCATGTTCATGCGGATATACTAATATTTAGCGAATAAAGATCCTGTTTGAAAAAAATAAATCTCCCTTATTTTTCTCTTTTCTTTCGACAATCATTTTCTTTCTTTTTTTCAATAACTTAAAATTGTGTTACAGCTTTGAAATTGTATGCGTTAATTAAGTCATTCTTAAGTAGGTTTGTGAATTTGGCCTGTTTAAAATAATTATTTTTAGGCCATAAAAAGCTCAGATGATTCTTTTTCACTTTTTACAACATTATTAAATACAATCATTTGTAAACAGCTATAAACTTAAATTTATGCAAGTGTTTTGGAATTTTTATAAGATGGCAATATTGGTTGATATCATGATGGTTGATATCATGATTGCCACTGCTTGATAAAATAACGAATTTTATTAAATTACAGAATGTTTTTGATGAGATAGTAACTTAAAGCCGGGAGAATAATCTATTTTGTCGATTGATTTGCATAGCTCAGCTGAGACCGGGAACGTCACGTGACTGCTCTAAATTGGAGAATCGCGGTAGCCCGTCTTTTTCGTTAGCCCCGAGCTGTGCCCACTGACGTCAGACACTCTTTCTGACGAAAATGTAAACGAGAAATAATGTTCAGTATGTATTAAAGTTTTGATTATGTAACTGCTGTTCTTAATCTTTGAATCCGAGTTATTTTGTCGCTTAGAAGTGCCGTTAATTGCTATGATAACTACAGTTGTAGCTCTTATGAATTTTAAATTAAGTTATTAGAGATAACAATGCACTTGAAATAATTTTTTCTCCATTGGCCGTGATGTAACGGAAAACTTTTGACTGTCCCTGTAATTAAACTATACATCCGAGTTTTATAAAATTTGAAATGACAAAATTTTGCAACAATTATATATTTAAAATTTCAGACCATTCAGTTGGGTAGTTTTTGCTCTATTATATGCGGACGACGGACAATCAGACAGACAGACAGAGAGACGGACAGACAGACAGACGGACCGGACGACGACTATAGGTGCTACGTATTTATATAATTCCGAACGCACCTAAAAAGGGACATTTACAGGTTAATGAATGGCAGCTACGTCAAACATTTTTCAATAAAGTGAGCTTTGTTAGTTTATCTAATTTATGATTGTCTGTACTCGCATGTTTCGCTATATAGCAGCGCATAAAAAACCATTCTTTTTGTCCAACTAATTTGAATCCACCATATATTTCCCTGCAATAACAGCTGGAAGGCAGCAAATCAGTAACAATACGTCTGTGGGCAAAAGTATGAGAAAACTTTATATCTCACTTTTGACTCCTACCTCATTCCTCAGCATTTCTCCAATTTGCATGACGATTTTCTTTTCCTAACTGGCTACCGTAATATAAGAAGTTTTCACTTGAAAAACTGTGTTGTTGATACTGCAAAATTATGAACATTCTATAACGATTAAGTAATTTTAAACCGAGAATGTTTTAATTTCTTCAGGAAAATTTCACGCAACAAACGCGATTAATCAACCTTAACCAGTATTTATAGAAATCCTGAAAACAAGCTAGTACCAGGCTTCTATTTCAAATTCCACCTCATAATTTATCAAAACATTCATTTTAACGCAGCACAATGATACAATATCATGGAGAGATTTCGTTCATAATCTGCATATTATTAAATTTCTAACTATATGTAGGTGTGCTTAAATGTAAGAACATAAATACTGTCTACAGCTTTACAGATATTGTTAAACACCGCAGTGATCCATGAATAATCCCAAGTTTAATACCATTTAGTCATTATGGTATATAGGAATGCGCTTCATAACAACCGAGAAATTTATTATAAATGTTTGATAAATATTTGTCCAGTATGTAGAATTTATAAATATTAGATGAATTATACAGCGAAAATTAATTATTTACGACAAAAGTGTGAAATAATGAGATCTCTCTAAAAGTAATTTTGACATAATTATACGAGATGCCGTTATAAAATCCGTGAAACAGAGTATTCGTTTAAATCTTTACAAGTGGTTTTAAAATAATTTTTTATAAATATAACGTTTCTCTCAAATCTAATTATAAAGGAAACGATGTGCACATTTAGAAGCTAACTTTATTCAGAAAAGAATTATCTTTTACTTTAAAAACTTTTGAAGTGAATGAAACATCTTTCCTTTTTAACCGACTTAAAAAGTAGGAGGTTATCAATTCGACGCGTATGGTTTTTTTTTTTTAATGTATGTTCACCGATTACTCCGAAAATATTTGACCGATTCATGCGATTTTTATTTTAATTGAAAGAGGGTACTCTCGAATTGGTACCACTCCCGTTTCATCAAAATTGGCTTAGTACTTTTTTAATAATTTAACAAAAAACTAATAAAATCAATGATTTCTCGCAAATTATCTTTCATTGTTGTAACCGTTTTCCCAATCATAAGCGTATAAGCATAACAATATGTATTCATATACGTTAGCGTCAAGTTTTGCGTGTTTGTTATTGAAAATTTAGAGTGCATCATTTATAGTTCATTTACGGGGACTCTCAAAAGGATTCATTTACATTCTATGCAGAAAAATCGTTTGCAGTGTATTTTAACAATATTGGTCTATTGGAAACATATTGAAATTGATATATATCACTGAGATGTACTACAAGATTCTTACTATAGAATACGGCATGCATAGTTCATTTTTCATGATCATTCATCGTTCAATTTACAGACACAGAAAAGAATTTGGTAATAGTACTGTCTATCAATAACAATTTCTGGAAATACGTTTTCAGTTGCGGTACACGTTTTTAAATTTAAGGCTGTTCTCAAATCCAAAAGTGCAACTTTATGACACAAGTTTTAATTTATTTTTGTTTGGAAATGCATGAAACTAGTAGGTGTTGCTGTTCAGAAACTATCTAATCCAACCTTTATTTGCAAATGCAATAGATCTTTCAAAAAACAGTGCTAAATGGACGTTTTGAACCGAATTTCCTCGCGAAAGAAGAATAACCACTCCAGGAAGGATGAAAAACGTCTTTGTCACGTGATCAAAATCGCTTATAACTCAATAGATAATTTATGGGTCAAAAAATAGAAAACACAGTTCGACTCCAAATCGCTTCCATAGCCAGGCCTTCCAATTTTATATCTTTCCGTTAAAAAAAAGAATTTGTATATGTGTCAAAATGTTTTGCGCTTGTCGAGCAGAGCAGTTGAGAACAGCCTTTACTCATTTTTTGCAAATTACTTGCAGTATATAAATTCTATAGATAATATACAGGGCCGCACAAAAGTATATAAACTTTTTATATACAGGATAAAGAAAAATTAGTTGGGCATTTCGAAACTGAATAATTTTTAATGTACAAGTAACTAATAACTATATGGAATTCGAATATAGTTTTCTTTGCGTAAGAAGTGACAATTTTATGCCTTTATGATATTTGGGAATAAAAAATTACATTATCTTTACAAATAGAAAGTATTAGATACGTGAATAATTTCGACTTCCGGTTTTCAACGGATTTATACGTCTTAGAACGTCCTAAATACGATTTGACTGAAATGTCAGCCCGTCTATCTGTATGTGAGAGAAATTCTGTGGGCGCTCTATCTCAATAACTAATGCGCAGAATTTAATGAAACTTCAGATTCATTTAGACCTAGACATAAATACGAGGATGAATCATTGATGGCAGCATCAGTTGGAATAAAATATATGCAACAGATAGCACCATCTGTCTTGTGCAAAAAGGTCAAATTAGATATTGTTCTGTTAGCAGTAATCAATTTGGAATTGCTTTAAATAAAGCTACGGATTGGTTTTGTGCTCTACTGTGCTACTATTATTATTATTAAAAGAGAATTGCATAAAATTTCTGGGGATAAAATAAAATAATGTGTGCAAATATAAATAGACAGAAAAATTATGAATCAAGAATATAAGAATTTAGCAGTCCACATCGCCTATATATATACAATTGCAAAATCTGACAATGCACATATTTCTAATTATGTATAAATTTTTTGCCTAAGCTATTTAACTTATGTCAGAGTGGCACGTGGAGCTAAAAATTGGTGTCAAGAACGAAAGGTTGAAAACTCCTAGTGTAAAGTTTTAGCACCGGGCAGCATAACACCCGATAACTAATTCTAACTTCGTCGTTTAAGTAATAAAATAAATTAAGACACTGGAAGCATGAACTTAAGACTTGAGAAAAACTTAACTAGTGTATATTACGTTAAAATTACATTCTTCGCACATGTGTGCGGCAATACAGCAAGTATAGCGTTACAGCCCAGATTGAAAACATGCGTTCACGAGGCAATCCAACAGCCCAACTGAAAAACGTTTCTTCCAGTATTGCCAGATTGTCAAAAGTCAATTTCCCCAAAATTTCTGAAAATTTCCACAAATCAGTGTTTTTTTCCGCAAAAGTCCCCAACTCAATTTTTACTCAAAAAAAAGTTTTAAAATTTTCAATTTATCACTATAAAAAATATTTAAGTAATTTAAGCTCAAAAAATTTCCCCAAATCAAGCCTTTTTTTTGAAAAAATTCCCCATTTACAAAAAACAAACTTTTAAACTGGGCTGAATGCATATTCTGTAGCTACATTAAGAGAATGAGAGATATATTTTGCAACGACAAGTTATTTTACGTTTGTTTTTAAAAGTATTGTCTGACAATGTTGGACTGTTGTTACATTAGCTCCATAGCTTTAGACAAGCTCTTATCAATTGGGATTTGAATGAATCCGAGATGGTACGCTGTTTTAATTTTTTTGTCATGTATATCCTTATACTGAAGTACATAATCATAAAGCAAAGTATTTTCGCTATATCAATCGATGTGCTTTTGTATATCATAAGAGAAAAATACCTGCTTTCCACATATTTAACCTTTAACTGATGTCACAAAAATTGTCACATAACTAGTGTGAAGCGGTCTGTGAGACCGTTCCATCGAAAGGTGAATAAAAGCCGCGCGATTAACTCATAGGATATTGTTTTTGTACTAAACTTTTCGTACAGGAGTGTTATAATTAAAAATTCACCTATTCAAAAATCTCTGGTGTTAGTACTAAAGTTCCAAACGAAACAAAATTTCATTAGTGTTTGTAGATAAACTGAAATTTGCAAGTTAAACTATGAAAATTGAAAAAAGCACCGGTCTGCGAGACCGGTAACATCAGTTACAGGTTAAATTTAATTTTTTTTAAAGTACGGCGAAATAATTTTTTGCATAAGTCGTGCAGATTTAGTCACGTGCAGGTTTAAGCTGCTTAAAGACTTTAGAGTCATATGCATCTGTAATACGTGTAAACTGTAATGAGTAAACAACGAACACGACCACATCCCAGAGAATAATGACTGATATTTCCGATCTGTGGATTGTATTTTCGTTTTTCAAATCAAAATTGAGTTCGAGACATATCCAGTTATTCTACAAGACTAAAAAAAAGTTCTTACGAAAAATAGTAAAAAAAAATCCCCAAGTTTTTCCCCCAAATTTTTTGTAGTACCCAAAAATATCCCCACGAACTACTTGCCCCCCAAAAAATTCCCCAAGAGGTTCAAAATTCCCCAAAAAGGGGGCAAAATCCCCAATCTGACAACACTGGTTTCTCCCGCCTTACCGCGGAGCTGATCCGTGCGGTTTTCAGTTACGGCGAAATAGAAACCATGGATGTGGTACGAAGAAAACAGGAGTCCGTTCACAAGCTGGTTTTGGGTTGTCGGCGATGCCAGATCCCCACAAAATACTGGTACATTATAGGAAAATAGCAGCCAAATTAAAATAGGGAGACCCCCAGTAGTTGATCAAATAAAGTCAGTTCTAAGGGTTTTTACTATATTTCCTTTTTTTTAAGTTTTAGAACTAAACTGACATAACTGCTAGAACCCTTAATGAATGTCCTATAGGGGGAAAAATGAAATCAGCTGAAATAAAATAGCAACATAATTATAAATAAATAGTTTCTTTAATTGCCATTTTCCCAGTGATTGATCAGGTGGAAGAAGTCAATCGAATATCTAAAAATTAATCCTTAAAACATCATCCATGGGCTGTGATCAGAGTTATAGACGTATATATAATATAGACACACGCGCGAAGACCGTGCGCGGAAAATTTTGCGAAAAATTCAGAACTTTGCGGAAAAGGTTAAGAAAAGAAAAACTATTTTTTTGTTTTGTTTTTTTTATTTATTTTTTTTTTTTTAAATACCGAAAATTTAAAATATTCCTCAATTTTATGTATGATTTATATATTGTTTGTCCACAATTCAAAGTTTAAAGACTCAAAACATGATTGCGACATCACAGATCCTTTTACTTCTATTTCCCGCACATCCCGAACAGTTTTCCATCGGTGGCTGCAGTGACTTTTTAGCCCGTAGTGTTATAAGAGCGACTGGCATTTTGCGGGAAGAAATCACAATTAAGGATTGGGCTGTTTCTAAATGCATTGACAAAATAATTGAAAAGAATTCACCCCTTCCTATCATGGATTTTCATTTTATTATTTTTTAATTAAAATAATTATTCATTAATTAATATTAATTTTGAAATAGCATTTATTTTAAACTATGGTTTTTAATTCATATCGTCAAAATAATATAACACGTAATTTTATTAAACATTAAATTAATTTGCAGAAAAATTTTGACCCAATATTTATGTGCGTGGAAACTTTTTAGTTTTATTCAAGTCTGGCTGTGATTAACAACAATTCTTATAAGAATTAGTTGAAATAAGCAAGATGGAATTGGATTATTTTAACTTACCGTAATTGTCTCCAAACTAATTAAAAACTAAATGTTTACACTTTCTAATAAAAAAAAAAATCATAAAATGGCTTCTTTTACAGCCGACAACAATGTGACAACAGGTGCACTAACATTCTTACAAAAATATTATCTCTAGTGCCACGTATAAAACTCATTTCCGTCTGAAATGCGCAATATTTCAAAAATTTGATCAACTACTGGAAGGGTATCAAACCAGGATTCGTTGATACATATCAATGTTTATATATCTTGATATATCTTGATATATACCCTGATATATATCATGATATGTATCCGATATTTATTTTCAAAATATCAAGATATTTGATATTTTCGATATTTTCATTTATTCGATATTTATTTTCAGTATATCGGGATGTTTGATATTTTCATATATTTGATATTCATTTTCAAAATATCAAGATGTTAGATATTTTCTATATTTTTCTCTATTTGATATTTATTTTCAAAATCTTACTGTGCAAGACATTTTTGATATTTTCTGTCAAAATAAGTTTAAAGGAATATTTCAACTGTTATTGACTGTTGTTCTGTAGATTATACTATACTACAAGTTTGATCATAAAGAACTTTTGTTTTTGGCAGCGAAGCTTTTTATTTTGAAATGTAGAATTAGCAGTTATGTTGGACATAATTCAGAACAGCGATTGAAAGATAACTGTCTCATTTAGGTAATCAGTATTCAAAGCTTTATTTGAAAAGATTTTTTTCTGCCTTTAGTTCAGCTTAAACTGTACTTAGGGAATAAAAGACAAGCTTACATTTATGTTAATTTTTCATTTAAAAGAAACTATTTTGCATTTAAAATTTTGTTTTACAAAACATAAAATTTTCTTGATACTTTATACTTAATCCTATATATGCATAATATATATACATATATTCTGTGCGTATAAAGCAAACTGTTTCTGTTTTCAATTAGCTGATTTTTGTTTTAAGTAAAAAAAAAAAAATAAAATAAAAAAAAATAATAATAATAATAATAAAATGCAGTTTTAGAATATTGTTTTTTGAAGTTTTTATGTCCAATGCAATATGTTTTATTTTCTAATTTATATTACGCTTGAAAATATACATTATCAACAGTAAGTTGGCTATTTTGAAAATATCGGATATGGGGCATTCTCACAATCTTTTGACTTTTGGGGAAAAAAATCTGACAAAATTAAATTTCCTAAAATAACATTTTAATCTGATAGCCTTAATGATTCAAAATAAAGAAAAAAGGGTCAGCAGCGAAAAATTTCTTATTTAACTGAGGCTTAAGTTAAACTTGCGAGTTTAATTTTCTTTACCGTTTTACCCCTATAACTTTTTATTTTCTTCTAAATTTTTACTTATAATGAATTTGCACAGTACCCACAGGACATTCAAATAAGAAATAATAAAAATGTAGTACTTATAATACAGAATTTTTGTATAACGTTGTCTTAAAAGGATGTTAAAGAAGGGACTGTAAGGTAAATAAAGGTGATGGTATAGGAAAAAAAGGACGAAATGGTAAAAAAAGGGGACGGTAAGGATGGAACGGTAAGGAAAATTACCACCTATTTTTAGGAAAACCATGTTAAGACTAAGTGATAGCCACAGTGTTCATTGATTTTTAGAAACAGTTGTTAACATTGGATTAAATTAATTTTTTTTTTTTTTTAATTTACCTCGAAAAGTGCAGGAATAAACCTTGGGGACGGTAAGACTACCAATAAAGCGACGATGCTTGAGATTTAAATGCTGATTTAAATTCTGCAGTAAATTTCCGGTTAAAGAATTTTACATTCTTACTCTAGCATACTTCTGTAGGAGAAAGAATTGAAAAAAATTCTGTGGCAGCATCTGAAGTGATTTTCTGTATAATTTTAGCAAGATGGACGGTAAGGATGAAAACCCAGGGCAGATTTCAAAAAATAATATCAACCGTAAAAATGTGTGCAGGTTATTTTTTTGCTACATATTTATATAAAAAAATTGTCACAGTTTCGGAAAAAAAATTACATCGAATTACTTTTATTGAAACAATTTTATAACAGACAGCTCTAAACTTAAAAATTATCATCAGGAACACGGGACGGTAGACGAGTTTTCCTGGTATTTGGACCCCCCCAACATCGTCCAAAACTTATTTATCTCGTTAACATTGTTATGCAATGGGATGTTTCCCAGTATATGAAATAAAAGAAATACAAAAAAGTGTATTAAATAAAAAATTATTATTCAGGGACATGAAAGTCAAAAGATTGTGAGAATGCCCCATATATATCGAAAATATCGGATATTTGATATTTTCGACAATATCATGATATTTACGAACCCTGGTATCAACTACTGACGGGGTCACCCTACTCCTTCATTTGAAATAGGAGAAAAAAGGAAAATTGCAGATTCAGCAATTCACTACACCCATGATAATTAGCAAATCACTGCTAGAATGCGATCGTTCGAACTTCAACTCCTATATGTATCTCCAAAGTAGCGTTAGTCGTCTGAAATGAATTTAATTTCACCTTATTAATTAACAAGCCATTCAGTGCGAACCCTATATTCTAAAGGGAGGCATTCAATTGACAATTCAGGACTTGATTAAATGTAACAGTTCAATACGCTGAAAATTACACTATGAATTTCAAGAAGTTTATTAGCAGTTAAAGATGCGAGATTTAATGTGTATCAACGATTATAAATCAAAAAGGCAATCTTCATCACTTGAATTTTAGTTAATTTAATGAATGGTTGTACACAAATGAGGGATATGATTTTATTGGGTCTCAGAACTCTAAAAATTGGAAAAAAAAACGCCATTTTCAACATTTAATATCTTAAAATGTACTTGATTTTAAGACCCAATTTTAATTGGAATAAAAGATATAAGTATGTTCTTTCATTGCATGTATTTAAAAAATTGCAAGATGCAGAATTAACGTTTACAGGGGCTCTAAACTGCCCTATATTTGACGAGCAGAAAATTGGTGTAATAGCTTACGCGCGGAATTTCAAAATAAATTTTGCAACTAGAATGAAACTTTTGGTGTCTACTTTTACTTCAGATTATAATGAATACCCTGAACTTAAATAAATTTGTATTTAAAACCTTTATATATTTTTAATACAAAGTTGTATTTACCTAATGCAAAATTTAGAAAATTTCAATAATATAATCACCTAAAAAAATCTTTTGGAACAATAAAAAGAAAATTTTAGGTTCAGTTTATACAAACTAATACGAAAATGTGTTTTGAAAATTTCAAGAAATGATATTCAAAAGCTTTTGACATATCGTACGCGTTATGCTCAAAAACATCATTTGGAGTAAAATGACTTCAAAGTTTCGTAATCGCCGCTTCAGCTATTGAGTGGGCATAATTCTAAAAGCCATAACTTTTGTTCTAATGGGAATTTAAAGGAAACAATTATATCAAAATGTTCAGAAAAGATAGGGGGTTTGACATCTAAAAATATTAAAAATTCGAAAATTTTAAAGTTTTAAGAGTCCCGAGACAAATCAAAAACTTGTTGATTCATGTTATATCAGTCTACCAGAGAACAATGAATACAAAGTGCCCTTTTTTCTCAAGTAAAACTAAAATTTAAGGTATTTATTGCAAAAAGGTGTAAATTAAAATTTTAAAAGACAGTAAAAAAAAAAAAAGGTTTATTTGACTATTTACATAGTTCGACTCTACCAGAGCGATTTTCAAAACAAATAAAAATATTCTAAAGTTGTACGGTCTATGAAACGCCATCATTCAATTTTCCACGTATTATTTCACATAAAGCACGTTAATTTTTCATTTTACTTGGATGTTTATTTTATTTTCGCAACCATTGAGTAGCTGCAGCTATAATTTTGATAAGTGAAATACTGCTGTATCGTTACATATTGGATTTTTTGCGTATTACAATCTGTGTGGTTTTTCTTGTAATGGATGGATAGTATAGACTGAAGAGATTTCTCACCAATTATATAACATAGCTTATTAAATTCGTTTAATATTTAAAATTTTTACATATTTAACATTTAAAATAAACGAAGCTATTTATTTTAAATGATTTTTCATGCACATTGAGGAACGTCTAAACGAAACAGAAGAATCTCTCGATTCTAAAAGAAGTAAGAAAAATCATGCGTTAAGCATAGATTATGAAACACTTTCCAACCCTTCCTGAATGCTTTAACAAAACTTCGTTATTTAGGGAAATAAGGTATATAAGAGAACTAAGTAAACATTTCAGAAAACATATAAAACAGTTGAAAAACTGATTTCAGCATTTACTGTCCATAGCCAAACATGTATTCAAATTCTTTTGAACAGCCCTGTAATTGATCTGTAGGTCGATATATATACTACATAATGAGGAAATTTAGTTTAACAAGAAAACACATAACAGGTTGAAATTTCTACTTCAGCAATTTATACTAATAGATGGAAACATACTTGAATAATTTTGTACAACTCTGTAATTAACCTAGTACCTTTATTACACGCCACTATTTAGCTAAAATTTAATTCAAACTAAAACATTGATAAACTACATAAATTATCACTTATAGACGTTTATCTATCCAGTTCTTTGCGTGACCCTGTATATCATTTTATCCATACACTACAAACAGTTCTTAGTAAACTAAATCCAGTTCAGCGTAAAAATGCATAACTCATTTAAAAACCACCTTTAAGTAATTTGCACTCATACCCAGTAACCATTACGAATCCTTTTGTGTAGCCTGTATATGAATTATAGCATTTATACACATTATATAGTATGCATAAATATAGTGAAACATAAAAGCTCATATCATAATTAAAAATGCATTTCCAACAACCATCGCTTATGTACAGTAAATCAGATAGAATAAACTTGTCTGAAATCTTTTGTGCAGACTGCACTTTTTTTTTTTTTAAATGACTCATTTTTTGAGGATTTATCACCATTTTAAATTCAAATTTTCTGCATTTCGAGAGATATTTTTTACAACTTTTAGAAAAGGATATTATTTTAAATTGTTGTCAATTTTAAAAACAGCGCAAAGAATAATATTTCCTTCAAATTAAAAATTTATTTACACGTGACTATTATAAACAAAAAATAAAAAAAAAAGCCCTTTCAAATGAGAGTTAAAAATGATTACGTATTTAAAGCAGGAAAACATTGATAATTACATCATAAAAACTATATTTACACGTGAATTTTAAAAGAGAAATAAATTTGTAAAGTAATAAATTATGCGTTAAAGTCGTACAAAAACTGGTACACTGTAAAAAATTTGCAGCAAAGTAACAGATCAATCGACTGTTTTTATAGAAAACGGTTACATAATAGTAATTTAACTATATTCTGGCCATATTATTGTCCATATTATGGTCAGAATACAGTTAATTTATTGTTATGTACCCGTTTTCTATAAAAAATAATCGAAAGACCTGTTACTTCGCTGCAAATTTTTTACAGTGTTACGTTGCGCCCATCACAAAAAAATTTCTGTATAAATCAAATCATTTAAATGATTTAAATAGTACTAGATTGTACCCGTCAAGATTTAACGATAAAAAACTTCAATATTTCGTTAGAAAAATGCTTGAATAAGTAAGGTAATAAGGCGGGTAAGTGTTATTTCTTCACTGTTGTTTGAATTAAATATGTGTTCTGACCGTGATGTTTACATGTCCTTGAAAAATTGAAGAATGAAAACCCTAAAGATGTAAGTTTGTCCTTGAAAAAAAAAATTGTCTTTCAAATGGAAATTTTTAAATACCGAAATATCTCTCTATTCTAAAAAAAAAAGTAACTACTGCTGTCACCGCCGCTTTTGAATTGTTTGTGACCGGAGGTCTTTCTTCGTTAATATTAAGAAAAATAATGCATACAAAAATATGAAAATCGGTAGTATTATACAGAAATGTTTGATAAACACGCTGATGCAGACAGTTTTCAAATCGAAGAATTATTTTAAGAGATATTTAATGCTAAAGTTCGACAAAATCGTTCCACTAAAAAGTTTTATAGGAGCAAAAACTATACATCGGAATTTAATAATGTTTAGATCATTTTATACGTTATAATTTCCCGGTGTGCAGAATTCACTAATTTTTTAATTTGACTCATTTTTCGAGGTTTTATTTCTATTTTAAATTCAAATTTTCAGCATTTCGAGAGATATTTTTTACTTTTAGAAAATTGTATTAATTAACCTGTTACCAACTGCATAAACAGCGCAAACAATAATGTTTGCTTCAAATTAAAAATTTATTTACACGTGACTATTATAAATAGAAAGATACTTTCAAATTAAAATTAAATAATTGCGTATAAAAAGCAGGAACTTATTGAAAATTATGTCATAAAAAGCATACACGTGAATTTTAGAAGAGAAAGGACATTGTAAAATAATAAATTCATTAACATGTGTTAGAAGTCTTAAATAGGAGAAATTACGTCATATTTACGTCACACAGTTATTACATAAAATGAACACAAAATAATATTGCAAAACAGTTTAAATTTAGAAATTGTGCTAGACATTTGATATTTTGAGAGGATCTTTTCACCTATTTTTGTTAGGAAAGGGCAAATAACATTTAATTTCTAACAACAGTATTTTCACGGGAATATTTAAAAGAGAAAGAATAGCTTGGTCAAAATTTCGTCAGATTAAAAACGTTTAATTTAAAATGTCTCATTTAAAAGAACTTTCTTTTCGCTTTGTTAAAAAATACCAGGAGACAAAGACTCTGTTTACTTACTTCCTTTTATATTAGCTCATTTTGAAATGTTGTTACACGTGTCTACGTCATCAAGTTATTTTGATTTCGACGTTTATTTGTATTTTTATTAATGTTGTACTAATTTATTTGTTCTTTCGTTATTTAAAATAAAAGTTATGTCAATATGTATAATTTGGCGAAATTGGTCGACTGGATAATCAAGTAGTACCGCAGTGGATTTGGCGTTAAAATTCCCCAAGAAATGAATAGAAATTCGTTTATAAGGAGATCGCCACTGTTTTTTAAATTATAATTCAATCTTTCGAAATCTTTTTAAAGCCGATCAAATTAGAGTGCATTTAGAGTCTGCGGTGTCTGGACGGGGGTTGGCGAGCGTAGCTCGTAAGGGGGGAAAAAAAAGGAAAAATTTCTGGAATTTACGGAAAAAATTCTGTTAAAATACGAAAATAGTACTGGCGTCTCGATTGCTAGTACAATTTCCGTATTTTAACGGATTTTTTTTTTTTTTTTTTTTTGTTACAGTGTATGGTTTCTCTTATAATGTATAGATAGTACAGACTGGAGAGATTTCCCTCCTGTTATATAACATAGCTTGTTAAATTCGTTTAATATTTTTACATATTTAACATTTAAAATAAACGAAGCTATTTACTTTAAACGATTTTTCATGCACATTATAAAGCTGAGGGACATCAAAACGAAACAGAAGAATACTTTATAAAGTATTATCATAAAGTCATACAAACACTAAATATAAACCAGTTGTTATCTCATGCAGTAGTATATTCTTTAGAGAAAATGCACTAAAGATCAACTCAAAGCTTTTAATATAAACTCAAAAACTATTAAATACGTCATTTAATCATTTAATTTGTTCTGAGTCAAAGCGTTAACTTATACATCATAAATTACTTGAAGCAATTTACATAAACTTTAAATTCTCGAGTTAATATTTCTCGAAATGTGTAATCGTTTAAAATCTGTGTATTTAATTTCAGCAACTCAACTTATTTGAATAATTCTATAAATTTCACGACGGTGAATTAAGTCAGATAAGCAATGTTTCATTAAATCTATAACTATTTCAATAATTTGCAGCATATTAAAATACTGAAAAGGAAGATTTATTTCTGAGGGGTTACAATACTGAGTGGTCATATTAATAAACAATTCTTAAAATTTTACAAAGGGTACGTACATAAAGATGCTTCGTGGCAAGGACGTAGCCAATGGGGAGATCACCAGGGTTTGATCCCCCTCCGAAATTTCTGTCAAGATGACTATAAATATGCCGTTAAGTATCACTCAACATAATCAAGATTCGATAATCAACTACAGTATTACTCCCGATTAAGAGTTAATATGGACCAAGCTCACTTCGGATAAACAAAAAACTCGGATAAACCGGATTTACACAAATAGTCTTCCACTAAGAAGATGAAATATAAATTTTCACTTAATTCATTCATTTTAAGGTACTGGCAACATTTCTTTGATGTACATTTCCGTTACTTTTAAGAAAAACGGGGAATGAAAATGTTTATTTGAAAAAGCGCTTGATAGTTTCTGTTTGTCAATTTCTAAGATTTTTCCTAACGAGTAAATTTTGTCTAATTCAATCGCCGAAATCTAACAATTATCAACAATTTAATCCTTCTACATATAAAAAAAAGTTTTGATTTGGAAATGGACCAATGAAAATCTGCGTAGATATTCCCGGCAGATCGGCATACAACTTGAATACTTAAGCATGGCCTTTCTTCGTTAATATTAAAAAAAACTGTTGTATATAAAAATGTGAAAATCGGTGGTATTATAGAGAAATGTTTGATAAACACGCTGATGCAGACAGTTTTCAAATCGAAGAATTATTTTAAGAGATATTTAATATCAAAGTTGGACAAAATCGTTCCATTAAAAAAGTTTTACAGGAGCAAAAACTGTACATAGGATCATTTTCTTCTGATGGGCTGATGGCTTCTATTATTATGAAACAGCCATTATAAATGAAGTGTTAGGTGAAGATGAAAGAGCAGCAGTAAAAAGTTAGGACTCTGATTTTCTGGTCAGAATGGGAAAAAAATGGCCATAATTTTTAAAAAAAACATAAAATTAGTGTAACATGCAGAAAGACAAACATCGATACAAAAACAATTAAAACGTATTCAAAACATACCAAAACATCTAACAAAAAACAATTATGAAAAACTTTCACGAATCCTATGCTTGTTTTTGTAAATACAGAAGTAGAAAAAGAAAGGTTTCTGTTTTTGCATCACAATTAAACTCGAAAAATGTCAACAGAAGATTTTTTTTTTTTTTTTTTTTTTTGTAAGTGAAAGTTTCTCTTTCCTTAGTTGTTAGGTTAAGATTTCTTTCGTCCTAGCCGTTAAGAAAAAATATTTTTCTTCTTCTTTCAAAAACTTGGAAGCTTCGTGTAAGAGGTTGGTGACGTGAGTTTTTCACTTCTAACTTTCGTTCGCTTAAAATTTTTGTTTTTAGCTAAGAATAAACAATAGCAGTGTTTATTTTGATGCCGAAGGCAAGAGCCGGTATATATTTCTCTCCTTTAAATAAAGCAGTATTTGTAAAATACATCCCCTCCCCCCTATGATATATAAAAAAAAAGATAAAAACTCTAGATTGTATAAGTTTACATGTTTAACTAGAAAAAAGATTAAAAATATTCTCTACAAGAAACAAAAATTCAATACATTTCATTGAAAAATTCAATTGTATTTTTTAAATATGTTGTATTCAACAAGAATGAACTAAATGAGTTGATGACCCGAATCTAAAATTAATTATCATAACTAAGTTGTTTGTTAAATGCTGAAGTGATATATATATATATTTAAAAGATTGCTAAAACATTTAGCTACCTAGGTATATATAAATATATATAAGATACCAATTAAGGAATAAATAATTCAAAATGAATTGTTGCATTCAAAATGATATATATATATATATGCATAATTAGTCTTGGGGTTATATAGTAATTAGTCTAATGGTAATACATTATAACCATAAGATGTACAGCATATATGTCAACAAAACGCACGACTACGCAAATTTAACTAAACATATCAAATTTAACTAATTTTTTGCATGTTACTCGTTTTGAATAAATTCTATGCCTTGTATACAGGGCTGCACTAGAGAATTCACGTACCATTTTCCTTATTAACGGAAATTCTATAAGGGGAATTTAACTGTGGTATGTATTTTCTGATTGAACTAAATTTTTGCATGCATGTAGTTTATAGGTACAAATCTGTATAACATATACAGGGCTGCTCAAAGAATTCGGATAATTTTCTGACTATAGATGGGAATTGTTGAAATTGGAATTTCAAATGTGTTATGAGTTTCCAATGGGTTCAATTAGGCATCCTATTTCAACTTATTAACCACTTTAAGGGCGGTGGTTCATTTTTGAACCACCTAATTTTAATTCTTAAAATGCCACATTGGCACCAGAATATTGGAATGAAAATTTTCCTTTTATTAAGTAAGTGAACTTAAGTAAGTGCCTTTTCGAATTTCGAAATAAATTTGTTTGTAAATTCTGGTGCCATTCACTGATTTCAACATTTTACGAATAGAAGTACCTTGCCCTGAAAGGGTTAAATGGTGAAATCTTGTTACATTATTCTGAATATGTTAAAAAGTGTTTCATAATCTATGCTTGACGCATGATTTTTCTTTCTTGTTTAAATTTATATTGATAAACTATGCAATAATTCAAGTCGCGATTTCAAAGCCATTTAAATTTTTTTTTATTCTTTTCCTTCCTTATTAACGGAGGTGACGATGGCAAAACAAGCAACCACGAGCAACAGCCAAATTCAATTTTTACTCTGCAATAATCTCAGAATCTTTTGATTTTTGCGCCATATCAAAACTCTCGAAAAATATCAACACAAGACTCTTTTGTAGTGAGGGAAACATGTTTCTCTTTCATTAGTCTTTTAGTTAAATTTTTTTTTTCAATGTTGATTCAATGTAGTTCTTAAGCGAGTATAAAAGTCTTTTTTCCCTTTCAAAGCATAGCAATAGAATATAAGAGGCAGATGATGTCAGCTTTTCACTTCTTACTTTCACTAGCCTTAAATTATTGTTTTCTTTTTATATCAAGAATAAACGATAGCTGTTTTTATTTTCCCGCCGAAAGCAAAAACTGATACAAGTTTTCCTGCCTCCTTTGAATAATGCTTTATTTGTAAAATTTGTCTCTGTACAAAAATGTATTATTTGATACTTTTCTTCCATCTGGAGATATTTTATTTTCCACGAAATAATACATATCTTTATTTTGAGTTTTATTACATTTTTTTTCCAATTTCATTTTGTTTACAGTTTTATTATTACTTTTTTTTCCAATTTCATTTTGTTTACTTGAAAACGCTTCTGAAAATTTTTATTTTTATTAATTTGCAACACATTTGAAAAGTGTGACATCAGTTCATCGGTCCGTCTGTTAGTTCTTATATATATGATGCGATTGCCAAAGGAAATTGATTCGGGGCATGGATATTCATTGCTGCATGCTCTCTATTGAAAATGATCAATAGCGTTAAAAACCTTGGTTAGTCGTGATGGAACCAGCTTTATGATGCAGTTACTAGTTACCAGTGATAAAATTTGAAATACAGTGGTAGTATTTTAATGCAGGATCTTTAGAAAATCTTGAAAAATTCCATGGCAGATAAAATGAGTCCGATGCGTTTATTGGACTCTTTAAAAAATTAATTAAAAAGATATATATTCAGGGTGAAATAGCAAGGAGAGATATGCCTTAATATCGTACAATTAGTAAGCGTCTAATGTTTGCAGAAATTTAGTCAGGAAAGGAATGTTAAAAAAATTCACCACAAATTGTTCCTTAGACTTACTGGTATATTTAATTTGGCAAAAGTATATGAATAATAAGATATCAGTTTGATATTAACGTACGAAGATTTTTTAATAAGAGGATAAACTTAATAAGTTAGTAAGACTAAAAGCATGCCAGCAGTACGTTACCACAACAATTTTAGAACCCCGATGTGAAATGCATAAACAGCAAAAATAATAAGAGACCACTGCTAAGCCATTATATGATTCAGAAACAAACAAATGCGTAAATGATAAATTATAACCAACTCTAAAAAAAAGGAACAGGTGTATTTCTGTAGCCGAAATATTTCTATTATTTTTTAAATGAAAATGTCGTTGAACTTGCGTTATGACTAAAAGTTAGAATTTGAGTGGGAACGTTTAACAACAGAATAAGTTTATTTCTTTAGAACCCAAAACATAGGGTTTAAAAATAATTATAATTTAATCAAATAATCAAAAACGCGTGGGTAAGTGTGATCACAGATCGCACAGAGGGTTTCGTTTAATATTCCTTTCAAAACACTTTATCCTTTTGCAAAATCTGTTAGCTCCACGTTTCGCAACCAGGGGGCGCACTCTATTCTACACAAACCTCTATTCGAACGAAACTCCGTTTTACAACCTATCCGTATATATATTAGTGGAGGGGATCGGGCCCATATAACCCGAGATAGGCGCCACCTGGCGGAAAAAAGTGGAACTGAAAGATGTAATGCTATGTGCATAATATGAAAGAGTGGTCAAAGGGGAGTCGGCGAAAGTTAGAAAAGTACCCACCGGGTGCAATGGGGGGGAGGTTAGAAAAATTGCTTAAAATACACAAGTTAGAGACCGGAGTGTTAAATATAAGACGTTTGGAAATTTTTATTATTTGTCGTGTGATCGCAAGTGCTCAGCTATAATTATGCAAAACTTCAAGTCTTCAACTCAATTAGGGGCTCAGTTAGAAAAAAAAAAAGCTTAAAATACACAAGTTAGAGCCCAGAGGGTTAAATATAAGACCTTTTCAAAATTTTATGATTCGTCATTTGATAGTGAGGTATTCAGCTATAAGTATGCAAACTTTCGAGTCTCCAATATATATAGTTTCTGAGAACAGACTCTGTGACGGACAGACAGACAGACAGACATAGGAGCGAGACGAATAGGGTTTCGTCAGATGAACGAAACCCTAAAAAGAAGAGATATTTTAAAAAGCAAAAGACGATAATTTAAAACATGGGATTTCACATCACATTGTATGGGAACTACACTATGGGAAATAATTCTTTGAGCATACTGAAGTGACTTTATAGTACTATTTCAAATATAAAGACATTCATATTATATATTGAGATACATGAAAACATCTTCCCAATGAAATGGTAGACGTAACATTTATTATTCAGTTCCAAAGCCGCACAAAAGAGTATAAATTAACATCTACTGGCTATAACTGTTTAAAGTGTGTTTTAATCAGTGTTGTAAAAAACCCGTTTTTTTTTTTTTTTTTTTTTTTTTTTTAAACAGTCCGGACGGGCATCTGGGCAGGTACCCGGGCAGCTACCCACTACAACTCTTATGGATGTACAAAACCCGGGTGTAAAAAAACCCCAGCCCAGGCGGGTACCCGGGGCAGATACCCACTACAACCCTAGTTTTAATTATGTTATTCTA
Source organism: Maratus speciosus (assembly GCA_963932465.1). NCBI lineage: Eukaryota > Metazoa > Arthropoda > Arachnida > Araneae > Salticidae > Maratus > Maratus speciosus. The sequence continues at coordinate 111,632,355 of OZ010799.1, read as the reverse complement.
TTTCCAACAGGATATAAATTGATATAATTTTACTGACGTTAGCTACAGTATAATTTTCTAGTAAAACACAAACTTATGACTGAAAATTTGAAATAATATTTATATATTTTTTTTTTTTGTGTGTGAAAAGAAAGAAAAAAGGTCAGCAAATGATTAAACGTAAAATAGTGTCTTACAATCATAGTAAAATAAATAACTTTTTTTTAAAAATCAAAATCAGACAGCAGTTCAAAAGTTGAGATTATTTTAAAGAAAGTACATACTTGCAGATGTATAACTTCTGGTAACTCTTACCTAAAAAAGAATTAAATACTTTAGTTACAAAAATAAAAATATTTCAATAAATGTTAAAAACATTTTAAAATAAAATATTTAGATGGATAAACGGATGCCGGAAACTTTGAAACCTAATTCATCAGAAATTATATTGAATGAACGAATTATAAATAATTGAGCATTCAGTAACAACACTGATAATTCCAGTAAAAAAATACAATAAGATTAACACACAATGCAAATAAAAGAGAAAATACTAATAATTTATTTGAATGATTTTTAAGTAATTCCGTTATTAATATGAGAAAGATTTTGTAATGAAGTTTTGTCATCCAGCCTTTAAATCTTCACAAAATATACTTTTATTGCAATGGTTATTAAAAAAGAAAAAAAAAATTACTTTGTGTTCTTATATAGAAATTAAATTATCTCAGAATAAATTTTGAACTCGAAATTATAATATCGCTCACCCGCAAGAAAAGTGACACATCTAGACAAAAGTAAATAAATATCACAGGAGAGGCAAAAGGGGGGGGGGGGGATTTGCATGATTTTACTGTAACATGAAATTATAGCCCTTAGCTCTGCATGCAGGAGTAAACACGTGCATAAAAGCATAAAACCCTTAAGAATGAAAACGTATTGTGAGGTTAGGAGGGTTGGATAATTTTACCTCCCCACACAATCCACTCCCTCTTCTGCGGTCACGAATGGACATATGGCGTAATAAAGTGATTTTCCGTGTAACTACAACTTATGAAACCCTTTCTGTAGCAAGACGCACCTATGACAGAGCTATTAGTGGAATAAAATGCAAAATGAATTGTTGCCAGATGTGTAACTTTTCTTGCGGGTGAGCGATATACGGGGTGCCCACAATTTAACTATACAATGTCAAGCTTTTATTACAAACACAAATGTACGGATACATGTATGGTAAGTAGTAGAATATTAGGAGACATAATGTATATTTTTCATGAATTAATAAACCTTTATATGTACACTATTGGTTGCACGATTCGCTTTCAAGGCGATAATCGTGGGCTTTTTCCTCTGCAACTCTTTTTCGCCCAGCCTTAATTCAATATTGAGCCGGCCTCTGTAAATTGATTGTGCTTACATCCATTGATTTCTGAAATGCACAAGAAATTCATCAAAACTGGCTGAGTATTGGATAGAGCAAGGAATGGACGAAAAAGAGTAGCAGAGGAAAGCGTCGACGGTTACATACGGTCGTCAGCCCGTCAGTAAGTTCCTCAGACGTTAGAGACAGTTACATACGTCGACGGTTACGACATAACACTGACATACTTCGTGCAATCAATGGCGCGCGCTCACACACACATCTCAATGCATTAATTAACGAACCTTTATGTGTGCATGTGCACCATTAATTGCACGAAGCGCGTCAAGGCGAAAATTGTCGTTTTCCTCTAATACTCTTTTTCGACCACTTCTTGCTTTATCCTATACTGAGGCGGTGTCCATGAATTTTTCGTGCCCACATTCACCAATTGGGGACTAAAAATGGAAAACGCTGAAAGTTCAAAAGAGGGAAATTTTCAAGAGAGCGAAAAAAAGAAAAGCTCCTACTTCTGGTACTTTCAGCGTTTTCCACTATACTCATTTTGGGTTCTTAGTTCAACACTTTAAAATGAAGATACCCAGCTTCCTTTCGGTAGTGTTTAAATGCCTAATATCATTTGTAAACATTTCTTTTATTTATATGTTTAATATTTTTCACCTTGCTTAAAAATATCCCACTGATGTATATAATAACAGCATGATCAAGTTGTGTAATACCCACCAGTTGCCACTCATTTTATCACTGGCACATTCAGCGTTCTCCACTTCACCTCGCGCGGCACATTCAGCGTTCTCCACTTCACCCCGCGCGGCACATTCAGCGTTCTCCACTTCACCCCGCGCGGCCCATTCAGCGTTCTCCACTTCACCCCGCGCGGCCCATTCAGCGTTCTCCACTTCACCCCGCGCGGCCCATTCAGCGTTCTCCACTTCACCCCGCGCGGCACATTCAGCGTTCTCCACTTCACCCCGCGCGGCACATTCAGCGTTCTCCACTTCACCCCGCGCGGCACATTCAGCGTTCTCCACTTCACCCCGCGCGGCACATTCAGCGTTCTCCACTTCACCCCGCGCGGCACATTCAGCGTTCTCCACTTCACCCCGCGCGGCCCATTCAGCGTTCTCCACTTCACCCCGCGCGGCCCATTCAGCGTTCTCCACTTCACCCCGCGCGGCACATTCAGCGTTCTCCACTTCACCCCGCGCGGCACATTCAGCGTTCTCCACTTCACTTCGCGCGGCACATTCAGCGTTCTCCACTTCACTTCGCGCGGCACATTCAGCGTTCTCCACTTCACTTCGCGCGGCACATTCAGCGTTCTCCACTCCGCGCGGCACATTCAGCGTTCTCCACTCCGCGCGGCACATTCAGCGTTCTCCACTCCGCGCGGCACATTCAGCGTTCTCCACTTCGCGCGGCACATTCAGCGTTCTCCACTTCGCGCGGCACATTCAGCGTTCTCCACTTCGCGCGGCTCATTCAGCGTTCTCCACTTCGCGCGGCTCATTCAGCGTTCTCCACTTCGCGCGGCACATTCAGCGTTCTCCACTTCACTTCGCGCGGCACATTCAGCGTTCTCCACTTCACTTCGTGTGGCACATTCAGCGTTCTCCACTTCACTTCGTGTGGCACATTCAGCGTTCTCCATTTCACTTCGTGTGGCACATTCAGCGTTCTCCACTTCACTTCGTGTGGCACATTCAGCGTTCTCCACTTCACTTCGTGTGGCACATTCAGCGTTCTCCACTTCACTTCGTGTGGCATATTCCACCAGTGACATTTTTGTACTCTTTTTTTTGAACTATTTCTACTAGGGTTGGCACTTCAAGGGTTCTCCTGTTTGTTAAGCTTGGCATAAGACATTTTTTCGTAAAAAAGAATATTTCCGATTTTTTGGCACTTTCAGCGTTTTCATTTTAAGTCCTCAATTTGTGAAGTACACAAGAAACACATGGAAACACACCGGCTCAGTATTGGATAAAGCAATGTCGGGACGAAAAAGTGTATCAGAGGAAAACGTCGACGATTATCGCCTTAGCGTGCTCGTGCTTAGTGCAAGCAACAATAGACATATTAGAGGTTTGCAAGGGCCGGGGCTTGGCCCGAGGTCCGTACCCGGCCCGGCGGAATGAAAGCGAATTTTCAAACGGGCCGGGCCGGCAGAATTAGAACAATTTCTTCAACTGGCCGGCAAAAAAATTAAACGGGCCTGCAGGGCCGGACCGATAAAAAAATTAATCAGGCCTATCGGCCCCCCATATAAGAATTCAAGCGAAACAGATAAAATACGAGCCATTTTTAATGAATATGATTTTATCAAGAAATATAAATGTGCGTCACGAGCCGATGCGAGTTTAACAATATCAATACAGAAATGTACCATGTCCATCGTAGAGATCGGCATCGTACAGTTACTAGATGTCCGACTCCGGGTTTAATTTTTTTCAACAGACTCGTGCCAGAACGGAACTGGTTTTAATCGAGCTCAGGATGTGTAGGACATGTGCATTATGTTTTGTAAAAGTATTAATAGGGATAATGAATTTCTGTTAACAGTATCTTTGGAAATATACCTTAAGGTGGTTTTCATATTCACTGCTCAACAATGCGAAACTTTCAGACACATTTTCTGACTCATTTTCAACTATAAAGGCATAAAATTGACAGACCTGACTATTGAAGGCATTTGGAAAAGAATAGCTTTCTCCATTTGATAAATTACTTACAGAGATAACAGATATTCTTGTCACGCGACTGTACGTTTTTCTCTTATCCTGTGCTATCGCTTCCGGAAATTCGATTCAAAACGCTAACTTTGGCGGTATTTTCAGAAAGATATATTGCGTTTATCTATGCAGAAAACGGTATTTACATAGTTTCTGAATAAGAATACCTGCCAATCTTACGAGTCTTCGAAAAGAAATGAAATCATAAATGTGTCGAAATCTAGCTCCTTTGGATTTGAGAAAAGCCTTAAAAATGAGAGAAATATTTTTACAAATCTACTTTTTATTATACAGCTTCAAAAGTTATGTTTTTAATCCTTTATTATGAACTACATTAATCTTTTAATGAATCCTTATTTCAATTTTGAAATGTCTGTAGAGACGATGACTAAAACACTAAGTAATCGTTAATGTTTACTATTGCGTGTTTTCTGTTTTGTGAACACATAGTAATCTAAAATATACTGTAAAATGTTCCCATAAATACCGTGAGACCTCTCTGTACGACCACCTCCCTGAACGACCATTTTTTCATGGAACGAAATTTTTCCCATAGGCTCAATACTAATTTTACCTCTATTCAGAGACCACCCCAATTGAACTCCCTCCATGAGCGACCAATTTGTTTGAAGAAAATGAAACAAATTCAGTTTTCTCCAGGTCGCTTGAAGAAAGTTTTATTAGAATAATAATTCCGGAGAGCGCAATTTTCATCAAACTTCTAAACTAAGTTTAGAATTTTTATTTATCCCGGTAACTTTTAAGGGGTCTCAGGACTCTTAAAATTGGAAAAAAAGAAAAAAAAGACCATTTTCAACATTTAATATCTTAAAATGTATTTGGTTTTAAGACACAATTTTAATTGGAAAAAAATATATATAAGTATGTTCTTTCATTTCATGTATTTAAAAAAATATAAGATGCAGAATTAACATTTACAGGGGGCTCCAAACTGTTAGACATTTGACGAGCAAAAAATCGGCATAACAGCTTACGCGCACGATTACAAAATAAGTATTGCAACTAGAATGGAAATTTTGGTGCCTACTTATACTTCTGACTGCAATAATTACCCTGAACCTAAATAAATTTGTATTTAAAGCTTTTTTATATTTTTAATACAAAGTTGTATTTAGCTAATGCAAAATTAAGAAAATTTCAATAGTATAATCACCTAAAAAAATATTGTTTTGAACAATGAAAAGGAAATTTTAGGTTCAGTTTATACAGACTAACATGAAACATATGTTTTGAAAATTTCATGAAAAAATATTCATAAGTTTTTGAGATATCGTGCGCGTTATGCCGAAAAACGTCATTTGGAGAAAAATGGCTTCTAAGTTTCCGAAACGACGCTTCAGCTATTGAACGCGTATAAATGTAAAAGCAATAACTTCAGTTCTAATAGGAATATCAAGGAAACAATTATATCAAAATGTTCAGAAAAGATTGGTGTTTAACATCTAAAAAAATTAAAATTTCGAAAATTTTAAAGCTTTAAGAGTCCTGAGACCCCTTAAATGTTTAAACCCCTCTGTGCATTTTTAGGCATTGAATTTAACTCTGATGACAAATTAAGGACGACGGTTTATAAACTCCCCTGCCTCATTCTGTCAGGAAACTTTCAAAGAAATAGATAAATAAATGAAATCGTCATAATTTGTTCCCGTCCAAAAAAAAAAAAAATGTATTTATTTACTGAACTTCGAAATGACTTGGAAATAAAGTTATAGAAGATAAAACCATAAAATCAAAACAAACGTCAATGTATTCATTTTTTTTTAGCTCTGCAGTAATTAACTTATGTAATTAACTTTTGTTTTGATACTTAAATTTTCATATTTTTTCCTAATGTGAAAAATAAATTTTAGTAACATTAATTGTTACCTTTTTTCAGCAATTATAATCTAGATTTAAACATGACCTCAATTAAGAGACCACCTCTCGGAGCGACCAATTTTTATTGGAACGGAATATGGCCGCTTTAGGGAGGTTTTACTGTAGGTATGTAGTATTCATTAAAAGAATCTTAATTGCATGTCGAGAAAAAACAGATTTTTTTTTGTAGAAATTGAGTCAGGCCGGGCCGAGAACTGTAAAAATGTAAACGGGCCGGGCTCGGGCTGAACTTTCAATTTTTACACCGGGCCTGGAAATTCCGGCCCGTGCAGACCTGTAAGACATATAGACGTCTTGCATTGACGTAACGTTGCTATTAGCAACGACAGATACTGTAATCTAGTATTGCATCTGGAGCCCACACGGAACGTCAGAACTACCTGTTTGCCGTTAAAAGCACCTGTTGTCTTTCTCTTTAATTTAGATTTTTCTTATTTTTCCTATTATAGTGCTAATAAGTCTAATAAATCAAATGGAGAGCACCACATTCGCCTTATATTTTGGCGCCATATGAAGTGATGCCAAATTCTTCTGAACACGTGACGTCATGTGCAAACCATCTACAGAAGTTTATTAAATGATTAACAAAAAATCAATATATACCCCTAATATTTGACTACTTTACCATACAAGTATTTGTTAATTTGTGTTTGTAATAAAAACTTGAAATTGTATAGACCTTTGTGGGCACCCTGTATATATAAAAATTTAAGAATACAGTCCATTATATAAAAGGAAGTTTTGTTTTAATAATAAGAAAATACTCTAAAATTGATGGAATATTATAGAATAATTGGAAAAGATCGATATCTACCCACAAAAAAGTAAATAAGACATGAATAAATGATGCCCCACTAAATGTACTCCATAACATTTAAAACAAATTATCTCCGACGCCCACTTTTAAGAAGAAAAACGTTAATTTTAGAACATAAATCATATTTAATTTTCTGTAGAAATTAACGCACTTAAATTAAACTGGAGGAAAAACTCATTTTCAAAAACAGAACTTCAGCTTATTTAAAGAAATTATATAACACCAAAAGCAAAATCCGCATTCTTCCGCTAATTATCTCATTAAAATAATTTACATTCTACCCCATATTATGCGAGAGAAAATGCAATTGCATAGTTTAAAACATTTAATTCTACACAATACTTTTGGAATAATAAGTACTTTGAAATGTTTAAATCTTTCTCCCGTCTGGAAGTCTTTTTTTTTTTTTTTTCATTAAATCTATTCAGTGTTATTGGAAATGAAATTAATCAAACTAAGCTCGTATGTTGAAATTAGTACTCCGAAAGAAATTAAGTTAAAAAAAAAATCAAGATTTAAAATTCTTTACTTTGGCAGAAAAATAACCAGTGCTCAAATCACTATTCTTGTTCTGAGCAGGCTTTAAAAAAGGGCAGAGTGAACATACGTACTTTTTATATTTTAAGGGCACTTTTATTTCTAAAGGCGTTCGTTGGATTTCTAAAAGCGTTCCTTTGATTAGTCAAGTTGCTCTTTAGATTCCGAAAGACGTTCTTTCGATTCCCAAAGACGTTCTTTCGATTCCCAAAGACGTTCTTTCGATTCCCAAAGACGTTCTTTCGATTCCCAAAGACGTTCTCTGGATTCCCAAAGACGTTCTCTGGATTCCGAAAGACGTTCTCTGGATTCCGAAAGACGTTCTTTTGATTCCCATCAAGAAGTGGGTTAAAAACCGATTACATAATTCCATCTTACAAAAAACAGGTCGAGTTAAATAAGAGAGTAACAACGTGTCATATCTTCATGAATATTTAGAAACTTAATACTTTAATTTTAACATGTTTAGATTACCTCCTCAACTAAATAAAGCAATTTTTGAGAAAATATAATTTTCTCCATTTAGGTCTTAATTACAAATGACTTTTTAAGCAGTCAAAAATAATTCTGACTGCAATATGCTAATTTGGTTTGAAGTAAAAATGCATTAAAACACAAAACATGCTACCAAAATTGCTTTTTTTCGTTTCTAGCGTAAAACAAGCTTCCAAATAGAAAGTACATTAACAGAACACAATATTACACTAAAGTAAAATGAATAGCATTTAAGCTTTATTTGTCATGAAGCCTTCCTTGCGTACTTCATGTAAAAAAAATAAAAATAAAATAAATAAACGACCTAACAGAACAAAGCTTGTTTAAATGCAGTTTTTCGTTTTTTGTCTGTTAATATTACTCCCATAAAGTTGAAAGCAATATAAACAATATCGCAATATTTAGGATAAAGGAAATAATATTTTCCATTTATTTTTTATTTATTTATTTTTCAATGCGAACAAAAATTCTGGTGTTATTTAAACAGAATAAAACACACTTCTCAAAACCACATATTATATACCCATGACATTCAATATATGCATGAATATACATAAACCCAGACTAAAAATGGAAAGTATTAATTATACAACATCATACAGCACATTTAATTTTCAGTAAAAATTAAAGCACTTAAATTAACTGGAAAGAAAAACGCTTTTTCAAAAACGAAACTGCAGCTTATTTAAACATAATATGCAACAACAAAAAGCGTAATCCGCATTCTTCTGTTAATTATCCCATTAAAATAATTTGAAATTCTAGCACTTATGTTGGGAGAAAATGTATTTGCATAGTTAAAAACATGTTTATTTCTGTATAAAACTTCTGCAATTTTAATTGCTTTGAAATGCTTAAAAAGAGGATTTTTTTCTGGAACCCTCTTCACACCCCTCGCCTTAAAATATATTTTGTTTAAAATAAAACTAAGCAAATTAAGTTCGTACGTTCTAATGACACGAAATGAATTTTATGTTTCAAAAAATGAGATTCATTATTAAAAATGCATTATTTAAGCGATCAATGAGGCATCTGACTGTAATGCTCTCCTTGCTTTTACATAACACCCACACAAACATGTTATTTAAATTACATTTCATGCTACAATATTTTGTAAATACGAGTACATATTGTTATAAGATTATTTGATTTGAGGTGTTGATGTCATCATTTGTACCCGATGGTTAAACATACATGGTACTAGAGTAACTCAAGAATTGCATTTCTAGTTGATCCGAAACTCGTCTCGAATGAGACAAAAATGTTTTCGTTGTCCCGAACCCCGAAATGAAAGAAAAAATCTATATATCTCATAAATTTTATCTTTTATACAGAAAAATGAAGATATATATGTGGTGACAGAGTTTGAACTCTGCACTGCAAAGACCAGCACATTCTTTAAATGAGGCTCTGGACGATCCACCCCAACCTCTGAGTGTACGAAAAACTGCTGAACTTACAGAAACTATTGTGAGAAGAGGAGTTGACTGTTGGTTGCTCGTGAGAGCAGACATGTTGAAACGTCGCTGTTCGACCGAATACCGGGTCACGGACCTGATTAAGGCGGAATGCCGCCGGCCAGTTATAATTATCATGTTTAATCTAAATGCAAATACCCCATCTGTAAATACCTCATCCATATATTCAAGAACATTAAAGTTTAAGATTCTCTCAAGAATCTGCCTGGACTAATTACTTCTAGACACCGACCACAGTGTACATTTATTCTTCAAAATCAATGTGCATTAAATTTCTACATATATGCATATATATATATATATAGATATACATATACTTACGAGTATTTATTAATGAATACTATTTAATCCAATACCATAGTCCTAAATTTCTTTTTAAAAATAGTTTAACACAAACACCACTACCAATAATTTAAACTGAACTGAAACACGACACCCAACAATAACAATAAACCAGCACCAACCCGAACAGGATCCGGTAAATCGGAACTCTAGAATTCCATTTCCAGTCGATCCGAAACCCATCTCGAACAAGGATCTGGAAAATTATGTTGGTTGAGCCGAAATCAGAAATGTAAGGGAAAAAAAAATCCATATATCTAATATCAACTTTATCTTTTATGTAGAAAAATGAACATACATATATACCTATTTATTAACCCTTACCCGCGCGGAGTAATTCTGTTTATAAACTGGTGAAATACTGGACTGACATCGCAATTTATAAACGAATTTATTAGAAAACACGAACTTGCTTATTTTCATGTACATTATAATAGGAAAATTTTAGTTAAATATTCTTGGTGCCGTTTGTTAGTTTTGGAATTAAAATTAGGTGTCCTTACATGCGCCGGAAAGGGTTAACATCGACTTTTTCATGCGATACAATAGTCCGAAACCCGACTCCCAACAATTAAAACTGAACCCAAACACGACAGGCAACAATAACAGCAGAAGCAGCAGCAATAAATAATAATTAAAAAAAAAACAGCGCCAACCCGAACCGAATTGCGGATCAGTTAAAATCAAATTACAAGACTAGATAAAGGACTCTGATCTAGCAAACCCATTTATCCGTTTAAAGTGGTATCCGACACGCAACAAAAATCCATCATCCTCAATCGCAATTCAAGCATCTTGACTAATAACTACCACTAATTTTTAAAGTTAACGTAAAAAAGGTAATTAGTATAAAGAAATTTCATGATTTAATGAAGGGATCTTATTTATCTTTGGGTAAAAAAGAGAATCAAGTACTTGCATACTACGAATTTGTTTTTACAAGTTTTTATTTAACGTCCCTTGTGTGTCCGCTCGGCACAAATCTTGCAATCCAATAATTTTAAAACACTTCCTGTGCTACAATTGAGCTAATTTTTGGTAGTATGACGTACTTCCGGTGACAATACGATATTCTGTAGAAAAAAATTTGAAATTTGCCTCCGCCACTTCTCAGTGGGTAAAAAAACATTTGTCTAATAAAAGGTACGTAAATGGCATCACGTATGTGATCACGTTAATGTCATTGATTACTCCAGAAATAAACTTATGTTCTTCGATTGGACTGTACATGGTTGGTAAATGCACCATCTTTCAGTTCCACGTAGGGTGCAAATGGATGTGGGTTCGATTCTCAAGAGGAAGGTGTATCGATTTTTGTTTTCCAGGAATCTGAATAGAAAACAGTATATCCATTTTTGTTAAAAACGATAATAAAAAAATTTATTTTTTTAAAAAAGGTATTTATTTCAATAAACTGTCCTTCGACTTTTTTACTGTCTTCTATCTTCAATAGAAGAAAGTATTGTAATCGAAATTTTTTTCGACTTACGGTTTTCGACGGATTTACACGTTTTAGGGGTCAGAGATCCCAAAAAACAGGTTTATAGAAAATGTCTGTCTGTCCGTACGTCCGTCGCCATTGTACATCAAAAAGTGTATGAAGTTATGCATAGAATATTTTTTTTTCAAGTTTTTGGCTATGGCAAGCAGGTCCTTCCTTCATTTGGAAAAAATCCGCCGGAAGGGGGCGCTGTAATAGCGATTTTGAATATAGTACCATCGAAAAGTGTAATGCATAGAACTGAACTAAATCTTTTGTGTATGTGTTTGGTCATGGCAAGAAGGTCCTCCCTGAATGTGGAAAAATTCCGCCGGAAGGGGCCGTTGTAATAGGGATTTTTGTGTAATCTTCTTAATTTTTCGTAGTTCTATTGTACACCAGTGGCTCATGAATTGACGGGACCTTCCCATCCTGATAAGCCGACTATTCGCAACTATTCGTGATTTTAATAAATATCATGATTGAGATTAACTCCTTTTTACTCCGATTAATTGACTGAAGTAGAAATTTAAAATGAAAGTCAAAGTTGATACAGTATTGAACTAATTAAATTGAAATATTGACATATGTAACAACATTTTGTATTAAAATACGTGAGATAGAAGAAAGTTTTGGGATTGGCACATCCAGCTAGTTTGCTTTTTAATGCATTGTATAACGCATTTTTTTTTACTTGTAATTTTAAACTTAAAATGCAGTAATGGCTTTGTTAATATTTAAATGGTTATAATTGTCTTCGATCATTAATTTTTTAGGGAAATGTTAGAGAAATGCGACATTCTAGAAAAACAGTTGCAATTGTACACGGAGTACAAGTGTGCAGGTATACGCAATTAAATATTTTTTTTTTATTCTAAACGATTCTTTACCGTTTAAAAGCTTATTTAAACTGTTTATACATTAGAAAATTAGAGTGAGGTGTTACGCGAATTGTGCGGCTTAATGCAAAAGCTTATTATTTTGTCACTCTATACCAAGGATGGTGAGCCTATCGCACGCGTGCCGAACTTGGCACGTAAAAAACTTAGATTATATTTAGTTTATAGAGAACAATCCATTTTATGTTTTTTAACAAAAAGTACAATTTTGTGTAACAGGTATATAATTTACTTTAAAATAATCCGTTACTTTTGAATGAATTAAGGTATTATAAATTTCAACGAAAGCGCCCTGTAGTGTCATTTTCTTGCCAGAGCATTCAATATATAGTGTTTTCAAAATAATTTTGCTTCTCTATCAAGTTTCAAAGGTTTCATTTTTGAAAATTGAATTTTAAGAGATAGTTTGTATAATAATATACCTAATTATCATTTTTCTACTTCAGATTAGATTTTATTTTATTTAGGGTTTTATGTTAGGTTTTATTATATTTAGGTTTTAATTTTGAAAATTGAATTATAATTGTTAGTGTAAATAATAATTATGTATCTATTGAACCTGCTTTTACCTGAAGAACTAAAATTGATCCAATTCGGAAGTATACAATAAAAGAAAAACTTATTGATAGATTAAAATTCAATGCAACGAGTAAATACAGCATAATAAATAAGTTAGGAATCGAATTTAATATAAGTGTAAAAATATTTAAGTAAAAATCATATCAAAATTAATTATTTATTTTATATAAGCTAAAATGTTTCTGGCACGTTAGAATGTTGGTATATAAAAATTTCGAAATTTTCGGCCGGCATACTCAAAAAGGTTCGCCATCCATGCTCTATACATATAATTATTTTTTAAAATTCCCATATGAAACACCTGGCTGTGGCTGTGCCACCACTGATTTACTGTTTCTTCCAGGTGATAATAATAAGTATGCTTGAATGGCGAGCGGGCGATTTATGACTGCAATGGGTTAATAAACTCTTATTTATCCTTAAACGATATGCAACGTACATTAAATGCAATACGAAAAATTCAGTGTCGCCGGATAATCATCATTAATAAAAGTCCGAAATCGTTGAAATTTCACCGCAAACAGCATTTAAACGTTTCATAATTACGATGGCGATTGTAATTTTGCCAACAGCGGAAGGAAGTAGGCGGCAAAATCAGGAAGGATATCCTTGGCCACTGGAAAGCTGCCGCTATTCCCTTGATTAGAAAGACTGCACGCTGGGTTCATTGTTGAATTCAATAAGTATCCAATGTGTTGAATATTAAAAGAGTGTTGTGTTTAACGAAATAAATGCAGTCTTGTCTGAATTAATGAGGGTTATATTTTCAAGTGCACAAAATTATAATCTAAAGTATTTTTTATAAGCATAAGAAGGAACATTGTCCACAAAATAAACAGTTTTCTGTAGGAGTAATTTAATTATCTTTTAGATAGTATATTAATGCCGAATCCGATTAAGACGCGCTTCAAGGGAGTGGTTAAAAGTCGTTCATCAAGCGGGATCGCATATATTAAACATGATTTGTATAACCTTCTCTGTTCTGATAAACTGTTTGATTTTTTTTACATTTTTAATTGATTTCTATATAGCTGAATGTTTCTGGCTTTGGATCAAAGCTAATAAAAGGCAGCACTGATGCTTATTTCCTCATAAAATAAGTGCTATTTTCACCTGAGTTTGCAAAATGCATTCGAGACAAGGAGTCCAAGAAAGTAAGAAATTTTCATAATTAACTTAAACGCTTTACAATACAAAATTTTGAGGATTTGTAGATCATTCAATAAAGGCCTTCAATTTTTTTGCTGCGTAATTTAGGTTATCAATAATTAAATCGATGTTCTAAGGGTGTTAGTAATTTTCGATGCGTATTTGTACACCCTAAATTATTATCCCCCTAAAGCAGTGTTTCCTAACCTTTTTTTGGCCAGGCCCCACCGAAGCATCTGTAAAATCACGATGCCCCCCCCCCCCACCCCTCTCCTCCTTTAATTCCCACACTCTGTAACACATATTTTTTTGTTATTTAAAAAGTTAACCCTTTTCAAAAACAGAAAGTAACACAGCCTAAACAATTGCTATTCATTTAAAATTTTTAAAACTTATCGAAAAAGTGAATCTTTATCACAAATGTGTTTTTAATATAACTCTGTAAATGCAACGAAGCTATGCAGCTTCATCTTTATGCCAAAAAAGTGTTTCGTTGTTCATTTCCAACTTACCTCAATGTTAAACAAAAGTGTTATACGGTCTGCATTTTTATCTGCAGAATTTTCTTGGAGACTCTCACATTTAACATAAAAATTGATAATATGAACACATTTTACAATTAATTTTAATAACTTATCAAAAATTGTAGGAAAAGCTTTGGGAACGAAATTTTCTATCTATAGATAACACACTGCACAAGAAGCATTTCCAGATTCTGTTCTTTATTAATTTTAAATAGCCATTATTCCCCATCAAAACATATTTCTCAGTTTACCTTTCCTATTAACATTAACTGAATGCCATGTATTATCTTATTTTAAAATTCAATAGCTTGGAAACGGTGACAGATATTAAAAAAATTCTTGCAGGACTGTTATGCAAGATGTCAGATATTTGTATGCTGCGATTCTGAGTTTTAGTTACAAACAGCATCAGTAGATGGCGCTGCAAGCAATAACAGCTAAATCCAGGCTCGATTTTTCGGCCTCTCATCTTCCATGCGAAAAAAGAAGATTAAAATGTATTGAATGGATCCCGAAGTACCAAAAATCGATTATGGACTGAGCACTTATTGCTCTCAGCGCCATCTATTGTTTGAAATTTGAACTAAAATGAAGAATCCCAGTAAAAAACTCCTGGCATCATACATAACCCTACTGGAAGAATTTTTCTAATATCTGTCACCGTTTGCAAGTTATTGAATTTTAACATCATCGGTCATTTTTGGGACACCAGGTATGCCATAATATACATTTATATATTGTGCAGGTGGCGTGCATCAGAGCCATCGATATTCCATTTCTTTTTGAAATGCTATTTAAAATTTATAAAGTTAAGTACCTGATTTAGGTATTTTAAATTGAATATATTCAATACAGTCAGATTTAAATATACCCTTAAACAGTTTCATGTGTAAAATTCTCTTTATATGACATGTAGGAAAGCGAACAGAAATACAAGGATCATTCCATAAAAAATCAAATGAGCTGCGAACAATTATTTAAAAAAATATTGATAACCAGAAACATTATAGAAATTTTTAAACATATACATAAAAAAAGAAGGGTGTAACTTATCTTTTAAAATTTCATTCATATAATTATTCTGGTTTTAGTACATTTGTAATTTTGATGAGGAACGTTTTAAATATTTAAGAAAAATACATTTTTTAAAATTTTGCCTAGATTACTTTTAGTCTCTAACATTGTTTAAAAAATAAATAAAATAACAGTGAGTAACAAATTTTAAATTGCCCCCCTAAGAAGTCAAATTGCCCCACGTTGGGAACAACTGCCCTAAAGTATTAATTTCATAAAAAGGGCCTCCTTCTGCCATCTATGGTGTCTTAGTTTGTGCAAAATCAATGAATGTGTATTCGCAGTGTTATTTTACCTTTGGGTCTGAAGAGGATAATATTGCAGGAACTGGGTTTATTTACACATCTAATCGTCTAAACAAATTTCAGAGCTTTCGTTTATATGTTTACGGTCGAAATACAGTAAACTCTCTTTAAGCCGGACTCTGTATAAGACGGAAATCTGTCTAACTCGGAAATATTTTCAAGTCACTGCGAATCCATAGACATAGAGTAAAATTTACCTAAGGCGGAATGTTGTCTACTACGGAAAATTTTCTTGATCCCGATTGATTCCGCCTTAGACAGAGTTTACTGTATGCGTCTTTTAAATATATTTAGATTAAAATTCAATTTTAATTTTAACGCATTCTTTTTATAGCACCGACTGAAATAAAACCGAAAAATCAATATGGATTCAAACATGGCGTTACTGTCGATAAATACGTTACAAAGAAATATAAAACTAAAAAATGGGTCTCTCAGAGCTGTTAAAGCTTTAAAATGTTCGAAAATTTTGTTTTTTTTAGATGCTAAACTCTTATCTTTTCTGAACATTTTGATACAATTGTTTCCTTGAAATTCCTATTAGAACAGAAGCTATGGCCTTTAGAATTATACCTACACAATAGCTGAAGCGGCATTTCCCAAACTTTGAAGCCATTTTTCTCCAAATTTTTGGTCATAACGCGCACGACATCTCAAAAACTTCAGAATATTTTTTCATGAACTTTTCAAAACATATGTTTCATGTTAGTCTGCATAAACTGAACCTAAAATTTTCTTTTTATTGTTTAAAAAAAAAAAAAAAAAAAAAATTAGGCGATTATACTGTTAAAATTTTCTAAATTCTGCATTAACTAAATACAACTTTGTATTAAAAATATAAAAATGCTTTAAATACAAATTTATTTAGATTCAGGGTAATTATTACAAACTGAAGTAAAAGTAGGCATCAAAATTTTCATTCTAGTTTCAAAATTTATTTTGTGATAACCCTGCGCGTAATCTGTTATGCCGACTTTCTGCTCGTCAAATGTCAGACAGTTTGGAGCCCCCCGTATAATCTTTCATCCTAATTCAAATTGTGTCTTGTAATCAAATACATTTTAAGATATTAAATGTTGAAAATAGTCTCCCCCCCCCCCCCCCAATTTTAACAGTCCTAAGATCCCTTCGCAAAGAAAAAATATTAAGTCTTAGAAGCACAATCTAGTTGTTAAAATCATATTTAGTACTTGTGATAATGAGTGTATAATACTCTTTCTTTTTAATATATATATAAAAAAAAACTATCCTTATAAATTTTGTGTAAAAAAAAAAAAAAAAAAAAAGTTAGCATAGCAAAAAGTAAAGAAAACATAAAAGGATTAAACAACCGCGTTCGTATTTATTTATTCTTTACAAGTTTCATTTTTTTTTTTGCTAATAATATGCATTGTAAAACATAGTGATATCAAATACATTTAAAACCTCACTATAACAACAAGTATAATCTTCTTTAATCATAACAATTTTTATGACGTATCTGAGCATCCTGAATTCGTCTATATTTTCCTACTACAGTAAAAACATAGGGGCTATGCATATATAACGTTATCGTTTTAGGGAGGGGAAGTTGGCACATGATATCTTAAGATATCTCTAGGGGTAAGGGGGGGTTGTCTTTTGATATCGCTATCATTTTTGATCCAACCAAAATTCTCTCTTTTTATTTATAGTTAAATAAAATAAAGACGGGAAAAATCAAGAAACCAGACCACATCTGAAAAGTGCGCCATAATTCTTTTTAACTTTTGGTTTATATAGAGTGCTTTATTCACTCGTGCTGTTGAAACATGGTAAGATCTAGGTTTTGAAAAACACAGTGCAGCCCATACATTTTTACTGAATTGCATGACATCCACGAATTCGCACTTTCCTAGAAACAGGGCTGCGGAGTCTGTGGGAAAAATGGACGACTCCGACTCCGGGAATTTTAACAGATCCGATTCGAACTCTTTCGCTCAAAAATGGGCCCGACTCCGACTTTGCAGCCCTGCCTAGAACACAGGAGAAAGCTTAACCCTTTATCTACTGACGGTACTTATAAGTACCATTAAAATAACTTGTTATAAAGTTCTTTTAATACATCCATTAGCAGTAATACAGCTTAGTATGAGTTAGAGATGCATTACTTTATCTTATTCCAAAAGCATTATTGGTTACACAAAACAAAAATATTTTAAAAAGGATGATTTCTTTTGCCTTTGCATCTTTTCAGCTTTCTTGGCGTTTGTGGGTGGGAGGGGGGATTTTTCAATTCGGAAATATTTCTATATGTCTATTGTAAGAACAGTATACTTGTACATTTCCTAATTCTACAAAATACTAAGAAAAATATTTAAAATAAAAGATTTGAGTGGGGGTTATAAATAAAGCACAAAATTCCTATAAATTCAAATTTAATGAATCCTTCTAAATCCTGCAATCTTTCTAAAATTTATTAAATGATTATGTAAATATTCTAATGTAGTTTCAAAAATTCACGAAAAATGCTTTAGAAGGTTAAATTTTCATGAATTCATAGTTCAGTACATAAAGGGTTAACCTTATTTCATAACATTGTCCATAGAATGAACAATAAACAGAAGTGTTTAATATACGCCGAGCACAGTGTAACAAAATTCGAAACTATGTTGTACCATTTGTAAATAAACGATTCTAAGAATTTCGAAAATCCCATTATCTTTTAATAAGCAACCAGGATTATTTCTCTGCAATTTTCATAAACAAACTCGCAGAGAAAATGTAGAAATGTTTTAATGATCTTGCACAGTATGGCTAACAACGCAGCATAATCTAAAACTTTCAAAACTATCATTTCGTTATTGCGAAGGGAAAAGCCATTTTTCGTTTTGAAATTACAGCAGCTGTTTCAGATTGTTATACACAGTTCGAAAGACAATTGGATATTAATAGTGGCAAAGAAAAGGGAGGAGGGCTCACGGGCTACAGCCGCAAGTATTTTAAAGAAATTTAGCTCTTGTGAATTATAACGCTAAATACAATTATCATCCATTCATGCCCTAGAAAGTCTAAGATAGTAAAACTTTTCGCAGAAAATAAACAATCACAGGATGGGGAGGGGGTTCTACCATTACTGTCTCTACTGTCATTTTTATACGGTAATGGCTCTACCCACTGAATGTCTTCCCCCCGCCCCCGATTGTCTCACTAAATGATGCAACTGTACAGAATACAGCATCTTAAATCTTTTTCTTTAGAAAGAATTTCATCAGGCTTCGTGCGTAGATGTATGAATTCTTCTCTACGCCCTCGATTCTGAATAAAATAAATCAAACACCAAGAACAAATTAACACAATGCGGAAAGATCTCGTATAATTAATATTAATCTATAACAATCCTTTCGTTATAACTGCCAGAAACAACAAGCAGAGAAAGTGTAGAAACATTTTAATTGCCTTGCATAATACGGTCAACAAGCTATTCCATTTTAAAATTGCGAAAGCAAATTTACATTCTCTTTATTATTGCCATGAGAAAACTCATTTCAGGCAATAGCAGCAGCTCACTATTTACACTATTTACATTACCACGTGCGTAATTGATTTTTTTCTATCGACTGCCACTGAGGAAATGTGGTATTTTTAGGAAGAATTTCATCGGGCTTCGTGCATAGATGTGTGAATTCTTCTCCATGCCTTCGATTATGAACAAAATAAATCCAATACCTAGAACAAATTAACACAATGTGGAAAGATCCCGTATAATTAATATTAACCGATAAAAATCATTTCTTTACAACTGTCAGAAACAACAGGTAGAAAAAGTGTAGAAATATTTTAATTGCCTTGCATAATACGGTCAACAAACTATTCCATTCTAAAATGGCGAAAGCAAGTTTATATTCTCCTTATTATTGCCACGAGAAAACTCTTCATTTCAAACAATAGCAGCTGCTCACTATTTACATTACCACGTGCGTAATTGACTTTTTTTATCGTCTGCTGCTATGGAAATGTGGAATTTTTAGGAAGAATTTCATCAGTCTTCCTGCGTAGATGCGTGAATTCTTCTCCATGCCTTCGATTATGAACAAAATAAACCCACCACCAAGAACAAATTAAAACAATGCGGAAGGATCTCGTATAATTAATATTAATCGATAAAAATCATTCCGTTACAACTGTCAGAAACAACAGCCAGAAAGAGTGTAGAAACATTTTTAATTGCCCTGCATAATACGGTGAACAAACTATTCCATTCTAAAATGGCGACAGCAAGTTTATATTCCCCTTATTATTGCCAATGAGAAAACACTTCATTTCAAACAACAGCAGCTGCTCACTATTTACAGTGACAATATTTACATCTCCACGTGCTCAATTGATTTCTTCGATCGTCTGCTGCTGTGGAAGCGTGGAATTTTTAGAAAGAATTCCATCAGGGTTCGTGAGCAGATGTGAGAATTCTTTTCCACGCCTCAGATTAGCTCTCTTCCTTCCATTTTATCCAGTCTTAGCATTCTAACTCACAGATTCATTTTTGATTCGTTAGATTTTAGCTTAATGAAAGAATTCAAAAGAATATTTAATATGGCAATATTATGATACAATTTGCATTTGTAGCTAGGATACAAATCCATACAGGTATGCGATTCAATTAAATCGCTATTAGGAATTAATGGATATGATGAATTCCTTTTTACAGGGAAATAAAGGCTGTAACAGCAGTTTAAATTAATCGCTTCAGTGCCTAGAATTTGATTTATGCCCTTTCTAATATATACATCAATGTCAATTTTGTGCTTGGTGATTTGAGTATTTAATATAGCGATCGATTCAATTAACATGTGTAAATAGCTGCTACTATAGCTGAAAGTAAGATATGAGGGGCTCACAATCATAGTAGACCAAGTCCAACGAGGAAAAAAAAAAGATATAGTCCATTTAGAGGGTGCATAAAATCTGCTTTATTCACTCCCACGGTGAACGGAGTCTGTAAACAGATGGCATATATGTGAAAATAGACTTCGTTCACTGGTGAGATAGAAAAAAAAAAAAATCTTATCTACTCCCATTTTTTTTTTTTTTTTTTCCAAAATTGATTTGGTCTACTATGGTTGTGAACCCCTCATACAGTAATTTCATAAAGGATCTTATTAGTTTGAATCCTATCACATGTAAAAATGACTTTGAAAACTAATCTGCAATTTTTTTTGACAAAATCCTTTTAAATTCGTTTCTAAACATATCCCTGTATAATTTTTTTAAAGCAACTTTATATTTATTTCTTTATAATTAACAGCCAAGGCAAAAATAAATTTCCATTTCAAGTATTGGCAGCTGCTCGCTATACATTGATGATATTTACAAACCTTTCTGCACACAATTGATTCCTTCGAACAGTTGCTGCTGTGAAAAGATGTACATTTATCTTACGCTTGTGAAAAATCATAATTCATTTTCCTATTCCCAATTTTCCACTAACAAGGGAACTACTTTTGACGAAACTGCCACCTAGTACGAAATCTGGTTTAGCCTTATAAGTCAAAGTCAGAGAACCGATCATTTTTCAACAAAAATCATATTATACATTATGCAAACATTTACCTCTAAAGTGCTGAATTTTTAATTGTTAATTTCAAGCCAAAAGCGAGTTAAGTAGCCAAATATGTAGCTATGAATCGAAACCACTATTCACTCGCACACAGTAGATCAGTAGACTATGACATCCGGACAGGGTTGCAGGAAAATTCTACGGTAACGGATAAATCCAATTTTGCGCCACCAAAACTGCAATTATAATGTATTTTTCCGAAATGAAGTTTGTAGGTTCTTGAAGTAATTTTTAAAAATTTTTCAATAAATTTTATTCTTATTAAATAATTTGTATTTTAAAGTACTTTTTTCGAAAAAAAAAAAAAAAAGAACTTTGATGTTAATAGTCCGACAAGTGGTCTCAAAAATTGCATTTTCAGAAAGTTACCCTACTGTAAAATCAATAAATACGATTTTGCAAACACATTTTATTGGTTCTCTAAGTTTGAACGATAGGGCTATAAATAGCACCAAATCTCGATGCTAGATGAGAGATTCAAGAGTGGTTCCTTTGTAAGATCTACTATTCCATACTAAATATCAAACTGTTTAAATTTTCATTCATCATGCGAATAGAATTATTCTATTGTAATTGAAGACCTTGGTGAAAGCAGATGTTAACCCTTTATACCCAACGGTACTTTAAAGTACCACAGTTTACTATCCCAATTGAAACACGCTTACTGAATTAATTCGTAATGATACTTTTAGGAAACAATAGTAAATACTTCCATTGACCTTCACTCGATAGCGATAGCAGTTCCAGGAAGCTGGAAATTATTTACGAACCTATTTTAAAGCGTGTGTGTGTTAATTTTGCTTCCATTTTGTTGTCTGGCGTGGCATCCCTGTGTTTTGCTTGGAAACATTAAATTTTAAAGAGAAGGCTATAATAGATATTTTTTCTTGTTTTAAATATATCACTTGACAATATGTTATGCGAAATAAAAATTAATTTTCTGTTTGTTTACTTTACGAAGCACTTTTTAAAGCAGTACTTTTGAGTACCGCCGGGACTAGGCTGAACAAGATTTTTACTTAGCTTTTTCAGCGTGTCTACAGAAATTCTTAAAAAAAGTTCCCTGATTTTTCCATGATTTCCCTGACTATTTTTATCAGACTTCCCCGATTTCCATTATTAACAATACACATACGGTATTTTCTCATGTATGCCGATTCCTCGTATAACACACTTATCCAGCTTGCTAATATCTCATTTGGTTTAAAAAACAAGAGAAAAACATAAAATTTGCCTAATATTCATTAAGTATTGGTTGTCAGTTTTATGAATCCGAACTCAACTAACTTCATAGCATCCAACTTCATTAGTCCAACATCATATAGAAGCCAATGGACATAGGGCGACCAGAAAGTTTCCTCATTTTCTGAAAAATATTCAATTCTAAGACTTACCTAAATCTAATGGGATAACTAATTGGATTAAGCACCTGGTCAGGTTATGCTAATGTATCATTTAAAATTTTTTAAAATGTGTAAATTGCCTTCAATATAAGTGCTATGTACAGAAAATCAGGACATCTGATCACCTTAATTTACGTTAAATATCAAAAACTCATACCATGCGCATCTTTTAAAAAATATTGGGAAAGATTAATCAGCATGTGAAAAAATATGGTACATAAAATAGACGAATCAGTCTCGTTGGCAAGGTGAAAATGCAAATATTTTCGCATATAGACAAATTTCCCTGATTTTCTAGTATTTTTACAAAGTTCCCTGACATTTCCCTGATTTTTCCAGAGTGAAAAACCTCCCTGATTTTTCCACGATTCCCTGATCTCCAGATTCTGTAGACACCTGTTTTTATCGTTTGAATATAAAAAGTTAATCTAAGTCTTTTCTTGATTTCTTCAATCATTTTCATTCTTTTTTTTTTGGGGGGGGGGGAGGGGCTTAAGATGGCAACTCTAAACATTGTTTTTAATCCAGTTCCAATTTACATTTTTCCTTTCTCACACCAGATGGTAGCACAGTTATCGGTTTCACTCAGATGCTCAACTGTAGATCACATGTTAAAATAGTCTTAACTTTGTTTTCCATGCTGATATGCAGTAGTTTTGACTCTTAGTATGTCATTCAGGTATTGTGCTCTAGTAATTTTTAATATCCTGTATGAGGTGGATCTTTCTTTGGATCTCTTAGCTTTTTATTATCTATTTTCTGTAATGTTTGCGTTATAAGGAGCTAAATTTTGTCATTTTAGGCTTAATGCCGACAAAATTGGATGAAATAACGCATCTTCTATGAATGAACTCACAAGCTCTTCTGATGATTCTGTGAGTCATTCATAGTTTCTTATTTTACATACTGGTTTCATATGTTCATTTCTAAATTATCTTTAGAACTTTATCAATTTCTTCATATATTTGCGATTTCAAATTTATTCTCTCTGTCTCTCTCTCTCTCTCTCTCTCTATATATATATATATATATATAACCATTAATTAAACATTACCGACCATCAACAAAAACCGCATTATTGTGAATGATTGTCAATAAAAATGGATACCACAAACCTATAATATAGAACTGTATGTATAAAATATAGTACCTTATACTTAATTACAAAAAATAATAAGGAAGAATAAAAAAAGAAGAAGAATATGGATTCCGAAAATATTGAAAAACTTATATATTGAATTACGTTTTCAAGAGTACAGAATTCAATGATATAAGCAAATCGGTTGTTTTCTGTGAGAAAAAAGCTTAAAGCTGAAAAAAAAATTTTTCTCCTGTATTCGAACAACCAATAGAACCAAAAGAATAGTCTCAAGATGGAAACAGAACATTATCAAATGGCATGAAATGGAAAAACACTACAACCCATTAAATATTTAATTTATAGCAATAGAAATCTTACACAACTTACCGAATAAATTTCCAGTAGATTTTCAAAATAGATTCCCGCACATGGAATCCATAAGCATGATAAGATTAAGGTGAATAAAACAGTTAAGTTAACACAGAAATTAAAACCTATGGATTCAGTTAATTCATTTTGAAATACCGTGATAAATATAATTAATATAATATAATGAATATAATATTACTAGAAAATAATTACATTATTTAAAATACCAAAAAACAATTTTAAATTGTTTAATATCAATTTTACAATATTGCCAATATTCAGCGTAAAGTACCACCTGGCGTAAAAAATTAAAATTATTTCTTTAATAGATGCTTTAAAAAGACAAATTTTTTTTGGTGCTGCCATCTATGATTTTATTTTAAAACTATTATTATTATTCAAGTGTCACAAAAAGAAGAATCTAATAAAAGCTAAAGAAATAAAAACAATCCACTGCATTACTACACAAATCCTAATAAAAAATACCATACTATATATCATTATTCAAAAAAATTATTTAAAAAAATTAAATTAAATGTTAATAAAATGCTTGCAATATATTCTTTTACCAAACCCATTTAATCTTCACTGAGAAATTAAAGAAAAAAAAATTAACATTGATAATATATAGAATATAGCTATATGCTATAATATAAAATAAATTATATATAATTATAATATAAAAAAACCTTAATTACCATTACATATAAAATATATATATATATATATATATAGCCATAATATAATTACAAATCATCGTCTATTCCAATTACAATAATTAATTCTCTCTCTATATATATATGGGGCATAAAAACATATTTACTAGGGATGCGCGTGTACTAGACAAATGGATTGTCATACAAAGTAGGCGAAGATATGGCATGATTTATGTATCACATTGATGAATAATAAAGCAAAAATGCTTTTTTTTTCTTTCGCACATATATATTTTATTTTTATAAACCGAAATTGAAAAAATAATCTAAAAAAATCTTTTAGAATTCTCATGAATCACTGGGGTTTTTCTACAACTACAAGTTTGTAAGTTTCTTTCAAACATGCTTTCCATCAGACGATAGTGATACAACTATAGAATATTCACCTGAGGAAGAAATGCTCACTGGTGATCCACCGGCAGCATCATCATCTAGTATTATATATGTACAAGAGGGTATCAATAAGTTTTTGCCCTCACATAGAAATAATTGAGTAAAATTTATGAAATTGTTACATTGTTTTAGTCCTTTTCTAGTACATAAGTCACCGTGCACAGTAACACATTTCTATAAACGGTATTACAAAAACAGGGGGGGGGGGGATCTATTCCAGGAGACGCGATAGTAGACCCAAAAGGGGGCATTTTTTAAACTTTTGCCAACCCCCCACATGTGAAATGTTGGAAAGACCCGTGACCACTTATTCATGTTATGCACCTCCGAGCTCTTCCCCCCAAATCCCCCCGCAAAATTTAGAAAAGTAACCCTCCCCCCGGAGGTCAAATTGGGGGGAGGGACTCAAGATGTGCATAACATGAATAAGTGGTGACAGGCTTTCCAACGATATGTCCTATGTGGGGAAGGATTAAAGTTAGAAAAATGTCCCCCTTTGGGTTTACTATCGCGACTCCTGGAATACATCCTTCCCCTTCTTTTTGAAATACCCTTTGCAGAAATGTGTTACTGTGAACGGTGACTATATAGAAAAGGACTAACATAATGTAGCAATTTCATAAATTTTACTCAATTATTTCTATGTGAGGGCAAAAACTTATTGACACCCCCCTCGTATATATATACATCTAGATATAAACATAAGTCACATTAAAATAAGAAAAAAATGTATATAGTTTTTTTTCTAAATCTCGATTCCCCCCCCCCCCCCCCCCAAATGTTATGACCCAACGGTACCTTGAAATACCATATCAAGTAATTAGCCGTAATTAAAAAAAAAATTAAATATTTTATTGTTAGTGCATATATCATCTAATGTATCATACTAATGCAAGGAAAAAATGTTTTAAGAAGGTAATTTTTTGAATTCATAATTTGGAATATAAAAAGGTTAAGTAATAAAAATTAAATTTCGAGAAAATTGAAACGAAAGCTATTTTGTAAATTTTAGTGATTTGTTAGAATATGTTTAATATGTTATCAGGTGGTAAACTCTCATTACAAACTTAATAACTTTTAACTTTCAAACAATAAAAATTATTAATATTTAATCTTTAAAGCATTAAATAATTTCGGATCTTCTACACTAATTAGGATGTTAGTATTTTAGCTTCACCACATTATAGAAAACCTCATAATACCTTCGCCTATAAAATAAAACAATGTAACACGTTTCTTCAACTAAGTTCCTCAGTTAGAAATAATTCCTGTATTAAAATATTAATGATCTTCAAAAAAGTAATCAAAAGCATGTTTCATTCCTAAATTTTCAAAACAACAACGTTTTCACTTCATTATTCTCGAAGGTGAAAAATTTTCTATTCACGTAATAGCAGCTGTTCACTATTTACTTTCAAAATATTTACCACCCCCACCACGCTAGCAATTGATTTCTTCCATCTCCGGTTGCTCCGGAAACGTGGAATTTTAGAAATAATTCTTCCGCCGCCCGTGTGCAGTTGTAGAAAATTTTTTCTCCACCCCAATTCTTTTTTTTTTTTTTTTCCTTGTTCTCGCACTTTAATTCCCCGATTTATTGTTTATGGGTCGATTTCAACTTAAGGAGGTTATTTAAAAATTATTTTTTTTTTCGCTCAACAATTATAATTTTTCTGACAAATTCATGGGCTCATTTTTAAAAGTAAAAGAATGGAATTGGCAAGTTACGAGGTGTATCAACAAGTTTTTGCCCTCACACAGAAATAACTGAGTGAAATTTAAGAAATTGTTACATTTTATGAGTCCTTTTCTATATAGTCAGTGTGCACAGTAACTTTTTTTGCAACCGGTTATTCAAAGAGAGCGGGGAGGATGTATTCCAGGAGGCAAGATAGTAGACCCAAAGGGGGACATTTTTATAACTTTTATCGACCCCAACATGTAAAATATTGTTGGAAAGACCTGTGACCATTTATTCATGCTATGCACCTCCGAGCCCCTCCCCCCAAATTTGCCCTCGGGGAGACACTTTTCTAAATTTTCTGGACATTATTCATGCCCTCCGGGGGTGGGTAAATTTGGGGAGAAGGGCTCGGGAGGTGCATACTAGAGGCCGTACACGGGCCGGCTCAGGCCTATTTTCATTTGCGACACTCGGATCGGGCCGGGCCTAGTGACTGATCTTTACGGGCCGGGCCGGAGTCGGGCCTCACTTTTTTCCGGAAGAATCGGGCCGGGCCGGGCGCAACTTATTTTTTCTGTACAGAGCCGGGACTGGTTTTTTTTCTAGGTCTTCACGACCCAAAATTTTCAGTCCTAGTTTTGAGTCAGCGTGTATGAAAATAATTAACTCGGCGTGACCTGTTCGTTCAAAGGTCAGTAAAATTAAGCCTGTCCCAAAGATTTTTGCAAAATATGCATACATTTTTGTATCGCCATTATTCTACAATTAAACATTTATTCTTTTTTAAAAGAATAGTAAATTTCTACGCTAATTAAAATATAGCTAAATTAAAATAAAGTAAAACGTGCGAAAAGGAACCTGCCTATGACGGTATCCTGTTTTAAACTGAAAAACGTGTTGATCCATGCAAAATTAATGTACTAATACGTAAGAAAAGAATATATAATACATTTACATTTGCTAAGAAGAACTTGTCTAACGCATTTTTTTTCTTTTCTATTTAATTGAGTCTTAGAAGATTTTACTGTATAGCATTTTTCAGACTTTTAACAATTCAATACATGGAATATGTATTAACAATATTAATGATAACTGAAACATTTACACAGAAGAAATAGCGATTCATTAAAAAAAAAAATATATATATATATATATATATCGCAGCCTGCGGCGCTTAGATAAAAATGAAGTTTAGAAACATGAAAAAAAGTTAAGATAAATATTTTGGTCAGAACTCCTCGTAAGAGACAAATACCAAATCGACGTAAAAATCAATGTTTTGTAGCAATTCACTCGGGCCGAAAGTTTAACTTTTCCATTGGGCCGGGCCAATAATTTTTTTCTACGGGCCGAGCCTGGAAATTTCGCCCCCCTGCAGACCTCTAGTGCATACCATGAATAAATGGGTCACAGGTCTTTCTTACAATATATCACATGTGAGGGTCGGTTATAATTAGAAAAATGCCTCCCTTTGGGTCTACTATCGCTCTTCCTGGAATACATCCTCCCCCCCTCTCTCTTTGAAACACCGTTTGCACAAATGTGTTACTGTGCAGGCTGAGTATATAGAAAAGGATTAATGCAATGCAGCACTTTCATGAATTTCACTCAATTATTTCTATGCGAGGGCAAAACCTTATTCATACACCCTCGTATGGTTATTGATTAAATTTGGGATCGAGAAGCTGTTTTTCATTTTTGGTAATCGTATTACATCCCGAGTTGTAAGAGATTGTTGTTTCGTGACGTCCCTTCTCCAGGCACCGCATCCGAGATTTCAGTTCAAAACGCTGACTCCGACAGCATTTTCTAATAGATAATTTCTTTTTATCGAAAATTGGAAGACGTTATTCGATTTCATAATTTCTAAATAAGAGGAACATCCGCTAATTTCCCGTAAAAATGAGCTCAAGAATGTGTCAGAAAATAGTCAGTTTGAATTTGAGAACAGCCTCAATAAATTTGAAACAATCTTTAAAATGTAGTTTAAGGATTTCAGTTACATTCAGCCAATTAGTAGTTCTTAATGTAGTTATACATTATAATTCAAGTCGCTAACAGGTGGTTGTTTTCTAACTATGTATGGATCTTTTCTAATGAAGAATCGTTTTGTGTATTTCGATCATAAATGATTCCTTTGTGCTTTAAAATTTGAGATGTTTTAACAAAGTAAAAGAAATATACTTTATTGTTGATACCAGTTATTTGGTGCTTCTTTTAAAACTTGTATCTACTTCGTAGAATTTTTTTTTTTTCAGTAAGTCAAATTATTCCCTATTTAGGTTGTAACGAGTCATTTAAGAAAAAGGATAAAATGTTGTGTATAAAATGTATATGGGGAATCACAATCTTTTGACTTTTAAGTCCCTGAATAATAATTTTTATTTTAGTACATGTTCTTGTGGGTTTTTTTTTTTTTTTTTATTTCATATACTGGGTAACATCCCATTGCATGACTGCATTACAATATTAACGAGATAAATAAGTTTTGGGCGATGTTGTGGTGTCCAAATATCCAGGAAACTCCTATACCGTCCCGCGTCCCTGATAGAGGTCTGCACGGGCCGGAATTTCCAGGCCCGGGCCCGGCCCGGCCCGAACGAAAGCTATCTTGGCCCGGCCCGGTGTAAAAATTGGAAGTTCGTCCCGAGCCCGGCCCGGCCCGTTTGCATTTTTACAGTTCTCGGCCCGGCCCGGCCCGTACAAAAATCAGTGAAAACAGGCCCGGCCCGGCCCGGCCCGACAGAATATCTACAAATAAAAAAAAAAATCCGTTTTTTCTCAACATACAATTACGATTCTTTTAATAAATACTACATACATATTTATGGGAACATTTTGCAGTAAATTTTACATTACTATGATGTTCGCAAAACAGAACACACACAATAGTAAACATCAACGATTACTTACAGTGTTTTAGTCATCGTGTCTACAGACATTTCAAAATGGAAATAAGGATTCATTAAAAGATTAATGTGGTTCATCAGAATAAAGGATTAAAAACATGATAACTTTTGAAGCTATATAATAAAAAGTAGATTTGTGAAAATATTTCATTTTTAAGGCTTTTCTCAAATCCAAAGGAGCTACATTTCGACACATTTATGAATTCTTTTCTTTTCGAAAACGCGTAAGATTGGCAGGTATTCTTATTCAGAAGCTATGTAAATGTCGTTTTTTTTTTCATAGATAAAAGCAATATATCTTTCTGAAAATACTATCAAAGTTAGCGTTTCGAATCGAATTTCCGGAAGCGATGGCACAGGAAAGGAGAAAAACGTACAGTCACGTGACAGGAATCTCTGTTATCTCTGTAAGTAATTTATCAAATATGGAAAAAGCTATTCGTTTCCAAATGCCTTCAATAGGCAGGCCTGTCAATTTTATGCCTTTATAGTTAAAAATTTTGTCAGAAAATGTGTCTGAAAGCATCGCATTGTTGAGCAGTGAATATGAGAACCACTTTAAGGTATATTTCCAAAGATACTGTTAAGAGAAGTTCATTATCACTATTGATACTACAAAACACAATGACTGTTCTACACATCCTGAGATCGATTAAGACCAGTTCCGTCCCGGCACGAGTCTGCTGAAAAAAAATTAAACTCGAAATTAGACATCTTGCAACTGTAGGATGCCGATCTCTACGATGGACATGTTACATTTCTTTCTGTATTGATGTTGTTAAACTCGCATCGGCTCGTGACGCACATTTATACTTCTCGAGAAAATCATATTCATTGAAAATGGCTCGAATTTTATCTGCTTTTCTTAAATTCTTATATCGGGCCGATAGGCCCGATTAATTTTTTTGTCGGTCCGGCCCGGCCCGTTTATTTTGTCTGTCGGCCCGGCCCGTTGAAAAAATTGTCCTAATTCTGCCGGCCCGGCCCGGCCCGTTGGAAAATTCGCCTTCATTCCGCCGGCCCGGCCCGGCCCGCGGGCCGGGCCGGGTACGGGCCTCGGGCCAAGCCCGGGCCCGTGCAGACCTCTAGTCCCTGATACTGATTCTTAAGTTTGGAGCAGTTTGTATCAAATTGTTTCAATAATAGTTATTCGATGTAATTTTTTTCCGAAACTGGGACTATTGTTTTATATAAATATGTAGCAAAAAATTAACTTGCACACATTTTTACGGTTGTTATTATTTTTTAACTCTGTCCCTGGGTTTTAGATTCTTACCGTCCCTCTTCTAAAATTATACAGAAAATCACTTCAGATGCAGCCACAGAATTTTTTTCAAGTTTTTTTCTCATGCAGAAGTATGCTCGAGAAAGAATGTCTAAAATACTTTGATAAGAAATTTACTGCAGAATTTAAATCAGCATTTAAATATCAATTTCAAGCATCGTGGCTTTATTGGTACAGTCTTACCGTCCCCAAGGTTTATTCCCGCACTTTTCAAGGTAAATTAATTATTTTTTTTTAATACAATGTAAATAACTTTCTAAAAATCAATGAACATTGTGGTAATCACTTAGTCTTAACATGATTTGCCTAAAAATAGGTGGTAATTTTCATTACCGTCCCATCCTTACCATCCCTTTTTTCCTATATCATCCCCCTTTTTTCCTTCCGCCCCTTCTTTAACACCCCTTTAAGACAATGTTATACCAAAATTTTGTACTAAAAATACTACATTGTTATTATTTCTTATTTGAATGTCCTGTGGGTATGCAAATTCATTATAAGTAAAAATTTAGAAGAAAATAAAAAGTTTTAATGGTAAAATGGTAAGGAAAATTAAACTCGCAAGTTTAACTTAAACCTCAGTTAAATAAAAAAGTTTTCGCTGCTGACCATTTTTCCTTTATTTTGAATCATTAAAGCATTCGTCTATCAGATTAAAATGTTATTTTAGCAAGTTTAATTTCACCAGATTTTTATTCCTGAAAGTCAAAAGATTGTGAGAATGCCCCATATGTGTGATAAAATATGCGTATAATTTCTGCACCTCATATACAGTGCAGCACAACAGAATTTGCATACATTATCGCTTATGGACACCAATTGGTGAAAATAGATTTTTACCGAACTTTGTTTTTTTTTTAATTTTTTGTCTAAGTATTTCATTTCATTTACAAGTAAAAATGAAACTTTTAAATAATATTCTTTTACTTTTGGAAAGTGTCTCATACTCTAGGCCTGGTGCATGATTTTTCGTTCTTGTTACGTTTAAAAATGAGCCCTCGTGAGAAATTTTCAAGTTGTTGAGCAAGGAAAGATGAATATATGTTTTTAGAACCACTATAAAAAAGAATTTAAAACAGTAATAATTCAGAATTTTTTCGAAGTCTGTCTACCTAATTAAACAAAAAATCCTGATTATACAACTACCGGCTTAGCCTAGAATAAAAGGCAAAAATAATCACTTTTATTTAAACCCAACATATGAATTCATCAGAAACATGGTGTAATGTTCAGGAATTTGTCAGCAGTGATTGCTTCGGACCGCCATTAGTTATAATGGGAATGTCAAATCTGAGAATTCTACACAGCTGCTGGCGAATACAGCAAATGCAAGATGAATGGTCTATTTACTGTATAAATATGTATGCGTTATAATGTTAACCTTTTGATAGTAAATTAATACAGTCAGGTTCATGAAAATGTGACAAAATAATGAAACGCTTGAACAAATATACTACGTTAATATATTTTCTTATAGCATAAAACTAAATACATATCTCTTGAAATATTGTGTTGAATTTAATCAAATATTCGTTTGTATATATTTACAGTCTTGTTTAAACCTGTTTAAAACTACGATACACTGTAATTAAAAAAAGAAATGTTTATTGTTTGTACAATTTCTATAATTTTACGGGAGAAAACATCCGATGAAAAAGATTTCGTGACTGTGTCAAAAGGTATGGATTTGAGAAGCGATAATGCTAAATTTTCACTCAGGATGTGACAATTATTTTTATTATTACACGGCAAAAGAAAAATCTTTAAAAACACGCAAATTATACTGTCAGAATACGGAAAGAGTAAAAATGTAAAAAATCCCAAAGCCTTGGCGAAAACGATAAATTAACTATACTTGTAGCACTTATCTATAAAGAATATTTTTAAATACTTATTCCTTTCACATTCACGAAATCATTTCATAGGAGAAAAGAATTCCGTAAAAATACGGAAATTTATAGGCAATCAATGAATATTTTACAATATTTTTATACATAAAAATTACAGGTGTAAGTTAGTAAAATAATTATTTGCACGCAAAAGATAAGGAGGGGTGGAGGGTCGAATAAATTTAAATAAAATTTGTGCATATAAATTATCGAAATTAAACCTCTGACTATCTAATTTTTTTTTCAAAAGCAATTCGACTAATATGTAATGGACGAATATGTCCTCTATTATTACATATTTCAAATCATCAATGTATTTGAAATATGTAGTATATTTATCATTTACCTTTGACTTATTATTTGACTATTTTATTTATTCTTAACCTTTGACTATAGAATTTTAAAAACAAAACTGGTTATAAATTATATACATTTTTCTACAAATGTCTTGCCCGTGAAAATCGCAGGATAATCAGATGGAGGGTTAAGAGTAAAAAGAATAAAATAAATTAGAGGGTTAAGAGTAAAACGAATAAAATAAATTCGAGGCAACACAGGAACTTATATTGCTGTCTTTTAAGAGACAGCTTCATTATTAGGTAGATTTCATATGAAGTACTACCATTTGCGATCTCCCCTATGTTGGAATTCCTGAAAAATTTTGGAAGATCTACACTGATCATGACTCCTAGAACCCAAAACTACCCTCGGTAAAAAAAACTTATCTATCTATATAACTTTTTTATGGACACTGTAACTTCCGTAATTCTGCACAAATCTCTTCCAAACTGATACATAAAATCAAGGGGTAGAAAATCTCGGTCAAGTTCGCTAATGGGCAAAATCTGACCAAGGGGTGTGAAAATAGGGAGTGGTTTTGTGAAAACCAAAAACCACATAACTTCTTAATTTTTATACATATCGAATCAGTTTAAAGTTATTATCACTTCTAGGAAAGGGCCAAAAATTTATGTGTAACAGATTTTTGATAAAATTAAAAATGGGCTCAAGGGACGCAAAAATAGGGTTTTAGGGACAAAAAAATTCATAACTTCGTCAATTCTTAAGATATCAAATTCACTTGAACTTATAAATCTTCTTAATATTATCTACAACTTTTATATTGACAAGTTTTTGATAGGACCAACTCTTACTGCAAAAAATAATTAAAAACGAAAAAAATGGGGGGGGGGGGGGTCGAAGAAGAAAAAAAAATCATAACTTCGTCAATTCACAAGATATTCAATTCGCTTAAATTTATTATACATCTTACCGATATTATCTACAACTTTCATACTGACAAGTTTTTAATAGGAACAAAAATAGAGATTGGCGAAAAAAATTATCGTATTAAGGATGTACTCAAATCCAAATGGCATATTTTCAGACTCATTTTTAAATTCATTTTCGCTCTAAGAGCATCCAATTGGCAGGTTCTCTTGTTCAGAAACTATATAATGTGCTGTATTGGTCCATTTTTTGATAAAGGCAGAATATATATATTTCAAAAAATGCTGTCCAAGTGGCCACTTTGAACCGAATTTCCTGAAGCGATAGTGCTGGAAACGAACACAATGGGCGTACTAAAAAAATCATTGTAAATCAAGTTCTAATTAATTGAACGGAAAATAAAAACACAGGTCGCTTATAAATCTCTTCAAAAAAATCACGTCAGCAAGTTTCATGTTTTCACTTTTAAAAATGTGTCAGAAAATTTCTAGTTGTTGAGCGGGGAAAAATATATTTTTTTAATACCGACTTAATATGATTTTGATAAAACGAGCTCTTTCAGAAAAATGAAATTAAAAACTCGTCAAAAGCGGCCAGATAAAATTGTTAAACTGGGTTTATCTCTAATCTTGACTCAGGTTTTGTTGGTGTAATTAGTACTTAACTTCGAAATCTACCTCCGCCTGTAGGCCAAGCCGGCAGGGATTTTTTTTTCTTTGAAGTGCGTTTTACAGAGCCTATAAAAATCGTGTGTAACTTAAAGTTTTATGGGCGAAAAATGAGTCATATTTAAGTTAGTAAAATAATTGCTTAAATGCTCAAGATAAGAATGGATGGATGTTCGGATAAATTTTAATAAAACTTGTGTATACAAAGTATCGAAATTAAAAGTAAGACAAAGAAACTTCGAGGAAGCATAGAAATTTATATTGTTTTTTTAAGATTGTTTTCTTAGAAGTGCGTTTCCCGGTGTCAACCAAAAACTCGTCTAACTTAAAAAAGTCTTAATTATGTCACTTACTTACTATGGTAATTAAGTTAAATTCGGATTTACTTTTTATACAAATTATGTTAAAAAGTAACTTTTGATTTTAATGACAAACAAAGCAAACGACTTTTGGACATCTGGCCGTAAATTGAGGACTAAAAATGGAAAATGCTGAAAGTCCAAAAGAGGAAATTTTTCAAGAGAGCGAAAAAAAGAAAAGCTCCTACTTCTGGTACTTTCAGCGTTTTCCACTATACTCATTTTGGGTTCTTAGTTCAACACTTTAAAATGAAGATACCCAGCTTCCTTTCGGTAGTGTTTAAATACCTAATATTATCATTTGTAAATACTTCTTTTATTAATTTATTTATTTTTCACCCTGCTTAAAAAAATCCCACCGATGTAAACAATAACATATGATCAAGTTGTAAAATGGCCACCAGTCGCCGCGCATTTTATCATTGGCACCTTCAGCATACTCCACTTCACGTGGCACATTCAGCGTTCTCCACTTCCCTTCCTATCGCACATTCAGCGTTCTCCACTTCACTTCGTGTGGCACATTTAACCAGCGACATTTTTCTACTCTTTTTAGAGCTATTTCTACTAGGGTTGGCACTTCAAGAGTTCCTCTGCCTGTTAAACTTGGCATTTAAAACATTTTTTCGTTAAAAAAGGGAAAAAAAAATCGATATTTTAGTACTTTCAGCGCTTTTCATTTTTAGTCCTCAATTGTTAAGCGACAAAATTATATATGCGAGATTCAGTTTACAGTGTATGAGATCTTACATTTACAAAGTATTTTGGTCGTATCAAATATATTGTCTGAACAAGATAGTGTCCCCGTTATTAGAATTACAATATATTTTAATTTCAGGCGCTTTAGTTGTAAAGGGATTAAGACAAATTTACTCGGCACTTTATTAGTAATTAAATTAAAACGACTATAAAACAGTAATTTGTCAGAAAGCACTATATAAAATTTTGAAGAAAAACGCATATTTTGGCAAATTAAAATTTACTCTTCTATTTCATTAGAACGGAATATTTCTCTGAATAGAGCTCGGAATATATTTCTCTGAATAGAGCTCGGAATATATTTCTCTGAATAGAGCTCGGAATATATTTCTCTGAATAGAGCTCGGAATATATTTCTCTGAATAGAGCTCGGAATATATTTCTCTGAATAGAGCTCGGAATATATTTCTCTGAATAGAGCTCGGGATATATTTCTGTGAATAGAGCTCGGAATATATTTTTCTGAATAGAACTCGGAATATATTTCTCTGAATAGAGCTCGGAATATATTTCTCTGAATAGAGCTCGGAATATATTTCTCTGAATAGAGCTCGGAATATTACACATTGAATAAAGCTCGGAATATTACACATTGAATAAAGCTCAGACACATTGAATAAAGCTCAGACACATTGAATAAAGCTCAGACACATCGAATAAAGCTCAGACACATCGAATAAAGCTCAGACACATTGAATAAAGCTCAGACACATTGAATAAAGCTCAGACACATCGAATAAAGCTCAGACACATTGAATAAAGCTCAAAATATTACACATTGAATAAAGCTCAGAATATTACACATTGAATAAAGCTCAGAATATTACACATTGAATAAAGCTCAGAATATTACATATTGAATAAAGCTCAGAATATTACACATTGAATAAAGCTCAGAATATTACATATTGAATAAAGCTCAGAATATTACATATTGAATAAAGCTCAGAATATTACCCATTGAATAAAGATTAGAATATTTATTTGAATAAAGCTTAAAGTACGTCATCGAATGAAAATTAGAATACTTAATAAATAAATAAATACAAAGTGTTCATGTCTGACATTAATATTTGATAAAAGTATTACTGACAACATAGTCAAATAAGCTTTTCATTCTAAATAGCAAAGACGAAACTTTCAGGGAACAATTCGACAAATATTAATTTTGACGGGAAAAATTTGAAAAAAGAAAGGTAAAAATACAACTTTGCCTAAAATTTAAATGATAGCATTTACCATTGAAAACACAGTAGTTTGCAACCAGATATAATCACTTTTTCAAATATCTTCTCTTCTCAAATTCTTTGAAAATTCATTTATAGACTTCAGTATTGATTCATGAGGTCAAAAAAGGTAAAGGAACTTATATTTCATAGAAAAGATTCAGAAAAAGAAAGCCGTAAAACAGCAAGATCTTTAAGTGTTAAAAGCGATTTTATGTTGACTGGAACTAGTCCAACAAAGATGGATCGAAAAAATCAATTTCGGGGTCAAAGACAGTAAATACTAACGGCCGACACTGAACAGCTGCCATTATTAGTTGGTCAGACTAGACTGAAAGTGGAAAAAGAATTCCGTCTTTGTCGCACAACTAATGAACTTTTTCAGATAAAAGCGAAATTGAGTAGAAGTTACAAAAAATCGTCTGCAACTTAAAGTTCCTTAAAGAAAAATACTATGTCGATAACCAACATAAAAGTTAAATGCAAATTTACTTTCACATAAATTATGTTACAAAGTAATGTTTGCCGCTAATCTATTATGATGTGGTTTATGAAAATTATGATTGTTTTGAGTGCCAATTCAATACTTAAAGCGTTAAAAATTTAAGATGAATGTTTTAAACGCTTTTCAATTTTAAGAGTGTAGTTGCAGTTAGGAAAAGAATAAAAAAAGGTAATTTTCAAAATAATTTATTTGCACATGTCCCCAGAATAAAAAATGACTAAAATCAATAAGTTATTAGTGAAATAGCTTGAATAAAAGTTCTAAAATTTTATGAGAATGATAGACAATAAACAGGTGCTATTATGATTCGGATTATTCTAATACAGTCGTCTATTTTGTATAGCTCATGCACTTTGTCTAAAGAGAAACTATCTATGAGGAATCGTTACAGAAAATCGTCTGCAATTTGGTTTGAAAAAAATATATATATATGGTAATAACTTATGTAATTAAGTTAAATTCAAATTTACTTTCTAAACAAATTGCGTTATACAAAGCAACAATTTTTTAAAGAAAAAAATAAAATTAATTATCAATGCAATTAAGTTAAAATGAAGTTTACTGTAAAAAAAAAAAATGCAATACAAAGTAATTTTTAGTAAAAAATCAATGCTCAGTCAATGTCAGCACTTGTCAAAATTTTAGAATGAATGTTTCGCACATTACAGATTTATTATTATTATTATTATTATTATTATAAAAGAGAAAAAATACATTGCATATTTATTTGTAGAATTTAGGAAGAAAAAAATGAACACGATATCAATGAGATATGCTCTCGCAAGTTTCAAAATTTTCCGAGATAGATTGACAATTTATGGGATCCCCCAACCTCCCCACTTTTTTTGGAGAGAGAGAGCGATTGGGAATAGAAAAATAGCTCATTAACGCAATTGCTGACTACTGATAAGAATTTGCGATTTTTGGACATATTGTTTATATGTTGCACAGTATTCACATATTAATATACATAATATTTATCCAATCAGTGGAAGAGTATAAATACTTCAATTAGAAAGAACATTATTATAACTATACACAATCATTTGTAATATAAGAATGATCTTCTTCTGTCTCTGAATCCCCATACGGGGACTTCTATTCTTATCCTTATAAAAACTAAAATGTCCGATTTTTTCGCATTTTCATATCACTTCTTAATA
This sequence comes from Maratus speciosus, assembly GCA_963932465.1. Lineage (NCBI taxonomy): Eukaryota > Metazoa > Arthropoda > Arachnida > Araneae > Salticidae > Maratus > Maratus speciosus. The sequence goes on along the minus strand of OZ010799.1, from coordinate 111,593,474 downwards.
GCTGATTTTTCTTTTTTCTTTTTTTTTTTTTTTCTTTTTTTGGTTCAAAGCAAACGAATAAATGGCAGCATTTAAGCTGATTTCCATATAAAATAAATGTTATTTTCATCTGAGTTGGCAAAAAGTAGGTATTTAACTTAAATATTTTTTAATAAAAAATTGAGGATTTGTAGATTTACTTGTTTTTAGCTCTTAAATTGGCGATTGCGTTAATTTAGGGTAATGGTTATTAAATTGATGTTTTTAAGGGGTTTGTAGTTTTAGATCCATATTTTTTAACCTAAATTACTAAGCGCCTAAAGGATCAATTTCAGATCAATTTCATCATAAAATGTGTTTAAAGAAAGAATAAGTTTGAAATGTCCTGAAATATTTTGAGAAATGGGGAGAAAAAAAATTTTGATCACAAGAAAAAGTTCGTTAAATAGAGAATGCACTTCGCTATTTGGAGGTTATTTTACGAAGAAATTCGCAAAATGTTCTTGATTCCAAGGAAAAGTTCGCAAAATAGAGAAATTCGCAAAATAGAGGTCCGACTGTATTACTATTTTAGCTTCGGAACAGAAGAGGTTATTACAGTTTTTTTCCTTGTTGTTAAATATTGCAGCACGAAGAAATAACACCCATATATGCAAAGCTTTTTTTTTTTTTTTTTTTTTTTTTTTTTTTTTTTTTACAAGCCGTTATTAGTATGTTCATACAGAAAGTAAAGTTCCAATTTCGGCTTCTATAAAATCTCGTACCGTGAATGAATCCTAGTGGCGAAAAAAATACACATTTCTTTTTCTAATTATTGACATTTGCTAAAAGCAAAATAATAATAATAATAAATAAAAAAGCAATTTAACAAATTACGACCATTTGGAAAACGATTTTTTCGAAGACTAAAATTTAAGACATAAAAAATCGCATGGAGTTGATCATACATTACGTACGCCATGAATTAAACATTAACATTCCTGGACCCATCATGAACAAATTTTAAAAGAAATTTCAGTTTTACATTTTTCGGTACTGTAAATTTTTTAACTTCTACGGAGCTGGTCATACACTACGTAGCTACTCCATGGATTAAACATTAATATTCCTGGACCAATTTTAAATGAAATTTCATTCTTAAACTTCTAAACATCTCACAATATTACTGTTTGCACCGTCGTATAGAGAAAAGAGTGTACTTTTATTAAATGCAATTTGTTTGAAAGCTGTATCTCAATTTGTTTCCGAGTTATTAATTTTTTTTTTGTAGTTTTTAGTACTTTTTTGTCATACTGGCAACATAAGTATCCATCTCTGTTGAAAGTAAAGGGAAATACAGATTACAGTATAGACCAGGGATGGCGAACCTTTGAGTATGCGTGCCAAAAATTTCAAAATTTTTATGTACAAAAATTCTAACGTGCCATAGAAATATTTTAACTCAGATAAAATCCAATAATTAATTTTTATAGAATTTTTACTTAAACATTTTTACACTTATACTAAATTCGATTCCTAAATTATTTATTATGCTTTTTTTACTCAATAATGTCGCATCGAATTCAGTTTTAATAATCTATAAATAAGCTTTTCTTTTATTGTATACTTGAAATCAGATCATTTTTAGTTCAAGTAGAAGCAGGTTCAATAGATACATAATTATTCACACTAACAGTTAAAATTCAATTTTAAAAAATAAACCTAAAATAATTTAAAACCCTAAACCTAAATAAAATAAAACCTAATCTGAAGTAGTCAATTAAGTGTATTACAATGCAAACTATCTTTTAAAATTCAATTTTGAAAAATAAAACCTTCGAAATTTGATAGAGAAGCAAAATGGTATAGAAAACACTATACGTTGAATGGTTTGGCGAGAAAATGACGCTACAGGGTGCTTTCATTTAAATTTATAACATTTTAATTCATTCAAAAGTAACGGATTATTTTAAAGTAAATTATTACACACAAAACTATTACTTTTTGGAAAAAAAACAAACATAAAATGGATTATTCTCCATAAACTGCAACATAATCTAAGTTTTTTCGCGTGCCAGAGAAGTTTTTTTACGTCCCAAGTTCGGCACGCGTGCCATAGGTTCGCCATCCCTGCTATAGACCAATCAGAAAACGAATAAAATGCGGATTCAACCAATAAAACGCTTCAGATATGTTTTTCATTTCCTAACCTGACAGAGGACAATAACCATTTTTCCAAATGGTTAATAAATAAATAATAAGGTAAACGCACCTATAGTGAGCCAGATACCAGCACTAGGCCAATAATTTTTTAAGTTTAAAACCGACTGGAAAACGCTTCAAAGAAATGTGACTAACATCCTTAACTGTTAAAAAATCAATTATTCAAAATATTTTATGGGAAGTTGTTTTTTTTTTTTCCTCCTACTGGTACATTTGTTTATTTTCTAGAGTGTCTAGTAAAACAGATTTTTTTGAAAAATTCTTAGATATTTCATTAAGAGATAAGTTTTTATTTCAAACATTGTTTCTTTAACATTTTGTTTTATTTTAAACTACTATTGATATGGGGCATTCTCACAATCTTTTGACTTTCATGTCCCTGAATAATAAATTTTATTTTAATACACTTTTTTGTTTTTTTATTTCATATACTGGGGAACATCACATTGCATGATTGCACAACAATATTAACGAGATAAATAAGTTTTGGACGATGTTAGGGGTCCAAACTCCTGGAAAACTCCTATACCATCCCCTGTCCCTGATTTTTAAGTTTGGAGCTGTCTGGATAAAATTATTTCAATAAAAATAATTCGATGTAATTTTTTTCTGAAACTGGAACAATTGTTTTATATAAATATGTAGCTAAAAATTAACCTGCACACATTTTTAGGGTTGTTATTTTTTAAACTCTGTCCCTGGGTTTTAGATTCCTTACCAACCCTCTTCTAAAATTGTACAGAAAATCATTTCAGATGCAGCCACGAATTTTTTTCAAGTTTTTTCTCATACAGAAGTATGCTAGAGAAATAATGTCTAAAATTCTTTAGCAGGAAATTCACTGTAGAATTTAAATCAGCATTTAAATGTCAATTTCAAGCATCGTGGCTTTATTGGTAGTCTCACCGTCCCCAAGGTTTATTCCTGCACTTTTCGAGGTAAATTAAAAAAAAAAAAAAATCATTTAATCCAATGTTAACAACTGTTTCTAAAAATCAATGAACATTGTGGCTATCACTTAGTCTTAATATGATTTTCCTAAAAATAGGTGATAATTTTCTTTACCGTTCTATCCTTACCGTCCCTTTTTTTACCATTTCGTGCATTTTTCCCAATACCATTCCCCCTTTTTTTTTTAACCTTACCGTCCCTTCTTTAACACCCCTTTAAGACAATGTTATACAAAAATTCTGTATTAAAAGTACTACATTCTTATTATTTCTTATTTAAATGTCCTGTGGGTACTATGCAAACTCATTGTAAGTAAAAATTTAGAAGAAAATAAAAAGTTATAGGGGTAAAATGGTAAGGAAAACTAAACTCGCAAGTTTAACTTAAACCTCAGTTAAATAAAAAAATTTTCGCTGCTGACCATTTTTTCTTTATTTTGAATCATTAAGGCATTCGCCTATCAGATTAAAATGTTATTTTAGAAATTTTAATTTTGTCAGATTTTTTTCCCCAAAAGTCAATAGATTGTGAGAATGCCCCATATAATGTATTACATTGTAAATAATTTGTTGAATAAGCCAAAAACTTAAAGATTCATTCATCAAACGTTTACTAGGCCCATCATTAAAGCATAGAGGAGGGTAACATTTTTTTTTTAATTTTTTTCCGAAGAATATTTTGAAACTTTGAATGTTTATTCTTATACATGTAGATTAGGACTAGGTTAAAATATAGTTTTTTTTTTTTTTTTAAATTCACTAACACTTTAACATATAAATGTCATTAAGTGGCCTACTACTGGTACCATTTACCTTAATTATCATCATAATATGTCGTAAGGGAAATATTCAGTACACATAATAACAAAACAAACCTATCTTCATAAATTAATGTGATTATTATTATTTGCTTAACAAATATAACTTATCCGAGATTGTTTTTTCTATAAGCCATCTAAATTAAATAAAGAGCAGCAGTGTAGCTTAGAATTGCAAAAGACAACGTACCAAAATAAAGAAATCTCAGTTTAGCCATAAAAATAATGCCAAAAGGACGTAAGCTGTCTGTCCAAAGAGAACACAAAGGAAGAAAATCTGAGAGAAAGAAACAATTTCTGCAAGAAAATCTACGTACAAAAACACCACTCCCTAATGAATAGCAACAAGATGGAAAAAGTAGATGAAAGTGAACTATCCCATAAGTAACAACTAAGAACAGCTGCTTTCCTATATTCAGAATAAATTCTGTCAGCGAAATTAGAAGCAAACTATGATAAGTAAATATTCATTATTGCAAGAAAACAAAAGTCTAAAAACAAGGATAAAATGCGTGAGTTTGCCGTGAAACGCACAACAGAAAAGAAACTAATTCTGTAATATTTTTACGAATTTGAACAACAATGAAAAAAAAAAAAATTGATTGCCAGTTTAATTTCTGTATTTTTACGGGTTTTCTTTTCTCTCTCATATAAAATGATTTCGTGAATGTGTCAAAAATTAGCTAATATAGATTTAAGGATAGTCTTGACAAATAGCGAAAAAATCTAATTTGCTTTTCTCTAGAGATTTTAAGAATTTCTTTAATGTTGGCTGGACAATTTACATATTTAAGAGATTTTTTTTCTTTTGCAGCGTAATACTAAAAATAAATCTCACAGATTTAGAAAAAACTGTAACGATATTTTCATATCCATACTTTTTGACACATTCACAAAATCACATTCATCGAAGGAGAAAAAAAAAGTAAAAATACGGGAATTGTTCTTTTATTTCCTTGTTGTTAAATAATGCAACACGCAGGAGTAACGCCCATGTGCGGGGCTTCCTGTTTCAAACACAAGAACTAGTTGTTATTAATGTGTTAAGACAGAAATTAAAGTTTCATTTACGACTTCAATAAAACCTTGTGCGATGAATGAATCATAGGTTGGAATAAAGTACATATTTATTTTCCTAAATATTACTATTTACTAAAGGTAAAGATATAAAAAATCATAATATGTTAATATATTCAGTACATATAATAGTCTAAAAACAAACTTATCTCCATAAATTGTCCCAAAACAAACCCATCTCCATAAATTGTCCCAAAACAAACCCATCTCCATAAATTGTCCCAAAACAAACCCATCTCCATAAATTGTCCCAAAACAAACCCATCTCCATAAATTGTCCCAAAACAAACCCATCTCCATAAATTGTCCCAAAACAAACCCATCTCCATAAATTGTCCCAAAACAAACCCATCTCCATAAATTGTCCCAAAACAAACCCATCTCCATAAATTGTCCCAAAACAAACCCATCTCCATAAATTGTCCCAAAACAAACCCATCTCCATAAATTGTCCCAAAACAAACCCATCTCCATAAATTGTCCCAAAACAAACCCATCTCCATAAATTGTCCCAAAACAAACCCGTCTCCATAAATTGTCCCAAAACAAACCCGTCTCCATAAATTGTCCCAAAAGAAGCCCGTCTCCATAAATTGTCCCAAAACAAGCCCGTCTCCATAAATTGTCCCAAAACAAACCCGTCTCCATAAATTGTCCCAAAACAAACCCGTCTCCATAAATTGTCCCAAAACAAACCCGTCTCCATAAATTGTCCCAAAACAAGCCCGTCTCCATAAATTGTCCCAAAACAAACCCATCTCCATAAATTGTCCCAAAACAAACCCATCTCCATAAATTGTCCCAAAACAAACCCATCTCCATAAATTGTCCCAAAACAAACCCGTCTCCATAAATTGTCCCAAAACAAACCCATCTCCATAAATTGTCCAAAAACAAACCCATCTCCATAAATTGTCCAAAAACAAACGTATCTTCATAAATTACCCCAAAACACAAACCTATTGTCGTAAATTGCCTCAAAACAAACCTATCATCGTAAATTGCCCCAAAACAAACCTATCATCGTAAATTTAAATTGCCCCAAACCAAACCTATCATCGTAAATTTAAATTGCCCCAAAACAAACCTATCTTTATAAATAATCTTGATTATTATTATTATTATTTGCTTAGCAAATATAGCTTTGTTTTCAAAATAAACCATCTAAATGAAATAAAGAGCAGCAGTGTAACTTGGAATTGGAAAAGACAATACACCAAAATAAGAAATCCCTGATTAGCCATAAAAATAATGCCTAAAGGCCGTAAGCTGTCCAAAGAAAACACAAAGGAAGAAAATCTGAGAGAAAGAAACAATTTCTGCAAAAAAATCTAAATACAAAAAAGGCACTCTCTAATGAATAGCAACGCAACAAGCAACAAGATGGAAAAAAAAGTAGATGAAATTGAAATATCCCATGAGTAACAACTAAGAACAGCTGCTTCCACATATTCGGAATAAATTCTTTTAGGCAAGTTAGAAGCAAACTATGGTAAGTACATTTTCATTATTGCAAGAAATAAAAGGGATAAAATGTAAAATGAGTATAGTCAGGCGTGCCAGATAAGTAAAGGAACTAACTCAGTAATATTTTTGCGAATTTGAGCAACACTGAAAAAAAAAAAAAAAAAATTGATTGCTAGTATAATCTGTATTTTTACGGGATTTTTTTCTCTCTTTCGTGAATGTGCCAAAAATTAACGAATATAGATTTAAGGATATTCTTGAGAGGTAATAGTAGAAAAAAATCTAATTTATTGTTTTCGCTAGAGCTTTAATTATTTTAAAAAGAATTTCTGTATTTTGCAAGGAAAATTTACGTATTTCTAGAGATTTTCTTTTTCTTTTGCAGCGTAATAATAATTCAGACTAAGAAAATGAAAATTCAGCATAATCTGTAACGATATTTTGAAATCCACACTTTGACATATTCACAAAACCACATCCATTGGGGTAAAAAAAAAAAGCAACAAATGTCTAATTTTACAATATTTAACTAACGCATTTAACAAAGTAATATCAAAACTGAACTTCATGTCTTGACAAAAAACATCTAAATAAAATAGCACTGTAATCTGAAATTGTGTAGAGAGCATACACTGTAATACGAAATCTCAGTTCGGCCATAAAAATGAAGCCTAAAGAGCTTAGTTGCCTAAAAACAAAATCCGACAGAAAAACAATTCTTGCAAGGAAGCCTACATAAAGAACATTCCCTAATGAATTGTAGCAGGAAGGAATAAACTAGAGCAAATTGAAATATCCATATATATAACAAACAAGAACCGTTGCTAGATTCTGTGAGGAAATTTAGAAGTAAGATAAGTATAATTAGTAGCAATTGGAAAACAATCATGTTTAAATAAACAAAAAGAATAAAGTAAAATATTAAACTTAGTTTTAGCAGAAAGATTTTTGTTATTGGTTTCTTCTATATGAGGACCCCAGAAGCCAAGGGTTATAAGTGACAAAATTGAAAAAATTGAACTAAGTGCACAGACGACCTGGAAATATGTTTTTTTTCTTTTCAGGTAAAGAAATATAAGTGATTTTCTAATTATGTGTTGTGGTTTAGAGATCAACCCCTTTTTCCGAATAAAGATCAATATTGATTAATTGTAAATTTAAAGAAAATTGCGCTCTACTTTTTTCACATTTATTGAAATACGAGTTCAAAAACCACCGTGAAACAAGCAGCAGTTTCCTATTTCAATTCAGTCAATTATTATTAATGCTCAACTTTAACGTCAATTATCTTTTGTCACTTGTACCCCTTGGCTTCTGATGTTCTCATATATAATAGAAGAAAATATTGTAATCGAAATTTTTTCCTGCTTCCGGTTTTCGACGGATTTACACATTTTAGGGATGAGAGATCCCGAAAAACAAATTTTTGCAAAATGTCCGCGTGTTCTTTTTTTGTATCATTGCAAAATGTATGAGGTTATGCATAGAGCTGAGCCATATTTCACATGTGTTTTTGCTATGGTCAGCCGGTGTTAGTTGAAAATAGGGATATTCACCTGGCAGGGTAATAGCGATTTTTTCTTTGTATCATCGGGAAGTGTATATGAAATTACGGAGAGACTTGAACCAAACGTCATATACACGCTTTTGACTACGGACGTGAGGTCAGGTCCTAGTTAAAAATAAGGACATTCCCTCGTAAGAGGCGCTGTGATAGCGGCTTTTTGTGAGATTTTCTTGATTTTTCGTAGTTGCGATGTACACCGGCTATTCGTGCAACGAAGGGTGCTTCACATTCAGGTAACACGGCGATTCGCAAGAAGCTAACGTACAACAGAATGATGAAAAATATTGGTTTTATTGAAAAATATGATCGACATTAAGGGGTCTCAAGACTCAAAATCTTCAAATTTTAAATATTTGTAGATGTTAAACTCATGCCTTTTCTGAACATTTTGGTATAATTGTATCCTTGAAATTTCCATTAGAACAGGAGTTATGACTTTTAGAATTATACTCCCTCAGCAGCTGAAGCGGAGCTTCCGAAATTTTAAAGGCATTTTTCTCCAAATGACGCTTTTGGGCATAACGCGCAGAATATCTCAAAAACTTCTAAATCTTTTTTTATGAAATTTTCAAAACATAGGTTTCATGTTAGTCTGTATAAATTGAACCTAAAATTTCCTTTTGATTGTTCAAAAAAATATTTTTTTAGGTGATTATACTGTTGAAATTTTCAAAATATTGTATTAGCTAAATAGAACTTTGTATTAAAAATATAAAAATGCTTTAAACACAAATTCATTTAGGTTCAGGGTAATTATTACAATCTGTAGTACAAGTACGCACCAAAATTTAAATTTTAGTTGCTATATTTATTTTGTAATCCTGCGCGTAAGCTGTTATACCAATTTTCGGCTCGTCTGACAGCTTGGAGACTCCTATGAATGCTAATTCTGCACCTTACAATTTTTTAAATGCGTGATATGAAAAAACATACTTATATCTTTCATGTCAATAAAAAGTATGTTTTAAAATCATATACATTTTAAGATATTAAATGTTGAAAATGGTCTTTTGTTTTAATTTTTAATTTTTTCCGATTTTAAGAGTTCCGAGACCCCTTAACTTACTACGTATTTACTCCAATCAATAAAATTAAGCGAAAATTTTAAGATTAATATCAAAGCTGGTATAGCTGTGTTTTGCACTGGATGCTCGTGCAGCGACGCACACTTCAGCATCTTGATTGTTTCTAAAATACATAATTTAAAAAAAGAAAACTCATTTTGGAGTAGAAACATGAGATCGCAACAAGTTTGGGGATTGGCACACATCTGACTAGTTTTGTTTGTGTGTGTGTTCAGAACTTTTATAAGAATTTTTTCAGGTAATTAATAGACATTAGACGAATAATGAATTTCCATCACTATCATTTTACATTTTCTTATAAGGGGTATATCTTATATAGGACAATAAATATTCGTTTAAATATTACATTAATATATTTTTTACAAATTAGGACAAAAATAAACAAGACTTTAAAACTGTTGCGAATACTGCCAAATAAGTTTATTTTAGATTTCGTTATTTTGGACAAATGAATGTTAATTTCAAACATTATTTAAATTCCAATTTGAAGCAATAGGATATAACTCCAATCTTTTATAAAGCGATCAAAACATTTGTAGTTATAATTTATTAGAAATTATGAAATTATGTTTTAGGTACCATCTTTAGCAGTACCGAGATCGTTCTAAAATGTCTCCATAAAATTGTACAGATTTAAACATTTCCACAAAAAGAAAACCCACCGAATTCCAAACGATGTCTAACACTTCTCGGCAAAAGGTTGGTCAACTACGAGGGACTAACACACACTATGACATGACGAACTATACACCTTGTACTATTTTTCGACATATTCGCCACCGACATGGAGACATTTGTCGTAGTGTGCAATCAGTTTGAATAAACAACTCTGGTAAAACTTGGTGCTCTTCAATGTGAGGAATTGTCGCACAGCCTGCTACACCTCAGCATTGTTTTGGAAGTGACGTCACGAAACAACGGCTTTCAATGCAGGGAACAGGTGAAAGACGGTTAGGGCAAGATTCGGGCTGTAGGCCGGAGGATCTAATATCTCCCATCCGAAGCTAAGCGACGAATCTGATCTTGTGTGGCCTTGCGGCAGCATTTTCACCGAAACTCAGATTTTGGGCCGAAAACGAAACCGAATTTTTGGTCCATCTCTAATTATAATCTTTTAGGAGAAAATTATATTCTCCAATTTCAGTGCCCCTAAAAGCATAAAAGCTTAATCTCCGAGGAGTTCTATAAAAATAAAGTACAACTGCAAGTAAATAAAAAATGTGGTGTAATTATTTATAATATCTAAAAAGAGGCATTTTTAATAAAAGATAGATAAAAACTGGAAATAATGTAACGATTTAAGACCAGCTTAATACCAAGAAGTAACTATTAATCATTATAATATATTACGAAATAATCATATTGTCAAATTTCAGTATCCCTAAAAGCGTAAAATCTTAATTTCCACGGTGTTCCATATAAAATAAAGTACAATTGAAAATAAAAATATTGCATAATTATTTAGAATATCTAAAAACAGGCATTATTAATAAAATATAGATAAAAGCTATTTCCAGATTTCGGTTGGAAATGATATGACGATTTAATACCAGCTTAATAATCAAGTAGTAACTATTAATAATAATTTAGTAACTATTAATACTTACAATTTATTAGGAAATAATCATATTATCTAATTTCAGTGCCATTACAATAATAAAAGCTTAATTTACACGGAGTTCTAAATAAAATAAAGTGCAGCTGAAAGTACATAAAATATGGCGCAATTATTTAGAACATCTAAAAAGAGGCATTATTACTAATAAAAGATAGATAAAAGCTATTTCCAGATTGCGGTTGGAAATAAGGTGACGATTTAAGACCAGCTTAATAACCAGAAGAAAATCCTAACCATACTAAGATACTAACTATAACTACACAGTAACAACAGGAAGCGTAATCTTGATATCGCTTTCAATTCTTTCACGCATTAAGATCAGTTGAACCAAACAAAGTAACGCAGAAGGGAAATCCATACTACAGAAAAATACAATGGTAGTATTAATACAAAAAATAGAAGACATTTTATTTCAGTTAGAAAAAAAGGGGGGAGAACTGAAAAACACGAGATAACAGAAAAGAATCAAAATCAGGAAGAAATGCGAGAGAAAGGCGATTCCTGAAATTACAGCTCCCGAAAAGAACTTCCCTTATAAATAAAGCGAATCAAAGCTGAGCAAAATGCTCCATAGAAATTTTCTTATAAAGGGTATCTTGCATAGAACAATAAATATTCTTCTAAACATTACATTAGTATATTTTTTTATAAACTAGGACAAAAGTAAACAAGACTTTAAAACTACGAATACTGACAAATGTTTCTTTTAGATTTCGTTATTTTGGCCAAATAAATGTAAATTAAAAATTGTATAATATTACTAAATTGCAATTTCAAGCAATATAGCATACAACTCCAATCTTTTAAGAAGTGACCAAAACATTTGTAGTTATAATTTTCATTAGAGATTATAACATTATGTTTTAGGCATCCTCTATAGCAGTACTGAGATCGTTCTAAAACACCTCCTAGATTTAAACATTTCCACAAAAAAGAAAACCCACCGAATTCAAACGAAATCGGGCATTTTCGGCAAAAAGTATGTAAAATTTCAAAGATATTGTTCCAATATATGAGATTTTAAAATCAACAGCGCCCTTACATGTGTAGAAAAAACTTTCTAAATTAAAACATTTAAAAATACTTTAAAACTTACAATACATATAACTAAAAATAATTGTAGTTTTCATGTGCATCAGCGAAAAGAGTAGCATCGGAATTTGTTTTAACTCAGAAATTAAAATTAATCGTACTTCTTTGTTACAAGGACTTTGGCATAATTTTTTCTTAAGATAGCGTGACTTCGCGTTCGCGCCGAATGTTATAAACCAACTCGAAAGTGAAATGGTGACCATTAAAAAATACGAAATAAGCATATCTAATTTCAGTGCTCCTAAAAGCATAAAAGCTTAATATCCACGGAGTTGTATGTAAAATAAAGTACAACTGAAAGTAAACAATAATATGGTGTAATTATTAAAAAGAGGCTTTAATAATAAATGACAGATAAAAGCTATTTCCAGATTGCGGTTGGAAATAATATGAAGATTTAAGACCAGCTTAATTAACAAGTAGTAACTCTTAAATCATAGCTTAGTAACTATCAATCATTATAATATATTAGGAAATATTATTTAATTTCAGTGCCCCTAACAGTGGCAAAAAAGCCTAAAATTATTTAGAAGAGGAGGAGGTATGATTATTAAAAAGAGGGTTCAATAATAAATGATAGATAAAAGCTATTTCCAGATTGCGTTTGGAAATAATATGAAGATTTAAGACCAGCTTAATTAACAAGTAGTAACTCTTAATCATAGCTTAGTAACTATTAATCATTATAATCTATTAGGAAATAATCATTATCTAATTTCAGTGCCACTAACAGCGTAAAAGTTGAATTTCCATGGAGTTCTATATAAAATAAAGTACAACTGAAAGTAAATAAAAATATTTTGTAATTATTTTGAATATCTGAAAATAGGCATCATTAATAAAAGATAGATAAAAGCTTTTTCCAGATTGCGGTTGGAAATAATATGACGATTTAACACCAGCTTAATAACCAAGTAGTAACTATTAATCCTTATAATCTATTAGGAAATATATCTAATTTCAGTATTCCTACAATAATAAAGGCTTAATTTCCACGGAGTTCCAAATAAAATAAAGTACAGCTGCAAGTAAATAAAAATATGTATGGCGTAATTATTTAGAATATCTAAAAAGAGGCATTAATAAAAGATAGATAAAAGCTATTTCCAGATTCCTGTTGAAAATAATGTGACGATTTAAGACCAGCTTAATAACCAGACGAAAATCTTAACCATACTAACTATAACTACATGCATTAAATAACATCAGGAAGTACAACATTGATATAGATTTCAATTCTTTTGTCCATTAAGAGCAGCTGAACCAAACAAAAGTAACACAGAAGGGAAACCTATACTACAGAAAAATACAATGGATGAAAACAAGACATTCAATTTCGGTTAGGAAAAAAAGGGGTGAACTGAAAAACACGATATTACGTAAAAGAATCAAAATCAGGAAGAAATAAGAGAGAAAGGCGATTCCTGAAATTACAGCTCCCGAAAAGAACTTCCTCTATAATAAAGAGAATCAAAGCTTTACAAAATGCACCAAAGAAGTAACGTTTTATCTTTTAAATCCATTTATAGAAGAAATCGAAGAAGATTATTAGAAGGAGATTTATTAGAAGAAATATAGGAATATATTGGGCAGATAATCGTTCACACAAATGCTATAAATAATAAAAGAAGTCTGAAATTGTATATACGAACGAACGATAGATAGAGTGTGTGTATGTGTGTGTGTGAGCGCGCCAGATAGATAAGATACTTAGATAAAGTTTTGAACTGGGGGTGGTTTTGGGTTCTAGTGGGATCATGATCGGCGTAGATCTGCAAAATTTTTTCAGAAATTCCAACATAGGGGAGAATGTAATAGGTAGTATTTCTTACGAAATATACCTAAAATTAAGTACACAGATATGTTTGAGATATATACAACGTTTTAAGTATTTTTATAATTTGATAATAAATTAATTTGAAAGCATTTTTTACGTTAGCCGATGCAAGTGAGCATTCGCCAAATACTCACTATCGTTATCAACTGTTTACGTGTTACTAAAACAATGGAATTAATGATACGTCAAATCATTCTGGCCAAAATATGTTTAATGGCTGTCAAACTGCAACGGCGAAATATTTTAAATTGCATAAAAAGTGGTGAAGGATTGTACTTTGTGCCAATATATTAAAGAAAGAGAAACAACGTGTTGGAATATGTAACCCCTGAAAGTGAAAAACCAGAAACATTTTTATTATTCAAGATTGGAACTTTCTTAGCTTCAGCAGATGTGGATTCCTCTGGTCGCCTTGCCCTTTTTCCCTACACTTAAACAGCAAGGGTTGCTGTTATGCTGACGTCATGGACTACAAACTTTGGACTCCCTTTCTTTTTAACTCTTAATATATATTGTATTCACTCTCCTTTTCGCCTCTGTCAAATGTAGTTGTATCTTCAAAGATGTGCTGAGAAGTTGAAATCTCGGTGCTTAATTATATAATACTCCAGATTTTTCATTAAATGCTTTCATTCAAGATTAGAAGAAATAAATTTATCGATCAATCTACAGTGAACATCAAACATCCAAAATAATTTAATATTTACTTTCTTCCCAACCACTTTAGCTAAAATTGTGACTATGCTATGCAACTGCCTGAAGAAAGGTATAGATGAATCTATGGGTGACGGGAGATGGGAAGCGGCGTTACCGAGAAAACAGGTAAGATAATTTTCTTATTCCTGTTGTAAATATATGAATGATAATATAAACTGAGAAACAGGCACACCGATCGAAAAGAATATTAAGTTTATAAATATTTTTTGCACAACAACGTATAAAGACACAAATATAAATATATATATAAAGTATACAGCTGTTTCGAAACCTCTAAGGTTTCATCATCAGTGCTTGAAAAGCAATGGTAAAATTAAAACTCTGGTAAAAGGCGGGGGTAGGGGGGAGCGACAGGGAGCCAGAAAGGCGTACCTTACAGCTTTACTGTCAACGGCGAAACGCATCTTTTACGATGAAACCTTAGAGGTTTCGAAACAGCTGTATGTCTTTTATATATATTTATGTCTTTATAAGTTTTTTCTCTTTCTTTAATATTTTAAGTTGGTTTTCAAATTTCCTACCCAACAACACGAAACTTTTCAGACTCATTTTTAAGCGTAAAAGCATAAAATTAGCAGACCTGACTACTGAGATGCTTTGGAATCCAATAGCGCTTTCCAGTTTTTGCTAAATAAATTTCTTATCGAGTTATCAGTGATTTTTATGTAACGGCAAGATTTTGCCCTTTCTCGTGCTGCCGCGTTCGGAATTTTGTTCAAAAAGCCAACTTTGACGGTATTTTTTGAAAGATCTTTTGCCTTTACCACGAAACGGAAAACGTCATTCGACTACGTAGTTTCTGAATAAGAAAACCTGCCAATTAAATGCGTTTCCGAACATAAATTAAAACAGAAATGTGTTAAAGTAGCTCCTTTGGATTTCAGAAAAAGCTTAAACATTGAAAGTACAAAATATAAATAAAAAATATAAATGTTTTTAAAAAGCTAGGGGGCTGCCCCCTACGAGCTTCGCTCGCCAACCTCCGTTCAGACTCTAAAAATCCGTTAATTTGATTGGCTTAAAAAAAGATTAAGGAAGATTGAATTATAATTTAAAAAAACAGAGCCGATATATCCCTGTAAACGGGTTTCCGTTTATCTTTCCTTTTAATGAAGGATTTTAAGACCAAATAAGCTACTGTCAATTGCTGTTTTCATGTTTGATTAAATAAGACTAGTGAAACATTTGAAAACTAGTATGTTGTGGCCATCACAAAACTTTCTTCTATATAAATCACGTCAATTAAATCATTTAATTAGTATAAGAAATTACATCAATTTAGAACCAATTCGTATCAAAGTATACCTGAATTCGAAGTTTGATGAAAATTCATGCATTAGTTATTGAGATAGAGCTGTAGGGGAAATTCTGAAAAATTCAGCATAGCAGCGCCACCTGTTGAACGATTTGCACCAAAACACAAACAGCACTAATTCATATTAAGGTATACCGGAATCTGAAGTTTGATGAAAATCGGTGCATTAGTTCTGGAGCTAGAGCTATTGTGGAAATCGCAAAAAATGCAGCACAGCAGCGCCACCTGTTGAGCGATTTACACGAAAAGGTACAAAACATCATTTCATGTCAAGGACTAACTGAATCTGAAGTTTGATGAAAATCCGTGCATTAGTTCTGGACATTGAGCTATTGTGGAAATCGTGAAAAATGCTGCATAGCAGCGCCACCTGTTGAGCGATTTACACCAAAACATAAACAGCACTAATTCATATCCAGGTATACCTGAATCTGAAGTTTGTTAAAAACCCAAGTATTAGTTCTTGAGATAGAGCTATTGCGGAAATCTCAAAAAGTGCAGCATAGCAGCGCCACCTGTTGAGCGATTTACACATCAAGGGGCAAAACGTCAATTCATGTCAAGCGCTAACTGAATCTGAAGTTTGATGAAAATCCGTGCATTATTTCTTGAGATTGAGCTATTACGAAAATCGTGTAAATGCTTCAAAATGCAGCATAGCAGCGCCATCTGTTGGGCGATTTGCACCAAAACGTTACCAGCACCAATTCATATCAAGGATTAACGGAATCTGAAGTTTTATAAAAATCCGTGCATTAGTTCTTGAGATGAGCTTTTGCGGAAATCCTGAAAAATGCTACATAGCAGCGCCACCTGCAGGGCGATTCACACTAAAAACTAATCAGCACCATCTATATCAAGGACTACCTGAATATAAATTTTATTAAATTCCGTGCATTAGTTCTTGAGATAGAGCGCCCACAAAATTTGTGTCGCATACAGACAGACAGACAGACGGACGGACAGACAGACAGGCTCACAGACATTTTGTAAAAATATGTTTTTTGGAATCTCTGACCCATAAAACGTATAAATCCGTCGAAAACTGGAATTGGAAAATTTTCATGAAACCAATACTTTCTTCTTGTAAAGATAGAAGAAAGTAAAAATCGAATATAAAATGAACTAAGTCAAGTCTTTGCTTTCAAGTATTTTTTTTAATAACGCTATAAGAAAATGATTTTTAATCACACGTTTTAAAATCAGACGTAAACTTTTTTATTTTTGTAATCACCTGGAATTACTATTTTAATGGCTATAAAGGAAATAATATTATTTGCGCTGTCTTTGGCAACAGTAGTAAAAAAAATCATCTCGAAATACGAAATAAATATCACGTGTACGTGTAAATATATATTTAAATTTAAACTGTTGTTTGACAATATTATTTGGCTATTTGAAATAGGACGTAATTTCACAAGCATTTACTCTTTTAACACACATTAATTGTTTTATAGTTTTTTTTCTTTTTAAATATTCACGTGTATAAACAATTTTTATGACGTAATTTAATATTTTCCTGCTTTTAACACGTAATCATTTAATTCTAATTTCATAGGGGTTTTTTCTGTTTATAATAGTCACGTGTAAAATAAATTTTTAATTTTAAAGGAAATATTATTTGAGAAGTTCTTACAATTTTCGCAACAATTTAAAATAATAAGCTTTTCTCAAATATGTAAAAAATATCTCTGGAAATGATGAAAATTTGAATTTAAAATGGAAATAAACCCTCAAAAAATTAGTCAAATTAAAAAATAAATGCAGTCTGCACACCGGGAACTTCTAATGCATAAAATAATCTAAAAATGATTAAATTCCTATGTATAGTTTTTGCTCCTATACCACTTTTTAATGGAACGATTTTGACCCGCTTTAAATCTTAACATTAAATCTAGTATCTTAAAATAACTCTTCAATTTGAAAACTGCCTGCATCAGCGTGTTTATCAAACATTCCTCTGTAATACCACTGACTTTCTTATTTTTGTATGTAACAGTTTTCTTAATATTAACGAAAAAAGACCCCCCTCCCGGTCACAAAAAATTCAAAAACAGCGGCGGTGACAGCGTTAGTTACTTTTTTTTAGAATAGAGAGATACTCTTTAATATAAGCTGAAATTTGTTAATGATAACATGGGATTTTAATAATTTAACTATAATTGAAAAAAAAAATCATTAAACGAAAACAGGAAGTACAATCCCAATATCTCTTTCCCTTCTTTCATCTACTAAACCAGTTGAGCCAAACAAAAGTAATATAGAAGGAAAACCTATACTACAGAAAAATACAATGAATGGAAATAAGACATTCTTCTTCATTTAGAAAAAAAAATCGAGAACAAAGAACCTTAGATTACGAAAAGATCCAAAATCCGAAAGAAATAGGAGAAAAAGGAGATTCATGAAATTACAGATCCTGAAAGGAACTTCCATTTATAAAGAGAATCGTTCCTTAAAAAAAAAAAAAAAAAATACAAAGTAGTACACAGCACTTGTAACCAAAAAATGTGCTAGTCTGATCAGTGGTTCACAACCTTTTTTTTTCTTGTTCACCGCAAACATACGTTTGTTATGTTATCTGAGCGCAAGACACCATGCTTATATGATGATGTAAAAAATGTGCAATTCGAGACCAGTGGTTCTCAACCTTTTTCTTGCGGGCCATAAAGATATGTTTTACGTTAGCTAGGCACCAACATATGTTTGTATGCTAATGTAAAAATGTGCATGTCGAGACCAGTGGTTCTCAATATTTTTTCTTGCGGGCCGCAAACATGTTTGTTACGTTAGCTGGGCGGCAGCACGTTATGTTTGTATAATAATGTGAAAAATGTGAAAGTCGACACCAAATGTTGTCGACTTTTTTTTTTCTTGCGGGCCGTAAACATATGTTTTACGTTAGCTAGGCGCCAACATATGTTTGTATGATAATGTAAAAATGTGCATGTCGAGACCAGTGGTTCTCAATTTTTTTTACTTGCGGGCCGCAAACATGTTTGTTACGTTAGCTGGGCGGCAACACATTATGTTTGTATAATAATGTGAAAAATGTAAAAGTCGACACCAACGGTTCTCAACCTTTTTTTCTTGCGGGCCGCAAACATGTGTTTGTTACTTTAGTTAAACCGCAACACATTATGTTTACATAATAATGTAAAACAAGTCGGAAATCGCATGTCAAACGTGGAAAATGGGGTGCGTTCGTACTATAACTAGTTTTATAAATATTCAGATCTTGGTGGCACTCATGCAAAAAGGCATGAATACAAAATTTATTACGATTATACATATTAAATTCAGTACTACGGAAATAATGTGACTCCATCTTAAATAGGACATAATCCCCTAGAATCATTAGCTATCATGGGATACCATTGAATTAATTACTTAAGATAGGATTTAATAGAATGAAGATAACTTACTAATATCTTTTAGGTTTTGATTCGATTTTCATAAAATTTGATATATGACTCGACAAAATTCTGTAATGATTATATAAAATTTTAAGCCATTCGGTTGGGTTGTTTTTGCACAGTTATATGCGAACAGATGGACGGACCAGACGGCGACTACAGCTGCTAGGTATTTATATAATTACGAGTGTACCAAAAAAAGAGGGTACTAAAATAGTAAAATAATAAAAGCAGTAAAGCAAAGCAATATAACAATGTAAAAATAATCAGTATCACCAATAATATAATAATTAAAAAACGTAATAATATGCACAATTTGTAAACTCTAAAAATACAGGAGATTTTCCTTTTTAAAACACGTTGACAGCCACAAATTGCGACGAAGCAGCTTCTTTGGCCAAAGCTGACAATTGAAGAGCTAAGTGGAAGAACATGTTAAGTAACAAAAATTACATTTGAAGATATTTGATGTGAAAGTTTTTGTTGTCAATTTTAATGATTTATTTTCTGTTTGATACCATGCGTTTAAAACATTAACAGGTATGGTACTAAACTCTATCAAAAAAACTTATTCATATTTAATTTTTAAATATTAAAAAATAATATTATTTCCATTATTAAATATTAAAATATTAAATATTAATGAACAATGTCTTAAAACTTCAAGGCTAAATAGAACTTTGGTATTTTAGCTTTACCATGTGATAGAATACCTGATAACACCTTCATCCAAAAGATAAAATAATTTTTAAGAATATGTAGCATAACATGTTCTTCCACTCAGCTCTTCAATTGAGACATTGAACATTGAGACCGCTAAGCGATCCCAGCTCGCTTCGCTCTCTCGCCACAATTTACATAACTCTAGCCATAATGAATATTATTATATTTACTAATGCTTTTAATGTATAAAAATGTAAATGGTAAACTTGGTTGCAAAATGCAAACAAAAATACCTTTTTTCGCCTATAATATTGCACAGCACGGCTTCATTTAAAACTCTTTGAAAAACACTACGAAGACACTATGTATGATGCTAATGAAATGTAAACAAAACGTTTTCTGCTGTGTCTAAAAAACAATCGTGATCAGAAAGCTGATTCGCGTAATGCACACGTCCTCGTAAAATGAACCAATGGCATTGCTATTCAACATCGATCAAACGATCTGTCTTTAAAAAGAGATTTTCTTTGAATTTTGATATGCTGAATCGGTCGATTCATGTGACCGTAAATTAACCACTGAGAATCACCGTTGTGGTCGTTGCCAAGTGACAAGCTATTATAAATTCAGCTTCATTTTCGAGCCACGTAAGAGAAATATATATATATAAGCTTGCAGCACTTCACTGATGAAAATACATGGTGGAATTTATTTTTAAGTTATCTATAGAGGGCACTTGTTACATAATATATGCTTGATCATATTGTACATTATTATTCATTGGTTCATCAACATTTAAAAAAGTTTTTTGGCAACATGTGCACATAATCTCCTTTACTTGTATTTAATCTTGCCTCTTTCTAAGTCAGCAATGCTTTCAATATCGTAATGTGTATTTTATTTCTTAATCCTTTTTAATCATGCTTTATTTTAAGCTTATTTGTTTTTCACAATATATTTCTTTATTTTTTGTATATTGGTAGTCCCAAATTCATATTCTTTAGCTTTTTTATGGCTAATATGAAGATGAAACCACAAACTTTATTTGTGGAACTTTAGGCATGTGGAATCTGAAGATTCTGTCTAAGTTCTGCAAATATCCATTATTCTTTTTCTGCTCATTTTATTTATTTATTTATTTTTTATGTTTGTTGGTAATTTGTAATTTTATATACATGTATATTTTAATTTCAATAATCTCAGACAGTTGGCAGCACTAATTATATTTATGCTTAAATATTATTTTAAGCAAGTTTATTACTTGAAGAATAATCAGTGAGGGCAGCATTATAAAATTATTCACATTTTTTGTGTTGCCAACTTATACAATTATTGTCATTCCTACCATTCAAATTAATAACTGTATTTCTTCAATCCTATTTTGTAATGGATTTACTCTGGGGTCCTTTGATTAGCAATTAGCATATAAAATAATTTATAACGTTCAGATTAATTACGATAATAATTTATAATTATTATATTTATATTATTAATAATTTTATTTACTTTGTGTGATGATTTTGAATTGTCAGAATTCGCTTTTAACTGTAACCCATTAATATGGCGGAGGTTTTGCTATGATTGTGGGTAAGCATGATTACGATTCAATATGGTATTTTAAAATATTGTATGATTCTATTGCTGAGTAAGTTTTTAACTAACATGTTTCATTTTTATTTCTATTGTGTATAACATTGTTCTGTCCGGGTCTTACATATTGATTAATTATGTATTTCTGTCATTTTTTCATGGTGTGGTTAATCGGGCAATGATAGAAATAAACATTTAAGCTGTAGCTTATTATTTCTTCCTCAGAAATTAACAGCTTTTTACTAATGATTTCGTAATATTGCCCTTGAAAATGAGTTACGAATCATTAGTTCCACTTTTATTCACAATTGCTCTCTCATTTTAAGTATATTTTGTAGTTTTTCTTTTTGAATTAATGAATTTAATTTTGAGATCATGCATTTCGTGCAAAGGATTTGTTGATACTGACAATGGTTCATTATTTCAGATTTTTTTCATTAGTTAAATTGATTTAGTTACAAATAGTTTTAGAAAATATTTCAAATATTTATGATTTACTTCATATATTTCATTATTTACTTGTTCTTTTTTATGAATTCGACATCCTGTTGTTTTTCCTTTCGCCAATTTTGAATGTTTTAATTTTTAATACTTCATATATTGGTGATTAGGATATAAGTTTATTAAAAAATTCATTGATTAGTTAGATTAATAATAGTTGATCCAGCTTTATTATGTA
This sequence comes from Maratus speciosus, assembly GCA_963932465.1. Classification (NCBI taxonomy): domain Eukaryota; kingdom Metazoa; phylum Arthropoda; class Arachnida; order Araneae; family Salticidae; genus Maratus; species Maratus speciosus. The sequence goes on along the minus strand of OZ010799.1, from coordinate 111,571,402 downwards.
TAATGTCAGTATAATGTATTTATACTCATTCTATTACTTTTTATTTTTATTTTAAAAAAAACATGATGAATTGTAATATATATATATAAGTATGTATATATATAACTGTCGGGCTAGCTCAGATTCAAATCACACAGAAATTTCACATAATTTCAAGATAATTTCTCGGGGTATAATTTTAATACTTTTTTTTAATTTAATCTTGGTAAGACGGCACATCACAAATAGCACGGCACATAACACATATATAATAACACTGATATAACTTTTTACATGTTACCACAGATCAAAAACAGAACAGAACTCCAACGAACTCACAGCATATTCTTATTCGGCATAGCTCACGCAAGCCGGTCACGTGACTGCCGGTAAAGTCTATTTTTTTTGGGGGGGGGGGAAGGGTAGCGCGCGTTACATAACAAAAAATGGACTTTCCGGACGTCCAAAATCAACATCTCAAATGTATAATATATTTTAAATCGAAAATCGATATTTTATACTGCACTAGCAACGTTAACAATAATCCCAAACCTTAACAATAATATCAAACAATTATAAAAAAATCCCCAAAAACGTACAATCGATATAAAAGGAAGCTACCATAAAAAGAAATAAAAATAGCGGGAGGAAATATCAGGAAATGCACTTTATTCGAATTATCTGGTTAGACATGTTGAAAGGAAGATTCCTTTATTAACTTATAAAGAATGATCAACACACCAAAGTAAATATTGGCCGTCGAGCGGTTGTGAAATGTTTCCAGCGACTAAAATATATCGTAAACATCAAAGCGAATTTGGCCTCCAAATAAAATATTTGAAGTTTTTCTAACATAATTTTTTTTTCAAATCTTTAAATTTATTTTAGAGTTAAACGTAATTTATATATATTTTTTGAAAGAAAGTTGTAAATACTGTGTTTAACAGGTAAGATTGCAAAACTTCATATACAAGATATAATACACTTCTACAGAAAATCTACAGAAAAGTTGGATCACAATAGAAGTATCTATATTATAAAGGACAAACACGTCTGTGCATAACTGACGTTATTTTGACGGTGGCAGCATCAGACGATTGAATTTAACTGTACTTCTACTGTAATTACTATAATTTACTTGTAAAACTAATGCTACAGTAATTCTTTTAAACTTCTAAAAATAGTACATTTTAAATTTTTACACCATCGAACAAAGGGAAAAATGTACTTCCAAATGAAATTTGTGTGAAAACTGTATATCAATGTTTGAAAAATGTATGGCTATTTACTCAATTTTTATTGCTTTTTAAATAAATTTTGAAGCATAATTTTTTTTAAATCTATGTTTATCGCGATTGCATATGATAAATCCTTTTTTACTTAAATATAAATAGTTCAGCATTTGTTTCCAGCTTATATGACATAACGAAATTAAAACATTCATCCATCTATAAATAAAACAAATATAAATGAAATACAAATTTAAGACATGTGATCAAACTATACACTCAAATCACTAAAATGATCAGAATAAACACAGACTGATTTTAAATAGTGGTCTATGGCGATTTTTTCTGCTGTTATCTCCTGCCGCGATGGACAATACAAAACGACAGCTTTTAATAAATTTCAAAACCATATTTAAACTAATTACTATTTTTCACATAAATATGATCTTTGGTATTCTTAGTGTGTATAGTCACCCTGTATTTCCTTTAAGGTATCCGCACACCTTCGGAAGTGATTTTTAAAATTTTTAAAAATATTTTTTCTTGTTATCCATTTTTTTTTATGACATTTACTTTAAAACTTTGAAAAAAAAATAAAAATTTTAGAAATTACCCAGAAATAATTTTTTTAAGAGAAAAATAGTCAAAATTATGTTAAAAATTTACATTTCTGCAAAACGTGATAACTCAAAAATGAAACAATGTATTGACATTTTGTAAATTGCATAATAAATGAATATAACTTTCTCTAGAACTTAGAGATGCGATTATAATGTGTGTAGTCTATCTCAGATGATATGGCAGTTAAAGTACTAAAGTAATGCAAATTTGTCTCAAGTTTGTCCTTTATACTAGTGTAAATATAAAACTATAATATATATTATCATGAGTGTAATTTATTCCCTCAAAAGACATTTGTAAAAGTAGTACAGAAAATTTCGTGGCAATTCATGCATAATTTTTTGGTTTTAGTGTGTTTTGCCTATAGTAAAAATCTGAAAAACTTCATTTTGAGAAAAAGCTAAAGGTAACTTAACACAATTCAAAAGCTGTAATAGCTGCAACTTTAAATGGCTGTAACTCGGTTCTATTTTAGGTACAGACAAAATTTAAGCCGATTTCGATAGATAAAAGATTTAATTTTAATATTACTACAAAAATGAAAAATCGATATTTTGATCGAAAATTACGTTTTAAAGGTGTTCGGATACCTTAAGTAAAATATTTGTTGTCAGGAAACAAACTATTTTATACTAGCAACAATCGCAATAACAAAGTTCCAAGCAACAGGAGAAGAAAGAAAAAAAAATGTACAATAAATGGAAATATAAAATGAAAAATATAAATAGCGGAAGTAAATGTCAGGAAATGCACTTCATTCGAATTAATCTGGTTGGACATGTTGAAAGGAAGCGTCCTTTATTAGCTTATCATAAAAGAGTGGTCAACACCCCAAAGTAAATATTGACCTGAGAGCGGTTATGAAATGTTTTCAACGGCTAAAATTGATTCTAAACATCCAAGAGCGTCTGGTTTCAAATGAAATATTAATAAAAGCTAGTAGAAATAAATATATTTCAAAGCTTTAAATTTTCCTTACGTGTTACGGAGGTTGTTCGTCAAAAACACGTAGGTATAAAGTGTAACAAGGATGGTCAGCATTTTAAGGAAGTGATAATAAAACAAACCATTCATGTATCAGAAAATAAGTCGCAATTCCCTTATTCAGTTAAAAATACTGTGTGTCTATCTGCCTTATTGTTAAATCTAATCTGCCTTATTGTTAAACTATTGAAAAAAAAAATATATTTTCTCGTTTTATTGCATGATAAATTTTTTGTTTGTATTGTCCCGTAAATTTTACCCTTGGATACCAAACGGCATGTCATGCACACTTCTTGTGATATTACTTGCAAAAGCCATGCTTTGTTTGTATTCGCGAAGTATTATTTAATAAGACAAATATTTGAAAGTAACAATATTTTTTTATATTATTTTTGCATCTTTATTAAGCGAAAACATTTTATGTTTTGGCACATTTTAATTTTAGAAATGTAAATTCAGCCAAATAACTAAGAATGTCCTCGGAATTTTTTTATGATATAACGAATGTAACAATTTTATTTGTTTACAATTCTTTTGTTTCCACTTCACAAAAAAAAAAAAGAAATCATAATATAATTATTTTTTAAATGCGTAAGTATCCTCTGCGTAAATGATTTCACATAATAAGAATAAATTGTATATTGGAATTCTTAACACTGAAAAATACTTTTATAATTGAATGTAAATAACTGAATTTTTACAAATTTTAATTCATTAAAAATATGTTATAATTTTCATACAAAAGGGTATTTTAAAAGTTTCCTAAAAGAAACCGTGAAACTATTTAATTAATCATGATTCTATCTATAATGACTAACTCTGATTTATTTTTTCCTCTGAAAATATACGTGTTTCATTTTTTATTTTCAAAAACGCGTCCGTAATGGAAAAACATGTAAAATAAATTAATTAAAATAATAAATTTTTTAAGGTTATTCTGTAAAATAATGATATTGTGCAAATCTACAGATTATAATTTATTTTTATGTTTAATTTCAAGTCAAAATACTGAATAATTTTTTTTTGTAAAGTGTACGACAAAATGTAATTTGTGTAGCCTAGTAGAGGATGAGCTAAGCGAATCCTAATAATATTTCGTACAGAGTAAAAAATAATTAGTTGAAGATACTGTTACAATGATTTAGTTATTACTAAAGTTATGAACAAAAATCCATCTTCAGTTTGGAGTGATACACGTTATGTTTATGCCTGAAAAACGGAATTGCGACACTGGTTTCCTATACAAAAAACTGTATGTCTCGATGTGTATTACAATTTCTGAAAGTTTGGTGTGTTACAGGATTCTCAGCAAAACGTGTCTGGCAATTTCCATTACTTTCCCTGAACGCATATTTTGCGATTTTGATGAATTTCGCGTCATTTTCATTCCTTTAGACTTGCGACTTTTTAGAAAATACTTGTAAATTTCCTGGCTTTTCCTATATATTTTAAAATTTCCCTGACTACTTTGAAATTCCCTGACTTCCCAGATTTTCCATGTCGCTGGAAACTTTGTGTTAGTTCTGAAACACCCTGTATAAAGCGAAAAATACAGACAGGCATTAAATGACTTTCCTCTATTTCAGTTAACAGCCGTACTTTTCAAAACAAAAAATTTTTTTTCTAGTAACTTTGCGACAGAAAAAAAAAAAATTGATGTTTAAAAATCTTTTTTTATTAAAATAAAAACCCGATTGCAAATTTAATGGCTATCGAAAAGAAGACAAAATAAACATTGAACTGTAAAAAGATTTTTTATAATTAGAAAGTTAATTTTAAAGAGACCAAAGTATTTATTTTATTAGCCGAAAAATAAATACTTCAAATATATATATTTTTTAATTCTTCGATAAAATTTCTTTTTTATTCCTGCTAAAATAAATATTGAAAGAACTTTTTCTGAAAAAAGGTTTAAATATAAGGAAGATCTGTTTTTATATAAATAATACAAATTAAGTATTTATGAAATGTTTATTCTACAGGGTTGCTTTAAAATTAGTAGCGATTTAGAAAGATTAAATTTTAATTTGTCTAATTTTAGGCCAGAGTAGTTTATTTCTATCAATAGCAAAATGATAAAATCATTCTGATCATGGAGAGAAATCGTTATTGCAGCATAAAGAGAATATTATTGATTACATTTTGTAGGCTGTTCATCTGAAATGTTAAAAAAAAAATGCTTGTTATACAAGTTGCATATACGTTAAAAATTGTATGTAAGTAATGCAAGGAAGTGTGCCGTTATGTAAAGAAGTATGGAAGCAATCAAAATAAGTGAGCAAGTATCTAAAGGGTGAAAGTAATGTAAAGGAGGACGCAGGTCAGTAAAATGGAACACGAGGGCACGGGTATACACAGGAGGACACGGGGTATTTAAAGGAAAGTCACGAGGTATTTAAAGGAAAGACACGGGGTATTTAAAGGAAAGACACGGGGTATTTAAAGGAAAGACACGGGGTATTTAAAGGAAAGACACGGGGTATTTAAAGGAAAGACACGGGGTATTTAAAGGAAAGACACGGGGTATTTAAAGAAAGAAATGTAAAGACACGGGTATGTAAAGAAAGACACGGGCACGTAAAAGAGGACACGGGCACGTAAAAGAGGACACGGGCACGTAAAAGAGGACACGGGGTATTTAAAGAAAGACTCGGGGTATTTAAAGAAAGACTCGGGGTATTTAAAGAAAGACTCGGGGTATTTAAAGAAAGACTCGGGTAATATAAAGAAAGACCCGGGTATATAAAGAAAGACCCGGGTATATATAAAGAAAGACCCGGGATATTTAAAGAAAGACCCGGGATATTTAAAGAAAGACCCGGGATATTTAAAGAAAGACCCGGGATATTTAAAGAAAGACCCAGGATATTTAAAGAAAGACCCAGGATATTTAAAGGAAGACCTAGGATATTTAAAGAAAGACAAAGGATATTTAAAGACACACGGTATTTAAAGAAAGACACGGGGTATTTAAAGACAGACACGGGGTATTTAAAGACAGACACGGGTACGTAAAGGAGGACACGGGTACATAAACACATGGGTATGTGAAGAAGGGCATCTGTATCAAAAGGAGGGGCTAAGTACGGAAGAAGGATGCAAATGACCATATATAAGTAAGGCAAAAATGCAAGTATAAAGTGTTTAAACATAAAAGGTAATATAAAAATCAAAATGTGTTTATTAATCTTAAATATTTACGAACATAAATGAAACCTGCCAAATAAGTAATTTAGTTTTTTCTTTTAACGCTTTATGTCCCGACGGTACTTTAAACTATCAATAAAATAACTTGTTACAAAATTAATTTAATACATCGATTAGTAGTAATACAGTTTGGAATGAGTTATAGTTACTTTACTTTATTTTGTTCCAAAAGCATTATTGGTTGCACGAAACAAAACTACTTTTAAAAGGATGATTTATTTTTCATCTGCATCTTTTTAGCTTTCTTGACGTTGAAAGATTGTGGGAGGAAAGCTTCAGTTAGGAAATACTTCTATATTTCTGTTGTAAGAACATTATATTTGTACATTTCCTAATTCCACAAAATACTAAAAAAATATTTTAAATAAAAGATTCGAGTGGAATTATAAATATTTCACAAAATCCCTATAAATTCAAATTTAATTAATTTTAATTGGCAAAATCCTTCTAAACATTTTTTAAGCGATTGTGTAAATCTCCTAATGTAGTTCAAAAATTCACGAAAAATGGTTTAGAAGATGAAATTTTCATGAATTCATAATTTGGGATATAAAGGGAGGGGGCTGGTCACTCAGCTTCGGAATTCTCCTCCGTAATGTTAAGTCTATAGACTTTTGATGCATTCGTATATTTAAAATATCTTTTCTGGAAATTCATATGTGTAACTTTTTTTTTGTGTGTGTGGTGTACTCTTCTTAAAAGATGTCTCTTTTTCTTAGTTTTCAAAATATTTCTAAAATCTATGCTGAATTTAGTATTTCATGTGTTAAAAGCGGGCGAACTGTGAGTAAGATTTTAACACTTCCTATAAAATTAAGTCTATACTTTAGAAATATTTTGAGAACTAAGAAAAAAAGAGACACCTTTTAGGAAGTATACACTAAAAAAAGAAGTTAAAAATATTAATTTCCCGGGGACATATATACGAATGCATCAAAAGCCCATAGACATTACATTAATGAGGGGAAATCGGTAGCTGAATGACCAGCCCCCTTGAGGGTAGGACGCGGTTTACACGTGTGAAGCAAGCATAGAATCTTCTTGTCGAAACGTTTAATTGAATTGCGTATTATTGTCATATTCCAGGAAGAACGTTTCCTTATTAAAACATCTGTAATATACAAGTCTTACACAACAACAACTAATGTATTATTATCTTAAAAATAATTAAATAGATGGGAAAACCACCGACCTTTTAAATGATTGTATCCATTACACAATATAAAATATTCCACTGACGCACAGACAAAAATATGTATTTCAGCCAGTAAATTGCTCTTTCTTTGGAAACATCGAAAAGGAAATGAACACAAAAGTGGCTTACCTAAAAAAGATAAAAATAATGAATACATCATAAAATTTATGTATAATAAAAAAGTGAATTTATATAGAACCGCGATATAAACCCGGGCTTCTCGGTAACAGAATGTAGGTGAAAAGAAATTCTTTAAAATTAATAACTCTAATAGATTTAAAAATACATACATAATTACGTCTGGATAACTTATTAATTAACCCCTTGCCTGTGAAATATATCTGAGAAAAACGTGGCAAAAATGTAAATTATTTTTTCTCTTTGATTTGGTTCGTTATACTCATCACAACGTTAGAAACAGATTATTTTAAAAAATATATGAAATTTTAAACGAAATAACTACTATTCAATGTTTTCACATATATGGATTACAGTAATTTTTGCTGAAATTATAGCTAAATAAATCAAATGACATATTTTCAAGATAAATATAATAAACTAATAATATCAATTGTCACGAATTCCATGTCCCTCAGATTCCTCTGAATTTCACAAATCCTTTACAGTATGGTAATGTGGTTTGAATAAAATTTGGTAAAAACTGCAAAATTACAAAAATCCGACAAACGACGCGAAACTACCGAACATTTCGCGGGAAAGTATCGCCATCTATTGCGAAAATGGTAAATTACATATTATGCATTGGGCGAACCGAGTTCAGCTTTCACGGAATTGAAACGCCGATTTTTCTTTTGCCCGAACTCAGGTCGGGGACTCCAAAATTGACGCATTTGCGTTGCACGAACTGAATTTTGGCGTCACTGTACGCGAACAGAGTCACAAAACATGCAAGAGCCACAGCAATTGCTGCGTACACATTAGTAGTGTCTTCCTTAAGGGTTGGATGACAGTTTTGGGTGAATCGCCAATTAATGAAATTACCCAGGTTCATCCGGATTATGCTATCCTGGTTAAGCCGTAATTTTAACTGTTTTTCGATTGCTGTGGCATTTCCATGTTTTGTGACTCTGTTCGTGTACTGATAAGGGCTATGGAAATAGCCTAAACCAGGATCGGCGAACATATGGCACGCGTGCCAAGAGTGGCACGTGACATAAAATTTTCAGCACGCATTGATTGATGTTTAAAATCAAAATACAGCGAAATTACACAAAATGCACGAATTTGTATTAGCTGAGCATTGTCTCCATTATATTGATTGGAAATTGAAGAAATTGAAATGCAACTTCTTTAATTCCAATCTAGTTCAAGAAGCGTTCAAATATTTATCAAATCACAAGAAAATATGAAGACTATCGAAAACGGAAGATTATATGGCATCATAAATCAAAAATGCTGCTGATAACACTAAAGTAACTCAAAATTTAATTTTAGACAGGTTTAAAGATACTGATGTTAGGTAAAAGAAAAATTTAAAAAAAAAGTCTATGTCTCCGAATCGTTATTTGAAAAAATAAATAATGTGAAAAACTTAAGTAAAAGCCACTTGCCAATTGATTCCAGTTCAAGTTGTATTATGTTAAAAGTAAATAAGAATTAGCCGGATATTAATTAATTGGCATTCAAAATGTGACAACAGAAATTGCATATTTTTTTTACTTTTTAAAATATAACTCCTATATCTTAATCTTAATAGCTAAATTTTAAGTATCTTTGATTCATTACTGTTTATTGTTTATTATTTGAGAAGAGGGGGGGGGGGGGGGTGGCACGTTATGGTTACAAAAAATATTTTTTGGAAACATTTGGCACGCGGATGTGAAAAGGTTCGCCAACCCTGGCCTAAACGTTTACTTTTAATTATGTTTTAATTGTTTTTAATATTTTTATCTGTGTATGTCTGTAGTCATGTAATTTATGTATAAACTAATAGATTTTTTTACATTTACTATAGATATTTTTTAACGTCCACTAAGAATAACAAAAATCACATTTATTTGAAAAATATCAATATTGCGTTCAAAAAATTGAGAATTTTTTTTTAAAGAGATACTTTTATAATGGCTTCTTTTATAATGCATAAAAGACTTTTATAATGCCAGTAGTTAACAGCCTAATGAAATCGATAAAGATTACTATTTACAATAAGACTTTTTCATTCGGTTCATTTCAGTGAGACTTAGTTTGATAGGGGGTGGGATTCAGATAGGTTTTTCGCTGTTAGCGAAACGACTTTGCCTGTATTTTTGCAAGCAGCGAAAAGTTCGCAAAAATGCTGGCTTTTAATTGGTCAATCTGGTTGCGGTAACAGCGCAAAATCTACCTGGATCCCGGCCTACATGTCTTAAATTTGTGTTTTATTTATATTTTATTGTTTATTTTATTGATTTATGATTGTGTTAATTTCGTTATGGAATATAAGCTTAAGGGATCGTTAAGGAAACAAATGCTAAGCTATTTTTATTTTTAAATACAAACGGAGTTATCGTTCGTAATCGTCTGTACGCGATAGAGATTTTGAAAAATATCATACTTAAAAATTATTTTAAAAACAATAAAAATTGAGTAAATAGAGATACAGTTTTCAAATAAAATGCATTGGAAAGTACATTTCTTTCCTTTATTAGGTGGGATAAAAATTAAAAATGTGCGAGGCTTAGAAGTTAAAAAGACAGTAAAAGCGAAATTTGGTCGTCTGCTGTTGCCATTCGCAAAATGACGTCAGCGTTACGCACAGACACGGTTGTCCTTTGTAATATAGATTGATAGTAAAATTATATAAAAGTGTGAAGTACAGTAGTACCCCGACATATGTCCCCTCGACTTATGTCGCCCTGCATTTACGTCTTCTGGCCTGGAAAAAATTTCCTTAATTAAGACACACTTTGAACTTCTTTGAAAACTTCTGGTTTTATGAAGGGACTTTCCCGTGACAGTCAAATAATAGTGATAAACAAAAAGTCACTAGAAAAAGCTCAGAAAACTCACTCTGCTGTTCCAAAGAAGTTCTAAAAGTAAAAGAAAAAATTGGCTGTTCAAACTTGATTGCAAGATTTTTTCGCATTCTCAAAGACACGAACGGGGCAGCTAGAACAATAAATTGTAAGTTAATAACTTATTGATTTAATCCAAATTCTTCTATTGCAAACGCATTTTTGTTTTCTAATGTTAACACATTGAGTGCCACTGAAGCTGAAAAATTTACAATGTTTTAAGTAACTTTTAAGAAAGTATAATCCTGTAATAAATAAAAGGTAAGTAAATTTTAAATAAATTTTCAGTAATTACTTTAAACAATATATGTATTTTTAGTTTTATATCATATTTTAGACCGTCGGTCATCGGTGAATGACGCGTTCTAAACTGAAACTTCAGTGTCGGTCACCGGTGACTGACGTGGCGCTTAACGTGTTAAATGTATGTAACATAATACAGTAAACTCCCGACTATCCGGCTTAATGTGACGGAAGGGTAGGCCGGAAATCAAAAAAGCCGGATAGGCCGGAGTTTTACAAATATTTACTAATTTCGTGCCTTCCCCCTGCCATGATATTAAAAAGCATGTTACACATATTAAGATATATTTACATATAATGTACATGCAGTTTCAAAATAAGCAAAACATTAACATAAAACGTAATCCTAATTCCTAAAAAATGAGTAAATCTCATTTTACTGTTTATTAATAAAGGATTGCACAAGTTGAACAAGTTATGAAAAGTTATGCATAACAGATCAGAGTCAAAACTCACAGTTTTTAGTTTTTGAGAAAGTCCTTAATAGAGGACTGCTTCTCCCTGTTAACCCTCTTCCGCGACGTAATGTCCCCCCACCCCCCATTTATGCAAGTAAATGATAACACGTGGCGCCGAGGGATGAGATTTTCCCTGCAATCCTTTTGATCTTTTATTTCTGATATTTCTCACTGTACAGTATCGTTATCAATTAATTCATTAACTTCTTCGTTTGCCATCCATTCTGTAATGTCTTCTGCATTGACACCATCAGAGCTTGGTATATTTTTCAGCAACGATAGAAGCTTATCGTTCTCATCTCCCATTGTAGTTTCAGACACTGGTTTATGTCCAACATTTTAGTCCGAAACAATGTTCCAAGACCTTGCAATTACAATGTTTGGAATTTCTTCCCATGTTTTTTGGCCGCTTGCAACATTCATTTTTTTTTTTTTTTTTACTAGGCCGGATAGTACGGAGGGCCGGATAGTCACGAGCCGGATAGTCGAGAGTTTACTGTACCTAAATACAATAGAATATGTTCGTTGGAATTTGTAGAATTTTTATTACATATCCTCCTTTTTCTTATCTAAATGTACCTCGACTTTCGGCTTACTTCGCTAGTCTTGGAACGAATTGCTGATGTAAGTCAAGGTATTACTGTATACACAGTCTCTTCACGTATCGTTGACTATTAGCTAACTTTTAAACTGTTAGTTTTAGACGTATTGTTCCAATTGCAAAAATGTTTCAATTGTTGCTCATCATCTTATTGGTCATTTGACTCAAGATAATTATTTCGCTAAAAGTTACGATATTTACATTTGTATACGGTTAATTGATCCTGTAAGTCACAGAAAAACATTCTTCATGCTCTAACAACTTAAAAAGAAAAAGGTTTTCCAACTAGACAGTATAGAAATTTTAATAACTATTTCGATTTAAATGAACTCTAAAGGTGATGAGGAGGAAACATTCAACGTTTGACACATTTTTGCATTTTGGAACGTCCTCATGATCCGAGTACCCGATCTGAACCCCATACACTTCAACCTAAACCCGAAATGAAAGAAAATTAATCCATATTTTAGTACAATTACGGAAAAAGAAATCGACAATTTATTTCTAACATCAATTTTATCTTCGTTGTTTAAAAATGAACACGTATACACTCATTAATGTTCAAATAGTTATTTACCTGAAACATATTCAGGACTTTCTTCCCGAAATGGAAAAAGTTTCAATCCAAGCGGACCCGACCCGATGCAGAACTATAGTTGGAACCATACCTCTAAAAATAGCGGTTTTGGAATTACCTATTGAACAAGAGCGATTCGATAAGAGCTAACAAGCTGTATACTGTAAAAGCAGTTATTTTCGCAAGGCTTTAATTTTCGCGAGTCCGTCGTAATCGCAAAAATTTAAACCTCGCGAAATATTTTTTTCACCCTTCAAATAATAAAAAAAATCAGAAATTTTTCACTTATCCAAAAGTTAATGATTACAGTTACTTAAATAAAAAATAAATACAAAAAATTCTTGAATACTTACAACTATTTCTTGAATACTATACAACTATTTTTTGAATAAAAACTATAATACAATTAATAAAAAGAACTTTTCGGACAAAAGGAATTTTGTTAAAATGCCTTATGCAAAAGGGGTTCTATTTAGGTAATTTCGGGATTTTTCAACTTTCTGTTCTGTTCATGTAAAATTCGCGAAATTTTCAGCTCGCGAAATCAACGATATCTTCATTTTCGCGAAAATTACAGCTCGCGAAAATAAGTGCTTTTACAGAATTCGAAAAATGAGTAGGTGTGTTAATCCGCTAAAATACCAAAGAATGGGTACCTTTTCACACTTTTAAATATTTTTTAACAGTGCCTATAAAAGCAAAACGAAAACGAAAAACAAACAGAAGAAAACAAGAAAATGTTTAGAATTCCGCTTTATTCGAATTAATCTGGGCGGACATTTTGAAAGGAAGAATCCTTTATTAGCTTATCTTAACGAAAGTGGCCAACGCTCTAAAGTCAATATTGACCGGGGAGAGACGCCGCGCCGTGCCGTTTCGAAATGTTTTAAAAGAGTAATATTAAACGTAAACAGTTTACAGCCTTCAAATGAAAAGGTTAGAAATTAATGAAATAGCTTTAAAATCTGTTCAAAGTAACTCATTGAAGTCATAGCATATGATGATACCCCTTTCGGATTCTTTTATAAATATTTGGAAAAAAATCATTTTTATATTTGAAAAATTAAAAATAAACGAGTTGGAACCCGTCGAAATTCGACGAATTCAAATGTTTAGAATGGAACTGTTAGATCGGATTTATAATAAACCTACAAAAATAATTACAATAAAAAATTCATTTTGCATTGGTTATCTAATTCTTAAAACAAATAATGTTTTTAACCTAAAATTTCCAAAATATTATTTCCAAAAACTTTAACTACTAAAATTATTGAAAAATTAAACTGTATTAAAATACGTAATCAAGATGAGTAATTATGTTGAAGTTATCGATTGAGGTTCTTACGTTTGTTTTTAAGGGATGAAAAATCAGTAAAAAGGATTTCTCCTTGTCACATCATAAAACTTTCCCCTATAAAATCTAAAGTATACGTTATTTTCATATTCTCAAAATTTACATACGCAGCACTCAAATTCACAATTTAAAACTATTTTAACGCGCAATACATAATTAATGAATGTATTTCCAAACTTAAAGTCACGTTTGTCCGATACAACTTTTCATGTGAACATTCGCATAAAATTTAAGTTCTAATCTCAGTACTCGCGAAAATTTACCATTCAGAAATTTGCCTTTAGTTGCCATAGTATTGGCCATTTAGTATTGGTCAAATATTTAGTTTTATCAAAGAAAATGATCGTTTTGTTTTAAATATGACATCATTTTTACTCACTGAATCAATTTGCCTAGCGCCTCAAACTCAGTATCAGCGTAATGTAAAAATATTGAAATATCTTCTTCAATCTTTTGATTTATGAAAAAGAATGCGTGTTTTTTTTTTTTTTTTTTTTTTTTTTTTTTTAAATGGCTGACGTCATTTTCTGTTCAAAAATTAGAAAAAAGTTACTTTTATTTGTAATATGAAAATGGCATCAATAAGGATATAATCAATAAAAATAAATAAACCATGACTATTTTCCCTTTACTTTTAATAGAAATGGAGTACTTCAATTGCCAGAATTACAAAATTGGTACTAAAAATTATAAAAAAATTAATATCTAAAAAAGAAATTGAGATAGAGCTTTCAAACAAATTGCATTTAAAAGTACATTTTTCCCTATACGACGGTGTAAAAATTGAAATTGTGCGATGTTTAGAAACTTAAAAATTTGCAGTAGCGAAAATTGCAAAACCGAAATTTCATTTCAAATTTCAAAGTGTTGCCATTCGCAGAATGACGTATGCGTTACGCACAGATATGTTTGTCCTTTATAATATAGATATTCAAATAACAAAAATTAAGGTTTACTGAAATTTAACGAATATCTCATTTACTGAAATCTGATAAATGCAGTTATTTCGCGTATTTTTAATAGGAAAGTAGGCTATCGAAGAATATTTGAAGATGCTTGGAAAATATATTACAACAAACAGAACGTTCCAGTATTTTCTCTATTTATTTTATTTTATTTTACTTTCTTCTATCTTTACAAGAAGAAAGTATTGATTCTTGAAAAAATTTCGACTTCCGGTTGTCGATGGATTTATACGTTTTAGAATGTCCTGAACACGATTTGATGATTTTAGAAAATGTCTGTCTGCGAGCCTGTCACTCTGTATGTGGAAAAAATTTTGTGGGCCTATTCAAGAACTAATGCACTGAATTTTACAAAACTTTAGATTCAGTTAGACCGTGATATAAACTGGTGCTGATTACTTTTTGGTGTTAATCGTCCAACAGGTGGCGCTCCTATGCTGCATTTTAAGCTGTATCTTAAGAACTACTGCACGGATTTTCATAAAACTTCACATTCAGTTAGTCCATGATATAATTTGATGCTGATTACTTTTTGGTGAAAATCGCCCAACAGGTGGCGCTGTTATGCGGCATTATTCATGATTATCGCAATAGCTCTATCTCAAGAATAAATGCACGAATTTTTATCAAACTTCCGATTCAGTTAGTCACCGATATAAAATAGTGCTGTTTAATTTTTGGTGTAAATCGCCCAACAGGCTATGCTGCATTTTTCAAGATTTCCGCAATAGCTGTATCTCAAGAACTAATGCATGAATTTTCACCAAGCTTCAGATTAAGTTACTCCCTGAAATAAATTGGTCCTAATTAGTTTTTGGTGTAAATCGCTCAACAGTTGGCACTGCTATGCAGATTTTTTTTACAATTTCCGCAATAGCTCTATCTCATAAACTAATGCACTGATTTTTATCGAACTTCAGATTGAGTTAGAAGTTGATATAAGTTGTTGATGATTAGATTTTGATGTAAACCATCTAACCGGTGGCGCTGATATGCTATATTTTTCAGGAAGTATTAACATGTATGAGATAGAAGAAAGTTTTGGGATTGCCACCACCCGACTAGTTTTTAACTATAAACTAGCTGGCCCGCCTGACGTTTGCCGGGCCCGTGATGATAAACTTATATCTTTAACCCGATTCTGTAAGCATTTATTACTTTTAAACGAAAAATTTTTCAAACGAACCTCGTATCCAGTCCCTCGTAATATTTACGTATTTTAAAATTGAATGCGTCATTTTAACACGTTCACGCCGGCGCAGTGGGTCACACTCGACTGTCTCGGAGTTGTTAAGTCTCCGGCTTTTTGCACACCACTGTTATTTTAGAGAAAATATTGCTCCTTTAAATCGCCCAATTGTTCTAATTAAATAAAACAACATTTTCTGTATTAAAATATTGGTATCCAAAAGGCCGAAGACTTGCCAGCTCTGAGACAGTCCAGTGTGCTGTAACCCACCGCGCCGGCGTGAACGTGTTAAAGCACAATGTACACTCTTTAAAGCAGGTGTTATATACCTTGCAGATGTTATATGTCTTAATAGCGGATTGGGAGTTTTAAAGTGTGCGGATTTTTTATTCCACAGAGCGGATCATTTAATTATTAAAAGCAAAATAGTTCTTAGCGTCCAAACTTTCTTAAATTTTTATGAGGCATAAGTACAATGGTTTCAAAGCCTGTATAAAACATCAGTGAAAAAATAGATACTCAATTGTAACGGTTTTTGTAAGTAGACTTTTTTCACATCGGGTTATTTAATATTTCATTATCATTACTGAACACATTACTAATATATTTACTCATGAAATAAAGCTCTCTTTTTACTGAACTAGCGCCTTTTTAGGGTTTCGTTCATCGGACGAAACCCTATTCGTCTCGCTCCTCTGTCTGTGTGTCCGTCACAGAGCCCGTTCTCAGAAACTATATAAGTTGGAGACTTGAAATTTTGTATACTTATAGCTAAACACCTCACATCAAACGACAAATCATAAAATTTTGAAAAAGTTTTATATTTAACCCTCCGGTCTCTAACTTGTGTATTTTAAGCTTTTTTTTCTAACTGAGCCCCTATTTAAGTTGAAGACTTGAAATTTTGCATACGTATAGTAAAACACTTGCGATCACACGAAAAATCATAAAATTTTCAAAAAGTCTTATATTATTTACCCACCGGGCTCTAACTTGTGTATTTTAAGCAATTTTTCTAACCCCCCCCCCCCCTTGCACACGTTGGGTACTTTTCTAACTGTTGCCGACACCACTTTGACCACTCTTCATATTATGCACATAGCCTTACATATTTCAGTTCCACTTTTTACCGCCAGGGGACGCCTACCTATCTCGGGGCTATAGACCCGATCCCCTCGACTAATATACCTACGGATAGGTTGTAAAACGGAGTTTCGTTCGGATAGAGGTTTGTGTAGAATAGAGTGCGCCCCCTGGTTGCGAAGTGTGGAACTAACAGATTTCGAAAAAGGATAAAGTGTTTTGAAAGGAATATTAAACGAAACCCTCTGTGTGATCCGTGATCACACTTACCCACTTGTTTGGGAACTAGCACCAATTTTTTTCTAGAGTCAATACTAAATTATCATTTTAGGAATTGAAGCATAATGAGTTAGGAATTAAATGATTAATTTCAAGCATTTTTAACACTTTAATATTAAGAGCAGTGATTAATAATTTTAATAAATGTATATTATTAGTATTTATATTAGCTTTAGGTAATTATTACAAAATATTAATATATGTAACATTTTCGTACAATACTACTAATGAAAATGAATGCGGTTTTTATAATTATTCTAAGTACAGTAACTAATAATTAAAGCTTAAAAACACAGATTATGATAGCAATAAGATGTTTAATTGTTTTAGAAACCTAAAAGTATTGGTAACTAGTCCGTATTTTGATACTGGGAAAAAAAAAAAATCAAAAATCCGATTGAAATCAAAGAAATCTGATTTAAATAAAAGAAATCAGATTTTTTTCCTTAAAAAAAAAATTATGATTTTTTTTACACTTTAATCATGAGACACTTTGAGCTAGTCTCACAAAAATTTCTGCCTCGTACTTGCCTTAGATTTTGCTAGCTATCGCGCGCGCGCACACACAGCGAACGAAACTTTCTTTGTTTATAAAATAATTATTTTCTATACTAACGAACGATTTTTTTAATTTTAGAAATAATCCAAGATAACAGTTATAGAACATTATTTGAGGCAGATGGGTCTGCAAGAGCCAAAATTTCCAGTCCGGGCCCGGCCCGGTAAAAAGTTAAAATCTCGGCCCGAGTGAATTTCTACAAAACATTGATGTTTACGTCGATATGGTTAAAATTTTACCTCGTACGAGGAGTTCTGACCAAAAATATCTTAATTTTTTTTTCATGTTTATAATCTTTACTTTTATAGAAGTGTCGCAGGCTGCGATATTTATTTTTTTAATGAATCTCTATTTCTTGTATGTAAATGTTTCAGTTATCAATATTTTTAATCCATATTCCATGTATTTAAGTGTTAAAAATCTGAAAAAAGCTATACACTAAAATCTTCTAAGACGAAATTGCATAGAAAAGAAAAAAATGCGTTATAGACAAGTTGCCTTCTTAGAAAGTGTAAATGAATTATATATTCTTTTCAGTATATTAATTTAGCATGAATCAACACGTTTTTCAGTTTAAAACAGGGTTCCGTTATAGGCAGGTTCTTTTTCACACTTTTTACTGTATTTTAATTTAGCTATATTTTAATAAGCGCAGAAATCTACTATTCTTTAAAAAGAATAAATTTTAATGTTTAAGTGTAGAATAATGGCAATTTAAAAATGTATGCATTTTTTTCAAAAATTTTTGGGCCAGACCTAATTTACTGACCTTTGAATGGACCAGGCCACGCTGAGACAATGATTTTCGTACGGGCTGGGTCAAAATTGGGACTGAGCATTTTGGGCCGTGAAGACTAGGAATGAAACCAATCTCGGCTCTGTACAGAAAAAATAAGTTAGGCCAGGACCGCCCCGAACCTTCAGAAAAAAGTATGGCCGGGTCCGGCCCGAGTGCTATGAACGAAAAGTGGGCCGAGCCCGGCCCGCGCAGATCTCTAAGATGTGGTGCATCAGACAAATGCTTTATCACTCACTAGGAGAAATTGCCATACTTTGTCTATTTCAACGGCATTCCGTAACGCGGTTATCAAACATAATAAAAAAAAATCCTCTGTTCCCGTAAAGAACATTCTGACAAGGAAAGTATGCATAACAAACAAGAAAATGTCTGGAAGGCCTTTTTCAGTTCCAATTTTTTCTAGGAGGTCATTTTGACAGGTAAAATGGAATATTAGCTCATTAAAATTAAATATGTCAATATTCGAATGTTAATAATGATTGGAGAGATGTATTTGTGCAATGACTCAGGTCAGAACTAGTGGAAGCAAACACCGTGCAAAATGAAATTAAAAGATAGTAATGGCCCGATGTATTATAAGGAAAAACTACTACAGTTACTGAGAAGTAGAATGCATATACTAAAAAAAATTGGTTCTCAAGATTGAGTAAAAAGTACAATAAAATTAGCGAATAAATTAATAATAAAGTTCCAAAACTGTTAAAATGTTGTATTGTCATGGAAAATACACCTGTGAGCGTAATTTTTATAATTCTGGCGTGTCAAGAAGTAGTTTAAAAATAGATTACAAAATTTTATTTTTACATACAAAAACAAGGTTAAGTTAAAATAGAAGAAACAAACTGTTAATAATTGCTAAAAGTGATATTCTACTTTACACTTATAAGGCAAATAAATACCTTTATGCAGAATGACATATTTCATCGCTCAGACGGCGACATATTCAAGAGCTATAATAATACAAATAATTTTCGCGAAACAAATTGGAAACTGTTAAACAAAAATCACGCGATCTCGTTTATAATGAAATCAAGTGCAATAGTAAAAATGGATATTTGTGAATGTGAATTATTTTACACTATTGTTTCTTATTCTGCAGAGCATCTCTTTCCAAATTTTTGGTAGCCCCATGGAGGCTATATTACCTAAAATTCGTTGGTTTGTGTTCTGGGAAATGCTTAAGAACATGTCGTGAAATGCTGTCTTTAAGATCAGGTAAAGTTAACAAAATTTCTAAAATATCATGAATGTAAACTAAATGTATAATTCATCAACATTCGCCCTCTGGTGACGAAATTCTGAACTACTGTTTCGGTTAAACAAATTCGCATCCCTTTATCATGTCTTTCACAAAATTTCTCAACTTTATGAACAATAGTTTCGCATGTAGACAACATTAATAGGGTCGTTTAATTATGGGCACCCTGTATGTTAAAAAATTTCAATTAAACGCATATCACAGTTGAAAATTCCTCTTCAGAAATTTCCGTCAATAAACAGAAATGTACATGATGTCTTTTGTGCAACCCTGTATATGGTGTATAGAATCCATAGAATCCACCACAATTCATGGACGAGACGTTTTTTCTTTTCTTTTCTCAGATTTCCGACGGGAATAATTTATACCTTTATTTTTATAATTAAATACAGTACAACCTCTTTTATCCGAAACTGGTTTAACCGAAATCCATTTGTAAATGGTGTTTTTTTTTTTTTTTTTTTTTTTTTTTTTTTTTTTTTACAATCACATTCCTTGTGTGCAAAATTCATTTTGAAAGTTTTTTTTTTTAACCATTTGGAAAAATGGTTATTGTCCTCGTCAGGATAGGAAATCAAAAGCATATCTGAAGCTTTTTATTGGTTAATCCGCATTTTATTCGTTTTCTGATTGGTCTATACAGTAATCTGTATTTCCCTTTACTTTCAACAGAGATGGATACTACTGTTGCCACTACGACAAAAAAGTAATAAAAACTACAAAAACTCAAACAAATTAAGATACAGTTTTCAAACAAATTGCATTTAAAAGTACATTTTTTTCTCTATACGACGGTGCAAAAAGTAATATTGTGGGATGTTTAAAAGTTTAAGAATGAAATTTCATTTAAAATGGGTCGTCAGATTTCTTGGAAATCTGACGATGGAAAAGCCTTTTCCCGAACAGCCAATGAAATGCTTGGATAATACGTAAGTTTTAGGTGGATAATACGTAAGTTTCAGGAAATCTGACGATTCGCAGGCGATTTTTGCCACTTGCAATTTGTACGTATAATAACACCATTAATGTTTAGTTCATGGAGTTCGTAATGTATGATCAACTCTGTGCGATTTTTTATGTCTTAAATTTTAGTCTTTGAAAAAATCATTTTTCAAATGGTCGTTGTAATTTGTTAAATTGCTTTTTTTTTTTTTTTTTTTTTTTTTTTTTCCCTATCATATTCCTTGTGTGCAAGCGGTCCTTTCCGAACTACGAATACAAAAAATATTTTCGATCCCCTTTATTAGAGTTCCTTTGAATTTAACTTGAGTTCCCGTAGGCTGAGGAGTGGAACGAAGAAAACGCACAAATTAGCAATTCTGAAGCTTTTGAATGTTTTGCAAAAGGTTTGGCATGGCTGGAGCAGCAGAAAGACTGATACTGGTAAACTAACATTAAAAAACTCCCTTATAGAGCTTCAAAGAAGTGCAATCGAAACTGCGACAAACATTTTCCCAAACCCTTGTGATACAAAAAATAATTGGTAAAAGATACTTAAAACTTTAAATTCAGGTAATTTATTCTTGTTTGTATTTTGCTATTGTTTTATTTTTATTAAGCATTGTTATTATAATAAGGAATATTGCCTATATTTTTCCTTAATCTTAAAATTGAAGCATTCTCGATTATCCGAAAATTTCGATTTTCCGAAAGTTGGTCGGCCCCAAATAATTGAGATAATCGAGGTTCTACTGTACATATAATTGGCAAGATAGAGAAAAGTGCTTTAGTCAGATGTAATACAATAAAGAAATCGTATCTTTAACATAAATTGCCGTCACTTTTTCTATTCGAGCGGTATTCTATAAAACGGTCTTCAAACAATCAAGATTTCTTTAGACAACGGAAATATACATGACGAAAGTAAACGACAAAAATATCCAAAAGGCTATTTCAGTCGGAATTATTTCTGATAACGTTTCAACTGGTAAAAGGAACTATTAGCTTATCAAAATGAGAAGCAATAACCGAAACTAAATATTGATTGAGTCGAGATGTGTTTGCGCAATGTGTTAAATGGAACCAAGAATAAGTATAAGAGTAAAAAGGAAAAAACTCTTTTATAACTTTATTTAACGTTGGAAAGATGATTTGTAAATAAATATTCTGGAAAACGCATAACGTATTTGAAAACTTAATTTCTGCAATTTTCAACAATAGTCTGAAAAATATCCAATTTTTTTTGCAAAATCCTATATAGGATCTATTACATTGGCAGGAATACCACACAATGTGTTAAAAGTTGGTTCAGTTAAGTGCATAGCACAGTTCAAAATTCCCATTCAAAAATTTCTAAAGCCATTATTTAATTTTGTGCAAAGAAAAAGGTTTTATATTTCCAATATGTATGTTCTATATGTATATATTGTATGTTTATATTTTATATAATATTCATTTAGAAGAGAAAGATAAATTTTCTTTATAAAATATGTTTAAAGCATGTAATGCAGAGAAAAGAACATACATTTGTAATAAAGCGAAAGTATATCTCGAGAAATCAAATTTTGTAAAAAGATTGATGTATTGGTGTAACACATTGTGTTTTACCTGAAGGTAATTCAAAAAACGTTGGCTTTAGAAATAACAAGATACAGGAATATGTATTTCAGCTGTGTTTGAAAACGAAGGGAAGGTATTTCTAGCTAGTGACACCCATTCCTTAAGGGATTTCAGGACTCTTTTTTTTCTTTTTTCCCCTTTTTTCCCAATTGTAAAAGACCATTTTCAACATTTAATATCTTAAAATGTATATGATTTTAATACAAAATTTTTTATTGGGATGAAATATATACGTGTGTTCTTTCATTTCACGCATTTCAAATTTGTAGGATGCTCCAAAATTGTCCGACATTTGACGAGCAGAAAATTGGTATAACAGCTTACGCGCAGGATTACAAAATAAATTTTGCAAATAGAAAAACTTTTGGTGTCTACTTTTACTTCAGATTATAATGAATACCCTGAACCTACAAAAATTTGTACTTAAAGCATTTTTATATTTTTAATGCAAAGTTGTATTTAACTAAGGCAAAATTTTCAAAATTTCAACAATATAATCGTCTAATAAAATATTATTTTGAATAATTTTAGGTTCAATTTATACAGACTAACATGAAACACATGTTTTGAAAATTACATGAAAAAATACACAAGAGTTTTTGAGATATCGTGCGCGTTATGTCCAAAAACGTCATTTGGAGAAAAATAACGTCAAAGTTTTGGAAACACCGCTTTAGCTATAGAGCATGTGTTATTCTAAAAGCCATAACTTCTGTTCTAATGGAAATTTCAAGGGAACAATTATAATGTTCAGAAAAGATAGGAGTTTAACATCTAAAATAAAAAAAAATTCAAAAATTTTGAAGCTTTATCCTGAGACCCCTTAAGAGATTACATGGGTTTGAAAATTTTTAAAAATCCAATTTTATTATTATTATTATTATTTTTTTAATCTAATAGTGTAAATTTTAAAAAATCCTATTTTATTATTATTATTATTTTTTTAAAAATCTAATAGTGTAAATTTTAAAAAATCCTATTTTATTATTATTATTATTATTATTTTTAAATCTAATAGTACAATATGTTTAGAATATTTTCCCAAAGTTTCAAGTCAATCGGAATAAAAGTCTAGGAGAGAGAGCCCTCGGAAATTCCCCTCACTAGGCTAGACCGGGCGGAAGTGACGCAGGAAATTGCTTTTTTCTAAAAACACTATTTTTGAAGTCCGTAGACACGATTTCTCAAAAACTAATGCGCCGATCTTATTGAAATTTTGCTCACTTCTTCAAAAGAGGATTGACTAGTGATTGAACGAAGGATTTTTTGTTTTTCGATTACAACTAATTTTACAAGGCTATATGTAGTGTAAATTGTACCAAAAATTGTACTGTTTTGCATATAACTCTGCCAAAAATTCAAATTTAAACTTTTATTAAAATCCCTCATTCAATTACGAGCTATACTTATCTACTAACAGAAAAAAAATTGATTTTTTAATTTCAGATAAAGCTATCATGAGCGATCCTAACCACCACGAGGACACTTTTTTAGGGGTCTTCGGAAACCAGGTCCCACACCGGCTGAATTTTCCAAGTTTTTGAATGAAAATTTTATAAAATATTCTTTAAATGCTGCTCTTTTATATATGCTTAAAATTTTGAATAAAATAATTTATTAAAAAAAATCTTTAAACCTTTGAAACCCATGTAATATAACTTCTTAAATATACAGGTATGACATGCAACTTTTCCACCCTCCCGTACTTTTCCCTAAAATCATCTTTTGTGGCTATCTTTTCGTAAAACATCGTAAACAAGTGATTGGGTCTATCTTGTATAGAATATAGACAATATTCAATTATAGAAGAAGTATAATTAGATAGCGAAGGGAAATGACAGGAAACTGTCCGGAAAACATTTCGTTTATAATTATTTCGGGAAGGAAATTTCAACAAGTATTGCGGACTATTAGATTATCACAACGAGTATTATATCCGACAGTAAACATCGATCTGGCAGAGACGTAGTATCTGTATAGAAAATGAAATTGAGAAAGCAGAGTTTTTGAAGAAAAGATTTCTCCTCCACATTAAACCATTTATGCCTAGCGTACCATTTTTGGGACGTTTCGAATTTTAATAATTTTTTATAGTTTGCTGCACTTTACAACATGACAATGGAACGAACTAATTGTCTATAAATGTCTTTATCTATTACCGAGAGATGACAACATAAGATGGATATTTATTGTTTTAAATGAAGTTTTTTTTCTGTATTTATAGATTTTTCATTTTTCAAGATTGCGAAACGTAAAAAGTAAGTTTATTTGTATTTTTTGTATCAAGGATCTAAATAAATAAGTCATAATCTTAGCTTGTAGACGTCTTTAAAATAGGCATTTTTTCAAATTGCGAAATTATATGTTCAAGCCTATTTGTTACGCATGTTTGTAACGTACAAAATATAGGGCACTAGGCGCAAATGGGTACATATTTCTACTAGCCTTTAAGGGGACATTTATGTAAAATCCTTTTCAAGATGATTTTGAAATTTTTTTTTTCAATTACAATTACGATTATTCTTAATTTATTATTAATAATACTTATAATGTTATTAGTTTCTGTAAAGAAATAGAAATATTTTTTAAATCGTTCATAAAAATACTAGTTATAGTATATAATATACAATTTAAAAGGTTAATTTATATATAAATTTAGACAAAATATATAATTAAGCATTTTTCCACATATGGATATTCCCATATTTAGTACGTTTACATTTTATCAAATAAATACAAAAATATTTTAGCGTAATTTTTTATTATTTTTCCAGTTCATTTTGCAACATTTTAAAGTTTTTTACCAGCAATTTTTAGAAAACAAAAATTCAGTCATAAGTGGGTTAAAATATTAATTCCTGATTAATTATAGTATGAGGATTAATCAAACATAAGAATCGTAAAGTATTTTTTGACGCTCATATTATGTCGTCCATATAAATCTATAGATTAGAATCCCGAAGCTCAGTGCTGAAATGAAATACAGTCGGACCTCTATTTAACGAAGCCGCTAAATCCCGGAAAAAAATTCGTTATATGGAAAATTCGTTAAATAGAGAGTCACCCTTTAAAATACTTTAAACTACGTAAAACACATTTTAAGTCCATAAACACGAAAGTAATTAGTCACACTTTTTTTTTTTTAATTATACCTATTTGTTTTAGTTATTTTACCCATCAAAAAGAAATCTGCAAGGGAAATAAGAATGAAATAAAACATTGTCTGGAAATACATTGTATTTGCAGTTAAAAAAATCTTACATTAAAATCACGATTTTTTATTATGGTTAATAAGCTGTTTGGAGGAATACCAAATTTTAAAGCAGTATTCTTTTTCTTCATGCTTTTATCCACCTCATCAATAATAATTTTTTTTCTTTGATTCTCAAGCACTTTCGCTTTGACATTTTCGAGCTACAAGAATTACCTAAATTACCAACAAAATTGATCATGATCAACAATCTAGAAAACGGGAAACTATAGTTTAAGGACACGGGGCAACTCCATTGAGGGTTAAAGGGGGATATTGAAAGTTTGCTCTTCTTGGATGGAAAAGCAAAGAATCGCAACGATTTTACTGCTGTCGGTGAGTTAGGTGCTTGGTAAGACCTGTTCATGGTCATTGATCATCATAAAATGTGTTAAAAGAAAGAATAAGTTTGAAATGTTCAGTAATTTTCAGTTTTAAGAAATAAAGAGGGAAAAAAATTAGATCCCAAGGAAAATTTCGTTAAATAGAGAATACACTTCGCTATTTGGAGGTTATTTTACGAAGAAATTTGCAAAATGTTCTTGGTTCCAAGTAAAAGTTCGCAAAATAGAGAAATTCGCAAAATAGAGGTTCGTTAAATAGAGGTCCGACTGCATCTTAAATTCAAAGATATGTTACGATTTTTAATTTCAGGCAACATGCAGAACGCCAGGAGAATTAATAGCAGGATAACAAGGGGACTCGGAGAGAGTCAAGTGTGATCTATAGTAGAAAATTTTAGAAGAAAAAGAGGGTGGTTCAGAGCTAAATGTAAAGGCAGGTAGAGGGGACCTAAATAAGCATATTTCGTATAGGAATGTGGGTGCGGAAACGGTGTTGAGGGAGTAGAGAGAGTTGTTGAATGCGGGGGATGAATGCTCTTCATTGGCTTGAATTGTCATTTCCCGCATGGATTTCAAGCAATATGCATTATTACACCAATGCGGAACTTGCCGACATGCATTTCATGTATGGGATTGCGCAGGGAGATGGATTGGCTGCTCAAAGGATTTAGATTGAACGATTGCCGGGTAGGATTCTGCCGGATCCCCGAACATTTGAGTCTTCATTAGGAGTTGTGCGCGGGTGGATTGTTTTATGCTTCCAGGAGTGATAAGGGCACTGTAAGATATCGCAGAATTCCTGCTGTGGAAGAAGCAGTATTACGCACAGTAACGGATAGTCCTTCGACAAGCTGGAAAGCTGTTGGACATGCGTTGGGTGTGAGCCATTTCCTTGTACAGCCCCATACATTAAATGCAAGTCGGCAAGCTCCGCATTGGTGTAACGATGCATGTTGCTCGAAATCCGTGAGGGAATGACGATTCAAGTCAGCGAAGCACTTTCATCCACCGAACTTAACAGCGCCCTCTACTGTCTCAATGCTGCATTTCTGCACCTACATTCCTATACGAAATCTGCTTATTTAGGTCCCTTCTACCAGCCTTTACATTTTTGACATAGTTCTGAACCACAATGTATGTATTCAAAGTAAGGTGGGTTTGAACATGATTAACATTTTTCTACAATAACATTTAAATCCATGTTACCGAAATAAAATTGTACCAGAAAGACGAAGGAGCGTTGCGAATTTTTTTTTGAACAACATTTCTCTATGAGAAGCCCCAGAGTAAGATTAGCATAAATTCGGTCTTATTAATGCTGGTTAAAATTATCCATGCTTATATTATTTAAAAGAAAGAAAATTACCAATATACAGAATGCTGAAATATGATGTTCATAAATTCCTAAACGTATAAAATTTATTTACATTAATTAACAATTAACATAATCATATTAATTAGTAATTTTTTTTATTTGTATTATCATAGCTGTAATTAATCCTTCGAACTCAAATTGCGCGATCAATAGTTCATGAACTGTGTTTTCAATGCTGCTTTTACTTGTAAGATGTTAATAAGACTTTTTACATGAATATGATGAAATGTTGCCAACACTCAGTATACAATCTTTTATTAAATTCTAAACGTATCCCTGTAAAAGAAAAATGATAAACGATAAGGCGACTATTTTAAAAATAATACTATGTTAGCGACGCATTGAAATTTGGCTAAATCGATTGGCTAAATTTTTAATGCTTCTATTGAGTAATAATTTTATTTTTTACACCAGGTGGTACTGAACGCTGAATATTGGTAATATTGTAAAATAGAAATTAAACAATTTAAAAGTGTTTAGGTATTTTAAATAATGTAATTATTTTCTATTTAAATTATATTTATTGAATTTATCACGGCATTTCAAAATGAATTAACTGAATCCATAGGTTTTAATTTCTGTGGTAACTTAAATGTTTCATTCACCTTAATCTTATCATGCTTTTGGATACCATGTGCGGGAGGATATTTTGAAAATCAACTGGGATTTTATTCGGTATGTTGTGTAATATTTCTATTTTTTATGCTATAAATTAAATATTTAAAGGGTTGTATTGTTTTTTTCCATTTCATCCCATTTGATAATGTCTGTTTTCATCTTGAAACTATTCTCTTGGTCATATTGGTTGTTTGAGTACAGGAGAAAAAAAAAAAAATTCAGCTTTTAGCTTTTTTTTCTCACAGAAAACAACCGATTTGCTTATATCATTGAATTCTGTACTCTTGAAAACGTATTTCAATATAAAAGTTTTTCAATTTTTTTCGGTATCCATATTCTTCTTTTTTTCTTCCATATTAATTCTTGTAATTAAGTATATGGCACTTTATTTTATACATGCAGTTCTATATTATAGGTTTGTGGTATCCATTTTTATTGTCATTTCATTCACAATATTGCGCGTTTTGATGATGGTCGGTAATGTTTAATTAATGGTTATATATATATATAGCTACCGAAAAGCAGATAAACATTACCATATCTGGATACTCATGAACATAATGGGAACACAAAATGATCATTTTCCAACAAAAGAAAGAACAATCGGAGCACCTGTTCAAAATTATCCGTGGACGAAAGAAACGGAATAAGAATTGTAATAACTTCTTTTGATGCAAGTCGATTAGAAATAGAAAAACTGCACAACAGAGGAAAATCGAACCCTCCATACAAAGTTATGCGTAGGCAAAAAACACGAATTGTAATGACTTTTGTTGAAAGTCGGTTAGAAATATAAAAACAGCATAACAGAGGAAAATCGGAGCAAACATTAACTGTAATATTTCTTTTTCTGTAATTTCCTTAAAAAGAGAAAAACATCACGACAGAGGAAAATCGGACCATCCGTTCCAAATTATGCGTGGACAATAAATAACTAAACAAAAATAAATAAATAAAAATAAAATATGGTTTGTAATAACATTTTTGTGCTATAAGTCAATTTGAAACAGAAAAATAGCACATCAGAAGAAAATAATACAACAAAAGAATACGAAAAAAAAAAAGGGGGGGGTGGCATAAAAGAAAATTGTTTTTTCTTTAACAGAAATCCAACATATAGTGTCAATTCGAATGATGTATTTCTCAAACATAATCAAAAAGAGATTTTTCTTTCACAAAAAGAACTTCAGTCAAATGTTGCAAGTTTAAATAGCGAGGGAAATGACAGGAAAATGTCCGGAAGGCCGTATCATTCGAATGATTGCTGGAAGAATATTTCAACAGGTAAAATGGACTATTAGCTTATCAAAATGAGGAGTAATATCCGAAAGCAAATATTGATCACTGCGAGCTGTATTTGCGTAAAATAATTTGATCGAATGAGGAGCACTACGTGATACAGTCGGCTACGCTTAAACGAATATCAGAGGTTCCAACATACAGGGTGTCTATAATTAAACGAGACTACTTTAAAGTTGTCTACAGACAAAACTTATTATTCATAAAGTTGTGAAATTTTGTGAAAGAAATAACAAAGAAATGGGAATTTGCTTAAACAAAAAAATAAAAATTTCGCCAACAGAGGGCGATTTTCAATAAATTACACATTTAGAATTTCTAATCAATAAAATCATATTTTTGCTCCTTTTCAATTCTATGATTAATCGTTGCTGTATTCTTCTAGACACGTATTCTGTTTTCATAAAAATGGATTCATTAAATGTATCAATCTCCTTCCTATGAGCGAATTTGAGAAATAAACGTTTAGCAGCAGAATATTTTAAATAGATTTAATTCATCGATATTTCTGAAAGTCTAATAAGCTAAAATAATCATGGACTAACCAATCAGAAATCAATATTTTCACAAAAAAGTCCTTGAAGATTTATTACTTTTCAGATTTTGGTAATAAGAAGAGTAGCCTTTAGGTATATTTAATTATTAAGGTTAATGCAAAATGCGTTCACCACGACTTATTCGATTCTTTTTCAATTAGCTTTTGCATCGTAAAGCAGTTAACAGATGTGAAAGTTATTCGCCTTGGGTAATCATATTTTGGAAACATACATGACGAGAGAAAACGTAAAGATGACAAGTACATTTTCTGGTGTATATTAATAAGGAAAGTGTCTATCGTAATGTATTTATAACCCAGTTATAGCAATCAACTCTTTATCTATGCCTTGAAGAGAATCTTTAAGATAGTCGTGAACGCGATTCTGCTATTAACAGCGAGAAATGGAAAACAATAACTGAAGATAATACACGTACAGTATTGCGAGAGATTGCTGTTAATTAAATAAAAGAATTATTAAATTAATTAAAAGAAACGGATTGAAAAGTTAAATGACAAAAACCCGACAGTATCTTTTATACAACTTTATATTTAATTAGCCTAATTACAGTATGTGTTCACCACATCAAATCTGATGCATTTTCAATTGGCTTTTGTACTGTCAAACGGCTCAATCCAATCAATTAAAAGAAATTGATTGAAAAGTTAAATGACAGAAACCCGACAGTATTTTTTTTTTATACAACCTTATATTTAATTAGCCTAATTACCGCATGTCTTCAACATTTCAAATCGGATGCATTTTCAATCGGCTTTGTACTGTCAAACGGCTCGAAATGTGCAAGCTTTTCGGTCTAAATATGTTCTGTAAACACGCTTATTTTCTTACACATTTCTTATTCCATCAGTCATTAGTAAATTTTGTAAAAGTGACAATCAATAAAATGCAGGCATGAAAGTGGGAAATGGGAAAAAAGGTGGAAAATTTTTTCCATCTATACAATAAGACCAAACTCTTATAATTTTGGCACATTTTAACAGTTATTCATACAATAAAATGATTTGTAACTGTACATATGATTGTTATTTTCTTTTTGTAACTTAGAAATTATTAAAAGAAAAAAAAAAGTAACAATAAATGTATAAATTCATTAAATCAAAAAACAAAATTGGAAACAGTTTGCTAAAAGTATAAATCCATCCAAATGTATCTGATGAATTTATGTGAAGTACAGAGATTAATTTTTCAAAATAAATGTATTATTTTGAATAATTGACTGCTTAAGACTTTACTTAAACAGAAAAAAAAATCTATGCTAAATATATACACGCCAAATTGATCTTTATTGCAGAAATACGTTTCCAAAAATGCATCACTGAAATTACCCAGAAGTGTTTTATAAGTAGAATAAAATATTCCATTCCAAAAGAACCTTACGGAATCTTCCTTTCCCTAGTTAAAGACCTTAATTTACATGACTTTCAGATGCTTATAATAAAAGCTCGCCTTTGGTTTGATAGTACAGTAATTCAGAAACAAACTCCAAGAATGTGAGTAGACAAAATGTCTAATTATTAAGCATTCTAGACCCCCCCCCCCCCCCTATATGCGTCTAATATTTTCTTTGCATTTTTACATCAATCCAGGGTATGTCCAAATTTGCTTTTAAAAAGGTGGAATTCCTGCTTTAGGAGGAACTCTATCATGCCTGAAAATGACATCATTTCTTTTTTTGTATTTCATTTTCTATGATAATCGTTGCTGTTTTCTTCTACACGCATATTCTCTTTTCATAAAAAGGGATTCATGCATTAAAAGTATCAATCTCCTTTCTCATCAGAGAATTTGAGAAACAAAAGTTTATCAATAAAGTATTTTAACACTGGAACGACCGGAAGGAGTGAAATCGACCTTGACCAAATGATTAAATGTCAATTGGAGCCAGAAATTTTTTCATAAAATAAATTAAATTTAAACCACGCAGAAATACGTTAAATAAATCAGTTAAATAACTTTAAATAAAAATTCTGCAGTGAAATATTTTTATGGGCTAGTTCCATGGTTTTTTGTAGTGTAAGTCACATTGCTAATAATTGCTATGCTTGTTGGCCACCGTTATTTTCGTAAAGTTTCCTTCGCCTTATTCAATTAATGAGATCTCTCATAAAATACGTCACATTTTTCCGTTTTAAAATACTGGTAGCCAAAAATCGTAACATGTGACTTACACTACGTACTCATGGAACCAGCCTATGAAGCTTGGGTAAAATTTCCGGGCGTTCTAGTGTTAAATGGATTTCATTCACTAATATTTCTGAAAGACTAAGTTGAAATAATCATGGAATAGTCGACCAGAAATCAACATTCCTCACAAAAAAGCTCTTGAAGATTTATTATTTCTTTCATTTAGGCGATGAGAAGACTATCCTTTAGGTATATTTAATTAAGGTAACTACAAAATGCGTTCACCTCGACATATTCGATTCTTTTTCAATTAACTTTTGCGTCGTAAAGCAGTAAACAGATGTGAAAGTTATTCGCCGTAGAAAAGCATATTTTGGAAAAATGCATGACGAGATAAAACGTCATGATGACAAGTCCATTTCCCGGTGTACATTAATAAGGAAAGTGTTTATCGAAATGTATTTATAACCCAGAAGTTGCAATCAACTCTTTATCTAAGCCTTGAAGAGAATCTTGAAGATAAAGAGGGTCGTGAACGCGATTCTGCCATTAACAACGAGAAATGAAAAGCAATAATTGAAGATAATACACGTACCGTATTGCGGGAGATTACCTTGATTTTTGAAAAATGCTTTAAAACTGTCTCCAATCAATTAAAAGCAATACATTAAAAAATTAAATGACAGAAACTTCCAGTATTTTTTTTACACAACTTTATATTTAATTAGACTAATTACAGTATGTGTTCACCACATCAAATTTAATGCATTTTTAATTGGCTTTTGTATTATGAAACGGCTCACAAATATAAAAGTTATTCGTTTTAAATATTCCATGTAAACATGCTTATTTTATTAAAAATTCCGTATCACACCAATCGTTAGTAAAGTAAGAAGAATTGTCAATCAATACAATCCTATGCTTTTTCTCAATTTATATGACCAACCGTTGCTGTATTCTTCTACCGCATATTCTGTTTTCATAAAAGACAGGCAGCGATACTGCCAACCCTTAAAGTTTCCACGTGATCAAGGTAGGCTGGTTTCCACCAATTTTGGAACTGGTGTTTGATCAAAATAAGTTGAAAAGCAGCAGAGATCAGTGGAGTTCTGAGGTGTGTCTTTCTTTGTTTGCAATTCAATACATTCAAGAAACATTCTCAGGTAATTAACAACGCATATAAATAAAGATGAATGACTACCCATTCCCCCCTCCCCACAAAAAAAACGTAACCAGATGTTTAACATAACAGATAAAAAATAAAATATCCACAGTGTGCAAAAGCAGTCATATTTAATGACGTCTTAGAGCAAAATTACTGAGAAAATTAAAAAAGACTGCCGAAACTTACTCTGTAATCTTTAATTTTCAGACTAAAACTCGCGGCTTATGACACAACAGGGAGAAAATTTAAAGTGGAGATGGCAAAGTAAATTAAAGTCACATCATCGATTAGACTTTCGCAGGTAACTTAGCAACAAAATTAATTTAAGAGTGGTTGAAAAAGTAAAAAGATAGCCGTCGGTAACAATTTAGGAAATTAAGGATAAAAGGAGGTTTTTAAAGATAAAATATGTGCCACAGACAATAGCTTTTGACCGCATTATCATATAATTAAGAAAATCTTTGGCGAAATTAGCATTTCTTCAGAAATTCTTCTGCTAATTCAATTAATAAGAAAAAAGGACCAGCGCTGTTGTATTTTAATAATAAAAGGAAATATTTAGTAAGTAATAAAGAAATGTTTGCAGCATTCTTAACTGAAAATGCAGCATAAAACGTACGAAATAAATATCAGTTTTCTTTTAAAGTTAAAATACAGTTACAGCTTATGGAGATAATGTTTTTGACAAGATTAAAGATCGCCTTACAAGAAATTATTAATTTAGTAACGTTGAAAATCAAAGTTAGTTTTTTAAAAAACGAATGAGTTTATTAATGAAAATAGATTCACGCTCATACTGTACACACTGTAAAAAAAAAAAATAATAAAATGTAAATATTTTACCGTGAATTATTTCAGTAAATTTACGGGAAATGCCACTTTTTCCAATTAAACGGTCAAATCCTGTGAATTTCATATTCTACGGGCAAAACCAATTCATCTACAGGAAAAGTCATTTTGCTTGGAGCAAAGGTCTTTTTTTAGGCGCGTTGGTAATTATATACAGTGCTGGACATAATTATAAGACACATACCTAATTTTACATACAGTGAAAGAAAAGATTCAGAGCTTGAAAATGCTTTATCAAATACGACAAAAACATAAATTTATTCTGTTATCACACGTAATTGTTTTACAGAAACGATATTTTTATAGAGTTTAATAAAAAAAGTTAAAAATACCATGGACAAAACTATAAGACACCCTAACATTTTAATTAAAACACTTGCTTTTTTTCGAAAATAATGTGCAATATGCAAATTTTCTGCACGCTGTTATGAAGTCAGAAGTTAACTAAAGCAGACGATAACCGCCTTCATGCATTTACAAATATGCCACGAGGTACAGAATTAAAAGAAAGTGAAATTCACGAAATTTGGATATTAAATGGAACTGGTGCTTCCGTTAATAATATTTCAAAAGTTATTAAACGCTCTAGATGTGCAATTTCAAATGTTTTAAAAAAAGGAATTAATGGATCGGTGATTAAAAGATCTGGACGTACTCCTTGCTTATCCTCGAGAGGCAGACGCCAGGTGATTTCGCTCGCTACACAGAATAAGATGACCACTACAGGCATTAAAAATGCTTTGAAACTGAATTGTTCAAAGAGAACCATTCGCAGGGTGTTGCATAATGCTTCCTATGTGAAATTTAAAAAATTGAAGAAATAAACCACCGCTTCTAAGGCGGCACAAAATGGACCGTTTAAACTTCGCTAAACAAACTATGGCATCTCCCTCCAAATGGTACTCTGTGTTATTTGCTGATGAAAAAAAAAGTTTAACCTGGATGGTCCTGACGGGTTTCACTATTATTGTCATGATTTATGGAAGTCTCCTGATCTACAAATGAGCCGCCAAATGGGCGGAGGCTCAGTAACGGTTTGGGCTGGTTTTTCGGCTCAAGGGAAAACCGATATCGTTTTTGTGCATTCAAGAATGAACTCCGAAAAGTATAAGAATCTTCTTAAAGATCAACTAGCCATATACGGTGAACTTTTTTGTGGCGAAAACTACACTTTCCAGCACGATAACGCGTCGAAACATACATCACACGTAACAAGAATGGGGCTTTCAGAGCAAAGTATCAATGTTCTTCCGTGGCCTTCTCGCTCCCCAGACTTAAATCCCATCGAAAACTTGTGGGGGATCTTAGCTCGTGAGGTTGAGGTTTACCGAAATGGGAGGCAGTTTACATGTGTCGAAAACCTAAAGAATGCTATAAAATGTGCTTGGGAAGAACTGTCTTGCGATATTTAGTTAGAATTGATAGATTCGAGGCCGAATCGCATCTTACATGTTATAAAAAAACAATGGCGGCTCCACCAAATATTGAATAACCATGTTAGAGGATTTTCTTTTAAACCATTAGTGTCTGCTAATTATGTTGACCACTGTATTTGGAAAAAAAAGGTTGGTGTCTTATAATTTTGTCCATGGTATTTTTAATTTTTTTTATTAAACTCTATAAAAATATCATTTCTGTAAAACAATTACGTGTGATAACAGAATAAATTTATGTTTTTGTCGTATTTGATAAAGCATTTTTAAGCTCTGAATCTTTTCTTTCACTGTATCTCAAATTCAGTAGGTGTTCTTATAATTATGTCCACCACTGTAAATACGTAGCACCTATAGTCGTCGTTCGGTCCGACCGTCTGTCCGCATATAACAGAGGAAAAACTACCCAACGGATTGGTCTGAAATTTTAAATATATAATTGTTACAAAATTTTGTCCAGTCATTTCAAATTTTATGAAAATCGGATGTATAGTTTAATTACAGCGACAGTCCAAAGTTTTCCGTTACATTACGACCAATGGGAAAAAATGATTTCAAGTGCATTTTAAATGATGTTACAGCCTTTCGAACAGAATGAAATTGATATACACCTACGAAGTGCACTAAAATATACATTCAGTACAATATGAGGTTATAAAGAAGGAGCGTGGTGCAATATAATAGAAGCGTAAAAATACAACGTTAAAAGCAGCAAAAATTTTAAATTTTAAGCATACCGGTTTCGGTAGCATATAGCATACCTTCCTTGTGCTAAGGATGGCGGAAATTTGCTCACATATATAGGAAAGATGGGGATTCAAGTTAAAGGTTTATTGGCCAATAGGAACACCAATATTTTGGGATATTATAGGACAAATATTTTTGGTGCTTTTAACGTTGTATTTTTACGCTTCTACAATATGAGGTTCCAAAAATATTTATAAAACTAGTTATAGTACAAACGCACCTCATTTGCCACGTTTGACGCGCAATTTCCAACTTGTTTTATGTGTCTTTCCCTGGAATATTTCTATTGCAGTAAAATTACCGCAGAAATTGTTTTACAGTGCAGCGTTAAAAGAAAATAGGTGTTTCTTAATCTATGAAAATAAAAAATAACCACAAACAAAAATATTCAACAATCTCTTCCAAGTTACCCGCGATTCTCTAAAGCGTTCTTTATCTTTATAAACTTCACAAAACTATATATTTTCGAGATTTAAAGAAGCATTTATTCTTAAGTAAACGTTTTCACGTTCAACAAACATTATTTTGCAGACAAACATGACAAATAAACAGCATTAACATTATTTTACTACTCTTGCATGTATAAATTTCCATGTATCTCCTGCATTCATTTTACGGGAAGCTATGTTCAGCTCTCAAAGAATGCAATCAATTCCTAACCCAGATAATTTCAAATTGTGTATTACATTATATATTTATTCAAGATTGTGCAACATATATTAATCATCTGTATTTATATTAAAATTTAGATAGGTTTTCTACAGTACAAGTCTCCATCATTTCAAGCTACTCACGAATCAGCACACTCTCTTAATAAAAATTACGTTTTTCAGCTTTTCACTGGATATAAGGAAAGCTGTGAATTTCAAAAGAGCCAGCATCTACGCCCATCAAGGTAAGAAGAATTTAATATTCTCTTACAATATATTTCAATTGAAATTAACTTTAAATTAAATAATTTTTTAAGAACAATGATATATAAGAAAGGCATTTTATTAAGCACTCACGACCTCCAAAAACCAATAATTTTATTTTTCATATCTAAAAAAGAAATAAACTTGATTATATACTATATGTTTTATAAAGCAAAAACATGTTCGTGAGTGATGCTGACATTATATTAAAGTGGCAACAATTTGTCCGATAAAATTCTCATTTAATATAATTTTTACATCATCGATAAGGGAAAAAATATTCTTTTAAATGCAATTTGTTTGAGAACTATCTCGACTTATTGATTTGTATGATTTTTAAAATAATTTTTAAGCACAATTTCTTTTAATCTACCGATTAAATTATCTCGATTGCAGATGAAAGGTTGATACATTTGCACTTGATATAATCTCAAAAATCCGGCATAGTCTCGGTCCCGATTATGCCGGATTTTTGAAGTTATAGTGTATTTGGTAGTTTCTGAGCTGAGGAAAGGTACATTAATTTAACATGGTAGGTATAAGGCCTTCCAACTCTCCCCTTAAAAAAACGAACGAAAACCATCAGAAAATAACAACCAAAAAAAGTAAAAAGATAAAATAAAACATATAAAGAGTTTTTATAATTATGCTCTTCAAGGACTAAATACTAATATATAATCAAATAAGTATAAGATTTAATCCTGTGTTTTCCCACTAACAAGGGCTGACGCAACCACGTTATATTATCCTCTTTATTAAAATCCACGGCGTTACTTACTATAACAAAAGAATCGCCATAAAAGAGCGATTTATCTGCGTATTATATTTCATAAGCATTAACCTTGGAAATTTAACCTTGTATCAAAAATCCATTTCAACAGTCCAAAACAGCAGGAAGCACCTTCTCGTATCTATATAAGCGAGAGATGTTGTGGTATAATAAAATCTTTATTAGGAAAGCCTATTAACAAATTTTAAAAAACAAATATTTTCCATATATTAAGGCTGCATTGTCAGTTACAAAAAGAAACTTTTGAAAGAGAAATATAGTACTGCTAACAGGGAAATAAGGAGAACACAGAAATGCTTCACTTCTGTTTTAAAATTATTTTCGGGATAATTTATGGCTACTTTACTTTTGAACGTATTATTTTTCAGTCTTAAGTCTTTTTGTTCTCAAATATCTAAAAGGGTCTACTTTCTGACACATTTCTGAATTATTTTTTCCGAAATGCACGAAATCGCGAGCTGTTCTTATTCAGAAACTATGTGATCGAATGGAGTTTTCAATTTTTTGGTAAAGGCAGAACACCTTTCAGAAAATATTGTCAAACTGGGCATTTGACCGGAATACCGACGCGACAGCGCAAGAAAGATAAATTTTTAAAATACTTCATGAATCGCTTATAACTCAATAAGTAATTTATCAAAAAATTACAAACGCTGCTGTTCAATTACAAATCGCTTCAATAGTCAGGCTAACCAATTTTACACCTTTACGTTTTAAGATGAGCCAGAAAATGTGTCGTTTCGCGCAGCTGAGCAGTGAATTTCACAACCACCTTAAATGCTTTAATTTTTAGACACATGGACGGCGTAGTAATTGCGCCACTCAGAACTGCTGCGAATTCCAAAACAATAGCATGATTAACACCTGCGCCCCATTTACCCTCTTCCTCAAAACTCCCCCCAGTTCAACCAAGGTATAATGCTAAACTTCGCTTTTTTTTTTTTTTTACTTTTCTCCATTATTTTTATTGGTAAGACACTGTTGGCGTACAAAAAAGTCACCTGTGTATTTGTGTAATTTATTCCATATTCTTTCTTAATTAAATTAGTTTTACTTTTATATAAATCATGTTTATTACTTTTATACCATTACTAAGTATTGCACTAAAGAAGAGTATTATCAAAAAGAGATATTTATGCTTTAAAAATGCTTTGAAAGACGTTGGCGTATGGAGTACATCGCCCGTGTTTTCATGTAACTACAAACTGCCCATGTATAAATTCTAATTAATTTAGTCTTTTTTTAACACTTTCCAACATAGTTTAAAAGTATTTATAAATTCAGTTTGACTGAGTTTGTCTGTTCACGCTCTAGCTCGCGTAAAGATACTCGGATTTTCATGCAATTGATATATGTTAATGATATTTACCATGGCATGTTCGGTATTGAAAACGAAGTGTGCAGTATTACTACTTAATTTACAGGGGCTCTCAAAAGAACTAACATTATAGTCAGTGGGGAAAAATCGTTAATTATTTTTTTTCTACTTTTCAAGCGACTAATAAATTAATAAATTAAAATCAAAAAGGTTACGATAAAAAAAAAATGACCAATGAGAATTTGTGCGTGAGAAACCAATTTAAAATCGAAGCACAATAGCAAAAGAAATAATGTAAACTTTCAAAAGATGAAAGAAAAAGCTTTTTTAACTTAACTTTTATAAGTTCTCGCTTGACTGTTTTATCTTTTTTCCAAAACATTAAACGGGCGGCGTTGAGACCTAAGAAAAATTACATTTCTACTAATATTTGAGGATTGTGTAAATTTGGTACTTACTGGAAACGATATAGTTATTCTGCTCAAATCCCATCGTAAAAGTTCACCAAGAAAGAAAGAAAAAAAAATCTTTTTATAGCTTAGGAAAAAGCCAATGAAGGAGCAATATCTAGAAATTCGGAAAGAACGGACATGTTTTTCCCAACTCAAAGTGTTAGTACTAACTGCTTAAGAAAAATTCAATTTAAGAATAAAGCTCAAAAATAAAATTACTTCGAGGCAAGAATATTAAATATATTGGGATTAAAATATAAATTTCTCGTAGCATAAAATAATTTTTATTCAAGTTTGAAAATATATACTTATTTGTTTTCAATTTGCTAGGATTCAAAACTAATATAAATACAGAGAAACGATTTCAGGGGCGATTCTGAATAAAAAAATTCTGAAATCCACAGCAATTTTTCTAAAAGGTTGCAACAGAGGTAGGAGGGGGCGGAAACTTCCTCCGGCGCTAATTACTTTTGTTGCAGGTCGAAATAATCCAAGGATTTCTTTTCGGGTCGATTTCTGGGTGTAAATTCCTGCACGGTGGGTTCGGGTTAATCCAATTTTTCAAAAGTTAGTTCGGTATATCGTTTCAGATTGAAAACTATACTTATAATCAGGGACCCGGAGCTGGAGCTGGAGCCCGGAGCCGGAGCGCTCCGGAGCTGTGTTTTCCCTGGAGCTGGAGCCGGAGCTGGAGCTCTAAATTTTCTACAGCTCCAGGGCTCCTTTAGTTTTTAATATTCTTTTAAATCTTTTTTTTTTTTCAGTCTTTTAAATTTCCAGGCTTAAAATATTTTAATTACAGTAGAAGATCTTTATAACGCGATTCTATATAATGCAATTCTCCATATAACGCACAACTTCTCATATGTAAACAATAAATTTTGCAGGTAAGAAGCACCTGAAATCCCACATCGTAAAAATTGCTACTCTCTAGAAAACTACATTTGATGCATTAATTCAACTTTATCTCCTTAATTCAAAACTTTTTAATGAAAAAAAAATTGCTATTATTACAATAAATATTATATTTTTGGAAATGAGTAATATAATGAATGATTGGGTCCAGGTATAGTTGGACCATGTTTATAAAATAAACAATATAAAATGATCATA
Organism: Maratus speciosus; assembly: GCA_963932465.1. Taxonomy (NCBI): domain Eukaryota; kingdom Metazoa; phylum Arthropoda; class Arachnida; order Araneae; family Salticidae; genus Maratus; species Maratus speciosus. The sequence continues at coordinate 111,530,841 of OZ010799.1, read as the reverse complement.
TAATGCAAAAATTTATAATTCGGATAATTCCTGGTGACAAGAAGTGCAGTATAAAGATACTCTAATGTATTTTGGTATGTTTCAGATTTGTATGGTCGTGTTTATAGGTAAATTTAATGATGTGTGAAATGTGATCCATATAATGCAAAATTCTATAAAACGCACAACCTTGCGTTTTTAGGTTTGCGTTATAAAGATCTTCTACTGTACATCATTATTCAGTATTTTAATTATATAATTTTTTAGGTTTTTATTATTATTATTAGTACCTAGGAAACCTTCTCGAAACATGGTAACACTACTTTACTTCTACTTTCTACTTGAACTAAGTGACAACACTATTCGAAAACAAATATGGCCGCCTGTTGTTTGCATGTGTCGTTGTACAATTTTGGCTGTTTGAAAAGTGTAGAAGAAATTTAAGATTTTTGTGTTTAAAATTCCACCAAACTTTCTATTTTAAAAGCAAAAGCTAAAAGATGTCATACTTTCTGAACAAGCATTTGAAGTTTGATGAGAAGAAAAATGCATTTTGTCAGATCTTTAATGAAGGTAGAAAGTATTTGTGAGCAAAAAATTAAACGTGTAAATTAAAATCTGCAACTCAAAAGCGCGAAGTCGGAGCCGAGTTGGAGCCGGAGCCGGAGCTGGAGCCACAGTATTTTCTCTAGGAGCGGAGCTGGAGCTGGAGCATCAAAAATTGTTCGGCTCCGGGTCACTGCTTATAATAATAAACAGAGGTTTTTGTGCGTGCTGTTTCTGAAGAGACTGATGATTTCTTTCCGAGACACTGACGAAATTTGCGTTTTTTTTCGCGATCCTTTGACGAAATTTGCGTTTTTTCCGCGATCCTTTGACGAAATTTGCGTTTTTTTTTCGTGATCCTTTGACGAAATTTGCGTTTTTTTCGTGATCCTTTGACGAAATTTGCGTTTTTTTTTCGCGATCCTTTGACGAAATTTGCGTTTTTTTCGCGATCCTTTGACGAAATTTGCGTTTTTTTCGCGATCCTTTGACAAAATTTGCGCTTTTTCGGCGATCCTTTGACGAAATTTGCGTTTTTTTTTCGCAATCCTTTGACGAAATTTGCGGTTTTTTCGCGATCCTTCGACGAAATTTGCGGTTTTTTCCGATCCTTCGACGAAATTTGCGTTTTTTCGCGATCCTTCGACGAAATTTGCGTTTTTTTCGCGATCCCTTGACGAAATTTGTATTTTCCCCGATCCCTTGATGAAATTTGTGCTTTTTTTCGCGGCCATTTGACGAAATTCGCGTTTTTTCCGCGGCTCTTCGACGACATTCGCGTTTTTTCGATGAAATGAGTGTTTTCTTCTCAATCCTTCGATGAAATTAGCGTTTTTTTCGAAATCCATTGACGTAATTTGCGTTTTTTCGCGATATTTTTTATGTCCTAATTTCCGGACTGATGAGAGATTTTTAAAAATTTTCGGAACCGAATGCCGTAAATTTTCGAAATTTTTGGAAAATTTGGAACAGAACCGCCTCTGAACAATTTATACACTTAGAGTAAATATTTTTTGTATTTTTTAATAAATTACAATTTTAAGATTAATAAATAAGAAGAAATCTTGGATCCATTTATAATACTGAAATTAATAATTACAGAAAAGTAAATTATAGTTTTAATCAAAGTACGAATGCCTAAATTATAATAAAATTCAGTTTGCACAACACATATCAGTTTGAAAACAGAAAAGAAATTAATGTAAGCCAAGGATTAAAAAGTAACACAGGAAGAAATTTCTCAGCCTAATAAAATCACGTTTGACTATGTTTTTTAAAATATTAAATGGCAACTTCAAGTTAAGAAAAATTATTTTATTCTATTAACATTTGAGAACAGGGTAAATTTGGTAATCACTGACAAAAAAATTTCTGCACAAGTCTCATCGTAAAACTTTATTAAGCGTTAATAAAAAATTACTTTCAAACAAGGCTATGAAATAATTCCTGTTTAAATATAAATTTTTTGAAGCGTAAATTAATTTTTATTCAAGCTTGAAATTATACTCCAAAGCTTTTTTCGTTTTCACATTCTTCGGATTTAAATAAATACAGAAATATACTTTTCAGTTAAGTAAGTTCTATGAGAAAAAAAAAATAAAAATCGTTTGTAAATTAAATTCATTCGAAATTATCCACTCTTTTGTTCCAAATTCACGATACTGTTTCATTACGAAAATGCTATATATTACTTCTTGTCTACATTGCAACATCACTATAAATTACTGTAGATTTTCTCAAATTATTTCATAATAAAGGAAATTAATTTTAATCACTAACGCTATCACTGTTATTATACTAATATGCTTTTTAAAAATAAACATTTATGTCTCTAACTCATCCTAAATGACTTTCATATTCATTTCGATTCCTGTCTAATATAGCCCTTTAAGACCGGGAGTTTTTTTTTTTTTTTTTTTTTTTTGGTAGAAATTGAAAGTTTGGGTGGTTTCCCCTTATCGATAGGGCCGTATTTGATTGAAAAAAAAAAATATTTAAAAAAATTCCTGATGTCAGGTTATGCCAAGGGAGGACCCGCACAATTGTGCGGGTTCTGTCTTAATGCAACCGTTTTTGGGCTAAATCTACACAATTGTGTAGTTTGGGATTATGTGTGCAAATATCTGAAGATAATAGTTTAAGCAAAAAAAGTTGTTTATTGAGATAATTTTCATCATCCACAATGAACAGGTTTGAAATTTTTTTTTTTTTTTTTTTTTTTTTTTTTTTTTTTTTTTTTTTTTGGACAGACCACTAGAATTTCATTTTCTGAGATGTGAAATCTCTGAATGTTCTGAGTCTGAGATGTTCTGAGATGTTAAGCGAAACAGATGCTTCGCTTAAATTCTTAAATCAGGCCTATTGGCCCGACTCGGCCCAGCAGGCCCGTTCTTTTTTTTTTTTTTTTGCTTGTACGGGCCAAACCCGGGCCCGTGCAGACTTCTAACGCAGGCGACCATTTTGGCACTTGACGGGCGTATGTGATAAGTATTCAAATACTGTTCAATCGACATCATTTTATCTATTTTATAATAGTCCAAATCATGTGACTGGCATAAACAATTACGGGTTGACCCCTTCGCTTTTCATATATAAGGTGACCATTATTAATCAAAGTTATTTTTCCGAATAAAACTAGATAAAAGTTGCCACGATCGCAAATAATTCTTAGTACTTTTACGTTAGCTGGACGCAAATCTCGTCAATAGCATTTTAAAACTCGCCAGTCAGCATCTTTTATTTTTCGCGTGGTAAATTAAAACAATGCTTTGATGCTGAAATTAAATGTGATTGTTTATAGTACTATTTATTTTCTTCTTTCTTTTTCTTTATTTTATTTTATTTTATTTCTTTTTAAGAAATAAGTGAAAGTCATGAATTTTAAATGTTTCAGTTTTAAATCAAAAATATGTATTCTAAATAAAATGAGTGAAAGGGCTATATGTTAAATGAAATTAATGAAACACGAAAAAGGCGACGAGAACGATGTTTGGCGATTTACCACCTGCTTCCGGCTAACATAAAAATACAGAGTTCTTGATTTCTTTGTCAGAATCTTCCGAATTGCCGAAGGATTGAAGAAGCAAATTAAATTATGAATAAAAGTAACATGATATAATGCTTAGTATGCATTTAAAAGAGACCAAACTGGTTGCCAAGGCCGGCTAGTAGATTAAGAAACATTCCTTTTTTTAACAATGCGCGGTAAAATAAATTATACTTTTAATCCAAATACTATAAGTATTGAATAAAAGTAAAAAGAAATGTATGCAATGAAAAAAAAAAAAAAAAAAAAAGCTAAAAGCAGGGGAGGGGGGGGGGGGGAGAGAGAGAGAGAGAGAGAGAGAGAGAAGGGGGCTTTCTTAACTCAATAAAAATCACGCTCGACTGTTTATCTTTTATTCCGAAACATTAAACAGACACTTCAAGTTTAAAGAAAAACTTTTAGTTTCACTAAATTTTGAGAGCTGTGTAAATTTAGTGCTTACTTCGAAGGGCATAGTTATTCTAGACAAAATTATTGTAAAAGTTCACTTATGGAATAGGAGAAAAAAATCGTTTTACAACACTTAGAAAAAGCCAATGAAGAAACAATATCTAGAAATTTGGAAATCCAGCGAACATAGTCTAGAAATATATGTCTAGAAACTTTAGAAATGTTGAAGTAAGACGGCGTTATACTTTAATTGAAAGATAAAATTACTTACAGACAGAAAAATTAAACATTTCTGGGTTAAACATTCATTTTTACAGGAATTTAACTTATTTTTGTAAAAGAATAAATAAACTTGATTCACGAGATTAAGTGCATGTCTAGTGTAACTTCACTCCATATTTGAAGTCGAAAGCTTAATTCCTAACTTTAATATTATGTTCATGCGCTCAAAAAACAACACGAATTTAAAAGTTTTGAAAGAGGTGTTCTTGTTTTGGCAAACCGCACAAATAAAAGCCTGTAGATTTTTTTTTTTTTTAAACGTAGGCATTTCCCCGTAATATATTTATTGGCAAGGAGCAAAAAATATTTTACATTGAGAGATTGAAGCAAAATAAACAGACAAGGCAATTTAACAAAATAAAATATTTTTTTAATCAAAGTAGGATTAAAACAAAAGTAAGAAACAGGAATTCTGCTTTTTCAGAATTTAGTGTCGCCCCCGATGAAAAAAAAAAAAACTAGTTGGATGTGCCAATCCCAAAACTTTCTTCTATCTTATACATCTTAATATTTCAAAAACTAGTTACACATGTTAATACTTCAATATTATTAGTTCATTACTATACCAACTTAACTTTGATTTTAATCTTAAATTCCTGCTTCAGTCAATTAAATGAACTAAAAACGAGTTAATCTATATCATGATATTTGTTAAAATTAATAGTTTTTCCTTATTCTGTTGTTATCAGATGTTTGCGAATAGCCGGCTTAGCAGGAAGTGAGTTCCCGCGTTTGCACGAGCCGCCGATGGACAATAGAACTACGAAAAATCAAGAAAAGTATACAAAAATCGCTATCACAGAGCCCCTTTACCGCGCGATATTTCCAAATTCAAGGAGGACCTGTTGGCCAAAGCCAAAAACACGCACAAAAAATTTGGTTCAATTGTATGCATAATTTTATACACTTTTCGATTGTACAATAAAGAAAATGGTACAGACATCGTAATTATGGCGTCCCCTTCCAGCGAAATTTTTCCAAATTCACAGAGGACCTTCATGCCATGACCAAAAAGAAACACAAAATATCAATTTCTATGTATAACTTCATACACTTTTCGATGGTACAATATTCGAAATTGCACAAAAATCGCTGTTAAAGCGCCCCCTACCGGCGAATTTTTTCCAAATTAAGGAAGGACCTGCTTGCCATAGCCAAGAACTTAAAATAAAAATATGGTTCAATTCTATGCATAACTTCATAAACTTTTCGATGGCACAATATGCAAAATCGCTATTACAGCGCCCCCTAGCGACTAATTTTTTTCCAAATTTAGGGAGGACCTGCTTGTCATAGCGATAAACTTAAAATAAAAATTTGGTTCAATTTATGCATAACTTCATACACTTTTGGATGGTACAATATTCAAAATCGCACGAAAATCGCTGTTACAGCGCCCCCTACCGGCAAATGTTTTCCAGATTCAAAGAGGATCTGCTTGTCAAAGCCAAAAACTTAAAAATTTGGTTCAATTCTATGCGTAACTTCATACACTTTTGGATGGTACAACATTCAAAATTGCACAAAAAACGCTGTTACAGCGACCCCTACCGGCGAATTTTTTCCAAATTCAGGGAGGACCTACCTGCCATAACCAAAAACTTAAAATAAAAATTTGGTTCAATTCTATGCATAACTTCATACACTTTTTGATGGTACAATGGCGACAGACAGACGGACAGACAGACATTTTCTATAAACATGTTTTTGGGATCTCTGATCCCTAAAACATGTAAATCCGTCGAAAACCGGAAGTCGAAAAAAATTTCGATTACAATACTTTCTTCTATTGAAGATAGAAGAAAGTAAATAGATATATGTATATATAAATAATAGTAGATATATGTATATATAAATAGTATCAAACATATTTAGATTTTAAGACTTAAAGCACACGCTTTTATTTTATGTAAAATGACGTCATTCGTTTCCGCTTAAGAATTCCACATTTACGATCCACTCTTAAACATCTACAGTAAAGCATGCATAGGACGTCACTATCGTAAAATAATACACAAATGCAGCAAAAAGATGCCGTCATTCAAGAAACTCGACAAAAAAAAGAAAACTACCTAATGATTCATAGGCCTTTATTTGTTTGTAACATTAATATAGATACTTAAAATTAAATATAGTTTATAATAGCACCCTGTTTTAACAGAAATCATTCGTTTATATTTTTTTCAAAATAGCACGTATTTTAATTACATTTTCTTTCGGTTGTTATGCGAAAATGGCAACAAAAATATATAATTACTATTTTAGAACTATTTTTCCTTTACTTTCTACAGAATGGAGTACTTCCGTTGTCAATATTAAGCAAATGGCTCTAAAAACTACAAAAAAAATTAATATTCCAAAAATAAATGGAGATACAGTTTTCAAACAAATTGCATTTAAAAGTACTTTTTCCCCCAATACGACGATATAAAAATTGAAAATGTGCCATGCTTAGAAGCTAAAAAAATTGCTATAGAGAATTTAATCGTACAATGTAGCATCTACTTTGTTTCATGGCTGGCTTATACAACGTAACGTTATTTTTTGGAGACGACACAAAATAAGCTCGGAGAAAGAAATAGCATACCGGCGGCTAATAATGACAAGGAAAATACGAGGTAAAGTATGTAAGGACTAACTTTATTACTTTTTTTCCAGAACATTGAATACGCTATGCCTAAAGAAAAATTTTAGTCTAGCTAAGATGAGAGAGTTGGGTAAATCTGATACTCATCGCAAACGACAGTTATTCTGCATAAAACTCAAATTTCACGAAGGGTAAAAAAGAAAAAAATTATATCTACTACAGAAAAGCAAGCGATATGCTGGAATTTTGAAATAATGTAGATACATCTTCGGATAACAAAGAAAAAAGCTTTAGAAGTACTTTAGAAAAGTCGATTTTACAGTTTAGTTCAGAGATGAAAGTACTTGCTAGCAAATATTTCTGGATTAAATATATATTAAACTGCTCGATGAAGTATAGAGAATTTTTTTTTCCCCCAAAGTTTGAAAATAAATTTCGCTGGATAAAAGCTAGCGTTAAAAAAGAAAAAAAAAAATATTGACTAACTTTTTAACTCCCATTTACGTTTTATTACTTTTCTTTCAGAACATTGAATACGCTATGCCTAAAGAAGAATTTTAGTCTAGCTAAGAGTTGGGTAAATCTGATACTCATCGCAAACGACACAGTTACTAAAACTCATTTAAATTTTACGAAGGGTAAAAAAGAAAAAAAATTACATCTTCTACAAGAAAACAAGCGATATGCTGGAACTTTGAAATAATGTAGATACATCTTCGGATGACAAAGAAAAAAGCTTTAGAAGTACTTTAGAAAAGTCGATTTTACAGTGTTCAGAGATGAAAGTACTTGCTAGCAAATATTTCTTGATTAAATATATATTAAACTGCTCGATGAAGTATAGAGAATTTTTTTTTTTTTCCAAAGTTTGAAAATAAATTTCGCTGGATAAAAGCTAGCGTTAAAAAAGAAAAAAATATATCAAAGAATAAATTAAGTTAAACAATAAATGTTACTACATATTTAACCAATAAATGCTATATTTTTCACAATTGAAAAATCATAAGGAATTGCGTACATTTACTAATTTTTCAGAATAAAATAAGTAGCTAGTTTGTTTTGTAAAGTTTAAAAAAATATCAAGATATTTACAATCAGGAAGTTTTTCAAAGTTAAAAAACATTTAATTGCTCAACAGATTAAGTGAGTGTATTTCCATGAAATATCTTGAGTAGTTGTTATTTAAATAATATTAAATAAATTGGCTAGAAAAAAAAATCATAGAAAAGGAAAAACTGCCAATTTTCCCATCATAAAAGATGTCCTGGCAAGAAGGAAAAAAAAATGCTAGTTTTTAACAAGAAATAATATGCTGAAAGCTGGTATCCAGTGGGCCGCTTGTATGGTAGTTAGAAGGTTGAAATGAGCGGGAAATGTTCTAATGTCGTTCTAAATTACAGTAGAACCTCGATTATCCGAAATAATTGGGACCGACCATTTTTCGGAAAATCGAAATTTTCGGATAATCGAGAATGCTTCAATTTTAAGATTAAGGAAAAATATATGCGCTATTTCTTATCCTGGTAACAACTGTTTAATAAAACTAACGTAATAGAAAAATAGAAACAAGAATAAGTTACCTGAATTTTAATTTTGAAATTATATATTTACATTAACAACATTTACACATTTCACAAGGGTTCGAAAAAAAAGTTGTTTGTCGCAGTTTTGATTGCCTCTGCTTTGCAACTCTATCACGAAGGGTTTTTTTTTTCCCCCTATTCTTTCACCAGTATCAGTCTTTTTTCTGCACCAGCCATGCAAATACCAAACCTTTTGCAAAGCATTCAAAAGCTTCTTCAGAATTAGCTAATTTGTTCGTTTTCTTCGCACACATCGTTGTCCTCCTCAGAAGCTTTAAAAATGGATTTTGCGTACAAGGGATGTGATAGTAAAAAAAAAACAAGCCTTAAAAATATATTTCGGTTAACCGAGAGTTTCGAATAAAAGAGATTTTACTATATTACTGTTTTTGAACTGTTAAGGTCGGAAACTTTGAACTTGACATGACTTACTTTTAAGACGTAAATGCTCACACTCTAAGATTGGTTCCTAAAAAAATTGGAAATCCGGTGAACATCTTTTTAAATAGTAAAGATAGAAGCTTTAAAAACTGAATAAGGGAAACACAATTTTAGATTTTAGTTTAAAGATAAACGTACTTCTAGGTAAGAGTGTTAATTACTTCTGGATTCAAGATAAACTGCTAGAAGTGAAAAGAAATTTTTTTATTGAAGTTTTATAGTAGATTTCGCTCGATTGAAAACAATAACAAATTTAGCTAATACATTTTTTTTCATTCTGCAAATAAACTCAGTAATAAATAATGAATATCGGACTGATGACAACTGAAAGATTATTCCAAAAATATCTTGCGTACATATAAAAAAAAAAATGAGGATAAAATATAGTGTAACTTTGTTTTTATCAAGCTAAAAAAAATATTAACATATTTATGAATGGGAAGGCTTTTTTCAAACTTAAATGACAAAATATAATAATAATAATTCAGTATAATAAATGATATGTTATTTTAAACTGAAAGATTATTAAAAGAAATTTTGCGTACATGTACCGATTTTCCGTTTTTTAAAAATGGATATGATTTAGTTTTGTAACGCTAGAAATTTTAATATATTATTTATAAATAGGACGTTTTAGAGTTAAAAGGCAAATTCTTATGATAGAAATTAAAAATTCTAGATTTCAGTGGAACAATTTTTTTACTGTGTAATAAATATTAAATAAATTAATAATTTCCATATTAAATTATAAATTGATAAAAAAACGTATGTGGATTATCCAACTTTTTAGTATAGAGCTTTCAAGGTAATTGGTCAAATAGAAAATATGAACAGGATTATTTTTCATTGTGATGTAACAATGTTATTCAGGGATGCCACTCAGAAAGTAACAAAAATGAGGAAATTATTCGAGAAGTAAAATTTGCGACAATTACCCTGTAAATCCTGAAGGAATTCATAGTATTTAGTGTAAAATATATTGATAAATTTGTTAAATTAAATTAATAGTTTTATAACATACATTTTGTAAAAAATATAAATTGAATAAAAATGGTGTTTATTAGAAAAGAAAAAAATTAAATAAATAAAATGAAATAAATAAAATAAAAATAATCATTGAAAAAATTACCGAATTAAGTTATACATTAGTATCAGAAATATATATCCAAACCAAATATTTTATAGAATTCAAATTCTTTTCAAAACCGTATTTAAAATAAAAAAGTTAAATTACTGCCTTTTCATGCAAATTGAATAGTTACTTGAAAAATGAAAAATAAAAAATCAGCTGTCACACTAAAACTGAGTACTTTTATATTTAAGTATCTAAAGTCACCTAAAGAAAATCTCACTATTTATTTTTGGACTTTGCAAAAACACTTCTTTTGATGCTTTATATTTTTGACTTTTAATCCAAGGGCCCACGATGGCGCGGTGTTGTGCATTACTCACTCCAATTTTAATAAGCACAGTGCAGCCCCGATTATTATCTGCGGGATGCTTTTTCAAGAAGGCTCACGTTTTCAGCACCAGCCTTGGCGAGTTGGCGAAAGCGAGAGCGTTCAGCTAGCTCTAACGCCAATCGTCGTCTTGTGTTTTGTTTTGAACCGAAATGGCGGAAGACGAACTAGCATATTTTAGTCCTACCTAAATTAAAGAAATATTTTCAGTTATGTGTTCTAGATGAAAAGAAATCTTCTTCGAAAGAAATTGTATTACGAATTCTTATACTCTGTTTTATCGAAGGCCTTTATTACTTTTGATAATATAGACTAAAATTTTGATTATTTGATCCCCTCAAAAATCTAAATTTTCATTCAATTGAGCATTATTAATTTCATACCTCTTAAACAAAAACTCATTACCTTCATATATTTAGATATTTGATTACATATAAAGATGGATTTATGGGGATCATGAATTAATGCAGTTTCAGTGCATTTTGATGTATATATAAACACAGATTTTAAAAAATACCTGTGGCAGAAAATTACTATATTTTCTGCGATGAACTTATATAATTAATTCAATACCAAATCATTCTGCAGAAACAGCCCCCAAATTCGAGTGAAAATAGGCCAAACCAAGAAAGAAAAAAAAAAAAAAAAAAAAACCTTTCACACCCCCAAACAGGATGTTTAGAAATTGTCTTTTCAATGTGAGATGAAATTCTTAAGGGGAGGTGAGGTAGAAGGAAGATTGAATGACTATCTTTTGTTACTTCAAAGTAACAAATAAAATCATTAGAGAATTTTTTTAACTGTATATGATAGTGAGGGGCTACAGATTTAAATAGTTAAATTTATCAATTAACAAATAGAAAAAACAAACCAAAAAATTAAAAACTTGGAATATTTAACTTTTTTTTTTTTTGGGGGGGGGGGGGGCGCAGAATTTGAATAATTGGTCTTTTACTTATAGTTACTTCAAAGTAATAAATAGGACAGAAAATTTAAAAAACTGTAAAGAATTAAAAAAAAAAAATGAAAGCGTGCGCACAAAAGGTTAATCCTTATTATTATTTTTAAAATCTTTCATTCTATTTGTTTCCTTATCTTTTTTTATGGTAAATTATTTATTTATTATTTAAAAATCAACAGATAGAGCAAAACAGTAAACTTTATGGACTGTTATGGATAAGCGAAGGAATAGTTAACATTTCAGACGCAATTTTAACTAATCTTTTCTGTAAGGCAACAATGAATTTTAAATGGGCAAAAAATAGTGTGATGGAGGAGAGAGGGTGTGGGGGGAAGAGAAAATTCGAAATGGGAGGTTGCCTCAGACGATTGAGCATTATTTTATTGCCACTTCAACTTAATAAATAGAGCAATATGTGTGCAGAATGACGAAATATAAAGTGTGTGTGTGTGTGTATGGGGGGGGGGGGGGTTCATTCGAGAGAGGAATTTACATGATTTATTCAAATATGACGAATTATTATTTTTAAATAATAAATAAAACAACTAAGGCGAAATAATATTTAAAAATATGGCAAAAATTTTAAAATAAAAAACTGGAGAATTTTAAAGATTTTTTGTGCACTAGGGACAGACCAATGTCTTTTTCATAAAAACTCAAATAATCATAAAATTTTAACAATATTAAAATGCAATAGTAATTGATTTAATTCCATGCATCAACTTGCAGTTATTTTAGCTGATAGATTTAATTGCAGGATACGGCTAAATAATTTATGCTTTATCGTTCAATCTAATTATAATCGAATTGATTTTAGTTTCAACTTCCTATTAACTTCTAATTGCAATTAAATACAAAGCAATTAATTTTTAATGAATTATTTCAGTGAAAATGTGTTTTATTAATGCAATCAACACGTCACAATTATGCCGCTTAATAATAAAAAAAACTATATTAATTCAGTAATAATACTAATAAAACTATGTTCAATTGTGTCATAAAAACATGATCAATACAATTATATTTATTGAAGAAAATTTTTACGTCTGTTTTTAAAATACGTTCTCAATGTCTTCGAACATATAGCGAATTAATGAAATAAATGAATATTATAGAACTGAAAAAAATAACTTATGTTTGAATTATATATATTTGTGCAATTAAAAGTTATTTTAATCCGAAAGAGATCTTTGTTTTAAGCAAGGGTCTAATTGCAAACCACGGTGAAATAACATTTCGTCTAGCTTTTTACATTTGCGGAAAAAACAAATGAAAAAAAAATCCCTGCCGGCCCGGCCTACAGGCAGAGGTAGATTTCGAAGTTAAGTATACTAATTTCACCAACAAAAACTAAATCATTATTAGATATAAATCCACTTTAACAGTTTTATCCGTCTGCTTTTGACGAGTTTTTATTTCCTTTTTTATAAAATAGATGGTTTTATCAGAATCATGTTAAGGCGATATTAAAAAAATATTTTTCCATACTCAACAACTCGAAATTTTCTGGCACATTTTCAGATTAATTTTTAATAAATATATATATGAAACATGCTGACGTGATTTTTGAAAAGATTTATAAGCGACCTGTGTTTTTATTTTTCTTTCAATTAATTAAAACTTGATTAATAAACAATTATTTTTTCAGTAGGGCAATATTTTTCGTTTCTAACACAATCGGTTCGGGAAATACTGTTCAAAACGCCCACTTTGACATCATTTTTTGAAATATATTCTACCTCTATCAAAAAATCGATCATTACTGTACATTATATAGTTTCTGAATAAGAGAATCTAGCAATTGGATGCGTTTGAGAGCAAAAATGGATTTAAAAATGAGTAAGAAAATAGACAGTTTGGATTTTAATACACCCTTACTTAGATGATTTCTTTTTTCAACCGCTATGTTTTTTTTATTTGTTTTTTCTGTAAGAATTGGTCCTATCCAAAACTTGTCTATCTAGATGTTGTAGACAATATTAAGAAGATATATGATAAATTTATGTTGATTTTATATCTTTTGAATTGACGGAGTTATGAATTTTTTACTTCTTCAATCCCTCTTTTTGTTTTCGTTTTAAATTTTTTTTGCGGTACGAATTGGTCCTATCAAAAACTTGAAGTTTGATAAAAGTTGTAGATAATATTAAGGAGATTTATAATAAAATTAATTGGAATTGATATCTTGAGAATTGACGAAGTAAGGCATTTTTTTCTCCCAAAAACCCCATTTTTGCGCCCCTTGAGCCTATTTTAAATTTTATCAAAAATCTGTGATGCATGAATTTTTGGCGCTATTTTTAGAAGTAATAAAAACTTTAAATTGGTTTGATATGTACAAAAATTAAGAAGTTATGGTGTTTTTTCGGTTTTCACAAAACCCCTCCCTATTTCCATCCCCTTTGTCCGATTTTGACCATTAACGAACTTGACCGAGATTTTATGTCCCTTGATTTTATGTATCAGTTTGGAAGAGATTTGTGCAGAATTGCGGAAGTTATCGTGTCCAGAAGAAAGTGATAACACAATTGCTTCGCGAAATTCCGTTCAAAATGCCCACTTTGACATAATTTTTTCAAATATATTCTGCCCCTATCAAAAAATCTATCATTGCGGTACATTATATAGTTTCTGAATAAACGAATCTACCAATTAAATGCATTTGAGAGCAAAAATGAATTGAGTCAGAAAATAAGCAGTTTGGATTTGAGTGCATCCTTAAGGCAATGATTTTTCCAACACAATCCGCTTCGGGAAATTCGGTTCAAAACGCCCACTTTAACAGCATTTTTTAAAATATATTCTGCCTCTATCAAAACATCGACCCTTACGGTACATTATATAGTTTCTGAGTAAGAAAACGTACCAATTGGAAGCCTTTGAGAGCAAAAATGAATTGTAAAATGAGTCAGAAAATACGCACTTTGGATTTGACTACACGCTTACTTAGATGATTTTTTTCTTCAACCGCTATGTATTTTTAATTTGTTTTTGCTGTAAGAATTGGTCCTATCCATAACTTGTCTATATAGATGTTGTAGACAATATTAAGAAGATATATGATAAATTCATGGGGAGTTTATATCTTTTGAATTGACGGAGTTATGGATTTTTTACTTCTTCAAACCCCCTTTTTGTTTTCGTTTTTAATTTTTTTTGCGGTACGAATTGGTCCTATCAAAAACTTGTGAATATAAAAGTTGTAGATAATATTATGGAGATTTATAATAAAATTAATTGGAATTGATATCTTGAGAATTGACTAAGGTATGAATTTTTTTCTCCCAAAAACCCTATTTTTTGCGCCCCTTGAGCCCATTTTTAACTTTATCAAAAATCTGTTGTACATAAAATTTTGGCCCTATTTTTAGAAGTAATAAAAACTTTAAACTGATTTGATATGTACAAAAATTAAGAAGTTATGGGGGGTTTTCTGTTTTCACAAAACCCCTCCCTATTTCCATCCCCTTGGTCCGATTTTGCCCATTAACGAACTTGACTGAGATTTTATGCCCTTTGATTTTATGTATCAGTTTGGAAGAGATTGGTGCAGAATTACGAGAGTTATCGTGTCCAGAAGAAAGTGATATATAGATAGATAGATAGATAGATAGATAGAGATATATAAAGTTTTTTACTGAGGGTGGTTTTGGGTTCTAGGAGTCATGATCGGTGTAGATCTGCAAAAATTTTTCAGAAATTCCAACATAGGAACGATCCCAATAGGTAGTATTTCATACGAAATCTACCTAAAAATCACATCTCTTCCTCTCAGCAAAGGAATGGGGTTGCTGTTCGCTACGCGTACGACGTCACGAAAAAAAAAGGTGCGTAGCGTTGAATTCATCCCCGCGCCAACCCTTATTCTGGCGATAAGGTGCTCAAAACGTGAGCCTTCTTGAAAAAGCCTGCGGGATTGGGTGGCAAGGGTGCCGCGGATAACCCGAAAAAGACTGAAAATGGAGTGCAAACACGAAAAAAAAAAAAAAAAAAAAAAAAAGATGATTCAACATAAAAACTATGTTTTAGCGTACAAAAAACATAATAAAACGTTTAAAATATATACATATGCACAATATGTCAGAAACCTTTGCTTTACGTCTAAATCACTAAAATAAAGAACAGTAAACAAGAAACAATGCCGTACATACTGTAAGAGTACTGTATAAAAAGAGGCGAGTTACATCTTTTTTTTAAAAATCAGTCACTTGTTTTTGCTTCTTATTTTGGAAACACATTTTCTTTATTCTAAATTGTAAACTATTATTTTTCTTTTGGTATGGAATAATTTTTATCTCAAAAATCAAGTTATTCTTGATATGATCTCCTGGAATTTATCATAATAGTGTTATTTAATTGTAAAATATTTTAATTACTGTGCTTACGTTTGGTTAATAAAATCAAGAAAGGACATCAAGACTTTATATCTGATATTTCAAACATTGCAACCGAATCTAGAAATATTCTTCTATGACTTTCGAATACATTGATTTTTCTGTTTATATTTAATAGTATGGCTTATTGTATTTTCCTTGCTGTTACTTGAATTAAAAAAAAAAAAAAATGCTTCGCGGATAAACCGCACCGCGGATAATCGGGGCTTTACTGTATTACTTAAAATTATTTTCATCTGGAGTACCGAGGTCGCGATTTTTTCTGCGTTACCGCCTTATTGAGTCCACGCCGCCGCGAATTTTAATCTCGAGTTAATTTTTTTCTGAAATCTCCAATTGATTATTTTTTTAAGCGGAAATCCGCGCATCCTGAAAAAAATGGCATCCCTGGTTATTCAATAAAAATCTTAATATATATGATAATTATGTAAAGTAAATATGGCCATACACCGATAGACAGTAATAAATATCAAAGCCATCGATCAAAATTATTTAATTTTCGGAATCTGGCTGAAACGGGTATAATAATAGCCAAAGATCCTCATTGTAAGATTTTCGATCACGATAGCTGAGCAAATCATCATAAAGATTTAAGATGTTCGAAGACGATATTGCTGCATCATAGAGAAATTATATCACAAACGTTGAAAAAAAGCAGGATAATAAATCATTCTTTTACGTTCTTTGTTCAATATGAAAAAATATATTACAAATGGATACTGAAGAAATAAATGTTACAATTGTATGGGGCGGAAAGAAGGGTAAATATGAATTACGAAAAGCATAAAAGAATCATTGAATTTGTAAAAGAACTTGAACGATATTCTTTTAAATGTGAAAAAGTAGATTTCATATAGCTAAATAATTTTTACGGCATACACGGTTTTAAATTACTATTAACACCCCATTCATACATTGGAATCTATTCCCATATCTCCATTAAAGTAATAAAATAATTTTTCAGCAATTTTTACGTAATTGCAAAAGTAGTTAACAATAACCAAAGTAATTTCTCAATAACCTTTATAATTTTCTGAAGAAAACTATAAAATGCGTTTTAGTTAATGTTTGGAGATAAATTAAAAAAAAACATTTGTTTATTTCCATATCTCCACTAAAATTGGAAAATATTTTTTCAGCAATTAAGTAGAGCATAAACAGAAAAAAATAACCCAGTGTAATCCTCAATTTTATGAAGAAAACTATAAAATGCGTAGTATTAGTTAATGTTTGAAAGCTGATATAAGAAGTATTTATTTGTAGTTATCACCTTTAGTCACCTTTATGTCCTCTGTCATATACAGGATGGTCATAAAAAACTATGCCGATATATGGAACTCTAGCGGCCAGTCCGTTTAACCGATCGAGATGAGATTTCAAATATAGTTATTCAGAGGTATGAGCTCTGTATTCTGTGAACGGCATCAAATTGGCGCTCACGGTTATAAGTACAGAAACTCGAAATTTTCAAATGGCAACGCCCATTTTTTTTTCTTTTTTTGTCGCAAAATGCTCAGCGCATGCGAAAACCCTAAATAGCGCTCGAACGGTACGTGTATCGCAATAAATGGACGCGTTATGCAGGCACAAAAAACAGTTCAGCGAACTGCCAAAAACAACACGATCGGATCACACGGAGGAAATTTGCATATGACAGAGGCAAGACAAGAATCACAGAACGCCGTTCGACAGGTAATCAGCATAGAAAACAGATTCTTGCCTCTGTCATATGCAAATTTCCTCCGTGCGCCCCGATTGTGTTGCTTTTGGCCGTTCGCTGAACTGTTTTTTGTGCGTGCATAATGCGTCCGTTTATTGCGTTACACGTACTGTTCCAACGCTATTTAGGGTTTTCACATGCGCTGAGCATTTTGCGACGAAAAAAAATGAGCGTTGCTATTCGAAAATTTCGAGTTTCTGTACCTATAACTGTAACCGTGAGCGCCAATTTATTGCCGTTCACAGAATCCCGAGCTCATAGCTCTGAATAACTATATCTGAAATCTCATCTCGATCGGTTAAACGGAACGGCCCCTAGAGTTCCATATATCGGCAAAGTTTTTTCTATGACCACCTGTAGTTTCTTTGGATAAAGGGAAATTATAAAATAAGAATTTTTCATTATAGCAGATGCAAGTATAACGTTATTAAACAATTGCCTTAAGGTATGTGCCTACCGTCAAATCTTAAAGTATGTGCCTAATTAAACTTCAAACATTTAGAATTCCAAAAATGCCTTACTTTTGGTTCAGCGATAATTAGAAGCAAAGTTATAGCCCAAAATACAAACAGGAAATGATTTTTCTGAAACCGGAAGTGACTGTTTAGAAAGCCACAGGAAGGAAAACAATACATTTTAATACACACACACACACATATATATATATATATATATATATTTATTATTTCATTTTATATCCTATAAATATTTAAATAGGTTTTATTGTTTTTTCCAATTCATATTATTTGTTTCTATTCTGTTTTCATTTTTAATCAATTCACTTGATTTTAATGGTTGTTAGGGCACAGGGGAAAATAACTTTTAGCTTTAGCTTATTTTTCCCACAGAAAACAACCATTTTGCTTATATCATTGAACTCTGTGCCCTTGAAAACGTAATTTAATATATAAGCATTTCCATTATTTGTCGGTGTCCACTTTCTTATTTTTCTTCCATAATAATTCTTATAAATAATTTAATCTTTTTTTTTATATATATATACTTACAGCTTTAATTCATAATATTACGGTTTTTGATGGTGGTAGGTTATGTTTAATTATTGGTTATATATATATATATATATATATATATATATATATATATATATATATATAAAATATTTACACAAATATATAAACACCTGCAAATAGGGTGGATTTAAAAGTTGTAAACTTTATATATAGTATTTTGTGCTCTATCAAAATCTTAATTTGCGTTGTCTGGAAAACTACGTTTTTCACTGTGTACGTTTACGAGAAACATTTCTTTAAAAGTTTTTAAGATATTCAAATAAAATTTTGTAACAAGGTTCTGCTTATCTAGTGGTATGGTTATGAAGCAAAATATAGCTTGTAAATTTGTACATACAGTAAACCCTCGATTTAACGGACCTCGGTTCAACGGACTTCGGATTCAACGGACTAATTAAAAAAATAATTAAAAATTAAACAAAAATAAAAGTAAAACAAGTGGGTAAGTGTGATCGCAGATCGCACAGAGGGTTTCGTTTAATATCCCTTTTAAAACACTTTATCCTTAAATTAACAAATCAAAATCGTTAATTTAAAATTATTCCCCTCTCCCTAACCTGAAATTCAACGCCCGTATTTCAAATTTTTATATTTGACAAATGTCAAATATTTATTTATCACTATTATTTACTGGAAGCCTCCATGATAAAACAGCTTCTAAAACGATGAAACACGCTTCGAAAAAAAAAAAAAAAAAAAAGTATTACTGCCCCCCTTCCCCTCCCCTACTTGAGACTCAACACGCAACCCTCTTTTAAGCTTTTATATGTAAAAAATCAAGCAATGAACAACGACAAAGCATTTCTTTTTACTATTTTTAAAAAGCGATTTCTCGGTAAAATTAAAAAATATTTATTATATCTGTGGCGACACAATGTCTCGTGATCAAATGAACGAAACCTTAAAAAAAAAGGGAAAGAACACTAAACGCCGAAAGCGCGCGCTTTGATTCTCACTGCAGCGTGTTTTTCGTTCTAAGCATGCGCAAGCAATTTGTTTATTGCTTGTTTATTAATTATTATTTCTGTGTAAAAAGTGTTTCATTCCCATAAAAGTTGCATGTGTGTTAATTCGTTTGTATTTCATTACCAATATTGTATTATTAAAAGTAATGTATTGTGTTTATATATATATATATATATATATATATATATACACACAGTAGTATATATGTATATACATATATTGTATATATACAATGCATGTATATACACGGTATATATTGTATATACATATGTAATTTGCACTGTAATAATATAGGTAATTACAAGTACGTAATAATATATATATGTACTATAATTATAACAAAATAATATTATAAATAGTACTTTGCGATTTAACGGACACATCTTAGTCCCAATTAGTCCGTTAAATCGAGGGTTTACTGTATTAATTTAAGAGCTATTTTATTGAAAAATAATATATATATTAATCGTGTTATGTATATGTCGTAGGCTAATTGAGAAATCAGGCTCTTTGCAAACAGCCTAGCCTCTTTGCAAAGAGCCGGGCTAATTGGAGAATCATCTCCCTTTTTCCAATTAGCCTGATATTTTTCAGGCTTATTGCAAAGAGCCTAGAAAGCATTAGGCTAATTGAAAAATGACCACTTATTATCCAATCAGGGTGATTTTTTTAGGCTTATTAACCCATAACCCGACCCGAACCCCAAAAATAAATTACAACAGACCGTACCCGATCCGAGCAAGACAAAATAATTTCAGTGTACATGCAACCCGACCCGAACCTGAAAGTTAAAATTAAAAAAACCCGAAATCTGACCCGAACCAAATCTGATAACCAACAAAAATATTCTAAAGCACCATAACCCGATCCGAGTAAGACAAAATAATTTCCGTGAACACGCAACCAGACCCGAACCTAAAAATTCCATTAGAAAAAACCCGAAATCTGACATGAACCAAATCTGAACCCGACAAAAATATTCCAAAGAACCATAACCCGATCCGAACAAGATAAAATAATTTTTCTGGACATGCATTCCGATCCGAACCTAAAAATTTAGTTTGAAAAAAAAAAACCCGTACCAAATATGATAACTGACAAAAATATTCCAAAAAACCATAACCCGAACCGAGGAAGACAAAATAATTTCCATTGACACGCAACTCGACCCGAACCTAAAAATTTCCATTTGAAAAAAATCTGAAATCTGACAAAAACCAAATCTAAATCCGACAAAAATATTTCAAAGATCCATAACCGGATCTGAGCAAGACATAATAATTTCCGTCGGCGTGCAACCCGATCCGAACCTGAAAGTTCTACTTTAAGTTAACCCGAACAGTACCCGAAATAAAAATACATCAGGCCGTACCCCGATACGAGCAAGGCAAATTAATTTCCGTTTACACGCAAACGACCAGAATCTGAAAATTCCATATTAAGTCAACCTGAAACCCTAACAGAACCCGATCTGAAAATTACAAAATAATTTTAAAGAACCGTAACCCAATCCGAGCAAGACAAAATTATTTCCTATTAGACACGCAATAGGATCCGAACTTAAAGGTTCCATTTGAAGTCAACCCAAAAACCGATCTCAAACAGGTTTCGGATTGAGTTCAATTAGAAAGTTTAGGTTCGGATCGGGTTACCGGTCGACGGAAATTATTTTGTCATGCTCGCATCGGGTTATAGTTCTTTGGAACATTTTTGTCGGGTTAAGATTTGGTTCGGGTCGGGATTCAGGTTGACTTCAAATGGAATTTTTAGGTTCTGGTCGCGTTGCGTGTCCACGGAAATAATTTGTCTTGTTTGGATCCGATATGGATATTTGGAATATTTTTGTCGGGTTCAGATTTGGTTCATGTCAGATTTCAGGTTTTTTTAAATGAAATTTTTAGGTTCGGTTCGGGTTGCGTGTCCAAGGAAATTATTTTATCTTGCTCGGATCGGGTTATGATTCTTTAGAATATTTTCGTCGGTTATCATATATGTTTCGGGTTACATTTCGGATTTTTTACAAACAAAATTTTTAGGTTCTGATTAGGTTGCGTGTCCACGGAAATTAATTTATCTTGCTGAGATCGGGTTATGTTTCTTTGGAATATTTTTGTCGGGTTCAGATTTGGTTAATGACAGATTTCAGGTTTTTTTCAAATGAAATTTTTAGGTTCGGTTCGGGTTGCGTGTCCAAGGAAATTATTTTGTCTTGCTCGGATCGGGTTATGGTTCTTTAGAATATTTTTGTCGGTTATCATATTCGGTTCCGGTCATATTTCGGATTTTTTTCAAACAAAATTTTTAGGTTCGGATCGGGTTGTGTGTCACGGAAATTATTTTGTCTTGCTCGGATCGGGTTATGTTTCTGTGGAATATTTTTGTCGGGTTCAGATTTGGTTCTTGTCAGATTTTGGGTTTTCTCTAATTGAATTTTTAGGTTCGGTTCGGGTTGCGTGTCCAAGGAAATTATTTTGTCTAACTCGGATCGGGTTATGCTACTTTAGAATATTTTTGTAGGTTATCAGATTTGGTTCGGGTCAGATTTCGGGTTTTTTCAAATGGAACTTTCAGGTTCGGGTCGTGTTGCATGCAGACTGAAATTATTTTGTCTTGCTCGGATCAGGGTACGGTCTATTATAATTTATTTTTCGATTTTTGGTCGGGTTGTGGGTTTATAAGACCCCCCCCCCCCCCCAAAAAAAAAAAATTACCCTGATTGGATAATAAGTGGTCATTTTTCAATTAGCCTAACGCATTCTAGGCTCTTTGCAATAAGCCTGAAAAATATCAGGCTAATTGGAAAAAGGGAGATGATTCTCTAATTAGCCCGGCACTTTGCAAAGAGCCTAGGCCGTTTGCAAAGAGCCTGATTTCTCAATTAGCCTACGACATATACATAATTTGGTATATTTTAGCAAATTTAAGAGGTATTGCAAATCTTTTACTTCATAACACAGGTAAATGTTTTTCTAATATACTGTTTAACCCATTTGTGGCTAGCGTCCCATTTTCGGGACGTTTCAAATTTTCATGAATAAGTATATTTTTCTTCTCCTTTATAACATGAAAATTGTATGAAATAATTATTTATAAATGTCTTTATCTATTACCGAGAGATGACAGCATAAGGTGGATATTTATTTGTTTAAATGAAGGCTTTTTTCGGTGTTTATAAATTTTTAATTTTTCAAGATGACGAAATGTAAAAAGTAAGTTTATTTGTATTTTTTCTATGAAGGATCCAAAATCGCAAGTCATAATCTTAGCTTGTAGACTTTTTTTAAATACTTATTTTTTTAAATTGCGAAATTAAATGTTCAAGCCTATTTTTTATGCATTTTTGTAACATGCAAAATATAGGATTCTGGGCACAAATGGGCACATATTTGTTGGACATTTAGGAGACATCTATGTAATCTCCTTTTGGAGATATTTATGAAATAAATTGTTTTCAAGTCAGTAATATGATTATTCTTATTTTATTATTAATAATATTTATAACGTTATTAGTCTCTGTAAAGAAATAAATATATTTTATTTGTAGTTCATAAAAATTCTAATTACTGTACAAAATATACAATTTAAAAACTTTTTTAAATATAAATATAGACAAAACATATAATTATGCATATTATTCTACTAGAAATACTCATATCTAGTTTTTTTACATTTTATTAAATAAATACAAAATAATTTAAGTGTAATTTGTTTTAGTATTTTTCCAGTTCATTTTGCAATATTTTACAGTGATTTTACCAAAACATTTGAGAAAACCAAAATTCAGGCACAAATGGGTTAAAAAAAAAGGTGAAATATATTGAATAGATTTCGTTATAGAAGGTTTGGCATAAACGCATTTTCTTTACTTAAATTTGACTAAAGATTGCCTTACTCGTATTTGAAAAGTTAATTAAAATTCCATTAAATTATATGAATTCATAGTTTTATTCCCTGTTTTATCTAAAAACACATGTGTTTGATAACAATTTGATATTTTTCAAAAAAAGTGCGGCGAAGGTAGGCACATACCTTAATATAAATGATAATTTTGTAAAGTTTTATGATCATGCGCGGATAGACAGTGAAGTCAAATATTAGCGTCATCGATCAAATGTCCTTAGTTTTCAGAATCTGGCTGGAACAAGAGTTTAATTATATCCGAAGAACACACATCCTTATGACTGCCGATCACGATAGCTGAACAAACCGCCATAAAGATCCGAGATTAGACGGTATTTCTTCAAAGAGAAATTATACTACAAATGTAAAAAGAAAAAAGTTGAATAATAAATTATTCTTTACATTCTTCCTTTAAGATGAAAAGTATACATTAAAAAAAGAAACCCTATAAAAGAAATATTACAATTGTCTGAAAAAAAAGATATGGGATATGTCAAGGATGGGAAAGATTAATGGTATCTAAAAGAACTAAGAAGATATAAAAAATATTGCTTTTAAAAGTACATCATAAAGAAATTGGATTTAGTATTAAAATATAAATAAGTGAAATGTAAACAAACCACAAATCCTTCGCTATATTAGTGTATAAACAATTTAATACAGATAAAAACATTAAAATATTCATTCTACAGTTTCAGCACACCTCCCTGGTCTTCCTCGGGAATGTATATGAACTAAGCTGGATCAGCAATGACAAAACTCCACCCGGCAGAAAATAGTACACATGGGGGGGGGGGGGGGGGGAGATAACCAATGAGCCCGATAACAGTTAAAATTTACTGGCGCCCTGTCTTCGGGCTCATTGGTTATTTTTTCCCCCATGTGTACTATTTTCGGCCACGGAGGTGTTCTGAAAATGTAGAATGAATATTTTAATGTTTTAATCTGTATTAAATTGAAGAGCGGAGTGGATGAACATGTTATGCTAGATTTTTTTTTTTTTTTTTTTTTTTTTTTTAATCTTTTGGATGAAAGCGTTATGAGGTATCCTATTACATGGTGAAGCTAAAATACTAAGATTCTATTTAGTCTTGAAGATTTAAGGCATTATTCATTAATATTTAATATTTTAATAATGTCAATAATATTAATAATTTTTAATATTTGAAAATTAAATATGAATAAGTTTTTCTGAGAGAGTTTAGTACCATACCTGTTAATATCTTGAACACATGGTATCAAACCAAAAAGAAATCATTAAAATTTACAGCAAAAACTTTCATTTCAAATTTCTTCAAATGTAATTTTTGTTACTTAACATGTTCTTCCACTTAGTTCTTCAATTGTCTATGCACCAACATAGCAAAGAATTTGAGGTTTGTTCACATTTCACTTATTTATATTTTAATTTTCTATGGTGTAAGGGTCCAATATTGTTTATAGATTTAGTATTTTTTACGGTATAAAAAAACTAAATCTGCGGCTTTAAGATCAGTTAAGGATCGTGGCCTACAGTACACAACGCTTGATCCTTTTCTTGATCCTGGGACCTGTAGTGCTATATAGCCTATGTCCCGGTCAGGTGGTCAGCCTAACGCGGGACCCTAAGTGCTTAGTTCCCAAGCAAGTTTAGTACTCATTTTATCGACCCCTGAAGGATGAAAGGTTGAGTGAACCTTGCCCAGCCAGAAGACGACTTCTGGACCTGTTGCAGTATACTTTTGTTTTAAATTACAGTAGCTCCCCATTTTATTACACTTTTTATTTCTATATCTCCATTAAAGAAGAAAAATAAATAGTTTGGGAAATTTTACAGACAGCATTAACTAAGCATAATCCTCAAGAAATTTTATTTAAAATTAAAAACTATAAAATGTGTATAAATTAATATTTGGGAGATAGAAAACATTTACTTGTTTAACATAATTATTAATTTTCTTTGTGTACTGGGCTATATAGCTCCTTTCATACATCGCAGATTTTTTTTTTTTTTTTTTTTTTTTTTTTTGTCTCCCGACATGCGCAACATAATTAAGAGTGATATAACGTGTTACCAAATCTTTATTATACAGAAAAAATAACTTCAGGGTGACAGTATAACGTTATATTTTCGGTTAAAGTTGTCAGAGAGATAGAATATTAAATTTTAATGATGAAACATTATATATGAAACAGTTACTTGTAGTCTATCATTATTAACTTTCTTTGTGTCCTTGACTATATAGCATTTAAATACGAAACATTTACTTGCAGTTTATCATACTTGTAGTTTAAGTTGTTAAAGAGATGGAATATTAAGTTTTAATGATGAAACATTATATTTAAATTTGAAACATGTATTTGTAGTTTATCAGACATATTAATTTTCTTTGTGTCCTTGGCTATATAGTTCCTTCGATAAATCGCGGTCCTCGTATAACCGTATTGATAAGTCGTATTGAACTGATTTTGATTATCCATATTCGGATAACTCACACAACTACATTTTAAGCTATACATAGATTATTAATTTGGTTAATTTAGTAAACTTACTTAATTTGTGCGAAACAAGTTATATGCAAGGAGTCTCAGAACTTCACGTTTCAAACGTGCCCACTATAGCAAAAATTTTTTATATATATATACATAAAGGAAACTGCAGTCGCAATTCATGCACTGTAAAAAAAATCACTATCTTTACAGCAAAAAATGCTGGCAATATGGGTGCCAGCAAATTTTGCTGTCAATTTACAGCAATTTTGTTTTTAACAGCAAACTTGTAAATTTACAGCACTTTTACAATTAATTTTACAGTAATTTTGTTTTTTAGATTTTACAAAAAATTGTATTTTTTCAGCATATTTTGCTGTTAATTTTACACCACTTTTAACAAGATAACAATAATTTTTTAGCTTTTATTATTATTTATTTTATATCGAAATAGAATTAAAATTTGCTAAAAAGGTGCATTTAATGTCACAAATATAAAAAGATGTTAATAAGAAGTTGTTACATAATAAAACAGTTTTTAAAAACTTAAAAATCTCCAAGATTTCATGCCGAGCGCTTTCGATCACTATCACTATTCGATCAGTAGGTGATCGAAAGCGTTAGGCATGAAATAATGGAAGTTTATAAAAACTATTTTATTATGTAATAACATCTTATTAACATCTTTTTATATTTATGACATTAAATGCACCTTTTTAGCAAGTTTTAATTTTATTTCGATATAGTTTTCAAGGTGAATGCGACATTCTCACGGTATGTTTTTGTTTTCATATATATACATTTTGTATTTATTTTATTTTATTTATTATTATTACTATTATTTGTAGATATACGTTTGCATCCTCCTACCCTCCCCCCGCCCTGCAATGTTTATTTGCTTTGAATTTTTCTTTTTTGTATACTATGAGACATCTTTTAAAAACTAAGAGCTCTATAAGTTATCTTTATGTCTACTTATATCATTGTTTTAATAACATTATTATATAATAAATTCTGTTATACATGTGTAAGATACAAATTTAGCACCATAAAGCAAAATAATAAATAAAATAGGAAAATAAACCGAAAAAAGCAATAAATCGTAAATTTTAAACTATTGTAACTCATTGTAAAGAATTTTCCTTATGTGAATTTCAAATCACTGCGCAATATAACATACATTGAGAACATTCAAAATATCTAATTTCAGCATCTAGTGCTAATTACTTCTTATTGTTCGATAATTATCAAAAGCAAAATGCGATCTGCTGCTTTTGAATGCTGCGACAATAGTAAGCAAACTCTTGGAATATTTTATGGATCAATAAAGAAGTGTATCCAGCTTACACACAATAAATGATTTCAAAATTACATATAAAAATGAAAAGAAATGCGCGTAAAAAACTAGCATCCATAAAATGTGAATAACTCCGACGGTAAATCGGACCATAGGTCGTAAAATTGTTTTTGAAATTTTAATAAACTATAATAATACATTAAATAAATAAAAACATTTAAATTAGTACAAAAAGCGCACTTAAAACTTTTAGCCAAGTAAAAAATAGTGCATAATTTAGATTAGTAAGGTATGTTAAAATACAAATAACGGAAAAAATGGAATTGCGAAAAATATATAATAACAAAGCATAACATTTCAAAAATATTGTTTTTTTTAATCTGGTACTTTGACACATAAGTAAATAATAACTAAGTCCTATGATGGAAAAAAGAAAAGAATAATAAGTTTTTCAAATCTAAATTGGAAATATTCTTTTGTTATAATTTAAGACAAAATATTTAATCCTTATACAATTGATTCAAAGCTACTGTCAGTCAACGTTTATATATGTGTGCTCAAATACAAAATTTGTATCTTACATTATACAAGAGAACTGCCTAATTGATACAGTTATTAAATCAATGATACGAATAAACATAAAACTTGCCCTGATTTTTTAAAATATGTAATCCAGAATTGTATTTAAGTATCCAAAATCGCCATTTTGAATTCATAATATACACATATTCAGACCGACGCTAACACTCGTACGACACTACTAACGCTAATAATAACCTGCTTTGGCTTGACAGTATACCTGTAGGGTAGGTATCTCATCTGGAATGTAGTCCAGGTGGTTTTGCCATTGTTGAAATAACAGCAGTTTACTGTAAATGGATACTGAAGTTAATAAAACGTTGTATTTTAGCGATTCACAGCCAAATCAGTTGTAATTTTTCCCGTTTTTTTTTTTTTTTTTACTGTGTGTATTCATTCAGACAAAAATACAGAGCGTAAAACTAACCGAAACCCGAATTTTTGTCCATATAACATTTGCCCTTAACTCAATTTTAATCCTCAAATGCTACAATGACACCAGAATTTTCGGAATGAAATTTTAACGCAATTGAAAGATTTTGTTTTCAAATAAATGTTAGACGTAATAATAAAAATCTTAAAAACACACACAATTAAATTAATTACTGTTATTATCGTTTAATTATTTAAATGCTAAAATTAATTTATCTCAAAGCTCCGCCTTCGTGCTAATATTTTTTTTTTTTTAAATGTTTCTACCGGCGAAATGTTACCGTTGGCAATCTTTGATTGGTTGCTTGCGAGCTGAGCTTCTCAGCTGCTAACGTCTAATAGAACATGAATGAAAGATACTAATGCAATCATAAAGCAGAAATCGTAAGTGTAGAAGGCAGATTCCATCGTTCCGAATGGAATAAATGATAACATGATTATCCAAAAGGTCGGTTTTTTTTGTCGGTGATTGCTTTTTCAAGAACTTTCTGTTTTCATTTTTGCGATAAACAATAAAAGATAGAATTTTGTAAAACGGAAATTCAGTGAACAGTGTTACCTGATGTGGATCTCACTGTCAGGTGACGGGATTACTTTATTAATACGTTCCTACTTTTCGGCGACTGAAGTGAAATAAGCGGGAAAACCTTAATATACAGGGTGCAATATGTTATCTATCGCCGACCTTTAATTTCTCAACCGTCGGCCATAGACATATATTTCAATTACAAAAACGTTTCAAATGAGCTAAATATTCATGTTGTGGCATTATTTAAAGTAAAAAATCAATTTTATAAAAATTACGAAATCTAACTTTTTATACGGTTCCCTAGTCCCTATAGTTATTTTTTAATTTAGTTTTTAATTATAGATTTAGTAAAAATTTACATATATCATAACAGATATAACACAAAATATTTGACATCTGTACTGCAAAAATTGACATGGCTATTAAATTTCAAAGTTTGAGATTTTTGCACATGATTGTGTCTTTCATTGAGGGATCAGTTAAAAGATGAATTAAAGTAATTCGAGATCAAAGTCAGGATGCAATGTCCTTTTTACGGCGAAACCACCTTTAGCCGGTATCTCCAAAATGGGGAATCACTAAAGAGGGTTATTTCACCTAAAAATTTGAGCTAACTTTTATGGATCGAACAACATTCAAACGTCAAAGTAGGTAGAATCAACAACCGGAAAATAAAACATACTCAATAAGGATTGGATAAATGGCAGCGGAATTGCACCCTGATTTTGATCTCGAATTACTTTAATTCATCTTTTAACTGATCCCTCAATGAAAGACAAAATCATGTGCAAAAATCTCAAACTTCGAAATTTAATAACTGTGTCAATTTTTGTAGTACAGATGTCAAACTTTTTGTGTTGTACCTGTTATGATATGTGTAAACTTTTACTAAATATAACTATAGGGACTGTTATAAAAAGTTAGCTTTTGTAATTTTTATAAAATTGATTTTTTTACTTTAAATAATGCCACAACATGAATATTTACCTCATTTGAAACGTTTTTGTAACTGGAACTATATGTCTATGACCAACGGTTGAGAAATTAAAAGTCGGCGATAGATAACATATTGAACTCTGTATAGTTTAAATGACGAACCTTTCTTGATGTGCAAAATTGCGCGTTTTAACCACGTCCTCGCATTAATCGGGTTCGTATTAAATGAGTTCGACTGTATTACTACACGTACAAAGGAACGTTTTCTAAACATTGAAAATCATGTTTTCATCGACTGTCACTTTCATTACATGTACAGACAACATTCGTTTTGTCAGTATCTAAATTTCAAATTTTTCACATTCCAAAAGTACTTCATGTAAGGTTTAAATTTACAAAAATAATTATTTTTCTTGAAAAATAATCTTTTATTATAGCAGATGCAAATGTAAAGTTTTTAAACAAAAATCTTTACATATTATAATTTTGAAAGTAATATGATTCAGTATTGATAGAAATTCATCAATCAAATTCCTGTAAGTTTTCAGTCTGACAAAAAAGAGCGTTTAATAATAGTCGAAAAACCCAAAATCTATGTAACTGTCGATCGCAACAGCTGAAGAGACCATCATAAAAACGTAAGTTTTTCGAAGGCGATATTTCCTCAAAGTGAAATTATATTACAAACGTAAAAAAGTAGGATAATAAATCATTCTTTTTATGTTCTTCGTCCTATATCAAAAATATACACTGAAAAAAGATGCTGTACAAAGTAATGCTACAATTGTTTGGAATAAAGGATAATATGAGTTAGGACAAGGATGGGAAAGGATTAATTGAATTTGTTAAATAATTAGAGACAAAATTTACGAAATTATTGCTTTTAAAAACAGTATGACGTAAAAAATAGATTTCACATATCTAGCAGTTTTTCTGACATTCTTTTTTAAACTATACACTGAAAGAAAAATGCTGTACAAAGAAATGCTACAATTGTCTGGAATAAAGGATAATATGAATTCGGATAAGGATGGAAAAGGATTAATTGAATTTGTTAAATAACTAGAGATAAAATTTACGAAATTATTGCTTTTAAAAATATGAAAACTTTTATACTATTTTTAAAAGCAATAATTTCGTAAATTTTATCTCTAGTTATTTAACAAATTCAATTAATCCTTTCCCATCCTTATCCTAACTCATATTATCCTTTATTCCAGACAATTGTAGCATTTCTTTGTACAGCATTTTTTTTTCAGTGTTTAGTTTAAAACAGAATGTCAGAAGATATTTAGCAGTTTTTCTGACATTCTGTTTTAAACTATACACTGAAAAAATATGCTGTACAAAGAAATGCTACAATTGTCCGGAATAAAGGATTTAGGACAAGGATGGGAAAGGATTAATTGAATTTGTTAAATAATTAGAGACAAAATTTACGAAATTATTGCTTTTAAAAATAGTATTAAGTAAAAAATAGATTTAACATATCTAGCAGTTTTTCTGACATTCTGTTTTAAACATAACTAATAAAATATTAATTAAAATTCTAAAAAAATATTAAAGCGGCAGTTAACGTTAATTATTATTATTATTATCATTACTTAAGGTTCAAATTCAAACTAGAAACTTTCTGATTCCTAAATTCATTTTTATTCATAAACGCACAAAGTAATTAAGTCTACTGATAGTTTCTTTAAAATCCCTTCGCTGCTGTCAAAGTTATGACCAAAAATCCAGGTTCGTATCATTGTTTTAGTTACATTCAAAGTTTGTACGTAGAGTGCTGGGACACCTGTATACGAGAATTAAATAGCAAACAGAATGACCAGATAGAATTGCACTTTATTCTTTATTAAAATCAACCAAACTTAAAATATGTAAATTAATCGGCTTAATCTGTAACGGGTCATTACCCTATTTCAGTTACAATGAATGCTATTCAACCATCATTAGAAGGTAAGTTAATATTAAACATTAGAATACAGATTGTTTCCAGTAACTAAGCGAAAATAAAGATTATACTAATATTAAGGAAAGGAGCTTTGTTTCCTTTACCGATAAAGGGACATGCGCAAGACATTTTAGAAACTGAAATTTCATTCAATTCTCCAAATAAATATAGGAATATCATACTAGACAGTAAACAGAATGGCTAGATACAGTTATACTAGACAGCAAACAGAATGACCAGATACAGTTATACTAGACAGCAAACAGAATGACCAGATACAGTTATACTAGACAGCAAACAGAATGACCAGATACAGTTATACTAGACAGCAAACAGAATGACCAGATACAGTTATACTAGACAGCAAACAGAATGACCAGATACAGTTATACTAGACAGCAAACAGAATGACCAGATACAGTTATACTAGACAGCAAACAGAATGACCAGATACAGTTATACTAGACAGCAAACAGAATGACCAGATACAGTTATACTAGAAACGGTTAATTATGTTAATTGCAAAAAAGAGAAACAATTCAATCTTTCTTAAAATTCAACCAAACTTAAAATGTGGAATAAACTAATCAGCTTAATCTGTAACGGGTCATTACCCTATTTCAGTTACATGAATGCTTATCAATCATCATTAGAAGGTAAGTTAATATTAAACATTAGAATACTGATTGTTTCCAGTAACTAAGCGAAAATAAAGATTATACTAATATTAAGGAAAGGAGCTTTGTTTCCTTTACCGATAAAGGGACATGCGCAAGACATTTTAGAAACTGAAATTTCATTCAATTCTCCAAATAAATATAGGAATATCATACTAGACAGTAAACAGAATGGCTAGATACAATTATACTAGACAGCAAACAGAATGACCAGATACAGTTATACTAGACAGCAAACAGAATGACCAGATACAGTTATACTAGACAGCAAACAGAATGACCAGATACAGTTATACTAGACAGCAAACAGAATGACCAGATACAATTATACTAGACAGCAAACAGAATGACTAGATACAGTTATACTAGACAGCAAACAGAATGACCAGATACAGTTATACTAGACAGCAAACAGAATGACCAGATACAGTTATACTAGACAGCAAACAGAATTACCAGATACAGTTATACTAGAAACGGTTAATTATGTTAATTGCAAAAAAGAGAAACAATTCAATCTTTCTTAAAATTCAACCAAACTTAAAATGTGGAATAAACTAATCAGCTTAATCTGTAACGGGTCATTACCCTATTTCAGTTACAATGAATGCTTATCAATCATCATTAGAAGGTAAGTTAATATTAAACATTAGAATACAGATTGTTTCCAGTAACTAAGCGAAAATAAAGATTATACTAATATTAAGGAGAGGAGCTTTGTTTCCTTTACCGATAAAGGGACATGCGCAAGACATTTTAGAAACTGAAATTTCATTCAATTCTCCAAATAAATATAGGAATATCATACTAGACAGTAAACAGAATGGCTAGATACAGTTATACTAGACAGCAAACAGAATGACCAGATACAGTTATACTAGACAGCAAACAGAATGACTAAATACAGTTATACTAGAAACGGTTAATTATGTTAATTGCAAAAAAGAGAAACAATTCAATCTTTCTTAAAATTCAACCAAACTTAAAATGTGGAATAAACTAATCAGCTTAATCTGTAACGGGTCAATGCCCTCTTTCAGTTAGAATAAATGCTATTCAACCATCATTAGACGGTAAGTCAATATTAAACATTAAAATATTGATTGTTTCCGGTAGCTACGCGAAAATACAAACAGTTTCTAAAGTAACTGAGTTGACTGAGAAATGGAGGCATATGTTTCCATTACAAATAAAGAACATATGCGCATCACATTTTAAAAACACATAATTTCATTCAATTTTTCTCAAAAAATATAAGAATATTATACAAAAAGCTACGTTAAAAGCGTGAAAAGGAATTATATGCATTTCATTCTATTCCACTAGAAATCAGCCATACCTAAAATGCGACACAAACTATTCGCCATATTTTGCAACAGGTAGTTGCCCTATTTTAGTTAGAATTTTAATCGACCGTCACATCGGACAGAAAAGTCAATATTTGATATCAGAATATTGACTGTTTCTAATAATTCGGCGAAAATACGAACAGTAAATACAAAAGCCTTATTTTACCTATACTAATCAAAAGCCATGCGCAAAGGTAGAAATAAAGTATACTCAAACTCAAACCTATCTCAAATAGGAGATATCATTAGTGTTTGTTAAAAAAAATAATAAGTAAAGCTGTCTTAAATATAATAGACCGACAGCACAGACAATCACCTCATCGAGTTCACGGCTGAAATTCCAGAATTAGTTAAAACTGGATTCGCATATTAAAACGCAATCGGTCTGCCAAGTCATATCTTGGTGGAAAACACCTGAAAACCCGATTTTAGTGGTTGACTCGTATGGTTACCATTGTGCTTTCCTGCACCCAAAAGTATGAAAACATGGAGGATTGGGAGAAGGAAAACACAATGGTAAACCTACGAGTCAACCGCTAAAATCGGGTTTGCAAGTGTTTTCCACAAAAGATATGACTTGGCAGACCGATTGTGTTTTAATATGCGAATCAAGATTTAACTAATCCTAGAATTTCATCCGTGAACTCGATGGGGTGGTGTTTGCCTGTGTTGCCGGCTCCCGGTCAATAAGATTAAAGTAAAAAAAATTAATTATGTTAAGTGTAAATAGGAATAACATTTCAATCTTCCTTAAAATCAATCAAACTTAAAATATGAAAAACTAATAGCGTAATCTCTAATGGGGCAACACCCTCTTTCAATTAAAATAAATGCTATCCAACCATCATTATACGGTAAGTAAATATTAAACATTAAAATATTGAATGTTTCCGGTAGCTAAGCGGAAATACAAACAGTAAGTACAGATTCTAAAGTAACTGAATTAAATGAGTAAAGGGACATATCCGCAACACATTTTAGAAACAGACGATTTCATCCAATTCTTCACAAAGTATAGGAATATTATACAAAAAGCTACGTTAAAAGGAATTACATTTCATTCAATTCCATTAGAAATCAGCCATACCTAAAATGCGACACTAAATATTCGCCATATTTTGCAACAGGTCGTTGTCCTATTTCAGTTAGAAAGTTAATCGACCGTCACACTGGACGGATAAGTCAATATTTGATATCAGAATATTGACTGTTTCCAGAAACTCAGCGAAAATACAAACAGAAAACACAAAAGACTTATTTTACCTTTAATATTAAAAGAACACGAGCAAGGCTAGAAATAAAGTAAACTATTTCAAATAGGAGATATTAGTGACTTAAAAATATAAAATAAGCAAAGCTGTCTTGCAAGTAAAGGTTATAGTAGAAAAATTTAATTATGTTAAGTGTAAAAAAGATAACATTTCAGTCTTCCTGAAAATCAACCTAACTTAAAATATGAAAAACTAATCGGCGTAATCTGTAATGGGGCTCTTTCATTTAAAATAAATGCTATACAAACATTATTAGACAGTAAGTCAATATTAAACATTAAAATATTGATTGTTTCCGGTAGCTAAGCGGAAATACAAACAGCGATTCCAAGTGACTGGGGAATGGAGCCGTATGTTTCCTTTACTAATAAAGGGACAAATGCACAGCACATTTTATATTCCTTCAATTATTCAGAATAAATGTAGGAATATAAGCTGCGTGAAAAGAATTTACAGTTCATGCTATTCCATACCTAAAATGCGACACTAACTATTCCGTATACTTTGCAACAGGTCGTTAACCTATTTTAGTTAGAATGTTAATCGACCGTCACATTGGACAGAAAAGTCAATATTTGATATCAGAATATTGATTGTATCAGGGCTTAATTTCTAAGGAAAAAAGTACCGGAGCCCTAATATTATGTGGTACCGGTACTACAACTGTACCGTTTCCCCCTAACCCCTCCCCCCCCCCTGTCACTCCAATCTGCATATTGATATTTCGTACATTATTTGCAAAATGTAAAGCTTTTTTTTTTTTTTTTTTTCTTTAGCAAAATAAAAATTTATCAGCATATACTCAGCTGTCAACTATTGCACTTTTCAGTTATCACTCCTTCCGAATAGTAGTCTTTGCCTAGTTTTAATGCTAGTTAATTGCAGAATTCTGCAATGAAATACGGTAAGGATTATGATTCGGATATAGTGTTAACACAAAAAAAAAAAGATAGTTCGTAGCTATGCATAGCTATCAATTTTGGACTGGGCTCCGGAGCCCTGTACTTATGAGCTCCGGTGAATTCTGACCAATATTTAAATATTTACTAAAAACAGAGAAGTACCGAAGCTGGGCTCCGGCGCAAATTAAGCTCTGGACTGTTTCCAGGAATTCAGTGAAAATACAAACAATAAATACAAAAGCCTTATTTTTGCTTTACCAATCAAAAGACATGCGCAAGGCTTGAAATAAAGTACACCAAAACCTATCTTAAATAGGAAATACCATTAGGGATTTAAAAAAAAGTAAAGTTGCCGCAACCCCTTACGCTCCGATGGTTTTTTTAAGTCCCATTAAAGAAAATGCAATATGAAATTCATTTATTTCGCCGGCTAATAAAAGTAGATGGTACTTTTCATACAAAATACAAGGGGACCATAATTAAACTGACGGTACTCTGAGTGTTCTGTAGCACGACCTAATTGAGAGAATGACGCTAAATTTTGTAAGATTAAACAAAACGAGGGACGAAGGGTTCCGCGAAAAAAAAAATAGTTCCAAAAGTCACCGCTACGGGAATGTGGCGCTGTGTAACAAAAAAAGAATAAAAAAAATGCAAAATCAATAATGAAATAAAATTACTTCTGATTTAGCACATTTAACGATTTAATTAAAGTTCAATACGGCAATAATACTCTCTTTTCCGTTACACAGCGCCACATATTCCCCTAGCGGTGACTTTTGGAACTATTTTTTTCCTTCGTCCCCCGTCTTCTTTAATCTTCTTACAAAATTCGGCGTCATTCTTTTAATTAGATTGCGCTACAGAACACTCTGAGTACCGTCAGTTTAATTATGGCCACCTTGTACTTTTTGCTGGTTCACATTCAGTAAGCACAGCGAAACAGTCAAAGCTTAATATTTTTTTAATGTGGTTATTTCTCAACCGTTTACATGGATTTAGCTTTTATCCTACTAAAAAATGTTTTACGAAAAATTTGCAACTACAAAACATTTCTCAGTTACAGATAGGATCACAATACATTTATTTACATTGTTCTTGTAAGTATTGTGAGGTTTCCATAACAGTATTTTTTGTTAATTAATATAATTATTCTTGTAAATATTTTACAAAAAAACCCCTCTAACTACCGAAATATTAACCCTTTGAGCTCCGGCGTCTCTTACACAAATTTTATTCGATCGGAACGACTTTTAGGTAGCTTTCTTTACAAAAAGCTACCTATTGCAGCCGTTCGGAGGAAAACGATTTCAAAAAATTTCGGTATATTTTCATCGATCATGACCCCCAGATCCCGAAACCACCCTCCGTTCAAAATTGATATATATATATATATATATATATATCTGACATATGTCACACTGTAACTCTCGTGTTTATAAACCGATTTGGATATAATTCGGCGTGTACATAGTACATACCAATGTCTCGACCAAGTTCGTTGGCCAGCTTCATCCGCCGTTTTGTTTCAAAATGGTGACCATATAAAATTTTTTTAAAAATTTAAAATTTGAAATGTGGTATCAAAAAATTGAAAATGGAAAAATATTTTTTTCTTATGTATTTGACCTTTATACAAAGACTCCGTAGCAGTTTTTGTTTCGTCTATATCTTAAAAAATGGCTGAGTTATAGCATTTTGAATTTCTAGAGAAGCTGACATTTTGAAACGTCCTGACTTTTGTCACGCGATAAAAGGCGTATTTATGAACCGATTTGGATGCAACTTCGTTTATACATAGTACAGATCAATGTCTCGAACGAAACGTTGGCAAGCTTCATCCGCCATCTTGTTTAAAAATGGCGGTCATTTAAAATTTTAAGAAAAATTTAAATTTGAAATGTGGTACCAAAAAATTGAAAATTGAAAAAATATTTTTTTCTTATGTGTTTGACCTTGATAAAAAGATTCGGGAGCAAATTTTGTTTCGTCTATATCTTAAAAAATGGCTGAATTATAGCATTTTGAATTTCTAGCGTGGCTGCCATTTTGAAACGTCCTGATTTTTGCCACGTGATAACAGACGTATTTATGAACCGATTTGGATGTACCTAGGTGTGTACATAGTACATACAAATAATTCAACCGAGTTCATTAGCCAGCTTCATTCGCCATCTTGTTTCAAAATGGCGGCCATTTAAAAAAATTTTTTAAAAATTTAATTTAAAATGAGATACCAAAAAATTGGAAAATGAAAAAGATTTTTTTTGTATGTGTTTGACCTTAATACAAAGATTCCGGAACAGGTTTTGTTAAGTCTATATCTAAAAAAATGGCTGAGTTATAACATTTTGAATTTCTATTGTGGCTGACATTTTAAAACGACCTGATTTTTGTCACGCGATAACAGGCGTATTTATGAACCGATTTGAATGTAACTTGGTCTGTACATAGTACATACCAATGTCTCGACCGAGTTCGTTGGCCAGCTTCATTCGCCATCTTGTTTCAAAAGGGTTGCCATTTTTAGAAAAAAATGTAATTTAAAATTTAAAATGAGGTATTAAAAAATTGGAAAATGAAAAAGATTTTTTTTATGTGTTTGGCCTTGATACAAAGATTCTGGAGCAGTTTTTGTTTCTGAAAATTTGTTCTTTTGTTTATATCTTAAAAAGTGGTTGAATTATAGCACTTTGAATTTCTATCATGGCTAACACTTTGAAACGATCTTGTATTTGTCACGCGATACCACACGTATTCGCCTATTTCGATGGAAGAAGGCATGTGGATAGTATACATCAATATCTCGACCAAGTTCGCTGGCCAGCTTCATCAACCATCTTGTTTCAAAATGGCGGCCATTAAATTAAAAAAAAATTACATTTAAAGAGAGGTGCAAAAAAATTAGAAATTGAAAAAGGTTTCTTTCTTAAGTATTTGACCTTGATATGAGGATTCGTGAGCATTTTTTGTTTGCCTTTATCTTAAAAAATGGCTCAGATATAGCAGTTTCAATTTCTAAAGTGGGTGACATTTTGAAAAATCAGATTTTTTGCCTGCGACAGCACTCGTATATATCAACCGATTCCGATATGAGTGAGCATGTGCACAGCAATTACTAAGGTCTCGACCAAGTTCACCGGTTAGCCTCATCTACCATGTTGTCTTAAAATGGCAGGCACTTTAAGAAATCGCCGAATTTGTCAGCCAAATATAAGTTACTTTAAATAAAAGCAGCTTGGATAAAGCTGACTAATTTCGCAAAATTCTCATTCATAATGATTTAGTATTGATAAAAATTAATATTGAATCTCCTACATTCGGTTTCCACTTAATTGAACTTCGCGTGTTTGAATAATATAAGTTGGCTTTTTTAAAATAAGGAATATGAAAGCTACCTCTTCCTCCCGGCACTGGCCGGAAGGACTTTTTTAAAAGAAATTTCCTTCAAGTACACAATTTCAAAGATGCTGTGATTAAGTAAGGTAAATTTTATTTTTCTTTATTACTGGTGCTAAAAAGAAATTTTGCAAAGAAAGATGATGTCTCCGCAGCAAAGCCAATGTAGTGGTAAGGGTCAAATCAGTTTTATTTAAAAATCCATCTAAAAATCAAATTATTATACAAGTTGTTTCTGATATCTTCACACATTAACGAAGACAATTATTGAAAAGAAGCAAATTTTTTATTTATAATTCGGGATATAAATGGGTTAAATGTAAGGTTACAGGTTACTTTCTTGCTTATTCACGGAACCAATTTTTATAAGTGCAAGCATGAAAAGGCAGAAATTAATGCACTTTTTCAACAGAATTTAATAGCGTTTTTTACTTTTCTATAAAAAGCAATAGACAAGGAAGCGACAGCACAGAAAATCACCTCATCGAGTTCACGGCTGAGATTCCAGAATTAGTTAAAACTCGATTCGTCTATTAAAACACAATCGTTCTGCCAAGTCTTATCTTGGTGGAAAATACCTGAAAACTCGATTTTAGCAGTTGACTCGTAGGTTTACCATTGTATTTTCCTGCACCAAGCCCTCCATGTTTTCTTATCTTTAGGTGCACGAAAACACAATGATAAACCTATGAGTCAACCGCTAAAATAGAGTTTCCAGGTTTTTCCACCAAGACATGACTTGGCAGACCGATTGCGTTTTAATATGTGAATCGAGTTTTAACTAATTCTGGAATTTCAAACGTGAACTCTATGAGGTGATTTTCTGCGCTGTGGCCAACCGGTCTACAAAAAAATTATCAGAAAATTATAGAAGTTGGCGCTTTGTATCTATTTTCGAGGCACAGCAGTATATACCAACTCAATATAAACAACGATCCAACATATATTTATCGAAAAACACAATTCGATTCCAAATTATTTCAACAGTCATAGCTGCAAATTGCTTGCTTTTATATATAAAAATGACTGTTTAGGCTGATATGCAAGTTTCGAATTTTCGATTTTGAGTTTTAAGTTTAAATCTCTCAAAATTTAGTGTGCTTAAGCCAAACAATATTTTTAGATTTGTTTGTTAGTTGTCTGTTGGGTAGAACTTGAGTAAAAATATTGAGTTACGATTCAATTTAAGGACATTCAGAAATTTTTAATACGTTTTAGGTTTTTTTTTTTTTAAAATCAAAAAAGTTTAATATGTTTAACAAAGGGTAAAACTGGGAAAATTCATTAGTGTCAGCGGCGCTAGTTTCAGAAGTGCCCGCTTTTTTATTTAAGGGGACAAGGGACCTTTAAAATCATTTAATTTAAGCAAAATTGCTCAAAATTTAAAAAAAAATTAGAAAATATTTTTTTTTCTTACCTTTATATTCAAATATATAAAATTCGATGCACTGTTTTATTTATATATGTAAACCAAACTTGTATATAAAAAATTTGGATTTTCATTGATATGGAATACGCATGGGGCATTTTGAAAAGTTCTCTGTAACATCTAAAATATTACGGAAAACTCCTTTCCCCCCCCCTCTTTTTTTTTGGGGGGGGGGGGGGATAAATGTATGCCATAAGGCATATAATGTACCCTTAAATAATATTTCAAGTGAAATTTACAAAAAATAAAAAAATGATTTTAAAAAGGTTCCTTATCCCCTAAACTTTTCAAAAAATTCTTTTAGTATTAATCTAAAATTGAATAGCCAAAATAAATGTTAATATAAACATATTTCAAACAAAAACAAAGTAGAATCTTTAATAGAATGAAAGAAAGGGTTATTTCTAAGAAAAAGATCATAAGGTGGCCGCTGACTAACAATTTTTCAATAGCCACTTTTTCTCATTTAGTGACACTGTGGCCGGTGGCTAGTACTAATTTTACTATTTAACGTGTAATACAAATCTCGTAATATTAGAAAATGTTCAATAATCTATGCATAATGGTGCTTTTCAAATTTTTTATATTGAAAGATTCTAGAACTTTTTAGAATCAATATTAAAAAAGTTTTGGAATCTAAAGGAAAAATTAATAGAAAAAGGTCGAATGAAAATTGTTTTTATTCAAGCCTAAATTTTATCGCACCACCAGACAACATTAAAAGTAAAAATAATACATTTCTAAACCACTAGCCACAAAATACCTAAAAACAGTTTCTCAAGTTCGTAAACGTAAGCACAAAATGCTCAGGGGAGGTATTAACTGCGGAAGTCCACAAAAGTCAGTCGTAAAAAGATCACAAGAGAGACTACAACGCTTTTATTGTACGGTAAGCTATGCAAGTAAATTAGCTGGGAGAACGCAAAACAGCAATTGAATTTGTGTCTTGTCCACTATGCACGGAATACGAAATTAGTGCGACAGCTATGAATTCATTCTACGCACGCAAGTGATATTGATCGGCTCATGCCCAAGACTTCTCTGCCTGGGGAATCCAAGACTTTGTTTTTAATAATCTTAGACAAGTTTTTCTTATGTCGAGTAATTTACTTAAATTTTTCATCGATAAAAACCAAGACAAAAAATAGAAAAAATACATTCTTCGAATGATGTTTATTAGGGAAAAAAAAATATCAATTTCACAATTAAAATGTTAGTGGCTTCACGCAAAAATAAATTAAGGGTAAAAATTAAAGGGTATTAGTGTTGCCTTTATGCACGTAAATAAAAACTTTACAAATAACTAAAAGATAAATAAATAAAAATAATTTTGAAAACTTTTTTTTTCTTTTTTTTTTTTAGAAAATATGTATTATGTATGTATGTTTTTAAAATGCACTAAAAAGTATAAAAGTCTTGAAACGAAACTTTGAATGCACGGAGTTTAAATTAAATTGCGGTGATATCGATTATGGAAGATTAATGGTTTTAAATGGGAATTTTGCCAAATTAGCCAGCTATCGCGCCAAGTTAGCGTCATAGCTGAAAACTTATTTTTGTCATTTCGCCAAGTTCACCGATATTTTCGCCAAGTTGGCTGAAAGTTGGCGCTATTGTGGTAACCCTGTCATTAGTACCTTTCAACAAATACTCACTGTTGAAGCTGATGCTGATTTATCCATAGGAAATCAAATGTATAGCCATTAAGTAAATTTGCCCCCGTTGCCTCCCGTAGGGATCAAATTAAAAAAAAAAAAATGTCCAATTAATATAGTTCCCTTAGAAATAAATACATATATATTCCAAATTTTAAAGCTATGTCAAGAGGAAGTGGGTGAAAAATGAGTCACAAGATTTGACTGCTACACATAAACATAATTGTAAGTTAAAAGAAGGCATGTAAAAATGCGGCACTTTTATGCCAAGCCGAGCGTAAAACTCATCAATAGCATTTTTCCTTTTTTGTCAATAGAAGTTTTATTTTTCACGGGTATAAACAAGAAACAATGCTTTGATGTTGAAATAAAAATCCGGTCCTTTTCTAATAAAATATTCTAGAACTTTTCTGAAATAAAATTCGAAAATTTGTGGAATCTCCAGAGAAAATTAACTGGAAAAAAGACGAATGAAATTTGTTTATGATACAAGCCTAAATTCTATCTCACCGGCAGACATTAAAAGTAAAAATCTAAACCACACAGCCACAAAAAGCTTCCCAATTCGTAAATTTAAGCACAAGTTGCTCAGGGGAGGTATTAACTGCGGGAGTCCACAAAAGTCAGTCGTAAAAAGATCACACGACAGACTACAACGCTTTTATCGTACGGTAAGCCATGCAAGTAAATTAACTGGGAGAACACAAAACAGCAGTTGGAGTTGTGTCTTGTCCACTATGCATGGAATACGAAATTAGCGCGACAGCTATAAATTCATTCTACGCACGCAAATGATATTGATCGACTCATGCACAAGGCTTCTCTGCCTGGGGAATCCAAGATTTTGTTACTATCAATCTAAGACAAGTTTCGCGAGAATGTTGAGCGATTTACTTAAATTTTTCATCGACAAAAACTAAGACAAAAAACTGAAAAAAGTACATGCTTCGAATGATCTTTATTTGAATAAATGTTACTAATTTTACCAATTAAAATGTTAATCGTTTCTCGCAAAACTAAAAAAAAAATATTAAACAGTAATCGTGTTCCCTTTAGTCATGTACAGAAAAATTCTTCAAAAATAGCTAAAAAACGTAAGTTTACAAAATGAATTTTGAAAAAAAAAAAAAAAGGGCACTTTTATGTTAGCTGGGCGCAAAGCTCCCCAATGGCCTTTTTTTTTTTTTTCTTTTTCGTCAATAGCTTTATTTATCACGTATGTAAATAAGAACCATTGCTTTGATGTTGAAATAAAATGTTTTATTTTATGGTATATTTCTTATTTAAATTTTTATCTTTAGTATTTTAAATTAAATGAGTGCAATTCTTTGGCCTGGGGGAACCAAAATTTTGTTTTTATCAGTTCAAAACGAGTTTCACTTATGTCCAGCAACTTTACTTAAAATTTTAATGGGAAATAAACTAAGACAAAAAAGGAGAAAAAGATTATTGAGATTGTTTATTTGAATAAATGTTATTAATTTCCCAATTAAAATGTTAGTGGTTTCCCGTAGAAAGGAAAAAAAAAATTAAAGAATATATTAGTGTCCCTTTTATTCATGTAAAGAAAAATTCTTTAGAAATAACTAAAAAACATAAGTTTACAAAATTATTTTAAACAAGTCGGAAATTGAAGCGTGGCAAATGAGGTGCGTTCATACTATAACTAGTTTTATAAATATTCAGATCTTTGTGCAATACGCTGTTGCACTCTTATTCAAAAATGCACGAATGCA
The DNA here is from genome assembly GCA_963932465.1 of Maratus speciosus. Lineage (NCBI taxonomy): Eukaryota > Metazoa > Arthropoda > Arachnida > Araneae > Salticidae > Maratus > Maratus speciosus. The sequence continues at coordinate 111,486,941 of OZ010799.1, read as the reverse complement.
AATTTTACTACAAGTATATAGATTAAATTCAGCAATACGGAAATAACAGGACTCCACCTTAAATAGGACGCCATCATCATGGCAACCTAGAATCATTACCTATCGTGGAATATCATTGAATAAATTACGTAGGATAGGATTTAATAGAATGAAGAAAACTTTTATTAATATCTTTTTCAGATTTAATTCGATTTTCAAAAAATTTGAAATGACTCGACAAAATTATGCAACGATTATATATATTAAATTTGAAATCATTCCGTTGCGTAGTTTTTACGGTGTTATATGACGGACAGGCAGACAGACTGGCGAACCAGACGACGACTAGAGGTGTTACTTATTTATATACTGTAAAAGCACTTATTTTCGCGATCCGTAATTTTCGCGAAAATGGAGATATCCGTGATTTCGCGAGCTGAAAATTTCGCGAATTTTCTATGAACAGAATCGACAGTTGAAAAATACAGAAACTACCTAAATAGAATGCCTTTTGCATAAGGCATTTTAAGAAACTTCCTTTTGTCCTGACATAATGATTCGATATATCGAGAATATTCTTGTACCTTATTACGACAAGCAGAGAGAGCGTCTGGGGTAGTTCCAGAACAACCTGGTGTAGCATTGTTCAACATTTTTTAGGCACACCAAGATACTCTTTGAACTGGCTGAACTAGAGAATAGGAATATTATTCCAGTTTTTGTACAGGCTTCTTGCACAAGAGAGCTCCAGCCTTTGGACTTAACTGCAAACAGCGAGATCAAGCGTTTGCTCAAGAATGAGTTTATTGAGTGGTATTCTAATGAGCTTAAATTTCTAGAGGAAAAAGAATTTGTGCAGCTGCGAATATCACGACTAAATTCGATTCGGGCTTCTTGGCTTGTGCGCACATTTAACGGTGTTGAAGTCAAATATGAGATAATTTTGAATGGCTTCAAAGAAGCTGGTATAAATATTGTAAGTGAATGAGCTACATTCTATTATTGTTTTTATTCAAGAAATAGTTGTATAATATTCAAGGAATAATTGCAATTTTCGTACTTATTTCTTATATAAGTAACTGTAATAATTAAATTTTGGATAAGTGAAAAATTTCTAAATTTTTATTGTTATTTGAGGCGAAAAAAATATTTCGGGAGGCTTAAATTTTCGCGATTACAATGGGCTCGCGAAAATCGCGAAAATTAAAGTCTCGAGAAAATAAGTGCTTTTACAGTAATTACGAACGCACCTTAAAAGGCGGCACTTTTATGTAAGCCGGGCTCAAAACTCGTCAATAACATTTTTCTTTCTTTTTATTTCTTACGAGTGTGAGCTAGAAACAACTCTTCGATGTGGGAATAAAATTCTGGTCCTTTTCTAATTTTTTATTGAATTTTTCGGAAACAAAATTGGAATTTTTTTGGAATCTCCCGAGGAAATTAACTGAAAAAAATCTAATGAAATTTGTTTTCATACAAGCCTAAATGTTATCTCACTGCCAGACAAGTAAAAAACATTTCTAAACCACATAGCCATAAAATACCTAGAAAACAGTTTCCAAAGTACGTAAACGTAAGCACAAAATCCTCAGGGGAGGTATTAACTGCGGAAGTCTACAAAAGTCAGTCGTAAAAAGATCACAAGAGAGACTACAACGCTTTTATTATACGGTAAGCCATGCAAGTAAATTAACTGGGAGAACACAAAACAGCAGTTGGATTTGTGTCTTGTCCACTATGCATGGAATACGAAATTAGTGCGACAGCTATGAATTCATTCTACGCACGCAAGTGGTATTGATCGGCTCATGCCCAAGGCTTCTCTGCATGGGGAATCCAAGATTTTATTTTTATCAATCTAAGACAAGTTTTGCTTACGTCGAGCAATTTACTTAAATTTTTCGTCGATTAAAAATAAGACAAAAAATTGAAAAAAGTACATGCTTCGAATGATGTTTGGTAAAATTAATAACATTTATTCAAATAATTAAAATGTTAATCGTTTCTCGCAAAACTAAAAAAAATTAAACAGTCATCGTTTTCCTTTAAAAAAAAAAATTAAACAGTAATCGTGTTCCCTTTAAAAAAATTGTTTAAACAGTAATCGTGGTCCCTTTAGTCATGTAAAGAAAAAAATCTTCAGAAATAACTAAAAAACATAAATTTACAAAATGAATTTGAAAATAAATAAATAAATAAAAAATGGCACTTTTATGTTAGCTGGGCACAAAGTTCCCCAATAGCATTTTTTTTTTCCTGTTTTGTCAATAGCTTTATTTTTCCCGTATGTAAAATAGAAACAGTGCTTTGGTGTTGAAATAAAATGTTTTATTTTATGACATATTTGTTATTTAATTTTTTTTCTTTCGTATTTTAAATTAAATGAGTGAAAGGCATGTATTTTAAATTTATGTAACGTATATATTTTAAATGAAAGTTAAGTTTTTTTAAACAAAATGTGTAAGGCTTACATTTTAAATGAAATACGAATGATGCTGATGGGAATAATATTTGGCGATTTATCAGCTGCGCCCGGCTAACATAAAAGAACAAAAAAAACCTATAAAAAATATTTTGGATTTCAAATTCTTCAGGTGAGATGTAACATCTGCTTCTTTTATAATATAAATGTAACGCATAACATGTATTTGCAAGAAAAATCGTTGGTTATAAACATTACGAATACAAATCTCACAAACATAAAAACAAAATTAGACGCAAAAATTGGAAGCAAAGCTACCCAACAGCAATTTTTTTTCTTTTTTGTAAATAGCATTTTATTTTTCACGTATTACAAACATTGCTTTGATGTTGAAATAAAAGGTTTTGTTTTATGGTATATTTCTTATTTAATTTTTATTTCTTTGGTATTTTTAAATTAAATGAGTGAAAGGCATGCATATTAAATTTATGTAATAGTATTTTTAATTTATGTATTGTATATATTTTAACTGAAATGCTTTTTAAACAAAATGAGGAAGGCTTAAATTTTAAATAAAATACGAGTGATGGTGATAGGAATAATATTTGGCGATTTATCAGCTGCGCCCGGCTAACATAAAAATTAAAAAAGAAACCTATAAAAAATATTTTGGATTTCAAATTCTTCAGGTGAAACATTTGCTTCTGTTATAATATAAATGTAATGCATAATATGAATTTAAGGAAAATCTTTGGTTACAAACATTAAGAATACAAATCTCACAATCATAAAAATAGAATTAGACACAAAAATAGGGCGCAAAGCTCCCCAACAGAATTTTTTTTTCTTTTTATAAATAGCATTTTCTTTTTCACGTATTACAAAATCATTGTTTTGATGTTGAAAAAAACGTTTTCTAATTTTTTTTCTTTGGAATTTTAAATTAAATGAGTGAAAGGCATGCATATTAAATTTATGTAATATGTATATTCTAAATTTATGTAACGTATATATTTTTAAATGAAAGTTATGTTTTTTAAACAAGTTGAGTAAGGCTTACATTTTAAATGAAATAGGAATGATGGTGATGGGAATAATATTTGGCGATTTATCAGCTGCGCCCGGCTAACATAAAAGTACCAAAAATTCCTATACAAAATATTTTGGATTTCAAATTCTTCAGGTGAAATGTAACATTTGCTTCTTTTACAATATAAATGTAATGCATAACATGCATTTGCAAGGAAAATCGTTGGTTACAACATTAGGAATACAAATCTCACAAACATAAAAATAGAATTAGACACAAAAATTTAAGGGGTTACATGGGTTTGAAAAATTTAAAAAAATCCATTTATTTTTAATCTAATAGCACAATAGTAGGTCTAGAATATTTTTTCAAACTTTCAATTCAATCGGAGTAAAACTCTAGGAGAGCCTGCCTTTGGAAATACCCCCATATTAGGCTAGACAGGTCGGAAGCCACGCAAGTATATTGCTTTTAAATAAAAACACTATTTTTTAAGTCGGCGGATACGATTTCTCAAAAACCAATCCACTGATCTTATTAAAATTTTGCACACTTCTTCAAAATACGATTGACTAGTGATCGAAGTTTTCCTTTATTTTCAATTACAATATTTAATCCAATACAATTTTTAATCTAATAGCACAATAGTATGTCTAGAATATTTTTCCAAAGTTTCAATTCAATCGGAGTAAAACGCTAGCAGAGCCTGCCTTTGGAAATACCCCCATATTAGGCTAGACCGGCTGGAAGCCACGCAAGTATATTGCTTTTTTTTTTTTTTTTTTTTTTTTTTTTTTTTTTTTTTTTTTGTTAATAAAAACACTATTTTTTAAGTCGGTGGATAAGATTTCTCAAAAACTAATGCACCGATCTTATTAAAATTTTGCACACTTCTTCAAAATACAATTGAGTAGTGATCGAAGTTTTCCTTTATTTTCGATTACAACTAATTTTACAAATAGTGTTAATTGTACCAAAAATTGTACTGTTTTGCATACAACTCTGCCAAAAATTCAAATTTTTATTTAAATCCTTTGTTCAATCACGAACTATACGTTTCTATTAACAGAAAAAAATTGTTCTTTTAATTTCAGATAAAGCTATCAAGGATTATCCTGGCCACCACGAGAACACTTTTCTTTTAGGTGTCTCTGGAAAATGGGCCCATCCGGCTGAATTTTCCAAATTTATGAATGAAAGTTTTATAAAATATTGCTCTTTGATATACTTAAAATTTTGAGTAAAATAATTTATTATATATATATAAAAAAAAAATGAAGATATGCTTACAAAAACCCTTTGAAACCCACGTAGCCCTTTAAGATCGATTCTCACTTTCATTTTCGTAAATTTTTTTTATTGTTTTCAAATTACTGTTACCAAATATTTTATCGTTTCATAAAAAATAAAGATATTTATAAAAGCATAATAAAAAAGAAAAGTAATTACATTTAATAAATAATAATTCACAGCAAAAGTCATTTTACAACCTTGATTTAAAACTATCTTTCTCGATGATCATTTCAACCATAAAGAACATTTTTCGTATTAAACAAGTTTTATACTTGATTGAAATTCGGGGAAGAAAAGATCCTTACCATTTTCGCCGATATTCAGAAAAGTATAAAAAAGGCCCATTAGGGATATTACTATGCATATCTTTATTTTCAGTTGAGTTTAAGATGGATAATAAATCTGGGTTATAATACGTTATATTTTTATGCGTGAAATAAACGGATCCAGACAAAATGCATGAAGCTATTCCCATAAGAGCTATTTATGTATCGAACTCTGTTTTTAAAGTGCCGCTGCTTCTCGGCGAGCAGTAAAAGGAGTATTCATAATAGTAAAAGATGTCAATAACCTTATGCAATAAATAATATTTCTGGGAAAAATCATTTTTATTAACTTTTATAAAATTTGTTGTAGTTAAAAAATTTCTGAAAAAACATCGTTCAGTCTTTAAGGCAATTTCAAGTCAAAACTGTTTATTTTCTGACACATTTTTAAATTAATTTTTGATCGCAAGCGTCCGAAATTGGCAATTACTCTTATTTAAAAACTATGTAATCAACCCCACCCCCTTGTTTTTCAGTAAAAGCAGACTTTTCGAAAATGCAGCCAATTTTGGTGTTTGGAACCGAATTTGCGGACGTGACAGCACGGAAAAGGGAAAAACTGCCGTCCTGAAATAACAATTGCTTATACTCAATAATTTATCAAAAATGAAAAAAAAAAAAAAATCTTCGATTAAAAATCACTTTAATAGCCATGTCTGCAAGTACCTTGCTTTTATGTTTAAAAATGAGATGAGAAAGTTTCGTGTTGTTGAGCAGAAATTAAGGTTTTGCTTAAACAAAATTTATACGTCACTGCATTAGAGAAAAACAGGATTCTTTACCAATCTAGGCGATATACTTAAAAGACCCATTAGGGACATTACTATGCATATCTTTATTTCCCGTTGAGTTTAAGGCGTATAAAAATCTGGTCTATAATATGTTACATTTTTATGCGGGAAATAAATGGATATCGAGCCCGGTCTTAAACTGCCATTGCTTTTCCTCAAACCAGTAAAGTAAGTAGCATTCCTAATATTTAAAGATGTAAATAACATTATCAAATAAATAATATTCCTGGGAAAAATCATTTTTCTTAGCTTTTATAGTTTTTACTTTAAGAATTGGTGCAATAGCAATTAAAGAATTTATCTGAAAAATCATCGTGCAGTTTTTAAAGCAATCTCAAATCAAAACTGTTTATCTTCAGACACATTTTTAAATTAATCTTGTTCGCAAGCATCTGAAATTGGCAGGTACTTTTATTAAGAAACTATGTAATCGAATTTTTTTTTTTCAGTTTTTCAGTAAAAGCAGAAGATTTCAGAAAATGCAGTCAAAATTTGTGTTTTGAACCGAATTTCCAGACGAGACAGCATGGAAAAAGGAAAAAACTGCCGTCCTGAGACAACAATCGCTTAAACTCAATTTATCAAAAATAAAAAAATAAAATTATCTTTACGATTGCAAATCTCTAATAATCATGCCTGCAGGTATCACTTTTATGTTTAAAAATATAGCATTTGCTTCACAACAAGTTTTATAAGTCACAGCATAAGAGAAAAAAATTTATCCTTTACCATTTTAGCCGATTTTTTTTAAGGCCCATTAGGGACATTACTATCCATTTCTTTATTTCACGTTGAATTTAAGACGGATAATAAATCTGGGCTATAATATAACACATTTTTATGCGTGAAATAAATGGATCCAAACAAAATGCATGAAGCGATTCCCATAAGGGCTATTTATGTATCAAGTTCTGCTTTAACACTTTCACCGTCTGGGGGTTTTCCTGTATTTTTATAAGAATGCTTGTAAATTCCAGGATAAATATATTTATTAATCGCCGTTTGATGCTATAATATTTTTAATCACTTATTTCTATATATGGTTCAAAATAAAATCTTGTTTAAAATATTTTTGTCTACAGCCATTTTAACATGATTTCTAGAAACGGAAAAATCTATAAAATCTATAAAATTAACGGGCCAGCCAGTTAAAGGGTTTTAAAGTGCCGCTGCTTGTCTGCGAGCAGTAAATTGAGTACTTTTAATACTAAAAGATGTAAATAACCTTATCACATAAAAAATGTTGCTGGGAAAAATGATTTCTATTACCTTTTATACTTTTGTGTTAGGAATTGGTGTACTTTATTTTACTACTCGATAGCGGTTCAAAATTTGTGTGTAAAAACTTCGTGCAGTCATTGACCCAATCTTATAAGAAATTATAAAAGGCAATGTTTTTTCTTAGTTACTTTTTATTTAATTTTATGAGAACATTCAAGATTTATGCAAATTTACAGTCAATATTAATCAAAATATGGCCAAAGTGTCGAGTCTCGTGTACGACCCCAAACATTTATTTACTAGTTCCATGAAATTTGAATTTTTTTGCACTTTTAGGTAGCCACTGTGGAATTGGAAACATTAAAGGTCGATGCTTCTCTATTTATGAAAACAAGATTTTTTGCGAATTTACAGTGAATATTAATCAAAATATGACCACAGCGTGGTGTCTCGTATACGACTCCAAACATTTACCATGAAATTTCGAATTTTTCTGCACTTTTAGATAACCACTGTGGAATTGGAAACGTTAAAGATTGATGTTTTTCTATCTAAACAAATCGAAAATTTAGAAAATCATTCAACGTAAATCCGAAAAAAAAACTTTATTGCACTCCTATATAGTTAATACTGTAGTAAAGTTTATGAAGACATTTTCTCGTTTTTCTCAATATGACTTTAAAAAACAGACATCATCGTACAATCCAAATATTGGGTTGTCAAGTTTGTGCCGATTATGAAAGGAAATTGAAACGTAGAGGATTTAAATTTTAGTATACATTTATTAAATTATATAAGGCTATTTTACCTTACTATTACCTTCTTCCATCTGTCCAGAAATATCACAATGCTTTCTTTCCAAAACATTTGTGATTTAATGGCAAAATATCTAGAGGTGCTTTTTTATGTCATTCAAAGTATCCATTTTTTTTTTTTTTTTTTGGCAAAGAATTTTTGAGAAAAGAAACAAAGAGTAGTCGGGCGGAGCAATGTCCGGAGAGTAGAGAGGGAGGGTCAGAATGTCTCAAACGAATGCAAGGAGTATTTCTGACAGTCAAAAAATCCCAAAAGTTTGTTTCTCAACTCACGACTCACGTGATATTTTAAAATTCATCTCGCGCCACTTTTTGAAGATAAAAATCTTTCGCATATACTTTGACAACACCTGTAAAAAAACATACTATAGAAAGTATTTTTGTAAATAGCGATACGAATGGGATATGAAAATAGTTACCAGAGAGCACAAATCGGCACGAACTTTCCGGACAACCCCCCCCCCCCCCCCAAAAAAAAAAAAAAACTCAACGAAGAAAAAAATTTTGGTGTCATGTTTCGTATACGACTGACCCCCTGGCCTAAAATAGGTTAACTTCTTAGTGACGAGGTATTGGTATTTTGTTAAGTATCGGTCCGAACTGGCCATATTGTTGTATGAGGGATGCCTTATGGAAGGATTTTTGAAAGGAAAGCGAATGGAATTATCATTCTCGCACACACACACACACACACACACAAAAAAACCTTGAAAACTTTTCAGTCACCCTGACAAGACCGCCTTCGCAACAAGCGTTGCATACTAAAACTAACATGCCTTATGGCAAGCTGCCTTGTCGGCATAGACTGTGCGGTGTCTATAAATGCGCAGATGTCAGACGGGACTAACCAGCGTGATGGTGCCTTGACTAGTCAAACGGACAGGCTAGTGTAATACCGCCTTGACTAGTCAAACGGACTGGCTAGTGTGATGCCGCCTTGAATAGTCAAACGGATAGGCTAGTGTCATGCCGCCATGACGCCAATTGCCAGACAAGGGAGAGCACCGTCCAGCACACGTCACTCTCTCCCTGCGTCCCAAACAACATTGGAAGTCATGATTGCAGCAGTAGAACCCATGCACTCAAGGATTACATCGCGTGGTTCGGGGATCACAACTTCGGGGGCCCCAGGGACCTCGGATGTACCGAACACTTATAGGAGAGCCCAGCCGTTGGCCTTAATCCCGGGTTTCCCAGAAGTGCTATTTACTCTACCGGTGGCTTCCGGATGAGAGGGTTATACAGTTCTACAGAGACAATCACGAGCCCTTCTGCCTCGACTGCAAGCGTTGCATAACAGTGCTGAACAGTTCAGCAGCATTGAGAGGGTTATCTAGCCGTGATCAGCTGAACACTCAGTCTATTGTTGAAGTGTCTTGTAAATTTAATCTTTTATATCTTTATTTTTTTTTTATTTTATCTTAAATTTCTTCACTTTACTCTTAAGTAGTTTAAAAACTACACTTTTTCTTCTCCCAAGGCTCACAAATATACAAGACATTTCAACAATAGGCTGTGTGTGTGATGTATACGAAAATATAGGCAAGAATTTCTATTCAAATATTGGCAGCAAAACATTACAAATTCTGCGTGGGACAGTCGTTGTGAAAAAGTTAAAAAGATTCCGCAACGTTCAAATTAAGAATTTTGTATTTTTATTTAAAAACTGTGAGAAATATGGCCGACAGCGAACAAGCTTTTTCAATGTGTAAATAGCATTTTCTTGAAATAAAATACATTTCCTGTGTGGAAAAGGCTTCTTTAATGAAAATAGTATATAAGAAATTCATATTTAAAAATGCTCCATGCGCTTTCGAAATCAACGAAAACCAATTATTATTTCAGTTCAAGTTTAGCTCTAAAACATATCAGGGTATTCGTTTTGATATAAAAATTAATTATCAATGAAGATGTAGAATTATTTTGCCTGTATATTGTCAAGGTTTCTAGGTTGTTTTCACTTTAGAATTGCATTTAACAATTGAGATTTTTTTTTTTTTTATCCATCGCATATAATTTGCAATTCATTTTTAATACTTTTCAACAAAGTTGAAAAGTGTTTATGCATTCGGTTTGTCTGTCCACTCTCTAACCCCCGTAAAAATACTCTGATTTTCTGGCAATTGATAAACGTTATATAGGGTCACCAAGAAATGTTTGGTATTGTATATGAAGTGTGTGGGATTAATGGTTCATTTACAGGGGCACTCAAAGAATTCCATCACATTATGGTATAGGGAGAAAAATCGTTTGCAGAGTATTTTCATGAGATTACGCTATTTGAAATGTATTGAAACTGATATAAATCACTGGATTTCACTACAAGATGATTGCGATAGAATAGGACATTCATAGCATTTGTCGTTCATTTACTGGGACACACAAAAGAAATCGGTTACAGTACTGTCTGAGTAATAATTGCTGGAAGTGCTTTTTCAATTACGGCATGCGTTTTTAAATTTAACCCTTTTTTTTTTCATTTTACTCGTTTTATATAAATTCTATACCTCATATACAGGGCTGCACAAAAGAATTCATGTACCATTCTTATTAGCGGAAATTGCCGATGGGGAATTTTCAACCGAGTGAACTAAATTCTGAACTAAATTTTGGCATGCATGAAGTTAATAGATACAAATCTATATATCATATACAGGAATGCTCAAAGAATTCGGATAATTTTCCGATCGTAGATAGAAACAGCTGAGTATGGATTTTCAAATGTATTATGAGTTTCCATATGGTTGAATTAGACATAATATTTAAACTTATTAAACGTTGTTGTTTTGTTACATTATCATGTTACATACATTACATTTGAACACATTATTCTGAATGTCTTGGAAAGTGTTTCATAATCTATGCTTGACGCATAAATTTTTTCTTTCTTGTTTAATCTTTTAAAACCTACATCGCATAATTACGGCTGTCTGAGCAATGCACCTTTTATGTCTTTATTACTTCTTCCTACTAACTCGACATTGGAGAATCAGCATTTGTCCCTATTGCATCACCGCATCCCACGGTCAACTACCATACGATACTCTCTCTTAACATACAAACCTTGGAAAGATAACTTCCTTTTGTCGCAAATTAACGGTAAAATCGTTCAACTTTTCCTTCTTTTAAGACAAGCATCTCAACGATTTTTCTTCTTGTCCTTAACCGGGCGTTATTCTACTAACTGACTAATATAAGTTCAAGGTCGACCATTACGTCAACAAAAGAAAACTCACGCCACTTGAACATGTCAATACTCTTTCCTAAGCTTCTTGGCATTTTTAGGTCATTTTCATTCTTTCTACACTTTTCAAAATGAAAAATCAAAATGCCGTTCGATGAAACCAAACATGAAACAAATAAAAGCGATGAAAAACTGGATATCATCTTATCAGCTGAGTGATGCCGAAACTGGCTTTTCCAAAGGCCAGATACATGGAGAAATCTAATCAATGCATTGACGCCGATTTATTGAAATTTTGAGCGAGATTAGAAAACTAGGAATTGTGCGCTGTAGAAAGTTGGAAAAGTATACATGCATGCAGACTAAATAAGTGGCAATTGTTATCACAGGTATGAATGTTGAAAATTATATTCTCTATATAAACTAAGTGACTACAAATTTCTCATTAAAAAATTCTACATTTCTTAGTACAAGTTCAATGTCGATCATTACGTCAACAAAAGAAAACTCAGATCACTTAACCATGTCAATACTCTTTTTAGCATTTTCAGGTCGCTTTCATTCTTTGTGCACTTTTGAAAATGGAAAATCAAAATGCCGTTCGATGAAACCAAACATGAAACAAAATAAAAGCGATGAAAAACTGGATGGATATCATCTTATCAGCTGAGTGATGCCGAAACTGGCTTTTCCAAAGGCCAGATACATGAAGAAATCTAATCAATGTATTGACGCCGATTTATTGAAATTTTGGGCGGGATTTGAAAACTATAAGAACTCCGTACAGTAGATGAAGTTTATATATTTTTTTCGAATATTAAAATTTTTCAGTTTGAAAAGTATACATGTGTGTAGACAGTACATAAGTGGCAATTTTTATCACACAGGTATGAATGACTATTGAAAATTTGAGAATTATAAGTGTTGCCTATAACAAACTAATTGACTATAAATTTCTCATAAAACTTCTGCATTTCCTAGTACAAGTTCAATGTCGATCATTACGTCAACAAATGAAAACCGAGGCTAACGAGAAAGACAGGCTACCGCGGTGGGTCCCATTCTTCTTTTTTTACAGACCGCTGGAGTCACGTGATGCTCTTTTCGCACACATTCATTGGTGCATTCGAGCATCACGTGACTGCAGCGGTCTGTAAAAAAAGAAGACTCGGACCCACCGCGGTAGCCTGTCTTTTTCGTTAGCCTCGATGAAAACTCAAATCACTTAACCATGCCAATAATCTTTCCTCAGCTTCTTAGTATTTTTAGGTCACTTTCATTCTTTGTAAACTTTCGAAAATTGAAAGTGAAAATTCCATTTGATGAAACCAAACATGAAACAAACAAAAGTGATGAAATCCTGGATAAAATTTATCAGCTTATATACGATTATTAGTTATGTCGAAGATGGCTTTTCCAAAGGCCCGATAATACATGACGAAATCTAATCAATGTGTTGCCGCCGATTTATCGAAATTTTAGGTGGAATTAAAAGATAAGAACTGCTCATTAAGTATATTTTTTTTAATATTAAAATTTTTGCAGTTGGAAAGGTACATAAGTGGCAGCAGCAGGAATGAATATGAATTTGATAATTTTTAAGAATTATAAATGTTGACTATAACTAATGTTGTCTATTTTTCTCATAAGAACTTCTCCTGGTACAAGTTCAATGGCGACCATTACGTCAACAAAAAGAAAACCCGGGTCAATTGACCATGTCAACATTCTTTCCTCAGCTTCTTGGTACTTTTAGGTCACTTTTTTTTTCTTTGTATGTTTTTAAAAATAAAAACGCAAATTCCATTCAATGGAACCAAACATGAAAAAAAAGGAAAGCGATGAAAAACTGGATATCATCTTACGAGCTGAGTGATTGGGAAACTGGCTTTCCCAAAGAGCAGCAGATTATACATGAAGAAATCTAATCAATGCATTTACGCCGAATTATCAATATTTTAGGGGGATTCCAGAGTTATCAGAATTGCACACCGTAAACGCGAACGTCTGAAATTCAGTTAAAAAAGTGTCTTACATGGATGGTCACATTTTAAGTGAAAAAAAGATGTCTTACTTTTTAAGACACCTTTTTTTGTATATAAAGTTAAGACATTGGAAACGTCTTAAAACGCCGCCATTTTTAAAATACTTGAAATGTCTTAAAAAGCCACGATTTTTTAGACATTCAAAGCACCTAAAATGCTGCCATTTTTAAAACACTCGAAACATCTTAGAAGATTTTTTTGTCTGTTATTTACCCTGTCTCATTGACAGCAGGCTAAAACTTAGACTTACAGTCAAGCTACAAAGCAAAATAAATGTTTGTCAATTATGGAAGACAACAGACTGCATACTATACTGTCATAATTTATTTTGTATTGCAGCAGGGCATGTGCAATGTTGCCAAGTATATTTATAAAATACTGGCACTTAACCTTTTATATTCATTTTTAACATGTTCACGCCGGCGCGGTGTGTCACACTCGACTGTCTTAAAACTGGCAAGGCTCCGGCCTTTTGGATACCAGTATTTTAATACAGAAAATGTTGTTTTATTTAATTAGAACAATTGGGCGATTTAAAGGAACAATATTTTCTCTAAAATAACAGTGGTGTGCAAAAAGCCGGAGACTTGAAAACTCTCAGACATCCGAGTGACAACCGACAAATATTTTAACCATATTTAAAATTTCTGATAACACTGTTTTTTTTTTGTTTTTTTTTTTTGGTAAGGTGAAATTAAAATAATCATTTACGCATGATTTTATTATTCAAAATTATCTTACTGTAAAATATTAAAATCACTTAAGAAATCATTTTATGCTACAACAGTTAATAATGTGCTTGTTAAACAGGAGTCAATATTTTAAATAATATTACGCATCATTTCAAACTATTATTAAATTCACCGCTCATATATAAATATTTTCCATCAGATAATTAGAAAAATCTGAAAACGTTGCATGTCTTTTTGCTTCAATTTAACATGCAAGCACATTTAATAATTAATATTGTCAAAAATTTATGTTAATTCATTCAGGTTTCCATTGGAGGGAAGAAAAAGCTTAATTCATACAATTAATTCATATAATTAAAAATGAGACCATTACTGTTTCACACAAAAATAAATAAATAAATAAATAAATATGATTAAACTTTTTTTATATAAAAAAATAAACTGCGTAAAAACAGAGTTAAACAATACTGTACTGCATTTTATAGTACGAAAAAAAAAAAAAAAAAAAAAAAAAAAAAAAACCCCACAGAAAACAATAGCGTAAATATGGATTAATATTAATTTAAAATGTTAGACATAAATGTATACTTTAGAAATAGAACCTCATAAAAACATAGATAACATTAATATTTGTTAAAATCAAATTTGTTCTAAAAATAATATAACATATAGAAAACATTAGCCGAACAAGATGGAGTATTATATTTTTATAAGTCACTTACCCTTTTGCAAGTATACATTTTCTAGTAATTTATATTCCTTTGTTTAGATGAAGGAAATATTTTTTATGTCCAACAAAGATTTCTAGATAACTGATTAATATATATTTCACTTAAATTTACCAGCTATCATAGAAAACCCAATTAGACTAAAGTCTTAGAATTAGCACGAGGTTCATATACACTGCTCAAAACAATTAAAGGATATTTCAAGTTTTATATAAAATAAAGATATAAACGAAATTTTTTTTTGCCTAAAATAGAAGAAGAGAATCACAAATGCAAATTTTTCTGGTTTTCAAACTGTGGAGTATGCAAATTTTGAGTTCGGCGTCAAAAAGGTCGCTTCAGCGAATGAAATTTGACTTTCAACTGGATAAAAGAGAATGAAAACAAGGATGATCGGCATTCAGTGATTGCTTTGTTTCGATGAGTACGATGTCTCAGCGAAGTCATTTGACAGATTCAGAAGCTTTGAGAATTGTTGGTAGGTTAGAAGGGGGCCAAACTCCAGCCGAAGTAGCGCAAGCCATTGGAGTGTCACAAAGTGTCATTTCCAGGATCTGGAACCGTTTTTTGGAGAGGATGTGCAGGCCGAAGACCAGGGCAAGGTCGTAGACGGGCAACAACACCCAATGAAGATCGGTATTTAGCGTTAACAGCTCGGAGACACCGAACCATGAACGCTACTCTTCTCCAACAACACCTTCGCTCGGCTACAGGCACCACGATTTCAACTCAGACTGTACGAAACCGGCTCCATGCTGTAGGTCTGTATGCTCGCCGACCGATGGTATGTGTTAGATTAACATCAAGGCATCGTCGCGACCGCAGGGAGTGGGCAACCGAGCATGTCAACTGGAGGAGAAATGAATGGAGCAATATTCTGTTTTCTGACGAGTCCCGTTTTTCTGTGCAGCCGGATAATAGGCGGATTTTCATCTGGAGGGATCGTGGCAGTAGGAATAATCCTGCGTTCGTGCACGAAAGTGTCAGATTTGGCGGTGGAGGAGTGTTGGTGTATGGCGGCATCTCCATTGACGGGCGCACTGACCTCTACATCATTCGAGATGGGGCTCTGACTGGTCGCCGATATAGGGATGAGATCTTCAGACCTATTGTAGTCCCTTACGCTGCAGCAATCGGAGATAACTTCATTTTAATGGACGATAACTGCAGGCCACATCGTGCAAACCTGGTGGAGGATTTCCTTTTCGAGGAAGGAATCGTTCGAATGGAATGGCCAGCGCGTTCTCCAGACATGAATCCAATCGAGCACGTTTGGGACGCTCTAGGAAGACGAGTTTCTGGCCGCCAACAACCCCCACAAACTCTCCAAGAACTGGAAAGAGCTCTTCTGGAAGAATGGGGCAGAATACCCCAACTCGTCATTAATAGCCTTATTGAGTCCATGCCTCAAAGGTGTTCAACGTTGCTGGCCGCCCGTGGAAACCATACCCCCTACTGAAAATGATTTTCTTTGAAGAAAACACCTTTTCTTATTCTTTTTTTTTCATATGCACAAATTGTGTTTTTTTCCTTTAGTACACAAATGCGCAATAAAATGCATTTTTTTCTGCCAAACATGTGTAATTTATTCTTATATAACCTACTATGTCTGTCGACCATGTATCAATCAGCTAAACAGTTTACCAGATACAAAATCCACCTAAAACTGCAATATCCTTTAATTGTTTTGAGCAGTGTACTTTTTACAGTGTGCTTTAACATGTGCCACTGCATTCCACAGAGGTTAATCTGAGCTGTCAGAAGGGTATTGCATTTTCACCTGAAACGGTTCGACAATAGAGACTGAAATGTTTGTCCACTGTTCATTTATTCGCATTTCACAGTGATTTTTTGACATTCATAGAAGGAATTCGTTTTCGATTCGCGCACGGCACACAACAACAAACAAATATGGCGGGCGGCTGCGTTGATAATACCGTGCAGTGAATGTCAGCAATTGGATATCTTAATTTAAGACATTTCACCATATTATGACACTTTATATTAGTTCATTTCTACTACCAGTCCAATAACACACGCAAGTATCTTAAATTAAGGTATCTATTATGTCTAAGCTGTATATTAAGACATTTACGCGTCTTAAATGCTTTTTCAGTCGTTTTTCTGTCTTAGTTTAAGACTTCTTTATTTGAAGTGCATACATTAGACTAAGTGAAATTTTTAGAATACGCAATTTTTTTCAGCAGGCAAAAATGTATGCACATGTTAGACTATCATATTACACACTAATACGGAAATACTATAACGTTAGTACATACTATAATTTGATAGTTTAATACACACATGCAGGTTATAACGTGCTACACTAAGTTATTGAAAATTTGATTACAATTATAAATCGCATAGTTACAATTATGAACAACAGATAATTGAAAAATAGTAAGAGTGGATCGAAAAGGGATAAATGTAGGTTGGGAAACTAAACAATCTCCTGATTTTTGTAAAATCACTTAAGAAGAGAAATGATTTATGCAAGGTACATTGGGACATCTAATTATAGGCGTACATTCACAGGAGATATCCAGGGTAGGGTCAAATCATAGTACGCTAATGAACTGTAGCTTTACTAATTATCAATTCTAGTATGTTATGTTATACTGTTATATATAACAAACTATTACGGCAGTATAATGGCTGCTTATACCAACATGGTAGCATAATACTCGTATACATATATCTGGTACACTATACATGGGAATTGAATTATAAATCGTGCAGTAATAAAAAATGAAAAAATTTAAAAAGTCCATATCCTCATCGAAAAATGAGAAAATATAGATTGGAAAAAAGGAAACAATCTAATGTATTTTATAAAATCCCTAAAAAGGGAATTAACTTATGCAAACAATCATCGTTTATTGAATGATCAAAATGTTGGAAAGCATTCAGGATACGAGATGGCCAAGGGAGGATTAGTAGGTGACGGAGATACGTTAATAAGTCATACTTCCAAATAAGCTAAAAAATTATATATGTCGTCGAAAAAGGGAGAAATGTAAACTGGAAAAGAAAAAAAATTGCTTTTATAAAATGCCCAAGAAGGAAAATATCTTATGCAAGGAAATCACCATTTATTGAGTCAAATTGATGGAATAAATTCAGACTAGGAGATGTTTCAAGGATATTTAGTAGGCTGATGGACTGCATGCTTTATACCAATCATCAACTCATGTGATATTACATTTCCATATTGCACATTACTATGGCAATATAATGGATGCATGTACTAATATGATAACAGAGCAGCATCTACTTATACAGATAAAATATTACAAATCGCAGAGCAACAGTTAAAAAACGAAAAGCTTGCAAAAATGACAAATGCCGTCGAAAAATGGAGAAACGCAGATTAGGAAAGGAAATCATCTGCTTTTATAAAATCCATAAGAAAAATTTTATATAAACAAATCATCATTCATTCAGTCATCTAATTGTTGGAATGCATTCAGGATATGAGATGTTCAAAGGATGTTTTAGTAGGCTGATGGACTGATGGATGCTTTACTAACCATCAGCTCATGATATACTTCCATATTACATACTACTACGGCCAATATAATGGCTGCATATACTAATATGATAGCAGAGCAGCAATTACGTACGAAGGTAAAATATTACACTATGATAATACACTATATACACAAGATTAATATTACAAATCGCAGAGTAACAGTTAAAAATTGAAAAGCTGGCAAACATGACAAATGTCCAAAAAGAAAAAAATGTAGACTGGAAAATCTGCTTTTATAAAATCCCTCAGAAGGAAAATATGTAAAGAAATTATTTATTGAGTCATCTAAATGTTGGAATGCATTCAGGATAATGTTGGAATGCATGAGATGTTCAAAGGATGTTTAGTAGGCTGACGGACTGTAATGCTTTGCTAACCACCAGCTCATATGATATACATATTACATACTACTATGGCAATATAATGGCTGCACATACTAATATGATAGCACAGGAACATATATAGGTAAAATATTACACTATGATAATACACTACACACGATAATATTACAAATCGCAGAGTAACAGTTTAAAACTGATAAGCTCGCAAAAATGACAAATGTCATCGAAAAGGGAGAAATGTGGATTGGAAAAGGAAACTTTCTGCTTTTACGAAATACCCAAGAAGGGAAATATCTTATGTAAAGAAATAATCATTCATTGAGTCATCTAATTGTTAGGAATGCATTCAGGATATGACATGTTCAAACGATATTAAGTAGGCTAACGAACTGTATGCTTCACTAACCATCTGCTTATATGATATACAGTAAAACCTCCCTAAAGTGACCACCTTCCGTTCCAATAAAAATTGGTCGCTCCGAGAGGTGGTCTCTTAATGGAGGTCATGTTTAAATAAAGATTTTAATTGTTGAAAAAAGGTAACAATTAATGTTACTAAAATTTATTTTTCACATTAGGAAAAAATATGAAAATTTAAGTATCAAAACAATAGTTAATTACATAAGTTAATTTTACTGCCGAGTTTAAAAAATGAATACATTAACGTTTGTTGTAATTTTACGGTTTTATTTTTTATAACTTTTATTTCCAAGTCCTTTCAAAGTTCAGTAAATAAACGCATTTTTTTTTTTTTTGGGGGGGGGGGGGGGAGGGAAGAAATAATGACGATTTCATTAATTTATCTATTTCTTTGAGAGTTTCCTGACAGAATATAGGCAGGGGAGTTTATTGACCGTCGTTCTTAATTTATGATCAGAGTTAAATTCATTGCCTAAAAAGCACAAAGGGGTTTAAACACTTAAAAGTTACCGGAATAAAATATTATCAGTTTGATGAATAATGCACTCTCCGGAATTATTCTTCTATTAAAAAACTTTCTTCAAGCGACCAGGAAAAAACGGAATTTGTTTCATTTTCTTCAAAGAAATTGGTCGCTCATGGAGGGAGTTCAACTAGGATGGTCTCTGAATGGAGCTAAAATTAGTACTGATCCTATGGGAATAAATTTCGTTCCATGAATAATCCATGGTTGTTCAGGGAGGTTGTCGCTTAATGGAGGTGGTCGCACAGGGAGATTTCACCGTACTTCCATATTATGCACTACTACGGCAATATAATGCCTTTATACACTAATATGACAGCAGCATGTACGCATAGAGGTAAAATAGTACATTATGGTAATAGTAATGCACTATATATGAGAGTAATATCAGAAATCCCACAGTAACAGTTAAAAGAGTAAAAATGCTCCGAAAAATTACATGTCGAAAAAGGAAGAAATTTAGATTAGAAAAGGAAACAATCTCCCGCTTTCATAAAATCCCTGAGAAGGGAAATATCTTATGCAAAGCAATCATCATTTATTGAGTCATCTAATTGTTGGAATGCATTCAGGATATGAGATGTCCAAGGGAGGGTTGAATCACAGCAGTTTGACGGGGGTAGAGACATAGTCATTTGTCTGATTGAACCCCTTTTTTGACACTTTTATAACCCGTTTGATCAAGAATAATGGGTCCCCATGGTACAGGGGGATTGAAAGCAGGCATATTCTTTAAAGAAGCTACACCAGCACAGTATACGGTTATCAAAACATTAATTTATAATGAGGTTTATTGCCGTTGTGATGGGTTTTTTTTTCTTAGCTATTTGCATAAACGTTTATTGAAAATTTGTGAACCAGTGCAGTAGAAATGCGAGAAAGGAAAATCGTCACGCTTTACTCACTAGAAACTAAAAAAGCAATATACTAATCGCTAAAAAGTCACTATTGAAGCATGGCATTATTGAAAACGAAAATGTAATTTCAACAAAATATGCCATTCTTATATAAGGTAAGTAGAGTAACAAATCCATATGATGCACCGGTGTATAAAAGGGTACAGTTATTCTCTGTCTTTCGTAGAGAGAGTTAGTTGATGCTTGGATACGATGAGAAAAAGGTTGTAAAACACTCTCACTGGAGACGACATAGCGAGCACATGTGTTGTTTATGGCAAAATGACTTATTTGGATTGCTATCTATTTAACCCTTTATCTACTGAATTACAGGGTTGCCGGCTTTTAGCCAGGCCAAAAAAAGCCGGCTGGCTTTTTTTGGTTTTAACCACTTAAAAAAAGCCAGCTTTTATTGAAAAAAGCCGGTTTTTATTTTTTTAAGTTTGTTTACAGTTAATTAGTTTTAAATTTAGATCAATTAATTTTTAATACACTTATAAATATATTCTACTGAAAAAATTATAGATTTCAATTAAATTTTGTCAAATAAACAAGTTTTTATATAACTTCTAGAAGGCAACTGTGAAGGCATTATGTCTGATAAAAAAAAAAAAAAAAAAAAAAAAAAAAAAAAAAAATATATATATATATATATATATATATATATATATATATATATAGAGAGAGAGAGAGAGAGAGAGAGAGAGAGAGAGAGAGAGAGAGAGAGAGACATTGAAAAGAATATAAGTTAGGCTACAAACTGGTGTTTTGAAATTTTATGTTACATAGCACCACATATACTATGCATTTTAAAGGTTATATTTAATTAATGACAAAATGTAGCATATCAAAATGGAAACATTCTTATGTGTCAATATGGAGAGATTAAGTTATAATTGTTAAAAGAGAAATTAGAAAGGATATAATGTTTGAGGAGAGTGGTACATAAATGTATAAAAAATAGAGCATTTAAACAGGAAAAAAAAATTCTCTAAATAAAATTTTGAAAAGCTTTTTGCTAAGCATATTCATAATGTTTTTAATAGTGAGAAATTGTGTTTTTATTAATATGACTACGTATAAATGCTTACTAGAAATAAAATAAGACTTGTATATTAATAGCTCTTAAAATTAATTAAGTAATAAAACACGTGTAACTAAGTAACCATTGTCCTCTTTAATTTTATAAAGCAGTAAAAAGGAAAAAAACTGGCAGTTGGTATGGCCCTTTTAAAATTTGGCTGACATATTTGCAATTCTGACTGCAAATCACTAGCAAAACCATCTAAGTTTTATTTCAGTATTAATGTCCTCATTATTGAGAAATTGGGTTACTTATTAAACTCGAAATCAATTAAATGTCATTAAAACTAATTAAAAGTCACTTTAAAATGTGTAGTTTATAATTACAATGTTTCATTGTATAAAAGCCAATTATGGCCAAAAAAGGCCAATTTTGGCCAAAAAAAGCCGGTTAAAACCAAAAAAAGCCACTGGCCTGGCTTTTTTTTTTATTTTAGCCGGCTTTTTTGCAACCCTGCTGAATTATGAATTCATGAAAATTTTATCTTCTAAACCGTTTTTCGTGAATTTTTGAAACTACATTAGAAGATTTACATAATCATTTAATAAATTTTAGAAGGATTTTAGAAGGATCAATTAAATTCGAATTTATAGGGACTTTGTGCAATATTTATAGCCCCACTCAAATCTTTTATTTTAAATATTTTTTCTTAGTATTTTGTAGAATTAGGAAATGTACAAATATAATGTTCTTACAGTAGAAATATAGTAATATTTCCAAATTGAAAAATCACCCCCCCCCCCCCAACGCCAAGAATGGTGAAAAGATGTAAAGGCAAAATAAATCATCCTTTTAAAGATATTTTTGTTTTGTGTAACCAATAATGCTTTTGGGACAAGGTAAAGTAATGCATTTATAACTCCTCCTAAACTGTATTACTACTAATCGATGTATTATGTGAATTTTATAACAAGTTAATTTAAAGGTACTTATAAGTACCGTCAGTAGATAAAGGGTTAAGCTTTCTCCTGTATTCTAGGCAGGGCTGCGGAGTCTGAGTCGGTTAAGTTTAAGTGGTGTTAAGTTTAATTGTTCCGTGTTATATAACTGTTTGTTCAAATAAAGAACATTAGGAATTAAATTAGGCTATGTCCTTCCATACCAAGAACAAAAACATTGTTAACTGTACAAAAGCTGCGGGCTACTATACCACGGTCTAGTGAGATCTCTAGTCACATTCTCATGCTAAAATGCGGTGTTTATTTTCTCTTTTCTTTTAAAAGGGATATGTACCAATGTTGCCAGCTCGCTACTTTTTTAAATTTTCAGATTGCTTGATTGCCACCACATTTTAGAAATAATAATAATGCTCGCTTTATGTAATAACACTAGACTGCAAAATTTGGGTTGAGTCATGTCTTTTAGCTTTTGGTAATTGACTCGTATGTATTCTGTAGCACTGAATCCGAAAACGACCTTCATTATTAACCATCACGTTAGGTTTTTTTTCGCAAATCGTAAATTCGAACGTTAAAAAGTAAAAAGCAAAAATTTTATACTATAGAATGGATATGATGTTTGTGTTTTTCAGCTTTTGATATTTGATTCTTATGTATTTTGTAGTGCTGGATCCGAAAACGATTTTCATTTGTTACCATAACGTCAGACTTTTTCGCAAACCGCAAATTTTTAAAAAGTCTTAAATATTGCGAAAATCCGATATTATAAAATAAACGTAAAACTTTGTTTCATAATAATTTATTCATCTTTTGGCTTACACTATACATTTTTACAGCTAAATACGTAAAACATTTAACAGTATATAAATATTAAACAGACATACGTACAATAAATCCAACTGGAGTGAAAAATTAGCCAGAGCCAGGTATCGAACCCGGGACCACAGCATTCCAGGCTGTCGCTACCACTGAGCTACTCCAGCCGACACCGGATTATATATGCATACACATATGGCAGAAGAATAGGAATGCCAGACGTTGAGGTATTCCATATTTTAGAATTAAATAATTTTGAAATCATTTAACGATTTTAATAATAACTTTGTATTTTTATAAAAAATAGACTAAAAAAATATTCCAGACTATTTTGATGCAAAAAACAATTTGCAAATAAAGAGAGAATATTTTGGTTGGATTAAAAATGATAATATCAAAAGACAAATCCCCCCTCGACCTAGAGATATCTTACGATATCATGTGCCAGACCTCCCTTCCCCCCTAATGGGATAACGTTATATACGCACATTCTTATTTTTCCCCAAAAGTTAATATGCGACTTCGTGATCGAGGAGGATAGCTAAAGCTACAATTAAACGATAAAACTGTATTTCCGAAAAAATACTCAGTAATGAGAAATCCTCCTTTTTTTAATTTTCTCACAAGTTAATATGGGACTTCACGATCGACATGGATCGCTGAAACGCCTCTAAGTTCAACTGAATAACGTACCAACACATTTAGAAGCCATTAACCAAACTAGAAATGACAAATGAAACCGAAAAACCCCAAGCATGTTTGAAGGAAAACAGAGAAACCACGTCGAAAGAACTATGCCGCTACAGCCCCAAAATACTTGCTGTCACTTTAAACAAGAACAAACCGCCTTTGTTTTTCCTTCTTTCCGACTAATAACATTCAGTTACAAGCACGCAACTCAGAAGAATTGTTCGATTGTTCAAAATCTCATGAGCTTTCGCTAAAAGCATTTTCAATAGTTTTTCTTCTCCAACCGACTGGCCCTCAAGAGACAATGTGCCGTTAAAAGCTCAAATAGAGCCTAAGAAAACTGAATTTTCTATACAGTGGATTGAAAATAAAGGAAAAAATTTTAATATGCGATAAATATTAAAGGACGTTCACAAATTTCATCTTTCTCCCACACCCTCAAACACAAGAGTCTTTCTGACATATTCAGAAATAACTTTTACGTATATATACTACATGGAATTCGCAAACATTACTACTGAAGTGCCAAGGAACAGAACAATTTCCATTCTCTTGTAAGTGAATGCAATATATCAAATAATAGATTGCTCACAGATGATAACTTTTGACTGTGTTAAAACAGTTTAAAAAGTCGAATTTGAAAAATTTTTTGGGAAGATCCTTTGCTTTTATTAGAAAAAAAAAATTGCTATACGATATCTTTGTATATGAAGAAGAATATCTGAAAATGTTATGCATTTCAGAATGAAAATGTGTTCGTATACACATCAGAAAGTTGAAAGTATGGATTTGAGAAGAACCTTAAGTTCAACTGAATAATATACCAACACATTTAAAAGCCATTCTCCTAACTAAAAAAGGCAAAGCAAGTTAGAAAGAAACCCAAACACGTTTGAGAGGAAACCTAGAGAAACCTTGAAGAAAGATTTGTACCTAGAGACTTCCTGGGCCTCACTCTCAAGGGAAGTCCAGAATTCTAAAATAGACCTAATAAATTGAAATGTATATGAAATGTTCTAGGTGGGAGAGGGGTAAAAACGTGTGCTCAGTGCCCCCAAGCAAATAAATCTGCCCCTGACTGCGACTCTACAATACACTCCAAAATACTTATTCACTTCAAACAAAAACACACCGCCTTTATTTTTTTCTTATTTCGGACTAATAACATTCAGTTACGGCACTCGGAAGAATTGATTGTTCAAAATCTCATGGGCTTTCGCTAAAAGCATTTCCAATAGTTTTTCTTCTCCAACCGACTGCCCCTCAAGAGACAATGTGTCGTTAAAAGCTCAAATAGAGCCTAAGAGAACTGAATTTTCAAAGACGATAGATTGAAAATAAAAGACAAAATCTTAATATATATATATATAAATGAAAATTTGTCTGTCTGTCTGTAATTCTATACAAATTCACAGTTTGGAAGCCAGAATTAGAAAATGTTACGTACATGTGTATTAAAACACGGCTGAGGCAACTAAAGTAATCCGGAATCGAAATAATTTTTAGTTAATGTTTAATTTTAAAAAACCACCAATTTAAACAGCAATTTCCTATCAAATTTAAACTTTTTTCGTTATAGCAGTTGCCAGCAATTCAAAATTCATAATAAAATCCTTACCACAACAATTACTTTACTATTGCAAAATTTCCACGTGAAAAATGAAAATGAAATAAACAGTTTGATGAATTAAAAAAAAAAAGTGAATATTACGTCATATTGGAAATATCAAGGCTAACGAAAAAGACAGGCTACCGCAGTGCATCCCAGGTGTCTTTTTTTACAGACCGCTAGAGTGACGTAATGCTCTTTTCGCATACCTTCATTGGTGCATTCGAGCATCACGTGATTCCAGCGGTCTGTAAAAAAGGGTACGTGGAATACACCGCGGTAGCCTGTCTTTCTCGTTAGCCTCGGGAAATATAATGACGTCAGCAGGTGAATATATAGCGTCATATAGGTTTGAAAAAACTTATTGATACATGATAAAAATCCGATTATGGAAATATTGGCATATTTTAGCATTTTGAGGTTATCCGAATTTGTTTTCGCCATATTTAAATCTATTCCATACATATACGTGTGTGTATGCGTGTATATTAGAATTTCCACAAAGATTTAGGTCCCTAGAGCTTATTCTTGGTGAAGAACTGAAATGAAGATTTCAGATTTTTTTAAATAAAATTCATAGAGTTTTTATACTTTCCATTTTTTTTAATCATGAAAAAGTTATTTAAATAACAAAATACTCGGAAACAACTTTGCATCAAAAGGTTTTAATTTCGGTCTCAATCCAGACCTCAGATTATATTTACTAAGCAAGTACAGTAAACTCTCTCTAAGGCGGAATCGATCGGGACCGAGAAAATTTTCCGTAGTAGAGAATATTCCGCCTTAGACAAATCTTACTCTATGTCTATGGATTCGCAGGGACTTGAAAATATTTCCGTGTTAGACAGATTTCCGTCTTACACACAGTCCGCCTTAGAGATTTGACTGTATAGGTAATCTGTCGTCAGGTTTAAATGGAAAAAAAAAGAACGGAAATTTTGTTAAAAAAAATTTTTTTTAATTCTGGGCAACGCCGGGTACTTTCGCTAGTATGCGATAAATACACTGGTGTCCAAAATTGAGGACCAATCACAAAATGCAAATTTTCAAGTACACGAATACTCAAAAGGAATAATATAATTCGAATAATTACTATCTCTGCAGCACAGCTAGCCCATATGACATCTCATTCATGTCACACATGGTCATCGTGAAGGCTTCATTGTGATAAGTTACCAAATAATGTCACATTAAAATCACATGATGACTTTCAGGTGGCAGAGAGACTACTGTGAAGTCACCGTAGTGCTCTTTTGTAAAAAGTCATCATGTGACTATAATGTGATATTATTTGGTTACTTATCATAATGCAACATTCATGATGACTTTGAAATTGAGTCTAAAAATGACAGTCACATGAGAGTCACAATGTAACTACTTTATAAAGACCTGGTGGTTCGTCACAAAGCAGCAATCATATTGACGTTTCAGTGGAATCACATCTAGTGATCATTTGAGACTCATAATGAGACGTGTGGAATTTCCTTTTTTTGTTTCACCGTAGTGACTGAGACATTGTGACCATGTGTGACATGAATGGGATGCTATATGGACTAGCTGTGCTGTAGGGATAGTAATTATTTGAATTATATTATTTCCTTTTGAGTATTAACTTATTTAAAATTTAGCATTTTGTGACTGGTCCTTAATTTTGGACACCAGTGTATTAAAAGGCGTTTACACATTTTCTATTTTACCTCGCTCAAAGATAAGAATCTTTGACATATTTTGAAATCACTTTTACACATATCGTTGGTCTGATTGGCACCACTTTTCTCAAATGGTAAAATTCCTCGTTTTCGCCTTAATATGTCATTAAATAAGTCGAATTTTACTATTCTAAAAAAGTGGTGCCAATCAAGAAATCTGAATTTAAAATAAGTAACCCTATGGCAACACTGTTTTCATATTTGACAGTCTGACATGGTACCGACCATATATGCATGAAAGTCGCTACTGAAGTGCCAAAGAACAGGATATAATTTTCATTCTTCTGTACATGTGACTGTGATATATCATAAATTATAATAGATTGCTCACGGATGATAAGCTTTTGACTGCCTTGTTCCAAAAAACAGTTCAAATCGACGAATTTGAAATAATTTTTTGCAATATTCTTTGATTTTACTAGAAAAAAGAAATGCTATTCGATACCTTCGCATCTCAAGAATCTGCAAATTTTCTGCATTTACGAATGAAAATGTGTTCATATACGTATTAGAAAGTAGTGAGTACAGATTTGAGAATAACCTTAAGTTCAACTGGGGGATAACATACCAACACATTTAAAAATCAGCCCCCTAACTAAAAAAGGCGCAGCATGTTTCAAAGAAATCCAAAACACGTTTGTGAACAAAATCTATAGAATCCGTGAAGAAAAATTTGTACCTAGGGACTTCCTGGGCCTCACTCTCAAAGAAAGTCCAGAATTCTAAAATAGACCTAATAAATTGAAATGCATATAAAGTGTTCTGGGGGGAAAGGAGTAAAAAACATGTGTGCTAGTCCCCAAGTGAATAAATCTGTCCCTGACTGCAAAGCTACAACACACTCCTGTTCTGCAGTCACTTTAAACAAGAACAAACCGGCTTTGTTTTTTGTTCTTTCGGACTAATAACATTCGGCTATATACATGCCACTCGGAAGAATTGTTCAAAATCTCATGGGTTCTCGCTAAAAGCATTTCCAATAGTAGTTCTTCACTGACTGACTTCTCAAGACAAGATGTGCTGTTAAAAGCTCAAATAGCGTTTAAGATAACTGAATTTTCAATACGATAGATTGAAAAGAACAAAATTTTAATAAGTGATAAATATTAAAAAGCGTTCTAAAATTTTCCATTTCCCTCACTCACAAATAAGAATATTTGACGTATTCAAAAATCACTTTTACGCATATATGCACGGAATTCGCGAACTACTGAAGTGCCAAAGAACATAACTATCATTTTCCTTAAAACGTTCGTTACCGCTGGCGCGTCCGACCAGCACCTCTTCGTATGTCGGTGATGCTCTGGTAGAGGTCTGCACGGGCCCGGGCTTGGCCCGGCCCGTCGGAATGAAGGCGAATTTTCAAACGGGCCGGGCCGGCAGAATTCGGACAATTTTTTGAACGGGCGGACAGACAAAATAAACGGGCCGGGCCGGCAAAAAAATTAATCGGGCCTGTCGGCCCGATAGAAGAATTCAAGCGAAGCAGATAAAATACGAGCCATTTTCAATGAATATGATTTTCTCGAGAAGTATAAATGTGCGTCACGAGCCGATGCGAGTTTAACAACATCAATACAGAAATGTAACATGTCCATCGTAGAGATCGGCATCATACTGTTACAAGATTTCTGACTCCGGGTTTAATTTTTTTCAGCAGACTCGTACCGGGACGGAACTGGTCTTAATCGATCTCAGGATGCGTAGGACAAGTCATTGTGTTTTGTAGTATTAATAGTGATAATTGATAATGAACTTCTCTTAACAGTGTCTTTGGGAATATACCTTAAGGTGGTTCTCATATTCACTGTTCAACAATGCGAAACTTTCAGACACATTTTCTGACAAAATTTTTAACTATAAAGGCATAAAATTGACAGGCCTGCCTATTGAAGGCATTTAGAAACGAATAGCTTTTTCCATATTTGATAAATTACTTACAGAGATAACAGAGATTCTTGTCACGTGACTGTACGTTTTTCTCCTTTCCTGTGTTATCGCTTCCGGAAATTCGATTCAAAACGCTAACTTTGACAGTATTTTCAGAAAGATATATGGCTTTTATCTATGAAAAAAAACGACATTTACATAGCTTCTGAATAAGAATACCTGCCAATCTTACGAGTTTCCGAAAAGAAATGAATTCATTAATGTGTCGAAATTTAGCTCCTTTGGATTTGAGAAAAGCCTTAAAAATGAGAAATATTTTCACAAATCTACTTTTTATTATACAGCTTCAAAAGTTATGTTTTTAATCCCTTATTCTGAACTACATTAATCTTTTAATGAATCCTTATTTCCATTTTGAAATGTCTGTAGACACGATGACTAAAACACTGTAAGTAATCGTTAATGTTTACTATTGTGTGTTTTCTGTTTTTCGAACATCATAGTAATGTAAAATATACTGTAAAATGTTCCCATAAATATGTATGTAGTATTCATTAAAAGAATCTTAATTGTATGTTGAGAAAAAAATGGATTTTTATTTATTTATTTATTTTTTTTTTTTTTTTGTAGAAATTGTGTCGGGCCGGACCTGTTTTCACTGATTTTTGTACGGGCCGGGCCGAGAACTGTAAAAATGCAGCCGGGCCGGACTCGGGCCGAACTTCCAATTTTTATACCGTGCCGGGCCAAGATAGCTTTCTTTCGGGCCGGGCAGGTCCGGGCCCGGGTCTGGAAATTCCGGCCCGTGCAGACCTCTACGCTCTGGAGCGTCGATCGACTGATAAGTTATATGCTCTGCTTTAAGTGTGACTTTAGAAGTTGAACGGTGAGGTTGTTTAGGCACGTTAGCGAAGCATGAACCGCACTAAACATGAAAATGTTTTTTCGTTTTTCTGGTTTTACTAGTAAAATATACGGAACATTTTAACCATTAAAATACTGTTTTGCAATTCGGCTTTTGAGGATGGAAATATCATTTTTAGTGGCAGCGAATGTGTTAATCGATTGCTCTGCTTACAGATAAATTTTTATTGTATTGTTGCAAAAACCAGCTTAAAAAGTCTAATCTTAAATAATTTTTTGCAATTAAATAATTTGAAATTGAATAATTTGTAAATAATTTTTTGCACGATCCGTTCCTTTTTTTAGAAAAAAAAAATGCTATTCGGTATCTTCGTTTCTGAAGAAGAATAGCTACAAATTTTATGCACTTACGATTGAAAATGTATTCATATATGTACTAGAAAATAGCGAGTATTTGAGAATAACGTTAAGTTCAACTGGATAAAATATACCAACACATTTAAAAGCCATTCACCTAATTCGAAACGGCAAAGCTTGTTTGAAAGAAACGTAAAACACGTTTGTGAGAAAATCCATAGACACATTGGAAAAATATTTGTACTTCGACCGCACTCTCAAAAAAAGTCCAGAATTCTAAAATAAACCTAATAAACTGCAATGCATATAAAGTGTCCAAGGCGGCAGAAGAGTAAGAAACATGTGTTCAGTGTCCCCAAGTGGATAAATCTGCCCCTTTACTGCAACTCTACAACACACTCCAAAATACTTATTCACTACAAACATGAAGAAACCACCTTCGTTTTTTTTTCTTCTTTCGGACTACACATTCAGTTACATACAAGCCACTCAGAAGAATTGTTCAATTGTTCAAAATCTCGTGGGCTCTCGCTAAAAGCATTTCCAATATTTTTTCTTCTTACACCGAAGATTGACCCTCAAGAGAAAATGCGCCGTTAAAAGATCAAACAGTGACTAAGATAACTGAATTTTCCATACGAAGGATTGAAATGAAGAACAAAATTATATGTGATAAATATTAAAGGACGTTCATAAACTTTACAAACGCAAATCTTTCTGACACATTTCGAAATCACTTTTAAACATATGTATGGAATTTGCAAACATTACTAATGAACTGCCAAAGAATATTATTTTCATTTTTCTGTATATGTGAATGCGATTTATTTTTAATTATAATCGATTGTTCATATATGATTAACTTTTGGGTGTCTTGTTCCGAAAAACTGTTCAAAACGAAGATTTTTTTTTTGCCAAGATCTTTTGCTTTTATTAGAAAAATGAAGTTCTTATTCGATATCTTCGTAAGGGGAAAATCTACAAATTTTAAGCATTTACGAATGATGATGTGTTCGTACATTTATCGTATCAAATCTTATTCGTATCAAAGTTGCGAGTATGGATTTGAGAATAATCTTAAGTTCAACTGGATAATATACCAACACATTTGAAAGCCATTCTCCTAACTAAACCAATACAGTTTAACCTACGAAATCAGAACCTGCTTATAATGGATTTTTTTTATGAATCCACCGGAAAGAATATCAAATCTACCTGATAAGACGGAAACCTGTCTAAGACCGCAAATGTTCCCGGTACATATATAGATTGTTTTGCAGTTTTTATTGTACTTTGTTTAATAAAACCTCTGAAAACGAAACTTGTTCATAACGTGATCCTGTCTTAAACGTAAAAATTTCATAGTCCTTATTTAATGAGCTGCTTCACTTACGCGAAAACACCCGTTCGCTAATGTTAATCCGAGGGAAGACCTTTAAGATACTATCTTGTTTGCATCATTTCAATATTTTTAAATGATGTTTTTCTTCTTTTTTGCATTGAATAGCTGAGATCGATCTCTACAAAGGCCGTTTTTTACTGTATTTTCTGTGCAGGTTTTTTTATTAGAACACTTTCACTTTAAAAACCGGTTCCGAAAGTAAAGGTATCTGAAAAACAAAAAAATGTAAACAAAATCGAAAAAAAAATAAAAATAAAAATCGGCCTCTGTAGAGATCGATCACAGCTATGTTCAATGCAAAGGAAATCATTTAAAAATATTCAAATGCAAACGAGATATCTTTAAAAAAAAATCTTCGATAGGATTAATATTACGGAGCGGGTCTTTTCGGGGACTTTTCTTAACTCCAGGACGTACGCTGCGCACGTCCTCTCATTTCAGTAATCAACGACCATGACGTACACCCACTACGTTATGCATTATACTAGAGCTTCTAAATATATAGCATTCTATATATAGTATTCTACAGATATTCTATATATTAGCCTTACACTACACAGTAATGGTTTCATATTTGAACCGAATTGGTCAGTGATATGCAATTGATATAACAGGCAACTGGTCGGAAGTGAGTTTCATGATACAAACATTTTACACCGCATAGCCTGGTATTAGGCCTTCACCGTCTAAATTACGCCTGGATGTCAAGGGGTTAAGAAATACCATATACAGATCGAATTTATTTCGATCTCTAGCGATTTCACTTTCTGCACTGTATACGATTATTGTATTTATTTAGCATAGTAAAACTTACCAAGAAGGAATCTCCAACGGCCAAAAGAAAGATTTCGTCTTAGCAGACATAATTGTGTGGTTATTTTTTTTCCTTGCGGACCATGTATTTTCTTACGTTTAAGACAGGATTCCGTTATAGACAAGTTACGGTATATACTGAATCTTTAGGGGCATTCGTAATTATATAAACACGTAGCACCTATTGTCGTCGTCTTTTCCGTCTGTCTATCTGTCCGCATATAACAGCGCAAAAACTACCCAACCGAATGGTTTGAAATGTAATGTAAAATTTTGTTGAGACTTCAATTCGATTTTCATAAAATTTGAAATTTTTAAAAAGATATTAATAAAGTTTTATTCCTCCTACTAAACCTATCATATGTCATTAATTCAATGATAGGTAATGATTCTAGGTTGCCATGGTGATTACTTTCTATTTAAGACGGAGTCCTATTATTTCCGCATTACTGAATTTAATATATAGAATCGTAATAAATTTTGTACTCCTTCATTTTAGCATAAAAGTGCAACAGCTATTGCACCTTGATCTGAATATTAATAAAACTAGTTTATAGTACGAACACACCTCATCTGCCACGTTTGACATACAATTTTCAACTTGTTTACGTTTAAAACAGGATTCCGCTATAGATAAATTCAGGTTTCATATGATATACTGTATTTTTATGTCACGATATAGATGACGTCCCGCTTTTTTGTCTTTGTCCCGGTTTTTCTGAAAACAGATCTGGCAACATTACCCTCAAGAGACAACGTGCCGTTAAAAGCTCAAATAATGCCTAAGAGAACTGAATTTTCGATATGATGGATTGAAAACAGCGAACAAAATTTTAATATGTTAATAGAGCGTTAATTTTTTTTTTCCCACCAAAAAACTAATCTTTACTAACACACCTGGAGTCATTTTTATGCATAAATAATTAGAATTCGCAAACATTACTTACTCAAATGTCAAAGAATACAGCAAAATTTTCCATTTTCTCGTAAATCCGACATATTTTGAATTCATAGTCGTTTGATATCAGGTGATCACCTTTCTCTGAATATCCTGTTTCGAAAATCAGTTCAAAACGCCAAATTTGACATAATTATCTGAAAGATTCTTTTCTTTTAAATGCCAATAGATACTATCGTGTCTGAAGTAGAATATTTTTGCATATTAATACTTGGAAAAAATTTCAGATAGAAACATCCGCCTTGCATGCAATATTTCAAATGAAAAACTTCAAATTAATTGCTTAAAAGGCGCAAAGGCCAACCTAGTGTAAAAGATTCCATCCTGGGACTCGAATCCGGGCTATCAGTATAGCACACTGACATTCTACCGACTAAACCACATGTTTCGTGTTTGCCCATGTCGGTGGCTCACGGAAAAATATTCCATCTTGTGCTGCGTTTGTAGCCTTGCCAACCTGTAATAGTGAGAAGTTCCACGCTGGGTATCGTTCCATGAGGTTTAGTCGGTAGAATGTCAGTGTGCTATACTGATGGCCCGGGGTCGAGTCCCAGCATGGAATCTTTTTCACTAGGTTAGCCTTTGTACCTTTTAAGCAATTAATTTAAAATTTGATTTTCATTTGAAATATTTTTGCATACCATAGAAATTTACGAATTAAAATGCCTTTGTGATAGTTTCAGAAAGTTGGAGAATGGAAATAAGTATAACATTAAGTTCAACTGGATAATGTACCAACACATTTAAAAGCCATTCTCCTAAACCTACAGAAATCGTGAAGAAAGATCTGTACCTAGGGGCTAAATTATATTCAGGGTACATACTTTGGTCCTCAATCTCAAAGGAAGTCCAGAACTCCAAAACATACCTAATAAATTGAAATGTTTATAAAGTGTTCTAGTGGAGAGAAAAGACGGGGGGAAAAAAAAAAAAAAAAAAAAAAGCATGTGTGCTTAGTGATCCCAAGTGAATAAATCCGTCCCCGACTGCGACGTTGTAACACACTCGAAAATACTTGCACTTACTTTAGACAAGAACAAACCGATTTTTACTTCTTTGGGACTAATTAAAAGTTCAGTTACATAACACGCAACTAAGTAGAATTTTTCTACTATTCAAACTCTCATGGGTTCTCGCGAAAAGCATTTCCAACAATTTTTCTTCTCCAACCGACTGACCCTCAAGAGAGAATGTGCCGTTAAAAGATCAAGTAGTGCCTTAAGACAACGGAATTGTCGATACGATGAACTGAAAAGAACGAACAAAATTTAATGTCCGTTAACGGAGCATTCTCAAATCTCATCCCCCCCCCCCCCACACACACACACAATATTTTTAACACATTCCGAAGTCATTTTTATACATAAATATTTCAAATTTGCAAACATTATCTTGTCAAAAGAATGAATAACATTTTCCACTTTCTTGTAAATGCGATATGTTTTGAATTTATAATCGATTGCTGTCAGGTACTTTTCTCTGAACATCCTGTTCCGAAAATCAACGCCAAATTTGACATAATTTTCTGAAAGATTCTTTGCTTTTAAAGGAAAAAGAAGTGTCAATCTATTATTTTCGTATCTAAAGTAGAATGTTTCCCTAGCTTAAGCATTTACGAATTAAAATGTCTTTGTGAAAATTTCAGAAAGTACCGAGTACGGATTTGAGAATAGCAATGAGTTCAACAGGATAATAGACTAACACATTTAGAAGCCATTTTTAGGATGAGCGAAGCGAATCCTCTATTAGGCTACACAAATTACATTTTGTTATACACTTTACAAAAAAACTATTCAACATTTTGAGTTGAAATTAAACATAAAAATAAATTATGATCAGTAGATTTGCACAATATTTTTTTTTTTTTTTTTTTTTTTTACAGAATAACCTTAAAAAATGTATTATTTTAATTTATTTTATATGTTTTTCCATTACGGACGCATTTTTGCAAATAAAAAATGAAACACGTATGTTTTCAGAAGAAAAAATAAATCATGGAGATAGTAATTATAGATAGAATCATGAATAATTTAAAAATATTTCTTTCCATTATTCTGCCAAAATATTTCAAAAACTGTTTTTTAAATTTAATTAAGGAAAGAAATATTTTTGACTTGATAGAAATAAAATATGATCTGTAGATTCTGACAATATTATTTTCTTATCGAATGATTTAATAAAAAACATTTTGTAAACGATAATGAAACCTTTGTATTTCTTGCAGTACATAAAAGTCATTGAGTCAGTAAGAATAAATAAGTCATGAATGATTAAAGTACGTGAAATATTATCGTTGCATCAAAATTTCTCTAGTTTTTTTTAATTATTTAAATAAGGAAAGGAACCTATATATTTGCATTTTGCGAAGAGGAAATATTTTAAATATTGAAAATAACTGCAGAATGTATACTCCAAACCGTAAAAGAACGTTAAACTTTCTTATATTAAAAATGTATGTTATTTGAGAGGGAAATATACATTTTAATACTTTATTAAGATTGGTTGGAAATGGCGCACATTTCGGTGCCCATTCCTTTTAATCATATAATAGTTTCACGATTTCTTTTATGCAAGTTTTAAAACACCTTTTTTATCAAAATTATAGCCGTTGTCCAGAGTGAAAACCCTTCAAGGTTTATCATTCAATAGAAAAATTCCTTACGAGAGATTCTTACAATATCAAAAATTCTCATATGCTAACATGCAGGAAAAAAGAAGAAATTATAATGAAAAGTTTTACAGTTAATATAGTTCTTAGTATCAACGAGAGCAGATTTCAAATGTTTTTCTCCAGAAAATAGGATTTTGAAGAAGTAACTTTCAAGTTCTCTTCAAATACATTATTTAAAATAGCTATTAAAGATTATTTGATGTGAATTACAAAGATTGGAAACATACCTACACCGCGTCCCAAAAGTTTAGACAATCAATAAAATTTGCATTAACATAAAAAGTAATAAGGTACAATTAAAATTCGTGATATAGGTAATAAATAAAAGCAGTTTTGCTGATATACGCATATAAATTATGATCAAAGGTTTGAAATTATACAATATACATAAAATTATATAAAAATGTGCTGTCCCAAAAGTATAGACTCCTATAATTTTTTTTGGTTTTTGCATTTATAAAAGTAACTAAAAACTTACTTTTAATATTTAATTATATTGCCACGACACTTTATAACATCAAATACACGTTGTTCCATAGAATAAACTAAGCATTGCATTACAGAAGGAGGTATTTCATACCACTCTTTGTCAATTGCAATTTGTAAATCATTTACACATGTATATTGCTTTCCATTTTCATATATTTTACGAGATAAGATCCCCCATATGTTCTCCATGGGATTCAAATCTGGACTAAGTGCTGGCCAGTCTAATAGTGTGATATTGATTTGCCTAAACTATGTTTTCGATGATTTGGAGGTATGGATGGATCTTGTTGGAAAATACAGTCCGGTCGTGCTAGCAAATCCAAATTAAGTGATGATAGAATGTTATTAAAACTAGCTTCAGTTGATAATTTATCTGTGCGTGAAATTGCATCAATTTCCAGAATTTCAAAAAGTACTGTACACAGAAGAATTAAAGCGTCAACAAATATTGTTTACAGGAGAATGAAAACAAAACCTTGCTTAAAGCAGAAACAAAGATGCATGTCTAAAGTGGTCAAGAAAGCATATGTCATACGGTGAAATATGGATTTCTGTCATCTTCAGTAATGAAAAGAAATGGAATTTAGACGGCCCTGGTGGCCATAAATTTTACTGGCATGACCTGAGAAAAGAACCCAAGAACTGTTTCAGCAGGTAACAAAGCGGAGGATCGTAATGACCTGGGGAGGGTTTTCTTTCAACGCCCAAACATTTCTAGAATTTATGGACAGAAAAATGAAATCAGAGGATTATCAGGATATTTTACGTACCAATTTACTGCCAATTATGAATTTGCCAGTAGGAC
The DNA here is from genome assembly GCA_963932465.1 of Maratus speciosus. Taxonomy (NCBI): domain Eukaryota; kingdom Metazoa; phylum Arthropoda; class Arachnida; order Araneae; family Salticidae; genus Maratus; species Maratus speciosus. Next base: position 111,449,647 of record OZ010799.1, on the reverse strand, counting down.
CGTACTGTGTTTTCCAACAAGATGGGGCATCCATTCATACCTACACATCATCGAAAACGTGGTTTAGGCAAACAATATCACACTATTAGACTGGCCAGCACTTAGTCCAGATTTGAGTCCCATGGAGAACATATGGGGGATCTTATCTCGTAAAATATATGAAAATGGAAAGCAATATACATGTGTAAATGACTTAAAATTGCAATTGACAAAGCGTGGTATGAAATACCTCCTTCTGTAATGCAATGCTTAGTTAATTCTATGGAACAACGTGTATTTGATGTTATAAAGTGTCGTGGCAATACAATTAAATATTAAAAGTAAATTTTTAGTTACTTTTATAAATGAAAACAACAACAAAAAAAAAATTACATGTGTCTATACTTTTGGGACAGCACATTTTTATATAATTTAATGTATATTTTATAATTTCAAACCTTTGATCATAATTTATATGTGTATATCAGTAAAACTGCTTTTATTTATTACATTATTTATTACTTACGAATTTTAATTGTACCTTATTACTTTTTATGTTAATGCAAATTTTATTGATTGTCTAAACTTTTGGGACGCGGTGTACTTCAAACCATTTTAGGAAACACCAAAGGCAATTCGAAAATGTAAAAACATCTTTAAAAGAGCTTTTAAATGAAAATTAAAAAATATTTTGTAAAATTTTGCTTCGAAAATATTTTTATTTATAACAGTCTTATATCATAAATAAAAATTTCCGAGGAAATTCTTACTTATTTGGCTGAATTTATATTTCTAAAATTAAAATGTGCCAAAACATAAAATAACGTTTTTGCTTAATAAATATGCATAATAATATAAAAAAACATATTGTTACTTTCAAATATTTATCTTATTAAATAATGCTTCGTGGATCCAAACAAAGCATGGCTTTTGCTAGTTCTAACTAAAATGACAAAGCATGTTTGAAAGAAAACATACAGAAACCTTGAATACAGACTTATACCTAAGGGCACAATTTATGGCATCGCAGTCGGGAAACATCTCCTGGGATTTAATATTAAAGAGAAAATCAAGCTTTTTAAGGCTAAGTTATACGCTTCTTTTGCCTTCCTTCAACACTTACCCAGGAAAAGCTATTAACACCTATTTTTCTCCGACCGTTTGTGGTTATTCACAAAAGGATGGGAGATTCAATAATGGAAAGAAGATTAGATCGACTTGAAGGAAATATTTTCCTCCTTCAGAATGCCCGCCCATTTCCTTCAAAAGCTATTAAACATGAGAAGCACCGATAGTTGAAAATAGTTGAATGATACATCTATTTGGATCTTTAAAAGGCACATTTATATGCTTTACAAGACCAAAAGTCATAAATCTCAACTGGCTTTTCTTTTGCATGCGTTCTGTGGTCAACAACAAAAGAAAGAGGGATCTCGACAAAATAAAGAAGCGGGGATAAACATGTTAAAGGCTTCCACTGGTGACCTTTGACTTCTACACATCCTACACACAACTTCAAAAAGGGGCGTCTCACCACATAAAAGATACCGCTAACAAAAACCTAGTGTGTTTTAACCTTAAAACATGTATAATAACTTATAATATATATATAAAAGAGTTCTAAGGGGAAGAGGCAAAAAGCATGTGTGCGTATTGAATAAATCCGTTGGTCACTACGACAATACAACAAACTCCAAAATACTTATAGTCCCTTCTAATAAGAACAAACCTTTGTTTACTCTTTCTTCCAACTAATAACATTAAGTTACACGCAACTGGGAAAAACTGTTCCATTGTTCAAAATCTCATGGGCTCTTGCTAAAAGCATTTTCCAATAGTTTTTCTTCTTCGACCGATTGACCATCAAGGGAAAATGGACCGCTAAAAGCTCAAGTAGTACCCAAGACAACCGAATTTTCGATGCGATGGATTGAAAAGAAATAAAATTTAATATAGCTTTGAAAAAATTGCGGAAATATACGTAATAATGTAATGAATACGAACTTTTTTTCGAGTTTAATGTAGGGAAAGCATGCAAAGGATAAAGCCTTCAATGTTGCACAGGTTAAACAATCGTGCACAGTATTTTGCTCACACTTTCCTGTTTCAGGTAGAAGCTTTTTATAAACAATCAACCAGAATCTCTTTTAGAAGGGCATTACAGAAAAGTCCGAAAACCCTGTTTCAAAGTTGAAAAAAATTCCGCTAGTGGTGAAAATGAAATAATTGCTGATAAGCAGTGTTGCGAAATCCAGCAGATTATTCAGAAATTTAGAATTCATACCAGAAATTTTTGAATAGTATTCTTTTTATTATTATTCACGGAATGCTTATTATTATAAACTAAACATAGTTATAAAAATTTTCCGGTGAAAGTTGGAATTAGATTTACCCGCTATGTGTTCAAAAACATTCAAAATTCCACCCGCCTAAAAAACTAATCAGGTACCTAAAAAACGAAGTACATTTCTTAAGATATTTTTGAAAAAGTGGTGTCAAAATTTTCATTTAACACGGGGACATTCTGGTCTAGTGGCATAAATTTTGGGCGTTTTGTCGAGCTCCATATAAATATATATTTTACCATTCATATTTTTTTACAACATATTTATTATTGATATTTTAAAAATATAAAAAAATATAAAAAGAAAAAGAAAATTAAACAAGTTATAAGCTGCTAAAGTTGGGGGGTAAAAAAAGGGAGGGGGTGCTGGTTGACACGAATGTAACACTTCTGGTCATCTGAAACAAACTTTAAAAAATGTATTCTTAATTCATATGAATGTCCTTATACGCCCTACCTAGGAGAAAACGGGGGAAAAAATTCGTAAAATAGCGGCTATCTGGTTGGTTGTGTTTATGACGGCCAATTATCAGCACGAGGGATATAGGCCCTAAGGGGGGGGGGGGGCAGTGCCCTCCATGGAGGTCTTTCTAAAGGAACCTAATCCGTATTTACGCTTGGAAAACCAAGGTTCGAAGAAAACCATGAAAACTCCGAACGATTAGGCCGATGGGCGCGATTGAGATCGAACACCAGCACCTCCCGTCTACCAGCTTCGAGAGCAGAATAGCGGCTATCTGAAAAAAGCATTTTTTGACTCACTGTTTATAATTTTTTAAAATAGTTAAAAAAAAAAAAATGATACAAAAATAGTAGGAGCAATAGAAAGTTATACATTGAGGGTTTGTACAAAATTTGAAGTAAATCGGTTAAATAGAACTTGAGATATCATGTCAACCGTGTTGAAAAAATAGTTTTGAGAAAAACGGAGTAATGTAGTGTTGTGAGAAAAATAAATGTGCAGATGTAAAGCATAGTACTGTTTTAAATCATTTACACATGGTTCCACTGGTGACGAGTCAAGTTGTTACAATACAGAAAATGGTCAGGTAGTAGGGCATTGCCGACCGTCATTTGTCGGCTTCGTTCCGGCGTGACGGGCTTAGTTGAGGCCTCACTAAAATAGCTATAGCTCCGTAAATTATTGAAATTTTAAAATTTTCTTTCGAGAATATATTCTTAAAAAGTCTAATTTTTAAAAATATTTGAAAAAAAAAATTTTTTTTTCAAAATTCTAGACCAGAATATTCTTTTAAGGCTTTTCTCAAATCAGTCAAAGTTTCGCGCTTGTTCAGCACTGAACTTGAGAACAGCCTTAAAGCAAAATTTCCAAAAAGGTACTCGGGGAATAACCTATTATAATTCAAGATGCACCACGTTCATGGGGAAAATAAAAAAACGTTTTCAATTCAACGACCCTTCAAATTCAAATTTCATGCAGTTACCTAAAAAACTAAAATTTTCAGAACATCCTTAAATAATCAATGCATGAAGCTCAAGGTTAATCCATAATATCAAATTTTATTGTACAATCAAGAAAGCAACACAAAACTCAAATCAATTTTACCAAAAGATTTACAATCTCTTTCTCAAATTACTCGGCCGCTCACATAAAAAAAGACAATTGAAATGGATTTTGATTTACAGGAACTGAATACGAAATCAGATTTAAACTTCTTTCTCTATCAAATCGTGTGAGTAGTTAGTTTATCAAAAGAGTTGGCAGGGTTCCACGCATGAAAAGCAAATAACCATCCTTATGCAAACGGCAACCTTCAAGGAAATTTTCGTAGTGTCAAATTTCATGTGTTTGTCAGTGACGTAATAAGTTTTCCTAGTTACGGCTTTCGGAAAAAGAGTTTGCAGATATTCGCAAGGGAAAGTTAGGAATTTATTTTATTTTCCGCATTTAATTATTTTTATTTATTTATTCAGGGTGTCTATTCCATATCAGCAACAAATTTCCCTGACTTTTCCAGGTATAGAGATTTTGTGATGTTACACACAAAAACGCTTAAAAGTTGTGAATTTGAGAGTGGAACTTTCACAACAGATTTTGAAGTAACAACTACTGAACTAAACTATATATAACAAGTTGGAAATTGTCAAACATGGCAAATGAGATGCGTTCGTACTATAACTAGTTTTATAAATATTTTTTGCACCGCATATTGTACTGAATCCCGCATACGTGCCAACATGTCATTTTTGAAAACCTTACGATTTTTACGACGTATTCTTTCATACTTAAAACAGTACATAACAAATGCATATGCATTGAAAAAAGGAATATCATTTCATAATAATATTTTCTATAATATATTCCCTTGACCAGGGATGATTCTGAGTAAAAAAATAAAATTCAGAAATTCACCTCAAATTTTCTGAAAAGTTATAGCAGGGGGAGAAGGGGGGATGGGGAAATCCACTCCCGGCACTAACTATGCGTTTTTTCCGTGGCCCTTTGACAAAATTTGCCGTTCGTTCACGATCTTTCGACGAAATTTGCCGTTTTTTCACGATCTTTCGACGAAATTTGCCGTTTTTTTACGATCTTTCGACGAAATTTGCCGTTTTTTTACGATCTTTCGACGAAATTTTCGTTTTTTTTTCGCGATCTGTTAAAGCAATTTGCGGTTTTTTCGCGTTTCTTGGACAAAATTTGCGTTTTTCCTGAAAACGATTGGCAAAATTAATTTTTTTCGGCAACAGTTAATTTAAATTCGCGATTTTTTATGCCCGAATTTTCGGATTTGCGACCGCATTTTTGAAATTTTTAGAAATGAAAGCCTTAAATTTTCGGAAAATTCGGATCAGAATCACCCTACCCTTGACGAAATCGGCGTTTTTCCTGCGATCCTTTGACAAAATCGCCGCTTTTCCCGGTGATCCTTTGACGAAATCTGAGTTTTTTCCGCGATACTTTTACAAAATCTATGTCCCCCCCCCCCCCCGCGATCCTTTGACGAAATTGGCGTTTTTTCCGGGATCCTTTGACGAAACCGGCGTTTTTTCCGGGATCCTTTCACAAAATTACCATTTTTCGCGACCGTTTTTTTCATGCGCAAAACCGTACAATCGTACTGACCATCCGTACAACCGTACACTTAGTACAAAATCCGTACATTGTACGGCCAAACCGTACAAGTTGGCAGCTATGTGAATGTACATTTTAGTGCGTTTCATAAGTGCATATCAATTTCATTCTGTTCGAAAGGCTGTAACATCATTAAAATGCACTTGAAATAATTTTTTTTCAAATTGGCCGTCATGTAACGGAAAACTTTTGACTGTCCCTGTAATTGAACTATACATCCGATTTTCATACAATTTGAAATGACTCGACAAAATTTTGCAACAATTATATATTTAAAATTTCAGACCATTCGGAAAGCTGTAACATCATTAAAATGTACTTGCAATAAGGTATTCCCATTGGCCGTAATGTAACGGAAAACTTCTGACTGTCCCTGTAATTAAACTATACATCCGATTTTCATAAAATTTGAAATGACTCGACAAAATTTTGCAAAAATTATATATTTAAAATTTCACACCATTCGTTACGCCATCGAGCTTCCTGGCTGAGCCAATAGGTTGCAGCACCTGTCGCGTCATGTGAGTGAAGAGGTTGATTGTCTCAGTGTGCTGCGTTTGTTTTGAAGTATAGCGTTGCGTTGTTTTCGAGATAAAAATATTTATCTTGTTTTTTATCGCAAAAGTAAATTTTGCGACCTACGTTGGAATCGTCATTGCCACTAGCGATACTGAGGTATGTAAACTTCCCTAAAATTATTTAAATGCTTATATTTTGAGCAGTTATTCTATGTATTTCACATTTGTTAATCATGCCAACATTTCGAAAACTAATGAATAAAGTTCAAAATGGCGTAACGCGGGGATAGTTGTGACGAAGTCTAAGAGGCACGTTGTGACAGTGTCACTACTTACCCCAGCATAATTCTTCCTCATAATTTTAACTTCCTATGTTCCCAGTAACTGATCGACCGTTATCGATCAGAGATGAGACCATTACAGACCAGAATGACAATGAAAAAAAAATTGTAAATATGAAACTGTTAATAAACCAAGCACTTCTGCAATAACTTTAATCAATGATGGTGAGATTACAGGACCGTCTTCAGAAGTAAGAAATCCCATTGAATTAGATGATTCTATGACAATTGATAATAGCAATGTGTCAGTGGTAAGTCTTACAGGAATATGACCACTCCCTAAAGCAGGACCTCGAAAAGGCAAGCGATCTATTAGAAAATGTTTGAAATCTGCCATTCTAACAAGCACACCTGTAAAAGAGAAAATTCGAGCAGAACAAAAACCAAAAGAACGCAAAAAACAAATTGAAAAAGAGAAAGTAAAAAAGAAACTGTATGGAAAGGCCAAGCAGTGCATAAAAAATTACACCTAGGTTATTGAGAAAAAGGGAGACGCAAGTATAGGATAACTCTGAAGATGGCGAAAATTGCTTATGTCTAGTTTGCTTGGAGCAATACAAAATTTCTAGACACGGAGAAGGCTGGTTGCAATGCATGACATGTAAAAGATGGGCGCATGTCAAATGTACCAAAAATGAACCTTATTATATTTGTATTAACTGCAAATCAGGCGTTGAAACAAGCGATGACAATGAGTGATTAAAAATATAGGATATAGGCCTATACACGTTGTAGTAGCTACCGAGTCAATGGTCGATATGGCCAAAGATTAGTGTTGGCTTACTTTTTATTTCTTTCCTGATTAAGACAGTTTTTTTTCTTTTTATTGCTAAGTGTCTCTAAAAATATCTTTAAAGGATTAAGAGTTTACAAGTGTTAACAATTTAACTATTTTATTTTAATTTAATTTACAATATTATTTAAACATGAAAGTGTTTTATTGTGTTAAGAACGTTATAAATGAATAAATTTCTCATTCTTGATTTAACATCTCATTTAATCGCCTTTCTTACATAATTTGCATATGTTACAATGTACTTGTATGTGTCATTTATACGTCACAATGTGCCCCAAGCATGTCACAACTTGCCCCGTAGCGGGGGTTAGTATAGTGACAAATTTCGAGGTTACGCAGAATTCATTTTGTGTTATGAAAAACGTTAATAATGTTAATAGTAGTTTTAGAAATATGTTACGCAAGATTTACTCTAACGATACGATACACTAAATGGTTCGCTTCAGTTCAAATCTTACGGCTAATATAAAAAATGTCGAAAATGTCACTACTAGCCCTGGTCTCCCCTATGCTACTTCCTCATATACCATACTTATCCAACTAGCCAATATCTCATTTGGGAGAAAAAACAAGAGAAAACATAAAAATTGCCTAATATTCATAAATATTGGTTGTCAGTTAAATCCAATCCAAACTCAAAATTTAGGGCAAAAACTTCATACAGTAGATATAGGGCGACCAGAAAATGTCCTCATTTTCTGAAAAAGGTTCAATTCTAAGACATATCTACATCTGACGGGATAGCTAATTCGATTAAACTGGTCTCCTGGTCAGGTAATGTTAATGTATCACTTAAAATTTTCCAAAATGGATAAATTGCCTTCAATATAAGCGCTATCCACAGAAAAGGAGGACATCTGATCACCTTAATTTGTGTTAAATATCGAAAACTCATACCATGTGCATCTTTTTAAAAATATTGGGAAAGACTGCAAATATTTTAACATAGACAAATTTCCCTGTCTTTCGAATATATTTACAAAATTCCCTGATTTTTCCAGATTGATGAACCTCCCTGATTTTTCCATGGTTCTCTAATTTCCAGATTCTGTAGACACCCAGATAATAATCATTTTTGCAAATGCACGCTTTTAGCATCAGGTTTTATCCCTTTTGTCCAATCACGATGAAATTCTTTATCACATCAGTCACAGTTAAATACAGATTGCTTCGACATATTTTAATACAAATGATAAAATATTCAATAAATTAAGCTAACAAAAGTAAACAGACAAACATCTAATCAATCCTACAACATTCATTACCAAGTTTCAGTGAAGCTGGAGTTGAAAATCTCTGAGTTACAAGGAAGGACTGGAAAGGGGTAGACACAATTATTTGCAAAACCTGTTACTCTTTACAGTATTTAATAAAAATTAAATTTAAAAAATTAAAAAAGCCGACAGCGTAAAAAGCGAACTAATTAATTATTTCTCATCAATCAAACTATTTTTTATATTGCTTACCAATACAAGTAAATAATAATAAAAAAAAAATAGGCGACTTAATTTTTGTTTAATTGATAGTTCCCATCTATAAACACTGTTTTCATGAGGCCTATAGATGTTTATGAAGGTTACAGTTGCAGTAAAACTAGGAGATCCTACTTACACAAGTTCCAGGTTGTGTAATATTTAAACGGAGCTTCTAACTGTAAAATATTCCATGAAACATCGTCTTCATTTTGAAAGACCTATCCAATGATATGCCACTCAATAGGAAGCGTAAAAAATTTTTCGTCTCTACCGCCATTTTGTATTTTACGGTCGCCATTTTGAATTTATAAAAACAAATCCTAGCCTATAGCCATCGGACAGTTAAGACGAATCGATAGAGACCCCATTCATTAAAATCCATCAAGCCGTTGGGATGTTTCAAGGGTATAAATAAATCCACATACCCAGATACGCGTGAAACACATAACCCTTCTTGGCAGTCGGGTAAAAAGAGCAAAATTTGATTTTTCTGATGCTGCAATTTCAAATCCTTAGTTTTTGAATAAGAAATTTTTTTATAATATTTTCTTGGAAGTTTCAAATTTTTTGTAACTCTTTCTAAAAGTTGTCAAATTTCCCTGACTTTTCTTCAGGAATGGTAAATTTCTCTGACTTTTCCTGGCTTTTCCAGGTTACCCAAGTAGCTAGACACCCTGCTTATTGAGTTATTTAAACCAGGATATCGAACCGAGGCTTCCCGGCTTACAAAACATATTGCCCGCTGTACAGAACATAGGTGGACACCCATTTTTAATTGAAAATTCCCATAGATATGTTACATTAAATACAGTCAAATTTCCATTTAACGAAGTCTCGTTACACTTAAACACCTCGTTATGAAGAAAATTCGTTAAATAGAAATCAACTCAAATTCATGAAATTATTATAATAAAACACACACGTATAAAATGAAAAATACGCATACAATGGAAATATTGGAAAAATTATATTTTAATTTGGGCAGCAACTTTTTGTGCAATCAATAGACATATGAGAAAAATTTAATTGGACTAATGTCTAAAAAACACATAAGGAGGGGTAAACAAAAGCTGAAGCGTAGCGTATCTTTTTTCTTAGTATTCCAAATCCTTAATTTTAAACAAGTATGTAATGTTACTTTGTATGATTTCTTATAAAAAAATACACTGTTAATAAAAACTTTTGCACTTTTGTAAGTATCCGAACAGTTCATCTAATATTTTTCGTGAAACAGGAATCCCCTTCTTATTATATCGAAGACTTTTAGCATTTCTTCTTTTGAATGCATGATTAAATAAATATATAATTTAATTTTCATACAATCCTCTGCAATAAATTCATACATCCACCGCAACAGTTTGAATGCTCTCCGTTTGAATGCTGTACACGCACGAAAGTGGAATAAACTTCGTTATAATGGAATATAGTTTTTGTGTTATGGAGATTCAGTTACATTTTAAGGGCGTTCAAAATCAAAGTTCAGCAGAAATCTTCGTTAAGTAGAAAAATTCGTTAAGTAGAAAACTTCGTTAAAGGGAAGTTTCACTGTATATATTTTAGTTAACTGCTAACAACACATAAATGCATTTTTATACGGTCAGATACCAATTTTTGAAATTGAGTTTTTGAAATTGAGAATTTGAGTTTTCAAATTTATTAAAAGCGATACTTTCATATAAAGGCGATGCAATACTAAAATCGCATACAAATTTTAGAGGAAATTTTCAAAAATCGCAGAAAACAAAATTTACTGCATTGGGCTAAAAATTGAAACTGTATTACTTTTATAGAATGTCAAACCGCCCCCCCCCCCTTAGAAATGTGGAAAAAAATCGCAACAAAATTACCAGTCGCAGACGAAAAAATTTACTGTATTGGGCTAAAAGTTTGAAACCGGATACATTTATCGAATGCAGATAAATCACAAAAAATTAATAAAAAATAAATCTGAGCAAAAAAGCCAGAAACTGGACTCAAGGTGCTTAACTTCAGACATAGTCCTTCCTGCTAAATCTTGTAAGCTCTGCACACAGCAGTCTCTTCAGAAAACTCTCGACAGACAGACGAACACATAAACATATGTTTTTATATTATAACAGAAGATGGATGCTGTGGTAACTAAAAAAAATTCGTGAAAAGGTTTTCTTGCGATTTGCATATATATGCACATGTATTACAATTTTTTGTATAATACAAGAACGTATTATTTAGTCAGTTTGAAAGAGTACATTACCCATTTAGTATGGCGTAAATTTTAACAAGATTTAAATATTGTACCACGCCACTTTTCTACGCTTAGAATACAGCTCTGATGCAAAGCTTTTTAATTGTAGTAACAAATTCTAATTATTTTTGTGTTTTGAAAAGTATATTTTCCAAGATATCTCATGCAAATTCTTTAAAAGATTTCATGCCGGGATAAAGAGGTGAATTCAGTATAATATTACAAAATATTAAATGTTTAATTTTTCTGAATAAAAGTTGAGGGAAAAAAAATTAAGATTCTATGACGAATAGTATTTTGATTCAACTCAAACTTAATATCGAGCCCTTCCCGCCAAAATATAGTAAACGACAATTTTTGAGAAAATATTTTATTCTAAATAATGTTGTTGTCAACGAAATATTACGCAAATTTTAAGGTTTTTTTTTTTTTTGGGGGGGGGGGGGGTAGCCAGGAAATCAAATAGAAAATAAAATAAGATTATTATTAAAAGGTTCCTGCAATATTAAAATTTTGTCGCTTACGAATAAAAAAGAAAAAAAAGAAAAAGTAGTTTAAGATAATTTATAGCGGGAAGAGATATCAAGAGATACAGTCAAACCTCGTTAACATGAACACGCTTAACGTGAACTACTTTTAACATAAATTGTTTTCACAATCCCCTATAAAAACTAATACAAAGATTTCATACTGATAACATGAATTACTGTTAACATGAACAAAATTTTGATTCCCCTCGAGGTTCATGTTAACGAGGTTCGGCTGTATCTCGATATATCAAAATATGCAAAAATTGATTTTCTTCGATATGAGTTTAACCAATCACAATTTATTTACTGTTAGATAGTGTAATCAAAAGATATTCATAAATTAATCATTTAAGAGTAAATAAAAATTTTAAGCTCATACCTGATTCAAGTTATCCATAAAGTGAATTAATTCCAATAAATAAGATGAAAAACGGAGAAACGAGTTTCATTCTCCATGCAAAATTTGCAAGTATCTTACCTGGAAAATAAAACGATATAAATATCTTTTATAATTATAATTTCAAATTTACAAAACTATGACTTAAGTTTTCACAAATATAAAAAATTTCACAAAAGCAGGATCCTATGAGAAAAATCTAGAAAGAACCCTGAATATTAATCTTAATTCTAGACAATTAATATAAATGCAACCTTCAAGTCACCAAAATATATTGCCATTTCAAACATTTGGAAATAGATTTACACAGACAATTTCAGTATTTTATAAATAAATTATTACCATAATTACTAAAATATTTTAATAATTATATAATTTGTTTAAATAATAATAATGATAAAATGGCGATAGTCATTTTTAAAAAATAGACATCAACAGAAGCTTTGACTAACAGATCTTTAGACATCAGAATAAAAATCTTAATTATACACGATTAATATAAATTAAACTTTTCAATCAAATATATTATGCCGCCATTTTCAGATTTATTATAACCATTTGAACAGTTTCAGGTAATCTTCACGGTAAAATCAACCCAGCTGTGGAATAATATTTTATAAGGGAAAGAAGGATGACGATGATTCAAAAAGAACTTTTAAATATCCCCTTTCGTAGGTCTCAAGAGAATAAGGGAATTGGAAAATAATGAAAATAAATTGTCCTGCATTACAAAAGTCTGAATCATTTCTGTATGTAAAGACGGCATTAATTTAATTTATCCTGATATTTCAGCAGCCCTTTAAAGCTCTTTTTAAAATAAGTCACCTTTAGACACCACTTCAATTTTAGAATAGCCGTAAAAGCTTTCAATATTTGAACACGGATTTCAGTGGAATAAAGTATTTTGAATAATTTGTTAAATTTTAATTTATCTTTTACAAAAAATATTTTAAAGCTACATTTTACAATACGCGCAGCAAAGAGAAATAATCCTTTTCCTCTAATGAAACAGCTCTGGAACATTACCCTAAAAAATTCGGATAATTAAAATAAATGAAACTGTCAAATCAAACAGATATGCTGCCATTTCGAGATTACAATATCTGTATATGAATTAAGTCAACTTTTCAGACAATCTTCACGGTGAAACAAACTCGGCTGTACTAAAATTTTCTGTAAGAAGCTTATACTAGCGCTGGAACATTATCCTAAAAATCCGGATAATTAAAATAAACGAAACTGCCAAATCAGATAGGCTGCCATTTCAAGATTACAATATCTGTGTGAATTAGCCAACTTTTCAGACAGACAATCTTCACGGTGAATTGTCAATAAACTCAACTGTACTAAAATTTTCAGTAAAGGAAAAGGGGGATGATGATCATTTAAAAAGAAATTCTAAATGCCTACCCAGTGAATCCCTAAGACAGGCTCGGCGAACCTTTTCACGTGCGCGTACCAAAAATTCACAAACAATATCTATCAACCTTGCAACGTGCCAAACTTATGCAAAAATAATTTTGAAGTGTACGATGTTTATACGAATTATTGGCTATAAAATCAGTTGCTTTCATGTATTAATAATTAAAAAATGTTGAAAATCAAAATGCGATTTTCCTGTATCAGCCATTAAATGAATGAATTTTTAATTCGTAAATATGATTCATTTATGAGGTATGTACTGTAATAATGGGGAAAAATACCAGTTTTTATTTCCTTAATTTTTAACTTATTATTAATGCAACATCTCGGTTATAATTTTCCAAGTTGCATTAAACAATGTGCTAATAATATATTGGTGAGATGTTTGCTGTTGTACGTTTGATGGAAAATGCTCTATATCTGGTTCATATTTTGTTATTTTTGCAAATATACATAGCTAAATTGAATTCATTTGCCATTTTATTGCAGTGACTGTCAAACGAAATTCATTTGAAAATTACAGTTTTTTAAATCAATATAGAAAGGCAAAATACATATCGAAACGCTGCATAGCATGGCAGGGAAAGAAAATTATTCTAATTATTAATAGGGAAAGAAAATTATTCTATCTTAATTCATGCAAAAAATAATTGCATTACTTGTGTACTATCCGTATGTAAAAAAAAAAAAAAAAATTATTGGTTATAACAGAAATAAAAAAATGAATTTTATCTGTATAAAGATTACCAAATTAAAATTTTTCGCGCGCCAAGAAAATTAACTTACGTGCCAACTCTGGCACGCGTGCCATAGGTTCGCCAACCCTGCCCTAAGAGATTAGAAAGCTGGAAAATAAAGAAAATTAATTACTCTGTTTTAGAAAAGACAGAACCATTTTGATATATAAAGGGCAGTTAATGTTTTACTTCTTTAGATAATTTAGCAGACTTTAAGATTCTTGAAATACGTTACTTTCAATTAAATACGTATAGAAAATTCTACATATTTTGAAACGTTATATTCAACATTAATAACCGGTCAAGTGCGAATATTACTAGCGCACATCAGAGGGTTCCGTACAATAAATATATGAATTAGTAACTTGACACTGCATTACATAAATATATAATTAAAAATTGTTATGTAGAATTTAAAAGCCGATGGCTCATAGAGTAAAATTTGTATTATGCAAGTCCAAACCGCCCGTGTCTTTAAGGGTTAATATCTCGGCTAATTACGAACAATTTTTTCCGAAAATAATTATCAACAATCCTTTCATACTTCTGCGACGATGGGTAACTCTGACGCTCCTCAACTTCTTTGCTGAACGCCCGCAAATCGAAATTTGTGTGTAACGAAAAAATGCGATTTTCTCAAAAAGTATGTGACCTAGAGTAATCGCTATAATTTTCCTGCAAAGTTTAAATTAACTTCTACTACCCCTAATTTTTTCATAATTATAGTTTCAGTAGATTCGGTAATAGAAGGGGGGGGGGGGGCAGAGGGTGTTTTTGCATTAGATTTTCGAGGATCTCTCTGAAAATATCACGATACCTCAAACGATATAGAAATAATCGATTAGTTTCTTTCAAGTAACTTAATTATCCCCTATATATTCTTCCTGAATATATTTCTAAATTGTCAATAATCTATAAATATGCAGGTCATTAGCCTTTATTACTTCAGCCAATTTGAACTTTCCATAGTTTACGAATACAATGGCTGTGACAGACAGACGCAGCAGTGATCTTATAATGGTTCTGTTTTTTACTTTATTTTGATTTATTAGGGTTGCGTACTTAAACAACGTGAATACATTGATTCACAACTCATTTATAACTAAAATAGGAGCAAATATAAAAGTTTTAAAACATTAAACCTGTTCACGATGTTAAAAAGAGATGTCAAATCAAATCATGTTTCGCTCCTTGCTATTTAACCAGTGTACATCTTTGAAGCTACAGTATTTCTCATTTTAACTCCTAGTCCAAGAGCTGTTAAACATTTTAGGGAAGGTATTTGAGGCACCCTGAAAATTTGTGCAACACTTCTTTTGTAATGCCTGAATACAAAATCGAATGTCTGGCTGAAGGATCGTGGCCCAAAACCTGTGCCAGACAAAAAATGGCACTTGACACGTGTCTGGCACAGTTTTTGTGCCGACTAAAGTGTCTGTCATTTTCACAATATTTTTTTCTAAGCATAAATATTATTGTGCCTCAATCTCAGCGTGCCTCAAATACCTTTTTTGGGCAGTCAAAAAATGGCACATGACACGTGTCTGGCACAGTTTTTGGGCCGACTAAAGTGTCTGTCATTTTCAAAATATTTTTTTCTAAGTATAAATATTATTCTGTTTCAATCTCAGCGTGCCTCAAATACTTTTTTGGGGTAGTGTCAAAAAATGGCACTTGACACGTGTCTGGCACAGGTTTTGGGCCACGATCCTTCAGCCAGACATTCGATTTTGTATTCAGGCATTACAAAAGAAGTGCTGCACAAATTTTCAGGGTGCCTCAAATACCTACTCAAAAATGTTCAACAACTCTCCTACTATCCTCTAATGATGGCTAATGTTTAGCCGAAAGCACTCGGGAAATTTGGACATGATTTGACATGTAAGTTTTTAATATCTTGAATAGTTTTAATACTTTAAACTTTTACATTTGCACCTTTAGTAATAAAATGAATTCTGAATCATTGTATTCACGCTGTTTATTTTATTTACCTTACTTTTAGTTACAATCGGGAGATCATTGACACTGACCCTGGATATCTGGGATCTCTGTAACATAAGAATAAAAAAGGACTATGCTAAAAACTCTTTTTTTCTACTCAGTGCATCTTCTAACTTCTATATAAAAGTAACGCGCTCTTTTTTTCCCCTCGCTCTTAAAGCGATAGTGTTTCATGTTAAATACTGTATTTTGTCAATCCGAAACTACGTGTTAAATTAAATACAAGATTCAATCCAACAATGGATAAAAGATCATTTCACAGTACTATCCACACAAAAACGCTAATAATATTACGTATATTTCACTATAGAAAAAGGAGCGTGGATAACATATCGGCATCGCCATGACAACCTGAGAACCAACCAGGAGAGAAAGGTTTATAATAGAAAGCCCAACTGAACTTCAAAAACAGAGAAGTAAGATACATTTACCTCATTTATTGTAAAGAACTGAACTGTTTACATTATATAATTACATAATAATAAGTATGAAGAATTGAAAGAAATAATTAGGTAAATGAAAAAGTTATTCAAGGAATATTTAAACAGTTATATTGTGATCATTTTTTTTTTTTTTTAAGTAATGATGCCTATAATATCTGTTTAATTTCCAACAATTTTAATATTTTAAACTTTTAGATTTGCACCTTTAGTAATAAATGAATTGTAAATCAGTGTATTCATGCTGTTTATTTTATTTACCTTACTTTTAGCTACAATCGGTAAACTATTTCAGAACATCTCCGAGTTTCAAATACTTTTAAAAATGAAACCCTAAAGCTTTCATATCATATAACTATGTTACCATTGCACATTACAATTATTTTATGAATTAAACTAACATTCCAGGTAATTTTCATGCTAGAATCAACTCAGCAACCCTGTAGTAAAATATCCAAAAATGAATGAGATGATTCAAAAAGAAGTTTTGAATACCCCTTTCACAAGTCTTAAGGGAACAAGGGAACTGGAAAATAATGAAAATTAATTGCTCTGCTTTATAAAAGTCTGAATCATTCCAATGCGTAAAAGACGACATATTTAACTTATCCCCCATTTTTCAGCAGCCATTTAAATTATTCCTCAAAATACTACAATAGTGATTAATAACATTAAAACCTTTTTAAAACAAGTATTTTTTTAATTTGATGGTTCATAATACCACTTTCTCTTTAAGTAATACCATAAAATTTTATAGCAAAGGATTTTAATCAAAAAATGTAATGCAACAAATTTCATGACGGAGTGTTTATTAGAACAGCAATTAAAAAGAAGAAAAGTAAAACATATCGAAAAAAAAGAAGTTGGAAATTTGCTCGTCAAACGTAGCAAATGAGGTGCGTTCGTACTATAACTAGTTTAAATATTTTTTGCACAGCATATTGTACTAAATTTATATTTTAGTGCACTTCATACGTGCTTATCAATTTCATTCTGTTCGAAAGGCTGTAACATCATTAAAATGCACTTGCAATAATCCTCTCTCATTGGCCGTAATGTAACGGAAAATTTTGACTGTCCCTGTAATGAAACTATGCATCCGATTTTCATAAAATTGGAAATAGCTCGACAAAATTTTTCAACAATTATATATTTAAAATTTCAGGCCATTCGGAAGGCTGTAACATCATTAAAATGCACTTTCAATAATTTTTTCCCATTGGCCGTAATGTAACGGAAAACTTTTGACTGTCCCTGTAATTAAACAATACATCCAATTTTCATAAAATTTGAAATGAATCTACAAAATTTTGCAAAAATTATATATTTAAAATTTCAGGCCATTCGGTTGGATAGTTTTTGCTCTGCTAAAAGCGGACGGACAGACGGACGGAAGGACTGCACGACGACTTTAGGTGCTACGTATTACGAACGCGCATAAAACAAGTTGGAAACTGCCCGTCAAACGTGGCAAATGAGGTACATTCGTACTATAACTAGTTTTATAAATTATTTTTTGCACCGCATATTGTACTGAATGTATATTTTAGTGCACTTCATAAATGCATATGAATTTCATTCTGTTCGAAAGGCTGTAACATCATTAAAATGCACTTGCAAATACTTTTTCCCATTAGCCGTAATGTAACGGAAAACTTTTGACTGTCCCTGTCATTAAACTATACATCCGATTTTCATCAAATTTGAAATGACTCGACAAAATTTTGCAACAATTACATATTTAAAATTTCAGACCATTCGGTTGGGTAGTTTTTGCTCTGTTATATGCGGACGGACAGACAGACGGTCGGACTGAACGACGACTATAGGTGCTACGTATTTATATAATTACTAATGCACCTAAAAAAACATACAAAAATTATCGCAATGTCAGTTAATGCTTAAGCTGGATAACTTTAGTATGACCTTACTATGAGAAATTTTTCATGAAAAAGCTGTTATAGTGTGTTTTAACCCTTTATGTACTGAATTATGAATTCATGAAAATCTTATCTTCTAAAGCATTTTTCGTGAATTTTTTAAACTATATTAGAAGATTAACATAATCATTTAATGGATTTTAGAAGGATTTAGAAGGATTAATTACATTTGAATTTATAGAGATTTTGTGCAATATTTATAAGCCCACTCAAATCTTTTACTTTAAATATTTTTCTCAGTATTTTGTAGCATTACGAAATATACAAATAGTGTTCTTACACTAGAAATATTTCCGAATTGAAAAATTGTTGATAATTATGATGATAATGGATAATTATAATGATAATTGATATTGATTATCATAGTTGATAATTACGATGATAATTGATATTTATTATCATAGTTGATAATTACGATGATAATTGATATTTATTATCACAGTTGATAATTACGATGATAATTGATATTATCACAGTTGATAATTACGATGATAATTGATATTATCACAGTTGATAATTACGATGATAATTGATATTAATTATCACAGTTGATAATTACGATGATAATTGATATTAATTATCACAGTTGATAATTACGATGATAATTGATATTAATTATCACAGTTGATAATTACGATGATAATTGATATTAATTATCACAGTTGATAATTACGATGATAATTGATATTAATTATCACAGTTGATAATTACGATGATAATTGATATTATCACAGTTGATAATTACGATGATAATTGATATTATCACAGTTGATAATTATGATGATAGTTCATATTAATTATGATAGTTGATAATTATGATGATAGTTCATATTAATTATGATAGTTGATAATTATGATAATTGATATTAATTATGATTATATTATGATTATTGACAATTATGATGATAATACAGTAGAACCTCTTTTATCCGAAACTCTTTAAACCGAAACTCTCGGTTAACCGAAATCTAATTTTAAAGATTTTTTTTTTTTTTACTATCACATTCCTCGTGTGCGAAATTCGTTTTGAAAACGTTTTTTTTAACTATCATATTCCTTCTGTGCAAACGGTCCTTTCCGAATTACAGGTACATATAAATATTTTCGATCCCCTTTCTAAGAGTTCCTTTGAATTTAACTTGAGCTCCCGTAAGCTGCGGAGTTAAACGAAGAAAACGAACAAATTAGCAATTCTGAAGCTTTTGAATGTTTTGCAAAAGGTTTGGCATAGCTGGAGCAGCAGACAGACTGGGGAACTGTGATACTGGGGAAGTAATAATATTTAAAAACTCCGTGATAGAGCTTCAAAGCAAAGGCAATCGAAACTGCGACAAACAAAACATTGTGTCAAACCCTTGTGATATATGTAAAAGGTACTTAATTTCAAAATTAAATTCAAGTAATTTATTCTTGTTTCTATTTTTGCTATTGCTTTATTTTTATTAAGCACTTGTTACCTAAATAAGAAATATTGCATATATTTCTCCTTAATCTTAAAATTGAAACCTTCTCGATTATCCGAAAATTTCGATCTTCCGAAATATGGTCGCTCCCAATTACTTCGGATAATCGAGTTTCTACTGTAATTGTTGATAATTGATACTTATGATATGATGATAATTATGATATGATAATTGATGATTTATTGATAATTGATAATTTAATAATAATTAATGATAATTTAATAATACTGTATAATTTAATGTATTTTTTAAACAGAAAGTGATGTTATGAGCCATCAAACCTAAAAAAAAATCAAAAAGGTTTCCATAATTTTGGGCACTACTCTGGATCACTTACCACCGTTACGATGATTTTATAACAGCTGCAAAAGTCTAAATATAATAGAAACCCCTTATAAAGGAGCTGGAGAGATCATTCAATTTTTTCGTTATAAGTGGATTTCGCCATAAAGAATTTACTTAATTTTTTTTTCTATTTACAGGGACTTTTAAAACGTTCGATGTAACCGGTACTTCGATCAAGAGGGCTCGTATTATCCAGGTTTTACTGTATTTGAACACAGATTTCAAGCGACTGAAGAATCTTAGAGCATTTCTCCCCAGCACTCGCGTAGGTTCTTAGTGACCCGGATAATGGCTTGTTATTTTCAACCCCCCTTCCAAGAAAAGGGGAAAAAATACAAATTCAAATTAACGAGAATCAAGTCCTTTTACAGAATGTGAGCTTTTTTTTTTTTTAACTACCTTTTTTAACCACAAAATTTACATTTTAAGTTGTCCGAACATAAAAAGACCTGACGCGAGTGCTGGAAGGTTAAATTTTAACTGTACATTTCAGCAGTAATTTACAGCTGTTAAAAGTTATTAGTAAACGATTTTAGAACAGCCGTAAAAATTTTAAATGCTTGAATGACCATTTGGTACATTTGAAATTATTAAATCATAACGGTAGTATTTTAACCCTTAAATGCATGATTTTTTATTTTGTTTCAAAAAAATTATATATGATTCTAAGAAAGGTTTATTGCAGAGGAAAAATGATGAAAAAAAATAGGAGATACATTTTTCGTATAATACGTCAACATTTTATGTTGCACATCTGCAAAACAAGTAACAGCTACTGTCGTAACTAAAATATTGCAAATTAGTAAATATTTTAATAAGTATGAATCTAAATACCTTATTTTATATAATTTTTTATTTTGTAAAACTTAACCCTTAACTGCATGAATTATTTTTTTAGAATTGTTTTTTATTCTTATATTAAAGACTAGACACCAGATATTTTAAGATACATTTTTAACTTTATTTGGTAGCGTATTCTTGTATTTTTTAGAGGATTAATATTTCTATATAAATATAGTGGTTTCTAAGAGTTAAATAAAAAGTGATGCAGATATGCATCGCTGTGCATTTAAGGGTTAAATGAAACATTATTTGACAGTTTCATTTCTTAAATTAATCTTCTGTGTCAAACAAAGGCAACATTATTTTACCTTTCTTAAAAGAGCTCATAGAACATTATCCTAATAAATCCATGCAATTAAAATAAATGAAACTTTCAAATCAAATAAATATGTTGCCATTTAACATTATAATAATTGTATGAATTAAAAAACAACGTTCCTGGCAACCTTCACGGTAAAACCAACTCAACTCCAGTAAAATATCCTAAAAGGGATTAGATGAATGAGGATGATTCAAAGAGAAGTTTTAAATACCCCTCTCTCTTAGGGATCGGGGAACTGGAAAATAATGAAAATAAATTGTTCGGCTGGTACGAAAGTCTGAATCATTTTCTTACGTAAAGAAGACATTCATTTTAGTTTTTTCATACATTTCAGAGACTAAGATTATTCTTAAAATAGGATAGTCACGTAATTTTTTCAGAAAATCTATAAAATTTTCACACATTTGAGCGCCGATTTCAATTGACGGAAGTTATTATAATTATTAAACGGTACGTATAACGGTAATACAGCTTTCACAAAACATTACCCCAGTGTTAATTTTTAAAGTCAATTTTCCCAAGGAGTACAAACAGTAAACCTTTTCTTTCATTAAAAGGAGCTTTAACCATTTCCGGCGCGGAGTAATTCTGTTTGTAAAATGGACTGACACCAGAATTTACAAGCGAATTTATTAGAAAATAAAAATCTTCCCATTTTCCCATATTTCATAAAACGAAAATTTTAATTAAAATTTCTTGGTGCCAGTACTCTTATTAGGCGCCTTTTTCTGTGGACGCCGCCCGCTAAAGCGTTAAACCTGCTTATTGTTAACGGGTAAATATAAAGTTCAATAACTTTCACTTTATTTAAAAGTCCTAACAAATATTTCTCACAATATCAGAAATTAGTATCGTTTCAATACATCCTCTATTGCATATTCCTTACTATGTATTTTATTTTATTTATTTTGGATACAGCCTTGATTTCTTGCTATCAATGTATTTAATCAAGTTTTAATTATGTTGATTGTGCGTATGTCATTTCATAATTCGGCTGTCTTTTCTAATTTGTATCTGATGTTGAATGACTGAACTTCAAAACAAATCTGCAGATTGTCGTGAAAGCCTTGTCAAAAATGTATGGTAAGTAAATCATTAAAATAATTAGATGTCGTAAATGAATCGCTTAAATGGGAAAATAAAAGTGATTTTATTTTCCCCATAGAGTGATTTATTTTAGAGTGATTTATTTTCATTATTTTACAGCTTCCTGCTCCTTTTGAGCCATACGGTGGTTTAATTCTTCCATTTGAATGATCGCCCCTCCCTAACCTCTTATCATTCCTATTTGAATATCGACCACTCAAGGATATCTCAACTGATTATCAACCCCCATTGTTTCCTCTAATTTGGCCTTGTTTGTAGCTAAGCTACGTATGTCTGGATCCACATTTTGTCGAGTACGGTCAACTGACGGCAATTTGACTGTCTTAGAGCAGGTCTGGTCAACGCGGCGCAGGTTTTTTTTGGCGCCTTTTTTGAAGGTTTCCTATTACTAATATTTTATTAAAAATGAAACTCCATTTAAAAGGATGTTTTATTTAAAATCCTTGATATTCCCTTGAGATAAATTTTAAAAATCTCTAAGTATATTTCAGGCATCAAAAATGAAAACGCATTTAAAAAATTTAATCGTGTGTTTTTTGCGTTTCTTAATTGCGTTAACTTAATTTATGAAAAATTTTATGGAAATTGGTAAAAGTTAGCTATAACTTTTTTTAATATAGTAAGATGTGAAATGTGGAAAAAGTAGCGCACCCCTTCTCCTTTCTTCGTACCGGAAAGTTCAGCTTTTTTGTTGTTTTTATTGATGTTGTTACACTGGTCCACTCCTGTTTTATGATACGCGTAAAGGAGTGTCATTTTCTCGCGTAAAGAAGTGTCATTTTAGGAACTTTTCTCATTTTGATTAAAAAAAAAAAAAAAAAAAAAAATCTATAAAATCGTGCAAAATGATTTCCATCAATGAAAGCTCTTCCAGGTTATTTTTTTAGAACCACCCATGGATTGGTTACTAATTTCCGTGTCTTTGTTTTTGTACTTTTTATAGCGGCATATTTGAGTCTCCAAAATAAATCAAGTAGTTTTTATTCATCCTAAAAAAAGCTAACAATATCTCTGATTATCATGTTATTTAAATTAAAAGCCAGATTAAAGTTCCAGGCTTCTTCCAATATAAAAATTTTTTAGATAGCACTTCACAGAAAAATGTATAATTCGAAATTTACAACGATTTATAGTTTGATTTTTTTTTTCTTTTTTACATGGAGCTCCAGATCCACATAGAGACCTTATGTCTTCTACTGCGATATGCATTTGCATATGTGTATCGCTACTAATACTGAGTGATAATTTTGTTACATGTTTTGAGCCCTGTTAACGATGGCGCACTTCATTGTTTGCCAAGAGCTGAAATGCGCCTCTTTTTGGTTGGACAGGCCTGGGACCCGTCTCTATTCTGTGCACTGTCAAAAATAATTTACTTAAAAATGAGAACTTCCATGTACTCCTATATTTTTAAGTACAATTGTTTCAAAAAGAAGTACATTGTTAAAAATAATCTACTTAAAAATGAGCATTTCTATGTACTCATATTTTTTAAGTACAATTGCTTCAAAAAGGAGCATTAATCTACTTAAAAATGAAAATTTCTTTGTACTCGATTTTTTTAAGTACAATTAATTCAGAAACGAGTACATGATATTTTGAAATTGGGTATACTTATACTTGATTTATAAATGTATGCAGAAATGAATACATATATTTTGTATTTTAACTCTTAATATTCATGTTTAAATCCAATGTGCTCAAAAATATGAGTTTTCTAATAAACCCTTTTCTTATACCGAATTGACAGTAGGGGTTTCCAAGCTTTTATTTAAAGATATGTCTATCTCTGTTATAATTTTTAATACACACTTTTTCAAATTTATTTACAATTTCATTAGAAATGTTAAAGAAGAAAATTTAGTTTAAAAATTGTTTTATTAGAAATTAAAATATTTAAAAAAGGGAAAATTCATCTCTGCTGTTAGCAATCTTCGTTGCTGATTCATAAAAGGTGTCATATGGAAGCAGCTGGTAACTGCTCTTATAGCACAGTCAGTTCAATACTGATCTTCCACCTACAGGTCTAGGGTTCAAATCACGGGGCGGCTCATACACAAAATTTCAAGAATTAAAATAGTAAATTTCGTTGTTCTTTACTCCAAAAATTGTAGTTCTTCGCAATTCAAAATTACCGTAATTAAAAATGGTGATTTGTCGATTCTCTGTAATTTCGCTTTTTTTTTTCATTATAGTGTATGTGTGTTCCTATACATACTTATTTCCGAGTCCCTGTATGTACTCAAAAAAATGAGTACATGCCTTTCTCAAATTTAAGATTTAAGTACTCGGAGCTCTTATAAGATCGGAAAGTACTCAAATATGAGTACATTTTACTTATTTTTAAGTATCCAGTTTTAACAGTGTGCGTGTGTGAGGGAGGGAGACAGACGAAGAATATGTATATATGCACATAAACGTGTGGTGGGTAGTTATGTGCCACAATATTCTTATTGTTAACGAGTTAAAGTTCAATATATAAGTGATTTACGACAAATTTAAATTAATAAATAAGATTTATACGTTAAAACATATAAATTTGCTAAATGGTACACATGAAAAAGAACTTTTACAATAACTTGATGAAAAAAATGAAACTAACGATAAAACACAACATCGATGTTTCGAACTGCTTCTGCTGTCGTCTTCGGGATAAATATGATGTTGAAATGCTTTAAAGTCTAGAGACGATAGCTTCCAGTCGAGTGTGATCTATTATATGAATGGAAAATTGCAGTAAAAGTTCTTTTTTATGTATACCACCGAGCAAGTTTATGTGTTTTAACGTATAAATCTTATATTTTATGGTGCAATTGTCCTATATATGTGTGGAATTGGTGGGGTTGACTGTAGCTGAACTTTGGTGATGAACACTTCTGATTAAACACTCGCTAGTATAGAAACAATCAGAGTTTAATGATGTCTTGATTAAAGCATGAATTCTATTTACAGATCACAGTAACTATGTACAAGGTTTAGGAGGATGAGGGGGAATTTCTTACGGCAGCGTAACCGCTTTTAAGATACTCCGACGCGTTCTAAGTAGCTGAACTTTGGTGATGAACACTTCTGATTAAACACTCGCTAGTATAGAAACAATCAGAGTTTAATGATGTCTTGATTAAAGCATGAATTCTATTTACAGATCACAGTAACTATGTACAAGGTTTAGGAGGATGAGGGGGAATTTCTTACGGCAGCGTAACCGCTTTTAAGATACTCCGACGCGTTCTAAGCAGCTTGACTGGTACGTCTTACCAAGTCAGCTCGCAGAACAACTCTGAAGTTTCATTGAACCTTCGCTCTCAGGCTGGGGCTCAAAATTACTAACTCATCAGGTTTATTGTCTTTTAGAATTTGTCCACTCTGTCAGTTCTCATGGGATTTTAGCTGCACCTCTCACTGCGGTCAGGATGTGGTTTAGAATGTTTTGGGAACCGCAAGCCACATCCACATATATATGTTAAATTTAATTTGATTAAAAGTCTTCTAACACAAATTTCTCACGGTATCATAAATTAGTATCGTTTCAATTCATCCTGAATTACATAATGCTTAATTATATTTGATTTTTTTATTTACAATTTTGCATGGAGCCGCTGACATATTTTTCATATTTTAGCCAGTTTTTTTAATTAGTCTTCTCTAGTATACAATGAGTAAATTTAAGCAAATATAAATATAAGTAAATACAAAAAATGAATAGCATAATATCTTAACGTTAATTTTTTTTTTCATTTGAGTTATAATTTTTAATACTGTTTTCTCGCTTTCAAAACTTATCAATGTATTTGGATATACTTTTTAATTATACTGATTGTGCGTATGTCATTTCATAATTTGGCCTGTCTTTTCTAATTTGTCTATCTGATGTTGAATGACTGAACTTCAGTCAAAAATGTATGGCAAGTAAATCATTAAAATAATTAGATGTAAATGAAACAAATGTGAAAATAAAACCTATACAGTTCAAGCGCATTAAATTCAGTCTCTGGTAAAAAGAGTAATTTATTTTCATTATTTTACAGCGTCCTGCACCGTTTGAGACATACGGCGGTTTCAAATTGTTCCATCTGTATCATTTCCTTTTAGGGTTATTTTCCTGCAGATGGAGGTGGTTCAGTCGTGAAGATAAGCAAAAGTTCAGTTGACTGACGTTTTTATGAATTTATATTATAGCTGGAATTTTTTAGACGGAAATTTTTCGAAGATTGGAGAATTTTCAGATTTTTTGCAACATTCTGAAAAAATCTTTTTTTACCAAACTTCTTATTTCGAACATATTTTTACTTTATCAGTTTCATTTATTTGTTACATGTTTTTTAAGTCACTAAATTAGCTATTTAGTGACTGATTAGATAGCAATAATTCATAATTACTGGTGAAATATTTTAGATGACGTAGCTGTCAATTTTTAAGAATATTTTAATGATTGAAGAACTTTCAGAATTTTTGCACCGTATTTAATATATATATATATATATATATATATATGCTACCAAAAGTTTTTCGTATATTTTTGTACTTTATCAGTTTCGTTTATTTCTTTTTCATGGTTTTTATATCAGAAATTAGTTTACCAGTAATAATTTTATTTATTACAAAATTCATCTCTATATTAGTAACATCATTTTTAATGCAAACAGATTTGAAATAGTTCTAGAAATAGTACAGAATTCAACATGCTAATTTATGAATTTTCTTTAAAATATTTTAAATTTACGAAATTAAAAAAGGGTAAATATTATCGAAAACTTATTCCATCCCTTCATTTTACAAAAACTTAACGAGTTATGATACTTTGGATTTTATTAATTTTCAAGCACTTTTTTAATACAGTCTTCTTGCTGTTAGAACTTATCAATGCAATTAATCCACTTTTTATTGTGATGATTATGCGTATGCCATTTCATAATTCAGTCTGTCTTTTCTAATTTGTCTACGCATCTGATATTGAATGACTGAACTTCAAACAAATCTGCGGATCTCGTGAAAACCTTGTCGAAAATGTATGGTAAGTAAATCATTACAATAATTAGATGTCGTAAATGAATCAATTAAATGTGAAAATAAAACCGATACAGTTACAGCGCATTGAATTCAGTCTCTCGTAAAAGAGTAATTTATTTTCATTATTTTACAGCTTCCTGCTCCCTTCGAGACATACGGTGGTTTAAATTGTTCTATTTGAATACCCCTTATCATTTCTTTTAAAGGCTATTTCGCTGCAGATGGGGGTGGTTCATCCGCGAAGATTTTTACAGAAGTCTGGCTTAACACATACAACGCATTTACAATCGGACCTTTATTTAACGAACCTCTATTTTGCGAACTTTTCCTAGGAACCAAGAACATTTTGCGAATTTCTTCGTAAAATAACCTCCAAATAGCGAAGTTCATTCTCTATTTAATGAACTTTTTCTTGTGATCATTTTTTTTCTCCCCAATTCTCAAAATATTTCTGGACATTTCAAGCATATTTTTTCTTTAAACACATTTTATGATGTTCAATGGTCTTGAACAGGTTTTAGCAGGCGCCTTGTTTGTCAGCAGTGAGAATTTGGTAAGTACGGAGGACGAAGACGATAATCCCTTAGAGTAGGAATGCACAACCTGTGGCCCGCGTTGTGTTAACATGTGGCCCGCGAATTTCGTGAATTTATAACTGGAAAAAATTACAATTTTTGTCCATAGGTCTCGTGAAAAAAATCAAGAATTTCGTCAATTTGCCGCGGGAAAAATTGAAAATTTCGCCAGTCAGTTAAGAATCGTGAATTTTATTGATAGAGCGCAGAAAAATCGCGAATTTCGTTGATTGGGTGCGAAAAAATAGCAAATTTTGTCGATGACACTCGGAAAAATTGCGAATTTCGTTGATCGGACACGGAAAAATAGCGAATTTTGTCGATAATGCGCGAAAAAAATCGCATATTTCGCCGATAAGGCACGGAAAAATCGCGAATTTTGTTGGTCGGCCACGAAAAAATCGTCAATTTTGTTGATAATGCGCGAAAAATTGTAAATTTTGTTGATCCGTTGCGGAAAAATCGTGAGTTTCTGCAGTCACAACAAAAAATCCCGAATTTCGTCAATTTGCCTCGGGAAAAAATTGCAAATTTTGTCAGTCAACGTCGTCGATCGGGTGCGGAAAAATCGCGAATTTTGTCTATTAGGATTTTAAAAAAATCTCAAATTTCGATTATAGGCTGCGGAAAAGGCGCGTGTTTCGTCTGTTTATCGCGAATTTCGTCTATTTGCTGCAGGAAAAATTGCAAATTTCTCCAGAGTGAATTAAGAATTGAGAATTTAGTTGATCGAGCGCGGAAAAATCGCAAATTTCGTCGATCGAACATGAGAAAAAAAATCGAATTTTGTCGATCAGGCGTGGAAAGATTGAAAATTTGATCGGCTGTGAAAAAATCTGGAGTTTCGTCAATTTATCGCGAGAAAATATCGCGAATTTCGTCAATTTGCCATGGCAAAAAATTGCAAATTTCTTCATTCACTTAAGAATCGCGCATTTCGTCGATCAAAGATGGAAAAATTGCAAATTTCGGCGACTGGCCACGGAAAAATCGCGAGTTTTGTTGATCAAGCTCCGAAAAAATCGCGAATTTCGTTGGTCGGGCATGGTTGGTATGAAAAAATCGCTAATTTTGTAGATCAGGCGTGAAAAATAGCAAATTTCGTCGATCAGGCCCGGAAAGATAGCGAATTTTTGTGGATCGTGTGTGGAAAAATCAAGAATTTTATCAATCAGGCGCTGAAAAATTGCTGACTTCGTTGATCAGGTGCGGAAAATTCGCAAACTTCATTGATCAGGTGCGGAAAAATCGCAAATTTCGTTAATCATATCCTCCTTCCCCCTTCGTTCATAAAATTCACATTTCTTTCGGCACTAGCCACTTTCATGCCTATGTTTGTTTTTTGGGAAACAAAGTTTGCTGCCCGAATAAAGTCAAGGAATATTATCAGTCCTTCAAAATAATTTTTGCTATATCTCTGTAATTAGAAACTGTTAATATATCCTTACCAGCTAAATTGGATATGTTGATTGGGTAGGAAAACCTAGAGGGGTAGTCCCCTCCTCCCCTGAATCTTGAAACCGTATTTTTTATCTGATTATAGGCCACAGATCACCTCTACCAAATAGAATTCGCTCCGTGTTACTGATGTGGCCCTCGACAACCCAGACATTTTCGTAAGTGGCCCTCCTCTTAAAAAGGTTGTGTACCCCTACTAGAGCAACTTAAAAAAAATGTGGATACAGTGAGGAAAAAAAAAGAAGAAATTAACCATGTTGTGCTGATTGATGATTGTATTTCACTTAATTCTGAAATTGAGACCTCGGAAACAAAATCCGAATTGGATATTTTCGACAGTGTGAAAAATAAAAACAATACAGCAATGAAGACGAAAATGATGATGGAAATGATCATTATGCAGTAACTAACAAAACTTCGTATGATGAAATGCTAAAATCATTAGAAACAACCGACGCGGATTATAGTTAGAAGAAAATACGCATGAAGGGGGTTTTGGTGTATTGCAAAGATGCAAGACGTATTATGAGAGAAAGCACTTTTTAAAATAAAGAATTCAGGCAAAATTAACAGAGTTTTTCAGAAATTAAATTTAAGGACGCATATGTTAATGTATGGTTAAAATTATTTGTTATAATAATAATAAATGCGATAATGTCATTAAAATTCGTTAATTTTAATGTAAAACTATTTACTTTAAACAGAAAATACAGTCTTTCCCGGACAATGTTTTGTTTTCCTTGCCGATTTCAAAGATTTAAACGCATAGAAAAAATGAATTGATGATGGATATTGGTGGGTAAAATAAATAAAACAAATCGATATAATTTAAAAAATGTGATTAATTACTTTTAGTAAAAATATTTAGTGTTTATGAATTTAAAATCTGTTTTATGTAGTTTAGAGTATTTTAAAATATGAATCTCTATTTAACGAATTTTCCGTATAACGAACTTTTTCCGGGATTTAGCGACTTCGTTAAATAGAGGTTCGACTGTATATGATCTGAAAAAAGCAAAAAGTTCAGTTCACTTTAACGTTTTCCTAAATCTATATTACTGCTGGAAATTTTTAGATGATGCTATCAAATTTTCAAAATTTGACGATTGGAGAATTTTCGCATCATTCTCAATATTTTTTTTTTAAAACAAACTTTATTTTATATATACTTTAACTTTATCAGTTTCATTTATTTGTTACAAGCTTTTTAAGTCACTAAATTAGCTATTTAGTGACTGATTACATAGCAATAATTTATATTACTGGAGGAATATTTTGGATGACGTAGCTGCCAATTTTCGGAATATTTTAATCATTGGAGAACTTTCACAATTTTTGAACCATATTCAAAAAATATGTTACCAAACATTTTTCGTATATTTTTATACCTCATAAGTTTCGTTTATTTATTTTTCATCCTTTTTAAGTCAGTAAGTTAGTTTGTCAGTAATAATTATATTTATTACAAAATTCGTCTATCTCTTCATATTAGCAACACCCTTTTAATGGAAACAGATTTGAAATAGTTCCAGAATAAGTACAGAATTCAACATGCTAATTTATGCATTTCCTTTAAAATATTCTAAATTTAAGAACTTAAAAACAGTAAATGTTATAGCAAACTTATTCTATCCTAGCATTTTACAAAAACTTATCGAGTTATGATATTTTGTATTTTATTAATTTTCAGACTGTATTTATTAAAAAACAGTTTTCTTGCTATTAGAACTTATCAATGCATTTAATCTACTTTTAATTATAATGATTGTGTGTATGTCATTTCATAATTCAGTGTCTTTTCTAATTTGTCTACACATATGATACTGAATGACTGAGCTTCAAAACAAATCTGCAGTTCGACGTGAAAGCCTTGTCAAAAATGCATGGCAAGTAAATCATTAAAATAATTAGATGTCGTAAATGAATCATTTAAATGTGAAAATAAAACAGATACAGTTACAGCGCTTTGAATTCCGTCTCTCGTAAAAGAGTAATTCATTTTCATTATTTTACAGCTTCCTGCTCCCTTTGAGAGATACGGTGGTTTAAATTGTTCCATCTGAATGACTGCACCCCTCCCCCCTTTCTTATCATTCCTTTTAGAGTATTTTGCCGCAGATGGGGGTGTGGGTTCATCCGTGAAGATTTCCAGAGTCTGGTTTAATACATACAATGCATTTATGTGATCGGGGAAAGCAAAAGTTCAGCTGACTTTTGCGTTTTCATAAATTTATATTACTGCTTGATTTTTTTTTTAGATGACTTTATTGGTGCCAATCTTCGGCGTTTTTTTTTTTTTTTTTTTTTTTTTTTTTTTTTTTTTTTTCCCTTCTTTCCAGGATTCGAGAATTTTCAGAATTTTTGCTTTCTGTTTTTAAAATGTTTATGAAACTTCTTATTCTATATACATTTGAGGATGCGGGTTTCAAAACTCGCCTTAACCAGAAAATCAAATTTTGGGAAATCGCGAAAAATTCCGTCCATTGATTTTCACTGTAAACCACGATTTTACAATGGCGAAAATGCACAGTAAAACTAGATTTTCTTGCATTGTGTTTTTTCGAAGCAGATTTACCAGCGTTGCCGGCTTTATTTTTCAAAAAGGTGGTTTATAGATAACTCAAACTTTGGATTAATTTATTTTTAACATACTTATAAATATTTTCTATGAAAAAAATATTAACTTCTATTAAATTTTGTCAAATAAATAAGACCTTATAACTGCTAGAATGCAACTGTGAAAGCATTATGTCTGAAAAAAAAAATTATGAATATTCAGAATACATTAAATTAGACTCTAAAGTATTGGTTTGGAATTCTTTATCATGGCTCTACACATACCACACATTTTAAAGTTTATATGAAAGAATAAGAAAATGTCACACATTAAAATAGAAACATTCTTATATCTGATATTTACTTTAAAAATTGATTAAAACTAAATAGCTTATATGTATTTAATAACTGAAATTATCTTATATAATACTTGAGCAATAAGTAAATAAGCAATCATTATATAAAAAATACTTATAAAAATGATATATGTAAAAAGTCTTTCTGCTACTAAGCTGTTATTTAACTTATTCCAGATATGTCCATATGGACAGATTAAAATTGTAGAATGAACAATGTTGAAAGAGAAATTAGAAAGGATATAACATTTGAGGAAATTTTAGTACATTTAAGTGCATAAAATAAAGAGAACAATTAAAAAAAAAATTCTCCAAATTAAACTTGTTGAATTAGAATTTTGAAAAGCTACTTACTATTTAAAATAGTACATATAAATTAATGCATATGTTATTCATAATGCTGCTTTAATAGAGAGAAATGATGTTTTTATTAAATGACTTTATGTACGATTTTAAATAAATGTTTATGATAAACAAAATAATACTTGTATTATTAATATCCCTTAAAATTAATAAAATGTATAACTAAGCAGCCATTGTCCCTTTTAATTATATAAAGCAATAAAAATTAAAAAAAAAAAAAAAATTGTTAAGGTCAGTGTAAACCAGACAAAGCAATTGGTATGACCTTTTATTCCAATATTAATGTCTTCATTATTGATAAATATCGAGTTATATTGATTTCTACCTTAAATAAATGTCTTTAAAACAAATTAAAAAAAAACAAAAATGTGTCATTTATAATTAAAATGCTTCATTGTATAAAAGCCAATTTTGGCCAAAAAAGGCCAATTTTGGCCAAAAAAAGCCGGTTAAAACCAGTAAAAGCTACCGGAGTGGCTTTTTTAAAATTTTAGCCGGCTTTTTTGCAACCCTGAGATTTACCAATAGATTGATAGATAAACATGATTTTTAAAAATTTGGATAAGGCAAGCTTTGAATCTCACTTCCTCATTTCTACTTTATCAGTTTCATTTATTTTTTTTATTTTCTTTCTTAGTTACTAAATTAGCTATTTGCGGGGTGATTAAATAGCAATAATTTACATTATTGCTGGAATTTTTTGGATGACGTAGTTGCCAATTTTTCGAAATATTTTAAAGGTCGATGAATTTTCAGAACTTTTGCACAGTACTCAAAAAATCTTTCAGCAAACTTATTTCGCATGTATTTTTACTTTATCTCTTTCGTTTATGTTTTTACATGTTTAAAACAGTATATTAGTTTACGTCACTAATCATTCTATTTATTTTTATTTATTATATCTACCTCTTTATTAACAATGTTCTTTCTACTATCTCAATTTTACGAAATTAAAAACGGTTAATATTATCTAAAATTATTATTCCACCCCATAATTTTGCAACGAAAACTTACCGAGTTATAATACTTTGGATTTTATTAACTTTCAGTTTTTCGATCACTAAAAGTCCATATTTTCGTTTTTAGTGCAAGAAAACGAAGAAAATCCAAAGTATCATAACTCGATAAGTTTTTGGTGGTAAAATAGAGGAAGTAAAACATTT
Source organism: Maratus speciosus (assembly GCA_963932465.1). Lineage (NCBI taxonomy): Eukaryota > Metazoa > Arthropoda > Arachnida > Araneae > Salticidae > Maratus > Maratus speciosus. The sequence continues at coordinate 111,415,845 of OZ010799.1, read as the reverse complement.
AATGTGCTTGTTATACGCAGATCAACTTTTTATTTTTATTTTTTATTTAAGATATATGAAATATAAAATCAAATTTCATATTTTAATAAACATAATTTTATACTGCAGAAACATAAAAAAAAAGAAGCAAACTGATGGTTTATAATACATGTAATAATGAATTAAAATAAATATTGCTCACTTAGAATTCATTACAACACGCACGGATTTGTTAAACCTGAGATAAGTTTTAGAAAAATTTACATTTAAGAAATATATCTACATCTAACAATAATCAAATTACCTTAGGAATTTACCTTAAACAACCAAACTTCCCCGCCTCCAATTTTTTCTTTAAAAAAATAAATAAAATAAAGTAATTTCTAATTATGCGTATTTTTTAGTATTATTAGTTTAAAATTGTAGTTTTTGAGAGGTTTTTGGCAGCTTTTGACGTTTCTGGCTTAGAGTTTTTGACACAACAGTTTAAACGACGGTTAAAACCATCTAAAACCTGCCAATCTCGTCCCAAATAAAGTAATTATCTCTTTTCGCTAGAATGGAAATTCAATACACCCAAGAACTCCATCAGTTCTATTTTGATATTTAAACGAAACATTTACGACAAATTTAATTATTTCGATGATTATTTACGATATTTTTTGACAACCCTCCTGCATGATAATCTCTAGATTTATGTTGAAGTTCTGACATTAAATGTCGGAGTAATGAGACAAATTAGAAATAAATGGCAGACCGAAATATGAAATTTATTAGTTGACAAATAATGTCCAATATTGAGAAAATTGTATTAAGAGGTTTTGGTATTCTAAATAAGATGAAATTAGATATTAACAACTAATATTTTTCTTCTCATACCTTTAATCATTTTATCTATCAGCAAAATTAACGGTTAAGATTCTGTTAAGTTTTGCTTTTAAGTTTTTTTAAGTGCTAAACAATAAACTTTTATTAAGATATGCATTCGTATTAATCTCAAATTAAGTAACCCGAATAAATGTGTTAACACATTCCCGACGGGAAACGAGAATTCTCGTTTTCATTCATATAACATCATTGACTAACGGCGTGGTTTCTACCTTACAGAAAATGCATTTATATCATGTTGTCCATATTTTTTTTTAGATTGCAAGATATTGTATCTTAAATTCGTACACTGAAAGATTTATCGATGCATAAACTTGGGAAACCTATTTAGAACACCAATTTACAAAAGAGTTTCAGAATAGGGAGGAGCTTCTACCGTTTTAAAATTCAGATTTGATAAAAACTGCCCGTCGGCAATGTGTTAATATTGCCAACAAGAGTGAAAATACTGTAGGCATGCAGGAACATTTTACTCTTTTCTAGAAGCAAATGTGACCACCGGCAGATAATCGTTTGATAGACTTTTCATTTAGAAGTCCCGTGGCCATGACTAACTTTGCCCTTTCGTGAAAGTTACTATTGCAGGAGATTAATGTATAAAGTCAGAAATTTCTTTAGTATTATTCACTTTGTACCAAAAGTCACCGACAGGAGGTGCGGCAGCATCTCAATCCGCAAACAATGCTGAGCTCAAAACAACCTTACAATTGCGAAACGTTAAAACCTTTTTGTTTTCATGTTTAACTCTTTCAAGGGCGGGGGTATATATAACCACTTAATTTTAATGCCCAGTTGACAATTACCAAACAGTATTTTTAAATAAAAATTTTATTTTACAAAGTACGTTAAGAAAAGAATTTATTTTCAAATCAATTCGTTCGTAAATTCTAGTGACATTCAATCATTGCAACTGAAAGAATTAAACAGCTAAATTGAATGAAGGGAACGGAAGCTATCAACTTTAATACGTTAGTATGAGCAGCGCCACCTATAATTGAAATATGGTACTAAAACAAGCAAGCATGCTACAGAAATACCCGAGACCGAGACACACCAATCTACTGCAAGAATAGCACTAATAACTGTCACCGATTGCTTATTATCCCATTTAAAAAACAGGGTTACCAGCAAAACATGGCTGGCAAATTCCCTGACCAAACTCAAAATAGCCAAACGGGCATACAACGGAATTTGCTACTTATTTTCGCAATCCTTTGTCAAAATTAGCGATTTTTTTCAACGATCGTTCTTCAGATTTCTCATTTTGTGATCGTTTGATGAATTCCGTGATTTTTTTCCCCGAAACTATTTGATGAATTTTGCTTCATTTTTCATTTTTTCTCAAGACTTTTTGGAAAATATTTGTAAATTCCCTGATTTTACCTATATATTTTGAAATTTCCCTGACTACTTTGAAATTCCCAGACTTTCCATGACGCTGGAAACCCTGAAAATCCTTCAGTCCAGTTTAGAGTAACAGAGTATACGCGTCTCATTTTATACCCGATTCGAACCTGAAAATTCTGTTTAAAATTAACTCGAAACACCACCCAAATTAGACAAAAAATTTCGTCAACCCAAAATGTGAACTAAATCACACTTCATCCCGAAAACGAACCCGAAATGGAAGAAATATTAATCCATTATTCCAATACTATTGGGAAATAGTCTACAATTATATCAGTTTATCTTTAGCGTTGAAAAATGAACATTGTATATATAACATAATTATTCAAACTTTTCTTTTATCATTTGAAAATCTTTATCATCTGTGTTTTTGAAAATTCGGTACCAATACGAAACCGATCCGGCCCAACCAACAAAGGTCAAACCCAAACCGAAATAATTAAAATCGAACCGACCGGAATTGTGGATCGGATCCAGTAAAATCGAGTTACACAACCCGAAGCAGGACTCAAATATAGACGTCCGAGAAATATTTCGCAATAGAGTATTCCAAAGAAAAAGGAGATTATGAAAAGTAAATAAAAACCCTTTCATTTTACCTCTCCCCCATAAATCTCAAAGAAACCATGGAACTGCAAAATAATTAAAATAAAACACCTTGTTCCGCGACGAAATTCAGTACGGAAGAACTGTCAGTTTTATTTTAATGAAACATTTACGACAACTTTAATTATTTTCATGATTATTTATGACATTATCTTGACAAGCTCCATACATTATTATGGTGTACGGCGTTACCACGAACTTCAGTTATTGAATATCAGAGAAATAAGATTAATTAGGAAAGACAAGTTGAAATATGAAAAGTATCATTGACGCTCTCATAATGTTACTAAAAGACTGAATACAGTAAATACAATAGCAATATTTATTGTTATAAAATTTCTGCTAAGGGATTTCGGTATCGGAAATAAAATTTGACATTAAGAGATAATATTTTTAATTTGATGATTTTTTTTTTTTTTATCTATTGCAAGCATATCTGATAATTAAGCTTGATAAATGAATATAAGAGAAATAAGACAAATTAGGAACGTCATACCAAAATAATGAAAAGCATTAGCGATATTCAGATAATCAACGTTAGTAGAAACTCAGTAATATAATTTTGATTGCTGGAAAATTTCCGTTAAGGGATTTTGCTATCGGGAATATGATATAATTTGACATTAAGCGTTATATTTTAAATTTTATTATATATTTCATTTACTAGTATGCATTTACATTAATTAAGCTTAATAAAGGAATATAAGACTAATTAGGAAAATCATACCCAAATAATGAGAAACAAAGCTAAAAAAATTTTTGTTAAGGGAGTTTCTTTCGGAAATATGGGATAATTTGACATTAAGAGCTAAAAATTTTAATTTGATATATTTATTTATTTTTATCCATTAGTATGCATTTCCACTAATTACGCTTAGTAAATGAATATAAGACTAATTAGGAAAATCATAGCGAAATAATGAGAAGCATCAGCGATGTTCGCATATTCATCATTATTTAGAAATTCAATAGAAAAATATTGAATGCTAGATAATATCTGTTAAAGCTGTTCTCAAATCCAAAAGGGTCACACGAGACAGGAGAAAAACCAGTAGTCACGTGACCACAATTGCTTATAACTCGAAAAGTAATTTATCAATCAAAAAATTGAACACATTTTGGTTCCAAGCTGCTTCAATAAATCAGGCCTGCCAATTTTATACTTTCACGTTTAACCCTTTACGTACAGAATTATGAATTCGTGAAAATTTGATCTTCTAAGCGATTTTTCGTGAATTGTTTAAACTACATTAGCAGATTTACATAATCATTTAATAAATTTTAGAATCATTTTAGAAGGATTAGAGGATTTATAAGGATTCATTAAATTTTAATTTATAGGGATTTTGTGCAATATTTATAACCCCACTCAAATCTTATTTTAAATATTTTTCTTACTATTCTGTAGCATTAGGAAATGCACAAATATAATGTTCTTACAATAGAAATATAGAAATATTTCCGAATTGAAAAATCCCCCCCCCCCCCCCAACGCCAAGAAAGCTGAAAAGATTTAAAGGCAAAAGAAATCATCCTATTAAAAATATTTGTTTTGTGTAACCCATATTACTTTTGAACCAAGATAAAGTAATGTATCTAGAACTCATTCTAATTTGTAACTAATCGATGTATTAAATGAATTTTATAACAAATTATTTTAATAGTACTTATAAGTACCGTCAGTACATAAAGGGTTAAAAATGAGTCTGAAAATGTGTGAGACAATTTCGCGATGTTTGAGCAGGAGATTCGAGAACTGGAAATAATTTATCGGAAATATTGTAAAATTGACAGAGCTAATATCTTTAATGTACTACATATATACTAGCATGAGTATCCTCTAAGTTAAATTTAATCAACGAATATAAGAGAAATAATTACTAATAAGACTAATTAGGAAAATGATACCGAAATAATGAAAAGCATTAGCAATAATCAACATTACTATGGAGACTCAATGAAATAATTTTGATTGAGAGAAAATTCGTGTTAAGCAGGGTTGGCTTTTTACCGGTAAAAACTGGTTTTTACCAGGACATTGTAAAAACTAGGTTTTTACCGGTAAAAACCTGGGAAAAAGTGGTAAAAACCTAAGGATACAATAAACTCTACTAGTCATTAAACTGTATTAAATACTATTGATTGAAGCTGTATTTTCATGTAACTGATGCAAAATAAAGAATTAATTCCCTAAAGCTGCTGATATAGTACTTTAATCATAGAAATTTTACCATATTTTCTATTCCCCATCTATATAGAACAACAGATGTTCAGTATCGGTTTCGCAAAGCATAGTTTCCATTTCACTTGTACTCTAATATGATTGTTTATGGATGTACAGCACATTGGATGAACTTACTGGCAGAAGATAAAGCTCCAATATCAATTACTAAACAACATGTTGATATACAGAAGTATTTCCAAAATCATCTGATAAGTGAAACACCAGTTGCCAAGCGAAGTATGATGGAATAACCATATAGAATGTATCTCCACATTTATTAAGAATAGTCCTGCATTGCTTAGCATTTACAAAACTCATGTAAAAGATATTGATATTAGAATTCAAAGATTAGTGGATGACTAATTTATTTAAACAAGTGAGGGATCTATTTCAACAGCTACAACCAGTAGCCAAAGCCTTAAATATTTGTCAGAGCAGATGCTTGTTCTGAATGACTGAAATTAGTGCATTGTCCTGAATTAATTCCATATAAAGATCTTGTTAAAAAACAAACTGATTTGGCTTTAGAACCCTTTCTGTTTTTAGCATGTATGACAGATCCAATGCACAAAAATCAAGATTATTAAGTAAAACACAAAAGGAAAGGGGATGGCGTATACATTTTATGCCAAATTCTCTTTCACTCCTATTGGCATATGAAGTTGAAGGATAACCATTTCCAAGAAGCTTCTTTAAAACAAAAGATGTAAAAGCCAAAGTTCGGTGGAAAGCACTAAATAAAGAAATGAATCCCGAATTCATACATTTAATGTTGAATTTTCACTCCATACCTTATAGTTCTTCATCATAGAGCTAATTTTTTCAAACTTTTCACATATCCATCCACAGTAAATTAAGAAATAGACTAGGGTGTACAGAAAGCTACAAAGCTTTTTATAAAATGCTAAAAGGCTTCAAGGACATAGACTGGTAAACTGTACTAACATTTGTACAAACTATATTATGTGATAATATTTGTAAGCATTTGGTTTTTATTAAAATGATTAAGTTTTTTAAATGTGATAAAAGTGCTCTTATAATTGTCCATTTCCTTTCAGTAAAAATTAATAAACTAGCCTCCATTAAGATAAATATAATAAATAAATATTGTAATGTGCATTCTCATAATGATAGTTATAATAAGCATTAGGTTTTAATAACGATAAATGTGCAAATAATATATTAAAATTTTGAATTCTTGTAGGTGGTAAACATGGATGAATGTCAACTGAGCTTTTTATATTCCTTAAAACCCGCTATTTTCATATAACATTCTTTTACTTACCTAATCAGAAACTAAATTAAGTGAATATTGTATGGAAATAGTGGTATTAAATACCCAGAAAACTTTGACTCCTGGGAAAATGAAAAATTGGAAGATAAATTTTCATAAAAGTGACAAAAAACAGTCAAACTCATAAGCTTTTCAAAGGTGGTAAAAACCATGGTAAAAACATGTTTTTCCAAAGACGGTAAAAACATGTTTTTCCAAAGACTGTAAAAACCATGGTAATAACCGGTAAAAACCATCAGACGGTAAATACCGTCCAAACCTGGTGTTAAGGAGGTCTCAGGACCCTTAAAATTGGAAACAATGAAAAAAAAAAACATTTTCAACATTTAATATCTTAAAATGTATACGATTTTAAAACAATTTTTACTGGGGTGAAAGATGCAAGTACGTTCTTTTATTTCACATATTTAAACAATTGCAAGATGCAGAATTAGCATTTACAGGGGGCTCCAAACTGTCAGACATTTGTTGAGCAGAAAATTGGTATAATAGCTTATGCGCAGGATAACAAAATAAATTTTGCAATAAGAATGAAAATTTTGGTGCCTACTTATAGATAGACATTTTGTATAAACATGTTTTTTGTGATCTCTGACCCCTAAAACGTGTAAATCCGTCGAAAACCGGAGGTCGAAAAAAATTTCGATTACAATATTTTCTTCTATTGAAGATAGAAGAAAGTAAAAAGTAATTGAAATGTAAAAATATATTTATTAAGTATTAAAAAAAAAATACATGCTGTAAATATGAATAATTATAAACATATTGTACAAAGTTTAGTTGCTAGCTCATGGCTGATAAAATTTATTGATATACGATTGTTTGCAAGAACAGATTTTATGTTTATGAATTTTCCATATAAGGAAAATTTGCGGTCTTTATTTTTCTTTCAAACTCGAGACCCCTCACCTGTTAAGGATTGCATTCTATTTCTTTCTCAACAAGTTGCTGTTGAAGTTTTAAAATTTCCCCATATAATTTGCAGAAAAATTTTCAGCTGGAATAAAAATTTTGAATTTTAGAAAATTTAGGATTTTAGTTTTAGAATCAATGTATGCCTTGAGTTTCTCGGAATTACTGATCTATATTTTGCCTCAAAACAAGGGTTGACATTAGGCTATACAATACAATGCAGCTATCCAATGTCAAATATTTTTATGTAATTGGTAAAACAAAGCGAGTTTATTTTGTAAAAAAATATTTTTTATGAAACAAAATTCACGAATAACCAAGTTAAGTTTTCGCGAATGTTGAAATGCTCATTTTTTATTTCGCGAATAATCAAAACTGGCGAATGTTAAGGGATTACTGTGTTTTCTTCTTGTAAAGATAGAAAAAAGTAAAAAGATTGTTAGATAAGAATCATAAAAATCACATGAATTGGTAATGTAGTTTCAGTGTAATACATAATGTGAATGTATATATATATATATATTAAATAATGTAATTATTTTCTATTTATATTATATTAATTGAATTTATCACGGTATTTTAAAATGAATTAACTGAATCCATAGGTTTTAATTTCTGTTTTAACTGTTTAATTCACCTTAATCTTATCGTGCTTTTGGATACCATGTGCAGGAGAATATTTTGAAAACAACTGGGATTTTATTCGGTATGTTGTGCAATATTTCTATTTTTTATGCTATAAATTAAATATGTAAAAGGTTGTATTGTTTTTTCCATTTCATGCCATTTGATATTATTCTGTTTTCATCTTGAAACTATTCTCTTGGTCATATTGGTTGTTTGAGTACAGGAGAAAAATTTTTTCAGCTTTTAGCTTTTTTTCTCACAGAAAACAACCGATTTGCTTATATCATTGAATTCTGTACTCTTGAAAACGTAATTCAATATATAAGTTTTTCAATTATTTTTATCGGTATCCATATTCTTCTTTTTTCCTTCCATATTAATTCTTGTAATAAAGTATAAGGCACTTTATTTTATATATACAGTTGTATATTATAGGTTTGTGGTATCCATTTTTATTGTCATTTCATTCACAATATTGCGGTTTTTGATGGTATATATTATATACACAACCCTTTTTTAAGCATTTTCACATTTCATGTATTACATACATTCAATGCATAACATAATTATTTTAAAAAACACTTTAAAAACATTTTAATATACTGACAAGATTTTCAGGAGATAATTAAAAAAAGAGTGAGAGAGTACTTCGAAATAATAGCTATATCGTTAAAACTTTTCTTCAGATAACACATAACAAATAACACAGATAGAAAATACAGAAAAACAGCCCACAGATAAGTTAAACATGTTCCCATTTAATTTCCCAAAGGGATACATAAAGAGCAACTAAAGCAAAAAACAATTAGTTAAGGTTTTCTGAAGAATCTAAGTTACACGGCTTAAATTTGATAAAGAAGTATTTTTATATAGCTTTAGAAGAAGGATAAGTTGTTCTCGATTATTTTTTATATCATGAGATCCATGTTCTTTTTATGTTGTAATTTTCCTTAAATTTATTAACTCGGCATTTAAGGTAACTAGACGATCGAATACGGACCTCCAGGATTACAGGATATAAAAGAAAACCTTTATTTTAATATATTTTTTAGATTTGTCCAATACGAACACCAAAAAGCATTTCTTTGAAAAGTATCATTTTTGTATACAAATAAAGTTCTGAAATTTATTAAAAGCAGTACTTTCGTATGAGTTAATAGCCGAAGAAGTTGACAAAGATTTTGTTTTTTACAACAGTCCTTTTTTAATGCTGATCATTTCAGTTTTTTAAGCGCGTATAGTTCGATTACACGTGTTATTATTCTGTTTTATTTATCATGCATAAAAGTAGGAAATAGGAAAAAAAGGGGGGATTTTTTTTCATTTTTTACAATAGGGCCAAACTTGTATAATTTACACATTTTAACAGTTATTCATACAATAAAAGAAAATATAACTGTACACACGATTTTTTTTTTTTTTTTTTTTTTTTGTAATTTAGAAAGTATTAAAACAAAGCAAAAAAGAAAAAATTAAACTAACAATAAATGTATACATTCATTGAATCAAAAAAGAAAATTGAAGACAGTTTGAAAGGGTATAAATCCAAATATACCTTATGAACTTATATGAAGTACAGAGATTATTTTTTTAAAATAAATATTATTTTGAATGATTTGACTGTTTAAGATTTTACCCTTGTAAAATGTTTCTCCATGCTAAATATAAGCACGTCAAACTGATCTTTGCTCCAAAAATACATCACTGAAATTACCCCAAAGTGTTGTATAAATAGAACAAAATATTCTACTCCAAAAAGAACCTTATGGAAACTTCCTTTGCCTTTTAAGACACTTTAAAGAACTTCATTTATGTGACTTTCATATGCTTATAATAAAAGGTCGCCTTTGATTTGATGGCTCTTCAGCTTAGCAATATCAAGCTCTAAGAATTTGAGTAGACAAAATGTCTGATTATTAAATTTTCCAAATTCTAGGGTCAGCTGAGAATACTTTGTCGAAAGTGTAGTCAGCTAGCTGAAACTACTTTGTCGAAAGTGTAGTCAGCTAGCTGAAACTACTTTGTCGAAAGTGTAGTCAGCTAGCTGAAACTACTTTGTCGAAAGTGTAGTCAGCTAGCTGAAACTACTTTGTCGAAAGTGTAGTCAGCTAGCTGAAACTACTTTGTCGAAAGTGTAGTCAGCTAGCTGAAACTACTTTGTCGAAAGTGTAGTCAGCTAGCTGAAACTACTTTGTCGAAAGTGTAGTCAGCTAGCTGAAACTACTTTGTCGAAAGTGTAGTCAGCTAGCTGAAACTACTTTGTCGAAAGTGTAGTCAGCTAGCTGAAACTACTTTGTCGAAAGTGTAGTCAGCTAGCTGAAACTACTTTGTCGAAAGTGTAGTCAGCTAGCTGAAACTACTTTGTCGAAAGTGTAGTCAGCTAGCTGAAACTACTTTGTCGAAAGTGTAGTCAGCTAGCTGAAACTACTTTGTCGAAAGTGTAGTCAGCTAGCTGAAACTACTTTGTCGAAAGTGTAGTCAGCTAGCTGAAACTACTTTGTCGAAAGTGTAGTCAGCTAGCTGAAACTACTTTGTCGAAAGTGTAGTCAGCTAGCTGAAACTACTTTGTCGAAAGTGTAGTCAGCTAGCTGAAACTACTTTGTCGAAAGTGTAGTCAGCTAGCTGAAACTACTTTGTCGAAAGTGTAGTCAGCTAGCTGAAACTACTTTGTCGAAAGTGTAGTCAGCTAGCTGAAACTACTTTGTCGAAAGTGTAGTCAGCTGAAACTACTTTGTCGAAAGTGTAGTCAGCTGAAACTACTTTGTCGAAAGTGTAGTCAGCTGAAACTACTTTGTCGAAAGTGTAGTCAGCTGAAACTACTTTGTCGAAAGTGTAGTCAGCTGAAACTACTTTGTCGAAAGTGTAGTCAGCTGAAACTACTTTGTCGAAAGTGTAGTCAGCTGAAACTACTTTGTCGAAAGTGTAGTCAGCTGAAACTACTTTGTCGAAAGTGTAGTCAGCTGAAACTACTTTGTCGAAAGTGTAGTCAGCTGAAACTACTTTGTCGAAAGTGTAGTCAGCTGAAACTACTTTGTCGAAAGTGTAGTCAACTGAAACTACTTTGTCGAAAGTGTAGTCAAGTACAACCACTTTGTAGAAAATGTAATTAAGTACAACCACTTTGTCGAAAATGTAATTAAGTACAACTACTTGTTTCAAAAGTATTCTATGAGTACTTCGCCACTTTCAGATTTTCTCAAAGAATTCAATCTACACTCGAAATTGAGGACAGTGATTACAGTTTTATCGGTATACAGTACATACAGTACTAACCTTCTTAAATCGCGTAAGCTGGTATACAGGCAAATGCCGGGTTAAACTGTAGCTTATCAATTATTTTGGGATACACGAAAACAGATCTATATACCTAAACAAGTGGCATAAAGAGAGGCTACTATCGTACATAACATTTACGCAGAACCATACATAGCTATAGATTTTCTTTACTATTCTTACAGAAATTTTTCGCCGATATGAGCAAACTATTGAACATATTTTGCAACAAAAAGGCAAGTTGTAATCTTATTATTTGAAGAATTGCGCCGGAACTGTAAACAAAAGTTCTCTGAAAGAAAAAAAAATCTGCTGAATTATTTACACACTTAAATCTCAAAATCTTTTTATTATTATTTTACTTGGATGTTTATTTTTATTTTCGTAACCATTGAGCCATAATTTTGGTAAGTTAAATGATGCTGCATCATTACATGGGGCATTCTCACAATCTTTTGACTTTTATGTTCCTGAATAATAATTTTTATTTTAGTACATTTTCTTGTTTTTTTTTTTTTTGTTTTTTATTATTATTATTTCATATACTGGGAAACATCCCATTGCATGATTGCATAACAATATCAACGAGATAAATAAGATTTGGACGATGTTGGGGGTCCAAATACCAGGAAAACTCCTATACCGTCCCGTGTCCCTGATGCTGATTTTTAAGTTTGGAGCTGTCTGTATAAAATTGTTTCAAAAAAAGTAATTCGGTGTAATTTTTTTCCGAAACTGGGACAATTGTTTTATATAAATATGTAGCAAAAAATTAACCTGGATACATTTTTATGGTTGATATTATTTTTTGAACTATGTCCCTGAGTTTTTTTTATCCTTACCGTCCTTCTTGCTCAACTTATACAGAAAATAACTTCAGATGAGGCCACAGAATTTTTTTCAAGTTTTTTCTCATGCAGAAGTATGCTAGAGAAAGAATGTCTAAAATTCTTTGACAGGAAATTTACTGCAGAATTTAAATCAGCATTTAAATATCAATTTCAAGATCGTGGCTTTATTGGTTATCTTTTCGTCCCTAAGGTTTATTCCTGCACTTTTCGAGGTAAATTAATTTCTTTTTAAATTTAATCCAATGTAACTGTTTCTAAAAATCAATGAACATTGTGGCTACCACTTAGTCTTAACATGATTTGCCTAAAATAGGTGGTAATTTTCCTTATCGTTCCATCCTTGCCGTCCCTTTTTTCCCCATACCGTCCCCTTTTTTCCCCCCTTACCGTCCCTTCTTTAACACACCTTTAAGACAATGTTATACCAAAAGTTTGTACTAAAAATACTACATTGTTATTTCTTATTTGAATGTAATGTGGGTACTATGCAAATTCATTATAAATAAAAATTTAGAAGAAAATAAAAAGTTTTAGTGGTAAAACGGTAAGGAAAATTAAACTCGCAAGTTTAACATAAACCTCAAATAAAAAAATTTTTCGCTGCAGACCATTTTTTCTTTATTTTGAATCATTAAGGTCTATCAGAATTCAAGTCTATCAGATTAAAATGTTATTTTAGCAAGTTTAATTTCACCAGTTTTTTATTCCCGAAAGTCAAAAGATTGTGAAAATGCCCCACATATTGAAACCATAGAGATCGTAACACGCAAAAATTCAACATGTAACAATGTAGCATAATTTAATTTACCAAAATTAAATTAGCTACTCTAGCTACTCAGTGGTTACGAAAATAAAAATAAACATCCAAGTAAAACAAAAACTAGTGAGATGTGCCAATCATAAAACTTTCTCCTATCTCAAACATGTTGATACTTCAAAATTCGCTACCACAGTGCCAAAAGTAAATGGGAGTCTATGCCGATCATGAGAATTCTAAAAGATATCAAAGTCCGTGCATTAGTTCTTGAGATATGACTGTCAGTAAAACCGTGTAAATCCTGAAAAATGCAGCATAGCAGCAACACCTGTTGAGTGATTTACATTAAAACTTATTCAGCAACAACTTATGTCTACGTCTAACTGAATCTGAAGTTTGATGGGAATCCGTGCATTAGTTTTTGAGATAGAGCTATTGCAAAAACCGTGAAGAATGCAGCATAACAGCGCCACCTGTTGGACGATTTACATCAAAACGTAGTCAGCATCAACTCATATCAAGGACTAACTGAATCTGGAGTTTGATGAAAATTCATGCTTAAATTCTTGAGATATAGCTATTGTGGAAATCATGAATAATGCAGCTTAGCAGCGCCACCTTCCGGGCGATTTACACCAAAAAGTAATCAGCACCAATTTATACCAGGGACTAACTGAACCTGCAGTTTTATTAAATTCCCTTCATTAGTTCTTGAGATAGAGCGCCAACAAAATTTGCGCCACACACAGACAGACATTTTGTAAAAACATGTTTTTCGGGATCTCTGACCCCTAAAGCGTATAAATACGTCGAAAACTGGAATTCGAAAATTTTAACGAATCCAATACTTTCTTCTTATAAAGATAGAAGAAAGTAAAAATAACGTGCATAATATGAAAGAGTACGTGAAAAACTCAATAATGGCGTTTGATAGACCGTGCTTTTTTTAGAATATTTTTATTTGTTTTGAAAATAACTCGGGTAAAGTCGAAACATTTAAACAGTCGAATAAACCTATTTTTACTTTTTTTAAGTTTTAATTTACACCTTTCAGCAATTAAAATTAGTATACATTTATTTTATACATTTATTAGGGAGTTGTTTATATTTTCAAAAGGAATTCGTAAAAATTAAACAATTTCAAAATAATTAAAACAAATAAAATAATTAAAAAAATAATTAAAAATAGTTGAAGGAAGCCTGCAACTTTTCATCATTCGTATTTAAGAAGCTTGAGATATTTTAATTCAAATAATAAACAATTGATTTCAGGCTACTAGTTGGAAACATTATAAAAATCAAAACTTTCTGTATAACTAATTCCCTAAATTTTTTGAAAAAAAAAATCAGGTTAATTTTATACAAATACTTACATGTCAAAACAAATTTATTTTACAAACTTATTGAGTGATTAAAATTTCAAAAATAATTCAAATAATAGTTCAAAACTAATTGAGGGAAACCTGTACTTTTATTAAGGATAGACCAAATTAAGGTTTTTAAGATCGAAACGAAAACTAAAAAATCCAAATTTATTGAGTAATTAATACGTACGTACATAAATACACATAATTATTAATTATTCGCGTTTATTAAACATACATAACTCTTAATTACACAGGGTGTCCCAGAAATAATGGGAAAACTTTAAGGGGAGGTAGGGGACATCACAAGGATTCAGATTTGCATAGCAACCCAGGGTCGGAAACGCTTTCCTGGCGCGGTAGTGACGACACAAAACAAAAGAAAGACAGATACGAATAAGAGGAGAAAACATGTTTATTATCCTTAGTACATCAGAAAACTAAGAAGAAAGAGCATTAAAGGGACAACGATCGTCATCAAAGTAGGCGTTCGAAATTACGACCCCAGGCCGTGATGCATGGAAGTGCATCCCTGGCGTATGGAAGATCTAATGTTCTCGAAAATACTGGGAGTGCCCCGGACTTCCCCAGCAGCTGCCACGATACATAGAAGTGCATCCCCGGCGTATGGAAGATCTAATGTTCTCGAAAATACTGGGAGTGCCCCGGACTTCTTCAGCAGCTGCCACGATGCGTGCAACAAGTTCCTCAACACTTTCCAGCATTGTACCGGCATTTTTGCGGTACTAAGAATAATAAACATGTTTTTTCTACCTGTTTGTGTCTTTTCTTTCTTTTGTTTTGTGTCGTCACTACCGCGACAGGAAAGCGTTTCCGACCCTGGGTTGCTATGCAAATCTGAATACTTGTGATGTCCCCTACCTCCCCTTAAAGTTTGCCCCATTACTTCTGGGACACCCTGTATATGTGGCCCAAGTTGGATCTCTGTGCCTCTGACCAAAACTTTTCATTTTAATATAAAATAAAATGTAATTAAATCAACGACACAGAATGATTTTGTAATTATACGAATTTCATCTAATTAAAAAATGTTTTAGGTATATACCTCGATTTATATTTCATAATGATTTTCGCTATAATACTAAAAACTTCTCAAAATGCATTCGAAACACTTCTGCGATTACAAACTAAAACTTTTCTGTTACTGTTAAGTCTCCAGATTTTAATGGACACGTGAAAAGCGTCTCCAAAGTTTAGTCATTACTTGCTTTATAATTTCCACTCGCGTCTTGAGTCAAACATGACAAAATCATAAATATTGAAGTTCATAGCAATAAAAAAAGAATATCTCATTGGAGCCGATACAGCTCAAGTTAATGAATCATGGGGAAAATTTCAGAAGGAAGAAACGAGATTTTTTGGAAAACAGGTAGTTTCGGTCCGGACGAATTTTCGGCAGCATTTTTACCGAAAACGAATTTCCGGCAAAATTGTGATTTTGAACCGAAAACGAAACAGAATTTTCGGTTGATCTCTAATTTTAATTGATATAATAAACAACACAGGCCACTATTTCGAAGCATTATAAAATCAGAACTTCAGAACACAAGTATTTCACGAAAACTGTCTCAAAAAAATTTATCAACTTGAGAAGTAACCTTTATATATTATTTTAATTATATATTTTTTAACACTTTCCAACAAAGTTGAAAAGTGTTTATGCATTCGGTTTGTCTGTCCGTCTGTCCACGCTCTTTGGTATCGTACATGAAGCATGTAGGATTAATAGTTCATTTACAGGGGCATTCAAAAGTATTCCATTACATTATAGTTAGTATATGGGAGAAAATCGTTTGCAGAGTATTTTAATGACTTTACGCTACTTCAAATGTATTTAAACTGATATAAAATCACTGAATTTCACTACGATCACGTTAGAACAGGACATTCATAGCATTTTTTATTCATTTACAGGGACACACAAAAGAAATGGGTTACAGTACTGTCTTTGAGTAATAATTGCTGGAGTGTACGGCTTAAGGGGTCTCAGGACTCTTAAAATTGGAAAAAAATGAAAAAAAAAAAGACCATTTTCAACATTTAATATCTTAAAATGTATTTGATTTTAAGACACAATTTTAATTGGAATAAAATATATAAGTATGTTCTTTCATTTCATGTATTTAAAAAATTATAAGATGCAGAATTAGCATTTACAGGGGGCTCCAAACTGTTAGACATTTGATGAACAAAGAATCGGCATAACAGCTTACGTGCACGATTACAAAAATATTGAAATTAGAATGAAAATTTTGATACCTACTTATACTTCAGATTGTAATAATTACCCTGAACCTAAATAAATTTGTTTTTAAAGCTTTTTTATATTTTTAATACAAAGTTGTATTCAGCTCATGCAAAATTAAGAAAATTTCAACAGTATAATCACCTAAAAAAATATTGTTTTGAACAATAAAAAGGAAATTTTAGGTTCAGTTTATACAGACTAACATGAAACATATGTTTTGAAAATTTCATGAAAAAATATTCATAAGTTTCTGAGATATCGTGCGCGTTTTGCCCAAAAACGTCATTTGAAGAAAAATGGCTTCAAAGCTTCCGAAACGACGCTTCAGCTATTGAACGTGTATAAATATAAAAGCCTCAACTTCAATTCTAATAGGAATTTCAAGGAAACAATTATATCAAAATGTTCAGAAAATATAGGAGTTTAACATCTAAAAAAATTAAAAATTTCGAAAATTTTAAAGCTTTAAGAGTCCTGAGACCCCTTAAAATTCGGTATGTGATTTTAAATTTAATTTTTTGCATGTTACTTGTTACATATAAATTGTATACCTCATATACAGGGCTTCACAAAGGAATTCACGTACCATTCTCCTTATTAGAGGAAATTGCTGAAGGGGAATTTTCAACTGAAGTACATGTATTTCTAAAGTGAATTAAATTTTTAGATGCATGCAGTTCATAGATACAAATCTATATATCATATACAGTGCTGCTGAAAACCTTCGGATAATTTTCAGATTATAGATGGGAACAGCTGATATTGGGATTTGAAAAGTATTATGAGTTTCCAGATTGTTGAATTAGACGCAATATTTAAATTTTTTAAACGGTACAGATTTGTTACATTAGTCTGAATGTATTGGAAAGGGTTTCATATTCTATGCTTGATACATGATTTTTTCTTTCTTGTTTATTTAAATAATAATAAATTTTAGCTGCATAAACATATTTTCTCCAGCAGAAATTATTCTTCAAGTATTTATTTTAGTAATAATAAAAAATATTGACAAAAAAAAATTCACACAGAAATTATTCGTTGGAGTCGGAAGAAAAACAGAATAGTTACATTTTATACAATAAATTGTTTTGTTTCCAACACCAGTCTGTAGGAACAAATGAAAAAATGAAAATACATACATTACGATGCTAAAACAGAGAAAAAACATTTCAGAGAACTCCAAAGAATATAAGCATCAGAAAAATTCAAGCAGAAAAAAACTAGACTGGCCGGGCTCCAAACATCATACATAAAATAGTTCTAAAAAAGAATATAGTGAATACTACTGTATCCTGTTTATACTCTAAGAAAAAACTAAAATTGGGGATGGCAACACCCATTAGAACAGATGGAAAAAAAGAACGAAAATGTTCACGCGAAAAATTGGTCTTTCCAAAAAAATCATTCCGGATTTCTTTTAAAATATATCAAGAAAGGGAAAATGGGAAACTGAAACATGAAATAGAGGATTTAGATGGGGCACAATTCAGACCGACGAAGCGGCATTCTAAATTTCTCAGATTTTGGGATCCTTGAATTACGACAAGCTTGCATGTCGAACATTTTTATGAAATTGGAAAGCTTTTGGTAATTTCACAAAATAAATAAATAACCAAATATATTACGTAACACTACAAAAGATGAATTCTAAGATTAAGTCTAAATTAAACCTTTAAATTAAATGTTATTATTAAAACTTTTGAATTACCACAAGCTTACATTCCAAACATTCTTGTGAAAATGAAATTTCAAACCCATCAATTTAAAGGATGTCGCTTATTTGGTTACTAAGCGCCCGGGCTGACTACAGGTCTACAACAATTGCTAAATCATGCAAAAAACTGTTAGGTGAAGTTGAAGATGAAATAATGGGAAAGGAAAGCACAGATCAAACCGAAGAAAACACTCCCCCCCCCCCCCTTAGTCCAGGAACGTGAAATATGTGACCCGCGGGCCAGATTTGGTCAGCTGAGAACTTATCTGTGGCCCGCGAAAGCCTTGGTGACATTCACTATGTTTTAATTCAATTTGTTTGATCCAGAAAATACACTTCGCACAAACAGACTTGCACTAATCGTAGCCGCAGCGTTGCCAAGTTGGAAAGAAATATTTACCACCATCTCAGAGTTAGGCAACTTCGTTGTCACTAGTACATAATAGTACAGAAAAAGAAAAAAACAACAACTATCAGCAAAAAAAAAAAAAAAAAAAAAAAAAAAATGTGATGATAGACTCTGAACAGTTCCTTACCATTTCATTTGAAAGAAGAAGTTTGAGTAAGAAAATAAATAATTAAGTAAATAAATAATGTCACAGCAATGAATTTGGCCATTTTCCTCATATATAGGACTGCCTGTAAATGTGACGATGATAAAATTTTGGCAAGTTTTTCAATTTTACGTCTTTTCTTGTATCTTTAATCTTGTATCTTTAACCTTGTATTTTTTGTGGCTAAACCATAATTAAAAAAAAAAAAAAAAATTCTTTACTTGGTCTAATACGGGTTAAAATGAAATAATTACACATTCTAAGGATAAATGGAGCGATGTTGTTACAATTTATTTTCATGGGTACCACATTTATTATCATAAGCTCCAACATAATACCTCTTTCAACATTAAAAATATGTATCAGCTTTAAAAAGTGTTTCTTAAACTTCGATATTTTTGCATCATTAAAAGTGTTAAAGCGAGCCAATAAAATCAGACTTATATGATTTATATACGTATGAGAGTAATTTTTCATCCTATCCTCTCATATTAGTGCCAAAAGAATAAAGAATTTTCAAATATGGCAAATGATGCCAATGTATCAGAAACAAATACTGTTCGGAAAAGGCTAAAAATTGATTTGCTTTCTGGAATCGTTTAATATTCATCCACGTGTCTAAGTGACATATTTGAAAAAAGAAAGAAAGAAAAGAAGGTGGGGAGGAGAATTTTCCTGAAAATATTACAGAAAAACGATTAGCTTGAAGGATAGAAATTTAACAGTAACAATATATCACTGGTCATAAAATGTGGAATTGCAAAAAATCTACAGCATAGTACGAATTTTATTTGAAAAATTATTTGTCTATTGAATTTGTGCTTTATCATAATCAACTATTGACAAAATTTAAATTTTACACTATTTTTTTAAGGGGTCTTAAGACTCAAAGCTTCAAAATTTTGGAAATTTTAATTTTTTTAGATGCTAAACTTCTATTTTTTTCCATTCCTACTATTAGTTCACTCTCTCCCCATATTTATTTATATATATATATTTATTTATATATTTATATATCTTGTTCAAATTTTCAATCGTTAAAAAAACTAGGGCATTGTACCCGGGCTTCCCGGGTTAAAGAATATAAGTGAAACCTTTTTTTTTTAATTGAAAACTAATAATTTTTTTATATGCAATAATTTTTTTAGATTGACCACTTACATTTAAAAAGCATTTTTTAAATGGAAAATACAAATTATACAATCAAATAATTTTTTGAAATGTATCAAAAGCGATATTTTCTTATTAGCCGCATACTAAGATTTTTTGCCAAGATTTTGCTACTTATGGCCTCCTTTTATATTCTGATAATTACAGAGCTTATACATGTCTGGTAAATTTGTGTTTTATTTACATTATTTTATTTATTTATTCATAGGGAAGTTTTTTTAAATGGATATTAGACGCAAGAAAATGGTGAACTCTTTATTTTATTTTAAGGGAAAACGGATTAATCTTTCGGAATCGAGCTCTGCGCGATATAGATAAATTAAAAAACATTTCATGCTTTAAAATTGTTTTTAAAACCGTAGACAATCAGTAAACTGAGAATCGCACGATTACAAATATGTTAGATTTGTGTTTTTTCAATATTATTCTTTCATTTGTTTATAACAAGAATTAATTTTGTTAATTTGTCTTTCACAAATATGTTAGATTGGTGTTTTTTTATATTATTATTTTATTTGTTTATAAAGGAAGTATTAATTTCGTTATGCAAAAAATAGTCGGAAACAAATGCTGAAAAATGTTTGTTGCTTTATGTGAAAAATATTTATTATTATTATGTATTGAAACCGGCACGTGATAAGATAAACTTTAAAAAAAAAATCATTCTTAAAAATTATTTTAGAAAATATAATACATCAGTCAATGAATACAGTTTTTAATCAAATTGCATTTGAAAGTAAAATTTTTTTCCCTATGCGACAAAAACTGAAAATGTACGATGGGCAGAAGATTAAAAAATTGCAGTAGCGAAAATTTCAAGACCGAAATTTGATCGTGAAGTGTTGCCATTCGCAAAATGACGTCAGCGTTGCGCACAGATAAGTTTGTTCTTTATAATATAGATACTTAATCAGTAAAATATAATAAAGATCAGTTATTAGGATGCGGTTATCGACTGAAGCTGTTATGCTTTGTAATAGGAATGAAAAGCAGCAATTTTCAATTTCTCAAAATTTGCATACGCAATTCTCATATCCATATTCATCATTTTTTAAAAATTTGTATTTTGTTTGATCATTTAAAAATCATTTTAACTCAAAACTTGAAGTCTCGATTAACAGCAACATCTTTTATGTGAACAGACGCACTCTTTACTTCAGATTCTAATCTCAATTACGGAGAGTAAAAATTTCCGTAATTTATGTTTTTTAGGCGCATTTGTGTTAAAATGTTTAGTTTTATCTAAGAAAATGATCGTTTTCTTTTAAATATGACTTCATTTTCACTTAAATAAGCATTTCGCCTAGTGTCTGAAACTTAGTATCAGTTCACATGCAGAAGGAAAAACAATATAGAAAATTTATGAGGAAAAATGCGTGTTTTCAAAAGCAGTATGTCATTTTCCGTTATTATGCCCCTAATGTAATATTCTGCTCCTAATGGGATTTTGCGCCACTAAACCCTATACAGCAATTTTTATCAATAATTTTGAATTTTTATCAGAAGATAGCATGAATAAAGTTAAAAATACCCCATTATTTCTATCTTGTCTGCAATAATGAAAGCTATCTAATTTTCATCATTTTGAAGAAATTTCATAAAATACTTTTAAAATTAAAATATAAAAGTGGGGATGTTTAAAAAAACAGATAGTGCGATCACATGTACAAAAGAAGAGCTTTCAGTTTTAAAAAAAATATTAGTAAAATTAGTTCAGCAGAAAGATCAGGGCAGATGACTAAAAAACACACTTGTGTTTTGACTATATAGATTATATAAAATTAGGAAAAATTAAATTAAGCAAATTATGTTAGTTTGATAAAATTATAGTAGAATGTCCTAAAGAATAGCATTAAAATTTTATTATTCGAGAGAAGTTGACAAAAACTTCAGGAACACGATATTATTTTAAACCACGAATTATTTGTTTTCTTGTCTAACTCGGCGAAGCAAATCCATCCAGGCGAGAATCATCAATTTTTGTAATATAAATCGCTATTATTCGCATGTCACCTCTCTTTTATAAAAACACTCTAAATTTTTGTAAAACATTGCGTTTTATCAGTGTGTGATTTCGATTACATTATTTTTAAAAGTGAAGCATTTTTACCTATGAAGAATTTCAAAACAGCTGCGCTGTGAAAATGACGCACTTCTACAAAACAAAATTCAGGTTTAAGAATTAAAATACTACACGCTTTTTTATAAAATGGCGTCATTTACATCCTCTAAAGCAATCCACTTTTACAATCCAGTCTTCAACTTCGTCTATAGAAAAGTATGCATATGACGTCATTATCACGGAATAAAAGACAATATTCTTGACATAGCCCATATTTTCATTTCAACTGTTTTTTCAGGTTTTATGAGAAAATGGCAACGAAAAGATACAGTATCTCCTATTTTCGACTATTTTCCGTTTACTTTCAATGACTTTCAATAGAAAGGAAGTACTTTTGTTGCCACTATAAGAAAAATGGTATTAAAAACTACAAAAAAATTAATATCTCAAAAATAAATTGAGATACAGCTTTCAAACAAATAGCATTTAAAAGAGCATTTTATGCCTTATACGACGGTGTAAAAATTTAAAAAGTGCGATGTTTAGAAGTTTAAAAATTTGCAGTAGAGAAAATTGCAAAACCAAAATTTTATTTCAAATTTCAAAGTGTTGCCATTCGCAAAATGACGTATGCGTTACGCACAGATATGTTTGTCCTTTATAATATAGAAAAATGACGTATGCGTTACGCACAGATATGTTTGTCCTTTATAATATAGATACTCATTATTCATCCTATCAAGTTGAAATAAATTTTTTTAAACTTGTACTGGATGACAATTGATGTTAATACAGTTTTTTCAAATATTAATTAAATTAATTAATTTTAGTTTTGCATGGGAAACAAAATGGCGGCCATTGGTTATTGCGGATCAATGAAAGTATTTTCAATAAGGGGTCACCGTAGGGGGGGGGGACCGTGTTCTGTCGCCAAATACCGCCAAGTTTGTCGCCAATTTGGCGATCAAAATGAGTCGCCAACTTGGCTATCTCTAATATTTTGCCAAATTCCCACAGACTTCCATTGTAAACCTACTTGCTTATAGAAAACCAACCAATTGAGATATTTTAATGCAACAAAAACTAATATTAGCTTAAGGGATTATATTAATTTTTTTCTTTGATGACCTAAGTAGGAATTGACTTTAAAAACAAAATTTTTATATTACTTGTTTTCTCAACATTTTTACATAATTGTTTCCTTGAAATTCCCATTAGTACAGAAGTTATGGCTTTTAGAATTATACTTGCTCAATAGCTGAAGCGGCGTTTCCGAACTCTGAACTAATTTTTCTCCAAATGACGCTTTTGATCATAACGCGCAGGATATCTCAAAAATGTCTGAATATTTTTTCATGAAATTTTCAAAACATTGGTTTCATGTTAGTCTGTATGAACTGAACATGAAATTTCTTTTTTATTCATCTTCAAAAAAAGATATTTTTTTAGGCGATTATACTGTTGAAATTTTCAAAATTTTGTATTAGCTAAATACAACTCTGTATTAAAAACATAAAAATGCTTGAAATACCACTTTATTAGGTTCAGTTTAATTATTACAATCTGAAGTATAAGAATTCATAGTAGTATCAAATTCATAGTAGTCATGAAGTATTCAGAATATTACTGATAAAAAAAAAAAAAAAAAAAAAAAAGGGATTAAGCATTTTACTGCCCAATTCATTTCACAGTACAATAAAGTATAGCCCTTCTTTTTAAAATAATTTAGATTAAACCATCGTAACAAATAGATGAAAATCTTTCAAACAATGTCAGGTCATCAGGACAGTTGGAGCCCTCATCAACTTCATCTTCTGTTGCAAGAAAATCATGTTTCGCGTCACTCAGGTGTGTTCTTTCTTATGTTCTGAAGAGAACGTGTACTTTTTAATAATTTATTTCATTGCAATTTAAAGAATCTCCACTTTCACGATCATGACAAAATAAACATAAATGTATTTTTTTTTTAAAAAACATGTTATCCTTGAAATTCACAATTAATAATTCATTTCATTGCAATTTAAAGAATCTTCACTTTCACGATCATGACAAAATAAACATAAATGTATTTTTTTTTTAAAAACATGTTATCCTTGAAATTCACAATTAATAATTCATTTCATTGCAATTTAAAGAATCTTCACTTTCACGATCATGACAAAATAAACAAATGTAATTTTTCTTTTTTAAACATGCTTTCCTTAAAATTCACAAAAATGTAGAATATATAATTTTTAATGCACTAAAGATTAATGGATTTAAATGGGAATTTCGCCAAGCTGGCTCCATATATGGCAACCTATTTTTGTCGCCAAATCTGGCGATATTTCGCAAAGTTGGCCAATAATTTGGTGCTATTGTGGTAACCAGCCATTTGTACTTGTCAACAAAAACTCATTGTTGAAGCTGATGCTGATTTCTCCATAGGAAAACTTAATGGTTACCCAATTATAGTTTGATTAAGTAATGTTAAGCTGAGTAGTGTTAGTTTAACCTTTAGTAGTGTTTTTGCGATGTCCGAAAACGGAGGGTGCTTGGGGTCCGGCCCACCTTCGCCCTTTTAGGGAACGAATTTTGATAAATTGGAAACACTGGTATACCAATTTTATTTATAATACTATAGGCAGCAGCGTGCGAAGAGAAAACTGCGCCCGGGCCAAAGTCTCAATTTGGCGCCCCCCCTCCCCCCAACATTTCGCAACTTTTCTTTGTGACAGGTGTCACAAAATTAAAAAGTGCAGAAACAGAAGCAAATTTTAATACACTGCAAATAGAAGCGTCTTAAACTTAGACACATATGTGACTGAAAAAGAATTTTAGACACTTAAGTGTCTTAATCTGAAAATTCAGACATTATAGATGTCTTAATTTAAGATACATAAGTGTCTTACTATGACCATGGTGTAAACGAACTGAGAATAATGTCTAAAATATCCGCAAACGTCTTATTTTAAGACACTTCATTGCTTTAAACGTGTCTTAATTTAAGACGATTTGATTCTTCCGACGCAATAACCACCAGGGGGCACTAGCACTCCCACTTGCGCATGCGTTTTAGATGTCTTCGTTCGAAGTGGTATACGTTGTAATTCAAACAAAGTTTGTTTTTATGTACGCGTGTATTTTAATTCGTTTTTTGCGAAATGTGAAGTACTGTGATTTTAATTCGTATTAACTTGGATTATTTATTTATTGAATACATACATCTGACGTGTGTGCTCGACATCAAATGTCTCTTAGAAGCTGTCGTCGATACAAGGGCTGGATAGACACAGAACAGAAGTAGACGACGGTTGAAGATTACACCCGGAAATTCTACAAAGCGTGTGCAATGGGCTTAGTGTTAACTCGTATCAATTTATATCAATAATATTGTGTTATTCATCTTCGTCCTGTCGAAGCTGGCAAAAAAAAAGAAACTTTTGTCTGGCGGGTCCTGTTTTTAGGATGAAACATCTCATTCTTTAAATATGGCTAGTCGGATGTATTATGGGATTACCTTTTAAACTGATGAAAGTCTTTCTCCCTCACTGTGGTTGTGGTAGTTTTTAAAATTTCAAATCGAGGAATATTTCTTACCTCTTGCAAACAGCGATTAAAGTAAGTGTTATAATTTCTTTCTAGTACTAAAATTATTGTCTTTTATGATTTTATTTATTGTACTAAACAAAATCTTACATGAAATTTAATTAGTTTTGAATCTTTTTGCAAAAAAAAAAAAAACACTAATTCTAGAAGTATATATTTTTTAATTTATGACGTTGTCTTTTATTACAAATTATGTATTATTTATTCTCATCTTTTTTCTCAAATTTAAAGTAATAACATCACTAAAAAACAGACATATTAAAAGTTAAGTTCATTCTCTTGTTTTGTTTTGTTTTCAATATGGCAGTTCTTAGTTTCAATTTCAATGGCTAATGCTTATCTCATACTCGACCACAAGGAAATAGAAAAAAAAAACTTTGAAAGATCTCCTAAAGTTTTCTTACTTCCTAGCTAGGGATTACAATCCCGGATTGAGATCCCGGGATCCCGCTTTAATTTTAACCCCGAAAATCCCGGAATTTTTACTGGAAAATTCCGGGATTTTCAGGATTGCCTTTTTTCTTTTTTCCATTTAACAATATTCAGCTGAAATTAAAAAAATATATTTATAAACTTTCGCTTTTGGAAAAAAAAATCAATTGATTTTCATGAAATTTATATATAATTGAAAATGAATGTTTATCTCAAGTATTTCTTAAATATATTTCTAAAGCTATTAAATCTTTTAATGTGCGAAAGCTTTTGATTTGGAAACAGAAGTAAGCCAGTCATGAAAAAGGAAATCATTTGTTTATTTAGATTTCGCTGCATGCGTGGATTCGAAGGTCATTTTCCAATTAGACTTTACTGATAAGCATCGCAAGTTTGTATCATAGTGATATCATGTGCTAACTTTTTTTTTTGGGGGGGGGGGCTTTATTTTGCTTTAAAGATGTCTTGTTTAGTACCTCATAGGAATGATAACAATAAGCCCATGTGGCAATATAAATTTTTAAAAAATCTAAATTTTAAATAAGGATTTTTATTTTTTTTCGGGGATGGAGGGGGGGCGGGGGATTTTGTATGAAATTTTCGTAAAGTTGATACCTTAAATCTTGCACTGATTATAATGAAAGTTTTGAACTTTTAGAGTAGGACAAGATTAAAAAACACAAAATATAAATAAACAAAATACCGGAGTAATTTTTTTCTCAATATTAACCCTTTGCACTCGAGGACTCCGGAGCGGAGCCATTTAAAATTTGTCTTCAAACTCGAGGTCTCCGATACGGAAACAATGCAAATAATTTTGTGATACCATGTAATCTTGGCTTTTCTAGACAGGTATCACAAAATTATTTGCATTGTCTCCGTAGCGGAGCCCTCGAGTTTGAAGACAAATTTTAAATGGCTCCGCTCCGGAGCCCTCGAGTGCAAAGGGTAAAGTAGAATATTTATTTATTTATTCATAGTTAAATAGCTGTTGTGATTATCATCTGATATATATGTAAAATTGCCTATGTGGCAATATAAATTTTTAAAAAATTATTTTTAAATTATATGAAGTAGAGTAGGACAAGATTATTAGAAATATATATATTTATCCATGTACTTTAAAAGCCCTCAATAGCCCTTGCCGCTGAATTTGTCCGATAATCGGAGATGTCTGCTTTTGTGAGGTAAAAATATACAAATATGTATGCCATGCGGATTAAAAAAGTATTCGCTAAATAGATGTTTCAGAATTGCTATTCAGGAATGTCCATTAACCTCCACAACGGATACTCCCGAATACCGGACATCTGAATTAAGATAACAATAATGCAGGGTTGCATTTTTTGCAAAAGAACTTCTTGATTAAAGAATGGGCATACTGGGCCGTGCCCCGCCCCCCTACGATTTTAGTGCCCACAAATTTGATGTGCAATATTTGTAAAGTTTATATTTTAAATCTGTTTCGAAATTCCACTGATTATAATCAATATTTTGAACTTTTAAAGTAAAATAAGATTAAAAATAAAACAAATTAAAAAAATCTAATATTTAGATAAATATTTTTTGTTTTAATCTTGTTCTACTCCTGAAGTTCAAAATATTGATTATAATCAGTAAAATGTCGTAAAAGATTTAAATTATCAGCTTAACAAAAATTGCGTACCAAAATTGGGAGCACCAGAAAAATCAGGTTGTAGGGGGGGGGGGGGGGCAGGACCCCAGCCAAATATTTTTCCAGGATTCAACGTGGTCAAACATGGCTACGTATGATGCTTACAAAAAAAATGGATGCTATTAAGACGTTTGAAGTGTCTGAAAAAATTCAGACATTTTAAAATGTCTGAAAACTGAACACTCCGTTTCAGACACTTAAGTGTTTGAATTTCAGACATTTTAATTTACAGTGTACATATTTCGTGTTTACTTTGAAACTTTAGGTTTAATTTTACATAACACAAGAGAAAAGTGCACTTATATAGTTTGGCAAAGGAGATCTGGAAAATAGGTGTTGAAAAAATATATCTAACTGTACAGTATTGCAGTTTGGAACCCTTTTATATTTCAAGAAAGAAATCCCATGCTATTTTGAGAGTATATGTTTTTGTCACAAGCACAGACTCAGAAAAGAGAATGCTAACAAAAAGAGATTAAGACAAAGATCCAAAACATGTTTTGAAAAGAAAGAAGTCCTTATTCATAAACTTGTATTTCGGGGGTGGTGGTAATATGGAGGCTAAAGGACAATGCAATAACTTTCAAACGAAAAATGTACGTACTTCCATTGGGAAAAAATTTCCAATATGTAAATATATAATTTTTTTTTCAAAAAAGAAGGGAAAAAAAGAGGTTTGTAGTATAAATTTGGCGCCCCCTCAATATCCGAGCGCGGGGCGACTGCTCCCTTCGCCCCTCACTTCGCACGCCCTTGATTATAGGCATAAAACTTGATTCAAGATTTTATTTTCATTGGTTTATGAGATACGGTGATATTTTTAAATTTGCCCGCCATTGCCCCCTTTAAGAATAGAATGTTAAAAAAATCAACGTCCAATTCATATATTGCCCTCAGGAATACATGTATATATTCCAAATTTCAAAGCTATGTCAACAGGAAGTAGGTGAAAACTGAGTCGCAAGATTTGACTGTCATATACAAATATAATTGTAAGTTAAAAGAAAGCATGGGATAATATAAACAATCCTTTAAAAATCTACGCTGGCGTCCAAAAGTTAGGTACAGGGACTGGATGCGTTCGATTGCACACGTTTTGTCGAATATCTACAAAAATTATTGGCGAATTGTTCTTGAACTTCTGGGATAAAAAGAACATGTTTGATTTCATATTTCTCGGTGAAGATTTAGTCGGGAGGACAATTAAGGGGCTAATAATAAATTTAAAAAAATAATATTTGCGATCGCCTATGTAACAGAAAATGCTGGAAATGGTTTGTCACTGTGTTAAATGACTATTTGGGTCTTGTTCAACGTTTGTGTGCATTTGTGTAAGCATAGAACTCATATTCATGAAGATGTTATTGTGTCTGGGAAAAATTCAGAAGTTTTTTGCTTATAGCATACAGAGTTTTCAACCAAATTTAACACAACTTTCCGAAAACTTGCCAAAGAATAGTAGCAATAGTATACTGCAATTAAAACATGAATATATTGAATATTTGATGAGATATGGGCATTTTTATGAGAATTTTTAACTGCGCATGCGCGGAAGATTTCAAAATATTTATTTCATAATTTGGTAGTCAGTATTTTGGGGCAACTTCTATAAGAAGTCCAGTCAAATTTTGTGAAAACTTAGAAAGATATAGTGAGCTGATTGAAAATTTGTGGAAAATCCCTTATAATAAAGCTATTTTTAGGAAGCAACTCACTATATCGACCCTATCATTATATGATTAAAAAAAAATTATTTGAATCGCGGATTAATCTCTTAACTTCATAGGTCCACATATGTTTGCCTCAATTCTTTCTCGTTTTAAATAGGATTCTCTAATATGCTTGGAATTCTGATCTCAGTATGATATCCTTCAATGTCCAAAATTTCGAAATAATGCAAATAAATTAAAACTCTTGTTCTAAAGTAAAATTTGAGAAGCAATAATTCGGTAATAATCCATAATATTACATTAATTCTCAATAGTGAAGAAGTTATATACCAGAAATTAAGGTAAGTATAATAATGAAACATGCAAAGAAACAAATGATTAAAGAACAGCCTTAAAATCATATTATAAATCACGAATCGCAGTTTCTGAATGCAAAATCGAAACGTAAATCTATAACAAAATTTTTTCCTGACTGTTGCATTAAGTCTGCTTAAAAAAAGAATTATATACAGTTAGCACATAATGATCAAATGCAATGTTAAAACTAAGATAAAATTCATATACACTTAAAAAAACTTTCAAGTTTTTGACAAAAGGTTTTTTAAATTGATTACAAGTTATGAGATTTCCAATAAAAAATTGATCTCCGTAGGGTTATAAGTAGAAATAAATGGCCAAAGTAAATGCAAAAGTAAATATTGGAAAAACCATTTCATCATATTACCTCCATATTTTAAAATCAAATTACTATGCATTTGAAGGATAAATGAATTAATAAATGACGTATAAATTCACATAACGGAAGATTTATTATAATGCTGTAATAATATCTCAACATTATAAAAAAATATACATTTTATCATGGAACGATAAGATTTTTTTAATGATATCAGAACGTCAAAGTTTTAATGTCAAACGAATAAAATCAGACTTGAATCTTCTACACACGCATAAAAGTAATATTTTGTCATATATCCACATATAGGATTAATTCCTATAGCCAATGAAAAACTGAAGAAATTTAGGATTTTCTAATATGGCAAATGATGCCAGCGAGAATTCGATTTGCTGTTTGGAATCATTTAATAATGATAATCGATTGAAGAACAAATGTACTGTACAGTCGTGAAAAAAAAAAAGTAAACACCCCCTACTAACTCCTCAACAAATTATCGTAGAAGAAGGTTACTGGTACCGAACGATTGGAAATAAAGTCTACTTTTAAATGATGTATATAAAATTTGCTTAGGGGGCCATCTACATATTAAAACGAACCATAACTTTGTTTTTTCAGTAGCAGTACACAATTCTGACAGCATAAATGAACTCTACACTCTAATTAGTCTAAAAACACATTTTTATGCAATTCGTACCATAAGTTTCCGAGAAATTAATTATTTTAAAACGAGCGTATTTTAAGGGCTGTATCCAAATTGAAGTTCGGTACTGGATAGTTAACCGAGAGAGCTCACTTCTTGATCAAGGCACCTTAAGCAGTCAATTACGCCTGTTAGATTACAGGATAGCATAAGAAAATTCAAAATATTTAATCACTTCTATCATAGACGGCCCCTTAAACCATCATCTTCCCGTTTTTTAAGAATAATTTGAAAACTACTTGGAAGAAAAATGTGAAATTTTGGATTTCCATAAAGCAGGACTTAATAAATCTGAATCCATCAAAAAAATTTTAGGTTGCAATAATTTTTTTAATATTAATTTCATAATTCATATCAGAAAATTATAAAAATTACAAATTCAACGTATTTATGTTTGGGTATATTAGTATTATTGCTACACAAAAAATTAGCACATTAGGAGTATAATTTCAGAAGTTATAAATAAAAATATGAAAATGTAATTTAACATTAGAAGCACTCAATTTTGAATGTTTATATTTCAAAAACTTAAAATTGGGTGTCTAGGCATAGTTTGAACCAAAGTTTTGAAATATCTTGTTAAAATTGGGTATTGCCATTGAAAAAATGAAGTTTGGATACCTTTTAATATGTAGATGGCCCCGTAAGCAAATTTTATATACGTTATTTAAAAGTAGACATTATTTCCAATCGTTAGGTACCAGTAACTTTCGTCTACGATAAATTGTTGAGGAGTTAGCAGGGGATGTTTACTTTTTTTTTTCCACGACTCTACCAATGAATCAAGAATAAATTAGTGGATAATAAATTTATTCTAAATTCTTTTGTAATAATCTTTTCAAAATAAAAATAAAAAAACCTGGCCAAGTGCGAGTATTACCCGCATACAAAGGCTTCCGTACAATAAATATATGAATTAGTAACTGGGCTTTGCATTACACAAATATATCATTAAAAATTATCGTTTAAAAGCCGATAGCGCATAGAGTACGCCGGTCGTGCCTTTATGTATGTCCAAACCTCCCGTGTCTTTAAGGGTTAGTATCTCGGTTAATTACAGACAATTTTTATCGAAAATCATTATCAACAATCCTTTTATACTTTTGAGACAACGGGTACCTCCAGCGCTCCTCAACTCCTTTGCTGAACGATCGCAAATCGAAATTTGTATGTAACAGAAAAATGCGATTTTCTCAAAAACTATGTGACCTAGGGTAATCGCTATAATTTTCCTGCAAGGCTTAAAAATAACTTCTACTACCCCTACTTTTTTCATAATTTTAGTTTCAGTAGATCCGCAAATAGAGGGGTGGGGGGGGGGCATATTTTTGCATTACATTTTCGACTATATCTCTGAAAATATAATACCTAAACTGAAAAGAAACGTATTCGAGTTCGGCGTTACGAAAGGTTCCACACGATACACAAAGATTTTTTTTTCCAGTAACTTAATTAGCCCCTCTACATTTTTCCTAAATATATTTGTGAATGGTTAATAATCTATACATATGTGGGTCAACAGCTTTTATTACTTCAGCCAATTTGAACTTTCTACGTTCCATAGTTTACGAGTAAAATGGCTGTGACAGACAGACACAGGAGAGATCTTATTATAGTTCTAAGTACGGAATAAGTTACAACTTCATATTTCATAAGAATATGAAGTTGTTTCACATACTTAATATATGTATGTGAAATAATACATATATACTTAATATCAATTCATATTTCATAAGAAAATTTCATAACGAAACATGAAATCCAGTTACTGAAATCCGAACCAAGCATTATTTCTTGCGAATTTGCTTTCTTTGTAAATTACACATTTTAAAACCTAAAAATAATTAATGAAGAGTTTTTATGGAATAGAATTTTGTACCCGGGCCTGTTTTGTTAAAAGGAATTTTGTGAAGGATCCTGTTTCATTAAATGAATTTTTGTCAACGGGCCCTAAATTGGCCCAAAATTTTGCTTTGAACCTGTTATATATTTTCTTTTAATTACTTATTAAAATACATATGCTAAAAGTGATTATAAACGTAAAGGCTTAAAATCTTTTATTAAGTAATTTTAACTTATAGTTGTAAGTACGGAATCCTAAAAAGTAACTTAAGAGCAGAAGTATTTTTTAATGACGTCAAATTTTCGAAGTAAAGTTTTACTGTAAAATGAATGAAGAATTTTACTTAAATCATCTATGCATGCATTAGAAATAATTTTTCATCCTATAATCGTTAAGTTTTTTTTAAATGCTAGCTTACGAGAAAGAAAGTGCTACGAAAAAGCTAAAAGTTGATTTACTGTTATAGAATTATACAGGAGTCGATGCAGGGATTCTTTTTTGGGACCTATTTTGTGAAAAATAAAAGTTACTTTTGTGAAACATTATATTTTCGTGAAAACAAAATTTCATAACGAAACATGAAATCTAGTTACTGAAATCCGAAGCAAGCATTATTTCTTGCGAACTTGTTTTCTTTGTAAATTACACATTTTAAAACCTAAAAATAATTAATGAAGAGTGTTTTTATAGAATAGAATTTTGTACCCGGGCCTGTTTTTTTTAAAGGAATTTTGTGAAGGATCCTGTTTTATTAAGAGGAATTTTGTGAAGGGCCTGTTTCATTAAATGAATTTTTGTCAACGGGCCCTAAATTGGTCTCAAATTTTGCTTTGAACCTGTTATATATATTTTTTAATTACTTATTAAAATACATATGCTAAAAGTGATTATAAACGTAAAGGCTTAAAATCTTTTATTAAGTAATTTTAACTTATAGTTGTAAGTACGGAATCCTGAAAAGTAACTTAAGAGCAGAAGTATTTTTTAATGACGTCAAATTTTCGATTTTTTTTTTTTTTTTTTTTTTTTTTTTTTTTTTTTTTAATATTAGCTTACGAGAAAGAAAGTGCTACGAAAAAGCTAAAAGTTGATTTACTGTTATAGAATTATACAGGAGTCGATGCAGGGATTCTTTTTTGGGACCTATTTTGTGAAAAATAAAAGTTACTTTTGTGAAACATATATTTTCGTGAAAACAAAATTTCATAACGAAACATGAAATCTAGTTACTGAAATCCGAAGCAAGCATTATTTCTTGCGAACTTGTTTTCTTTGTAAATTACACATTTTAAAACCTAAAAATAATTAATGAAGAGTGTTTTTATAGAATAGAATTTTGTACCCGGGCCTGTTTTTTTAAAAGGAATTTTGTTGAAGGATCCTGTTTTATTAAGAGGAATTTTGTGAAGGGCCTGTTTCATTAAATAAATTTTTGTCAACGGGCCCTAAATTGGTCTCAAATTTTGCTTTGAACCTGTTATATATATTTTTTAATTATTTATTAAAATACATATGCTAAAAGTGATTATAAACGTAAAGGCTTAAAATCTTTTATTAAGTAAACCGACTAATATGTACTTATGTGACATATGTATCTTCGTACATAAAATAACAGTGACATTCTGAAGTTATGTAATGGTAAACTATTTTCGCATAAGATTCGAAATATGTACTTGATAAATAGAAATATATCAGGTATCGCGAAAGCAGGTGCATTAACAAAAATGGTCATTCATAAACATGATTTATTTTTTTAAACTGATGTAGCATATGTGCAACAAGAGCATATGTAATGAATCAGCCCCCTTTGAGTTACATAAAATTTGGCGTGGTATATGCTCATGAAATAGAAAAATATTGGAAAAACACTTTATGATTACAAGACCTTAAAATCAAGCATTTTCAGATTAAAAAAATAAATAAATACACCAATACACATAAAAGCTCACATAAATAATAGATTTACTATCATATTTTACATAATGTCTTTCAATATTATAAAATATTTATCGGAGCATATTTTGTTTTAATGATGCCAAAGCATCTTAAGAAAATAATTTTTTTATATAAACTCAGTAGAATTGGATTTCACATGATCAATGCAGACATAAAACTAATTTTTCATCCTACCCCTTCAATAGCAATGCCGAAGCACGAAGAATTTTTCGAATTTGGCAAATGATGCCAACTTATCCGAAACAAATACTGCTCAGAAAAAAGATAAAAATCGATTTCCTGTCCCGAATCGTTTAATATTCATTGGACATTCTGCCTCATCCATTTGATAAAAATAAAGAAAATATATATATATATATAAATAATATAGATGAGCGAATTCTTTTTAAGATAAAAATTTAATAGTGAAGATGTATTTGTAAACAGATCACGAAGATGTTTAAATACAGAACTGTATTTATTTTCCAATTTAATTCTAAAAAAGAACAGAAGTATAAACTTCATTTAATACTTCTTTATACATTACTTTATACTTTCTGTATACATACATACATGTATACTTTATACTTTCTGTATACATACATACATGTATACTTTGTACTTTCTGTATACATACATACATGTATACTTTGTACTTTCTGTATACATACATACATGTATACTTTATACTTTCTGTATACATACATACATGTATACTTTATACTTTCTGTATACATACATGTATACTTTATACCTTCTGTATACATACATACATACATGTATACTTTATACCTTCTGTATACATACATACATGTATACTTTATACCTTCTGTATACATACATACATGTATACTTTATGCCTTCTGTATACATACATACATACATGTATACTTTATACCTTCTGTATACATACATACATACATGTATACTTTATACCTTCTGTATACATACATACATGTATGCTTTATACCTTCTGTATACATACATACATATATGCTTTATACCTTCTGTATACATACATACATGTATGCTTTATACCTTCTGTATACATACATATATGCTTTATACCTTCTGTATACATACATATATGCTTTATACTTTCTGTATACATACATATATGCTTTATACTTTCTGTATACATACATATCTGTACCTTGGAACAAAAAGGGCCAATGTCCATTTTTCTCAAATGGCAGGAAACCCAATTTAATTTTGACACATTACATTAACCGTAAGTAACATTGACCTAGACAAAATATTTTGTTTTCAATGATCTAATATTGGGAGGACTTTGGCGCTTTTAACAATTATTTTATATCGCATCCTGAATTCATTCGTGCATTTAACGCAAATTTCTCAATTTTGGACATTGGCCCTTTTTGTTCCAAGGTAAAGATATATGCTTTATACTTTCTGTATACATACATATATACTTTATACTTTCTGTATACATAGTATAAAGACAGATATAAATGAATCTTTGCATTTGAATTTTGATTTCCATAAGATTATATGCATTAATTTTTATGAATTTTAAGTTAAGTAAAAACATTACAAAATTTGATACACTAATGCAGGATTACATTATCATAATTCAGCCGTATGAGAGAATTTATCTTTAATACCTTACTCAAATAGTGTCTTAATTAAAAAGGGTCTACTTGGGGGGGGGGGAAAGCTTATTTTTTTAAAAACTAGCTCCGCCAGGCGTTGCCCGGGACCGTGATGAATGACCCTTAAATGTATGATTTTGTATCTTTAAGTCCAATTTTGTTGATTTTATATTTTTAAATTCAAAAATCGCGAAAAAAATATTGAATTGAAAGTATTTGCTATTTAGTATTTTATTTTTTGTGCAATTTTACTTTTGAAGTCTATGCGTACTGAAAACGAGCGAAATCCCGTTGAAACACCCAGGTTTTTATCGATTTCGTCGAATTTTTCACACATTATATTTTGTAAAAAATATTTCTATCCATTTCGAACGTTTCAAAATTTTTGTAGGTGATGTAATCTAGTCTATTGAGATGCTCTAAAAAGATTTTGCTAGAATGCGGACGTTTAGTTACTTTTAGCGTAGAAAAAATGTTGTCTACGTGAGTCGCGAAGTGACCTGCGTTCGCTGGAGTATTTGAAAGGGTTAAAGTTCGTCTTTTTAAAAACCAATTATACTATCGATTAGAAGAAGGTTTCAGCTTTAAGAGCGTATTTTTGATTTGTCGATACCTTCAAAATTGGGTCCTGGAGGGGTGTTGCAGTAAGAGGGAAAAACTTTTGGAAAAACGATTTTTTTTTTCTTTTAACATTTTTCAAAGGGTTAACTGCGACATTTTTTGGAATTGGTTGCGCCATTTGAGGCGTATGAGTACCATCTTTCGGAATATTCTTTCAATTTTAATTGTACTGAGTGGCTTGGTCTATTTGGATTAAAATAAAACAAAAAGTCGAAAACGTTTCTTTGCTAGCTCCTGATGCGTAAATGAGTTCGTACGCATGCGCTCGTATTTTCCTTCACCGGAGATCAAATAAATGACTTTTTGGTGGGAGTGAGTTGCTATGTTTAATTAATAACTCAACTAATTATCAGAAATTTAAAATTCTGAATCTCAGGTGCATGAGGAGACACTTTGGGCTAGCCTCAGGAAAATTCTCAGTCTCGTATGTCCAATAGATTTTGCTATCCATCGCACACACATAGACAGACCGCAACTTTCTTTCATTAGTATAGATAAAGAAAAAAAATTAAAGAGACATTTTAAGAATATTAAATGAAGGATAAAAATAAACGTCATTAATGCACATTTATTTACTAACATGAATCTGAAATTTTACGAAAATCTAGCTAATTATTTTCATTAAATCACGAGTAAAAAATAATAGTTTTGAATAAAAATGACTTTAAAAAAGAAATGAATATTCTCTATTCCACATATGGTGACAGCTGAAGTTCTTACCATAACTTTTGTTCTAGCATAAAATTGTCAGTACTGTTGTCTAAAATGAGACAAAATCACTAAATTTTAAAATGAGTAAATTAAATGAAGTTGATTTAAAAGTGGTTCCTAGACTTTAAGGGCTCGTGTACCCCTTAAAGAACTATGTGTACTTGGGGTACCCCCCACCCTTTTTTTTTTTTTTTTTTTTGTTCTTTTACTTGTAGAAGTCGAATCAAAAATAGAAATAAACAGCAAAGAATGGATAGAAATAAACATACTTTTATTTACCTTTAACTCAGCTTTAGATGTAGGTTTACGTGATGATTGCTTTGTTTACACTTGAACATTTATTGAAATTTTATTGTTAACTCTTTCGACTCTGGCGTCTCTTATACAAATTTTATTCGGTTGACAACACTTTTTTAAAAGAAGTTTCCTTCAAGTACACAGTTCCAAAAATGATCTAATTAAATAAGGCAAATGCTATTTTCCTTTATTACTGGTGCCAAACACAAATTTTACAACGAAAGATGATGTCCAGTCAGATTGGACATACGAGTGCAAAGGGTTAATTTTCATAACTACAATAATAAGTCATCTTTAACATCTAGTCCTGGTGTATTACTATACTTTTATCAGTTAATTAGATCAAGCGTCCATTAAATAATGTGTAATTTATTATTTTTTTTAATACACCGATTACTCACAATAGAAATTTGTTTAATTTAACCCCCAGAAAAACTAAAGGCAAAATTTTTTAATCAAAATTACGGGTAGAAATAGCCAGGTATTCTAAGTATTCGATTTCTCTTCACTGAATTCTTTGCTTTTAAAAACTTTTGTGGAAAGTTTTTTTTAATCTCAAAAAACTGTTTCACTTATACTTTGGCATATTGTATATGTTTACTTTTATTTTGCTAAAACTTTCTGCACACTTTTGAACGTTTCTTTTTCTGCAAATTTTCTTAAGTTTTTTTTTTAAGAAATACGTACAGCATAAAGTACAATTTTATGTGTTTGCTTTACATAAGTACTTTTCCGCTGAAAAATATTTTCTGGTTATTTACTCTTTCAGCCATTTATTATAAATCCTCATTTCCCAGCCACAACTGCAGTAAAATAATCGCTTTAACTATACATACACATTAAGAACAGCAACTGCAAAAATTCATCTGATATTTAACTAGAACTTTACCGATTTCCAATCGAAGAGAAAAGATAAGATTTAGACGAAAAATTGATTTTGGATTCAAAACCGTTTAATGCACAAAATGACAACGCGATAACTCTTCCCATTTCATCTTTGCAGGCTTCGTTACCTTATTTTCGCATAAAACAGAAAGGATAACATTCGATTAACCCTTTTGCACTCTGTTTTCGCCGCTGCGACGACATCATCTTTATTTCCAAAAGCTGTTTTTGGCACCAGTAATAAAAGGAAAATAAAATTTGCCTTATTTAGTCAGAGCCTTTTTGAAATTATGTACTTGAAGGAAACTTTTTTAAAAAGTGGTGCCGTCCGAATAAAATTTGTGTAAAAGGCGCCGGAGTCCAAAGAGTTAATCTCGACAAGCATAAAATTAAATATTTCCATCAATAATTGACAAATTATACAGGTAAAAAATTCGCGCAAAGAATTACTTTGTGTATTTTTTAATTGAGTATTTTGAAGTTGAACTGCGAAAAAAAAAAAAAAAAAAAAATTGAGAAATTTTCATTTGCTTACGATCAAAATACATAAAACGCTTGAAACATATATGGGGCATTCTCACAATCTTTTGACTTTCATGTCCCTGAATAATAATTTTTTATTTAATACACTTTGTGTGTTTAATTTCATATACTGGGGAACATCCCATTGCATGATTGCATAGCAATATTAACGAGATAAATAAGTTTTGGACGACGTTGGGGTCCAAATACCAGGAAAACTCATCTACCGTCCCGTGTCCCTGATGCTGATTTTTACTTTCTTCTATCTTTACAAGAAGAAAGTATTGGATTCATGAAAATTTTCGAATTCCGATTTTCGACGGATTTACACGTTTTAGGGGTCAGAGATTCCAAAAAACATGTTTTTACAAAATGTCTGTCTGTGACTCTGTGAGTCTGTCTGTCTGTGTGTGTATGTGACACAAATTTTGTGGGCGCTCTATCTCAAGAACTAATGCACGGAATTTAATAAAAATTGATATTTAGTTAGTGCCTAATACAAATTGATGCTGATTAGTTTTTGGTGTAAATCGATCAACAGGTGGCGCTGCAATTCTGCATTTTTCACGATTTTCGCAATAGCTCTATCTCAAGAACTAATGCACGGATTTTGATCAAACTTCAGATTTAGTTAGTCCTTGATATGAATTGATGATGATTACGTTTTGGTGTAAATCGCCCAACAGGTGGCGCTGTTATGATGAATTTTGCAGGATTTACACGATTTCCCCAATAGCTCTATCTGAAGAACTAACGCACGGATTTTCATCAAACTTCAGATTAAGTTAGTCCTTGATATGACTTATTACTGATTAGGTGTTGGTGTAAATCGCCCAACAGGTGGCGCTTCTCTGCTGCCTTTTCCACGATTGCCTCAATAGCTCTATCAATAGAACTAATGGACCAATTTTCATCTAACTTCAGATTTAGTTGTATGTTGACACAAGTTGTTATTAATTAGGTTTTGGTGTT
This sequence comes from Maratus speciosus, assembly GCA_963932465.1. Classification (NCBI taxonomy): domain Eukaryota; kingdom Metazoa; phylum Arthropoda; class Arachnida; order Araneae; family Salticidae; genus Maratus; species Maratus speciosus. Next base: position 111,375,751 of record OZ010799.1, on the reverse strand, counting down.
AATCACTCAATAGGTGGCGCTGCTATGCAGAAATTTTCACGATTTTCGCTATTGCTCTATCTCAAAAACTAATGTACGGATTTTCTCCAAACTTCAGATTCAGTCAGACGTTGACATAAATTGTTGCTGATTAGGATTTGGTATAAATCACCCAATAGGTGGCGCTGCTAGGCAGCATTTTGCTGAATTTAGACGATTTCAGCGATAGTCATATCTCAAGAACTAATGCACGGAATTTCATATCGTTAGAATCCTCATGAGATGCATAGATTGCCATTTAATTTTGGCAGTGTGATAGCGAATTTTTAAGTATTAACATGTATGAGATAGAAGAAAGTTTTGGGATTGGTACATCCGACTAGTTAAGTTTGGAGCTGTCTGGATAAAATTGTTTCAATAAAAATAATTCGACGTAATTTTTTTTCTGAAACTGGAACTATTGTTTTATATAAATATGTAACTAAAAATTAACCTGCGCACATTTCTTAGGGTTGTTATTTTTTAAACTCTGTCCCTGTGTTTTAGATTCTTTACCATCCCTCTTCTAAAATTATACAGAAAATCATTTCAGATGCAGCCACAGAATTCTTTTCAAGTTTTTTCTCATGCAGAAGTATGCTAGAGAAATAATGTTTAAATTCTTTTGCAGGAAATTTACTGTAGAATTTAAATCAGCATTTAAATATCAAATTCAAGTATCGTGGCTTTATTGGTAGTCTCACCGTCCCCAAGGTTTATTCTGCACTTTTCGAGGTAAATTTAAAAAAAAATTTAATATTAATCCAATGTTAACAACTGTTTCTAAAAATCAATGAACTTTGTGACTATCAGTTAGTCTTAACATGATTTTCCTAAAAATAGGTGGTAATTTTCCTTACCGTTCAATCCTTACCGTCCCTTCTTTCCAATACCTTCCCCTTTTTTTTACCTTACCGTCCCTTCTTTAACACCCCTTTAAGACAATGTTATACAAAAATTCTGTATTACAAGTACTACATTGTTATTATTTCTTATTTGAATGCCCTGTGGGTACTATGCAAATTCATTATAAGTAAAAATTTAGAAGAAAATAAAAAGTTAGAGGGGTAAAATGGTAAGGAAAATTAAACTCGCAAGTTTAACTTAAACCTCAGTTAAATAAAAAACTTTTCGCTGCTGACCATTTTTTCTTTATTTTGAATCATTAAGGTATTCGTCTATCAGATTAAAATGTTATTTTAGCAAGTTTAATTTTGTCAGATTTTTTTTCCTAAAAGTCAAAAGATTGTGAAAATTCCCCATATACATTATAAAATATGCAAGGTGAAAAAATACCATATGTCTCTCATTTCAACAATAACAAATTGTCCCATTTGAACCATAAGTCACTTCGAATTTCGGCGGCGTCGAATTTTTTTTTTTTTTAATGGCAAAAGGAAAAAAAATATTTAAATTGAAACCGATAGGTTCACTCTTAACCCTTTATGTACTGAATTATGAATTCATGAAAATTTTATCCTCTAAAGCAATTCTCGTGAATTGTATAAACTACGTTAAAAGATTTACATAATCATTTAATAAATTTTAGAAGGATTTTAGAAGGATTCATTAAATTTGAATTTATAGGGATTTTGTGCAATATTTAAATCCCCACTCAAATCTTAATTTAAACGCTTTTCTTAGTGTTTTGTAGAATTAGGAAATGTACAAATATAATTTTCTTACAATAGACATATAGAAATATTTCCGAATTGAAAAATCCCACCTCCCACCCACAAACGCCACGAAAGCTGAAAAGATGCAAAGGCAAAAGAAATCATCCTTTTAAAAGTATTTTTGTTTTGTGTAACCAATAATGATTTTGGAACAAGATAAAGTAATGGATCTATAACTCATTCTGAACTGTATTACAACTAATCGATGTATTAAATGAATTTTATAACGAGTTATTTTGATGGTACTTATAAGTACCGTCAGTAGATAAAGGGTTAAGGTCCACGGTATTAAAAGACTCAGAAAATATTGAGATTATACAGCAGGTACCTTGTATAATCTATTTTTTATGTCTTAATTTCTCTTACATGAGCAGATAACATAAGAGGATATCCGGTGTATTTTCGCTTAATAGTGGAAGGAAGCATACAAAGTTGTATTTTATTTTCTAATTCTAAAATAAATCCTAATTTTCTAAAAGTTTCGTAAAAAACAATTGAAGATTAAATTAGAAATTTTATACAATCTGAAGTTCTGTATAGGTAAAAATGGAAAAAATCTTTTTCATTTTCATTTGTACAAGGATGAATAAATACAGAATCTAGAAAAGAGAAACAATATCCAAGCTATATTTATGCGTTTGAATTGCAAACCTTTTGATAACAAAAGATTTCTAAAATAACTTATAACTATTGTAAATACTAGTACTATTACAAAACTTTTCTTGCAAATTATTCATTATTACGAAAAATCTTTGTATTCTAAGGGTTTTTTCCTACATCTCGGCTGTTTTGAGCAACTGAACATTTTAACATTTATTTTATTCAGATTTTTTCTTGTTTAAATAATGTAATTACTATATTAGTGAATATATAATTCGTGAGTTATTACATTGCTAACGGAACGTAGTACCAACAATGTGAAAAATGTCCCAGCCGGGAAATCGAACCCGGAACCCTTGGAATAGTGCTCAAAGTGCTCCACCATTTAAGAGGACGATGGCCAGCTTAGAATTTCCCACATATGTTGGCAAAGCTGCAACTACAGCACAAGATGGAATAGTCTTCATGAGCATACAATCCTGCGGCGCGAAACATGAGACACAAACAAACCCAGCATCGGTTAACACATAATTAATTTTTCAATTAATTAGTGTGAATATATTCAATAATTTCGAGCATAATTTCATTGCTGGTAATTAACTGAAAAATTAATTAAAATTATATACAGGGTAAGTCAAAATGAATATAACGATTACAAATGGCTATAACTGTTTAATGGAAAAGAATTTATCAATAAGATTAACACAGAATATAGACGGAACCTCAAAATTTCTTTACGTAAAGCAAGTGCAATGAAGTGGAAGCCTACGCATGCGCGATTTGAAACTTTGCAAAGGCAAGAAACCTGTTCATTGCGGCCGTCTCATTAGTAAAAATTGCCAATTATGACGGTAAAAATGGCCGATTTTTTTTTTTCTGTGGTGCTATGTGAAAGACAGGGTGCCTCCCATGTACAAAACAATTGAAGAGCTCAAAGTACACATTTGTAATGCGCTTGCGTCGGTGACGGAACAAATGCTTCAGAATGCATGGCGTGAAATGTACTACCGCCTAGATGTTGCTCGTGTGACCAAGGGAAGTCGCATAGAACATCTATGACGTATGTATACAAAATTTTGAAGTTCTGTCTACATTCTGTGTTAATCTTATCGATAAATACTTTTCCATTAAATAGTTATAGCCGTTTGTAATCGCTATATTCATTTTGACTTACCCTGTATTATTAGTTTTTTTTTTTTTTTTTTTTTAATACATTACTCATTTTTAATCGAATTATAAACACTTTTCTGTATTTATACTCACTACTAAGTATTTTAGACTATAGAAATACAGATAGACTTCTCTCTTATAGCTCCGTAAGTTTTAGAAATACGGTTACTAATAGAGAAAGGTTTAGGCTGGCGTCAATTAGGATGCCCATGAAATGTCTAAACTTTTCAACTGCGGAGATCGATAGGCTGATTTATCCTTTCATACCATTCGAAACATATTCGCCTTAAACACTGATATTAGATTCTAATCGAATTATTCTAAATATTCATTTCAGATCAAATTTAACAAATTGTAGGTTCAGTGTTTTCTAATCCGATGAATAATCAACATATTTTACGGCACAAAACAAACATTTAATAACGAAAATAACATTGAAAATCTATTAACCGCCATTCGAGGCATTACATCTAAAGAATTCTAACATCAACAATCGATTACATCGTTTCAGTCCAGAAGTGGACAGTTCAAACAGCGCATGTGCTGGCTCTATTAGACCAAGACCCGGCAGCACAGACAATCACCTCATCGAGTTCACGGCTGAAATTCCAGAATTAGTTACAACTCGATTCGCATATTGAGACTCAATCGGTCTGCGAAATCACATCTTGGTGGAAAACACCTGAAAACCCGATTTTAGTGGTTGGCTCGTAGGTTTACCATTGTGTTTTCCTGTTCCCAGTCCTCCATGTTTTCATACTTTTGGGTGCAGGAAAACGTACCAGAGAACCGCTAAAATCGGGTTTTCATGTGTTTTCCACCAAGATATGACTTGGCAGACCGATTGCGTTTTAATATGCGAATCAAGTTTTAACTAATTCTGGAATTTCAGCCGTGAACTCGATGAGGTGATTGTGCTGCCGGCTCCAGGTCTATATCTGTTTAGAGAATTAGCCGGAACAAACACAGTCACATAGCCAAAATCGTCTATATTATTCGAATAAAGAATATTCTAGCTCAATTTTATCACCAAATGTGTATGTGTGAGGGGGGAGGGGGTATGCTTAGGTTCCGACTTAGGCTATGGAAGGCCCCGGGGCAATCATTCTTCTGGGGTATCTATATCTTTTATGTATCTATAGAAATTTTTGTGACTAATGTGGGATTTCCTAGTACTAAATTTCATACATATTGTATGCAGGCATAAATTTTGCATCCGGTACGGATCATATCTATATGCAGGGTATCACAAAAAGATGGTCCCAACTTTAAGAAAAAATACTAGTACAAAAGATAAAAATGATAAGAAATGATAGAAATAATAATAATAAAAAAAAATAGCGATTTATCAAATTACAACGACCATTTGGAAAACGATTTTTTTGAAGACTAAAATTTAAGACACAAAAAATCGCACGGAGTTGATCCTACATTACGTACGCCATGAATTAAACATTAATAGTGTTATTACACGTAAAAATTGCAAGCCAAAAATATCGCCTGCGACCCGTCAGATTTCATGAAACTTAGTATTATCCACCTGAAACTTACGTAAATATCCAAGCATTTCATTGGCTGCTCGGGAAAAGGCTTTTCCATCGTCAGATTTCCAAGAAATCTGACGGCCAATTTAAAATGAAATTTCATTCTTAAACTTCTAAACATCCGACAATATTACTTTTTACACCGTCGGAGAGAGAAAAAAAATGTACTTTTAAATGCAATTTGTTTGAAAGCTGTATCTCAATTTGTTTCTGAGTTATTTTTTTTTTTTTGTAGTTTTTATTACTTTTTTGTCATAGTGGCAACAGAAGGTATCCACCGTTGTTGAAATTAAAGGGAAATACAGATGACTGTATAGACCAATCATAAAACGAATAAAATGCGGATTAAACCAATGAAAACCTTCAGATATGCTTTTAATTTCCCATCCTGACGAGAACAATAACCATTTTTCCAAATGGTTAATAAGATAGAATGATAAGAATGATAGAAAAAATGATAGATTGATTAACACGAGTATTTCTTTGCAAACTCTTACTTTGCTTATCTACGTACGTTATGTGATGTCTAAAAGAAAATGCCCTAAATTGGTCATAATTAATAGTTTTAACTTGCTACATTACGAGGAAAACGTTAATAAAGAATTTCCTTTGAAAACAATTGAATACTAAATTGTTATAATAAAATTTTAATCATTGGTTTTCAAATGATATAGTTTGTTTTTTGCATGGGTGGGGTACGGAAAGCAGAGAGGGAAAGGGGGATCGCACTCCCTAAATGTTTGAAAATATATGAATTTTGGTCACTTTTGTCTAATTTTAATCATTTGGCACCTTTTAATGAAAATTCTGATTACTGCCATGGGGGCCCCTGAAAAGAGGGGCCTGAGGCAGCTGCCCCGCATGCCCCTGCATAAGTCGGGCCCTGGGTACACTGTAAAAAAATGGACTAAAAAACGGAAATTCTACTGGCAATCTAGACGCCAGTACTATTTCCGTTTTTTTTACGGGAATTTTTGCCCATAAATTACAGAAAAGTTTCCGTTTTTTTTATTAAAAACGGAAATTTTTCTGTAATGGGTAAAAATTCCCGTAAAAAAACGGAAATAGTACTGGCGTCTAGATTGCCAGTAGTATTTCCGTTTTTTAGCCCATTTTTTTTTACAGTGTATGCTATTCAATATCAAAAGAACATTGATTTTCGTTCAAAGACGATTTAATGCAACATGAAATTTCTCTCTCTCCACCTTTAAAATCCTCCTAATTGTATCTTTCATTTCTTTTACCTGTTTTCAATACAAAGTAAAAAGTATAAAAGAATAACGATCGATGTTTTTCGAAAATATAAAATTGTGCTTTAAAAAAAAATTATGGATTACGAAAGGGTGCATTTATCTTTCGTAACTTCGTATCATTCCAAACATACTCGCATTACCAAAATTGTGTTTAGTACTTGAATAAAGAACATTCCTAGCTCAATTTTACCCCAAAGTGTATGTGTGTGTGGGGGGGGGGGGAGGGGGGGGGGATGACTATGCTGTTCGATATCAAAAAGAAATTATTTTCGCTCAAAGACGATTTAATGCAACATACGAAGTTTTTCTCTCTCCACCTTTAAAACACACCTAATTTAATCTTGCAATTTCCGTTACTTTATTTGAGTAGAAAATAAAAGCTAGAAAGAATAACATCGATGTATTTTCGAAAACATAAAATTGCGCATTTAAAAAAGATGAATTATGAAAGGATGCATTTATCTTTCGTTACTTCAAATTGGTATCATTCGATGCATATTTGCCTAAAACATATTCTTTAATATTTGAATAAAGAATATTCTAGCTCAATTTCACCTCAAGGAGGTGAGTTTGTGTGTGTGTGTGGGGGGGGGGGGGGGGGGGGAGCGTATGCTTTTCGATATCAAAAGAATCAATGATTTTCGTTCAAAGACGATTTAATACAAAATACGAAGCTTCTTCGTTCACCTTTAAAACCCTCCTAATTTCATTTTGCAATTTCTGTTACGTTATTTCAGTAGAAAGTAAAAGTAAAAAAGGAATAACATCGGTATATTTCAAAAATATAAAATTGCGCATCTTTAAAAAAATTTATGGATTATGAAAAGATACATTTATCTTTCTTATCTTCAAATTCGTATCATTCAAAGCATATATTCGCCTTAAAACTTAAAACATAACGAAATTGTTTAATATTTGAATAAAAAACATCTAGCTCAATTTTATCCCGAGGTAAATGTGTGTGATGAAAAAGGGAGGGGGGGGGGTGCATGGTATTCAATATCAAAAGAACAAAGCATTCACTTTTAGCATTCATAACTAGTTTATTTTACAAAAGATACATTTCCCCCCAAACGATTTAATGCAACATACGAAGCCTCTCCCTCCACCTATAAAAACATAATTCTATCTCAAAATTTCTGTTACCTTATATTAGTAGAAAGTATAACAAGAATAATATCGATGTATTTTCGCAAATATAAAATAGGCAATTTAAAAAATATATATTGACGGATTATGAAACATTCACCTTAACTATACTCATATAACCAAACTTTCTTTACCATTTGAATTAAGAATGTTCTCGTTCAAATTTATCACAAGTTGCACGAGTGTATGTGGAAGGGGAGGGGGGACATGTTGTTCGATATCGAAAGAAACTATTTTCGCCCCAAGACAATTTAATTCAACATACAAAGCCTCTCCTTCGACCAATAAAAACCTAATTTTATCTTACAATTTCCGTTACCTTATTTCAGTAGAAAGTATAAAAGAATGTCCATGTATTTTCGAAAATATAAAATCGTGCATTTTAAAAAAATATATTGATGGATTATGAAATGTTTCACTTATCATTCGTAACTTAGAATCCCTGTTTCCTATCATTCAAATATATTTGCCTTAAACATATTCTTTAGTATCTGAATGAAGAATATTCAAACTCAATTTCACCTCAAGGTTGTGGGGCGGAGGGTATATTGTTTGATAACAAAAGAACCAATTGATTTTCGTTCTAATATGATTTAACGCAACATACGAAGCTTCTCCCTCCTAATTTTATCTTACAATTTCCTTTACCTTATTTTAGTAGAAAGTATAAAAGAATAACATGGACGTATTTTCAAAAATATAAAATATGTTCATTCTTTAAAAAATTCATGGATTTTGAAAGTGTGCATTTAACATTCGCAACTTCAAATTTGTATTCGAAACATATTCACATTAAATATACTCATATTGTCGTTCAATAAAAACTATTTCGCCCTACGACAATTTAATGCAACATATGAAGCCTCTTCCTTTATCTATAAAAACCTAATTTTATCTTACAATTTCCGGTACCTTATTTCAGTAGAAAGTATAAAGGGATGTCGACGTATTTTCGAAAATATAAAATCGTGCATTTAAAAAAATATATATTGATGGATTATGAAATGTTTCATTTATCATTCGTAACTTCCTATCATTCAAATCATATCCGCCTTAAACATACTCTTTAGTATCTGAATAAAGAATATTCAAACTCAATTTCACCTCGAGGTGTGTGCGTGTGCGGGGGGGGTGGGGGTATATTGTTCGATATTAAAAGAACCAATTGATTTTCGTTCTAATAGGATTTAACGCAACATACGAAGCTTCTCCCTCCTAATTTTATCTTACAATTTTCTTTACCTTATTTTAGTAGAAAGTATAAAAGAATAACATCGATGTATTTTCAAAAATATAAAATATGTTCATTCGTTAAAAAATTCATGGATTTTGAAAGTGTGCATTTAACATATTCGTATTCGAAACATATTCACTCTAAATATACTCTAAATATACTCATATAACCAAAGTTTTCTTTACTATTTGAGTTAAGTATGTTCTCGTTCAATTTTATTCCAAGGTATATATGCGTGTGTGGGGGGATAGCATGTTCATCGATATAAAAAATATAAAAAAACCATTTTTGCCCAAAACAATTTAATGCAACATACGAAGCTTTCCCCTCCATCTAATAAAATCTAATTTTATCTTTTCCGTTGCTTTTATTCAGTAGAAAGTATAAAAGAATAATATCGATGTATTTTCTCAAATATAAAATTGAGCATTTAAAAAATATATATTGATGGATTATGAAAGGATTCATTTATCATTCGCAACTTCGAATCCTCACTTCCTATCATTCAAAGCATATTCGCCTTAAACGTATTATTCAGTATTTGAATAAAGAATATTCAAACTCAATTTCAAATCGATCGAGGTGTGCGTGTGCGAAGGTAATATATTGTTTGATATCAAAAGAACCAATTGATTTTCGTTCTAATGCGATTTAACGCAACATACGAAGCCTCTCCCTAGAGATCTGCACGGGCCGACCCCGGGCCATACTTTTTTCTGAAGGCTCGGGCCGGACCGGGCCTAGTGACTACTTTTTACGGGCCGGGCCCTTACTTTTTTCCGGAAGAATCGGGCCGCGCCTAACTTATTTTTTCTGTATAGAGCCAGGACTGGTTTCTTTCCTAGTCTTCACGGCCCAAAATTTTCAGTCCTAGTTTTGAGCAAGCCGTATGAAGATCATTGTCTCGGCATGGCCTGTCCAATCAAAAGGTTAGTAAAATGAAGCCTGGCCCAGTGATTTTTGCAAAAAATGCATACATTTTTAAATCGCCATTATTCTACAATTAAACATTAACATTTATTATTTTTAAAGAACAGTACATTTCTACGCTTATTAAAATATAACTTAATATATAGTAAAACGTATGAAAAAAAACCTGTCTATGACGGAATGCTGTTTTAAACTGAAAAACGTGTTGATCCATGCAAAATTAATATACTAATACGTATAAGAAAAGAATATATAATACATTTACACTTGCTAAGAAAGAAACTTGTCTATAACGCATTTTTTCTTTTCTTTTCTATGTAACTGAGGCTTAGAAGATTTTACTGTACAGCATTTTTCAGATTTTTAACACTTCAATGCATGGAATATGGATTAACAATATTAATGATAACAAAGATTTACATACAAGAAATAGCGATTCATTAAAAAAATAAATATCGCAGCCTGCGGCACTTCTATAAAGATAAAGATTAGAATCATGAAAAAGGTTAAGATAAATATTTTTGGTCAGAACTTCTCGTACGAGGCAAATTTTTAACCAAATCGACGTAAAATGTAATATTTTTCAGAAATTCCCTCGGGCCGGGCCGAGATTTTAACTTTTTCCAGGCTGAACTTTTAGCTTATACCGGGCCGAGCCAATAATTTCTCTACGGGCCGAACTTTTAACTTTTTTACCGGGCCGGGCCAATATATTTTTTGTAGAGTCGGGCAGAATTTTTTTCTATGAATCGGGCCGGGCTCGGGCCTTAAAATTTCGGCCCGTGCAGATCTCTACATCTCCCTTCTAATTTTACGTACCTTACAATTTCCGTTACCTTATTTTAGCAGAAAGCATAAAAGGATAACATCGATGTGTTTTCGCAAATATAAATGTGTATTTTTAAAAAATATATTGATGGATTTTGAAAAGATTCATTTATCATTCGTACCTTCGAATCCTCATTTCCTTTCATTCAAAACATATTCGCCTTAAACTTACTCTTTAGTATTTGACTAAAGAATATTCAAACTCAATTTCACCTCGAGGTGCATGCGTGTGGATATATTGTTTGATATCAAAAGAACCAATTGATTTTCATTCTAATATGATTTAACGCAACATACGAAGCTTCTCCCTTCTAATTTTATCTTACATTTCCTTATCTTATTTTGGTAGAAAGTATAAAAGAATAACATCGGTGTATTTTCGTAAATACAAAATTGTGCATTTAAAAAGATTACAAAAGGAAGAATATAAAATTACGTTTTACTGGGAAACTATATTTTCTAGCGCGTAAAAGTTTGTCTTACAAGAAAAGAAAATCCAATTTAAAATTTTATTTACTCAGTCAAGTTTGGTGCGTAAAAACTGGATAAATCTTTTCGTAGTTGTTTATACAGTTGTTGCGACTAACGCAGAGTTAAGATGGGTTGCGCAACAATTAAGTTGGAAAAACGCTACTCCACGTACATTAGAACCTCGATTAACCGAAGTAAATTGGGACCGACCACCTTTTGGAAAATCGAAATTTTCGGAGAATGCTTCAAAAGATTAAAGACAAATATATGCGGTATTTCTTATTATTGTAACAAGTATTTAATATAAATAAAACAATAGCAAAATGAAAAAAAAAAGAATAAATTACCTGAATTTTAATTTTGAAATTACCTTTTACATATTTAACAAGGGTTTGAAACAAAAGTTTTGATTGTCGCAGTTTCGATTGCCTTTACTATGCAGCTCTATCACGAAGTATTTTTTTTTTTTTTAATGCTATTAGTTCACCAGTATCCCAATCTTTCTGCTGTTCAAGCCATGCCAAACCTTTTGCAAAACATTCAAAAGCTTCAGAATTGTTGATTTATTCGTTTTCTTCGCCTGCTAAACCACATTCACACATTCCAGTTCCCGCTCCTCTTAATGCGTTCTATAGTTCACCCCACAGCTTACGGGAACTCAAGTTAAATTCAATGAATTCTAAGAAAGGTGTTCCAAAATCGTGGTTCGTAGAGGACCGCTCTCACAGAAGGAATGCGATTGAAAAAAAATCCCTGCCGGCCCGGTATACAGGCAGAGGTAGATATCGAAGTTAAGTATACTAATTTCACCAACAAAAACTAAATCATTATTTGATATAAATCTACTTTAACAGTTTTATCTGTCTGCTTTTGACGAGTTTTTATTTCCTTTTTATAAAATAGCTGGTTTTATCAGAATCGTGTTAAGGCGATATTAAAAAATATATTTTTCCATACTCAACAACTCGAAATTTTCTGGCACATTTTCAGATTCATTTTTAATAAAAAAAAAAATATGAAACATGCTGACGTGATTTTTAAAAAGATTTATAAGCAACCTGTGTTTTTATTTTTCTTTCAATTAATTAAAACTTGATTAATAAACAGTTATTTTCTCAGAAGGGCAATATTTTTCGTTTCTAACACAATCGCTTCGGGAAATTCTGTTCAAAAAGCCAACTTTGACATCATTTTTTGAAATATATTCTGCCTCTATCAAAAAAATCGATCATTACTGCACATTATATAGTTTCTGAATAAGAGAATCTAGCAATTGGATGCGTTTGAGAGCAAAAATGAATTTAAAAATGAGTAAGAAAGACAGTTTGGATTTGAATGCACCCTTAATAAGATGATTTTTTTCTTCAACCGCTATGTATTTTTAATTTGTTTTTGCTGTAAGAATTGGCCTATCAAAATCTTGTCTGTATAAATGTTGTAGACAATATTAAGAAGATATATGATAAATTCATGGAGATTTTATATCTTGTGAATTGACGGAGTTATGAAAATTTTTCTTCTTCAACCCCCTTTTTTGTTTTCGTTTTTAATTTTTTTTTTTTTTTTTTTTTTTTTTTTTTTTTTTTGCGGTACGAATTGGTCCTATCGAAAACTTGTGAATATAAAAGTTGTAGATAATATTAAGGAGATGTATAATAAAATTATTGGATTTGATATCTTGAGAATTGACGAATTAAGGAATTTTTTTCTCCCAAAAACCCTATTTTTTGCGCCCCTTGACTATTTTAAATTTTATCAAAAATCTGTGATGCATGAATTTTGGCGCTATTTTTAGAAGTAATAAAAACTGTAAACTGATTTGATATGTACAAAAATTAAGAAGTTATGGGGTTTTTTCGGTTTTCACAAAGCCCCTCCCTATTTCCATCCCCTTTGTCCGCTTTTGCCCATTAACGAACTTGACCGAGATTTTATGTCCCTTGATTTTATGTATCAGTTTGGAAGAGATTTGTGCAGAATTGCGGAAGTTATCGTGTCCAGAAGAAAGTGATAACACAATTGCTTCGGGAAATTCCGTTCAAAATGCCCACTTTAACATCATTTTTTGAAATATATTCTGCCCCTCTCAAAAAATCGATCATTGCGGTACATTATATAGTTTCTGAATAAGTGAATCTACCAATTAAATGTGTTCGAGAGCAAAAATGAATTCAAAAATGAGTCAGAAAATAAGCAGTTTGGATTTGAGTGCATCCTTAATGCAATGATTTTTCCAATACAATCCGCTTTGGGAAATTCGGTTCAAAATGCCCACTTTAACAGCACTTTTTGAAATATATTCTGCCTCTATCAATAAATCGATCATTACTGTACATTATATAGTTTCTGAATAAGAGAATCTAGCAACTGGATGCGTTTGAGAGCAAAAATGAATTGTAGAATGAGTCAGAAAATACGCAGTTTGGATTTGAATACACCCTTACTAAGATTATTTTTTTCTTCAACCGCTATGTATTTTTAATTTTTTTTTCTGTAAGAATTGGTCCTTTCCAAAACATGTCTATCTAGATGTTGTAGACAATATTAAGAAGATATATGATAAATTCATGGGGATTTTATATCTTTTGAATTGACAGAGTTATGGATTTTTTTACTTCTTCAATCCTCCTTTTTGTTTTCGTTTTTAATTTTTTTTTGCGGTACGAATTGGTCCTATCAAAAACTTGTAAATATAAAAGTTGTAGATAATATTAAGGAGATTTATAATAAAATTAATTGGAATTGATATCTTGAGAATTGACTAAGTTACGAATTTTTTTCTCCCAGAAACCCTATTTTTTGCGCCCCTTGAGCCCATTTTTAACTTTATCAAAAATCTGTGATACATAAAATTTTGGCCCTATTTTTAGAAGTAATAAAAACTTTAAGCTGATTTGATATGTACAAAAATGAAGAAGTTATGGGGGGTTTCCGGTTTTCACAAAACCCTCCCTATTTCCATCCCCTTGGTCCGATTTTGCCCATTAACGAACTTGACCGAGATTTTATGCCCTTTGATTTTATGTATCAGTTTGGAAGAGATTGGTGCAAAATTAGGAAAGTTATCGTGTCCAGAAGAAAGTGATATATATATAGATAGATATATAAAGTTTTTTACTGAGGGTGGTTTTGGGTTTTAGGGGTCATGATCGGTGTGGATCTGCAAATTTTTTTCAGAAATTCCAACATAGGAACGATCCCAATAGGTAATATTTCATACGAAATCTACCTAAAAAGAAAAAGCTTTAAAAAATGGATTTCGGTTAAAAGAAAGTTTCGAATTAGAGGTTCTACTGTATTTGAATTCAAAACTTTTGGTCACAAAATAGCTTATAAGTTAAATATAGCCTATAAATTAATCATCATCAAGCACCAGTATTATTGTAAAAATTTTCCCGTGAAATAATTCACGAAATAATTTTATGTAAATGCATTTACCATGCTTAATTTGGGAAATATTACACATTGATCATACTCACATAATCAAAATTTCCGTAGTATGTGAAGAAAGAAGCTCAATTTCAAATTTCAACCCAAGGTATAGGAAAAGAAAGAGATATGCAGATGGATTTCAAAAGAAATTGATTTTCGCTCTAAATCATTTAATGCACCATATGAAGATTGTACTTCCATCTACCCCCCCCCCCCACCCCCCACACACACACACCGAATTTTATCTTAGCAATCTTCGTTATCTTATTTCAGCAAGAAGTATAAAAGGATAACATCGGTATACTTTCACATTGATGTATCACAAATAAAAAAAAAATGAAACACTAAAAAAAAATTATAAATATGAAAGGAAGTATACAAAGTTACATTTTATTGCAATATTTCGTTTTCTAGCTCGTAAAAGTTTTGCAAACAAGAGCTGGCGAATAACTTTTCAATTTTATTTACTTTATCACATTCTGAACGCAATAATTAAATAAATCCTTTTATAGTTGTTTATACAAGCGTAAATGGATGGAAAATCTGAAAAGTACCTATGAGCTCATAATTAGAGTAGAAACCAGACTGTCCTTACAATTAAAAATTTGAAATGTACTTTTAGAAAACTAAACAAAATATGGCCAATAGAAAGAACAGTGTTTCTGAAGAAACTTTTATATAATAAAATATGCAACCTGTATAATCAGAGTCTCATTTAATCGGAATTTAAATTACACACGTATATTTTTACATACAGGTTGACAATTATTTAACTATATGAAATTACACCGTCATAACTTCTCAACGGTTTGCGCGATGAAGTTCAAACTTCGTGGTTGGCCGCAGGGCATGATGGAATTAGTATGCGCATGCGCCCGCAACTTATTGTTGTCGGCTATTTTGGCGAATTTGGGGGACTGAGAATCCGCATTTCACAATCGAGAAGTCTCTCCATACTCAACGGGTGACAGTGTGGTGTGCAATGTCCAGTCACGGAATAATTGGTCCGATATTCGTTGACGGCACGGTGACTACTGAACGATACGTGAATGTTTTGGAAAATGGTTTCATCCCACTTCCCCAAAGTGACCCTGATTTCGACAAGATGCGGTTTATGCAAGACGGACCTTGACCCCATCGGACAGAGAAAGTGTTTGATGTCCTGGAGGAGCACTTTGAGGACCGCATTCTGGCTACCCAGAGGCCACTGGAATGGGACTCGCTTGGCCGCCATATTCTCCGGATCTTAACGCATGTGACTCATTTTTGTGGTGCTACATTAAAGACAATGTGTACAGAAATAACCCCAAGACATTGTTGAGCTAAAAACTGCCATTCGGGAGGTCATCGACAGCATCGATGTTCCAACACTTCAGCTGGTTATGCAGGATTTTGCTATTCGTCTGCGCCACATCATAGCAAATGATGGCAGCCATATCGAACATGTGATAACCAAAATCCGAATATCTGTAGTGACGTTTACATGTTGAATAAAGTTTCTGCACCCAGTAGTTTTTGAATAATTTACGTTTTATTTCATATAGTTAAATAATTGTCACCCTGTACAAGCAGCGTGAATTGATGCAACAGGCATTTCAATCCTGTAAACGAGAAAAGCTAGTTTGTTTTCTAAACAACATGCACTTTCTCATTTATATCGCAGAAACTTATTATTATTACATTAACATTATTAGTGTTATTATTATACATTATTGGTGTTACATTATTAAACATTATTAGTGTTTACCAGAGTATACACTTGAGTTTAATTAAATGCTACAGTCATTAACAAAAGTTTAAGACTATGTTTATGACAATATTTAAGACCAGTTGTAATTCGCGATGACAATACAAATTCCTTGATTAAAGGCCTGGATACGGTCGTCAGGCTTACATTTCTTCCTCAAGCAAAATTGCTTGCTTGAGCAAGAAATGTAAGCCTAATTTGTACTAATACAGGAGGAAGTCTAAATGATAAATTGATTACCAAAGAGTAAAATCAAAGAAGAAACGATGCAATATATAAGTGATAACAGCCATAAAAAAAAGATATGAACTGATAGCAATTAAAGCTCAAAATCACAAATCTCCAAAATACACGACGAAAGAAACCCACAATATCTTATTGAAGACAGACATTTAAAATAGACGGATTAATGGCCAAGGAATGTGCTCCGTCCAATAGTAAGCTTATTATCTAAAGGAAGAACAACTCATGACTGTGACAAGAATATCGTAAAAAGCGATAATCTCCCAAGATTGTGACAAAAAGATGGCAAAAAGCGATAAACCAAGCATGTGACAAGAGACAACCATCACAAGCTAAGTTCAAATAGCTTAAAACGAGACAACTATCCAAGAAAGTGTCAAAACCATAAAAAGAGACAAACAACAAAAGAAAGAGACAGGTACTCGACTAGTGACAACATTCCAAGAAAGAGCCAAAAGTGACGGCCACACCAGTGGCCAAGAGTTCCTGTCTCAAAGCTAGTAGAAGGAAGGTGCTGGGTTCGAACTCAATCGCGCCCGTCTGCTTAATTGTTCAGTTTTCTCCAAACCTTGGATAAAACTGCGTAAAAACGTGTAGGTTCCCTTAGAAAGACCCCCCATGGAGGGCAAGTAACTCATCCCAAGTTAAATTTCTTCCCCTTGCATTTCGCCCCGGATTTCTCTTCACAGGTGCAATGTGTACTTCAACGGCGACCCATTACTTTGTCAACCTCCACTGCTAAATTACACATGTCTTGTCTACAAGTTAGCACCATCCATTTGGAATCTAAACGCCAGGTATTCCATCATCACTGTATTATGAGTAGGTGTTCAGTGCAGCGTCAAATCAAACAACCAAATCCACTTTAGGTAACCGGCCAATATAAAGTAAAGTTGTAGTGCCATTAAGGTAGCATAAAGGCGATTTCGTCCCGTTGCCAGGCCTTCAAACCCATTCAACTGGGCCATAGTCCGATAAGTAGGTGCATGGTCAGCCAGCGGAATGCAAGAAAGAAAGCTGGCTTTATTTCTTGCAGGAATTCCTAGTCAAACGCAGTTATTCACTGTATGGTATGGTCGTCTCGAGATGGTGTTCTTAATCGATCTGATCCTTCCCATCTTAAGCTAATTGTAAGCAAGACTGCTATACATAATGCCATAGTGAAGAATGAAATATATGTTTATTCCAAGGGAATGATCAGGTGGACCAAGAGAAACGAGTCTCGAAACGACTATATCATTGGATGAGTAGCTAATTGTGTCGTCTAGTTGCAAAACCGGCAATCTCCAAGATTTTTTGCCACAGTTAGCCAAAATAAGATTGGAACCAAAACTCTTTAATAATATAATCATTAGGGCAGTATATTTGGCCGGCTTTGGCATGGTTTATTGTTCCAGATGGTAGAAACATTTACTTCGAACATAAACTGAAAAAACACATTTTCCAATTTTGAGGAGTTGGCCGGTTTTTGCAACTAGACGACACAATTGTGCGTTCACTTAAAAGTTCCTGTAAGAAAATAAAGTCACCCTTGTTTATGGTAGGAACAAGTCTAATCCTACTGACTATATCTGGGACAATATCACAAAATACGAAAATTGCAGTCCGCACAATAAAATTTCTATTAAATGTTATATAATGGAATTTTCTTTTTTACATCCTAATAAAAAATATTCTTAGAAGTATTTTCAAGAGATATTATATTCATAATAACAAAAATAAAGCAATTAAAAGACAAACTTTCAGATTGTCATTTTCCTGGCATGCCACACTGTGATGTGCGCAAAGTAAAAAGCTTTCTGCTGTACTGTACAAATACCTTTTTCTAGTTTTTTTTAATTTCTAATTATTAATTATACCTTATACAACATATATAGGAGGAAGGTAACAAGTTCTGTATTTTACAAATAATTTTCCATAATTAAAATATGATTGTCACTGAAAATGAATGTCATTTTCTTAGCCTGCTCATTTTAGTTCTTTATAAGGTATAAAAGATGGCACTGCAAAATAATTCTTGTTTTTGACATAGTTCAAGTCAGAAGTAGTAAAATCATTGCTACGAGCAAGATCTTTTAGAAATGTCTTTAAAAATAATGGGTTTAAAGGCTTTGTAAAAATTGAGTAGACTTTTATTGTCATTTTCCTGGCTTCAATAAATTACAAATAAAACTAAACATTACACAGAATTTGAGGTACTGTAGAGGAAACATGTTCTTTTAAATAAAATTAAAATGTTAGATCTAAAAATAAAAAAAAACAAGAATGTGAAAATAATTATAATTACATAAAAATGAACTTAAGCTCTTCAAGCTTTAACAATTTTACAAGGAAATTCCTTTATTCAGCTGTTCAACTAATATTTTTTTTAAAAATCAGAAGCTTTAAAACGATTTAAATTTTCAAGGATTTTTGTTTTCAAAATCTCACATTTTGTGATTATTCACCCATCTAGGAGCAAGGAATTTGGATTGTCATCGCAAATAACCAAGTGATCTTAAATATTAGAATTCATAAACATTGAATGGTCTTAAACTTTTGTAAATGTGATTTTCGCGCCACAGTTAGCCAAAATAAGATTAGAACCAAAACTCTTCAGTTTTATAGTCCAGGCATGAAAGTGGGAAATCGGAAAAAAGGCGGAATTTTTTTTTCATCTATACTATAAGGCCAAACTCTCATAATTTAGACACATTTTAACAATTATTCATACAATAAATTGAATTATAACTGTGCATACGATTGTTGTTTTCTCTTTGTAACTTAGAAATTATTAAAAGAAAATAAATAACAGTAAATGTATAAATTCATTAAATCAAAAAAGAAAATTGGAAACAGTTTGCTAAAAGTATGAATCTATCCAAACGTATCTGATGACCTTATGTGAAGTGCAGAGATTAATTTTTCAAAATAAATGTATTATTTTGAATGATTTGACGGTTTAAGACTTTACTTTAAAAAAAAAAAAATCTCTATGCTAAATATATGCACGCCAAATGGATCTTCACTTCAGAAATACATTTCCAAAAATGCATCACTGAAATTACCTAGAAGTGCTTTATAAATAGAATAAAATAATCTATTCAAAAAAGAACCTTATGGAAACTTCCTTTCCCTAGTTAAAGAACTCAATTTACATGGCTTTCAGATGCTTATAATAAAATCTTGCCTTTGATTTGATAGTACAGAAATTCAGAAACAAACTCCAAGGATTTGAGTCGACAGAGAGTCTAATTATTAAGCTTTCTTGACCCCCCCCCCCCATATTCTTCTAATATTTTATTTGCATTTTTGCATCAATCCAGAGAATTCCCATCCTCACAGTCGAGTTCAAGTGCACGAGTAAGAAAATGACCCCTTATTTTTTTATGTGCATAGGTTTGGATAGCAACGTGACTGCCGAGCCTTCTTTTTCAAGAATAACCTACCAGTAAAAAATACATATTCATGAACCAGTAAAACTGAAATTATTCTGCGATATTAAAACACAAAGAATATGCAAAACGCATAGTTATTTTATCGATTGAAAAGAAAATGGGGTAGAGAAAAAGCGAAAACGGATGCATTTCAAAACAAATTGATTTTCGTTTTCAAGCCATTTGTTACATGATATGACGTTTAACCTTCAATCTTCTTTCAGTATAGTAGCTAGTTTTTTCATTTCATTGCAAAAAATATAAATACAAATTTTTCATGAACATAGCTTTGAATATGAATGAGTGTTTTATTGATTAACAATATATATATATATGCTCTATAACTAGAAATATGCTCTGTAAACAACACATAGACGCATAAAAAAAACTGAAAAAGAGATAGGGCAGAAAGAGAAAAATGTGCATTTTGATACAAATTGATTTTTGTCCAAGCCATTTATTTTACGACACGACCTTCAGACATTTTTCCGTACTCGCAAGCTGAATCAGAGCTGTAGTGGAGGATATACGGTGGTATACACAATATATCATCAGGATTTTAAGAAGCTCTGTTTAACCTCTATTTCTATAATTAAAACGGTAGCGTATATCCTTTGCCTATAGCCATAGTTGCCAACCTCCCGATTTTTTTTGATACCAGTAAAATCTTACAAAAATGTTCGCTTTTTTTAATTGCGTAAATTGTGCGATTGTATAAAGCAAATATTTCTTAATAAAAATATTGGTATGAAAAAAATCGGGAGGTTGGCAACTATGCTATAGCGTATACACTGTTGTTTGAGGACAAAGCCAATGAGGCCGATTCCATTTTATTTCATTTAAAAGTTACGAAGATTTTATATATGTTGAACATTTTTATACAGTTAGAACAGAAAAATCAAAGAGCAATCAAGCTTATTAACGCCCAGTTTCAACCACTAGTCCTAAAATCATAAGGTTTGGAATTTAGGAACCTTTTGTAACGCAAATACACACAACTGAAAGGGTTTTAAGAATATCAAAAATAACAATTTAAAAATTTAAAAAGAATTATTCATATTCAATATTTTGGCGCACAAATAAAATCCGCCAATAGCGTTCTTTCTCTTTAATTTATTCCACGTACTTAACTCAAAATATTTAGCATCAATTTTCGAGTTTTTAATGGTACGATCGAGATAATTTTTAAAATTTCTAAAAACTGATTTTTCCCCCCGTGTTGTGGTACTAATTTCTGGGATGCGTAGAAAACAATTAATCGCGCCTTAAAGAAATCGCCAGTCGTTATCTACCGTTAAAATAACACCTGTTTTCAATCGGTGGAAGAGATCGTTATCGCAATTTGATAAAAAAAAAATCCATGCTTTTGTTGAATTATGAATGCTTTTCCGATCTTGTAATTGAGAGTTTTTAATTAATAACGTCCGTTAATTACGACTTTTTCAAAATTCTATGGTTTGTCGTTTGATGTGAGGTGTTCAGCTAAAAGTATGCAAAATTCCAAGTCTCCATTATATATAGCTTCTGAAAACGGGCTCTGTGACAGACGGACAGACACAGGAAGAAATGAGATGAATAGGGTTTCGTCAGATGAACGAAACCCTAAAAATAAAAATCATAACTTAAAAAATTCTAAAGGGAGAAAAAAATCATAGCAGAAGGAAATTCACGTTAAAAGCAATTCATCGCTTCGTTAGTCACCTTTCTTAATTAAATAGTCTCTTTTCAACAACTACTATACAAGTGGAAGAAAAAAAAAAGAGAGAAATCTTAATTATTAATGAGAACAAAAGTCCATGAATATTTTCTTTTTATGCCGCTTCAGGTGTAAAAAAATGGTTTCAAAGAAAACTAATTAATTACAAACATGTTACTTTTAAAGTTAACTTATTAATCGTAAGTCGCAAAGTTTGTATTACAAACAAAAGGAATTAAAGAATGTTTCAAGTTTAACACTGAGTTCATTAAAATAACTCAAGAATTTAAAAATACATTTCCGGAGTTAACGCTGATTTTAAGATTCGCTAAGAATTAGAAAAACTGCCTTGAAACATTGTTTAATAACACCAGAAGTAAAATGTAAAAGAGAAGTTATTCATGGTTTATTTTATAACAATAAGAGAGAAAAAGTAAAAACAAAATCATCTGCTGATCCTGCGCTGCCATAATAAAAAATCAGAATTCATTAAATTTTATCATAAAATTCATGAAATTCTTTAGCTTCAAATAAAAATAAAGACATATCAAGCATGAAAATTAATGAAGGTGAAAAATTACGCTTTTCCATGAATTATGGAAAACTTAATTAAAACTTTATCTAATAAAGAATTCTTAATTCAAGCTGCATTTTTCTGTCACGAGAGCATTAACTTGGTATACTTTATTTTCATTTTAATTACTCCGAAGTTAACGTAAAGTTTTTATGAGAGCGTCTAACGAGCGCCTATAAATGCAAAACAATACTTTGAATTAATTTAAGCCGATATTTAAAAGAAATTTAAAGAAGTTCTATTAAGGATTGTAAGTAAACAAAATTGACTCCGTATTTCAAAAGATGCGATTAATACATAACAAAAACATTTTATAATAATGTGTTTAAAACCCTTATAGCAAAATTTTTCAAATAAAATTAAAATATTTGTTTCCTGAAGCATTTTTTACACAACTCAAACTTAGAAAAATATAGATAGCTATGAATCAAAAGTATGTTTTAAAAGTAAGTCTGAAATTGTATGTCAAACGTGGCAAATGAGGTGCGTTCGTACTATAACTAGTTTTATAAATATTCAGATTCTGGTGCAGTAGTTGTTGCACTTTTATGAAAAAATGCATGAATAAAAAATTTATTACGATTCTATATATTAAATTCAGTAATACCGAAATGGGACTCCATCTTAAACGGGACGTCATCACCATAGCAACCTAAAATCATTACCTATCAGGGGATATCATTGAATTAATTACGTATGATAGGATTTAATATAATGGAGAAAACTTTTATTAATATCTTTTTAAGTTTTGATTCGATTTTCATAAAATTTGAAATGACTCGACAAAGTTCTACAACGATTATATATATTACATTTCAAACCATTCGGTTGGGTGTGAGCTGATTTACCCTTTCAAAGGCGATGGAAAATATAATTCCCACTTAATTCTGAAATGCTAAAATTGTACCAGAAGTTTTGCGGGAAAAAATTCTTTTTATAATGAACGTGAATAAAAGCACTTATAGTAAACTCTGTCTAAGGCGGAATCGGTCGGGACTGAGAAAAATTTCCGTGGTAGACAATATTCCGGCTTATGCAACCCCCCCCCCCCCCCCCAAAAAAAAAAAAAAAAAAAATCCTTGGAAGATGACGATCTTTTATTGATTCTCCTCCTGACTAGAAAATCGGTTGAAAACTGAAATTCTGAAAGATCCTTTGTCTTTTTAAAGATAAATGAGAAACTTTATTCTATTTCTTAGTACTGCTGTAATACATTCATATTGGACGTTTACACACACACACAAAAAACTTCGAGAATGAGAAAGAACGCTATAATTTTGAATTTGAGTACTATCTTAAAGTATAATATATTGTACTTTCGAAAATACGTAATCATTTTCATAAATGTTCATTTTACTAGAAATATTAACTTTTAGATGCAATTTTGCATATGAAAAAATGGCATAAGCATAAATTCCTTAAAATTTAAAGTTTCTGTTCTTTTGAATTAACTTTTTTAAAAGCTTACGGAATTTTAGCTAACATGCTCGACATTGAGTTATTTGACTTATCAGTTTTAAAGTTTAATAAACAAAACGCTTTTCATTTTTAAATTATCCTTTTTCCGCCTTATGCAAAATTTTGGTTTCGGTGGGACCTTAAAATCCTTTCCGTTTCCGCGTCAGATAGATTCCGCCTTATGCAGCATGAATTAATGTAATTTTCTATGGGTTCGCCGGGACTTGAAAAAATTTCCGCGGTAGACAGATTTCCGGCTTATACAGAGTCCGCCTTAGACAGAATTTACTGTATTTTCAAATAAATTAGTTTGTGAATTCTGGTGGCAGTCGGTCATTTAAACTTTTTAGAAACAATATTTTAGCAAGAGTCATTCTTAACACGTTGAGTGCCACGGTGACTGACACTGAACTGAAAAATTTACAATGTTTTAAGTAATTTTTAAGAAAGTATAATCCATTAATAAATAAAAGATAAGTAAAATTTAAATAAATTTTCAGTAATTACTTAAAACAATATATACATATTTAGTTTTATATCATATTTTAGACCGTCAGTCATCGGTGAATGATGCGTTCTAAACGGAAAGTTTAGTGTCAGTCACCGGTTACTGACGTGGCGCTTAACGTGTTAAAAATAATAACATTTTAAAATTATAAAAAATAAGGAATATACCGTCTGTGCCGAAAATGACGGGTCTTTTAGGAAAACTTATTTTATATATTTTTATATAATTTATATTTAAATATTATTCTGCGACTAAAAATTTACTGTTTTCTTTAGAACGGTACCGCAAATCGTGACATTCTATAGCTTCTCTCTCTTTTTAAAAATTTATTTTACAAACAGACGCCTCATTTTTGGGCACTCGGCACACACACACACAATATAATATTGGCTGAACAAACAAGAAGGCAAAAAACCATGTGCGTCACTAATACAAGTGCACAACCGAACACCATTTTGCCACCGAATGCGAGGAAGATATTCTTTAATATTGAACTTAACTTAGCAGCAATCAAAAAGAGTTAGCAATCCAAATAAAATGAATGAATATCACGGGATTTGTAGAAACGCGAATAGCACAGTAAAAATGTAAAGATAAATAAACGTAAAAAGTCTTAATTACGTCTACTAATAACCATATCATAATATTATGTATTCCAAACAAAATGTCAAAACTCATTAAAAACAATTATTTGCTTAAATTTTTAATATGTGTTTTTGACATTTCGTTTAGAATATATATTACGATATGACACGGTAAAATTCTAGAGTTTACTGTTTCTTGACAAGTTACACTGAAGCACATAGCTAGCGAATTTGGAACATTCATACTTGGACCGTCCAAGAAGTTGCAATCAAAGCTTAAACATACAGTGACAATATTCAGCATTTGTAAGTAAAATACGCATTGTCATACCTCCTATAAAGTATGATTCTATGCACATTTTCTATATCTTCGTAAAGTAGAATCTGCTTAACGTGATCACCATAGAGACTGACTCAATCGGTCACGAAGGAGTTCATTCCCACAACACCAAACAATTCCCACAACACAATGTCACAGCGCAATGCCACATCCATTCCCACAGCGCAATGCCACATCCATTCACACAGCGCAATGCCACATCCATTCACACAGCGCAATGCCACATCCATTCACACAGCGCAATGCCACATCCATTCACACAGCGCAATGCCACATCCATTCACACAGCGCAATGCCACATCCATTCACACAGCGCAATGCCACATCCATTCACACAGCGCAATGCCACATCCATTCCCACAGCGCAATGCCACATCCATTCACACAGCGCAATGCCACATCCATTCACACAGCGCAATGCCACATCCATTCCCACAGCGCAATGCCACATCCATTCACACAGCGCAATGCCACATCCATTCACACAGCGCAATGCCACATCCATTCACACAGCGCAATGCCACATCCATTCACACAGCGCAATGCCACATCCATTCCCACAGCGCAATGCCACATCCATTCCCACAGCGCAATGCCACATCCATTCCCACAGCGCAATGCCACATCCATTCCCACAGCGCAATGCCACATCCATTCCCACAGCACAATGCCACATCCATTCCCACAGCACAATGCCACATCCATTCCCACAGCACAATGCCACATCCATTCCCACAGCACCATGCCATATCCATTACTACTTTACCATACCTTATATCATATTCATTCCTACCCTATTATATCCATCATTTCATACCTATCCATATATCTTTCAAAATATTATATTCAAAGCTGAAGCATACAGTAGTAATGTTTTCTATTTGTACTAGTCATTACCATAGAGATAAGTAAAAGTCTGTGTAAGCAGTTTCATGCTGCAATTGAGCGAAATTTGCTTAATGTGACCATCATAAAGATTAAACAAAAAGATCCCTTGAAGATGGTCAATTTATCGAATGAAATTCACCACACCGCTTTTAATTTTGATTCTTAAGGCACGCGAGTTATGATCGAGCTATACTTAATTCGAATTAACTAAAACTTAAAGACTTGTGTTTTATGAGATTTAAAATAGGAAAAAACAGATGTTTCGTTACCGATGTTTTCATGTAGATATTAATCTAACAACGATCACGAGAAAACTTAAATGTACTGCTCAATTCACTTGAAGAAACATGTATGACACGGCTTTTAAAATGACGTTATCGTGTTCACAACCGATAGATGC
The DNA here is from genome assembly GCA_963932465.1 of Maratus speciosus. Classification (NCBI taxonomy): domain Eukaryota; kingdom Metazoa; phylum Arthropoda; class Arachnida; order Araneae; family Salticidae; genus Maratus; species Maratus speciosus. The sequence goes on along the minus strand of OZ010799.1, from coordinate 111,349,592 downwards.
GTCGGACATATCACGACTTACGTGAGAAAAGAGATTAGTCTATTTATACTATTCAGACTTCATTAGACTCAAATCAGTAGGCTCAAAAGTGCTTTATATGATAAATTGCTTATCGTAAATTAGATCAAAGTAATACGGTTAATAAGAACATAACTTCATTAAATGTTATTGTTCTAGTATTAACGATGGATCTATTATAAGGAGACGTTAGAGAGAATTTTCCAAGAATTGGTCGTTTCATAAGTAAATAGCTAGGATCTACCAAACTTTAACCCTTTATCTACTGGCGGTACTTATAAATACTATTAAAATAACTTATTATAAAATTTATTTAATACAGTAATACCGTAATATAAGTAGTAATACAGTTAAGAATGGCTTATAGATGCATTATTTTATCATCTTGTTCCAAAAGCATTATTGGTTATACAAAACAAAAATATTTTTAAAGACTTTCTTTTTCATTTGCATCTTTTCAGCTTTCTTGACGTTGGGGGGGGGGGGGGGGGGGGATTTTTTCAATTCTGAAATATTTCTATATTTCTATTGTAAGAACCTTATATTTGTACATTTTCTAATTCTACAAAATACTAATAAAAACATTTAAAATGAAAGATTTGAGTTTGGTTATAAATATTGCACAAAATCTCTATAAATTCAAATTTAATTAGTACTTCTAAATCCTAAAATTTATTAAATGGTTATGGGAATCTTCTAATGTAGTTTCAAAAATTGACGAAAAATGTTTTAGAAGATAAAATTTTCATGCATTCATAATTCAGTACATAAAGTACACTTGTTTTCTAATTCAAGATTTTAATCTATATATATAAAATAAGAGATGTCTGTCTGCCTGCCTGCCTGCCTGACCGCGGGAAGCTCCGAAATTATAACACCTAGACATCTGAAATTTTTGTCATGTGTAGATGCTGTTACCGGAAAGTGTACTTCGCCGCCGGATTTTAAAATTTCAATTTAGATATTTTTAAAAAAAATAAAACGTAATTAAAACGTTGTGTTAGAGGCTATTTACAGCTCTAAGCCAATCGGCGGCAAAGAAGAAACCAGCCAATGAGAGCAGGTGGTAAATATGAGATACAGCGGCTGCATTTCCTAGCCTCACTTTAGCGGGAAATTGCACTGTTTATCTTTCATGCTTTATTTATTTTGTTACTATAAGTTTTAATCTTATTGACATTATTTTATAATGTTTATAAGAAGTGATATAATACAATTCACGTAAGTTTAAATTGTATTCGTTCTTCGTATTAATATCTATTTACATACGCGTAGTCGCCCAAGAATAAAATAGTAGGTATAATGTTTCTTGAACTTTCTGGGATCAAAGTAATTTTTTTTTTCAAATTTGCTGATTATTTTTTTTTTTTCAAATTTGCTGAATCAACGCTTCACTGAATGTTTTCATTTCTTAGTAAAAATAGAACTGTACCTTTTATAGTAAAGTGTAAGATGAAAACTGTACTTTCTATGAAATGGAAACATTCAGTAAATAATTTCCGTTCTCGGGTGATTAAGAGATGTATGTTGTCATCGCCCAAGAATAGGAATAAAACAAATATTTCTTTTCAGGGGAAATGAATGAAGTTATTTGGGTTTTTCTTTTATCTTTTTTTTTTTCCACTTCCCCATATATTATGAGTTTCATAACAAATCCCAATGAAAACATATTTTCTACACTTTACTGGGTGTTTTCATTTCTTATCAAAGTCATGATATGTAACAAGCACAGGGATCTGTTTAGGAAAAATTGGGTTCTTTAAAGGACCCCTCACAACATTTTTCATTTCAAAACAGGACCCCTCACAATATTTTTCATGTCAAAACTGGACCCTGCACAAATTTTTTCAAATCAAAGCAGGACCCTTCACAAAACTTTTCACCTTAAAAAAAAGACCCTTCACAAAATTGTCATAAAAGTAGGCTTTTTACAAACTTTTTCACCTGAAAACTAAACTTTTCACATATTTGCTGAATCAACGCTTCACTGAATGTTTTCTTTTCATTTCTTAGCAAAAGTATAAGATGTATGTTTTGATTTTAAGATTTGTTATTGAACTTTGTTTCATTTAAGGAGGTTCGGGACATACCTATTTTAAAATAATTTTTATTTATTGAGTTACTATTTTGAAATTTTTTGTGATGCTTAACCATAACATGATAAAACTTATTAATCGGTATAACTCGAAATGTTATATGTAGAATTTAAACTTTTTTTCATTTAAATAAACAAAAATATAAGTTTTAATTTTGATTCTGCATTTTTAAAATTGTTATTGAACTCAGTTTGCTTCATATACAGATATTCAATGTTTTCATTTATTGTTGACATTATTGGCCGATGACAACGTACATTTTATACCTGACTGCATGTCCATTCTTGGACGATTATTCTGAAACTCCAAATTTGTCTAATCTCCCCAAGAATCAAATGTTTTTTTAAAACATTCAGTAAATAATTTCCGTTCTTGGGCGATTAAGAGTTCATTCATGTGCGATTCTTATGAAACTCCATGTCACAAAATGCACATCTTAACTATTTTACGCACTCAGAATTTTCCATTTTCAGTTCTTTTCCTTTTGTTAATCTTTTCTCTCCACTTTCCCACTGATAAGAAATCATAATGAAAACATATCTTGCACTTTACTGAATGTTTTCATAGTGCCAGGTCCAGTAGCAGAAAATTCAAGATGGGAGGCAGGCGTCACAGATTTTCTTATCTCTTTTGCAGATTATTTTTCCGTCAAACCTTTTATTATTTCACTTTACAATTATGTTTAGCTCTTTATTACTTCATACAAAACTAAGAATATTATCTATAAAAATTAATAAAATGCTTAAAGACATTGCAGGTAAGTGGTGGTTTGATTAATTAATGCTTCAATTGTAAAATATTTTACCAGCAGATTATTTTCTGCCACTGAAGTATCTGTCACAGACACTTGGAGAATTTTCTGCAACTGTGGTGCCAGGCATATCAGTTTAAAGTTTAGGTGTAATTCAGTGAAGAGAAATTATGATTTTTTTTTGTTCTGTCGCCATTTGTCAAAGTTCCCAACATTTCTCAGCGACAGATTGGAAAAATTCAAAGATTTTTCATGAAATTCACGTTATTTTTCTTTTTGCAACCATTAGCCAAAGATTAGACAAACTTTGCTTTGCGTTTCTGCGATCTTTTGATGAAATGTACAATATCTTTCTTCGTTTACTGAAATTCATGTTATTTTCAGCAGTCGTTTCACAAAATGCACGATTCCCCCCCCCCCCCCCCCCCAAATCGTTTCACGAAATTTGCAGGGTTTTTTTTTTTCACGATTTTTTTTAAACGATCAGTGACAAAATTTGTTTTTCTTTTCCGTGGCCATTTGTCGAACTTTCCTATATTTCTCAGCGACATATTGGCAAAATTTGTAATCTGCACTCTTCAAACAAACTTTGCTATGCGTTTCTGCGATCTTTTGATGAAATTTGCAATATTTTTCTTCGTTTACTGAAATTCACGCTTTTTTTTTCAGTGATCGTTTCACAAAATGCACGATTCCCCCCCCCCCCCCAAATCGTTTCATGAATTTTTTGGGGGTTTTTTTAACGATCAGTGACAAAATATGTGTTTTTCTTTTCCGCAGCCATTTGACAAAATTCGTAATGTGCACTCTTTAGACAAACTTTGCTATGCGTTTCTGTGATCTTTTGATGAAATTTGCAATTTTTTTTTTTTGTTCACTGAAGTTCACGTTTTTTTTTTCTGCGATCGTTTCACAAAATGCACAATTCCACCCCCCCCCCCCCCCCCCCAAATCGTTTCATGAAATTTGCATATTTTTTTTTTTTCAACGATCAGTGACAAAATTTGTGTTTTTCTTTTCCTTGGCCATTTGTCGAATTTCCTGATATGTCTCAGTGACAGATTGGCATATGCTTCTGCACTTTTTTGACGAAATTTGCCATGCATTTCCGCGATCTTTTGATGAAATTTGCAATATTTTTCTTCGATTGTTTACTGAAATTTGCGGGGTTTTTTTTCAGCAATCGTTTGACGAAATTCGCATTGTTTTTTTTTTCACGATTTTTTTTTAAACAGAGACAAAATTTGTTTTTCTTTTCCGTGGCCATTTGTCGAAGTTTCCGATATTTCTCAGCGACATATTGCCAAAATTTGTAATCTGCACTCTTTAGACAAACTTTGCTATGCGTTTTTGTGATCTTTTGATGAAATTTGCAATATTTTTCTTCGTTTACTGAAATTCACGCTTTTTTTTTCAGTGATCATTTCACAAAATGCACGATTCCCCGCCCCCCAAATCGTTTCATGAAATTTGTGGGGTTTTTTTAACGATCAGTGACAAAATTTGTGTTTTTCATTTCCGCGGCCATTTGACAAAATTCGTAATGTGCACTCTTTAGACAAACTTTGCTATGCGTTTCTGTGATCTTTTCATGAATTTTGCAATATTTTTGTTTGTTTACTGCAATTCACGTTTTTTTTTCTGCGATCGTTTCACAAAATGCACGATTCCCCCCCCCCCCCCCCAAAAAAAAATCGTTTCATGAAATTTTTGGGTTTTTTTCTAACGATCAGTGACAAAATATGTGTTTTTCTTTTCCGCAGTCATTTGACAAAATTCGTAATGTGCACTCTTTAGACAAACTTCGCTATGCGTTTCTGTGATCTTTTGATGAAATTTGCAATATTTTTTTTTGTTCACTGAAATTCACGTTTTTTTTTCTGCGATCGTTTCACAAAATGCACAATTCCACCCCCCACCCCCCCGAATCGTTTCATGAAATTTGCATTTTTTTTTTTTTTTTTTCAACGATCAGTGACAAAATTTGTGTTTTTCTTTTCCTCGGCCATTTGTCGAAGTTCCTGATATTTCTCAGTGACAGATTGGCAGAATTGGCATATGCTTCTGCACTTTGACGAAATTTGCCATGCATTTCCGCGATCTTTTGATGAAATTTGCAACATTTTTCTTCGATTGTTTACTGAAATTCGCGGGGTTTTTTTTTCAGCAATCGTTTGACGAAATTCGCTTTTTTTTTTTTCACGATTTTTTTTTTTCAATGATCAGTGACAAAATTTGTTTTTCTTTTCCGTGGCCATTTGTCGAAGTTTCCGATATTTCTCAGCGACATATTGGCAAAATTTGTAATCTGCTCTCTTTAGACAAACTTTGCTATGCATTTTTGCGATCTTTTGATGAAATTTGCAATATTTTTCTTCGTTTACTGAAATTCACGTTTTTTTTTTCAGCGATCGTTTCACAAAATGCACGATTTCCCTCCCCCCCCCCTCAAATCGTTTCATGAAATTTGCATTTTTTTTTTTTCAACGATCAGGTACAAAATTTGTTTTTCTTTTCCGTGGCCATTTGTCGAAGTTTCCGATATTTCTCAGCGACATTGGCAAGATTTGTAATCTGCTCTCTTTAGACAAACTTTGCTATGCGTTTTTGCGATCTTTTGATGAAATTTGCAATATTTTTCTTCGTTTACTGAAATTCACGTTTTTTTTCAGCGATCGTTTCACAAAATGCACGATTCCCCCCCCCCCCCCCCCAAATCGTTTCATGAAATTTGCATTTTTTTTTTTCAACGATCAGTGACAAAATTTGTGTTTTTCTTTTCCGCGGCCATTTGTCGAAGTTCCCGATATTTCTCAGCGACACATTGGCAAAATTGACATATGCTTCTGCACTTTTTTGACGAAATTTGCCATGCATTTCCGTGATCTTTTGATGAAATTTGCAATTTTTTTTTCGATTGTTTACTGAAATTCGCGGGGGTTTTTTCAACAATCGTTTGGCGAAATTCACGTTTTTTTTTTTCAACGATCTATGATGAAATTTGTTATTTTATTTATTTCTTTTTGGTGACTATTTGCCAAAGTTCCCGGTAATTCTCAGCGACAGATTGACAAAATTTAGTGTGCGCTTCGGCACTCTTTTGTCAAAATTTGCTATACATTTCCGCGATTTTTTGATGAAATTTGCAATATTTTTTTCGGTTGTTTACTGAAATTCGAGGGCTTTTTGCAGCGATCGTTTCACAAAATGCATGATTTTTTCCCAAGATTGTTTGGCGAAATTTGCATTTTTTTTTCAATTATCTGTGACGAGTTTTTTTCTTTTTTTCTGCGACTATTTGTGGAAGTTCCCGATATTCCTGAGTGACAGATTGGCAAAATTCAACATGTGCTTCTGCGAACTTTTGATGAAATTTGTAATTTTTTTCTTAGTTGTTTCACAAAATTCATGATTATTTTTCCAAGATCGTTGGATGACATTCTTTTTTTTTCTAATGATCACTTCACAATTTTTTTCAACGATCTATGACAAAATTTGTGACAATTTATCGCATGTTATGTGTTCACCGTTCATGGGTGTCTAAAAATGTAGGCAACAATTTTAACAGGAAGATAGATTATAAATAACGAACACTCAAAATTTTCGCTTTATTGAATTATGCCTAAACTTTATACTGCACTTTCAATGTGAAAACATTCAATAAAGTATAACATATGTTTTCATTAGGATGAGAAAATATTAACAAAAGAATAAGAACTGAGTGAAAAATCCTTGAGTTCATGAAATACTTAATATGGTGTGCATTTTGTGATATATTAGGAGTTTTATAACAATCGCATGTGAATGGACTCTTAATCGCTCAAGAATAGAAATTATTTACTTCATAAAAAGTTCAAGAAACACGTTCCATGCTTGGGCGACTATGCATATGTAAATTGCCATTAACACGAAGAACGAATACAATTAAAATTAACTTACGTGAATGATAACACTTTAAAATTTTAAAGAAGGTGGGAGAGTTGAATTTCGAGTTTGGAAGGCAGGTGACGATAATTGTCCTTACAACTGTAGCGTTTTCTTCGATGAGTATCCTTTATATGTTGTTTTCTGACAGAGGTCGTTTTAAAGCTTTTGGCCTGTACATTACTAAGCACTCACTCCTCTCCTCTTAACTAATTTTTTCATCAGTAGAGGGTGTTTTAAAGTTTTAATTTGTTCATGACTATGGCATACAATTTTACAACAATTATGAATAAAAATTGCATAACATCTCAACAATTTGTAACTGCTTCTCCCCCATTTTCACACTGTGAGCGGGTACGTATTTCAGACGAAATAGAGTTACATATAAAATCATATAAATTAAAGGTTTCTTTATAAATATTACCACGGACCCGGGCAACGCCGGGCGGGTCAGCTAGTAAGAGTATAAAACAATTGGATATGATGATGCGTTCTATTTATTTTAACATAAGGCTGAAAAAAAAATAATTGCTACTATTTTGCTGGAGTCTCGTACTAGTGTCTTACTCACCTATTGCGTACTAAATTTTTGTTTCGATCCGAGCATTTTAAGAACAATTACATTTGAACAAAAGCCAGACGAAAAGATCCGTTGAAAAACTGAAATCCGTAACAGTTAACGGCTGAAAAGCAATTAACTATAGCTTAAACAGGGCCGGGCAAACAGTGGTAAAACTACTGTCTCGGCTGTTCAGGGCCCGCGTCAAACGGGGCCCTTGTTAGGATTCCCCAGTCTCTCTATAGGATTCAAATTAGCGTTTCATCGGCATAGAATAAATATTTTTGCTCTAGATTTATTTTTTAAATGTTTATCCGTGAGAAAAAATAAATGAGTATTAAATTTATTTCTTACAAGAAAAGTTGATATAATTATCGGGGAATGCATAGATTTGATAATTCTGAAAGTAACTGAACGCAAAGAATATTTAAAATATTGTAAATTATTCAAAATTGAAAAAAATATATATATACACATTAAATGTGAAAATAGTGGTATTTTTCATAAATTTTATTATCTATATTATATATTATCCCATACAATGATCACTGTGATATATTCTACGATATACTTTATTAGTCCAGTATTGCAATATACGTGTTCCCCACTAACTGCTTTGCCAGGGTCCTGCTCGATGTTGCGCCGGCCTGAACATAAATTTCAAAAATTTAAAACAGTTAAAAAAAAAAAAGTAAATGAAAAAATACGTTCGAATTTGTAAATATGACGAAGTAATTTCAATAAAAGCATTAGAAAAAAAATAGCTTTCTCAGAAGGCTTTACGCCCTAAAATTCGTTTGAAACTTCACTTTTACCAGAGTATACTATTAAAAGTTAAAGAGCAAGATCAAAAACAAACAAGCGTAAATCCTCAATACTTTTCCGTTAATCTCAATTGATAGTAACATAAGGTTTCGTTTTTGATTTCATAAACTTAAGGAAAGTAAATAAACTCAGTTGTAAAATTTAAATAAAAGCAAAAATCTATATGGAGATGCTGTATACACAGAAAATTAAGTTGAAAATTTCATATTTAGTAGTGTATTTGAAAGAAACAGCAGGGCGAAAAAAAAGACAATAAAACCAAAATCTTTGTCACTTTTAGGCTATTGCATAAAATTTCAAAACTTTAAAATTTGAACTAATTCAAAGAAATTGAACTCAAAAGTTATTTCTAAAATTTAAAGGAGTCAGGGAAAGAAAATACACATTTTAAAAAGGATCCCGAAACAAAATGTGAAACTACCAATTTTGTTAGTGTTTTAAGAAATGAGCATCACAAGCACATATGAGCTTAAAGTATGAGCCTACCTTCAGGGCACATTTTTTGAAAAATATGTTAATGGAATTTTAATTAACTTATCAAATTTAGGCAATCTTTAGTCAAATTTTAGTAAAGAATTGCGTTTATGCCAAACCTTCTGTAACAAAATCTATTGAATATACTTCACTTTTTTTTTCTCCAACAATATTTTTGCAAACCACTAACCTGTGTTATGAAGCGAAAGATTTGCAATCTCTCTTAAATTTACTAACATGCACCAAATTTTGTATACTAAACATGATGTGTGTGTGTGTGTGTATTTTTTTTTAATAAAAATAGCTCTTAAATATAAATATATATGTCGTAGGCCAATTGAGAAATATACAAACTTACAAGCTATATTTTGCTTCAGAACATATCATTAGATAAGAAGAACCTTGTTACAAAATTTTATTTCAATATCTTAAAAAACTTTAAGAAATGATGTTTCTCGTAAACGTACACAATGAAAAACGCAAATTAAGATTTTGACATAACACAAAAAATTACCTATAAAGTTTACAACTTTAAAATCCACCATATTTGTAGGTATTTTATATATTTGTGTATAAAAATGTATTGTTTACTTTTTGTGGCTCTTCAAACGGTCACTTCCGGTTTCACAAAGTTCATTTATGGTTATATTTTGGGCTATAACTTTGCTTCTAATTATCGCTGAAGCAAGGCATTTTTGGAATCCTAAATGTTTGAACTTTAAATCAATAAATAAAATTAAAATAAAAATTAATTTTTAAAAAAATCGAAAATTTTCGCAAAAACAGCGATTTGAGGGCAGACATACGTGGTTATTCTAAAATCCGAAGGAGATACTTTCTGACCCGTTGCTGAATCAATTTTTGTTCAGAAACTCACGAAATTAGCTGGTGTTCTTATTCAGGATAGAAACGTTATTTTTGGTAAAGGCAGAAAATCTTTCGGAAAATACTGTCAAAGTTTTCTTTTTGAGACGAATTTACGACAAGAGAGTACGGAAAAGGAGTAAAACCTGTCGACAACAGTCGCTTATACTCGATAAGTAATTCATATAATGGAAAACAATTCATTTAATGGGATCAAAAATGGAAAACACCACTCGATTTCAAATTGTTTCAGTAGCACAAGCCTGCAAAATGTGGATCGTGTCAAAGTGTCATGTTTGATCTTTCGATAGTCAACTCCTATTTATTTATTTATTTATTTATTTTTTCTTTTCTGCGCTGAATCTGAAAATGACCATTTTTTTATTGTCACGTCAAAATTTTTTGCAAATCGCATATTTTTTAATTTCTAAAAAGTCGAAATATTGCGAAAATATGATACTATAAAATAGATGTAAATCAGTTTTATTTCATGCTTTCTTTTAGCATAACTCTGTGGTAGTTAAATCTTGTTACTCATTTTTCACTCACTTTCTGTTGACATAGAGTTTTGAAATTTGGAACATATATGTATGTGAGAAGGGACAGACTCAATAGATAGTAAATATAAGAGTTTAATGTAAACCTAGACTAATATTAAAGACTTCGATACAAGTTATATACAATTAATATATCCTCTTGAGACCTGGCATCCATTTAAATGGATGTTTTGCTTTCTCCTTCTATTGCGTTAAACTTCTTTGTAGCAATCTAAAACCAGTTGGTTTTGGTAATGTATGAATCAAAAATAAACATTCAGCTTTTGGATTTTGGCAACGGTAACTACTTTGTTTACAAGATGGCGTAATAAATGAGTCAAGTTGGAATTCTACGTTCTGCTGGTAATTTTCGTTTTTATATTATTTTTATTTGTTTAAACTATTTTTATTTTGCAATTTTAAATCAGATGTTAATACTTGCCTTATGTTCCCATACTCCTCTTTCCCATACTTCTCGCATTTTTTTTAATTACTTTAAAGCGAGTTATAGCCTGAACATCCATTTAGATCAGGCATGTCAAACACGCGGCCCGCGGGCCACAACTGGCCCGCCGACAACTTCTTTGTGGCCCGCCAATCCTTTGGCATTTTACCTTTGTTTAATTCAGTTACGAGTTGCAATTTTCCAACTGAGTGAAAAAGTTGGCAATGGGGGCAAAGTGAGCAATTAGGTATATATTAACTATGTTCGGTAGCAAAATTTTTCTGGTAAAAGGAACATAATTTGAACGAGAAAATGTGTTTCATAAATGAAATGCGTAGCGCATAAATACGAGACACAATTTATTAAATAATTTTTTTTTTCAAAATATTTTTTTTTTTTTTTTTTTTTTTTAAGTTTTTACTTGAAAAATAATCCTGAAGATTAAAAGTTACACCTTTGCTAGATTAACATAGCTTGTGTAAAATATTTTTTTTTTTAAGGTAATACAATTTAGAAAATCAGATTAAACTTTGTAGATTTGGTTGATAAAAAGTAATGCCAAGTATTTTTTCGAAAAATAAGATAAAATAAACTATGAACTATAATAATAACTTTGGAACTTTACTTGAATATTTGTTTAATATGGCTATGTTTTGTACGTACAAATATTGCTGTGTGCAATTCTAATAACATTATCTACTTTGTTTGATGTGGCCCGCGTCTTTGTATGCAATGCTTAATTTGGCCCGCGGCGGTAGACGAGTTTGACATGCCTGATTTAGATGGATGTGCTGTAAAACAAAATTAAAAAATCGAAATTTTTTAATTTCTTTAAAAACGTCATTTTTGATGCCTATTTGTTGAAAAAAACTCATATTTAAAAAAAAATGTATGCATTACATTTTGCTTGGGTCTCAGGAGGATATACAATTTTAGGAGGGAAAAGGGCTGCTGAAATTTACCGGCCGTCAATACTTCTGTGATATCCGAGCTTAGCTGGGCACGTCTTTACCAAGTCAGCTCAACAAGGAACTCTGCTGGGAATTTTAACATTCGGTTTTCAGGCTGGAGATGTAAATCACTACGTCATCAAGTTTACTGTCTGTCGAGCTTTGCTAGCTTTTTTAGCTCTCATGAGAAAGAGCTGCACCTTTCCCGTTACGGCCGGGATGTTTTCGGAAACGCAATCCACATCCATATGTATTCCTAAGGGCAATACATGGACATTGATTTTGTGTCTACGGAGGGAAACGGGAGGCAATCGGGGATTGAGCGATGGTTCATTTCCTATGGAGTATCTGCGTCAACAATAAATATTTGTTGAAAAGTTCTAATGGCAGGATCACCTAAATAGTGCCAAATTTTGGCCAATTTAGCAAAATATTGCCAAATTTGGCGACAAAAATAAGTTGCCATCTATGAAGCCAACTTGGCGATAGTTGGCTAATTTGGCGAAATTTCGATTTCTACTTTCTAGTGCATTAAAAATATCTTTTCTACATTTGTGAATTTTAATGAAAGCATGTTTTAAGAAAAATTACATTTTTTCATAACAATTCATTCTTTTTGGGCTTATAGTATGCATGACGTATGTTCCCCTTCATTCTGATCCACGTTCTAGGTTATCTCTCTCCCTCGGGTCAAAGAACACTTTCCTCCCGTCCCCCCAACCTTACCTCATCACATTCTTCAACTGTTTAGTGAATAAAATTTTGTGAATAAATGGTTTAAAATAGTGTGAATAAAAAAAGTGAATAAAATATTATGACAAAAAGTTTTACATCTATATTATAGTATCAGATTTTCGCAATATATCGACATTAAAAGTTTTAAAAAATTACGATAAATCCTAACGCGATGGCAAAAAACTAAGGTCATTTTCGAATTCAGAGCTAAAAAATACACAAGAATCAATTATCAAAAATTAAAAAACACAAGCGAGGCTTGTGTAGTAAGGCCTGCAAGTACCATTCTATTGCACATAAAACTGAGTCCGTAATTGTGTCAAAGTTTGGCGTTGGTCGAGCGAGGCAAATTATTTTTTGAGAACCATCTTAAATTAAATTTAAAAAATGAAAACACCCGACTGCATAAAAAACGAACAAATTAATTATTTCTCATCAATTTTAAACTATTTTTTTTTTATTACTTACCTATTTTATTATTTTTATTTTTTTACTTGTATTCATGATTTTTTAGTTGTGTTTAACTGATAGTTCCGATCTATAAACACTTTTGATGAGGCCTGTAGATAGATGTGCATGAAGGCTAGAGTCGCAGTAAAGCTAGAGATCCTACCTACACAACTTCCAGGTCGTGTAATATTTAAAAACGGAGCTTCTGACTAAAATAATCAATGAAACATCGTCTTCATTTTGAAAGACTTATCCAATGATATGCTACTCAATATGGTGCGTAAAAGTATTTTTTCGTCTCTACCGCCATTTTATATTTTACGGCCACCATTCTGAATTTATAAAAACAAAACCTAGCCTATAGCCATTGGACGGTTAAGACGAATCGATAGAGACCTCATTCATTAAAATCCATCCAGCTGTTGGGATGTTTCGAGGGTATAATGAAATCCACATACCCAGATACACGTCAAACACATAACCCTTCTTGGCAGTCGGGTAAAAAGACATGCAAATATTTCGAAGCTGAGTGCAATATCTCAGACTTGTTTACGGATGGGTGAAAACTATCTCACGGTTCTGTCAAAGTACAATGTACTCATTTAGGGAACAGAATCTGACATTTTTTATCTTAAGCATCCAAAAACGCAAGACGATTTTTTTTTTACTACTCATTGCTTAACAGATGATGTAACACAAAAAAGAAAAGAACGGATATATAGTAACCGAATAAAACTCAAGTACGTGTCATCCATTAAGGAAACTTAAGTAGATTCTGGTCTAGACGCAAGAATGAATAATGGGATTCCACGATTATACAAGACATTTCCTTCAGCATTGGGAAAACTTGAGTCAGACCAACAGTGAATGAACAACATCCGGATCTCTGAAATTCACTGGAATTCATGAACGCGGTAGAATTTTTTTTTTCTTAATTTTGATAAATAATCGCGGAGTTCTGCCATGATTTTTCAGAGGTTCCGTGTTTCAAGAACAATTTCGAAAATTTTCTGTAGAAAAGTAATTAAAACCCTGCACGCACGAGATTTTGTAACAATATGTAAACTCACCGCAGAGATTTATAAATTAGCATAGTTGAGAAGTTACAAACTGAAGTCGCCCCTTTTACGTTCAGGGTGGTTTTCTCCTCTTTTGCTAAGATCGAAGGTGGCATTTGAAAACAACTGTCGTATAATTTCATTTTAATGTATTGTTTTTCAAAATATCCATCTTAACTCTTTATGGCCCGACGACCCTAAGGTGTCTCAGGACTCTTAAAATTGGAAAAAAAAAAGAAGGGGGGGAACGGGCCATTTTCAACATTTAATATCTTAAAATGTATATGACTTCAAAATACAATTTTTATTGCGATGAAAGATAAGTATGTTCTTCCATTTCATGTATTTAAAAAATTGCAAGATGCAGAATCGGCATTTATAGGGGGCTTAAAACTGTCGGACATTTGACGAGATGAAAATTGGTATAACAGATTACGCGCAGGGTTACAAAATAAATATTCCAATTAGAAGGAAAATTTTGATGCCTACTTATACTCCAGATTGTAATAATTATCCTGAACCAAAATAAATTTGTCTTTAAAGCAATTTTATAATTTTAATACAAAGTTGTATTTAGTTAATACAAACTTTTGAAAATTTCAACAGCATAATAAAAAATATATTTTTTTAAACAATAAAAAGGAAATTTTAGGTTCAGTTTATACAGATTAACATGAAACGCATATTTTGAAAGTTTCATGAAAAAATATTCAGAAGTCTGAGATATCGTGCGCGTTATGCTTAAAAACGTCATTTGGAGAAAAATACATCAAAGTTTTGGAAACGCCCGCCGCTTCAGCTATTGAGCGGGTACAATTCAAAAAGCCATAACTTCTGTTCTAATGGGAATTTCAAGGAAACTGTTATATCAAAATGTTCAGAAAAAAAAATAGGAATTTAACATGTAAAAAAATTAAAAATTCGAAAATTGATGTTTTAAGCGTTCTGAGACCCCTTAAAATAACTTGTTATAAAATTCATTTAATACATCAATGAGTAGTAATGCAGTTTAGAATGAGTTAGATACTTTATCTTGTTCCAAAAGCATTATTGGTTGCACAAAACAAAAATATTTTTAAAAGGGCGATTTATTTTGCCTTTACATCATTTCAGTGTTCTTGAAGCTGAAAGACTTGGGGGGGAAGGGAAAGGGAGACAAGTTTCAGTTCGAAAATATTCCTATATTTCTATTGTAAGAACATTATATTTGTACATTTCCCAACTCTACAAAATACTAAAAGAAATACTTTAAATAAAAGATTTGAGTAAAGTTAAATATTACATAAAATCCCTATAAATTCAAATTTGATTTTAATTGGCAAAATCCTTCTAAAAATTTATTACATGATTGTAATCTTTTAATCTAGCTTCAAAAATTCCCGAAAAATGCTTTGGAAGATGAAATTTTCATGAATTCATAATTAGGGACATAAAAAATTAATGAGGAATGGCGGGATTTTTAAAAGAATTTACTTTGTAATAAAAGTCCTTAGTATTTCTGTTTCGAGTTTAAAGGTCTTAGTAATTTTGTTTCAAGTTTCAGAAGTGATTAATATACAAAATGTCAAAAGTTCCACTGCATTTGATATCTCATATCTTTGACTATTTCGAAATAGGTTTTGGACTCTAAAAATTTTCGTGATAGGTAGCACTGATGAAACAGTTCTAGTTGGTTCGTCAGCTTCTTACAAACACAAACCATATTGCTTGAACATCAGTGAGCGTTAGTCACAGAACGTTATCCATTAACCCCTTAACGGTCGCTTAATATTTGGAAAATCCATCAAAAAAGTACCTATTTTTTTATTACAGAAATCTAATAATTATAAGGTTTCTATATCAAATAAGCGTTTTTAAGTCGAAAAAGAAGATGTTATAGAACAAACTCACATTTGTGAAAAAGCTATCATGCGAGAATTGTGTTTTAATGTTTGTTTTACACCATACAAATTAATGTGAATAAAACCTTTATTTTCCACATCTTAGATCTTTATTTATCATCACCAAACTAATTTTTACAAATATTTGAAATAATATACACTAAATTTATACACCAAATAATAAACACTCAATAATAATTTTTTTGAGTGCGATATATTTCGAAACATGCAATACGATGTCCAACATCACAATCAGCGCCAAAATCCAAACCCTATTATCAAAGACTTCACACCGAAATGCCAGTTAAATTTTTCTGGTTTCAGAAGTTTTTTCCAGCATTACATCTCCAGCCCGGAAATAGGACGGGCACGAGAAATAATAAACGACACCTCATCCTGTGATATTGACGGGAGCGAGAATTAAGGGGTTAAGGAGGGAACCACTTTGGTGATGTTTGCACTTAGCACTGAGACCTGGTGTCAGCGCTATAGGCCAAATTTATAAAATTGGTCTGCAAAAATCATATTTATGGATTTTACAACAGCCTAACTTTCTGAAAACGTATACTTTTTGAGACCATTTATCGGACTATTAATAAAGAAGTTTATTTGAAGAAGAAAAAAAATTATAATACAAAGAAGTTAATAAAAATAAAATAGGGGAGAGTGTTGTACCTTGGGACGCTTGTACCTTGGGACATTGACAATTTCTAATAAACTACTGGCAACAGTTATCTTTTGTGTATTTCTAATAGTGACCTATAACCAACAGATCTCATCATAATAACAGACAACATCAGAAGCATCGAATTTTAACAGCTAGGTGAAAAAAATAAATTTCATTAGTCCAAAGTAAATACTTTCCTCCATTCTAACTTCATTTTTTTCCTATGTATTTCTACAAGTCAACTGCAATTTATTTTTTTATAAAAGAGAAGACTTTTAAATGTTTCGGGTATGAGAAAATAATGATAGTTCTTCTAGATTTACCGCCATTTTGAGTTTATTTAAACCGTGTGGTGATTGTACCTCGGGACAGTAAAATATGTTGTACCTTGGGACATGTCCAATGGTACAAGAAATACGTGGTTCATAATAATTTGGATAAATAAAAGTATTTTTATTACTTATTTTAGAGAAAATTTCACAAATCATGTGAAATGCAATAAATAAAACAACTCAACTTTATTTTCGATCTCGAACTTGAGTTTCATTTTCTATTTCCTTGGAAAAAAAAATCCTTGTACAACAGGATGTTGTACCTTGGGACAGTTTGCCTTCCCTACTTTAAATGAATGGCATTTTTTTATTTTCAAACTGCCTGAATTTCTAAAATTATATTATAGAGAAATATGTTGGTGTATTGAAATGTTGCCTTTAAATTTTAAATCTGATTATAATCATCGAAGTAAAAAATTAAAATGTGAAAATTGTCCCAAGGTACAACACTCTCCCTACTGAAAAAAAGTTTAAAAATTACTTCAAGAACGAATTTCATTTTGAAAAAATGTATTATAATTGAATTTTTGACGGTGCGAAATTGACTTATTCATTACCGTACAATTTTTCCTGGAACACTAAAAAAAAACCATAACATGATTTAATGCTAACTGCTAACATATCTAATCTACACAGACACAGTACGAAAATTCGTAGCACCATATTTGGCGACTTATTCACTTTTGGCGTGAAATTAATTAAAAATTCATTGCTTTAAAATTAAATGTATACAAAAATAGAGTATATAATACGATTTTTGCAGACAAATTTTATCGGTTCTCCAACTTTGGTCTATAGGGGTATAAAATGCATCGGGTCTCAATCCTACTTGAAGAGTTTCGCCGAAAGAGGTTCCTTTGTAATAGGGAATCACCACAATTTCTCACCGGCCGCCATTTGTGTTCAAAATTGCGATCCATTTTTACTTTATTACATGGTTGTAAAAAACACAGGTTTTTAATAAAAAAAAAAACCCAGCCCAGGTACGTAGCTGGGTCGATACCCGGGCAGCTACCTACTACAACCCTTAAAGTTGTAAAAAACCCGAGTTTTTTTTATTAAAAAAATCCCAGCCCGGGTGGGTAGCAGGGCGGGTATCCGGGCAGCTACTCGCTACAACCCTGCTTTATTATGATAGAGATCGACCAAAAATTCGGTTTCATTATAGGCTCAAAATCGGAGTTTCGCCGAAAATTCGTTTTCGGCGAAAATGCTGATGAAAATTCGGTCGGTTTTTTAACATGACTCACTGATGTGAGATGTATAAGCTCAAATGATACCATTTACTTATTCACTGTTTATAATTATCAGTCATCACTGACTCAAGACGTGAGTGAAAATTATAAAGCAAGAAATGCTTACAGGACTGAACTTTAAAGGCGATTTTCACGTGCTCATTAACCAGGGTTGTAATTTTAACCGGTCAAAATTGATTTTGACCAGGACGCTGGATAAAAATGGTTTTAACCGTCCAAAATTGGTCAAAAGTGGTCAAAAATGGTCAAAACTGCTAAAAATGGTCTTAATTTTAATAATTTTTTGTTTCCAATTAAAAATAACTTAATAAAAAATAAAAGTAACAGGCAGTTAAAAAAATAATACACTGATAAGTTAAGGTTGGGTTGATTTTTGACGGCCAATTATCTACACGAGGGATATAGGCCCGGGGGGAGTGCCCTCCGTGGGGGTCTTTCTAAGGGAACCTAATCCGTATTAACGCATGGAAGATCCACGGCTCGAAGAAAACCACGAAAACTCCGAACGATTAGGCCGACGGGCGCGATTGGGATCGAACCCAGCACCTCCCGTCTACCAGCTTCGAGAGCAGAACCTCTCGGCCACTGGTGGGGCGATAAGTTAAGGAGGCTCATTAGTAAAATATGCTTATGCAATACAATAAGAAAGCTAGATCCATAATTGCCCTTTCATTGTTAATTGTGTATCAACAGGGAAAAAGTCATTTTTCCTTTCAGCTGTTGATACAGGGGTATCTAAAAAAACTGCCCAGTATTGTTTAAAACTAGCAGCTGATGCTAAAGAAGAGGTAGAAAACAAGTTTGTAAAGTAAGAAGTTTTGTAAGTGACAATGAAAACAAGATTAAACGCATGAATGAAGATTTTAAAAATGCATATAGAGACGAACTGTTTATTTCTTATGGCTGTGCTGCACATTACTTGAATCTTGTAGGACAAGATATTACAAACACAAACAAAGTTAATTCAATAATGAAGATGTTATTGAAATGAAAAATTGCAGATGAGCATGATATTGATAACATTGTTAAAATCATTAACAATGTAGACATATACAAAAAAGTAAAATATTTACAAAATCAATTTATTTCCCTTGCTATAGATAAACTTCAAAAAGAAGATGCTTACTATATCTGATGCATGCGACGAATGGTTAAGATTGCTAAAAGAGAAAGATCTTGAAACTTATTCTAAAATGATAGTCTCAATTTAATGAAAATGTTACCCCAGTTCATTTTCTGGCTTATATGCTTAATCCTGTCAGCATGGGTATGAAGAGAAGTATTTATGAAGAAAAAGAATTATGTAAAGGTATTTATGAAGAGAAGCAAGAAATAGCAAGGCAATGGTTACACGATAATATTGATCCTAACTTTTTGCCTCGTGATTGCATTTCAAGTAGAACCCTTACCATATCCAAAATCCTATTTTTCTGAAAGTGTAAAAGATACAATTGGGCCTGATATCTGGTGCGTAGCAATGAAGAAGGTTAAAGGAATTGATATAAAATTGTTTTAATTCACATTACATCTAATTAATTGTTGTGCCAGATCGTCATCAATTGAAAGATTGTTTTCTAAATTTGGAATAACCCAAAATAAATTACGAAACCATCTAAGTTTAGAGACAACCGCGAAAGTTGTTATTTGTAATCATTTTTTAAATTCAATACAAATTACATAAAAACGTAAAAAAGCTTGCGTAAAAAAATAATTAAAACATTTGTGTTGCATGAGTATCTTGGTGTTATGTTATTTATGCTACGACTTTTTAAATTTGGTATTTGCTGGTGTTATGTTACTTATATTATGACATTTTTAACAAATGTTAATTTAGTTTTTAACATATGCTAGTAAAACATATTTGATTAGTAGTAAATAAATTGAATAGTCAATTTCAGTGATCAAAATGGTCAAAATTGATTTTGACCAGAATGGTTAAAACCGGTTTAAACCACTGGTTAAAACCGCCATGGTTAAAACCGAAACAACCCTGTCATTAACAGCTGCAGACATAACAGCAATAGAAATATTTTAGTTTGAAACCGCAGAAGCGTTTCGAATACTCTTTGAGAACGTTCTAGTGTAACAGATGATCATTTACAAAAATCATTTTTAAAGATAAATCGAGATATGTATACCTAAAACATTTTTTAATAAAATAAAATTCGTATAATTAAAAAAACATTTTGTGTCGTTGATGAATTACATTTTAGTTTATATGAAATACAAAGTTTTGGTCATTAATAATTACGTATGTATTAATTACTTTAAATTTTTGGACATTTTTGTTTTCGGCCGAAAATAGGAAGATTAGAGAAATTCGGTTTCGGTTTTAAAAACCTGTTTCGGTCGATCCTTAATGATAATGATCCTTTAGCTCTAAGTCCATTGACTGTTTGAACCGATGAAGGAGAAATAAAATGGAGTATTATGGTGGATTTTAAATAGACTTTCAAAAGGCGAAATTCCATCTTCCATGACAAACATTTCAAAAGCGTGAATTACATTAATTACGAATGAACAATATCCTGATCTCAGAAATTCACTGGAAATTATGGATGCCGCCGCGGATTATTTAATTTTGACAAACGCCTGCAGAGCGCTGCCAAAATTTTCAAAAGCATTGCAGTGTTTCAAGAACAGCAAACTTTCTGCAGAAAATAATATTGAAAGTAAATTGGGTAAATGTATTTAAAGGCCGGAATGCACGAATTTTGTAATACAATACGCAAACTTACCGGGAAAAGTTATAAATTAGCATAGTTAAAAAGTTCCGAATGAACTGAAGTCGTTCAACTTTTATTTTATGCAAGTTCGATGTAAGATTCTCCTCTTTCACCAAGATCGTAGCAGGCTTTTGAAACGATTTTTTTTTCTTCTTCTGAATGTAAGTCTAAGGTATGTCATGCACTTTAAAAGGAATAATTGTACATTGAGATTAAAGCTTTTGCGTACTTACAAGGAAGGTCTCTTTACTGGGCATACCCAGAATATTTTGAAGAAAAAAAAATACTAACTAAACTACTTATGTATGCAATAAAGGATCAGTCAAATTTAGCGGCGGAATTACAGTATAAAGTCTGTAAAAAAATTAATTACTTTCGAGTATTTAGCATGAAAAGACGAAAGCGTCACGCGATTTGGCGAGCAGTACTTTCCTCGCCAAAAGCAAACGATTTTAATGCACCTGAAAATTGATGCTTGCTAATTGATTTTTAGAATACGTGTAAATAGTATTTAATTTCACTTCCCGTAGGCCCTCCGCAAGCAAAGTGTTGACTTGACTTGACTAGTATTTAATGAATTTAAACAATGAGAGAATTTAATAAATATATTTTTTAGGGTTTCGTTCATCTGACGAAACCCTATTCGTCTCGCTCCTCTGTCTGTCCGTCCGTCACAGAGCCCGTTCTCAGAAACTATACATGTTGGAGACTTGAAATTTTGCATACTTATAGATGAACACCACACATCAAACAACAAATCATAAAATTTTGAAAAAGTTGGTAATTAACCTAATTACGGGCTAATTAAATTCTAAAATTCACCAATCAACCTTTTGAATGCAGGTGCGAACGCACGTTATCGAAATCCTCCTCAGTTTCTCCTAAGGGTTGCCAGTAAATTCGGCGGATGCTCCGTCAAATCAGCCGGTGCAGGGTTACCACGGAGTAATTTAAGCAATAATTGAAGTGGACCTTTAAAAAGCAAAATCGGATCTGCCGAAGTATCGGTCGTACAAATTCGTAACAGGTGTAGAAATACGCGGAAAAAATTCTACTTTATTTTGGTATAAATTTCAAATTTCTGCGTAGGATAGAACGCAAAAAATCCACTAAAAATCGATCGATAAAAATTTAATTTCTGTGTTTGGAAAGACAATGAAAACAGATTTCCATTGACCGGAAGGCAGCTGTCGTCGTCTTTCAGACATATCGGCGCGGGAGAAATTTAAGGGGAGGAAAGTCTAATACGAAATTTAAACTTTTTAAATATTAAATTTTTCGATTAAATTTTTTGACATCCGGGCTGGAAATTTCTCGCAGATTTCATACATACCCGGTTCGAAGAGATAGCTTCATTACGAGCTGAGATATTAATTATTATTTCATTAATTCCTTTTATTTCCATCACATGCCAGATTAAGATGGAGGCACGTGTTTTTTAACGGAGATTTCATTTAAATTAGGAAATCTAACAATTTGCGTGGGGTGTTTCGACGGTGCTCTATGAGATAAGTATTAATAATTTAATATGAAAGAGTTTATAGGTTTATAAGTGTTCATCCCACTATTTCCGAATAGCAATTTCAGGAAATATCTTAAATTATTGGTTAAGACCGCCACTCGATGTGTTCGAAACTTTAAGATACTTTATAACACATAAGAAAAAGTGTAAAAAAGAATGGAGTGTGATATTTCGATGAGTGGAGGGGGGGGGGGGCTAGATTTATTAAATCTTAGCGTTTGTTATCGCAGAAAAAGTTTTAAATTCTTGGTTAAGACCGCACCGCCACGCTCCCGACCATGTATCTACGGAGAGATTGCGCAAAGTTGTTTCGTTCAGATATGCTTTTGTTAAGACTAGAGTGCGCTCCCTGATGGTGGAATGCGGAACTAACGTAACGCGATTTTGTTAGAATTAGGAAATATAACAAAGCGATCAGTTTGCAACTTTAAGATACTTCATGACACATAATAAAAAGTTTATAAAATAATGGCGCATGCAATTTCCTGTTAAGGGAGGGCGGGGGAGGGGCGCTGGATTTCTTTTTTAAAAATTAGCGTTTACGACCTTTTTAGATGTCGTTTTTTTTTAGGACTATGATAGTCAGACACGTGCTGCTTATGAAATTTAAAAATGTCAAAATTTTAGTTACCACTATTTCCGAATAGTACTTTCAGCAAATTTCTTAATTTCTCGCTTAAGGCCGCCACCAACTCGAGTAACACATCCACTGATAGGTTGTTTAACAGAGTTTCGATCTGATACACTTTTGTTATGAACAGTGTGCGCTCCCTGGTGGTGGAATTTGCAACTAACATAACGCAATTTTGTTAAAATTATGAAATCTAACAAGTCGATCTGCTGGAAACTTTGACATAGTTCATAACACATAATAAAAGGCTTATAAAAGAATGTTCCGTGCAATTTCCTGGGGCGCCTACCTATCTCGGGTGCTATAGACTCGATCCCCTCGACTAATATACCTACGGATAGGTTGTAAAACGGAGTTTCCTTTGGATAGAGGTTTGTGTAGAATAGAATGCACCCCCTGGTTGCGAAATGTGGAACTAACAGATTTCGCAAAAGGATAAAGTGTTTTAAAGGAATATTAAACGAAACCCTCTGTGCGATCTGTGATCACACTTACCCACTTGTTTTGTATTGCATATATTTATGTTGCTTGTTATTTAATTTTATTACTTTAAAAACAATTTCATATATAAAAAAATATTTTCATATATTTAAGCATAACCCAAAATAAACGCAAGATGAAGAATGCTGCAGTTATTCATTTCAATTTCAAAGAAGTTGTCGTTTCCATAGCAACAAAATTGAATCGACAGAGCTCAATTTGACATAATTTCTAGATTGAAACAATTTTAATTTAAATTTTGTTTTAATTCATAAAGTTTGATAGCTAACTTTCATAATAAATATATATGTATGACAAAACTATAGTTAAATCAAACTAAAACTGACAAAACTAAAGTTATTTACAATAAATTTATTTGAACAAGTTCAATATGAAACATTTTTATCTTAAAGAGTATTTGACAAAGTATTTTTTGAAATTTTATTCCATCGTCAACCGGTGATAAATCGTCAAATATCGAAATTTTCATTTTTTTTTTTTTTTTTTTTTTTTTTTTTTTACAGACGCTCTATTGAGTTTCTAGTTCCCAGTCCTCCATGGTTTCATTCCTTTGGGTACGGGAAAACAATGGTGCTGGCAAGATCTAGACAACTATTAAAAATTAGGTTAATGAATATCTTAATTTATCTATAAATTCCCTAGCACAAGCTAACAAGAGTGTTGGGCGCACCCTTTTCTCCGAACTTACTTGATCCAAAAGAAAATCTATCTTATAGGGGCCTCTAATTATAGAGAACCTGGTGATCGTAAAGTTTAGTTAGTTAATAGATAACCTACGGTCATTTACCTAAAAGGTTATCTTGAATAAATAAGACAATGCGTTGTGAAATGTTTAGAAGATAACTAACCTATGGCCAATTGGTTTGAAGGGAAATATATAATAAAATCAAAACCACTAAATATAACTCCCCAATTTTCAGACAAACCAACCCTACAAGATAAATTTAATTATGGCTTTTACATATATGGTCTAATAATAATATTAAGCAGTCAGGTAATTTCTAAATACG
Organism: Maratus speciosus; assembly: GCA_963932465.1. Classification (NCBI taxonomy): domain Eukaryota; kingdom Metazoa; phylum Arthropoda; class Arachnida; order Araneae; family Salticidae; genus Maratus; species Maratus speciosus. Next base: position 111,325,382 of record OZ010799.1, on the reverse strand, counting down.
TAAAATAAGTAATTAGCAAGACTTTTAACAAATAATAACAAAGAAGGGAATTAATAATAATAAATCATTTATTTACACCACAGGCAAATTATATTAAGTTACAATTAAATAATTCATACTTTTACCATCCAAAATAATAACTCATGAAAAAAACACTAATTTGGATATTAATTGAAGTTGACAAGTTCTCCTGGGCACCCTATTCCCAATTCAAACATTTGATATTAATACGGTACACAATAGAAAAGAGAACATCCATAACATCGTACCTTTTTCCCCATTGGGGGTCACAAGATCCTTTTAGAGTTGTAGACTTGACAGTATATATATATATATCCAAAAGTTCTTTTTTTTTGTTTGTAGAACCACAACACACATATTCGTGTTCCGTAATTTTAGTTTTATTTACACTAAATTCCACCCAGGTCTGGGCCAAAAGCAAAAATGTTTAAATCATTTTTAAAAAAAAATTAACACTACTATATTGCTTGTCATAGACCGAGCAAAAAAACAGGGACAGATCAGCCAAAAGGGCTTGGAAAAAATAACCACCGCACTCTGGAACTCTTTTTGTACATCTGTATTTTTTTCGAGAAAAAGAAAATCTCTCTCTGTTAAAAATTTGCATGTGCGGCCCTGAGTGGTGGATGCGAATTAACATATTCAGCATAATTAAAATCTCCAACCACTCGCCGCTGCCTGGACCCGCCTTCGTGTCGGCCAGTGGTCAGTGGGTCCCCGGAATGCACAGGGCCTTCCGACCCTCCTACATCCGATATTTCAAACCCCACTTTCTCACGAGACCGCGGGCTCCCACACGAAGATCCTGCAGCTGTCCCATAAAACAAGAGGTCATAAAAGTCCCTCTTTTGTACCAAAACTGTCCAATTCTTTACTTTACATCGTAATATCATACATACAGATAGTAACTGGCAATTAAGCTTTCCCCTTAGCAAAACACTTGCCTGGGAAAATACTTAATGCTCTTGGTACCCATCCTTAATAAAATAATAATAATGTACTAATAAATGCATACATAAAAACAATAATACTGTACATTGAAAAAAAAAACTTGAATTAAAAAATTAATCAATTAGATAAAATAATCACTTAGATAAAAAAAACTTGAATTAAAAATTAATCAATTAGATAAAATAATCACTTAGATAAATATATACATAGATGATATCGACAGTAAACTTATTCATATATATATATATCTTTTTCCTTCAAAAAAATAGTTCTAAATATCCAAAATGTTGAAATCATGCCAACAAATGGTAATTTTGTTTTTTCCTTAATTGTTGCAATGTAAACGGGTCCGTAAGTTTTATTATATGCTAAACTTTCCTCTGTTGAAAACATTTCTTAATTTTATAAAATGTTAATATGGCAATGCAATTCTAGAAATGAAATATTTTTGCAGTCGCATGAATTTTGGCCATAACAATTTTCGACTGTATATTGTTTTGGCTGGTAAGAACAAATCTTTGGCTGGCAGGATTATAAGAAAATTCCCCACACTGGATGTTGGTATAATTTGACTTTTTCATTTTAAACTATTTCATTTTTTTTTTTTCATTTTTCCGTCAAAAACTTTAAAATTTCCTGTATCTTGCCCCCCCCCCCCCCCCCCAAGCATTTTTCTCTCTTAATATGAATAAATATTGAGTAGTAATTTAAATTGCAATTGCGCCGGTGCTATTTCGATTATTATTTATCGATATTTGACTATTTATGATTATTTGTCATTTTTTCTTTAAACATATTTACTCAGAAATAACGGAAGGAAGAAAAAAAAATATTAGGAAAACTTTTCATGGAAGCTGTCAAATGAGAAAATGCATTTTGACATTTATCATGCTAGGGGTGTGAAAAATATTTCAAATTTAACGAAGGGAATTACAAGAAACGTTAATAGTCGTTTTGAAACACATCGCGCCTGAATTTGTCACACCCATTTGCCTTCGACAGTAAATAAAGATGATTGATAACTCAAAGAGGGAAAAATGTAAAAAAGATGAGAAGGAGAGTTGATTTTTCATGATACAAATATCCGAAGAAATATTACACCCCGGTGGTTTTAGGAGAAATGGTGGAATTCTGAAATGTTATCATTAATTCATAAGTTGCACTTTTCTCATGAAAAAATAAGTAAAAAATTAACATTTAAGTATATCGAATCAGAAAACCCGGAAATAATTTATAAAAAAGTATAGAAATATGCCCGAGGAGAGAAAAATATTTAAAATTTAACGTAATGAACAAGAAACTTTAATAGTTGTTTTAAAACACATGACACATGAATTTGTCACACCCATTTGTTTTAGAGCCTTCAACAACAAATAAAGGTGATTGATAACTGAAGGGGGGGGGGGGGGGATATGTAAAAAAGATGAAGGCGAGTTTATATTTCAAGCTGCAATATTTGACGAAATATTACACCCCGGTGGTTTTAGGAGAAAAGGTGGAATTCTGAAATGTTATCATTGATTCATAAGTTACACTTTTCTCATGAAAAAAATAAAAAAAATTAACGTTTAAGTATATCAAATCATAAAACCCAGAAATAATTTATAAAAAAGTATAGAAATATGCTCGGGGAGTGGAAAATATTTAACATTTAAGATAATGAACAACAAGAAACTTTAAGGGGTCTTGTACCTTTTAAACGCGTCGAAAATTAACGAAAAACTTCAAAGTTTGAATTAGTCTATCTTCAAAGCCTTTTTATGTATAAACACGAAATTTTGAATATTGATTAAACAGATTGTGCTTTGTAATATGCTACCATTAGAAATTTATTAACCCTTTACAGAATTTGTGTATTGTTGAAATCAAAATAGCTCTTTTTTTTTACCCCATAAGTCATTGCGCGCATGATATCTTGAGAAAGTATGTATGGATTGGCATGAAATTCGGTAAAGATACTAAACATATATGTGTGTTTAAAATGATCTACTCTTAGTCTAAAATTATTTCATTAACTATGTAAAAAAAATATTTTCGTAAAAAAAATTAAAAATTTTTTATTTTTAATGAATAAAAATAGTCATAACTAAAAATATTACCATTGTAAATACTTAAGATCATTTTGAACACACATATTTGTTTAGTATATTTACCAAATTTCATGACAATCCATACATACTTTCTCAAGATATCATGCGCGCAATGACATATGGGGTAAAAAAAGAGCTATTTTAATTTCAACAATACACACATTCTGTAAAGGGTTAATAAATTTCTCTTGGTAGTATATTACAAAGCACAATCTGTTTAATCAATATCCAAAATTTCACGTTTATACATGAAAAGTTTTGAAGATAAACTAACTCAAACTTTGAAATTTTTCGTTAATTTTCGACGCGTTTAAAAGGTACAAGAAACTTTAATAGTTGTTTTAAAACTCATGACACCTGAATTTGTCACACCCATTTGTTTGGGAGCCTTCGACAGCAAATAAAGATGATTAATAACTCAAGGAGGAAAAAAACTAAAAAAGATGAGAAGGCGAGATGATTTTTCATGATACAAATATTCGAATAAATATTACACCCTAGTGGTTTGGAAGGGAGGGAGGGATGAGTTCTGAAACTTTAACATTAACTCCAAAGTGGGGCTTTTCTCATAAAAAAAAAAGGTGCAAAAAAGCAACCTTTAAATATAACAAATCACAACACCCAGAAATAATTTGAAGAACACAGATAATAAAGTTGGTAAGTGATACAATCATCTTTTTGAAAAAATGAGTTGTAAAGTTCCAAATATCTATTTACTTTTATTGTCAAATGGAGCCTTTATCAATTAAAATCTCCGAGTAATGGATTTTTTCAAATAATTTTAACAGATTGTAGAGGAAACAGTGATTATCTTTAATAGTATGATTAACTCTCTTTTTTTTTGGGGGGGGGGGGTCGCCACTCCACGTACCACTTTATCATCATAGCTCTTCATTTGTAAGAAAATTCATAGAAGTATTCATTAATTGTTAAATGGTGTTAAATAAAAACTACAAAAACGGTGAAAAAAATTATTAAAACTGCTTAAATGTTTCGGCTCCCCAAAGCCATTATAAAAAAGAATAATAAGAATGTTCTATAGCTGCACGATCTATAATGCAATGATTTGAAACGTCATCATTCAATTTTTCACACACTCTCTCAGATCAAGCCCATTATTTTATTTGCTTGGGTGCTTAAACATGTTTGTATATTTTGTGTTTATATGTATTATATGTTTATATATTATATGCATATTTGTTTTGATAATGGCTTTGGGAGCCGAAACAGGTAAACAGTTTAATATTTTTTTCGGTTTTAGTGGTATTTTTTTTAGCACGTTCTAGCAATTAATGATGTATAAGTAGCACGTTCATAAAATATTACGCTCAGAACCGTTTATAATGAACGCGGACACTATGAAATCTAGTTTTCACTGGCAAAAGAGAAAGAAAATGTTGGTCTAATATAAAAATGATTGTAGAAAATTCGATTGTAATGAGAGAAACTGATGTGAAGTGCAATATTTTTGTGCAATAAAAAATATTTTCCATTTTTCTCACTTTCTCTAAATTAAAATTATCCAATTCATGTATGTTCTACACTTTTAATGAAATAAGGAGAAACATCTTAAAGATATCCTCATTTTCTCAAAATCTTATGTGCAAATCTTTTTTTTTTTTTTTGGCATTATGTGTTCAAAAATTAATAATAGTTTTACTGAATGGTTTTTTGTATCAAGAACCTTTTTTGATTATCAGTTTAACAACATTTATATAATTTTATTGCACGTACAATTTTTATTGAATAAATGTGCAAGAAGGTATTACGAAAAGAACTTTTCTATTCTTTATTGTATTATTTTTGTAACTTTTTAGGTCTGGAATAAGCCATACTGTTTCTCCAGCAGTAAAATGTACTTTTTGACATGAATTTCTGTTCAAGAATTTGTTGACAACGTATATATTTTGTGCAAAAACAGGTAACGTTGCCTAACAGTCACTAAAAGGAGGAACGTTTTATAAGACGGACCGAAGTTCTGGAAATGTCTAAGGGACCGGGATTACGAAAAAATTGTGACACCACCTATTCGAATTCACACAGTCGTTCAAAATTTTGAGGTTATTGAAAGAAATTACATACTTCCATATGAATAATGTTTCCTAATTCTTACCTAAAAAGAGAAGAAGTAAAAATTTTAGTATACATACAAAAATACTTTAATAAAATTTAAAAAACAATGTAAAATAAAATAATTGGACAGAACAATAATTATTAAAAAATGTTAATTTCTAATAAAAAAAAATATAAATAAAACTTTTCAAAAATAATATATTTAAAAAAAGAAATGTCTTTACAGAATCGGACATTTGAAATATAATTTTCTTCATTTGAAATGAAACATTTCAATGCAACATTTCTTCATTTGAAATAAGACATTTTATTGTAACATTTCTTCATTTGAAATAAGACATTTTGTTGTAACATTTCGTCATTTGAAATTAAGAAACATAATAATTTGCATACAGACATAGCCTAATTTGTATACACACATTTTAATAAATACCCGCAATGACGAAATTTATATAGGTAATCAATTAAGACGTAACCGACTCTTTATCTGATGTTTAATCTTTAAGTTATTTCACAAGAGTAAAAAGAAATGACAAACCATAATTTTTCACCGAAACTACCAAATAAGAAAATGCAGCTGGACATTCATCTTACCGAATATATTAAATTGGACAAACTGATCAAGAAGTGTTAAGTCTTTTTTTTTTTTTTTTAAGACATCGCGCCGAAACCTGTCACATCTAAGTTATTTGATGTTTTTGACAGCATATAAGGATGATTGATAAGGCAATAAAAAAGTTCTAAGAAGATAAGAATGCAAGTTGATTTTCTACGATACAAATATTTTAAGAATTCTCACACCATAGATAAAAATTCTCAAATACTAACATAAAAGGTGAGAATTTTCTCTTAAAAAGAAAAGAAAAAGTGCAAAATAAATTTCATTCTTTTTGACTAAATTTAAAATAGTTTTTAAATCTAACCAATGCTAAACATTTCTGGTAAAAGCAATTTAACGAAATATACTCCATTTCTTCTTGGATAAATGTTAAATTATACTTTGCAGTTGATCAATTAAATAAATAAAATTACTATTGACAAAAAATTTCGGAAAAATTCCAGTTTTCTTATTTAAGAATGAAAACTTCAAATATACTTTAATTATGTTTTCTATTTGTTGCAATTTATCTTTTAATTCTTAGAGACACGTCTTAAGAAAAATAATAATAAAGCAATTATGAGAATACTGTTTAGACCATTATTTTCATGCTAAATACGCCTAGAAAAACTTATTTCATAAGTTATATTTCATTTTGACAAAAATGTAAAAACATTTTTGAATTTAATCATTGCCCTAAAATCTTCTAGTTAAATATTCCATAAAACTTATTCAATTTATTCTTCATTAAAATGCTAAATAATATTTGGCAGACAGCAGTTTCTAAAAACAGATAAAATTTAAACAAGCACTTATTTTTTTAATGCATCCATGTAAAAAGGGGGGAATATTATTCTACCGATGCACGAAGATAAAATACATTTAATGCCAGCAATCCAGATACATTCAATTTATTTTGATAAAGAAATTTGTCGGGATGTACTTTTAATTATACTTTAAAACAAGTAGAAAGCTTTGCATCATTTAATTTTTATGATAGAAAGCATTTTTACAGGATTAATAAGGTAAATATAAGAGTAATCTTCACGGTCGCTATTCATTGTCATTACTTATAGTAAATATGTTTTGAAAGCTTGAAGGCTTTATAAATATATGTAATTTATATTTCTGAAGTTAAGTTGTTTTTATGACATTGGAAACACGTTTTAACTCAACAATCCAGAAAAATTCATTTTATCAGATTTACTATTAAAGATGAGCGGATTCGTGCGAGGCTTCGCGCTGCAATCTTTGAGATTTGCAGGTATGTTTACATTATTTTTTATTAAACTGCATTTCATTTTAAATCAAATAACGTGTTTAACGAAAGTGTGCGAGTTTTTTTGTCAAAAGTCTGCTTAAAAACCTCACTCATCGGTGTGTGTTTTGTACGATGTTCGTAGAAAAAGAGATTTTGACATCAGAAATATAAAGATATGAATATAGGAAACCAGTATGTAAAATATGAAACTATGAATAACCCACAGAATCATCAGAGGAGCTTGCAGGTTAATTCATAGTGAAGATGCGTTATTTCATCCAATTTTGTCGGCATTAAGCCTAAAATGACAAAATTTAGCTCCTAATAGCGCATCATAAAAGAAAATAAATGATAAAAAACCAAGAGATCTAAAGAAAGATACACCTCACACAGGATATTAAAAGTTATTAGAGCACAATACCTCAATTACATACTAGGATCCAAAACTTCAGAAAGTTGACTCACTATATTATAGCATGTGAGGATGCAATCAGATTTAAGAATATTAAAACATGTGGCCAGCTACATATACCACTTAATTTTAATAAAGATTTGTACTAGAATGTAACAAAATTTTCCGTATATATAACTCTGGTGGAAAAAAGAACTGTAAAATTACATTTCCTTATTTTCAATAGAAGTTATCAAGAACACTGGTTTGAATTCAGAGTTAAATAGAAAGCTACATCATTCAGTCTATTTCCGAAAGAAAACTTTTCAAAGATTAACAAAGAAATTATAAGGAGTAATCGGTACTTTTATGTTAGTCGGGCGCAGGTGATAACTCGCCAAATATTCTTCATACTCATATTGCTCTTATTTCATTTAAAATATAGACTTTCCACTCTTAATTTAAAATAGACATTTAAAATAGATGCCTTTCACTAATTTCATTTAAAATACTAAAACGGAAAAAAAAATACCATAAACCAAAACATTTCATTTCACTATCAAAGTATTTCTAATTTACTCACGCGAAAAATAAAAGCAGTTATTGGCGAAAAAAATGCCGTTTGCGATATTTGCGCCCAGCTAACAAAACCAAATAAGCTTTACAATAATATCTATCTAGGGTGATGATTGACGCCAAATATAAAGATTTATTAATTAAATGCAAGAACATTTTTAAATTTATTGAATGTCTAAACAATTTTGGGTAAAATGTTACGCAAATTTTACTTCATTTCCTCTTTGTTAAATATACATACAGTTTTTAAAATCGAATAAAATTTAAACAAGCAATTTTGTATTTTTATCTTTTTTTAATGAATCATTTTAAAAGAGAAAATATATCATCCAATTGATAGAAAGAAAATAAAAATATTTAAACTCAATAATCTGGAAACATTCAGATTATTTTATTCAATTCATTTTAAGAATGAAAGTTGTTCAAATATACTTTATTTATATTATAAAAAAAAAAAAAGAATAATAAGCACACATTTAGTTTACTTACGAGAGAAATCTCTTTTAAATAATAAGGCAATTTATAAGAAAAGTCTTTACTGTAACTTCTATTCACGATCATTATTGATAGTAAATAAAAGGATTTATTAGGAGAGTTAAAAGTATCAGCATTTTTAAAGAAAACTGTATGAAATAGCAAAAAGATGTTTTAAAAGCTAAAAACAATGAAAAAATGAACTAGCAGACGATTTTAACCCCCTTACCAGTATGTTTCTCAAGCGAGCAATATTTTAATATTCAATTTATTTTAAGAATGATAATTGTCCGAAAACATTTTTATTTGTACTCTAAAAAAGAATGGTAGTACACACCATTTATAGTTTATTTACGAGAGAAATATTTTTTAAAGATTAATAAGACAATTATATCAAAAGTCTTTACAATAACATCCATTCACGATCATTATGGAAGAATTAAAAGTATCCACATTTTTAAAGAAACTGAATGAAACAGCAAAAAGATATTTTAAAAGCTAAAAAACAATGAAAAAGTAAACACGCAGACGATTTTAACCCTTTTACCAGTATGTTTCTCAAGCAAGCAATATTTTAATATTAAATTTATTTTAGGATGAAATTTGTTCGAATATACTTTCATTTATATTTTTAAAAAGAATGGTAAGCACACATTTATTTTATTTGAGAGAAATATTTTTTAAAGGTTAATAAGGCAATTTATAAGAAAAGTCTTTACTGTAACCTCTATTCACGATCATTATTATTGATAGTAAATAACGGGATTTATTAGGAGTTAAAAATATCATTTTTAAAGAAAACTGTATGAAATAGCAGAAAGATATTTTAAAAGCTAAAAACAAGGAAATATCTAGAATAAAATAAGTTGCATAGCAGACAATTTTAAACCCTTACCAGCATGTTTTTCAAGCAATACTCGATTTACTCAAATGCAATTTGATTTGTGTGTTATTCGATGTGTGAATAGAGAGTTGAGTTCATTTAACATTTGAATAGATATATAATTCACTATTTTAATGTTATTCACACTATACTTGATAGAAGTTAAAATTATGAATCTGAATAAGTGAGATGAGAGTTTGATAAAATTGCTTCAAGCTTTCAAATAGTGCGTATATGCGTGCATTTCAAGACATTTATTCAGAAATTCCGACTTCATACCAGTGATTCAGAATAGTAATTTCCGCTTTATTTAATGATAGACGTTTCAAGATTACATAAAGTAAAAAAATCTTTCGGTTTTTCTGGTATGGATTCGGAATTTATGAATAAAAAAGAAATTCGTGAAATACTAATCATGCGAATGCATTATTTGTGCTAATGATGCGAATGGTTAGATGACCAAAAACGTTTTCTGTTTTAACTAATGAGAATTTTATATCACAAAGAAACTAAACATTTTTTGCATGTATGTGTGTTTCAACGCATAACACTACCAGTAGGAGATTGTTTAGACGTTACTTACAGGCGAATTGAATATTTCGAACTGAGCGAAAAAATGAACAGGCTGGGAATCGAACCCAGATCCTTGGCTTACAAGGCCAATGCTTTGCCGTTTAAGCTAACTGGGCCGACAACCAGCCAGCATATTTCGTTTCGCTCAGATAACCTTATTGGTAGCATAGATTAAGCACCAAGATGGGACATTTACGGCAAAATCTGTAATGGCAACAGTACTAGCGTCACTATCGCCAAGGGGGAAGAACTAACAAACCTCCGAAATTTACCTATGTTGAAGAAATATGTTTATCCTCTTTGGTTTGAATATCTATTCGTTCCTAAAACGAAGCAGGTGTCAGACGATATTCTATTCATGCTTGCTTTATTTATTTAGCTGCTTTTTTTTTTTTTTTTATCGTACTTGTATTGTTTATTTTTAACTTACAAAATGATAATTAGACTAATAATATAAAAGAAAGCCGCCAGAAAATTCTGTTAAGAATGCAAATATATAAGTTTATAAGATTAAATTGTAAAAAATCAAATTCAGGTATTGTGTCAATTTATTCATACCGAATAAAATTTTATTGAGTGTAATGTCAGTACCTCTATTTATTTTTAACTTTTAGATTTATACAATTCTAAAAATTTGTCGAAAGGAATTTTTCCCTATCTGTAATATTATTATTTCTTATATGTTAATATTATAAACATTATTGAATTGGTTGTACGTTATTTACATTAAAAAACAATATTTTTATTTTATCTGTAAGGAAGTGAAAATGCATAAATTTTAAAACATTATTGTAACGATTGTTTAATACGTTAAACTTCATAAATTTATAAAACACGGGCTATAAAAATTTTTCTGCCAAAGGGGAATAATTATGAAATTTTCTGGGACTTGTAGAATTCAACATTTCGTATATTTTTATATTACACCATTGCTTTTGATATATAAGCATTCAAGACGAAATTTTTACCTAGTATTCGTTGCACTTAAAACCGTTCACTAATCATGTAAAAAGAAACAAAAAACATATCCGTGCATGAACAAAGAATAGATATTAGATATATAAAATAGAATGTCTATTCTATGCTCATGCATCGGTGTAAGATTCTATCGAAAACGTAAACATGCAACATTAAAAAAAGAAAGATCACAATAAGGTAGATACTCAATAATAAGCATACTACAAGGAGGGGGAGTTTCTTCTCCATTGTCACTAAGGGCACTACGATCGCAATCGCATTAGCATTACGCTCTATGGAAATGTCCGATCTTGGATGTTAATCTATGATTGGTAGTAACATCTATGGTATGTCGTATGTAGACAGCTCAACAGAATAAATCGCAGGTAAAGGAACTCCATATAAACGATGGATACGTAGATGAACTATTATTTTAACACAATCAAACTGATTGGTAAAGTTATCATACGAATTGAATATTTCCAATGAAGTGAAAAACTTTAGCTTAAACGGCAAAACATTTGCCTTGTAAGCCAAGGATCTGGATTCGATTCCCAGCCCGGGCATTTTTTCGCTCAATTGGAAATATTCAATTCGTATGATAACTTTACCAACCAGTTTGATTGTGTTAAAATAATAGTTCTTACTTACAGGGTCCTGTTTTTGTGAATAACAAATAAGCATTATATTCAGATCCATACTTAGATAATTGGATACACGCAAAATCTTGTTTAATAATCAAGTATAGTATATCACTGCATTCAATTTAGATGTATATGTATACACATTTATATATTATATATGGCTAGGTAATAGGTTCTTTGATGATTGCATGTCTTTTAATGACATTGTATCTGAATTTACGATAATTTAGTGAAGAGTCCATTTTTGGTTACGAAAAAGTTTTCTGAAGGGTTCTTTTTGTAAGTCAATGAATGTTGTGAAAAGTCCTGTTTTAAAATGAAAACAAATGTAAAGGGCCCATTTTGATTAAAATAAATGTGATTAACACCATACTGTGATACTTGATACATGAAGTACCATTTTTGAAAGCCCTAAATAAAACATCTTCCATCTTTTCCCTTACACTCACTAATAAAAGAAAAATATGTAACACGAAAATAATCGAAAACTTAAAAAGTATTGTGAAATAATCATATTTTACTTAACATACTGCAAATTCCGAAGCCTGAATTAACAGTGTAAGAAAGCGTTTGAAAACTACCATATATCCCCCCCCCCCCCAAAAAAAAAAAAATCATTTTTTTTTTCTTTCTGTTTTCTCATCTATTATGGTTTACAAGTAACTTGCCAAGTAACGGACTATATTTTGCTTTTTTTAGATGGCCTGTTACATGAAATAATTCATTTTTCAGCAACACGTGGTATTCTTGCCAACTGATGAGTAAATACTTGTTGCTACATTGTTATAATTAGGGATGCACGGGATATTCGGTATTTATTCGGTATTCGGCCTATTCGGCCACGTTACCGAATATTCGGTTTGGCCGAATACCAAACTATTCGGTATACCGAATATCGAAATATTCGGCCAATCGAATACTTAAAAAAAAAACTTTTAAAACATATTTTTAAAAACCTTATACCACTTATACGTTTAACAGTCAATTTAAAGATATTCAGAATAATTAGAAACAGAATCATATATTTAAATAAAAGAGAATGTTTTTACATTATTTATTTGCTGTTTGTTAAGTATTATTTAAGAAAATTAACATATGACGAGGATTTTCATCGGAATTAATTATGTACTAATGCTAGTTTCTGAACATCGTCCAGTAAATAATCTGTTTCTTGCTAAGATTTTAAGAACAGCATTTACAATCTCTGAAAATGATCGTTCACTTCAGACACCGATCTAGGATGTATTTAAAAACTTTTTTGCTTAATAAAAGGGAGCAGAGCAGTTATTCTTGCTCAGTTGCCACCATATAAAGTTTGAATAGATTGTATTATTTATTTACTCTTACCTCTCTTTATCTCTTCCTGACAAATAATATATGGTCCTGTACAACTTTTCTTTCAATTTTTTCACAATTTCTCTTTGATTTTAAAATGTTTGTTTTAGAATTTAAGAAAATTTTATTCATTTGTTTTAATTCACAGAAGAAGCCATGAAATTTAAAATTTTATTAATTAAAAGAGTTTTATAACTAATAGCTTCTTAAAAAACTCAAAGCAGATTTTTTTCAGCATAAAGTTTACTTGGAAAAAGCTCTTGATTATCAAATTGAAATTTTCTGTTTTAAATATTATGTAAAACTGCTTTAAAATTTAACATTTTAATGCCTTTAAACTTTGAAATATAAAATTATTCGACAAGCCGAATATTCGGTATTCGGCCGAATAGTTACTATTCGTCTGACCGAATATTCGGTATTCGGCCTAGCAGTTACTATTCGGCTGGACGAATATTCGGTTCGCCTGTACGCAGAATATTCGGTATTCGACATTCGGCCAAAATCACTATTCGGTGCATTCCTATTCCTAGTTATAATTATTTCGATGTAACTGTCGTGTAAAATTTATTTAAATTTCAGTTCAGTAATAGCTAAGTTTTAGAAACGATATTCTTAGATATAGCAAATAAGTATTTGTAAGCAAGGCACTTGATATCTAAGCTAGCTAAATAGGAAAATAGTTCACAGTAAGTGAGAAAAACAGCTACTGTTAAACTATTGACAATTTCTAAAAACCACTTAGAACTCAGAAAGCAAAACTTTTCCACGTACGAGTATTTTTACACAACATTACAATCACATTCGTTCAAAGCTCGTCATATTATTAATAATAAAGAACATGCATCCACTGTTTCGACACTCCATCTTGAGATATCGCCAACATTTAGTAACTACGCGACTCTTTCAATTCTCAACCGAGATAATTCCAAGTGCTAATGGCAACACTGATTGTAGCAGACGACAAAAAAATCAAGGAAGGGATTCTTATGACGCAGAGGGGAAAAAACTACAGACGCCATCTTTGTTTTCTAATCTTGAATTTGATACATCCGCGTGTTTTTATATTTTTATACTTGGATTGTTTCAGGGGTTTTTTTTCTCTGCTTTTTATGCGGAAAGGACAGGACGAAAAGGGGTTCAAGGACAATCCAGTCATCACTTTCTTCCTCTAATGAAGAATGCTGTCGAATTTTGAGTGAAATTTCATTAGAAGCAAATAAAATTTGATAAATCCAATTTCCTGGAAAAGACGACGTCAGAACAACGAGAAGGAAAAACTTGAGTATTATTTAATGTTTTCACCAACTTATGAATAGATTTATTCTAATATAAAAAGAGAGGTTATTCAACGCAAATATTATAAAACACGCAGAAACTAAGCTATGAAGGGGGGGGGGGGGGGAATTCACACGTAAAATTTTAATATAAACCATGGGAAAAGTCCGCACAAAGACAATTTTTGATAATCTATCAATTTGATATGAACATTTCCAATCTATAAGTTTTTCTTTGTTTTATATTAAAAAACAATCTTAATTTTAATGATATACTTAGTAACAAGTGTCTAAGATTTGGATTAACTAGGCCACGGTTCTGGAATCGCTGTTTTTGGGAGTCTCAAAACTTGTCATATGCAATTTTCGTATAGCTAGAGATTTTTAATCTTTTTTTGCCTTGCATTATTATACTAAATTATTTTGAAATTTTAAAGTAGGATGAGATTAAAGACAAAAATATTAAATATATATTTAAACACTAATGTATGTTATACTAAGGTACCGAAAATGTTTAATTTATTTTTTATGACAGTATAGGAAGCACTTCCAAATGAATAGCAGGACATGTCTTTATTTGGCTTCATCGGACCCTGTTATTGACGTGTTTATAGTATGACCGATGCTAAAAAAAAGAAAACCGGCTGCTGCGGTATTACAAGTACCTATTTTCCCCTAGACCCCTTGATTTCACTTGATGCTCGAATACAGGCGCCCGAAAAGGGCATCGCGTGACTCTGGTGGGTCTAATGCGCAAGGTAGACAGCCTGAGTATGACTAAGGCTGTGGTAGAGAATGTTAAGGAACCTGAAGCTCAAGAGAAGACCTCAAATTATTTAAAAGTTGGTAGAAAATGAACAAATTTCTTAATATTTACCCGTTTATTATTTTTAAAGGTTAAAGTTATCAGAAACAAAGAAAGACAGACTTCTTTACAGCAAAATTTGTATAAGAAACTTACAAAAACACAAGTAATTACGCAGGGCAGCTACTGGCCACTATTTTTATATTCTGTTCGCACCACTATTTTTAGAAAATACATTTTGTAGTATATTTCTCTTGCAAAAGTTGTCAAGGCGTATCTAAAATAATTTTGCTTTGAAAAAGTAGTACGAAATAAAATGAAAAAAATAGTCGGTTGTGGCAGCCCTGTAACGATACTTTATACCTATGCAGTTAGTACCATGATCATTATATAGTAATAAAAGGTCTAGATCTAGAGGTTTTTCAATATTTGAACAGTTTGGGCAGTGCGGAATTTGTTTTAAGGGAATATAAAAAAATGTTATTTTATAGATAATCTTGAATTATATAAAAATAACCTTAAAGTCGTTCAATTTGGAAAGTAAAAAGCACGCACAGTGTAAAGTTGGTGTGGATTTTATCCCGCGCGTTGCGCTATACGTTAAAAAGCTTTAATCTTCTCCATTAAAGAATTGACATAACCATCCGCTGTTTATTATTTCAGAATTTTAAACTCCGTTAATTAATAAGTTTTATAACAGTAAATTTTAAATAATTAAAAAGTTTAACTTCTTTAATAAAAGAATCTTACAGTTTCTTACTTAGTTCACCTTCTAACCTCTATCTAGAAAGAAAACACTAAAACACTGATTGCAACTTTTAAAAAAAACGAAGTCAACGAAATTTCTCAATGTAAATTTTAGGGAATAGCAGTAATTTCTGCAGAATTAGTTTATTACATTGCAACGGGAGATGGGGGATAATACCTTAAGGAATAAACTATCTACAGAAATAGGGAGTAGATCCTTTGCTAAGGAATTTCCGTAGATTTCAAAACTAATATACAAAGAGACCGGGGACAATTTTAACCTCCAAAACTTTACGGAAAGGGCAGCTCCAAAACATTACGGAAAGGGCAGCTCCAAAACATTACGGAAAGGGCAGCTCCAAAACATTACGGAAAGGGCAGCTCCAAAACATTACGGAAAGGACATCTCCAAAACATTACGGAAAGGACATCTCCAAAACATTACGGAAAGGACATCTCCAAAACATTACGGAAAGGACATCTCCAAAACATTACGGAAAGGACATCTCCAAAACATTACGGAAAGGACATCTCCAAAACATTACGGAAAGGACATCTCCAAAACATTACGGAAAGGGCATCTCCAAAACATTACGGAAAGGGCATCTCCAAAACATTACGGAAAGGGCATCTCCAAAACATTACGGAAAGGGCATCTCCAAAACATTACGGAAAGGGCATCTCCAAAACATTACGGAAAGGGCATCTCCAAAACATTACGGAAAGGGCATCTCCAAAACATTACGGAAAGGGCATCTCCAAAACATTACGGAAAGGGCATCTCCAAAACATTACGGAAAGGGCATCTCCAAAACATTACGGAAAGGGCATCTCCAAAACATTACGGAAAGGGCATCTCCAAAACATTACGGAAAGGGCATCTCCAAAACATTACGGAAAGGGCATCTCCAAAACATTACGGAAAGAACATCTCCAAAACATTACGGAAAGAACATCTCCAAAACATTACGGAAAGAACATCTCCAAAACATTACGGAAAGAACATCTCCAAAACATTACGGAAAGAACATCTCCAAAACATTACGGAAAGAACATCTCCAAAACATTACGGAAAGAACATCTCCAAAACATTACGGAAAGAACATCTCCAAAACATTACGGAAAGAACATCTCCAAAACATTACGGAAAGAACATCTCCAAAACATTACGGAAAGAACATCTCCAAAACATTACGGAAAGAACATCTCCAAAACATTACGGAAAGAACATCTCCAAAACATTACGGAAAGAACATCTCCAAAACATTACGGAAAGAACATCTCCAAAACATTACGGAAAGAACATCTCCAAAACATTACGGAAAGAACATCTCCAAAACATTACGGAAAGAACATCTCCAAAACATTACGGAAAGAACATCTCCAAAACATTACGGAAAGAACATCTCCAAAACATTACGGAAAGAACATCTCCAAAACATTACGGAAAGAACATCTCCAAAACATTACGGAAAGAACATCTCCAAAACATTACGGAAAGAACATCTCCAAAACATTACGGAAAGAACATCTCCAAAACATTACGGAAAGAACATCTCCAAAACATTACGGAAAGAACATCTCCAAAACATTACGGAAAGAACATCTCCAAAACATTACGGAAAGAACATCTCCAAAACATTACGGAAAGAACATCTCCAAAACATTACGGAAAGAACATCTCCAAAACATTACGGAAAGAACATCTCCAAAACATTACGGAAAGAACATCTCCAAAACATTACGGAAAGAACATCTCCAAAACATTACGGAAAGAACATCTCCAAAACATTACGGAAAGAATATCTCCAAAAAAATTTAATTTCAACTAAAATGCCACTTCCTTTTAATACGAGTTAAAGTTTTTAATAAAGAACGAAAATTAATTTCGACTAGAATTCTACTACCTTTCAATAAAAGTTAATGCAATTTTTAACTAAAAACAAAAATTTCAACTAACATCCACCTTTCTTTTTATAAAGGATAGTAAAGTTGTTAAACAAAAGAATAAAAGTTCATTTAAATTAAATTTCACGTTCCTTAAATAAAAGTTAATGCAATTTTTAACAAAGAACAAAATAATTTTTTTAATAAAAGAACAAAAAATTATTTCTAGATTAGTAAGGTGTTAAAAAACAAATTAATTTAAACAAAAATTCAACTTTCTTTTAGTAAAAATATCAAAATGGATTTTTAGACTTAATATATACATATTCTTTTAGCCTACATGTATAAATGGTACATTAAAATACCGATTGCAGCTTTTTAAAACAACTTTAAAGTCAGTAAGAATTTGCAATGCAATTTTGGAAATTTTTACTTTCCGTCAGAATTTCATGATCTTTAAAAGGAATAAATTGCAAAGGGGGAAAGAAAAAAAAAAGATAAGGAATAAAACCATTTCCAGAAATGGAAAGTAGATTATTTGCTAAGGAATTTTCGTAGATTTCAGAATCGATATACAATGAGACCGGATAATTTCTTTTTTTTATAAAAGACAGAACTGGAAATCTCCAAAACATTACGGAAAGAATATCTCCAAACTAAATAAATTAATTTCGGATAAAATGAAACTTTCTTTTAATAACAGTTATAACGTTTTTACGGAAGAGCGAAAATTAATTTCAATTAACTTATATTAAAATGAAGTTGAAAGATTTAATTAAGAACAAAAAATACTTTCAACTAAAATTCAATTTCCTTGTCATAGAGAAGAGTAAAGATGTTAAACACAAAACTTCATGTAAATTTTATCTAAACTTACTTTAAAATAAGTTAAAGTAATAAGTTAAAGTTGTAACTACGAACATATAGTATTTTTTTAAATAACTTTATTTCTTTTTTATAAAATAAAAAATTATTTCAAGATTAGTAAGGTGTAAAAGAATTAAAGTGAATTTCTACCAAAATTAAACTTTTTTTTTAATAAAAATATCAAAATTGTTGATTTTTAAACAATATTCTTTTAGCCCTCATGTATAAGATGTTATAGTATTAAAATATCGATTGCAGCTTTTTAAAACAACTTTAAAACCAGTAAGAATTTTGAATGCAATTTTGGAAAATTGTACTTTTTATCGAAATAATTCCATGATCTCTAAAAGGAATAAATTGTAAAAAGAATAAAAAAAAAGGGGGGGGGGTAGATAAAGAAGGAAACAATTTCCAGAAATGGAAAATAGATTCTTTACTAAGGAATTTTCTAGATTTCAGAATCGATATACAATGAGACATGTTTTATTATGGAGAAATGTTATTAGAAAAAGGCAGATAGAACTGGGAATCTCCAAAACATTACGAAAACGATATCTCCAAACTACATAAATTAATTTCGGATAAAATTAAAAACTTTCTTTTAATAATAGCTAATAAAGTTTAAGAAAAACTAACATTTAATTTCAATTAAAATTAGACTTCATAAGTTAAAGATTTTATTAACAACAAAAATTACTTTCAACTAAAATTCAGTTTGGGAAGTAAGGATTAAAGGGTAGTAAAATTGTAAAAACAAAGAAAAAACTTCATTTAAAGTAAATCCAAACTTTCTTTAATAAAAGTTAACGCAATTTTTAACTAAGAATAAAGAATTATTTAAATAACTTTAATAAGGTAAGAAGAAATAATTATTTCAAGATTAGTAATGTGTTAAAGAAAAAAAATTCAACTAAAATTTAATTTAATAAAAATGTCAAAATGTATTTTTAAACAGTGTACAAATTCTTTTATCCTATACGTTATAAATAACGTATAAATGAAACATTAAAATACCGATTGAAGCTTTTTAAAACAACTTAAAAAGTCAGTAAGAATTTCCAATGTAATTTTGGAAAATTGTACTTTCCGTCAGAATAATTTCATGATTTTTAAAAGGAATAAATTGTAAAGAGAAAAAATAATACGATAAGGAATGAAACCATTTCCAGAAATGGAAAGTAGATTCTTTGCTAAGGAATTTTCGTAGATTTCAGAATCGATATACAATGAGACCGGGAAATGTTTTATTATTAAAAAGGCAGATAGAACTGGAAATCGTCAAAACATTACAGAAAGAATACTACATAAATTAATTTCGGATAAAATGAAAATTTCTTTTAATAACAATTAATAAAGTTTTTTATAAAAGAGCAAAAATTAATTTCAACTAAAACTCCACTTCTTTGTAATAGAGAAGAGTAAAAATGCTAAACACAAAACTTCATGTAAACTAAATCTAAACTTCCTTTAAATTAAAGTAATTTGTAACTTCGAACAAATATTTTTTAACAACTTTTTAAATAAAAGAATGAAAAATAATTTTATTTCAAGATTAGAGTATGGTGTAAAAGAATTAAAATGAATCTCTACTAAAATTAAACTTTTTTCAATAAAAAATATCAAAATTATTGATTTTTAAACAATATACAGTGCTGTTGTTGGGTTGGAACGCATGGGAACGCCATTCCCAGATATATTTGGTTTGTTACTGTAAAAAAAAAAAAAAAAAAAATTATCGCGCACGAACACAAACTTTTCTTTTTTTTCAAGCGAAACGATAGTTATCAAATTTATTGATACTGGAGATGAACATAGAGGGTTAAATCCTCTTCTCCAGACTGAAAACTGAACCCATTTCAACGTCTGAATGAAAAGAGTATTCAGTTGTATGAATAACATCATGACCGATGCGATAAAATCACTCCTTATGGAAAAAGCCAGTTCACTTATATTCATAAGCCGTGTAGAACCTCCCTTAAAAGAATTTTGTCCTAAACCATATGTTAAATCTTGATTGCGATCAGGAAGAAGATTAGCAGACGAGACAGCTTGTCCTAAATCAAAGAGCACAGAAAACACCTCTCACCGTTCTTTATGGAAACGTCTGGGATAGATGTGTCAGTAATATAAGGATTTCTTTCTGTTATTTCAATTAAATTTTGGTTCATGATGGAAAATGTTACTATGAGATTGATAAAATATTGCTTTTAGATGAATGCTATACGAATACAATACTCTAAAAACTAGAGTATAATAATTATAACTGTTAATTAAAAAAAGCCGGATTTGGCTAAATGTTTTACTAGTAGCATCAACATCTACTTTATGAAAAGGTGAGTTCCCACAAATATGTTTTTCCAACTACAGCACTGACAATATATCTATCATATCAACGTTAAAAACATACATATAATTACTTAAAAAGGTGCTAAAAACAAAGATATTAGTTAATATAACCCCGAGATCTCTCGAACGCACACGCGTTCATTTTCAAAAGGGGAAAGATTACTGGCTGAAAAACATACGTAAAAACAAAACAAAATACTACGCATGCGCAGTCCATTGCTCTAAAGAGAGATGTTTCGCTTGCGCATGCGTAGCATTTTATTTTGTTTTTTCGTATTTTTTCTATTCCAGTTAGTCGCCATCTTTCCCCTTTGAAAATGAACGCGTGTGCGGTCGAAAAATCTCAGGGTTATATTAGCTAATATCTTTACATGTTTGTAACACCTTTTAAGTAATTATATGCATGTTTTAACGTTTGTATTAATAACAATGTGGAAATTCTTCACGACTCTAGTTTCGATACAGTGTTTTAACTACATTGAATATACAGTAGAACCTTGATTAACCGAAGAAATTGGGACCGGCCATCTTTCGGAAAATCGAAATTTTCGGATAATCGAGAATGCTTCAATTATAAGATTACGGCGAAATATATGCACTATTTCTTATTATGGTAACAAGTGCTTAATAAAATTAAAGCAATAGCAAAATAGAAACAAGAATAAATTACCTGAATTTTAATGCGGATATTAAGTACCTTTTACATATATCACAAGGGTTTGAAAAAATGTTTTGTTTGTCGCAGTTTCGATTGCCTTTGCTTTGAAGCTCTATCACAGAGTTTTTTTATATTATTAGTTCACCAGTATCAGTCTTTCTGCTGCTCCAGCCATGCCAAACCTTTTGAAAATATTCAAAAGTTTCAGAATTGCTAATTTGTTCGTTTTCTTCGTTCCATTCCGCAGCTTATGGGAGCTCAAGTTAAATTTAAAGGAGCTCTAACAAAGGGTATCGAAAATATTTATATGTACTCGTAGTTTGGAAAGGACCGCTTGCACACAAGGAATTAAAAAAAAAAAAAAAAAAAAAAAAAAAAAAAAAAAAAAAAAAAAAAAAAAAAAGCTTTAAAAGTGGATTTCGGTTAACCGAGAGTTTTGGTTAAAAGAGTTTCGTATAAAAGAGGTTCTACTGTATCTCGTTTTAGTTCTCATCTATAAATGATACATCAAAACGCCTTTAAAAACAGAAGAATTTCCAATGCAATTTTAGAAAATTCTACTCTATCGGACAGAATATTTCCATGATCTTTAAAAGGAATAAATTGTAAAAAGAAAAAAAAAAAAAAGTGGTAAGTAATGAAACTATTTCCAGAAAAAGAGTAAAGGAGTAAAGAGTCCGGAAAGTACATTCTTTGCTAAGGAACTTTCTAAGATTTCAAAATCGATACACAGTGCGACGGGAGAACGTAAACCACCAAAACATTACGGAAAGAATAACTCCAAAATACACAAATTAACTGACTAAAATTCACTTTACTTTTAATAATAGTCAATAGAGCTTTTAAGAACGGGCAAAAATTAATTCCGACTGAAATTTCGGACTGAATTCCTTTTAATAAGGACTAGAAAAGTTGTTAAAAGGAAAAAAAATGTTTTCGATTAAAATAAAACTTTCTTTCAATAGTAGTTACTAAAGTTGAACAAGAAACAATTTCGACTAAAATGTTTCATGTAATAAAAGGTATCAACTTATCGACTTCTTATGCCTGGTATTCGTTTAGCCCGTATCTAGAAAAATACATTAAAAGACCAACTTTTAAGGTAGTAAGACTTTTCATGTGCAATTCTGGACAATAGCAATATTTTTTTGTTGGCATAATTATGCCTTTTAACCCTTCACTGCACGATTTTTTTCTTTTTTTATGAAAAAAAATTTGAAATCTATATATCGGTCTTAAAATGGGAAAAATAGTAAAAAAATTTAAATTTCAAATTTTCAGCTAAAATTTGATTTTATGGCGTGTACCCTATGTACACAATTAGGGTTTTAAAATATTGTATTGCTATATCTTACAGCTAAATGAGCTTAAATTAATTTTATCTGCTTAACACTCTGCAACTTTTTTTAAATTAATATTTAAGTATTCAGTAAAAATAATGAAAGTAAATTTTACCTTAATAGCGGGATCAAAAATTTTTTTGTTTCCGGAGTAGGGATTGACCGAATCAGCAATTTTGCCGAATACCGAAGCTTCGGTCAAAGTGTACACCGAATATTCGGTATTCGGCAACCGAATACTTAAAAATTTTTAATACACAATTTTGCATATATTAGCTTTTTTAATAAACTTTAATTAAAATTAAATTCTTAATAATTTAATTCAGTTACATTTTTATTCTTAAATCTAATTACACAAAAAAATTTAATGACTTCTTTCAAATCACAAATTCATTAACCCATCACTTATTTTTTATTATTTTATCACTAGTCAATATCCAAATTAACCCAATGAAAGTATTAAACTATACAGGCTATTATTAAGGATAAGGATTCTCAGAAAAACAAAAGTTCCTTCAAATAAAAAGAAACAATGTTGTCATTAAGCTGATTTACTGATTGTCTAATTATATACATATTGAATTGGAATGTTCTCAAATACAAAAGGTATCATATCAATTTGTACATTTAACTATTTTCTGTGAAATTATTGATACATATTTATATTTTGATTAATATTTATCACTGTGGTGATGAAGATAAATTTGAGCGATTTTAATTTAATGGTTATAAAAGCTATAGGATAGGCATAGGAGTATACTTATTTGATGCATGTATTTTCTTTAATATAAACCTTAGTTATACAGAGATGAACTCTGGTATACTTATTTGAGGTGTATATTAAAGAGAATTCACATTAAATAAATTTAAATTGAAAAAACTAATGTAGAAATAATTAAAATTAAATGGTAATGGAAAGATGCCCATATTCCTTACATTTTTTTCCTATATCGTAGGCAGTTGTTCTGATTTCACCCCTATATAGACTATTTTAGGAAAGAAAAAAAAAGTTTTTTGTAATTAAAAATGGCCTTTGACTTGTTTTTGGTAGTGCAGCTGAACTTTGAACTCATGTACATAATATTAAAACTCATCATTTAGCCTATTCTACTTCTAAGTAAAAGAGAATTCATCTACTTCTAAGAAAATACTTATCCGCAATTATTCGGCCGAATACTTAAAAGTATTCGGCCGAAGCCGAATATTCGGTTTACATGCCGAATCACCGAATACCGAATCGACTATTCGGTATTCGGTCAATCCCTATTCCGGAGAACAAATTCTAATTTTTTATCGAATGAAGCCACCTGACATGGACAAAATAAGTGTTATTCCATTCTTTGGACTTTTCTTGACCATGAATAGAGATCATATTGGTCAAATTCATGGCACATAATAAGAATAACAGTGTTTTTAGGTATGTGCGAGATGTGGCACGTCGTGCAGTCAAGGATTAAAGGAATAAATTCTAACGAACAAAAAACAGTAAGATAAAGAGTAAAACCACTTTCGGAGATTTCAAAAAAGACATACAATAAGATTAGAGAAATGTTTTACCTACAAGATGACACATAAAACAGGAAATCTTCAGAGTATTACGACGAGAATCTCTTTAACCCTTTCAATGGCGGTGCTCACACGGCGTGACCACCTGCTTTTAATTCTAAACTGACAAACGGCGCCAGGAATACTTTAATAAGATTTAGCTTTTATAATAAAAGCTTGGAAAAACAAGTTTTTATTTTCTTAGAAATTCGTTTGTAAATTCTGATCATTTTACGAACAAAATTTTTCTGCGCCTGAAAGGGTTAAACTTCAAAAATTTAAATTGGCACCCCATTCATTCAGATAATTTTTGAACAATTTTTAATAATTAAAAATTTTGACTTCAAATGTATATCTTTTATGTTTATCCTTTAACTGATGTCACAAAAATTGTCACATAACTAGTGTGAAGCGGTCTCTGAGACCACTCCATCCAAAGATGAAAAAAAGCCGCGATTAACGCATAGGCTGCTGTTCTTGTACTAAACTTTTTGTACAGGAGTGTTATAATTAATATTCACCTATTCAAAAGTCTCTGGTATTAGTACTAATGTTCCAAACGAAAGAAAATTTCAGTAGTGTTTGTAGATAAACTGAAATTTGCAAGTTGAAACTATGAAAATTGAAAAAAAGCTCCGGTGTGTGAGACCGGTAACATCAGTTAAAGGTTATCAATATAAGCCTTATCTCAGAAAAAGTTACATTGAAACACCGATTGCAGTTTTCCAAAACAACTTTAGAATTAATAAAACTTTTCAATGTGACTTTGAGAAATTGCAATACTTTCTGTCATAATAATGACATCTTTAAAAGCTATAAATTGTAACGAGAAAGAAATGGTAAAATAAGGAATAAAACCATCTCGAGAAATGAGAAGATTCTTCTGCAAAGGAATTTCCGTAGATTTCAAAATCGATATACAATTACATAAGAGATTTTATTATTAAAAAGCAAATAAATTGAAAATCGCAAGAACATTTTGGAAAGAATAAAAAATAATTTCGACTAAAATCAAACTTCCTTTTAATAACAGTTAATGTCTTTCACAAAAGAATATCAATTAATTTGAACTAAAATTCAATTTTAAAAAGGTAACAACCATATCAATTTTTATGTATATTTTTATATAAACTTGTATCTAGTATGTCTATTCGTTTCACACCTACGTCTGGAGAAAATACACCAGGACACTGAGTGCAACTTTTAAAAACCCCTTTAAAGCCAGTAAAACTTTCCTCCAATTCCTATTACAATTTCCTATGCAATTCTGGGAAATTGCAGTATAATTCCACGAACACTTCAAACCACAAAAATTTCATTTTCCACGCCATTAATTCAGATAATATTAGAATAACAATTTATAATAATTAAAAATTTTGACTTCAAATGTACATCTTTTTATTTTATTTTTTTTATTTTATTTTATTTATTTTTTTTAATCATTATAATCCATATTTCAGAAAAGGATACATTGAAACACTGATTGCAGTTTTTCAAAACGAATTTAGAATTAATAAGACTTTTCAATGTAACTCTGAGAAATTGCAATACTTTCTGTCATAATAATAACATTACCTTTAAAAGCTATAAATTGTAACGAGAAAGAAATGGTAAGATAAGGAACAAAACCGTCTCGAGAAATGAGATTTTTCTGCTAGAAATTTTCGTAGATTTCAAAATCGATATACAATTATATAGAAGATTTTATTATTATTATTATTATTGTTAAAAAAGCATACAAATTGAAAATCGCAAGAACATTTTGAAAAGAATATCTCCAAACAATAAAACATATTTCGACTAAAATCAGACTTCCTTTTAATAACAGTTAATAATGTTTTTCACAAAGAATATCAATTAATTTGAACTAAAATTCAATTTGAAATAAGTTAACCATATCGATGTTTATGTATATTTTTATAGCGACTTGTATACCTATTCGTTTCACCTCTATGTCTGGGGAAAATACACCAGGACACAGGGTGAAACTTTTAAAAACATCTTTAAAGCCAGTAAAACTTTCCAATACAATTCTGGTAAACTCCAGTATAATTCCACGATCATCTATCTCTTCAAACCGCAAAAATTTCATTTTCCAAACTATTAACTCAGATAATTTTAGAAAAACAATTTATAATTAAAAATTTTGACTTCAAATGTCTTTCTATTTATGTATTATGTTTTTTATCATTATAAGCCGTATCTCAGAAAAGGTTACATTGAAACACCGATTAAAGTTTTTCTACACAACTTTAGAATTAATAAGACTTTTCAATGTAACGCTGATGAATTGCAATACTTTATCATAATAATGCCACTATATTTAACACCTATAAATAGTAATGAGAAAGTTGTAAGATACAAAACAAAACCATGTCGAGAAATGACAAGATTCTTCTGCTTGGAATTTTGGTTGATTTCAAAATCGATATACAATTATAAAAGAAATTTATTATTATTATTATATTAAAAAGCAGATAAATTGAAAATCAAGAAAATTTTCAAAAGAACATCTCCAAACAATGAGAAATATTGTCGACTAAATTAGACTTCTTTTTAATAACAGCTAAAAGTTTTTCACAAATAGCAATTAATTTGAACTAAAATTCAATTTAATAAATGTAACAAACATATCGATTTTTATGTATATTTTTATATAGACTTTTACGTCTAGTATGCCTATTCGTTTAATCCCTATATCTGAGGAAAATACACCTGGACATTGAATGCAACTTTTAAAAACATCTTTAAAGTTAATAAAACTTTCCAATGCAATTCTGGGAAATTGAAGTAGTATAATTTCACAAACACTTCAAACAACAAAAATTTAATTTTAACACACCATTAATTCAGATAATTTTAGAACAACAATTTATAACAATTAAAAATTTTGGCTTCAAATGTACAGGGTGTCCCAAAAAGATGCGTACAACTTCAAAATTTTATATATATATATATTTTAAAAAAATTGAATAGGCCTACAGCAAAACTAGTTACAACAATAGATAGATTAACTGAAAAGTTTTCGACAGTATGTTTCTGGTGATACATGTTGATGGCGCTGCGCAACGCGTAAACTATTATTAAAAAATTCATTTCTTCAAAATGGTTGCCCTAGCGTTAGTGAAGAATGTGTGGAACGAGTACGTTAAGCCTTTTTTAGGAGCCCTACAAAATTAATTCATAGAAGTGAAGTAAAAGTATCCAAACAGATTAGGCCGCAGAGACAATCACCTCATCGAGTTCACGGCTGAAATTCCAGAATTAGTTAAAATTCGATCCGCATATTAAAACGAAATCGGTCTGCCAAGTCATATCTTGGTGGAAAACACCTGAAAACCCGACTTTTGCGGTTGACTCGTAGGTTTACCATTGTGTTTTCCTGCTCCCGGTCCTCTATGTTTTCATACTTTGGGTGCAGGAAAACAAAGATAACGAGTTATGATGTAGAATCATATATTTAAAATTTAAAATATTCAAAATCAAATTTGTTCCTAAATTACAGTCCGTTATTTATTTCTGCTCTCATAAATCTTAAAATCTATTCATTTACTGGCTAACATAACTTTATTAGCTCATCTAAAAAGCTCCCTTTCACAATAATATTTCCTGTCAAAAATCTTTTTTTTAGCTAAATTACCTTCTTTTCTGGGCATTATATTTCGTTAATCTTCGTATACGTTTATGATATAAATTAAACAGCTGTCACTAGATAATCGAAATAACAAGTAAATAAATTACCGAAGGATTTATTGCTTATTTCATAGAATCATTATGAAACATTTTTCATCCGTTATCTATTGCCAGATTCAACTCATTAGATTTGAATTTTATATGTTGGAATACAAACGAATTTTTAAGTTAGCGGTTGGAAAGAAGGATGTATTCTGCAGACTTGGCTGCTGACTCTCAAACGCTAAGGATGTAAGAATTTTGTGTGCCGTTGGGGGGGGGGGGGGGGCGGGGGGCGTCACTTACCCTTTTCTATGGCTACCATAATAAACTTATTGTTTCTGGAAAGACTGCGTTTATCTTGTGTCAAATTCAGAATGAGAGATTTTGGGTTCTGCAAAGGACACAATGCAATATTACTGAATCCAGCCTTGTACCATCTTTCCTGATCTCTATAATATTTTACGAAGTAAAGAAACAAATTTCCCTTCTACAAATCTTCTTGACACGAGTCAACCGCTAAAATCGGATTTTACGGTGTTTTCCACCAGGATATGACTTGGCAGACCGACTGCGTTTTAATATGCGAATCGAGTTTTAACTAATACTGGAATTTCATCCGTGAACTCGGTGAGGTGATTGTCTGTGCTGTAGAGGTCTGCACGGGCCGGAATTTCCAGGCCCGGGCCCGGCCCGGCCCGAAGGAAAGCTATTTTGGCCCGGCCCGGCGTAAAAATTGAAAGTTCGGCCCGAGCCCGGCCCGGCCCGTTTACATTTTTACCATTCTCGGCCCGGCCCGGCCAGTACAAAAATCAGTGAAAACAGGACCGGCCCGGCCCGACTCAATTTCTACAAAAAATTCCGTTTTTTCTCGACATACAATTAAGATTCCTTTAATGAATACTACATGCATATTTATGGGAACATTTTACAGTATATTTTAAATTACTATGTTTTCGCAAAATAGAAAACACACAATAGTAAACATTAACGATTACCGTATATACTCGCGTATAAGTCGAGGACATTCTGAAAATTTTCGTTAAGCAAATTCTGGGGGTCGACTTATACGCGAGTCAGTTAAAAAAGCAAAAACAAAAACTTCGAATGCTGCAAAATTATGGCTTTTTATGTGTATGAATAAGAAAAATAATATATAAAATATACAAATAATAATAATTTAACATTTTAAAAAATTCGATGATTTGTTTTTGTTTCTTACTACCTTTCGCATTGGCAAGTGAAATCTTTGATTGATCTTGAGCAAAATTGAAGTAAAAAGTTAGGGGGTCGACTTATACGCGGGTTTTTGATTTTTTCCTGAATTTGCATTCAAAAGTTAAGGGGTCGACTTATACGCGAGTCGACCTATACGCGAGTATACGGTACTTACAGTGTTTTAGTCAACGTCTGTACAGACATTTCAAAATTTAAATAAGCGTTCTTTAAAAGATTAATGTAGTTTAGAATAAAGGGTTAAAAAGTATGATAACTTTTGAAGCATATAATAAAACGTAGATTTGTGAAAATATTTCTGTCATTTTTAAGGCTTTTCTCAAATCCAAAGGAGCTACATTTTGACACATTTATGAATTCATTTCTTTTCGGAAACGCATGAAATTGGCAGGTATTCTTATTCAGAAACCATGTAAATGCCATTTTTATCTTAGATAAAAGCAATATATCTTTCAGAAAATACTGCCAAAGTTAGCGTTTTCAATCAAATTTCCGGAAGCGATAGCACAGGAAAGGAGAAAAACAGTCACGTGACAAGAGTCTCCCTTATCTCTGTACGTAATTTATCAAAAATGGAAACGCTATTCAATTCCAAATGCCTTCAATACTCAGGCCTGTCAATTTTATGCCTTTATAGTTAAAAATGAGTCAGAAAATGTGTCTGAGAGTTTCGCATTGTTGAGCAGTAAATATGAGTACCACCTTAAGGTACATTTCCAAAGATACTGTTAACAGAAGTTCATTATCGCTAATAATACTTTTACAAAACATAATGCCTGTCCTACACATCCTGAGAACTATTAAGACCAGTTCCGTCCCGGCACAAGTTAAAAAATTAAACCCGGGATCAGGCATCATGTAACTGTACGATGCCGATCTCTACGATGGACATGTTACATTTCTGTATTGATGTTGTTAAACTCGCATCGGCTCGTAACGCACATTTATACTTCTCGAAAAGGTCATATTCATTGAAAATGGCCTCGTATTTTATCTGCTTCTCTCAAATTCTTATATCGGGCCGATAGGCCCGATTAATTTTTTTTATTGACCCGGCCCGGCCCTGCAGGCCCGTTCAATTTTTTTGCCGGCCCGGCCCGTTGAAAAAATTGTCCTAATTCTGCCGGCCCGGCCCGTTTGAAAATTCTCCTCCATTCCGCCGGCCCGGCCCGCGGGCCGGGCCGGGTACGGGCCTCGGGCCAAGCCCGGGCCCGTGCAGACCTCTACTGTGCTGTCGCCTCCCGATCAAGCTGTAGCTACTGTTGATGTTAGCCTGCTAAAACATTCGTAGATTGAATTGGAATATCGTTTTGATATTCTTCGTGCTATGAAAGGATCTCATGTTGAGGTTTACTATGGCAGTAGAAAAAACTAAGTTATTTTACCTATTGTCGTTACTAGTTTTGCTGTAAGACTATTTATATATATATATATATATATATATATATATATATATATATATATATAAAAATTTGAAGTAATAAAATTAGTAAAAATTTGAAGATCTTTTTGAGACATCCTGTATATCTTTTCATTTATGTATTATGTTTTTTTTTTTTTTATCCTTATCAGCCGTATCTCTTAAAAGGTTTCATTTAAACACCAAATGAAGTTTTGTAAAACAATTTCAGAATTAAGAAGACTTTTCACTGTCACTCTGAAAAATTGCAATCCTTTCTGCCATAATAATGCCACTATCTTTAAAAGCTATAAATTGTAACGAGAAAGAAATGGTAAGATAAGGAATCATCTCGAGTATGAGAAGATTCTTTTGCTAGGAATTTTCGTAGAGTTCAAAATCGATATATAATTACATTTGAGAATTTTTTTCATATTGTTAAGAAGCAGATAATGTTGAAAATCTGAAAAACATGTTGGAAAAAATATCTCCAAAACAACAAAAATTAATTTCGACTAAAATTAGATTCGTTATAACAACAGTTAAAGTTTTTAACAAAGAACAGAAATTAATTTGAACTAAAATTCAAATTCCATTTAATAAA
Source organism: Maratus speciosus (assembly GCA_963932465.1). Lineage (NCBI taxonomy): Eukaryota > Metazoa > Arthropoda > Arachnida > Araneae > Salticidae > Maratus > Maratus speciosus. Next base: position 111,294,172 of record OZ010799.1, on the reverse strand, counting down.
ATTATCAAACATATCGATTTTTATGTCTCGTATGCCTACTCGTTAACCCCTGTATCCAGGGAAAACACCAGATCAAATTTTCCAATGCAATTCTGGGAAATAGCAGTATTTTCTGTAAGAATAATTCCACAATCTTTAAAAGGAATAAATTTTATCGAGAGCAAAAAGTGGCAAGAAAAGGAATAAAATCACGAAAAATACATTTATTTGTTAAGGAATTTTCCTTGATTTCAAAATCGATATATACAATTATATTGGAGATTTATTTTTAAACAAGCAGATAAAACTGAAAATCTGCAGAACATTTTGAAAATATCTCCAGGCATAAATATTAAGTTCGACTTCCTTTTAACACCAGTTAATTAAGTTTAACAAAAAACAGAAATTAGAAATTTATTTAATGAAAGCAAATACATCCATTTTCATGTATGTTTTTATATCGACTTTTATGTGTAGTATGCCGATTCATTTAACCCCTATATATATATGGGGAAAATACAGCAAGACACCGAATGCAACTTTTAAAACCAACTTTGAAGTCAGTAAAACTTTCCAATGCAATTCTGGGAAACTGCAGTACTGTCTATCAGAATATTTCCGCAATTTTTAGAAAGAATAAATTGGAACGAAAAAAAAAAAATGATCAGAAAAGGAATAAAAAAATATCTCGAGAAATGGAAAGAAGAATTATTTGCAAAGAAATTTTCGTTGATTTCAAAATCAATATACTACACAGACAAAGAGAAAAAAAAATTATCTACAAGCACGCTTATAGAACTGGAAATCTCTAGAATATAACGGAAAAAAAAAATATTTTCAAGCCGCGAAAATTTGATTTTACCGCCGTTAAATTATAAAATTGCAGAAAAACAATTCCTTATAATTAAAATTAGGACTTTTTTCAATAAAAGTGTAACATCAAATTAATCTGTTTTACGCAGAATGTTTTTCAACCTTTTAAGGGGACCGGGAAAGCCCTATCTACGCCATATTAAATTCACCAACTTTATGTACCTTTTTCTCAGAAATGGTGAAAGAGAGGTCTAGTTTTTTTTAGAGTAATTACAATAACATGATTTACGTATTTTAACAGATCATTTTCTTTTTAAGTGAAACCCAAAATTAATTATTTATTGAAAGTCATTTTTAAATTAGCATTTTTGGTAAGACTTCACTGTCGAAAATAAATAATTCTCAACAAATCATTAAATCCCTGCGTTAAAGTATACAACACAATGTAAGTATTTAAAAAAAAAAAAAAAAATCTGAGTTCTCAAGTTTAATAGATATTGAAAAAAAAGGAACATAAACATGAAAAATCCAAGTTTTGTGAAAAATTCAATTAAAGATTTAAATGGCCATTAAGCTGTGAAGTACTCTTAAAAAGAATGAATAATTTCAACACTTATTTTTGTTATATATGAACATGTGTAACACATCGTTGAAAAGATAAAAGTTTAAACTATTTAATGATATAAAAAAGCAAAAATCGATTTTTTGGTTGAATTTTTCTTTCCCAGCCCCCTTAACAGCACGCAGATTAATTATATAACAAGTGTTGACACAAAGTGGAAGGGGTAAAGGAACTTCTAAAATATCAATATTGATCATTCCTGAATTAACAATAACATCTTTACAGAATTATGACTATAGTAACAAATAAACGTTTGATTTGGTTTTCTACGTGAAGATGATACGCAGAAATACTGATTGTATCCAATTCAAAGTCACGTGCAATTCGTAATATATATATATATATTTTACTAAAATACTTTTCAACTGGAGTTATTACTAGAGATCGACCAAAAATTCGGTTTCGTTTTCGGCCCAAAATCTGAGTTTCGCCGAAAATTCGTTTTCGGCGAAAATGCTGTCAAAAATTCGGCCGGACTGAAACTCGACCGAAACTATCTATATTTTTAAAAAAAATCTAGTTTTTTCCTTCGGATATTTTCAACATTTCTTTAATATTAGCTGTATCGGCTCAAATGAGAATGGCTGAAATGGCTGTTTATTTATTGCTATGAACTCGCCGTTTACAATTATCAGTCATCACCGACTCAAAACGCGAGTGCAAATTATAAAGCAAGCAATGCATATCTTTGAATACGCTTTTCACGTGCTCATTAAAAGCTGCAGACTTAACAGTAGCTGGTTGGTTGGTTGGTTGTGTTTATGACGGCCAATTATCATCACGAGGGATACAGGCCCAAAGGGGGGGGGGTACCCTCCGTGGAAGTCTTTCTAAGGGAGCCTAACCCGTATTTACGCTTGGAAAACCAAACCAGACTTAACAGTAATAGGAAATTTTTAGTTTGAAACCGCAGAAGCGTTTCAAGTACTCTTTGACAAAGTTTTAATATAACAGATTAACAAATACAAAAATCCTTATAAAAGATAAATTGAAGTATGTATTCCTAAAACATTTTTTAATTTAATTAAATTCGTATAATTAGAAAATCATTCTGTGTCGTTGATGAATTAATTAAATTTTATTTTATGAGAGTCAGAAGTACAGAGAGGTAACTCTGGCCACACGTATAATTAATATTTATATTTAATAAACACGTAGAATTAATAATTATGTATATTTATGTATATGTATTAATTTAAAAAAAATTGGTAATTTCCGTTTTCGGCCGAAAATCGGACGATTACCGGAATTCGGTTTCGGTTTTAAAAACCTGTTTCGGTCGATCTTTAGTTATTACTCTAAGCATTATTCAATATGGAATAAATTTCAGCAAAGAAGAAGGGGGGAAATGGCAATACGGAATAAAATATATTTCAGAAATGGAAAGAAGACTCTTAGTTTATGAATTTCTGTAGATTTCAAAATCCATATACAATATAAAGCAGAAAACTTTTTTTTTTTATCTTGAAGAAGGCAAGATAGAATTGCAAATCTCGGGGAATTACGTAAAGAGTATCGTCAAACTACAAAAATAAGTTACACGATAAAGAACCTTGAAAACGGGGGCTCAAACTTTATCAAGGAAAAATATTTCTGATTGCATGCCGACGGTGGGAACACACAGCATTCTACAAATATTTCTTTTCTGGATAAGTTTTTTTGGCAACATGCAACTACTGAACTGTTGGGAACAAACACACTGCATTTCTACAAATATTACTTTTCTGGATATGCTTTTTTAGGCCACTTGCAACTACTGTACTGCTTTAATGCGTTGGAATTTATTAAGTAATGAAAACGCAAACTATAGAACGGACAGGGTGTTTTTACTTAAAAAGAAAGGAATAATTATGGAAGTTTGGTGGTAGGTTTGTAATCCCCGACAATTATACTTTCTGTATTTAAAAAATTTAAAAGTGGATTTTACACTGAGTAATATAGGAACAATGAGCTAAAGACTCAGATTTTTATACATATGCTAAATCAGCGAAATATACATGACGTTTAAAAATATGCATGATATTTAAAAATATGCATGACATTTAAAACATTAAAACGGTGTTAAACTTCCCAACAGTTTCTGCCAAAACCACTTGCCACTTTCAAGGGATTACATTCAAGCCTTCGACAGTTCATTCTTGTAATCCCTTGAGAATGGCCAAGTGGTTTTGACTGAAACTGTTGAGAAGTTTTTTTAAGACAGTTTTAATAGTCGTGCATATTTTTAAAAGTCGTGTATATTTCAATTTCCCAGAATACAATGATTTATCAAATGTATAAAAATCAGAGTTTTTTTAGCTGATTGTTCATACTTTCTATATTTGTCAGTCCACGATCTTTAAAAGAAATAAACTGTACCCGAACAAATAGTAAAATAAGAAATGAAATTATCTTAAATATAGTGGAAAGAAGACATTTGCCGTGTAAGAGTTTTGATAGATTTTAAAATCGATATACATAAGGCGGGAGACGATATCTACAAGAAAGCAGAATTGGAAATCTGAAGACATTAGGGTAAGAATATCTCCAAAACCACAAAAATAAGTTCCTAGACACCACACCACACTTAAAAGTGAGGGTTGAAAGTTTAGATTTGAGTGCGTGTATACGGTGTCAACAACAGCGTTATATATTTTTTAATGTATTTTTCGCAACAAGTGATGAATGGTTAAAACTGTTAATGGCAACAAATGCAAAAAGAATAAATGTTCAGTAGTATGTATAAAATGTTTTATTAATATTATTTCTATCCTTAACCATTAATCAGGGAAAGTTTTGCGTTCACGAGCGAGAAAAAGAATTTAGAACACCCTTTAGGCTCTTCTCAAATTCAAACTGACAACTTTTCGACACATTCCTGAATTAATTTTTATTCGTAGACGAATAAAATTTTACAGGCTTTCATATTCAGAACTTATGGAGCCGAACATAGTTTTCCATTTTTGTATATGTAAAGAATCTTTGAAGAAAGGCTTTCAAAGTTGGCGCTGTGAACCGAATTTCCGGGCGCAACAATCCGAGAAAGGCCATGGGACAGCAATCTCCTAGAACTCAAGATGCAAAACATTTATATATATATATATATATATATATATATATATATATATATATATATATATATAAAACGCTATTAGATTCCAAATAAATTCAATAGTCCTACCTCAAATTTGCGGGGGGTATCGTCTAAACGAAGTCTTTACATTTAAAAGAAATAAATACGCCTAAGCCTTTCTGCGATTAAATTAGGGAAATTTTTCTCCTTTTAAAAACCACTAACAAAAGATTAAAATTTCTGTAAAGGACATTGGTCGCGAAGGGAGTTAAGGCTGTTCTCATATTCAAACTGGCTACTTTTACACATTTTTGAATTACATTTTTATTCATAAACTCATAAAAGTTGGAAATGTTCATACTCAGAAACAACGGAATCGAACAGTGATTTCTATTTTCCAGTTAAAACAAACGTTCTTTCAGAAAATGTCAAATTTGGCATTTTGAACAGAATTTCTGGACCGAGAAAATCTATCAATCATTCTGCCGTACTGTATAAACGTTCCGCGTTAAGATTTCGGTCCTACAGAATCCGCCATAGACAGAGTTTACTGTATTAAAATCGTTTCGAGTTAATCTGATTTTTGTCAAAAACACAGTCGCCTTAGAGTTTACTGTACGAAAAACTGTCCATAACTTTGAAATCGTTACGCGTTAGGCAAGTCACACACTAAGGCGACTCATAAGACATGTCGCTTGAATTCGCTGGAAAAACTGATTTAAAACAGGTTTGAAACAACTTCGTTCTTTGTTTGGACCGGTTTTTGCGCTTCGTGTCGCTCTGTCGTCTCAGTGTGGGATATGCCTTAAGCAGATTTCGGTCCTACAGAATCCGCTATAGACAGAGTTTAGTGTATTAAAATCGTTTCTAGTTAATCTGATTTTTGTCAAAAACACAGTCGCCTTAGAGTTTACTGTACGAAAAATTGTCCAGAACTTTGAAATCGTTACGCGTTAGCCAAGTCACACACTAAGGCGACACATAAGACATGTCGCTTGAATTCGCTGGTAAAACGGATTTAAAACAACTTTGTTCTTTGTTTGGACCGGTTTTTGAGCTTCATGTCGCTCTGTCGTCTCAGTGTGGGATATGCTTTAAGCAGATTTCTGTCTTATACAGAGCACGTCTTCGACAGAGTTTACTGTGTTGAAAATTGCTCTATGAGATTAACTCTTTGCACTCGACAGGTGACTCTCACTCTCCACTAGTGTTGCCTGGTGTCCTGCATAAATCGGGGTTCCAAATGCTCTGGACACCAGTATTTTAAAGTAATATTCTCCACCTTATATTTAAAAAAAAAAATCTGCATTTTACAACAAAAGATGCTGGAACCCGGCTGCCAACACAGTTGCTGTAAAATTCCTGAAATCTCAGGAAAGGGGAAAGTCGCGTTACTATTGGCTGCATGGTGCACGTGACAGGAAGAATTCTATTTTTATTTCACTTGTTGCTTGAATTCGCTTTCACAGCATCGGTGCTTGAATTCGATTTCACAGTATCGGTGCTTGAAAAATTACAACATAAAGCGCATGAAAAATCGCAACATTTTTTTACAGTGTACCTAATGGCAGAATTACCTGCGATTGAAGACGGCGAAATAAACTAAAAAATTACTGGTGTCCAGAGCATTTGTGCGGGACACCCTAGCAACAGTAGTGATGAGCGAGTCTCACCTTCGAGTGCAAAGTGTTAAAATCATTGTGCGTTAAACATATTTCCGTCTTATGCAGAATCCGCCTTGGTCAGATTTTACTGTATTGAAAATCACTTTGCATTAAGCAAAATACCTTCATACATAGACTTTTACAGCCTTAGACAGAGTTAACCGTATAACTTTTAAAACTACCGACACTATTACAACATAAACAAGTAACAACACAGTGAAGGGCTAAAGACGTCACACAAATGATTAAACAACAATCTTTAAGAATAATAACGCGTAAAGCATGCATAAACATTGATCTGCTAATTAAAAATTATTGGACTTCAAGAAAACATTTTTAAAGCTCATTTTTTAAATCATCAAACACGCAAAGGAAAGATATTCTGTATAGAAAAATGAAGAAAACATGGATCAAAATAAAGAACCTATACATAAGATTAGCTGAAATCTTTTCAAGGTGATAGATTAATACAAGAGATTGAAGCCCTTCAAGTGCAGAGTTCTTTTAAACTGCTTGCTACAAAAGTTACAACGACTTCTTTATTTTATAAAAGATCGCATTGGATTAATGGCATAAATCATCTATATTTAGACAAATAGCATTATCAGTTTCTCACTACAATGGCAAATCGATAAAGTGAGAACTAAATATCTCGAAACAACACTTCTAAAGCTACGCTTGTACTATATAGTTTATCTGGACATTTAAGTCTGAATGCCGCAGGTAATAGCAAAACACGCACTCAAGCACGTGGTATTGCTACGGATATTTCTTTTCATGTGAACATCTGCCAACGCAGCTGAAATCACGCTTCTCGAACGCCCCGGTACTCGAATAAAAGATTAGGGTGAAATTTGATTTAAAAAAAAATTACATTCTTTAACAGTGAGAGTGGCATCACCAAATCAACCGAATGAAAAATCATATAGGAAAAGAACAATATAGCAAAAGAACTTTATAAGACTGAATTAACACTGATTGCAGCGTTAACTAAATACGTACATTTTGAGATTCCTGTACAGAGAAGTTGCTATTTTTTTTTTTTCAATGGATGCAAAGCATATATACACGCGATCTGGTGATCCAGGTGATAACGAATTTAATTCATCTTGAGATTAAAAAAAAAAAACTTAGTGGCCCTAATGATCTAAACCAGGTGTTCCCGAAGTTTTACTCGAGTATACCACTAAATTGAAATCATAATGTCGCCGTACCACCCACCTTTAATAATCTTAATATTTATAATGGCATTATTACATCAGTAAATCGCAGTGCGTAGAGGTGCTTATTTTTAAAAACCATTATGTAGGAATAGTTATTATCGTCTTATTTAATTGCAGTTAATCACAGACCTCTCCTATTAAATAAAGCAAAAATTACTGTTCTGAAATGCAGGTCCAAAATCAAAATCAATTCAATCAATCAAAAATCAAAAAAAAATTTAGACATTGATAACAATATAACGAGAGAGGAGGGTTCAAGGGATAACGTATAATATCGTAATTGGGGGGGGGGGGGGTTCCAAAATTACCAAACAGTTGATAACGTTATGAAAATCCACCACCACCTCCCCTAAGAGCAAAGATACAAAAACTTTCATTAACTTTTATACTTCACATATTCACAAAAAAGGCATCTTTTTATATAAACGAGTACAAAAACGCATCTAGATTAATATCCTGGCTGAACTGTTGGTCAAGTTCGTCAAAAATTATACGAAGTAACAGACGACAATATTACTAGTAACAGTAGTCGAACTTCTTCGATCTTATCGCTCGCCTGAGTCTGAAGTACAACTACATCTGTATTTATCATGATCAATGTTTTGTCCACCACAAAACCCACTCTAATAACGAAAGTGTTTCATCGTGCTGATCTCGTACTGATCACAACATTTCAATTGACGCTGGCACTGTTTATCCAGCTTTAGAGCAACATGTTTGTTTCTTTGCTCAGCTTTCGAATATCTCACTTGGTATGTTGCAGGGATGAACTTTAACGTTAACCTTTAACTGATGTTACCGGTCTCTCAGACCGCGACTTTTTTCAATTTTTATAGTTTAACTTGCAATTTTCAGTTTAACTACAAACACTACCGGTATTTTGTTCCGTTTGGAACATTAGTACTATCACCAGATACTTTATAATAGGTGAATTTTAATTATAACAGTCCCGTACAAAAAGTTTAATACAAAAACATCATCCTATGAGTTAATCGTGCCTTTTGTTCATCTTTCGATGGAGCGGTCTCACAGACTGCTTCACACTAGTTTAGTTATGTGACAATTTCTGTGACATCAGTTAAAGGTTAACAGCATGAGAAATTCTTTGAGCAGCCGATATTTTAGATGAGTTGAAGCTGGGAATTCATAATAATAAATTGCCAGCAAAAGAGTATTTAAAATGATTTTTCTATTTGGAAAAGATAAGTTCAGAATTCACCGCAGTCAATCTAATTTGATAAATGCAAATTATCGCATTTTAATATCAAATTAACAATGTTCTGAAAAATTAAAATTAAATTGATAAATTGTATTAAATACAACCAATTTCCATGGACAAAAATATTACACAACTGTATAACTGCATTTCAAATTGTATTTCTTTCAACGATATTTAAAAGAATATAAAATTCAGAATTCGTCATAACATATAGCCAATGCAACTTTATCGTTTGGCAGTTTTTTGCGTACATAGATTAACATACAAGATGGGACATTTCCATAGGGCGTAATGGTAATGCGATTGCGATCGTAGCGCCTTTAGTGACAATGGGGAAGAAACTCACCCATCCTTGTAAAATTTTTATCATTGAGCCTTATATCATTGTACCTTATTGTGATCTTTCTTTTTTTTAATGTTTCATGTTTACGTTTTCAATAGAGTCTTACACCGATACATGAACATAGAATAGATATTCTATTTTATATATCTAATATCTATTCTATGTTCATGCACGGATATATGTTTTTTTGTTTTTTTTTTTAAACATGGTGAGTGAACGATATAAGTGCAACGAAAAATAGGGTAAAAATTTCGTCTTGAATGCTATATATGAAGTAAATATGATATAATTGGATTTAAAACTACATAAAGTAATGGTGCAATATAAAAATATACTAAGTATTGCACTCTACAAATCCCAGAAAATTTCGTAAATATTCCCATTCAGTAGGAAAATTTTTATAGCCGATGTTTTATTAACTTATGAAGTTTAACGTATTAAACAATCGTTATAACAATCTTTTAAAATTACATTTTCACTTTCTTACAGATAAAATAAAAATATTGCTTTTAATGTAAATAACGTACAATCAATTCAATAATATTTATAATATTAACATATAAGAAATAATAAAATTACAGATGGGGAAAAATTAATTTCGGCAAGTTTTTAGAACTTATATAAACCTAACAGATAAAAATATATAGAGGTACTGACATTACACTCGAAGTTTTATTCGATATGAATAAATTAACACAATACCTGAATTTGATTTCTTACAATTCAATCTCAAACTTACATATTTACGTTATTAACAGAATTTTCTAGGGTTTTTACCCGACTGAAAAGAAGGGTTATGTGTTTCACGCGTATCTGTGTATGTGGATTTCTTTATACCCTCGAAACATCCCAACGGCTGGATAGATTTTAATGAGTGAGGTCTTTATCGATTCGTCTTAATCGTCCAATGGTTATAGGATAGGTTTTGTTTTTATAAATTCAAAATGGCGGCCGTAAAATACAAAGGTAGAGACGGAAAAAAAAAATACGCACCCTATTGAATGGCATATCATTGGATAGGTCTTTCAAAATGAAGACGATATTTCATTGACCATTTTGCAGGCAGAAGCTCCGTTTAAATATTACACAACCTGAAAGTTGTGTACTTTGGACCTCTACCTTTACTGTAATTCTAATCTGCATAATAGACATCTATAGGCCTCATCAAAACAGTGTTTGTAGATAGGAACTAATAAACGCAACTTAAAAGTCATCAATACAAGTAAATAAAAAAATGTAAGTAATATAAAAATAGTTTCATATTGATGAGAAATGATTAGTTCGCTTTTTACGCAGTCGGGTTTTTTGATTTTTTTAATTTAATATATTATTCTTTTATATTATTACTCTAATTATCACTTTGTAAATTAAAGGTGACCAATAGAAGTACAGTAAAAAAGCAGCTAAATAAATAAAGCTTTTTTTTTTTTTTTTTTTTTTTTGACGATATTCTATTCATACGTGCACGTATGAATAGAATATCGTCTGACACCTGCTTAGTTTTAGGAAAGAATAGATATTCAAAGCATAGAGGGTAAACATTTCTTCAACATAGGTAAATTTCAGAGGCTTGTTAGTTCTTCCCCCTTGTCGGTAGTGATGCTAGTACTGTTGCCATTACAGATTTTGCCGTAAATTTCCCATCTTGGTCCTTAATCAATGTGTGCGTATAGGTTTTTAACATGGAGGAAAGAGATAGATGGAGATGCAGTATTCCGTAAAAACGGTATGCAGTATGATGCGCGTTATCGCTCAAATTTAAATGCTCTCACTTGGCCGCAAACAAAACAAGCAGCTAGAACAGGGACCGAATTCTTTGACATCACACGTACATTTTTTTTTTCTCTAAATGAAATTGATCTGCTTATTTTTAAGCATTCTAAAGCAGCATTCCATTGTATTATGAATTGAAAACTGTATTACTAAAAGTTCTTTTTTTCGTGAAAGAACGTGCTTGTGTTTGGACCAACTGTAGCTGATTTTAGGGTTACTTTTTTGGCGTCAACCCCATTCACCTTACTGCATCTCTATCTCTTTCCTCCATGAGTTGAAGCTGGAAATTCATAATAAATTGCCAGCAAAAGACAATTGATTTTTCTATTTCGAAAAGATAAGTTTAGAATTCACTGCAGTCAATCTAATTTGATAAATGCAAATTATTGCATTTTAATATCAAATTAACAATGTTTTGAAAGAAAGGTAAATTGATGAATTATAATGAAACTAATTTGCCGGGACAAAATAAATATTACAACTATACATCTGCATTTCAAATATTTCTTTAAGTAGACTACATTTAAAAAGAATATAAATTGAGAAATCGTCATAACATATAGCCACTTCCACCTTATTGTTTGTAAGTTTTGTGTGTATCGGTTTTAACCCTTTATCTAACTGACGGTACTTATAAGAACCATTAAAATAACTTGTTATAAAATTAATTTAATACATCGAATAGTAGTAATACAGTTTAGAATGAGTTATAGATGCATTATCTTGTTCCAAAAGCATTCTGGGTTACACAAAATAAAAATATTTTTAAAAGGATGATTTCTTTTGCCTTTGCATCTTTTCAGCTTTCTTGGCGTTGGGGAAAAGGGGGGGGGGTGAATTTTTCAATTCGGAAATATTTCTATGTTTCTATTGTAAGAACATTATATTTATACATTTCCTAATACTACAAAATACCAAGAAAAATATTTAAAATAAAAGATTTGAGTGGGGTTATAAATATTGCACAAAATCCCTATAAATTCAAATTTAATCAATCCTTCTAAAATTTATTAAATGATTATGTAAATCTTCTAATGTAGTTTAAACGAAATACGCTTTAAAAAACGAAAAATGCTTTAGAAGATAAAATTTTTATGAATTCATAATTCAGTACATAAAGGGTTAAAATATTTATATAGTTTATTCCTGTAAACTGTTAGAAAACTTGTATACATTATTATAAGTCTTGTTGCAACCATAGACTTGAGATAACATTTCGTCTGGACGGTTGCGACTTGCTTTGCAACTTTCAAAACGTGTTAAAGAAAAACAGAGTTTTTTTTTTTTTTTTTTTATCTATACACCAATAAAATGACAATTACTCAGAGCAATGCCACACAAGTAGAAATGTATTATCTGTTCTATTTTTCATAGCAAACACTTAACACTTGATACATAAAGCCTTTCCCTTTCTGTATTTCATAACCGAATGTAAATCGGAACATGTAACGTCAGTCAAGTGAAATGCCCGATAGTGGTTTGTTTCCACCCACCAACGCATTTCTAAGGAGATTGCGGTCATTTTACAGCGAGATTTGTAACTGTGCCCACACACCCTCGGAATTCATTATAAGATGTCAACATTTGCTAGCGGGAATTTTGCATTTATTAGCTTTTAGTAACAAATAACAAAGTCAAAGCGCGATATACGTGACAAATTACATGCGAGACCATTGATACATTTCTCATTTAAAAGGGTTTTTATTTCTTTGGGTCAAAATTTTCGATTTTTTTTATTTTACATTTTTGCACTCCTCCAGTGTGTAGATTTTTGCCCTAAAGCATTTGTGATATTTCAATTATTTACAGTATTTTTTGCTCATTGGATGAAATGCTAATGTAAAATTGTAAACTTGTTTTTCTCGAAACCTTATTTTTTCAACTGGGTGACCATTTTTATCGGGAACTTTTGAACCGATTTCCTTAATTTATTATTTAAAAGAAAGCTAATCGTTTTTGCTGGAACTTATACAACCGAAAACCATAATTTTAATTGATTAAATATTTTTTTAAGCTCTCAAAACGTAAACAAAAAGGGCTAAAAAGAGGCTTTTGTTCAAATGACTGTCCATTTTGTCAAAAATAAACTTTTTGAACAAAACGTTGGTATAAGCTTCACAGAATTTAATGTCCAAAGTGAGCAAAATAGGGTGAACAAATAGTGTGACCAAATTTGTTTGAGATGCTTGTGACTGGAGGAAAACGGTCACCCGATCGGAAGTCCATGGTGCGCATGTGCAATAGCACAAGACATAATATTCATTTCTTTTACACAAAAAATATTTAAATATATAACTAAAATGTCAATACATATAATGTAAAAAGTCCAAAGATGATATCTTTTATTTGTCTCCGAAAAAACAAAAATCGTAAAAATCGCATACATTTTAGGCCAAAAAAATGAAATCTTCCCTTAACTCCTTCGCGAAGAGCGTCTTTTACAGAATTTTTAATCATTTATCACCTGTTTTTCAAAAGAAATTTTTGCCTAATTGAATCCGGAAAATGCTCCGATTAAATAAGGCAAAAATTACAATACAAAACAAGTAATATAAGAAAAATGTTAAGTCTATTCCTACTTAGGTCAATACGAGAAAATTTTTTCTCCCATTCTTCAATGACTGCTTGAGTGGCGGGATTGGTCAAGGTCTGGCTTGATCAAGCCCCTTAAAATGCCTTGATCAAGAAGAGAGCTATCTCGGTCAACAATAGAGTACGGAATTGATTATTGAAAAATAATAATTTTAATTTAATTAATGAATTAATATTTGAAAAAACTGTTTTAACATCAAGTGTCATCCACTAAAAGTTTAAAAAAAAATGTATTTGAACTTGATTGGATGAATTAAAGTATTTTATTAACGATTGAAAATTTGAACAAGATATATGGGCATTCTCACAATCTTTTGACTTTTATGCCCCTGAATAATAATTTTTATTTTAATACTTTTTTTGTGTTTTTTTATTTCATATACTGGGTATCATCCCATTTCATGATTGCATAACAATATTAACAAGATAAACAAGTTTTGGACGATGTTGGGGATCCAAATACCAGGAAAACTCCTATACCGCCCAGTGTCCCTGATGCTGATTTTTAAGTATGGAGATGTCTGTATAAAATTGTTTCAATAAAAGTAATTAGATGCAATTTTTTTTTCCGAAACTGGGTTAATTGTTTTATATAAATATGTAGCAAAAAATTAACCTACACACATTTTTACGGTTGATAATATTTTTTTAACTCTGTCTCTGGGTTTTCCCTCCTTACTGTCCTTCTTGCTAAACTTATACAGAAAATCACTTGGGATGCAGCCACAGAATTTTTTTCAAGTTTTTTCTCATGCAGAAGTACACTAGAGAAAGAATGTCTAAAATTCTTTGACAGGAAATTTACTGCAGAATTTAAATCAGCATTTAAATATCAATTTCAAGATCGTGGCTTTATTGGTAGTTTTACCGTCCCCAAGGTTTATTCCTGCACTTTTCGAGGTAAATAAAAATTTAATCCAATGTTAACAACTGTTTCTAAAAATCAATGAACATTGTGGCTATACCTTAGTCTTAACATGATTTGCCTAAAAATACGTGGTAATTTTCCTTACCGTTCCATCCTTACCGTCCCTTTTTTCCCCATTTCGTCCCCTTTTTTTTTACCTTACCGTGCCTTCTTTAACACCCCTTTAAGACAATGTTATACAAAAATTCTGTGTTAAAAGTAATACATTTTTATTATTTTTTATTTGAATGTCTTGTGGGTACTATGCAAATTCCTTATAAGTAAAAATTTAGAAAAAAAATAAAAAGTTAGTGGTAAAATGGTAAGGAAAATTAAACTCGCAAGTTTAACTTAAACCTCAGTTAAATAAAAAAAAAATTCACTGCTGACCATTTTTTCTTTATTTTGAATCATTAAGGCATTCGTCTATCAGATTAAACTGTTATTTTAGCAAGTTTAATTTCACCAGATTTTTATTCCCGAAAGTCAAAAGATTGTGAGAATGCCCCATATATAGGGAGAGTATGAACTAATAGTAGGAATTGAATAACTGGTGGGAATAATCACCGATTCGGAGCACCTTATGCGCCTCGTATACATGCTGCTCGTCCCCAAGGGGTTAAACGAATTTTACATTTACGCGACGATTCATTTGTGGTCCCAATGTAATTCTATTCGTTTGAATTTGTTTATCAGATGAATTCGTTCATGCGTCTCTTTATTTTTTCTTTTTTACCATTTAGAAATAATTAGTTTGCTTTTATCATTGTTACTATTTGAAATTTCTTTGTCTATAACTGACTAATCTTATTCATATGGCTATTATCACATTGTTCTCGCTAAAATTTCCGAATTTCTCTAAAATATCCAAAAATTTTAAGGCTCTAACATCATGAAACAGAAGAAAATTTGCAGAAATAGATTCAAGAATTAGGGAAAGTCAAGTTGGCGAAATGGTGCATTTTATTTTGTCTCTTTTGAAAAAATTTTAAGTTCTTGTAATATTTTAAGTTTTTCAATTTTTTAAAGTTTTTGTAATATATAAAAGGCCCCTAAATCGAGGTTCGTTTGGATAGATTCTCATTTAAAAACGTCGAGTTTCGTTTGCAAAACAGAGTACGCTGTCGAAGGCAACGAGGCCCCCCACTCTAGGTTCATTTGGTAAATTTTAATTTAAAAATTTACAGTCGTACAAATTTGGGGTGTACTCTGCAGCGGGGACAACATTAGGATACTTTAGTAAGATTTCAATTTTAAAATATAAAATGAAAACAGACCATAGCATGTCCGGGTAACCTTACCGAAGGCAGTAGAATCCCTATCTCTAGGCTCGTTTCGTTGTATTTTTGTTTAAAATTTTAAAATCATTCAACACTAATTTTAGGTATATTTAAGGTTATCATGGGCCCTCAACTAATTTTATATAAAAAATATTTTAAATTAGGAATAAATACATTAAATTTAACATTTTTAAAAATGGTGTCTTAAAAATTCCCTTTCATAACCACGTGTAAATTTCGAGATGTAATCGTCAGTCGAGAGTCGAGGTTGCGATCATTTTACAAAGAGAATTGTAACTGTGCCCATCACATACCTAAGAATCCATTATAAGATGTCAACGTTTGCTAACAGCAATTTTACATTTAGTAGCATTTAGTAGCAAATAACAGAATCAAAGCGTAGTAGTTGTGACAAGAAATGCTATTGCTTAAAACTTAAAATAGAAATGAAAATGTTATAAATAGTTTTGATGTGCGGATATACGGAAACATATGCCGATCTATTTTTAAACGTAGAATTATTTTTCCCGAGTAACCTTTTGCGTCTTTTAAACATTAGTCCATAATAAATAGTTTGTCTATCTTCCAGTCTTTTTTTATTATTATTTAATGAAACGTAATGAAAATTGTCCGCGGTGTAAGAAAAGAGCTTCTCTCCTTCCTATTCTTTGGCACAAGTACGTTCTACGTTGTGGCAAAAAAAGTAGAAGTGACTGACCATGGGCTGCAATCAAAGTATTCAAACATTATTATTTGAATAGATACCGCTGCCAGTTCTACTTTTACTTCATTTTTCTAAATTCTCTCTTCCCAGTAAAAACTGGTCTTTGAAAGTAAACGGATTTGTGTTTTCAAATTTTTTTTATTTTAGTATTATTTCGGGAAATTTAGGTTTATTCGTTGGCTGTATAGGGATTAATGACAAAAGGTTCCTTTAGAGACATGCTTCGCCAAAATAAGAGTTAATAAGGCACATTTTTTTTCGCATATTCTCACACCTAAAACCCTCAAAAACTTCGTAATTTTTTGTCACAGATAAGCATATTCCGAGATTCATCTGGTTCCGCGGAACGCTTCACTTTTTGCACACACCAATATCAAAGCTCCCCCCCCCCCCCCCCAGGGGACTATTTTTCAACCAACTTCCAAATAAAAAATAGTTTTTAATCTTCAAGATATATTCTTTCATTTGCAAAAAAAAAAAAAAAAACAATGTATAAAAATTATTATATTGTTGAACAGTTGTTATTGTGCAGTGTAAACTACAGTGAAACCTCCCTGTGAGACCACCTCCATTAAGCGACCACCTCCCTGAGTGACCATTTTTTCATGGAACGCAATTTATTCCCATAGGCTCAATACTAATTTTATCACCATTCAGAGACCATTCCAGTTGAACTCCTTCCATGAGCGACCGATTTTTTTTAAGAAAATGAAACAAATTCCATTTTTTCCTGGTATCTTGAAGGTTTTATTAAAAAAAATAATTCCGGAGAGCACATTATTCATCAAACTTCTAAACTAAGTTTAGAAATTTTTTTTATTCCGATAAGTTTAAAGTGTTTAAACTCCTTTGTGCCTTTTTAGGCAATGAATTTAACTCTGATGACGAATAAGGAATGACGGTCAATAAACTCCCCTGCCCTATTCTGTCAGGAAACTCTCAAAGAAATAGATAAATTAATGAAATCGTCATTATTTGTTCCCGTCCAAAAAAAAATTGCATTTATTTACTGAACTTCGAAAGGACCTGGAAATAAAAGTTATAAAAGGTAAAACCGCACAATCAAAGCAAACGTCCATGTATTCATTTTTTAAACTCTGCAGTAATTAACTTTTGTTTTGATACTTAAATTTTCATATTTTTTTCCTAATGTGAAAAATAAATTTTAGTAACATTAATTGTTACCTTTTTCAACAATTAAAATCTAGATTTAAACATGACTTCCATTAAGCGACCACCTCTTGGAGCGACCAATTTCTATTGGAACGGAACGTGGTCGCTTTAGGGAAGTATTACTGTATATAATTTAAAATTATCATTTTTGAGGCAATTTTCGTTATGTAACTCAGGAGTAACATTATGACATGTCCAACAGAAACATAAATTTTTCACTATTTTTCTCGTGGATAATTAACAAAAAAAAATACTCAAATATAATGTTTTCTGAACAAAACAAACTAGTATGTTGTGGTCATCACAAAACTTTCTTCTATATAAATCACGTCAATTAAATCCTTTAAATAGTACAAGAAATAACAACGATTTAGCACCAATTCATATCAAAGTATTTCTGAATTTGAAGTTGGATGAAAATTCGTGCATTAGTTCTTGAGATAGAGCTATAGCGGAAATTCTGAAAAAAAGTAGCATAGCAGCGCCACCTGTTGAGCGATTTACACTAAAAGTAAATAGCACTAAACTATACTAAGGTATACCTGAATCTGAAGTTCGTTGAAAATCCAAGCATTAGTTCTTGAAAAAAAGCTATTGCGGAAATCGCAAAAATACAGCATAGCAGCGCCACCTGTGGAGCGATTTACACCAAAAATTAAACAGCACTAATTTATACGTCAATTCATGTCAAGGACTAACTAAATCTGAAGTTTGATGAAAATCCGTGCAATAGTTCTTGAGATACAGATCTTGTGGAAATCTGTGAAAAATGCAGCACAGCAGCGCCACCTATTGGGCGATTTACACCAAAAATTAAACAGCACTAATTTATATCAGGGACTAACTGAATCTGAAGTTTGATGAAAATTCGTGCATTTTTTCTTGAGTTAGAGCTATTGCGATAATCATGAACAATGCAGCATACCAGCGCCACCTGTTGGGCGATTTTCACAAAAAAGTAATCAGCACCAAACTATATCTTGGACTAACTGAATCTGAAGTTTTATCAAAATCCATGCAGTAGTTCTTGAGATATAGCTATTGCAGAAATCGTGAAAAATGCCGCATAGCAGCGCCACCTGTTGGGCGATTTTCACCAAAAACTAATCAGGTCCAGTTTATATCAAGGTCTAACTAAATATGAAGTTTTGTGAAATTCCGTGCATTATTTCTTGAGATAGAGCGCCCACAAAATTTTTGTCACATACAGACTCACAGACAGAGTGACAGAGTGACAGACAGACATTTTCTAAAAACCATCAAATCGTGTTCTGGGCATTCTAAAACATAAATCCGTTGAAAACCGGAAGCCGAAATTTTTCACGAATCCAATACTTTCTTCTTGTAAAGATAGAAGAAAGTAAAAATCATGCATTAAAGGGTTCAAAAGACGTGTCATAAGAAGTTAAATCAATAAACCTTAATTTTTTTCCGAGATTATTACTATAATAAAACATTACATTTTAAAGCATGGTAAATTTTCGTATTTAAGAACTCAATACCCTTTGAACATTTTGAGTGTTTTGTAAAAGTTTTTTTTTTTTTTCTTTTTTACATATTCTTAAATGGTTTTATGAAGAAAAGCCATTTAATCAAGAAAAAAAAAGCAATTCTCATAATAAAATTGGAAAAATTAAATCTCAAGTCTGCAATTCTGGATTTTGCAACTTTTTTTTTCCATATATATATACACTTTTCTTACAAATGTGCTACTATAGTTCTAAAATTGTTAGGACTAAATTTCCAAAAAAATAATTAGTTTAACAAGAAAAATAAAATGTCTCATGTAATGTTCGATCTCAAAAATACAGTAAAAATGACTATTTACTTAATTATTTTCGAAATTTTAGATTTATGATCATACTGGTAAATTTCTTGCATTGGGTAATAATGATTTTGATACAATAGCTAGAAATAAGAAAGTATTGATTGAAACATACAATAAACTAAAAATTTAAAGGAAAAAAACTAGGCCCCGAGGTTAGCAAAGAAAAAACAAAATACATGAACATGGACAGAAAGAATTCACAGACAACAGCAACGTTAGCCATAAATAAGGAATTCCAATTTAATGAAATTTCAGAATTTAAATATTTAGGATTTATGATCGCCTGTGATAATAATGTGGTAGAAGCAGAGATTAAAGCTCGACTTACAGTAAGAAATATAGACGCTATTTTTCTCTTCGAAATATTCTAAAATCATCTCTAATATCCCGAAAAACTAAACTTAAAATTTATAAACTGTTACAAGACCAATAGTAATTTATACTAGTGAGACTTGGATCACTACGCAAAAAGATGAAAAGTTATTTATTATTTGGAAAAGAAAGATCTTAAGACAAATTTTTGGACCAATTAAGGAAGGCACTATATCAAGTATCAAGTAGAAAGCGTATCAGGTCATTGAACAGCTCTGTAACGAAAAGATGTAATAAATACTATTAAAATAAGAAGAATGCAATGGTTAGGCCATTTAATCAGAATGAGGAATGAGAAAAGCAGACAGACGATATATAATGGTAAATTAATAGGGAAAGGGGGTGTTGGTAGACCCAGGAAGAGATGGATAGAAGAGGTAGCAAAAGACCTAGCACAAAACCAAATTATAAATTAAATGCCAGATATCGGAAGGTCTGGCGAGGTATATTAAGGAAACTCAAAATCCTTCATGGATTGTAGTAACATTGTGTATGTATGTAATATGATCATATTGATATATGGACAAAATAGAAAGTGGGTAAAATTAAAGAATGCCACTCAATCATTTAAATGGAAATGAATGCAGTAAAAATACAATTTGGAATATTTTTGCGGATCTTTATAAAACTTGTCCGAATATAATCGTACTAAGAATGACGAGAATCATTTTAGGTTAAAAGTAAAGGTATGTTGGTTGGCTGGTTGAGGCTGTCATCTTTTGCATGCTCGGGCTAAACAGATCGAACCTCTATTTAAAGTAGAATCCGGCAAATTAAAAATATCCATGCCCGAGTAGGGATTCAACACTGAACCTCTTGGCTAGTATAGCCAACATCCTAACCAACAGACAAGGCAGATACCCCCCCCCCCCACACACACACACACACTCCACCTGAAAAAAAAAATATGGAGGGTGATATTTCTGTCATTTTTGGCAAAATGAAGAGTACCATCTACTTAAAATAAATGTAAGTTTACTTAATATAGAAGGGGAAATTTTAAATACATCGAATTCATTGTAGATATTTACAAAAAAGGAGGCTATTCTAAAATTGACAAAAACAAAAAGTCAGATTAGGTGTTTATGGGAGGGGGGATCAAACAGAAAAACATTTAGTCAAACACATACACTTTTAGTTCACTTATTTAGTCAAAAATACAAGACAAATCATTTAAAGCTGAGTCAGAATTTTAATACATGGAGAATGATTCTGGCTACAATCTGATGTTTGTCGCACTCCGATATCTAAAATAGTTTGAGAAAACAGGAAAAAACCCGCCAGTATCAATCAATCTTTCAGTACTCAAAATTTCGAGAACTAAATCTATTTTAAAAGGAATCTTGCGGCGGTTGAAAGCTACAGATAAGATTTATAAATGATAACTCTAGCTACAATCTTCAGTATTTCGCATTCCGATATTTAAAATAGTTTTAAGAAAACTGGGAAAACCCACGAGAATCAACCAATCTTTCAATGCGTACTTAATATATACTTGTACAGTGCTTATACTCAAAATTTTTAGAACTAGTTGGTTCATTGAAAAGAATTTTTTACAGACATCGAAAGGCCTAATTAGGATTTGTAAATTACAATCCTGGCTGCAATTTTCTGCACAACGACTAGAGTCAAAAATCTGAAAAAGCCAGTACCAACTAAAAAGCTGCAACCAAATACGGACAAGATGGAAAAATCCCTTTCCCTCGAAGAAATATCCATTTTACACTTAAAAAATAAAATAAATGATCATATATAAGATTGTAAAGTAGTATTTCCTCTTTTGCTGAAATACCCAAATCACATCTGATAAAAAAAAATTCGTCAATGTATCTTTTAATAACAGAATTAAAATATTACGCTTTTAACCTATGATAAAAAGCACAACCACCGGAATAAAAAATCTAGAAAGGCAGTAATGATCAAGACGCTGTGACAAAAAATTATTCACGCAAGGGGATCGATATGGACTAGAAGGCAATGAAATCTTTCGAAAAACTTATCTTTTTTGTTCTGGTATAACTGGTAAAATTATGGCAAATAAATGGTAAAGGTATTATTTCTTTCGCTGAAATACCCAAATCTCAGATAATAAAAATATCAATTTCGCCACTTAAGATGCGAATATTTGGGGTATTTTTTGTCATGTATTTCTGAATATCTGGGTTATTAGGAGTTTGTCCAGACTTCTCACAGGGTCCTGTTTTTGTAAAACAATTAAAAAAAAAAATGTTTGTGAAAAATCTAGTCACAATTTTGTGAATTTGAAATTATATTTTGATTCTTTTTTGTCTACTTTTAACAAACACGTTGATACATAAAATAGCTAAATAAAAGACTGCTTGGCGACTTCAGCTTCAGATATTTTATGACAAGCCATACTTCGTTTTAAAATTATGAAATTTCTGTAAGATTCAGTTTGGAAATAAAAAATTTTTGTAAAAAGTCCTGTTTTAAGGCGAGAAATTTTGTAGAGGGTCCTGTTTTGAGATTAAAAGATTTGTGAAGTGTCCTTAAAATTACCCTTTAAAAAAACCTTATAATCCAGATATTCAGAAATATGACAAAAAATACCCTAAATATTCGCATCTTCAGTGGCGATATTCAATTTTTTTATGATCTGAGATTTGGAAATTTCAGCGAAAGAAATACCTTTACCATTTATATGCTATAATTTCTGGTCCGTATCGATCCGCCTATGTAATTTTTTTGTCACAGCGTCTTACTCATTGCCTTTTCAGATTTTTTGTTCCGGTCGTTGTGCTTTTTATCATAAGGTTAACAAGTAAAAATTAAATTTAAAAAATCAAAAAAACCCGAATGCGTAAAAAGCGAACTAATTAATTATTTCTCATCGATGTTAAACTATTTTTTATATAACTTACCTATTTTTTTATTTACTTGTATTGATCACTTTTAAGTTGTGTTTAATTGTTAATTCCTATCTATAAACACTCTTTTGATGAGGCCTATAGATGTCCTTGAAGGTTAGAGTTGCAGTACAGCTAGAGATCCTACCTACACAACTTCCAGGTTGTTTAATATTTAAATGGAGCTTCTGACTGTTAAACAGTCAATGAAACATCGTTTTAATTTTGAAAGATCTATCCAATGATACGCCCTCAATAGGGTGCGTAAAAAATTCTTTTCGTGTCTACCGCCATTTTATATTTTACGGCCGCCATTTTGAATTTATAAAAACAAAACCTAGCCTATAACCATCGGACGGTTAGGACGAATCAACAGAGACCTCATTCATTAAAATCCATCCAGCCGTTGGGATGTTTCGAGGGTATAAAGAAATCCACATACACAGATACGCGTGAAACATATAACCCTTCTTATAAACATATAACTTATAAACATATAACAGTCGGGTAAAACATATAATATTTATGTAAAATTTTTCCTAAACAGATCCCTGATTATAGTTCATTACAAAATAAAAATACAATCCAGCGGTGATCTTCAAAAACTTTTTTCGTAGAAATGTTTAATAATAGAGTAGACAAGATTTTTGCTTGTTATTTTAGATTTAATTCTAGATTCATTACTTTCGAAGAGGAAAAATAATACGATGTGATATTTAAACGTTTTCATTACATAATCTAGTACGTATGCAATAATTCATATAACGTTAGGTAACAAATATTATACCTTTTTGCGATAAAAAGCATAACGACCTGGACAAAAAATCTAAAACAGTCAGTAGCGGAACGGCGCTGCAATCAAAAATTTATTTACATAGGAGGATCGATACGGACCAGAAGGAAAAACCCTTTCGAGGCAAACCCTTCGAGGAAAAACCCCTTATAACAGACAAAAAAAAAAAAAAAAAAAAAAAAAAATCGCACATATAAAATAGCAAAGAAGTATTTCGTCTTTTGCTGAAGCATCCAAATCACAGATGATAAAAAATTCAATTTCGTCACTGAAGTAAGAAATATTTATGGATTTTGTTCGTTACGCATCTTTAACCCTTTCGGATCCGATATTTTTCTTTAAGTTTGAGAACAAAATTACTTTTACTTTAATAATGTTAATCGTAGCTATCCAAATAGATTTACTGACGCTTAAAGATTATCCCATTGTCTGAAATCAAACGAATGTACTTATTTTGTGTACTATTCAATTCATATTTATATGATAATATGTTAAGGAAGAGTTTTTGGAGACGTTTGGAAAATGTATTACAACAGGGTTTAACAGATATTACAACTATCTGGAGTTTTTTTAGTTTTATCACACATGATTCGTTCAGAAAAGTAACCTATATTTTATTTTAAATTTAAAGAGTGAAATATATGTATAAAATAATGGAATCGTCGACAGTGGAAAGAAAATTAAGGAAACTTTTATTGTTATTACTAAATGTCAAAACATAAATGAAGTAATATTAAGAAAGGCATAGCCATAAATTAACAAAATTTTTAAGACAAAATAATACTCGATGAAAAAACATACTATTAATAGTACACCAGACCCGAAAGGGTTAAATATCCGAATTACAGTTCATTACTAAAAGGGGGGAAAAAAGGGCAATCAAGGCAATCTGTGATTATCAAAGACACTTCTTACAGCAATGCTTAAAAATAGATTAGACGAGATTTTTGCTTGTTACTTTAGATTTAGTTTTTCAAACTAAATCTGTAAAGCTACTTTCGAATGGATGGAAATTATACCCCGTGATAATTACAAGTTTTCATTACATAAATTTATTACGCATTCAATATCTTCACTTTGTCAGATTACGCAAGGGGTTTTTTTAAGAGAAAAAAAAAAGCATAATGACAGGAAAACTTCCTTCTTTTCGGTGATAACACCAAGTCCCAAATGATAAAAAAATTCTATTTTGCTACTGAAGAAGCAAATGTTTAAGGGTGTTCTCAAAAACAAAAGGGCAACTTTCTGACATAAGTTTTAATTTATTTTTGTTTGGAAATGCATGAAACTAGCTGGTGTTGTTCAGAAACTATGTCATCTAGCTGTTTTTTTCATTTTTTTTTTTTTTTTTTTGCAAATGCAATAGATCTTTCATAAAATAGTGTCAAAGTTGACGTTTTGTACCAAGTTTCCGTACGAACGAAGAATAAGCACCCAAGAGCGGGCGAAAAACGTATTTTTCACGTGATCAAAAACGTTTATAACTCAATAGATAATTGATGGATCCAAAAATGAAAAAAAAAAAAAAAAACAGTTCAATTCCGAATCGCTTCCATGGCCAGGCTTTCCAATTTTATATCTTTCCGTTAAAAAATGAATTTGTAAATGTGTCAAAACGTTTTGCGCTGGTTGAGCAGAGCAGTTAAAAACAGCCTTAAGGATCTTTCCCGTCGAATATTAAACTATCTACATCATAACTTATTACAAAGTAAAAATATGGGATCAAATGGTGATTTTCAAAGACGTTTACTCATAGCAATAGATAAACAATTATTAGACAGCATATTTTATTGTTATTTTAGATTGAATAGTTCAAATAAATATGTAAGATTAATATATATGTGCAAGATTACTTTCGAATGGGAGAAAATTATATACCGAGATAATTACATTGCTTCATTATATAAAATAATTTATTGCTTATCCAATAACTTTCAAATTGTTCGATTACACCAGTATTTTTTCCCTTCATTCTTCTTATTATAAAAAATAACGACCGGAAAGAAAATCTATAGACAGTAGTGAGGAAAACGTTGCTACCAAAAATTTCTTCCGATACGATGGAGGCAAAGCTTGAAATCATTCCAAAATTTATTTTATAGAAGAAAAAAAAACGAATAGAATTATAGTATATATAGATATTTGAAAAATATTTTTTGTCATAGCACTGAATTAAAACTGATTAGATAGGATTTGTTGCTTGTTATTTTAGATTTAATTGTAGTTCAAAAAAAATCTGTGTAAGTACTTTAAAACGGGAAGAAATAACATACTACTGTGATTTAATTTTCATTACATAAGTGATTTATTGCATATATAACTTTCAAAATTATAGATTACAAAAGCATCCCCCCCCCCTTTTTTTTCTCTTCTTATGATAGAAGGCATAACGACCGGAACAAAAAACCTATAGTATATAAAAAAAGATGCTGTATTTAAAAAAGATACACAGATCGATAACGGGCAAGGCAATGAAATCCTTCGAGAAAAACATATTTTATACCAGAAAAAAAGTCAGATAAAATGATAGCATATATGGATAGTAAAGGAAATATTTCTTCTTTTGCTGAAATCCCCAAGTCCCAGATGATAAAAAATTCAATTTCGCCACTGAAGACGGGAATATTTAGGATATTTTTCCTCTGTATATATATTACTGAATATCAGAGTTTATTACAAAGTAAAAAATGCCGTCCAACTGTGACACTTAAAATTTTCTTATTTCAAAGATATAGATAAAAATTGATCCGATAATTTTTGCTTGTTATTACATGCTATTTAATTCTAATTCAAATTTGTATTTATGGGTAGGATCGTATACAATTGTGCCAAGAATTGCGCCAATTATACTAGCCCTTAAAGTTTTGACAACTACATAGTTCATTTATGTTTTACAATTTATTGTTAATGTTTTTCATTATAGTTTGGTTATTTATTATGTTTTATTTATTTTATATTATTTACAATTTTTGACAATGTTATGTATTTAATAATGCTGAAAAAACTGTTTTTAACTTCAATGGCAATGATAAACAAGATTGGCCATCGTCAACCATTTTTGGGAATTTATCTCCTGACTAGGGATTGACCGAATACCGAATAGTTGATTCGGCATGCAAACCGAATATTAGGTTTTCGCCGAATACTTTTAAGTATTCGGCCGAATAATTGCGGATAGATTTTTTTTTTTAGAAGAATAAATCTCTTTTACTTAGAAGTAGAATAAGGTAAACGATGAGTTTCAATATTATGTGCATGAGTTTAGGGTTCAGCTGGACTACAATAAACAAGTCAAAGGCCATTTTTAATAAAAACTCTTTCCTTCCTAAAATAGTCTACATAGGAGTGAAATCAAAACAATTGTTTACAATAGAGAAAAAAAATTGTAAGGAAGATGGACATCTTTTCCTTATCATTTAATTATTAACCATTTGGAAAAATGGTTATTGTTCTCGTCAGGATGTGAAATTAAAAGCATATCTGAAGGTTTTCATTGGTTTAATCCGCATTTTATTCGTTTTATGATTGGTCTATACAGTAATCTGTATTTCCCTTTAATTTCAACCACGATGGATACTTTCTGTTGCCACTATGACAAAAGAGTAATAAAAACTACAAAAAAAAAAAATAATAATAATAACCCAGAAACAAATTGAGATACAGCTTTCAAACAAATTACATTTAACAGTACATTTTTTCTCTATCCGACGGTGTAAAAAGTAATATTGTCGGATGTTTAGAAGTTTAAGAATGAAATTTCATTTAAAATTGGCCGTCAGATTTCTTGGAAATCTGACGATGGAAAAGCCTTTTCCCGAACAGCCAATGAAATGCTTGGATATTTACGTAAGTTTCAGGTGGATAATACTTAAGTTTCATGAAATCTGACGGGTCGCAGGCGATATTTTTGGCTTGCAATTTTTACGTGTAATAACGCTATTAATGTTTAATTCATGGCGTATGTAATGTATGATCAACTCCGTGCGATTTTTTATGCCTTAAATTTTAGTCTTAAAAAAAATCGTTTTCCAAATGGTCGTTGTAATTTGATAAATTGCTATTTTTTTCTTTTAGTTTTTTTTTTTTAATTTAAATTCCTTTAATGTGTATTTTCTTTAATATACTGATCAAATAAGTATATCAGAGTTCATCTCTGTATATCTAAGGTGTATGTTAAATAAAATATGCACATCAAATAAGTATACCCCTATGCCTATCCTACAGCTTCTATAACCATTTAATTAAAATCGCTCAAATTTGTTATTTTCATCGCCACAATGAAAATATTAATTAAAATATAAATATCAATAATTTGACAAAAAAATAGTTAAATGTACAAATCAATATACCTTTTGTATTTGAGAACATTGCTGATCAATACGTTTATAATTACTTAGACAATCAGTAAATCAGCTTAATGACAACATTGTTTCTTTTTATTTGAATGAACTTTTGCTTTTCTGACAATCCTTATCCTTAATAATAACCTGTATAGTGTAATACTTTCATAGGTTATTTTGGGTATTGACTAGTGATAAAATAATAAAAAATAAGTGATGGGTTAATGAATTTGTGAGAGGAAAGAAGTCATTAAATTTTTTTGTGTAATTAGATTTAAGAATAAAAATGTAATGAATTAAATAATTAAGAATTTAATTTTATTTAAAGTTTATTAAACGATCTAATATATGCAAAAATGTGTATTAAAAATTTTTAAGTATTCGGTTGCCGAATACCGGATATTTGATATACATTTCGACCGAAGCTTCGTTATTCGGCAAAACTGCTGCTTCGGTCAATTTCTGCTCCTGACACGGATAATACGCAAGAACCTTCAAATTACTTCTACAAAGCTATTCTCCAATGGAAAAAAAATATTTATTGCGACAATTTTATTACAAACTCATTACATATAATAATTTCATATGCAGTAACTTCGGTAATGTTAATACTGCCAGGTATTAGTAATTGTCTATTTTTTCTCCGTATCCAAAATAATTCATTTCAGTTTGGGGTTTTTTTTTTTTTTTACAAAAAAATGTATTTCATCCAATGTCTTAAGGGATTAAGTTTGAACAATTCGCACCAATTGATTTACAGTGAATTTTTGTAGTGTTTTTATCACTAAAAAGAAAATTCGCGAATTTCATAAAATGATCATACGGAAAGAAAAAACGTAAAATAAAAAATTCAATCGATCACGATAGGTAATAGGTCGCGAATCTTTTCAATGAGTCACAAAATTTGCAGATTTTTTGCTCCCTAGGTATAATTTTTTTAAATTAATGATTTCCTGACCACAAAAGTTTTCATTAAATGATTTTTCGTATTCTTTTTTACCAATAATCTGAAATCCATCCAATTCAGAAATTTGCATACCCCTTGGCCACAGGCTGTGGATATTTACGAGCGTACTCTATATTATATGATTTCATTGCATTGTAATGATTGTAACAAATATGTGACTATAATAATGAAAAAAGATGGAATGCGAAGAAAAGACTCGGGAAAAAAAAAGAAAAAAAAAAGGAAGAAAAAAAGAGCTTGAAAATAAGAACTTTCATTATAAATCCTCCTCAATATTGAAAACTTGCCTCCAAAGTTTTAACTAAAGAAGAAAATTAACTCTTAAAATTCAATCTATAATTCAAACCCTATACATACATGGTATACACACTCTCATACATACATGATTAAAAATGCTAGCTGCAATTTCTTAAAAAAGTTTAAAAAGTCGGGTCTTAATTTTCAAAACCACGGAATTAAACGAATCTACTTCTTTTGAGTCCTACAAAGTCTAATTGAAGCTCACCCGAAAAATCTAATTGAAACCAACCCAAAACCCAACTCCCACTCGTAACACTTTAATCCGAAACAAAAATACTTAAATCTGAAATCTGCCTGGAACACGACATGAAAGAAAATTAGCGCCATATTTTAATATAATTTTCTGTAATACTTTTTAATCATGTCCCTCATATTGTGAGACTTTATGAAGAAAAATAATTACATACAAATTCAACTTTATTATTATTACTTGTAAAAATATTTTTTTTCTTTTGAAAAACTGGTAATACGCAACCCAACTGTCAAGAAACATAACAAGAAACCAAAAAAATGAGAATCAACCTGACCGACACACAAGAAAAAAAAAAAGACTCCATTTTTATTAACAATAGGTAAAATTAACTTTTATTTCGTTGAGACGAGTACTATAAGTGGAAGGCTGGGTGCACTGGACCCGTCCCCCGCCCCCTCACTTTAATAGACTGTCATGTACAGGGTGATTAAAAAAAAAACGTTGACAAAATGACACGGCAAATCAGGCATACAACAAGGATAAATAAAACAAATTTAAAAAATCAAAAAACCCGACAGCGTAAAAAGCGAACTAAATTATTTCTCACAGTGTGAAACTATTTTTTATATCTTACTTATTTTTTTTATTTACTTGTATTGATTACTTTTAAGTTGTGTTTTATTGTCAGTTCCTATCTATAAACACTGTTTTGATGAGGCCTATGGAGTTGCAGTAAAGCTAGATGTCCTATCTACACAACTTCCAGGTTGTGTAATTTTCAAACGGAGCTTCTGGCTGTAAAATAGTCAATGAAACATCGTCTTCATTTTGAAAGACCTATCCAATGATAGGCCACTGAATAGGGTGCGTAAAAAAATTTTTCGTCTACCGTCATTTTGTATTTTACGGTCGCCATTTTGAATTTATAAAAACAAAACCTATAACAATCGGACGGTTAAGACGAATCGATGGAATCTTCATTCATTAAAATCCATCCAGCCGTTGGGATGTTTCGAGGGTATAAAGAAATCCACATACCCAGATACGCGTGAAACACATAACCCTTCTTGGCAGTCGGGTAAAAATCACATAGGAACATTAGGGTCGCAAACCACTTATTGAGTCACAAATACAGGGTATTTCATCCTAACTGAACTCGGGTCGGCGGTCATAATTTCGAGAGAAATAAAAAAATTGCAATGAAAATGCAACGATATGGACCTTGTTTGTGTGAAATCGGATAACATCCCGAAAAGTTCTGGAAAACACGTTGCTCAAGCAATCGATGATACCATATGAATGGATCATCACAGTCTAAAATGTGAAGCGCCAAGAGCATATTGCTGGCGCGTATATTGCAAACTCCTACCACTTTTGCATGGTGTTATCACATTTACAGCAAAGGTGAGAATGTCTGTTAAATGTTTTATTATAATATACAGTCGGACCTCTATTTAACGAACCTCTATTTTGCGAATTTCTCTATTTTACGAACTTTTCCTTGGGACCAAGAACATTTTGTGAATTTCTTCGTAAAATAACCTCCAAATAGCGAAGTCCATTCTCTATTTAACGAACTTTTTCTTGGGATCTGAATTTTTTTTCTCCCTATTTGTCAAAATATTACTGGACGTTTCAAACTTATTCTTTCGTTTAACACATTTTATGATGATCAATGAACATGAACAGGTCTTACCAGGCACCTAACTCACCGAGAGCAGTAAAATCGCTGTGATTCTTTGCTTTTCATCCAAGAAGTACCTGCCTCGTGTCCTTTAAGGCTCTTCTAAAATCGAAAAGGGCAACTTTCTGACATAAGTTTAATTTATTTTTGTTCGAAAATGCATGAAACTAGCTGGTGTTGTTCAGAAACTATGTAATGGAGCTGTTTTTTCCATTTATTTGCAAACGCAATAGGGTTATTCTCTACAATAGTGCAAAAAGTGTTTCCCAGTCATGTAAATGCTTTTAATTTCATTACATTTTTATTTATTTTTATTTTTATTAGAAGATCTAAACATAGTTTATTAGGGGCAGAAAGTAAAATTTAAAAATAAATAAATTTAGTACTTAAAAATGTAACATATATCAAGCAAACATCATTCCCTCACCTTTCCCCACATGTACTACCATATTTTATTGCCTATTTCTTTCCATCCAGAAATAAAAATAATTAAAACTACCCTAAGCAAAATAAAGTTCTTATTTGGTACATTACAAAAAATAATAAAAATATTTTTTACTATTATTATATAGTCTATTCAATCAATTATATGTTTCCCCATGTTAGACCATCATTCCCTCACACATTGCTATTACCTCAAATATCTACCACTAAAAAGCAGTAGCAGTCTAGCATCCTTCACAGAGAAGAAGCCATTTTGAGCACTTGTCAGTCCAGCAACATAAATTGGTGGTGTAAGATTTTGTTAATTTTTCAAAAAAAAATTTCAGTCAATATATCTGGAAGCGTTTTTATTAAGCAGTCATTCCCTCACACAGAATACTAATTTTTTTACAAATATCAAAAATTTTAATTTTATCATACATTATATATTAAGTGTCGCTCTTAAAGGAAACAGTTTGGATTTCTTCATAATTTTGCATTTTTCCCTACAACTTAGTAAAAATGTCTTATTTCATCATTCCCTCACTTGTCATTCCCTCACATTTTTTATTTTATTTTTTCCACAAATTTTTATTTTATTTTTATTGTTCAGTCAAATTTTTAAAACGATTTCTGCTGCTATTAAAATCTTCAATAATTGACTGATTTCTTACCATTTATCTAATTTTTATGAAGATTTACATATGTATCATTCAAGTCAGACTGTTTGGCCAAATTTGCAAGTATTGTAGAGAACAACCCAATAGATTTTTCAAAAAATAGTGTCAAAGTGGGCGTTTTGAGCCGAATTTCCGTGCGAAGAGAGAAAGAGCACTAAAGAGCGGGCGAAAAACGTGTTTGTCACGTGATCAAAATGGCTTATAACTTAATAGGTAATTGATTGATCAAAAAATGGAAAAAAAACAGTTCAATTCTAAACCGCTTCCATGGCTAGGCTTTCCAATTTTATATCTTTCCGTTAAAAAATTGAATTTGTAAATGTGTCAAAACGTTTTGCGCTTGTTGAGCAGAGCAGTTAAGAACAGCCTTAACTAGAGTCTGTCGTTTTCTAGATCATTCAGTCGTGCTGGTATTCGGTTTTTTTAGCTTGAAAATGTCAAAGCGAAAGTGCTTGGCATAAAAGAAAAAAAAATCTTGATGAGGTAGATAAAGGCGGGAAGAAAAAGAATATTGCTTTAAAATTTGGTATTCCTCCAAACAGCTTATCGACCATAATAAAAAATCGTGATTTTAATGTAAAATTATTTTTTTAACTGAAAATACAATGCATTTTCAGACAATGTTTTGTTTAATTCTTATTTCCCTTGCAGATTTCTTTTTGAAGGGTAAAATATATAACACAAATAGATATAATTTATAAAAAAAAGTGTGATTAATTACTTTCTTTTTATTATATGTTATATTGTTTATGGGCTTAACATACGTTTCATGTAGTTTAAAGTATTTTAAAAGGTGACTATTTAACGAATTTTCCATATAACGAACTTTTTTTCGGGATTTAGCGACTTCGTTAAATAGAGGTCCGACTGTACTTCAGTTTTCTGAAAGTTATGACCGCCGACACGAGTTCAGTCAGGATGAAACACTCTGTATTTGTGACTCAATAAGTGGTTTGCGACCCTGTGTCCCTATGATTTTTTTACCCTTGTTGTATGCCTGATTTGCCATGTCTTTGGGTCAACTTTTTTTTTTTTTTAAATCACCCTATATACACTTAGCACAAAAAGTAGAGCTAAAGTAATCGAGCCCGCAAGCTGTGATGAGCTGAAGTAAAATTTTTATCCCCGAACTGTTGTAGGATTTTCAATATGAGGATGCGAGTTTCAAAACTCGCCTTATCCAGAAAATCAAATTTTGGGAAATCGCGAAAAACCTCTGACTGCGTCCATTGGTTTTCATTGTAAACCATGATTTTGTAATGCCAAAAATACACAATAAAACTAGTTTTTTTTTTTTTTTTTTCCCACATTGTAGTGTTTTTTCGATGCAGATTCATCAATAGAATAGATTGATAAAGAAGACTCGATTTTTAAAATTTTTGATAAGGCGAGTTTTGAAACTCACGCCCTCATATATTTCAAATGACTTTACATTCTTTAACGTCATGAAGGGCGGTGGGATATATTTTGTTCCATTAAATTTGAACCCGTTGACTCCACACTTCGGTTCAACAACCGCGCACTCCAACAGTAGTGCGATTTGAGATTCCGTAACTTTAACTGCATAGAACTTTTATTGGAAACGTAGTGATAATGGACGTAGTATAACGTGTGATTCCTACAAGAAATTGGGTGAGAAATCGAACTGTGATATTTTTATCAATAATTTCATTTTGTTAATGAAAAGTGCAAATTAAAGCATGCTTCCAAAAAACGTGGACATTTGAAATTTTGGTCGCTGCGAATTCGCACTAGTGTGGGGTTCATGGGTTAATCAAGATTTGTGCAGGAATTTTTCGACGAAAATTTACTTCTATAACTTTGATTTAAAAAAAAAAAAAAAAAAAAAAAAAAAAAAAAAAAATAGATTATATCTTTTTATTTTTAAAATAAATTTTCTCGAAAACTGTGTGAATTCAACATTACAGAGACACAATTACTTGCCCCTGAAAGGTCTAACTTTGAAGGCTAAACTAATGCACTTAAGAAATCTATTCTATAGAAACGTGACATACATCACGCTGAACTTCCTCCAACACAGCTATTCAAACACGGGTTAAGTAACTAGTGTTACGTTTTGATAAGTTTATCCTCGTTTAGAGGGAAAATAACAGACTTCATTAGGGAAAAGACGCTTACTAAGACGCTATGTGCAGCATGAAGATAATGGGCATCCAGGAATACATAAAACGTAAACAATATTATGATTTAGTTTTCAAGATATGGAACTGAGGTATAAACTATGAAACGTCGCTGAAAGCTAGGTATTAGTAAACAATCATAAGAGTCCTGCACGGTTGGGTTGGACCGGACGCGAATCCGAAATTTATGCTTAAAGTCAACCCGAAAACGGACAAATAAATTTAGTCTATACATTACCCGACTCGAACTCGATACTTAAACCCGAACCTAATATATTCAAACACAAATCCGAGCCAAACCCAAAGTTAAAGAAAATTAATCCATATTTTAGTACGATTATGGAAAAATAGTCCACAACTATATCGCTAATATCAATTTTATTTTCCTTGTATAAAAATGAACACATATACGCATTAATAATCAAATATTTAAAAGAGTTCCTCCCCCCATTTGAAAAAATATTCAGAATTTTCAGAAATCGGGTCAGCCTAAACTCAACCCAGAAGAGTCAAAACCTAACTTGAAACCGACCGAACCCGAAACATTTAAAGTCAACCCGACACGCAACGAAAAAAAAAAAAAAAAATAGCATTGAACTGATCCAAACCGCGAGTCATGTCGAGTTCGGGTAAAACTGGGTTAGCCGACCCGATGGCGAACTAAGCAACTGTTTCACCGATTTTTTTTTTTTTTTTTTTTTTTTTTAACTAAAGTTATCGAAAGCAAGTCAAAAGGATTTCATTAAATCGATTTATAGCAGCCGCCGTTTAAAGGAATTAAGACAATTAATTGCTTATGAATAAAATCGAGAACATTTTTTTTTTTTGGGGGGGGGGGGGGTGGGGGGGGGAGAGACACTAAGGTCATCTTTCGCACACAAGACTTAAACCGATCAGCAGGCTTTACGTTTAAGTGAAATCAGAACTAGTACGAACAGCCATGCCTGAACCAGAATTCATGAGTGAAATATAGTCAACGCTGTAACATACAAGACAACCAGGTGGACTGAGCACAAACTGAAAAAAATTAATATTAGTTTTTTGTTTAACCCTGGATGACTAGAAGTTCTCGGGATTGGCGGAAAGGACTAAAGGCTCTTAAGAATTGTAAATTCTGTAAATTTTGCATTTTTCCGTGATAAAATAGATTAAATAGCTATAATATATTTCTCAAAATTTTATTATCGATTAATCTAGAAAACAAAAATTCTTATTCTAATTACTTATCTTCCTATTCGTGAATCAGTTGCATGCGTCCAAAAAACAGTCGTAATAGTTACGACCGCCTTAGTCTTTATAGGTAAAGGGTAAAACTGGCAAATTTTATTAATGGACAGTAGTAGCAGTTTATAAGTGGCCACTTCCTTATAACGTGGTCATTTTTTGATAGCTAGTGGCTACTTAATTTAAAAGTGCTAACTTATTAAATTTTCTATTAGTATTAATATAACCTTAAAAAATCCAAATAAATGTTAATATTAACAACCAGCAAAAGTGGAATCCTTGATGGAATGCAAAGAAATTTTACTCTCTCCTTGTAAGAAAGTGGAAATAAGGTGGTCCGCTGGCAGACAATTTTTTAATAGCCACTTTTTTTTTAGCGGCCATGTGGCTTGGCGATAACTAATTTTGCACTTTATTTCTAAGTTTAACAGGATCAGCCTATTTATAGAATGTAAATCTGGAGCAGAAATTAATGTAATATCAAAATAACAGATTTACTTTGCTTTATACTTAATTACATTATTTTTATTTTTTTTGTTTCCTACTAGTTATACTTTTTAGTTCTCTTTATTGTACTTTCCATGCTACATATCACATGGAGGATTCTTTGCCAAAAATGGGATGCGCGTAATGCTCCTATATCTAATGTGAGAAAAATACTGTCTCAAATCGCAGATATGCCGCAACATATATTAATTAAAAAAAATAACCTGTTTAAATGTGTCGCAATTTAAATAAACGACGAGAAAATAGCAATTTTAACTTTCATCAAGTCAAAATATTTTACTATACAGGGTGTCCGGTCTCAACGGTGTCCAATGGCTAATTCCTAAACCGCTAGTCATAGACATATAGTTCCAATTACAAAAATGTTTTAAATCAGATAAAGAAATATTTTAAAAGCGATTTGAGTTAATAAAAACATTTCTTAAAAAATTACGAAATTTAAATTTTTATACGGTCCCCCGGTCCTATAAGTTATATTTAGTAAAATTTTCCTATTACACTGACAAGTAAGACAAAAAAAAGTCCCATTCATATAACACTAAAATTGAGCGAGTTATAAAACTTTAAAAATGCATGACTTATGCCACTTTTCTGCTCTGAAAACAAATGAGTTCGGCTTGTCTTTGAGGGGTCACATATCAACTGCTTAAAATATTCTAAGATCTTATTTCATGTGTATCTGCGCTTTGAAAAAAATCGTACAAGTATTACGATTAAGTTAACATTTATTAAGTTTCAGATTGGCTAAAATAACATGTTTTATTTTGTCAGGTTTTGAGACTGTTTCTTTTATCCTTTTTTAAACAAAATTATGTTATTTTTATAAGTTTTTATGTTACTTCAACGATCGTATGTATGCTTTTCCAGTTCAAAATTTGTACTCGAACTTTAACTGACATTTAAATATCCGATCGAGATTACATTTTACATACTGGCGCAAATCCAATAACAATCTAATATTATTATGATTTTCGGTGGTTACCATTTTATACTTATTTTACAGTATAACACAAAGAATTTCGGATAGATTACCGCCAAGAAGTTTAAGAAAAAGTTTTAGATTAGATAATACAAGACTGCGATTGTTGTTGATTTTTAACTTTTATGTATTTTTTAGCACTGAATCCAAAAATTACATTAATTTTTAACCATCATGTCAGGATATTTCGCAAATCATAAATTGTAAAAGTTAAAGAATAACAAAAATCGGATACTATAAAGTAAAGGAGATGGTTGTGTTTGTTAACTTTTGATAATTGATTTTTACGTACTTTTTAGCACTGAATCTGAAAAGACCTTCATTTTTAACCATCACGTTACAATTTTTTTTTGCAAATCGTAAATGTGTAAGTTAAAATATAGCGAAAATCTCTTACTATAAAACATATGTAAAACTTTTTTTGTTTTATTTTATTTTATTCAATAATTTATTCGATATTTTTGCTTATCCTGGGATTCTTACAGCTAAATAGCTGAGTGGTCCGATGATATGAGGGAGGAGACTCAATTTTAACTTTGAACTTTTTAACTTTGAAATTTGCGAAAAATCCTGATGTGATGGTTAAAAATGAAGGTCAATTTCAGATTCAGCGGTACAGAATACAAAAGAATCAATTATCAAAAGCTAAAAAAAAACATGACATAACCTAACTTTTGTAGGCTAGTGTAATCTAATAATATTTTAAAATACGTATCATTTTGTAAAGAATTGAAGCTGTTAATTTAGCATCATTTTATTTAACAAAAATTCAGTTTTTTCTTTCTTCTTGAATGTTTATTACAAATTGTATATTTTGCATTAATATGTCAGAATAATTAAAGATTTCAAATTTATATTGCAATGTTAATTTTACTATCGATCATTTTTTAATATATCTGACGAAATTATATTTCGACTAAATTTGTGAATGACCCCCAATTTACAGCAAAAAATATGCTCCAACTTTAAACAGCTATTACTCGGTCAATTTTAATCGGAGAATACCGGGACTTTTTGTGTATTACTTGTTAGTGTAAAAGGAAAATTTTAATAAATATAACTTATAGGACCGGGGGACCGTATAAAAATTTTAATTTCGTAATTTTTTAAGAAATGTTTTTATTAACCCAAATCGCTTTTAAAATATTTGTTTACCTGATTTTAAACATTTTTGTAATTGGAACTATATGTCTATGACTAACGGTTTAGGAATTAGCCATTGGACACCGTTGAGACCGGACACCCTGTATAAATCAAACAGGAATGCAGAACGCAGCTTTGCCTTCTAGGCGTGTTTACGACTCTACAGAAGTTATCGGCCAAATAGCATAAAATCTGAAATATATTATGTGGTGGTTTCATGTCTCCACCCTGATGAAGTGGTTCCAGACTGCCCCAATATAAACTTTTCTTTTTCTCTTCCCGGAAGAGATTTGAGCGATTATTAAATTTTCCATAGAATATTTTGCGATTTTTAAATTGTGTCGAATCTTGCGATTGTTAAAATTTTGTGTAGAACCTTTAGCGATTATTAACTACTAATTATCGAAAAATGCTCATTCCTTCTTATTCTTACTTGTGATCAAAAAAGTTTCTAAAAATACGTTTACAAAATATTCAAATTATCTTGGGAAAAAATCAGATTTAAGAAATTTAATTACATACTCCATTAATCACACTTCATTCGGAGACAGTTACATAAAAATGCATTTTCAAAATAATTAAGTGAGAAAAAGAAAATGTATACAGTTTTAATTTTTTGGTGTCATTTTTCTAATAATTTAGGAATTTTAATTACATATTCCATTAATTACACTTCATTCATATACGGTTAAATGAAAATGTATTTTCAAAATAATTGAGTGAACAAATTTTAAGTTTTGCACAGTTTTAGTTTTAATTTTCTAATTACTGACATTTCAATCTATACGGATTTGAACTTTTTTTTTTTTTCCCCCCAATTTTACTTGAGTTAGAAGAAAGATTCATAGGACAAATCAATTATGAATTACTAAAGAAAATCTCAAATTCATGCTATTATCTTATTTCAAAACGATTTTTCTGACGTAAAACTACGTCAAACAGACGTAGTTTACACGCCAGGTGTTCTGCAGGCACGCACATTAATAAGTTGCTTTGTTTACTTAATAACCATATTCGGGAATGCTTTGCAAAACGTCATGTCAACCATCAGCTGCTAATAAAAAATCTATATTTCAAATTCCAATCTTTCAAGCGCATGATCCCGTGCAACGTCCCGTGTATGATTCGATGCAATTTTTTTTTCATGGAAACATGGTAAAGTCCCGCAGACTCCGCGACTGTTAAAGGACTCAAGGGGTTAAGAGCTGTATAACAAAAGAGAAGCCTTGCAAAATCAGAATTGCTTGCGCACTTTTCCACCGTTGGCTGTACTTCTTTTAAGCAATTAAAATTTGAAATACTATTATTGAATGTAAGGCGTGAGAAATTTTCTAAGGAAAAATTTCCAAAAATTATATAGATTTATTATATCAAATTTTGCACCTTTTTTATGAAACTTAGCAATTGGAAGTACAGTAGAACCTCTTATATCCGAAACTCTCAGTTAATGAAAAACAATTTTTAAAGTTTTTTTCTATTTTACCCCCCGGTACGGTATGCT
Organism: Maratus speciosus; assembly: GCA_963932465.1. NCBI lineage: Eukaryota > Metazoa > Arthropoda > Arachnida > Araneae > Salticidae > Maratus > Maratus speciosus. The sequence continues at coordinate 111,254,866 of OZ010799.1, read as the reverse complement.
ATTTCTTTCTCTCAGCTTATTTTGTGTGGTCTCCAAAAATTAACGTTACCTTACAGAAGTCAATTGTAAAACAAAGCAGAAGGATTAAATACTCTATAGCAATTTTAATTTCTAAGCATCGCACAGTTTCAATTTTTATACCGGCGTATTGGGGAAAAAAAAAGTACTTTTTAAGGCAATTTGTTTGAAAACTGCATCTCCATTTGTTTTTAAGGTTTTTTTTTTTTTTTTTTTTTTTTTTTTTGTGGTTTTTAGAGCCATTTACTTAATATTGGCAACGGAAGAACTCCATTTCTGCAGAAAGTGAAAGAAAAATAGCAATTATATATCTTTGTTGCCATTTTCCCATAAAAACAAAAAAAAAATTAAATACGTGCTATTTTGAAAAAAATATATAAATGAAGGATTTCTGATAAAACAGGGAGCTATTAGAAACTAAATTTAATTTTAAATATCTAAATTAATAATACAAACAAATGAAGGCATGTGAATCTTTAGACAACCTATTTTTTTGTCGAGTTTTTTGAATGACGAAATCTTTTTGGATTCAGCATTCTCATTTTTGGTGTATTATTGAGCGATAGTGACGTCCTAAGCGTACTTTACTGTAGATGTTGTTTAACACTGGATCGCAAATGATGAATTCTTCAGTGGATGCGGATGACGTCACTTTATGTAAAATAAAATCGCGTGTTTTAAGTCTTAAAACTGAACTACAGTAGAGACCCGATTATCAGAGTCCCGCTTAACCAAGTTTCCGCTTTCACAGAGTTATTTTCTTCTGATGGACTGATGGCTTCCATTATTATGAAACAGCCATTACAAATGAAGTGTTAGGTGAAAGAGCAGCCGTAAAAAGTTAGAACTCTGATTTTCTGGTCCCCAGTCCACCAGAAGTAAAGGATTCCTTCCAAAGGTATAAGTTCGATTAACTTGGATAATCGAGACTCTTCTGTATCTATATTTATATACATATATATATATATATTTTTTTTTTTTTCCTCGAGGGCGACACTAAATTCTGAAAAAGCGGAATTCCTGTTTTCTAGGGTTTTTTTTTTTTTTGTTTGTAAATATATGTATTATATTCTTTGTGTACAAGCGGTCTTTTCCGAACTACGGGTACATATAAATATTTCCGATCCCCTTTCTTAGAGTTCCTTTGAATTTAACTTGAGTTCCTATAAGCTGCGGAATGGAACGAAGAAAACGAACAAATTAGCAACTCTGAAGCTTTAGAATGTTTTGCGAAAGGTTTGGCAAGGCTGGTGCAGCAGAAAGACACATACTGGTGAACTAATAATATTAAACGCTGTGATACAGCTTCAAAGCAAAGACAATCGAAACAAAACATTTTTTCAAGCCCTTGTGATATATGTAAAAGGTACTTAATTTCAAAATTAAAATTGAGATAATTTATTCTTGTTTCTATTTTGCTATTGCTTTATTTTTATTAAGCACTTGTTACCATAATAAGAAATATTGCGTATATTTCTTCTTATTCTTAAAATTGAAGCATTCTCGACTATCCGAAAATTTCGATTTTCCGAAAGAGAGTCGGTCCCAATTAATTCGGATAATCTAGGCTTTACTGTATGTGTCTAGGGGCAATACTTAAGGCTGTTCTTAACTGCTCACCTCAACAAGCGCAAACCGTTGACACATTTACAAATTCCTTTTTTAACGGGAAGGTATAAAATTCGAAAGCCTGGCCATGGAAGCGATTTGGAATTGAACTGTTTTTTGATCAATAAATTACCTATTGAGTTTTAAGCGTTTTTGATCAAGTGACAAACACGTTTCCAACCGCTGAGTGCTTATTCTCCGATCGCGCGGAAACTCGGTTCAAAACGTCCAACTTTGACACTCTTTTCTGAAAGATCTATTGTGCTTGCAAAAAAATAGAAAAAACAGCTCAATTACATAGTTTCTGAACAACACCAGCTAGTTTCATGCATTTTTGAACAAAAATAAATTTAAACTTATGTCAGAAAGTTGCCCTTTTGGATTTGAGAACACCCTTAAGGAAATAGACTGTTTCGATTTTTATGAATCACTCTGTTTAAAGTAGTATTTATTATTATCGGTGAAAAATCTCTTCAAGCCTGAAATCAGTCTTGCGACCGAAAACTTTGCACCCATTAATACACCACAGCAATGTTTAAAATATTGCTTTAATTAAAGGGCTATCATTCTCTGAAAATAATTATCCAGGATTCGACACGCCGTTAAATATATGATAGGCGCCACATGTTATTTCCTATTCGAATAAACACACCCAAGATCAACTGGAATACCGGTTCGGCAAGTATGTCCTGGCGTTATAATGACAACTTTTCCTGCTGGCTGCTCCAGGAAAAAAAATCGCTAAAATTTGCGATAAACAACCTCTACTGCGTCTATAACTAATTACATCGAAACTGTTTTCTCTTTTTTCAGACACGATTATTACATTACTTTTCATCTTTTCGTTAATGGATTATTACTTAGTACAGTGCTTTTCAATCCGTGTGTTGCGACGTTGAGAGACAGAAGTATGTCGTGTGACAGAAGTGCGTCATGTGAGTGCTTCAGGTGCGTCGCATTTTTTTTTTTTTTTTTTTTTTTTTTGTTAAATTCAAACCTTCACTTTTTAGCGCATTCACAAACTGATTTTTACATCAAAATGCATGGAATTAGTAGCTATTTACATTACCTACTTACAGACCTAATAGAGTTTCTCTTTTTTTCTAAAAAAATAACTTTTTCCTGAAAATGTCAATTTTGACATTTTGAATCGATTTGGGCGATGCGATAGCCGCACAAAAATATTCAAAAGGGCGATATTGATTATTATTCAATATGACAATGCATTTAGACAAAAAAAGAAAATTTTTATTTGACTCAAAATCACTTCAATTCTCATGCTTGTACATTTCATGCGTTTATGTATAAAAATTATGCCAAAAATAGGACAAAATCTCGTGTTGTTGAGCGGGAATTTCATTCATTTTTTTCTCTCTCTCTCTCTTAATAGAGATGTTGAACCCTAATAACAACCTTAATAGATTCGGCTTTAAAAGGACTAGTACTTTTAAACTGGCAAAGAAAAGCAAATCGTTTTTTTTTTAATTCATTTTTAATATTTTAAGCAATACCACATTCAAAAATTAGAACAAAAATTTAGACAAAAATAAATTCAGCTATAATAAATATACCAGCAATCAAATTGAATGAATGACCATTTTTACAGTTATCAACATTTACATTAAAAAAAAATTCATAAATTGAATTTTATGGATGCAAATTATATAATTGTGACGCAAAACATTGTACAGGTGTCCACTTATACCACGTGTGCCTTAAATCCACAGTAAACATATTCACAAAAAATCTTTAAGGGAATTTAAAAATAGATAAAGGCGATTTTTAATGTTTTATAAAATTGATTTTAACAATCAGACACAAAGAAAGAAAATTGTTTAACCCTTTGTGTACTGAATTATGAATTCATGGAAATTTTATCTTCTAAAGCATTTTTCGTGAATTTTTTAATCTACATTAGAAGATTTACATAATCATTTATTAAATTTTAGAATGATTTTAGAAGGATTGGAGGATTAATTAAATTTGAAGAAATTTTGTGCAATACTTAAAACCCCACTAAAATCTTTTATTCTAAATATTTTTCTTCGTATTTTGTAGAATTAGGAAATGTACAAATGTAATTTTCTTACTATAGAAATAGAGAAATACTTCCGAATTGACCCCCCCCCCCCCCCCAACGTCAAGAAATCTGAAAAGATGCAACAAACAAAATCATTCTTTAAAAAATATTTTTGTTTTGTGTAACCAATAATGCTTTTGGAAGAAGATAATGTAATGTATCTATAACTCATTCTAAACTGTATAACAACTAATCGATGCATTAAAGGAACTTTAACAAGTTATTTTAATGTTACTTATAAGTACAGTCAGTAGATAAAGGGTTAAAATATATTCAAATTTCCGCCAAGAAAATTCAAGGTTGGGTAAGATTAACGCAAGATGATAAACGCACGTTGAGAGAACCAGTGTAAATGTGAGTTATGAATCAGTAACACTGAGAAGATTAAATTTATTTTGCATTTACAGTAAGGCTTCCATTAATTCTGCTGCCAAGAAAGCAGAAAAAAAGCAACTTTTATGCGTGGCTTATTGTAACCCATCTCAAATCTTCAAATTCTGTGTATAAATGGTGTATAAGATTAGTGCCCGACAAAAACAAGTTTTTTCTGGAGTGTACCGAAACAAAACAATTCCGTTCTTTTATAGAATTTTGACCGAAAACGAAACGTAAACGAAAATAGCAACTTATTAACATATATTATGTATACCATTAATAAATACACTATATTATGAATATATATCCCATTAATAAATACATTATGAATACTTAGAGCTTGATCCAGAGATCTGCACGGGCCGGGCCGTGGTCCGAAGCCCGTATTTTTTCCTGAAGGCTAGGAACAGGTCAGGCACAGTCACAGGCTCTTTCCATGCCGGCCGAACTTGGGCCTTACTTTTTTACCTGAAGGGCCGGGCCGGGCCTAACTTATTTGCGTATCGATCCGGGACTGGTTTCATTCTTCCTAGTCTTCGCGGGGCAAAATTTTCAGTCCCGGTTTTAAACTAGTCCGTTTGAAAATTGTCTCGGCGCGGCCTGATCCTTTCAAAGATCAATAAAATCCATGCATTCGTTTTTAAATCGCTATTAAACATTAAAATTTATTCTTTTTAAAGAATAGTATATTTCTAGGATTATTTAAATATAGCTAAATTAAAATATAGTAAAACGTGAAAAAAAACCTGCCGATTACGGAATCCTGTCTTAAACTGAAAAATGTGTTGATCCATGCAAAATGTGTATACTAATACGTAAGAAAATATATAGTAATACATTTACAGCTGCTAAGAAGGAAACTTGTCTATAATGCATTTTTTTTTTCTTTCCTATGCAATTCCGTCTTAGAAGATTTTACTGTATAGTATTTCAGATTTTTAAGTCTCCAATAAATGGAATATGGATTAACAATATTAGTGACAATTGAAACATTTGCATACAACAAATAGAGATTCATTAAAAAAAAATAAATAAATAAATAAAATAAATATCGCATATTCTTCTATAAAAATGAAGATTATAAACATAAAAAAAAAAAAAACTATATGTATTTTTAGTCAACTCTGCGTACAAGACAAATTTTTAACCAAATCGACGTAAAAATCGATGTTTTGTAGAAATTCCCTCGGGCAGGGCTGAGATTTTAACTTTTTTCCGAACCGGGCCGGTCTCGGGCCGAACTTTCAGCTCTTATACCGGGCCGGGCCGGACATGGGCCTGTAAATTTCGACCCGTGCAAACCTCTAGCTTGATCACTCAGAATTACCAAGAGTTGTCTCCTAGAGTTACTTTATATGCATAATCACATTTTTTTCATTAAAAAAAAAATAAATAAATAAAAAACTCATTTATTGTTAAATAAATGTAGATACATAAAAAGTGCAAAAAATTTACAGCTTTCTTCTTATAAAACTATATAAAAATCATTTGAATACGTCAAACTAAATATTTACTTAGTGATAAAATACTTTTAACAAGGCAAAAAAATACCTTTATTTATTCATATTAGACACATGTTTCATTGCTCTGAGGGCAACATTCTCAATATTAAATATCCAATAAATATAATAGTATATATAACACATACATGAGCGATATGTGAACTGATGATATGATATATGCAATATGTTATAAATATTTATTATTGATAATGTTGTCTTCGGAGCAATGAAACATATGTCTAATATGAATAAATAAAGGGGGGGGGGGGTTGCCTTGTTAAAAGTATTTTATCAATTTAAGTAATAGTTTGAAGCTTTCTTCTTTTTGCGAGTTTCGCAAAAAGAGCCTGATTCGATGTATACGAATGAGCGAAAGATATAACAAGAGACTACTGCATTTAAAAAAGATCCCTTCGTATAAAATAGCATTTATTTCTTCAAATCTTGAACTTTACTTGATGAAGAAAGAAAACCTTTCCTCAAAAATAAACTTTAAAAAAGTACTCAAAACCTGTTTAATTAGATTAGAAAATATTTTTTTCATCTTGCAGCTGTAAATGTACGTAATATCTATGTAACTTGTACCTATCTTAGCACGTGTTAGCGAAATCTACCTATCATGCATTAATAATTAATTTTCGTCTGATTCATCCTTTATTCTTAGTTGTGCGAAATAAAAATAGAATCACTCAAGCATTTGAAACACCGGTATTCACTCAAGGGTGAACAGATTCAATTACGGAATAAAGGTGGTTTTTAAAAAGGTGACTGCCCTTTTTTATATTCAGCTTATTAAACTGTAACACTTAATCTTTTGAATATTAAAAATGTATGGAAATTAAAATGATTGTTTCATCCAATGGTAAGGGTGTTAGCAGGCCCGTGCTAAGAGGGCCGTCGCCCAGGGCACGGAAATGGAGGGGGCGTCAGATTTATATTGTCAACCTCGTTTTTTGTTTTTAATATATATATATATACAGTAAACTCTCCGTAAGGCGGACTCTGTGTAAGACGGAAATCTGTCTAACTCGGAAAGATTTTGAAGTCCCTGCGAATACATAGACAGAGTAAAATTTGTGTAAGGTGTCTACTACGGAAAATTTCTTGGGTCCCGATCGATTCCGCCTTAGACAGAGCATAAATGTAATAATGCAGACTGTAATATATATAGCTCGGGAATATTTTCCCCAATGAAGTCCGTACATTTTTCGTTTCGAAGTTATTGCATAGTCTCTCTTACTCTACACCAGGGATGTAGTGGAGGGTTACGCCGTATATACCTTCTGGATTCTTTTAAGGAAAGCCGTATTCCCTCTGTTTCTCAAAAAAACTATAGTATATACACTGTAGGGTTTATCCTCTGCCTTGAGCGTATTACCTTCTGCTTAGAGCGTATGCCCTCTGCTTTTTTTTTTTTTTTTTTTTTTTTTTTTTACGACTACACCACTGCTCTACACCCCAAAACGAATTTCTGACTAAGGATTTTCCTCTTTAGGTGCGTTCGTAATTACCGTTTATACTCGTCTATAAGTCGACCCCCCCCCCTCCCCCATTGTTTGGCATATTTTTAAAAAAAAATTGAATTTTCGTGTATAAGTCGAACCACATTTCTGGTAGTATGTTGAAAAATGATTTGTAATCGAGGATTTAAAAAAAAAAAAAATACATTTTCATTAAATTAGTAAACTTTTTTTGTTTCCAATCACGACTTTTTAAAAAAAATTCATCGTTTTAAAACTGAATAATTATGTAAACCCGAAGAAGCTTAAACTATTTTAAACCTATTCATATCAATTTAATGATACTTAAAAAATTCTTTCAAAAATCTATTCAAGCCTCATTTACAACGACTTCTTAGAGTGCTAAAATATAGTACCTTCTTTGTATTGTAGGACTTTGGGGAGAGCTATCGAGAAGTATTCTCAAGTTGAACTATTTTTAAAAAAGGGATTAAAATGTTGAAAGGAATGCCCCTGTATTGAAGGGAATTCTATCCCAAGAGAAAATGAGCGCAGAACAATTGCAGGGACATTATTGTTAATCTTTTTTTGTCAATCACAGGGAAATAACAATTGTCCGCTTTTATCTCTCTCACCAACGTATACCCATGTGTGATTACTTAAAAGACTTGCCTATTCGCCGATTATCTGCGATTTTTTTTTACTTACCCGTGTATAAGTCGACCGCCATTTTCAACTCCCAAATTTTGCCTAAAATTCTTCGACTTATACACGAGTACATACGGTATATAAATACGTAGCACCTATAGTCGCTGTCTGATCTGTCCATCTGCCAGCGCAACACCAAAACTACCCAGATTTGAAATTTAATATATACAGTGAAATACTTTTAAACATGAAAACGCTTAACATGAAAAATCGGTTAACACGAAATGATTTAGCGGCCCGGACAGTATACTATGCAATTTAATACATTTTTGTTTCTTTTAACGCGAAACAAAAATCGTTTAACACGAAAAAAAAATTCGCTTTCGATCTAGTCAGAGTTGAAATTGGTGAATTGTGTTAAAACCACTGAATTTTGGATGAAAATCGGTGAATTTCGTTTTTTTTTTTTTTTTTTTTTTATATATATAAATTAGCTTATGAGCACACAGGCCGAGAAATCGGTGCGAAAACAAACTGCTATTTCCCTTCAAATGAAGTGGAAGCTGCTTAATGCAGTTGATGAAGAAGAAAGACAAAAACAGAAATAAGCAAAGAGTTTGGCATTGTCAATTCTACTTTATCGACAATAAAAAACAGGGATCCCATTTATACGTTATATTACGTATATAACGTAAATATATTACGTTAATTCTTGAGTTATGTTTAAGCCAGCGAAAAATCGTATGAGAACCGCTATGCACGAAGGTTTAGGTTGGTTGGTTGATTTTTGACGGCCAATTATCTGCACGAGGGATATAGGCCCAGGGGGAGAGTGGCCTTCGTGGGGGTCTTTCTAAGGGAACCTAACCCGTATTTACGCATGGAAATAAATGGCTCGAAGAAAACCACGAAAACTCCGAACGATTAGGCCGACGGGCGCGATTGGGTTCGAACCCAGCACCTCTCGTCTACCAGCTTCGAGAGCAGAACCTCTCAGCCACTGGTGGGGCGCACGAAGGTTTAGAGACAGCTTTGCTTATTTGATTCAATCAAGCTAGATCTCTGAATGCTGAAAAAGTCGCTTCAAAACAAGATACCTGATTTTTTCCACAAAAAAAAAAAATTTACTTGCTTTTTATCCTAATGTATGCAACTTACAAGTAGTTTAACAGGAAATCGAAATAAAATTTGACGACGTCGAAAATTTTTATTTTTACGAATCTTTTAACACGAAAAAAAAGTTCGCCCCCTACCCCCCCAATTTCGTGTTCAACGTATTTCACTGTATATAATCCTTGCAGAATTTTGTTGAGTCATTTTAAATTTGATAAAAATCGAATCAAAACTTTAAAAAGTTATTAATAAAAGTTTTCTTCATTTTATTAAATACTATCATACGTAATTAATTCAATGATATCCCGCGATAGGTAATGATTTTAGATTGCCATGGTGATGTCCTATTTAAGGTGAAGTCATTATTTCCGTATTACTGAATTTAATATATACAATCGTAAAAAATTTCGTATTCATGCACTTATAAACAGGGTTTGAAAAAACCCCTTTAAAAAAAAACTCGGCCCGCTGGTCTAAAACCCGGGTTTTTCTGAAAAAAAACCCGGGGGTTTTCGGTCTTTGAGATTTTTGGAGAACACTTTAAACATCTAATTTTCATATACATAATACCTAACTTCTTATAATTTATCAGTGAAACCTGGGTATAATTTTGCATTAATTAAGCATGAATAAACAAAATACATATATATTAAAAAAATTAGATTTCTTAACGTTTGTATAAGAATGCTCCCAGTAACAGAATTTTCGGTATCCATCTGCAGAAACACAAAATTTATCTGCGACCCAACAATGCTGAACCAAGCCACTATCATAAATACTTATGGTAATCCATAAAATAAGTAAAAATTGCATTTTACAAAAATGTAATGAGAAACACAATAACTCTTAGAACAAAGTAAGTTTTTAGTGAATTTTTAAGACCAGTATTTACTTTTAAGCTAGTAGATTAATCTGCAAGGTCTAAAATAATCTGCAGCACTGCTGCCGTGCTGCATAGTTTCTGCTATGGGGAGAACGCTTGCAAATTTCATGCTTTAAGTATAAAAAGTCCTTCCGGCCAGTGCCGGGAGGAAGAGGTAGCTTTCATAATCCTTATTTAAAAAAAGCCAACTTATATCATGCAAACACACGAAGCTCAATTTAGTGGAAACAGAATATAGGAGATTCAATACTAATTTTTATCAATATAATGAATGAGAATTTCGCGAAATTAGTCAGCTTTATCCAAGCTGCTTTTCTTTAAAGTAACTTATATTTGGCTGCCAAATTCGGCAATTTCTTAAAGTGTCTGTCATTTTAAGACAACATGGTGGATGAGGCTAAGCAGTGAACTTGGTTGAGACCTTAGTAATTTCTGTGCACATGCTCACTCACATCGAAATCGGTTAATATATAGGAGTGCTGTCGCATGCAAAAAATCAGATTTTTCAAAATGTCACCCACAATAGAAATTGAAACTGCTATATCTGAGCCATTTTTTAAGGTAAAGACAAACAAAAAATGCTCCTGAATCCTTATATCAAGATCAAATACTTAAGAAAGAAACCTTTTTCAATTTCTAATTTTTTTGCACCTCACTTTAAATATATATATATTTTTTAATTTAATGGCCGCCATTTTGAAACAAGATGGCTGATGAATCTGGCCAGCGAACTTGGTCGAGGTGTTGATGTATACTATCCACATGCCTTCTTACATCGAAATAGGCGAATACGTGTGTTATCGCGTGACAAATACAAGATCGTTTCAAAATGTTAGCCATGCTAGAAATTCAAAGTGCTATAAATGAACCATTTTTTAAGATATCAACAAAAGAACAAATTTTCAGAAACAAAAACTGCTCCGGAATCTTTGTATCAAGGCCAAACACATAAAAAAAATCTTTTTCATTTTCCAATTTTTTAATACCTCATTTTGAATTTTAAATTTAATTTTTTTAAATGGCAACCCTTTTGAAACAAGATGGCGAATGAAGCTGGCCAACGAACTCGGTCGAGACGTTGGTATGTACTATGCACAGACCAAGTTAAATCCAAATAGGTTCATTAATACGCCTGTTATCGCGTGACAAAAATCAGGTCGTTTTAAAATGTCAGCCACAAGAGAAATTCAAAATGCTATTACTCAGCCATTTTTTTTTAGATATAGACGAAAGAAAAACTGTTCCGGAATCTTTGTATTAAGGTCAAACACATACAAAAAAATCTTTTTCATTTTCCAATTTTTTGGAAAAATTCCATTTAATTTTTTTAATTTTTTTATTTTTTTAAATGGCCGCCATTTTGAAACAAGATGGTGGATGAAGCTGGCCAACGAACTCGGTCGAGATATTTGTATGTACTATGTACACTCCAAAGTACATCCAAGTCGGTTCATAAATACGCCTGTTATTACGTGAGAAAAATCAGGACGTTTCAAAATGTCAGCCACGCTAGAAATTCAAAATGCTATAACTGAGCCATTTCTTAAGATATAGACGAAACAAAAACTGCTCCCGAATCTTTTTATCAAGGTCAAACACATAAGAAGAAAATATTTTTTCAATTTTCAATTTTTGGTACCACATTTCAAATTTAAATTTTTCTTAAAAATTTAAATGGCCGCCATTTTTAAACAAGATGGCGGGTGAAGCTGGCCAACGAACCCGGTCGAGACATTGGTATGTACTATGTATAAACGAAGTTACATCCAAATCGGTTCATAAATACGCCTTTTATCGCGTGACAAAATTCAGGACGTTTCAAAATGTCAGCCACGCTAGAAATTCAAAATGCTATAACTCAGCCATTTTTTAAGATATAGACGAAACAAAAACTGCTCCGAAATCTTTGTATAAAGGTCAAATACTTAAGAAAAAAATATTTTTCCATTTTCAATTTTTTGGTACCACATTTAAATTTTAAATTTTTAAAATAATTTTAAATGGCCGCCATTTTGAAACAAAATGGCGGATGAAGCTGGCCAACGAACTCTGTCGAGAGATTGGTATGTACTATGTACACACCGAATTACATCCAAATCGGTTCATAAATACGCCTTTTATCGCGTGACAAAATTCAGGACGTTTCAAAATGTCAGCCACGCTAGAAATTCAAAATGCTATAACTCAGCCATTTTTTAAGATATAGACGAAACAAAAACTGCTCCGGAATCTTTGTATAAAGGTCAAATACATAGGAAAAAAATATTTTTCCATTTTTAATTTTTTGGTACCACATTTCAAGTTTTAAATTTTTTTAAAAATTTTAAATGGCCGCCATTTCGAAACAAAACGGCGGATGAAGCTGGCCAACGAACTCGGTCGAGACATTGGTATGTACTATGTACACACCGAATTACATCGAAATCGGTTCATAATTACGGGAGTTACAGTGTGACATAGGTCAGATATATATATATATATATCAATTTTGAACGGAGGGTGGTTTCGGGGTCTGGGGGTCATGATCGATGAAAATATACCAAAATTTTTTGAAATCGCTTTCCTCCGAACGGCTGCAATAGGTAGCTTTTTTGTAAAGAAAGCTACCTAAAAGGACTTTGGTTTTGGATAAAGTAAGTCTTAAAACTAATTAAAATTAAATATGTAACTTCCTGTAAAAAATAAGTTATTTAAATATTTATTTTATTTATTTTTTAAAGCTAATAAGCTATAAAAAATTATCTGAATTTTGACATTTAAAAAACTGCATAATATCTTAACAGTATACACTATTCACGTTCAGACACTCGTAAGCTAATGTTTAAACATTAATTAAGGGCGGCATTCTTTACAGATTCCAAAATCTCAAAAAACTGCAAGCAAAATCTTAAAAGGATAAAAATATCTGGTCCACCTCAGATATTTTATTACAAACATTTAAAAATATTGAAATGCAAGTAAGAAATTTGTAAAAAACGCTGCCATTGGTTTACCAATGGTTTTATTACCAAATATAAAATTAATATACCAATACTGGGTTATATTGTATGCATCGTCGCGCGACTAGCGTAGGCTCTTAAAGTACGGAAAAAGCGATTGTTTTCAAAAACCAAAAGCCTATACATCTTAAAAAGACGCGAATTTACTAAAGTTAAAAAGACGCGAATTTACTAAAGTTAAAAAGACGCGAATTTACTAAAGTTAAAAAGACGCGAATTTACTAAAGTTAAAAAGACGCGAATTTACTATAGTTAAAAAGACGCGAATTTACTATAGTTAAAAAGACGCGAATTTACTATAGTTAAAAAGACGCGAATTTACTATAGTTAAAAAGACGCGAATTTACTATAGTTAAAAAGACGCGAATTTACTATAGTTAAAAAGACGCGAATTTACTATAGTTAAAAAGACGCGAATTTACTATAGTTAAAAAGACGCGAATTTACTAAAGTTAAAAATATTTGTCTGAAGAATACTTTAAGATTTATTGCATTTTATTTTAAAAGGTTAATCGGAATTTAGGCAAAATAAATACCATTGAAAAAATATCAACAATCTTTAATAGATAAAGCACTTTGAATATGCGAAAATGCAATTGTATTAATGTACACACAAAATTAAACAAATCTAAAAAAAACGATGGGGGATAAAAAGGCTAATTACAACGTAATCAAGAAGTGTTTCGCGAGAATCTTCGTAATTAATCATTGGTCCCAACTAACACCTCGGGCAAACATGATTAATTACTTATAATCATAATAAGTTGAAATCTTCAAAGATTTGTTTAATGTTATGTAAACATGTGCATAATTTTGAATGTGTATAATTTTGAAAGAGTAAGAATGATAAGTATAAAGTTTTATAAAATAAAGTAAAAAATATATTTTAAAAGAAAGTTTAGGAATTCTAATATTGCCTAATTAGTCTTATTGTGTGTATATTTACATATGATATTAAAAAGAAGTTTAATAAACATTTACACAGTTTTATGGTTGTACATAAATTTCGATAAAAAAATAAATTTCCTACTTAAAAAAAAAAAAAAAACGTTACAATTTTATTTTTATTTTTACAATGTCAAAGAAAAAAAAATTGTACTAAAAATTAAAAAAAATTAAACAACAAGTTTTGGAAATTCTAATAATCGTTTAATACCTTTTGTATATTTATATAAAAATTAATAAACATCCATGCAATTGTATAGTTGCGCGAAAAAAAATTTCTTATAGTGTCAAATTAAAAAAAATCTTAAAATTGTAAATTCATTAAAAACTTTTACTATAAAGTTTATTATAATCAAGAACAATAGAATGGACTGAAAAATAAACTAGAAGAATAATTTAAAATGGTTTTTTGTGTTTATTATGATGTGAAATGTATTTTAAAACGAAAACAAATATTAAATTTTATGAATGAAGTATTTTTGTAGATAGCGTAAGCTTAAGGGAAGACAAGTCCGGGAACATTTCATACTCATTTATTATATTTAAACTACAATTCGCAGATGACCAAGTTATAATTGCAAAAAGTAAAAATGATTTAGAAGAAATGACGGTGAAAATTAAGGAAGAATATGAGAAATGGGGACTTCACATGAACGTCAGCAAGACCAAATACCTATGTATAGGAGGAAATGAGACAGACTTAAATCTAACTAATAACATAAGAATAGAAAGTTGTAAGCATTATAGATATTTAGGTATAGACATTAATAGAGAAGGAAGAGACTCACAGGAAATTAAATAAAGAATTTGTCAGGGGAGAAAGGCTGTAAAACTATTAAATTCTATTTAGTGGAGTAAGGAGATCTCTAGGAAAAGAAAGTATAATATATACAACTTTATTGTAAAGAGCATATTGTTATATGGAGCAGAAGGATGGAGAATTATGGAGGCGGAACGAAAGAAACTAGCGGCAGTGGAAATGGATGCCCTAAGAAGATCATGCAGGATATCAAGAATAGAAAAAATAAGAAATGACAGAATCAAAGAAATGATGAAAATAAAGGGAACCATATTAGATGATATCCAAAAAAAAGCAATTAATCTGGTATGGTCATGTCAAAAGAATGAATGAGGAAAGACTACCCAAAATAACTTTCAATTATGAAACAAACAAAAAAAAGGAAACGGGGAAGACCACGAAAGAACTGGATGGATGATATTTCAAAGGCAATGAGGGATAGAGATCTGGAAGAGGAATAGACCCTTGACCGGAAGAAATGGAAAAAGACTTGTGGATTCTTCGGATGGCGGCATCTGACGCCATAAACCGAGTTTATATATATAACTAAATTTTATCCAAGTGTTTATATATACTTTAATTCATGCATTTGATAAAACTGTGCAAGAACTTCACACAAGTTTTTTAGCTCACCGAAAAATTGTACTTTTTAGCTAACAGGCCCTTTAACTCCTAAACCACTCGAGCGATTTCGATAAAAAATTCTTTTGGTGGTAGAATATAAATATAAGATATGCTGTGGCAGACAGTTTTTAAAAAATGTAATTAGTTTAAAAAAAATTCTGAACTATGGAAAATTTCTGAAAAATTGCCATTGCACTAAAAAAAAAGTTTTAGTCTATTTAAAAAAGTGCCATAATTCTTGAGCATAATCCAGTGAATATGGACACCAAATTTCATCAAAATCGGTCGGTAGTTTCCGAGGAAATGGGTCTTAAAGTTCACATGTTTCCCATAGGATTGCACGCAGTTTTGTCTTTTCTTAAAAGAAAATTTTTATGGATAGATGTATGAATATAAAATGAAATATTACACAAAAAGAAAAAAAAAATGAAAAATACTTGACGAATGCAACAAGTTCATAATCATATTACTGAAGTTTATTTTTTCTCCCTTCCGGTGTTTTATGACGGCCAATTATCAACACGAGGGCTAAAGGCCAGAAGGGGTCATTATAAGGGAACCTAACCCGTATTTACGAAAGGAAATCCAAGGTTAGAAGAAAACCATCTGAAATCTCCGATTAAGCCGACGAGCGAGGCTGGGTTCGAACCAAAGCCACCTTATTTTGTTTTTGTGTTATCATTATTATTATTGTTTCGAGTGATCGAAATTGATTAAAAAGCACTTAATTAGCGTCTGTAAACTATAAGTTTTTATTTTTTCCCCATATGCTGTGATAATAAATTGGAATATAGAGGAAAGAATTAATATGTTTTAAATAACGCATGTGCTCTCCACGGCTGATCTAAGCCCCGCGTCGTGACGTCACGAAACCTCGTGTTTGGCTTGTAGTCTTGAGGCGGCTTTGGTTCGAACACAGCACCTCCCGTCAAACAGCTTCGAGAGCAGAACCTCTCGGCCACTGGTGGGGCTTTCATCCTTCCAGAAATAAAATTAAGTTTTACGATCGGTATAGAAAAATTTGCATTTACGTAAAGTAATTTAAAAATATCGCATCTAAAATTAAATATTAAGTATTTTATATAAAGCAAAAGCTACAATGGTATCAGACAGATTTTCTAAAATAAAGTTAACATAAAAAAAAAAACCTCATTCTTCAAATGAAGTGCAATTTAAAGAATCAGAAGTGCTTTTAAAAACATACTTAGTCATAAGTCAAAATAAAATATCCATATTTCCTGATTTTTTCCCCTTTAGAAATTCAATGCCAATTTTATGTAGAACATTTGAAAATAATTTTAAAATACTATTTCTAAAATTAAATAACAAGTATTTTGGCTAATATGAACGATTGCGCAATACAGCCTCATCGATTTTTCTCAGACTCCCGCTCCCAACAGGGGAAAATCCCACCCATTCCCCCTCGGCCAGCCTCTCGCCCAGATAATCGGTCGTAACAAACACCAACATCGATTTTTAAATATATATAACATTTGGAAAAAATATTCTTAAAGACACTATATAACAGGGACGGTGAAACTTTTCATATCCGCGTGCCAAATTTTTCCAAAAACATATTTTGCTTGATCATGACGTGCCACCAATAAAAAAATTTAATGTATCAAATAATGAATTAAAATGACTTAAAATTTTGTTTTGAGTATTAAACAAATATGGGTAATATTTGATGTTATACTGTAGAAATTTCTTTTTAAAATATTTTTGTTTCCTCATCTTGGATGCTAAATAATTTATATCAGCTTTGTACTTAGTTACTTTTACGAGAATGCAAGTTGAATTGGACTCATTTGACAAGATGTTTTTACTTGAATTTTTCATATTTGTATCCGAAAAGAATGTTTCCCAGAAGAACGTGTCAAAATAGCAAGTGCCAGAATCTACAGCTTTTAGTGTCTGTAATTGCATTAAAGTTCTTACAAGTTTACGATCGGTATTTTTGTTTGTAATGCCTTTTAATCTTTCTTATGTGATTCCCTCCTAAATCTCTCTTATTCTGAAAATTTTGTGAGCCAGTATTGAGCTAGATTGGTATACATTAAGTAGGGATGCACCGAATATTCGGTATCTATTCGGTATCGGCCTATTCGGCCATGTCACCGAATATTCGGCTTGGCCGAATATCAAACTATTCGGCATGCCGAATATTCGGTTTGGCCGAATATCAAAATATTCGGTCGAACCGAATACTTAAAAAACTTTTAAAACATATTTTTAAAAACCTTATACAACTTCTACGTTTAATAGTCAACTTATAAAGTTATTCAGAATAATTAGAAACAGAATCATATTTAAATAAAAGATAATGTTTTTACATTATTTATTTGCTGTTTGTTAAATATTATTTAAGAAAATTAACCAATCACGAGGATTTTCATAGGAATTAATTATGTGAAAATGCAAGTTCTTGAACATTGTCCAGTAAATAATCTGTTTCTTGCTAAGATTTTAAGAACAACGTTCACAACTTCTGAAAATGATTGCCCACTCCAGACACCGATCTAGGATGCATTTAATAACTTCCTTGCTTAATTAAAGGGAGTAGAACAGTTATTCTTGCTGAATTGCCATCATATAAAATTTGAATAGATTGTATTATTTATTTTTACTTTAGTCTCTTCCTGACAAACAAATAATATAGGATCCTGTACAATTTTTCTTCCAATTTTTTTATAATTTCTCTTTGATTTTAAAATGTTTCTTTTAGAATTTAAGAAAGTTTTATTCATTTGTTTTAATTCCCAGAAGAAGCCATGAAATTAAAAATTTTATTAATTTTTATAACTATCCTCTTCTTAAATGACTCAAAGCAGATTTTTTTCAGCATAAAGTTTACTTGAAAAAAGCTCTTGTTTATTAGAATAAATGTTTCTGTTTTAAATATGTGAAATTGTTTTAAAATTTAACATTTTAATGCCTTTAAACTTTGAAATATAAAAGTATTCGACAAGCCGAATATTCGATATTCGGCCTAGCAGTTACTATTCGGCTAGCCGAATATTCGGTATTCGGCCAAAATCACTATTCGGTGCATCCCTAACATTAAATTATATTTCAGTTTCTTCAATCTGTATGACAATGACAATCAGCCGAACTAATCGAATTCAGGTAAACGGAGGCAACATCTACATTAAGTAATGCATTTTGTGAAATTCTACAATATTTTGATGTAGAACCTGAATCTATGCCGTGCCAAAAATAAGCTGCAGCGTACCACTTATGGCACGCGTGCCATAGGTTCGCCGACCCTGCTATATAATATGAAATTACAACAAAAGTTTAAAATATACTTCATAAAACAAAGTAACTCTTTACATATCTTAAAATATATGCTCTGTTAAAATCAAGCCAAGGGGGTTGAACCCCCCCCCCCTTCTTTGGGAAAGGTAAATTTTAAGGTAGATACATAAAAAATTCATTAAAATAATTTTAAAATTTTATCTCTGAAAAAAAGTAACTAGTATTTTATCTAACCAGGATTATGTTACGTATGACAGTATATTATCTCAGATGTATTTAAAATAAATTTAACTATTATAAATTTATTCAAACAAGCTATGCAATTACTGAATATAAAGGACGCCCCATGCAATATTATCAAAGCAATTATTGAAATAAATTTAAAGTAAACACTTTACCCGATTATGCGAATATTATCTCGATATTGCCTTAGCTATTTAAATAAATTTAACATTTAAAAATATTGAAATAAATTTTATAATTAATAAATAATGTTTTAACTCTTAAATGCCGGGTGTTGCTTTTCGGTAACATACCCAATTTAGGCTCTAAAATACTATTAGAATACTATTGAAGCTATAATGCCTAATGTTGCCAATAAAATACATTCTGAAAATATTATTAAATCGATTTTCAACATGTAATTGGCAACACTTGTGCTGTTTAAAAATAAAGATAGATTTATTTTTTCAATTGTTGCTACTTGCTCTTTTTGTTTTGTTTGGAAGCTTGCGAAATACCCTATTTTGTTCTGCAGTGAGCAAATAAAATTTATTTCTTATTATACTTCTTAAAATTCTTGTGTGTTTAAATACTATAGAATTTTATTAAGGGAAATTATTTTTTCAATTAAAGACCAGTATTGCCGATTAGTAACAAACTGTTTTTTAGCCGTAAATCATACTTAAAACAAAATATGATTTTTTAAAGTATTTTTCCCATGTTTTATTTAAAAAATGAAAGCCGAAGAACATTTTTACAATGATTTTTGAAAATTCAGGCATTTAAGGGTTAATTAAAGATTGTCGGAGATTTTTGGGGAAAAAAATTTAATTTGAAATCGTAAATGCTGAATTTTCATCCAACTTGTCTAAGAGTGCAAACCAAAGGTGTCCAAATCAGGGATTCGAACCAGGACCATTGGCATCACGGGTCAATGCTCTATCACTGAGCTACTTGAGCGTTATCCAGCTTACTTTCAATATAAAAATGCTAAAAAATAAGAAAGAAATTTCTACAAAATTTCCACGCATTATATACGTGTATAATTTAATAGTTAAAAATTTAGAAATTAGGATACTGTTAAACAATCAGAAAGTTTTTTTTTTTTTTTTTTTTTAATAAATTTAACATTTAAAATATATTGAAAAAAATTACATAATTAAAAAATTTTAATTAAAGATTGAATAATGTTATTACACTAACTCAGCGGTTTGTGAAATAATTTTAATATTGTATTCACAGATACATTTCATTCAATTAAAAGAAAAATTGCTAATCACTTATAAAAGTGCTTTTTACGCCATAATTGAAAACACATCGAATAACCGCGAATTTTTTCACTTTGGGAAACAACAGTGTGGACCTATCAGAACTAAATTATGGAATATTAAGCAGTCAGAAAAATACTTTTAAAATATAACAAAATAATTCGGAATGTACTTGGAAAACTGTTCTGTATTATACACGATTATAAAAACGATAAAAGGTCTGGACAGATAACTTTCCATTCATTATACAGATAAATTTCATTGATTAAAAAAATGCTAATCGTTTATAGAAGTACGTTTCACGGCATAATTAAAAAAGTTTTTAATAATCGTGAATTTTTTATCCTTAGGAAACTACAGTACGGACCTATCAAAACTAAATTATGTAATATTAAATACAAAAAAAGTACTTTTAAAATATACTTCATAAAAAAAAAACTCAGAATATACTTAGAAAACTATTCTTTTATATTTCAACCGATTATGAAAACGATAAAGGATCAAAACGATAAAAGGTCTGGATCGATAACTTTTCAATGATTCATTCACAGATAAATTTTCATTAAGAAACGATAATCGTTTATAAAAGTACGTTTTACGCCATAATTAAAAACATTGTTAATAATCGTGATTTTTTTTTTATCCTTAGGAAAGAAACTACAGTATGGAGCTGTCAAAATTAAATTATAGAATATTAAACCACCAGAAAAGTACCTTAAAAATATACTTGATAAAATATGGCCGAATATACTTAGAAAACTTATTTAATAATAACACACGGTTATGGAAACTATAAAGGACCAAAACAATAAAATGTTTAGACCGATAACGTTCCAATGATTTACCCACAGATAAATTTCCTTCATTAAAAACATGCTAATTGTTTATAAAAGTATGTTTGAAGCCACAATTAAAAACATTTTTAATAATCGTGAATAGTTTATCCTTTAAGAAACTACAGTATGGAGCTATAAATACTAAATTATGGAATATTAAACAATCAGAAAAGTACTTTAAAAATATACTTAATAACATAACTCTGAATATACTGAAAACTTGCATTACACACGATTATGAAAAAGGTAACAATAAAAGGTCTTTATGGATAATTCTTAATGATTCATCCACATACAGATTCATAAAAAGTACTAATACCATACATCAGAGGACTTACGTTATATATAGTTAAAGACGCTACAGTGGTTATGATTTTCCTTTTTTTTTTTAATGGGGACATAATATTCTATTATCAAAAAACGTTGTTATGAGGTAAGAGAAACAAATCATTACATTTTACATCTCAAACATTTAAAGAGGTAACTCAACTCAAATATTTAAAGAGGTTGGATAAATTATGTAATATTAAAAGATAAAAAATGTACTTTTAAAAATATATTTAGTAAAAAGTCTAAAGAAACTATTTTTTTACATTACTATATCTCAGCGGGTTATTTTATATATTTGTTTGTGTGGTGAATTTAACATGCTAATTAAAACAAACGATACAGTATTAAACAGAAAAACACGACTGGCATAAAAAAACTTAAGAAAGTGCCTAGAGCGTTGACAGTGCTAAATTTCGCAATTACTATATGAACGAAACGAAATAAATTTAACGTTAAAAAATTAATAAACCAAACTATAATGTTAAATAATTAAACTTAGTTATAAAAATACTTTTAATAAAATGTCTAAAGAAACGACAGTAATAAATTTAATAGTATTATCTCAGCGGGTATTTAAAAAAAAAGAAAGAAAAAAACTTTTAAATAATTATTTAAACAAACTTACTATATAATTTTAAATAATCAGAAAAGTTTTAAAAATGTACCTAATAAAATAATTCAAAGTACAGTAGAGCGACGATTATCGGAACTCCAACTAACCTAGCTTGCAATTACCCGAACAGCCTATTTTTCTCAATTTTTTTTTTTATTTATTTTTTTTTTCTTTTTAACCGAACTTCGAATTATCCCAACAGCCTATTTCTCTCAAATTTTTTTTTAAACCGAACTTCTAATTATTCAAACATCCCGTTTCTCTAATTCTTTTTCCTTCAGATTTAGCACACGAAATCGAATCTCAGATTAGTGTATCGTTAGGTGCAGCAACAACGAAAAAGAAATTGAACAAAATGAAAACGAATGGTCTGAAAATGACACAGGTCCATCACATAACGAAGCCTTTGAATGTTTGGAAACAGATGAAACGGCCAGAACGGCAGAAGAATGCTGATCCTATTTTCAACTAAAGTTATTTAAGAATAATTCCAAATATGGTAGCATTGAAAACGATGTCTTCTTTGAAGCAGACAACCGAAAGCTGTTTTGCTTAAATTATAATCCCTGGAGTTCAAAATGATAAAAAAATAAAAATAAAAATTTAAATGATAAAAAAGTAAACCAAAAAATATTTAAAAAGGCAATTTTTAAACACGCCAGCAGTAACTGGTGCTGGCAGTTTTAAGGCTGGATAAAGTGTGAAGGTTTTAGTATAGTGAGGAACATCCCTTAAATTGTCTGTCCATTTATTCGAACTTTTGCTTATCCGAACTAGGGTCGGTCCCGACTTGTTCATATAATCGGCGCTCTACTGTATACTTAAAAATTTATGTTATATTGTATGTGATTTTTCAAAAGAAAAAAATAAAAGAGCTTAGTTGATAACTTTGCGGTGATTCATACACAGATATATTTTAAAAGTACTTTCTAGCAGTTTATTAGGAAACTGTCTTACGTCAGTTGTTATTTTTAGTAACCGGGGATCTTTCGACTGGGAAAGGATGAAGGGACTATAGTATGCAACTCTCAAAAACGCAGGTAGGACATAAGTTTTTACATCCGGTAACTGAGTGCAGAATTGTTTTAGTTGAATAAAATTATTCAAATGAGAAATTCACTATGAAATAATCAAAGAACTTAAAGAAAAATACTAAATACAGTGAAACCTCCCTGTGCGACCACCTCCCTGAACAACCTTTTTTTCGTGGGAACAGATGTGTTATTATCCCGGGGTCTGCCATCTTGGATTTTTTTTCTTGGCTTGAATTAAAAATTATTTTTTTATTAATAGTTATAATTATTATATACCAGTTTTTTCAATATTATATTAACCTATCAACAATATTTAACCATTGGCGACATTACTATTTGGCAAAAAAGGAGTTTTCATGCATGTAAAAAATCCAAGATGGCCGACCCTGGGATAATAACACATCTAAGCCACTCCCTCCATGAGCGACCCATTTCTTTGAAGAAAATGAAACAAATTCCGTCTTTTCCTGGTCGCTTGAAGAAGGTTTTATTAAAATAATTCCGGAGAGCGCGTTATTCATCAAACTTCTAAGCTAAGTTTAGAAGTTTTATTTATTCGGTTACTTTTAAGTGTTTAAACCCCTTTGTGCCTTTTTAGGCAATGAATTTAACTCTGATAACAAAGTAAGGATGGCGGTGAATAACCTATTCTGTCAACCCTATTCTGTCGGGGAAACTCTCAAAGAAATAGATAAATTAATGAAATCGTCATAATTTGTTCCCGTCCATACAAAAAAAAAAAAAAATGCGTTTATTTACTGAACTTCGAAAGGAATTGGAAATAAAAGTTATAGAAGATAAAACCGTAAAATCAAAGCAAACGTCAATGTATTCTTTTTTTAAACTCTGCAGTAATTAACTTATGTAATTAACTTTTGTTTTGATACTTAAATTTTTATATTTTTTTCCTAATGTGAAAATTAAATTTTAGTAACATTAATTGTTACCTTTTTTCAACAATTAAAATCTAGATTTAAACATGACCTCCATTAAGAGACCACCTCTCGGAGCGACAATTTTTATTGGAACGAAACGTGATCGCTTTAGGGAGGTTTTAATGTAAAACACTTTAAGAAACGTCGGTATTATATTTTTAATGTACTATCGCAGTTGTAGGACATTTAACCTGTTTAAAAAATATTAAATAATCAAAAAAGTACTTTTAAAAAATTAATAAAATGCCTTATAATAATAAAATACTTTGCTGTGATATCTAAACAATTTTTTAAATAAATTTAAAGTTAAATTATTAAACCACATTGTATACCTAATGCTGGGAATTTTAAAAAATACACTTGTTAAAATGCGTAAAGAAACGGCGGTATTATATTTTTACTGCACTATCGCAGTTATTTTATTTATTTATTATTTTTTTTTAATAAGATATAGTATTAAATAGTCAGAAAAGTACACTTAAAAAATGTCTAAAGGGAGATACTATTTAGCATGATATCTGAACGATTTTTTAAATAAATTTAAAGTTAAAAAATTATTAAACCACGCTATATAATGTTGAGTACAAAGGTGCTTTTAAAAATACACTTTACAAAATACGTAAGAAACGACGATACATATTACAGAACTACTTCAACCTATTTTTAAAAAATACCATTTAAAAAATAAATTAAAACTTTGTAACAAAAACTATAATTTTACATAATCAGATATAATACGGAACATACTCGAAAATCTATTTTTATTGTACAAATGATTTTGGTCAAAAATTAAAAAACAATAAACGGTTCCCTAATGATAAATTCAAAATTTTCATTCATTAAAAAACGCTAATATTTTGTCAGAAAACATCTTACGTCGTGATTGTATTATTTTTAGTTATATAATCAAAGAAGTTACTTTATGCACTTAGTAAAATAATTCAAAATACACTTGGATTACTTTTATATAGCAAGCGAAAAAAAAAAGATCAAAACAATAAAACAGTTTCCCAGCGATTCAAGATCAAAACAATAAAGTTTCCTAGTGATTCATTCAAAAATAGATTTCATTCATTTAAAAAATTCTAAATGTTTAACAGAGAACGTCTTGCGTCATAGTTATATTATTTTTAATAACCCGGGTTTTTCTTTCCCCTCACTGGGAACTATATAGTATGTACCTGTCAAAAAACGCCGGCTGGTAGTAGGGGGGGAAACGGATAAATCTTTACATCCGGTAAAAGAGTAAATGTTTATAGTGGTTGGATACACTTACAAATCTTAACTTTTTAGCAATATTAAATTAAAAACAAAGTAGAAATATTGAAACATACCGGTAAAAATCCCGTTTTCCGCCTGATCCCTCAATGAGAATACATACACTAAATAACAAACGCAATTAAAATACTTTTTGCGCATTTATTGGTGGTATTTACATAAACAAATCTAATTACTTTATGCAGATGATTTCAAAACGTTAAATTTTTAAATAGAAATGCAGTTTAAAAAATTAACACTATGAACGATTTAATATAATGTTTTAAAACATAGTTGTACTGACAGATATACAAAAATATGATAGATGGAAAATCGATTAGTAAATTAACCACACAGGAAGCAACTAATTTAAAAAATATGCAAGTAATCAAAATTTCAAAATATTGTAAACATCTAGAAAATACTAATTAAAGCCATTGGAACATTTGAATAATAAATTAAATTATTGTTGGTAACTATTGGTGTATATCTATTATATTATCTATTAAGAAAATCAATTTCTTTTTCCACGCTATATTAAAAAGTTTAACTTTAAACACGAATAAAATTTACAAACAAGTTAATATAATATTTTTTGCGCGTATTAATTTTTCCCTGATAGGCAGAAAAGAAAGGTAGATGAAAAATCGATGTAGTAAGTTTACTACACACAAACCGACAAAATAATAAAATTACATAATTTAAACATAGTTTTTAGCAGACACTCAAAAAATATAATTTTAAATAGTAATATCATTTTAAAAATATAAATTACGAACGCGTTAATATAATATTTTTATCATACATGGCGTATGTTGTAAAATAAAAAGGGGGAGGGGATGAATGTGATAAACACATATAGTAAATTAACTACACCGGAAGCAATCGTTTTAAAAATCACAGACTTCTAGTACTTTGCGTTTACAAATAAATAATCGGGGTAACTTTTAGGCCGTTGTAGACAGCGATAAAATACTAAATAGACTTCGCAATTTTTTTCTTTTAATTTTACAATTAAAGAATGTGCAACTTCATTTTACATATAAATTATATTGATTTAATGATATATTGACGTATTTGTACCGAGAAAAAAGAAATAATAAAATAATATGACACAAAAATTCAATATTAGTTACATACGAAGAAATTGCTTTAAAAATAATATAAGTAGATAATTAAAAAAATCGCAGCGAGTAAAATGAATCCTAACCAGTCTTTGCTAGTGTATTTTATAGCATTTTAGAATTAAATAAAATCATTTCGCATATCATTATAATTCAACAGCGATAGTTTTGCCAACAAATTACGACAATACTGAGTTTATTTTGTGTGCACCTGGGGTTTAAAAAGAAAAATATGTGCAAGTATGACTAATGTAATTGAAAATATTATAAGATGCGAGTTTTTAAATGACATTTAAATGTAAATAACGATGTTGTACGATTTGTTTACACTGTAAAATGAAGTATTGAAGTAGACACAGAGCTATAAAAATTAACTGGAGGATAAACTAATAAGTGTAATATAGAGTAATTAAAAAGTGCATTCAAACTGGTCCACTTTTAACTGATGACATTCCAAATAACACTTTTAATACGGCGATAAAAAATCACACATGTTGTCATGGAGGCGCTTTCTACTACCAAGATTTTAGGAGCACTAACCTTCGTGCAGAGAAAATTTAAAAAAAAAAAAAATGATGCGCATACCTTTTCAGCTCGTGTAAATCCACTAAGGGCGTTCAAAGTAAAAACCACGCAAAATAAATATGTCCACATTGTAAGAGGTTAGGTGAAGGCTTAGTTTAAAGTTTATGTTATTGTCGTAAAACAGTTATTTAGCAAAAGAAATTCGGGATCACACTCAAGCCAGCTATTTAGGAAGCTGGTCTTCAACACGCTCTTCTGATTGGTTCGAACTACTTTGCGTTGAAGTCGATCGTGCCGTGTGTACGTGCGCAAAGGATGTTCTCTGCTGGCGCCATCTACAGTGGTTGCTTCAAACGAATAAAATTTATGATATCAGTTGCCAGAAGCTAGTACGTGAGAATATTTGAAAAGAAGAATATTTTTACTTTGTAAAACAAATAAAAAAAATTATTAATTAAATGTTTAAAATTAAAAATTACCAGTTTCTGAATATGTATTTTTAAAATAGAATTTTTATTGATTCAAGTTTTACTTTTACAATTTTTAAAATGAGTGGGGGAAAAAAAATTATGTCAGATCTAAGCAATATGAGATTATCAATATGGGATTATCTATATAAATTTCACGAATTTGAATTGAAAAATCACGAATGAAGCTGAATCAATCAATTATGATTTACTTAGGCAGATATTAGAATATTTTTCGTGAAAGATATATCGCCTGACAAAACAGTCGCTTTTTATTTTTATTTTTATTTTTTATTATTATCAATAATAAATATCTTGTTAGTGGATAAAAATTTGTTTTATTTTTGAAATAGAATGTGATACTGATAATGATTTTTTTTTTTTTTTTTTTTTTTTTTTTTTATCGTCGAAATAATAGAAGAAAAGAAATTTTCTCATAAGAAAAAACATAAATCGGAAAGAAATAACAAATATTATTATTTTTGTTTATTAACGAATCGTGAAAAGCAGGAAATAAAGAGGAAATCTCCCCCCCCCCCCCACTTTTTTAAGTTTAATTATTTTAATTTGTTTGAACTACTAATTGTACTAGGGAGGGTGAGGTAAAATGCATTCCTTTTCTTTTGCAATTGTAAATCAACTTTTGTAAAAAAAAAAAAAAAAAAAAAAAAAAAAATTGCAAGTAAACTTTTAAAAGAACTGGTTTTATTTTCCTTACAGAATTTACGTTCTGCCTATAACTGCCTGTTTGCGTAATAAAAGTGGAAAAGAAAACTGAAATTAATTAAAAAAAAAAAATAAAGAAAAAAATTAAAATTATTGGTATAGGAACTTCATAACTGGTTATTTTATTTATTATTTTGTTTTTTAAACAATATAAATAACACAACAGACAATGTAATAACACTAAAATTTTCAAATTCGTCTATTTAGAATTTATATATATTTACCCCCTCCCCCCCCCCCCCACACACACACACAAAAATACTTTTATTTATTTTTTATATGAAGGTAAATATTTCAATTAGTTGAACATTTATTTACATTATAATTTTACATAAAATGCAGCTTAAACCACAAAATTTGTGGATTTTTTTTTTTACTTAATTTTCTTTTTTGTTGTAAGTATTTTTGATGGCTTTATTTTTAAATTTGCCCTCATATTTATATAATACGTCAATTTTTCTAGCTTTTCATGTAATGCAAAAATTAATAAAATATTATAAGTAGTTAAAATTAAAGTAAAATATTATATTTTCTATTTTCTAATTTTTTAATTTTTTTTTTGTGCTTCTGTTTTCTTTTTTCTTATTTCATTAAGGTTTGTTTTCAAATACGAAATGGTTACATAATGGTACATTTACAAAGTCATTTATATTCTTAGATACATAAACGATGCAAGTGATTTTATTCAGAAACTAAGAAATCAAATAGCTTTCCATATTTCGAGAAATACAAGGATATTTGAGAACGAGTCAGAAATTGTAAGCCAAACGTGCCAAATGAGATGCGTTCTTACTATAACTAGCTTTATAAATATTCAGATCTTGCTGCAATAGCTGTTGTACTCTTACGTAAAAATGCATGAATACAAAATTTATTACGATTATGTATATATTAAATTTAGTAATACGGAAATGACTCCATCATAAATAGGGCGTCATCACCATGGCAACCTAGAATCATTACCTGTCATGGGATATCTCTGAATTAATTATGTATGATAGGATTTAATAGAATGAAGAAGACTTTTATTAATATATTTTTAAGTTTTTATTCGATTTTCATAAAATTTCAAGTGACTTGCAAAATTCTGCAACTATTATATATGGGGCACAATCTTTTGATTTTAAATCCCTGAACAATAATTTTTATTTTAGTACATATTCTTGTGGTTTTTTTAATTTCATATACTGGGGAACATCCCATTGCATGACTGTATAACAATATTAACGAGATAAATAAGTTTTGGATGATGTTGGGGGTCCAAATATACCAGGAAATTCTTATTCCGTCCCGTGTCCATGATGCTGATTTTTAAGTTTGGGGCTGTCAATAAAAAAATAAAATTGTTTCAATTTATCTATAAAATTGTTTCAATAAAAGCAATTCGATGTAATTTTTTTTCCGAAACTGGGACTATTGTTTTTATATAAATATGAAGCAAAAATTTAACCTGAACATATTTTTACGGTTGTTATTATTTTCTGAAACACTGTCCCTGGGTTTTAGTTTCCTTATACCGTCCCTCTTGCAAAACTTATACAGAAAATCACTTCAGATGCAGCCACAGAATTTTTTTTTCAACTTTTTCTGATGCAGAAGTATGCTAAAGAAAGAATGGCCAAAATTATTTGTCAGGAAATTTACTGCAGCATTAAAATCAGCATTTAAATATCAATTTCAAACATTGTGTTTTTATTGGAAGTCTTACCGTCACCAAGGTTTATTCCTGCACTTTTAGAGGTAAATTATTATTATTATTATTATTATTATTATTTTAATTTAATCCAATGTAAATAACTGTTTCTAAAAATCAATGAACATTGTGGCTATCACTTAGTCTTAATATGATTTGCCTAAAAACAGGTGGTAATTTCCTTTGCCGTCCCATCCTTACCATCCCTTTTTTTCCTTTCCGTCCCTTTTTTCCTATACCTTCCCCATTTTTTTTTTTTTTTTTTTTTTTTTTTTTTTAAATCTTACTGCCCTTTCTTTAACACAATGTTATACAAATATTTTATACTAAACACACTACATTGTTATTATTTCTTATATGAATGCCCTGTGAGCACTATGCAAATTCATTATAAGTAAAAATTTAGAAGAAAATAAAAAGTTATAGTGGTAAAATGGTAAGGAAAATTAAACTCGCAAATTTAACTTAAACCTCAGTTAAATAAAAGAATTTTCGCTGCTGACCATTTTTTCTTTATTTTGCATCATTAAGACATTCGTCTATAAGTTTAAAATGTTGTTTTAGTAAGTTTAATTTCACCAGATTTTTATTCCTGAAAGTCAAAAGATTGTGAGAATGCCCCATATATTAAATTTCGAACCATTCGGTTCGGTAGTTTTTGCGCTGCTTTATGTGGACAGACTTACAGACCAGACGAAGATAGGTGCTATGTATTTATATAATTACGAAAGCACCTAAAAAAGTATCAAGTTTGAAGCTTTGAACCAATTGTCGTAACGAGAAATGGACCCGGGAAAAAGCGTCATGAGACAGCGATAGCTTCTAACTCAAAATGTAATACAGTCAGCCCCACTTAATCGGGTAACTAGGGGCCTCGCAAAGGGCCATAATTTTTTTTGGCCGAAAAAAAAATTAGGACAATTTTTTTTCCCCATTCTGACCAGAAAATCAGAGTTCTAACTTTTTACGACTGCTTTTTCATCTTCACCTAACACTTCATTTATAATGGCTGTTTTATAATAATGGAAGTCATCAGTCCACCAGAAGAAAGTGATCCATTCCAAAGGTATAATTCTTCATTTGGCGCCCGGGCACATGCCCCCCGTGCCTCTCCCCCCCCCCCTAGTTTCTGCCCTGCTCTAAATGGAGGGCTCTTTTTTCTACTAGTTTCCTCCTAGTATTTTTCTTAAAGTTGTGATCATCTTTCTTCTGATACCCTGTATACAGATGCGAGTATAAATAGTATCTGGTACAAAATTTATGTATTATATACAATAAAGCTGACTGGGTTGGTTACTGCTCTGTAGCACTAATACCAATATCAAATTTTCAGGGTTACCCAGTCGAAAAAAATCGCATACTACACCCCCTATAATCCCCTTAGCTAGCAGGAGGAAACAGGTGATTTGAGCAACAGAATTCTACTCATATCTACCTGACCTGAAGTGTTTTCACTCGGTTGCAATTTTTAGTTTCCTTTGAAAGGAAGGGTAAGGGAAGGGAAGTCAATTATTTTGATGTACCAGACGCCCTTTTGACACTCCTCTTAGATGGATCATTTCCGCTTTCTCAAGTTAAAGTGGTTACAAAAGATTCGACATGTGATAATCTCTGAGATTATTTAAAGAGTAGAAAAGGATTTCGAAAATGTATTTGTAAAGGATTGAACTTTGACTTAGTAGTTGGCTTACATAAAATAGAACGCCATTTGTAAATTTCTAAGTTTTTTTTTATGTTATTATTTATACTTTTTTAGAATTGGTATCAAACTAAAACGTTCGTTTACACGTTGGAATAATCCTTTTATTTTATTTATACGACCCCCCCCCCCCCCGCCCCAAGAGTTTCGAATAGAAAATCGCTTATTATATTCCACAGCTTCTCCAGCGTATCTCCATGTAAGTCGGTCAAAAGAAAGAAAAAAAGACATCCATGACCTATTTTTTCTTTCATTATCTATATATTTTTTCATTTATACGTTTTTAAGCATTTATCTCAAGCTAAATTGTTTCCTTTAGAATAAATTTTTGATTTTATTTATACTTCGCCGCCCTCCACAAGAGTTTCGAATTAAAAATTCCTTATTGTTCTTCCACAGCTTCTCCAATGTATTTCCATGTACCGTCGGTCAAAGAAAAAAAGACATTCCTTATCTATTTTAATGGGCAAGAGACGGAGTTATAATTTAAAATAAGCTCAGTGGGGCGTCTCCAAGCAAAAATTGTATCAAACATTGAAATTTTAAATACAAACGCTTAATTTTGGCATCATATTTGGATTCATTGGTAGATTTTATCTTGGGATACCTTTTACCAAGCGGAATATCTTTCAGCCAAGTAGTGAAAGTTTTGATCTGCTAATTTTAAACTGAATTTATTTATTTGCAAAACAAAGTACAGTCGTGAGAAAAAAAAGTAAACACCCCTGCTAACTCTGCAACAAATTATCGTAGGAGAAATTTACAGGTACAGTCGGCCCCACTTAATCGGGTAACGGATAATTGCATACCCCGATTATATGCATAGAATGCCGCGGAACAGAAACGTTCCCCATAAGGCTAATGTTAAATATACTCGTTTAATCGCATAACAATCGCCGGTTAATTGCATAAATATATCCAATCTACTAGTAGTAATCCGGATTTTATGGATTCCTGTTATGGTGATGAATGGGGAAAAAGAAAGAACTTTTTTACAATCGAAGAGCAGAAATCGTTGTAAAAGATGACTTACTTTAATTCCGGAAACTTATGAGGGTGTTGAATTTGGACAATTGTGTTTTTCTTTTAAAGCTTGCCGTACATACAGTGACATGCTGGGGGTACTTTATGAAAAATTCTGGAATCGGGGATAATATATTATCGAGACGGTGAAGAGAATAAAAGACCAATATTTAGCGCTGGAAGTGGAGAATTGCAATGTCGAAATATGAAAAAAAAAATTCTAAAGGATTTTTTGTGTAGGCGAAAAGAAAAAAAAATGAGATAAATTGGCAAATAATTGAAAAATAAGAAGAATTTATGCAGAAACTTTTATTTTCAAAGGTATGATTTAAAAGCAAAATTTTTTTATTTAACTTTCATTTTAATTTTCATATAAATTATAATGAAAAATTAAACCATGTACCGTAAATAGTGTTATAATACCTTATACTTTATTGCATATATTGTTATATATAGAGTATTGTAAGAGTATCGTACACTGTAAAAAAAAATCTGTAGTTCTACAGATCTAAAGTTACATGCTTACTAAACTTTCACCTGTAACTGTACGAAAAAAGCTGCAAATCTACAAAACTAGTTTTTGTAAAGCTACAAAAATCTGTAACGTTACAAATGAATCTGCTAAAATTTCAGTAATCTTACTAAACTTTTATTTGTAACCCTGGCTGCAGTTACATGAAAAGTTCTCGGAATCTCAGTTTCCAAAAAAATTCTTAGTAACCTTACAGATTTTTTGATTTTCGGCGCAAAAGTGTGTCTGTTACATGAAATTTTGTTGTTGCCGTTACATAAAAAGTTCTAGGAATCCAAGTTTCCTAGAAAAACTTTAGTAACTTCACAGATTTTTTTTTACAGTGTATAGAGTAAATTTTTTATTAAAGTTATTAATACAATAGTTTTTAATTTATTAGGTAAATAATTATTGTCCATTAATATTTATCATATCTGTGATATATAATCAAATGATAACGTATAGTGATAACATTAATTGCTGTCCTCGCTTAATTGCATATCCCGCTTAACTGCATACAATTCAGTGGAACCAACTGTATGCAATTAAGCGGGGCCGACTGTACTAAACGGTTGGAAATAAAGTCCATTTTTAAATGATGTAGGTAAAATTTGCTTAGGAGGTCATCTACATATCAAAACGAACCCAAGCTTTGTTTTTTCAGTAGCAATACCCAAGTTTGGCGCCATGTATAGATTCTACCCCCTTCAATTAACCTAAATCCAAATTTACATGAGATTCGTACGATTAGTTTCCGAGAATTAATTATTTTAAGATGAGTCTATTTTAGAGGTTGTATCCAAATTGAAGTTCGGTACTCGGAAATTAATCGATTGTACTCAGTTATTGAAATGCTACGGAATGACTTTGTCATTTTTTAAAAATGTATTATTTCTTTCCAATATGACCAATATCACTCACTTAATATGTTTCAACTACTGCCAGCCCAAATATTTCAATGAAATGGGTAAATATATTTTTTCAAATTATGTTTTTCTGCACATCATAGATGTAAGCCACCATTTTGCCGTTTTTTGATGATAATTCGAAAACTATTTGAAATAAATATTTGAAGAATTCACGTAAAGGAGGACATCAAAATGTTGGCAATTGTAGGTTGCAATTCATATTTTTTTTCGAATATTAAGTTCATAATTCATATTATAAAAATTTTTTAATTAAAAATTCAATGGATTTATGTTTGGGTTTTTTAGTATTATAACCACAGACAAAATTATCGCATTAGGATTATAATTTCAGGAAATATTAACAAAAATATAAAAATGTAATTTAACAATTGAAGCTCTAAAGTTTGAATTTTATAATTCAAAAACTTATCATTCATATAACTAGAAATTTCTTTTCTAGGCATAGTTTGAACCGAAGATTTAAACTATCTTGTCAAAATTGGGTATTGCCATTGAAAAAAACAAAGTTTGGTCAGGTTTTGATTTGGAGATGATGTAGATTTAGAGATGCACAAACTGTGGCCCGCGAATTTCGTCAATTTATAACTGGAGAAATTTTCAATTTTTGTCCATAGGTCGCAAGGAAAAATCTTGAATTTCGTTAATTAGAAGCGGGAAAATTGAAAATTTCGTCAGTCTATTAAGAATCGCGAATTTCGTTGATCGGGCACGGAAAAATCGCGAATTTCGTTGATCGGACACAGAAAAATCATGAATTTTGTCGATGAGGCGCGGAAAAAAACGCAAGTTTTGTAGATCAGGATTGGAAAAATCGCGAATTTCGTTGGTCGGGCACGGAAAAATTGTGAATTTCGTTGATCAGAAGCTGGAATATTACACATTTCATTGATCGGGTACGGAAAATTCGTCCTTTTTCTTGATGATGCGCGGAAAAATCGTCTGTTTCTTCTGTTTATCGCGAGAAAAATACGCGAATTTCGTTGATCGGGCACGGAAAAATTGCAAATTTTGTCGATTAGCATTGGAAAAATCTCAAATTTCATCGATCAGGAGCGGAAAAATTGCAAATTTCGTCGACGATCGAGTACTGAAAAATCACGAGTATTGTCAATCGGGCTACGCAAAATCGCGAATTTTGTTGGTCGGGCACGAAAAGATCGCGGATTTTGTTGATCAGGCACGAAAAAAATCACAAATGTTGTCGATGATGCGCGGAAAACTTGAAAATTTCGTTCATTAGCCGGAGAACAATCGCGCATTTCGTCAGTTTATCTCGGGAAAAAATCGTGAATTTTGTCAATTTGGAGTGGGAAAAATTGCAAATTTCGTCAAGCTCAGTTAAGAATTGCGACTTTCGTCGATCAGAAGTGGAAAAGTCGCAAATTTCGTCGATCACGCACGGAAATAATAAGAAGTTTTCTTGATCGGACTCAGTAAACTCGCGAATTTCGTAGGTCGGGCTCGAAAATATCGCGAATTTTGTCGATGACACGCGGAAAAATATCAAATTTCGTCGATCGATCTCAGAAAAATAGCGAATTTCGTTGATCGGGAGAAAAAAAAAAAAAAAAAAAAAAAAACGAATTTTGTCGATCAGGCGCGGAAAAATCCCAAATTTCGTTCATCGGGCACGGAAAAATCGTGAATTTCGCGTTGATCGGTTCCTCCAACCTCCTCCGTCCATAAAGTTCACATTTTTTTTTTTCAGTATTAGCCGTTTTCATGCCTATGTTTGCTTTTTAGCACTTTTAATATAACAAAATTTACTCTCTCGAATAAAGTCAAGGAATATTATCACTTCTTAAAAATAATCCTTGCTATATCTGCTATGTATACAAACGAAAACACTGTTGATATATCCTTACTAACTGACTGGATATATTGACTGGGTAGAGGAATGTAGAGGGGTAACCCCCCCCCCCCCCTCTCCCACGAAACCATATTTTTTATCTGATTATAAGCCACATATCACTTCCTAGAAATTGAATTCTCTCCGTGTTACTGATCTGGCCCTTGACAACCCATACAGTTTTGTAAGTGGCCCTTCTCTTAAAAAGGTTGTGCACCCCTAATGTAGATGATGTGCCCTAAGCAAATTTTATATACATAATTTAAAAGTAGACTTTATTTCGAATCGTTTGGTACCAGTAACTTTCTTCTACTATAATTAGTTGCAGCGTTAGTAGGGGATGTTTACTTTTTTTCCCCACGACTGTACATTGCGGATTGTTTCTTAAGCTTAACTCAAAAACTATTGGGCGGCAAGGCCCGACATAGGCTATAGATACCCGAGGCAAGCATCATTCTGCCCCCCCCCCCCCTTATATCTATCTATCTGCCTATCGAATTTTTTTGTGAATAATGTGGAAGTGGCTAATATTAAACTTCATACATATTGTATGATTAAATGTATGTAAGTATTGTGTGATTAAATTTTGTACCCGGTACTGCTCCCATCTGTATACAGGGTATCACAAAAAGATTGTCACAACTTTAAGAAAAAATACTAGTAGGATAATAGTAAAAAAATGATAGATTGGTTGACACGAGTATTTCTTTGCAAACTTTTACTTTGCTTATCTACGTACATTATGTCTAAAATAAAATGCTCCAAATTGGTATTGGTTATAATTAATTGTTTTAACTTGCCACGTTACGAAGAAAACGTTAATAAAGAATTTCTTTTGAAAACAACAGAATACTAAGTTGTTATAATGAAATTTTAATCATTAGTTTTCTAATGATATTGTTTTTTGCATGGGTTGGAACGGATACTGGAAGCAGAGAGGAGAAGGGGAACCGCACTCGCTTCCTAAATGTTTAACAATATGAATTTTTGTCACTTTTGGCTAAATTTTAATCATTTGGCACCTTTTAATGAAAATCCTGATTAATCTCAGGGGCGGTGGGGCAGCTGCCCCACATGCCCCTGCATAAGTCAGGCCCTGTTGGACGGGATGAATGAAAATTTAAGATTCACCTGTTTGGTGCTTTTAGAAATCGATTTCTATTAAGAGGCCGCCTATTAAATTAGCAATAACGAAAAATCATGCATTCGGCATAGATTATAAAACACTTACTACTCTCGCAGAGTATTGTTAAGAGATTTCATTTTTAGCTTATAATCAAATGTTATTAAAATAAAAAAAATTTAAAATCACATAACATGGTAAAAATTCATTTTCTGCAATTGCTCTGCAGATTGAGTAATATGTGTGAATTTATTCGTGCAGCCCTGTGCATGATCTAGACGCAGGGGTTCCCAAACTTTTAAACCGAAGTACCATTAAATAGAAGTCCATACTTCCGTGTACCACCAGGTGACAAACTCAAAGCTAATACAGAAAAAACTGTGTAAGCGGAATATGTCTAAAACGAAATATTTTCCCACTCTATTGTGCTTCCGTCTGAGGAAATTTTACTGATTTACATGATTACATTATTAAATTGGTGCTTATATTGACTTTAATATTTTTTAGTCTATGTAAAGTGTATCATTTTTGGGTGACAAATAAATATATATTTAAATATGAAACTACTGCATAGCTTTGTTAAACATAAAAAAAAAAAAATAATAATAATAATACACATTTGAAGTCGCCTTGATCGCCAATTTTTTGTTATATGAATACTACACTGTTAAAAATTTCTGTAAAACACCAGAAAAAGAACCGCGACTCTCTGTAAATGTACGCTGATTCTCGGTTGAATGCATTCGATTAAGTTTCTCAGTCATGACTCTGTAAATTTACACTAGTTCTCGATTAAATGCATTCGATTGAGTTTCTTGGTCAAGATTCTATGTAAATTTACACCAGTTCTCGGTTAAATGCATTCGACTGAGATTCTCGGTCAAGGCTCTCTGTAAATTTTACACTAGTTCTCGGTTAAATGCATTCGATTGAGTTTCTCGGTCATCGTTTTACAGACATTTCCCTTATCTTGCATCTAATTCCCTGTAGGGATTTCCATGTCTTTCAATCAAATTTAGATAGAGTAGAGAAATAGTCGAAGCTAAATATTTTCAAAAAGTCGTAATTTTCTTAATCATTTTCATAGTTATATTTTTTCTTAAAAAAAAAAAAGTTACATGAAACATTTTCAATTTCAAAAGCCTTTCCGTTTACAGAGAAGATCATAATACAGTGAAACCTCTCTGTAAGGGCCACCTGTCGTTCCATGGAAAATTGGTCCTTATGAGGGGTGGCCCTTGAATAGGGGTGACCAAATTTTTCATTTCTCTTTTTTTTATCCCGCGATTTTTAAAACCTGCATATTCTTTCAGTAAGTTCTCTTTGTTTTTAATAATATTGCTTATTTGATTGTTGCTGCAATTAAACTGTGAAGCCAATTTTCTTGCAAATGTTCCTTGATCATGAAAATTAAGAACTTCGATTTTGTCATTCAAATCCAAATGTACTCTTTGGCTTGATTTAGGTGCCATAATTTTAAATTTTACATAAGCCTGAGCACAAAATTTCTAGTGTAAAAATTGTGCTTCAATATGCATTCACAGTTTTAGTAAATGTGGAATCAGTTTTTCTAGATAACCTGTTATCCTTTGTGTGCTCAAAACAAAGGGTCAAGTTTCCCCTCCAACCCAACTCCTACAGGCTGAAAGGTCAAACAAAGTGTGAGAAATACCTGTTTGTCTTACTTGTGGAAAAGTTTGTGGCCCTTCATTGGGTTACTAAATCCT
Source organism: Maratus speciosus (assembly GCA_963932465.1). Classification (NCBI taxonomy): domain Eukaryota; kingdom Metazoa; phylum Arthropoda; class Arachnida; order Araneae; family Salticidae; genus Maratus; species Maratus speciosus. Next base: position 111,216,663 of record OZ010799.1, on the reverse strand, counting down.
CCCCCATCTCCCCCTGCGCTCTTTGTTGCAAGTGCAGTTGTTTGCTGAACTCTTATCTTTTGGTTGAGGAATTCAATACACATGTTTAGGATTTAAGGCACATGTGAAAAAAAATGACCTTTATGAGGGGTAGGTGCGGCCTCTAATAGGAGTAAATTTAATATTATGTATATGGGGGAAATTTTCGTTCCTAAAAATATTGGCCTTTAATAGAAGTGGCCCTTAAATAGAGGTGGCCTTTAAAAGAAGTTTCACTGTACATTTAAATACATTGCTTTTATAAGAATTGTGATATAACCATAAAAGTATTTTTGGTAAATTAATCTGAATATGTTTGTAAATATTTTACAAAAAAAAAAAAAAAGTTATAACTCCGATATAACCAGTTTTAATGAAAAATAATACCTAAATTTCACATTATTATTATTTAAAAATTCCAGTATATCTTCAGATATTAAAGAAGATAATTATTGAGAAGATGCAATTTCTTGATAAACAATTCCATAAATAAAGGATTAAAAAATTAAATTTGATGTAAAAAAATAATATGTATTGTGTATCGGTCCACACTGAATTAAAATAAACTGTTTAAGAAATTTTCTAACAAATATATTTGAATCGAAATCTTTGAAAAGCACAAATACAATAGATTTTCCCCCGCTTCATTATAAAAGACATCCTTTGTACACAATAGCAACAGCTCCTATGGTGCACTCAGTAAGGTGTTTTTCCCCTGCCCCGAGGTCTCGGGTTCAAACCCCAGTCGCCTAGAAGCAAATTGTGTAAAAAATTGAAAATTAAATTAAATTAAATGGTACAGCAGTTCAAACTTACTCGAAAAATTCATGTACTTCGAAATTCTAAAATTCACTAATTTCAAAAACTATGTTAAGTTATTTTCATTAAAAATAAATTGATTTACAGAGTCTTGTGTATTTTTAATTATGTAAATTTGTCGAATAACTTTTCTGTTATTTAACAGAATCTCTGTTTCTCTAATCTCTGTAATTTTACATAAGACTTAAGATAATGGATTACCAATAGATTCTATTTAATTTCACAGAAAATTTTTTAACAGTGTATGTTTATATGAGTACTAAAATACACATAAGAAAATTTAATAAGTGAATAACCTACATAAGAAATTTACATACCTTAACTTCTAAAAGTAAACTGCTTATTAATGCGAGAAGTTCGTTGAAATAAGTAATATACACACATGCAATATAGTAATATTGACGAAAACTTTTTTTAGGGGTGTATGAAAGGTCAACTCAACATAGTTTCTTTTCGTCATTGTATCCAAACTAAACTAAATCTATGCAGATGGATAATATGACGCAAAGAAACTATTTACATAAATTTTACTTTTGATTTTGGATAGCGTGGCACAAAAGATAAATCAATCTATTCAAATAAATACATTTCAGTGCATTGTATAGGTTCAATGAAAGTTATATATTTAACAGTGTATTTCAAAGTTAAAAGTATTATTTTGATGTGTGTGAAAAGTATTGTTTTGATATTTTAGCCAAACCAAAAACAATTCAAATTAAATTTTAAAACAAATCGTTTAAAGCCACATCAAGGGGTCACTTTAATTTTGATATCATATCTTTTAAAACTCATATTTCGAATTTATGAGAGATGTGAATTAGTGATGGGCGATAACGAGATGTTTTTCTCGATTTTCTCGATTGTATGGACATCTCGATATTTTTCGATTGTATAAATTTTTTCTCGATGACTACAGTTTGCAAATTTCTTTTATAAATCATATATTATGTATTATATACGTCATACATTTATCAAGAATTGTCTGCGGGAGAACTGGAATGAGTCGATGTTAATAAAGACTAGGTGACTTCGACCACTAGCGGGACCTTCCTTTAATTGGGGCCCCTAATTTATACGTAATCTTGTAATATGAAATCACGAACAGGTTACCAGCTATATACGGTACTGATATATGATAGCAGGCGGGTGTGGTGTGCACGCACTACAAAATCTTGTAAAAAATATAATATCGAAACGAATGAACGTCGGACCAGATCTCTTGGGGGAGGGGTCAAAGCGAGCGGAGGGGCACAGCAGCTGCATAATATGATTAAGTCGTCACAGGTCTTTAGGCCTTTCCAACCATATGTCACATGAGAAGTCTGGATCTGAATTTATAGAAATGCCCTCCCCGTGGGGGGAAAGGGGGGGAGGGGTGCGGGAGGTGGATAACATGAGTAAGTGGTCATAAGCCTTTCCAACAATATGTCACATGAGGGGTCTCGGCTAAATTTAGAAAAACACCCCCGTGGAGGAAAAGTGGGGGGAGACTGTCACCGGAGGTGCATAACATCAATAAATAGTCACAGACCTTTCCAACGATATCTCACATGAGGGGTCTTGGCTAAATTTGGAAAAGTGCCCCCCGGGGGGGGGGGCAAAGTGGTGGTGGGAACACCGTAGGTACATAACATCAATAAGTAGTCACAGACCTTTCCAACGATATCTCACACGAAGGGTCTTGACTAAATTTGAAAAAGTGTCCCCCAGGGGGGGAAGAGTGGGGGGACTGTCACCGGAAGTGCATAACATCAATAAGTAGTCGCAGACCTTTTCAACGATATCTCATAAGAGGGGTACTGACTAAATTTGGAAAAGTGTCCTCCGGGGGGGGCAAAGTGGGGGGGCGACCACCGGAAGTGCATAGCACTAACAAGTAGTCACAAACCTTTCTAACGATATGTCACATGAGGGGTCTTGGCTAAATTTGGAAAAGTGTCCTGAAATTTCATATATTATAAATAATATTTAGCGGAGGGCTCCATAAAAAAATCCGATCTAAAATGATAAAAGCGGAAAAAACTACCCTCGCAGTGGGGGCCAAATTGGGGAGGGGAGGAAGAAAGTCTCATAATATGAAAGAGTCATCCGAGAGCTTACCGATGACATATCACATGACTGGTCCAAAAAAAGTTTGAAAATTGCTCCCCCTCTCTCCCCCCGTGGGCCCACTCTTTCACCCCGGAATTCACACAGCCGCCAATTTAAAATTTTTATGTTCAATAAATAATATTTACCGGAAGACTGCATAAAAAACCCATATTTAAAGTGATATTTAAATTTATTATAGAAATCGGCTACGGTTTTAAAAATTTGTTCGCCCCTTCCCCACCCCCCTTTGGGCGAAGAAAGGTTCATAGTATGAAAGAGTGGTCAAAGGGCTTTTCGATTATATGCCACAGGAAGGGTTCGGTAAAATTTTTAAAATTGCACCCCATGAGTCCACTCTCACGTCCTCCTCCCTCGAAATCATCCGACCCACCTTCCTCTTTGAAAATTTTATATTTAATAAATAATTTTTATCGGAGGGTTCCAGGTATGTGACATCTTGGTAGGGCTAAAATAAAGAGAAACTTTGAAAATTAGGGCTTCATTTCACAGCTCATTGTCATGCCTTTTTCTCTATCTCGTTTCTTGGTACTCTCGATAAATTTTCTTACTTTTCTTCTCTGCCGAGGACGAGAGAAATCCTCGAAAAGCTTCTCATAGCGAAATGTTGAAAAGCGCGAGAGAAATCCTCGAAAGGCTTTTCATTGGGTCATTTCGAAAAGGACGAGAGTAACAAGCGAGAGGCTTCTCATCGCGAAAGGTTGAAAAGGGCGAGAGGAAACTCTCGAGAGACTTCCCATCCCGAAAGGTTTAAAACCGCGAGAGAACCAACCATCGAGCAGATTCCCATCTGGAAGCGTCGAAATGCTGGAAAAATCATCGAGATGAGATTTGCCGAAATGCGAGATGGAAATGAAGCTTTCAGAGTCAAACTTACCGCATTTCTGGTTTAAGTCATAATTTCTCAAAGGAGTCCATCTGCTTATCCAATCACTTTTTAGCTCACAGGCTATCTAAGCCTGAGAGCTAATGTACCCGTCGGTTCTGTGTGTATGCATGTACTGTACGTACGTATGTATGTACGTAACGCGATAACTCTTGATTAAAATGTACGATTTGCTTCAATTTTTTTTATGTTCATTCTGATAAGGCGTTCCGCTGTTTAGTTTTGACGGTTCATTGGTTAAGGATAAAGGGGGAGAAGGGGGTCTGGTCCCCCCTTAATTTAGATAAATGGGCTTTTCATGCAGAATTATTTGATTTGCTCCAAATTTGGTATACCGGTTTATTATGTTAAGGAGCTTCCCTGATTAAACTTGGAAGTTCATTGGTTAAGGATAAAGGGGGAGAAGGGGGGCTGGTCCCCCACTTAATTTAGATAAATGGCTTTTTCATGCAGAATTACTCGATTTGTTCCAAATTTGGTATACCGGTTTATTATGTTAAGGAGCTTCCCTGATTAAACTTGGAGGTTCATTAGTTAAGTATGAAGGGGGGAAAGGGGGGTAGACCACCTCCTTAATTTAGATAAATGGGTTTTTCATGCAGAATTATTCGATTTGCTCCAAATTTGGTATACCGGTTCATTATGTTAGGAAGTTGCCTTGATTAGATTTGGAGGTTTACGGGTTAAGTATAAAGGGTGAGAAGGGGGCTAGACTCCCCCCCCCCTTAATTTAGATAAATGGGCTTTCCATGCAGAATTATTTGATTTGCTCATAATTTGGTATACCGGTTTATTATGTTAAGGAGCTTCCCTGATTAAACTTGGAAGTTCATTGGTTAAGGATAAAGGGGGAGAAGGGGGGCTGGTCCCCCACTTAATTTAGATAAATGGCTTTTTCATGCAGAATTACTCGATTTGTTCCAAATTTGGTATACCGGTTTATTATGTTAAGGAGCTTCCCTGATTAAACTTGGAGGTTCATTAGTTAAGTATGAAGGGGGGAAAGGGGGGTAGACCACCTCCTTAATTTAGATAAATGGGTTTTTCATGCAGAATTATTCGATTTGCTCCAAATTTGGTATACCGGTTCATTATGTTAGGAAGTTGCCTTGATTAGATTTGGAGGTTTACGGGTTAAGTATAAAGGGTGAGAAGGGGGCTAGACTCCCCCCCCCCCCTTAATTTAGATAAATGGGCTTTCCATGCAGAATTATTTGATTTGCTCATAATTTGGTATACCGGTTTATTATGTTAAGGAGCTTCCCTGATTAAACTTGGAAGTTCATTGGTTAAGGATAAAGGGGGAGAAGGGGGGCTGGTCCCCCCTTAATTTAGATAAATGGGCTTTTCATGCAGAATTATTTGATTTGCTCCAAATTTGGTATACCGGTTTATTATGTTAAGGAGCTTCCCTGATTAAACTTGGAAGTTCATTGGTTAAGGATGAAAGGGGAGAAGGGGTCTGGTCCCCCACTTAATTTAGATAAATGGGTTTTTCATGCAGAATTACTCGATTTGTTCCAAATTTGGTATACCGGTTTATTATGTTAAGGAGCTTCCCTGATAAAACTTGGAGGTTCATTAGTTAAGTATAAAGGGAGGAAAGGGGGGTAGCCCCCCTCCTTAATTTAGATAAATGGGTTTTTCATGCAGAATTATTCGATTTGCTCCAAATTTGGGATACCGGTTTATTATGTTAAGAAGCTGCCTTGATTAGATTTGGAGGTTTATGGGTTAAGTATAAAGGGGAGGGGCTAGTCTCTCCTTAATTTAGATAAAAGGGTTTTTCATGCAGAATTATTGGATTTGCTTCAAATTTAATATACCGATTTATTCCGATATGGCGCTTCCTTCATTAGATTTGGAGGTTCATTGGTTAAGTATACAAGGGCGAAAAGGGGGCAAGTCCCCTCCCCTTAATTTAGATAAATGGATTTTCATGGAGAATTATTCAATTTACTTTAATTTTTTTTCTATGTTTGTTCTGATAAGGAGCTTTCCTGATTAGATTTGGAGGTTCATTAGTTAAGTATAAAAGGGTTAAAGGGGTTAGACCACCCTTAATTTAGCGATATGTTTCTTTTTTTCATGCAGAATTATCTGATTTGCTTCAAATTTGATATACTGATTTATTATAGTTAAAGAGTTTCCCTGATTAGATTTGGAGGTTCATTGGTTAAGTATAAAAGGGGAAAACGGGGGATATTTCCCTTCATTTATTTTTTGAGGGACATTATTCTTTGAAATAAGAGTATGATATACAGTTAGTGTTAATAAACTGTGAGCTCAATGCCATCAGTTTAACTGGCACTTATCATTTTATTGCTATTAACCGATGTGGGTTATGAAGCATAGTGGTTTATGTATTCAGTTCTATATAGTCCTAGTTTCAAACTTTGCTGTTAAATTTAGTGTCATTTTGCCCCGAATTTTCAATGTTTCTCTTATTTTAGCTCTGCCAAGCTGCCCCATACCTGGAGACTCAGATAAATACTATTTATTAAATATAAAAAAGTTCAAAGAGGAAGGTGAGTGAATTCTGGGGTGCGCGAGAGTGCACAAAGGGAGGCGGGGGGGGGGGGGGTAATTTTCAAACTTTTACCAAACCTCTCCTTGACATATCATCGGAAAGTCCTTTCACCACTCTTTCATATTATGAACCTTTCTCCTCCCAGAGTTGAATTCCGGAAGGGGTTCGGAGTGTGGGGGGGAGCGGTGCGGGGGTGACTTTTTTTTTAATTGTAGAGATTTCTACAATAAATATCATTAAATGAGGTTTTTTAATGGAGCTCTCCGATAAATATTATTTATTAAATATAAAATTTTAAAAGTGGGGCTGCGTGATTTCCGGTATATTCTAGGATAAAAGAGGGAACCCACGTGGGAGGGGTAGATTTCAAACTTTTTTTGGACCAGTCATTTGATCTATCATCGGAAAGTTTTCGGTTATCATCGCAAAGTTACTCTTTCATATTATGAACCTTTCTTCTTCCTTCCTTAGTTTGGCGCCCCGAGAGAGGCACTTTTCGAACTTTTTTGAAATCGTAGCGTTTTTAAACATTTTAGATCGGATTTTTTTTTACGGAGCCCTCCGATAAATAATTTTTAATATGAAAATTTCAAAGAGAAGGATGGGCAGGGTATATTTCGGGGGGGGGGGGGGGGGCGATAATTGGAATCCTGGGAGTTGGGACTCTTTTCTATCTTTTGCTGACACCCCTCATGTGATATATCATTGGAAAGCTCTGTGACTACTATTTCATTTTATATATCGTCCGAGCCCCTCCCCTTACTTTGCCCCCGAGCGGGGGCACTTTACTAAATTTAGCCGACACCCCTCATGTGCCATATCGTTGGAAAGTCCTGTGACCAATTATTCATATTATGCACTTTCCTTGCCCCTCCCTCCTACTTTGCTCCCCGCGGGAGTTCGTTTAATGTATTCCAGTCGAAGACTTTATAAAAATGGGGAAATTAAAGATCCAATCTCAAATGACGTAGAAAAATCAATAAAAAATTTTGATCCCTTTTATCATCCTTTAGTTCATATTTCTGCCACTAGGGGGTGCTTTTGATTCTTATTTCTTTGGCCATTTAGTGCTAATTGCCGAAAAATTCTAATTTTTGATACTTAAACTCCCCTTACCACTTCATAGCTACTCGCGTTTTTTCAGCTTTTTTTCAACCAGGGTGCACCGTTACAAGACTTTTCCAGTCTTATGGCTCCTTTATAGTTTCCCTTTGGTTTGTTGTTTTTTTATTCCATCTGTTTTCAGTTACCCTATATTTAATAAAATCTGCCTTATATATATGTAAAAACAATGATTTCAATAATCGCTTCTAGAACATCTCCTTTGTAGATTCTCGAAAGTAATCGATGACTGTATCGATTGTGTATTTTACGATAACGATTTTTTTCGATTGGTAAATTTTCGAGAATCGCCCATCACTAATCCCTATCACTACTATGAAATTGTCGGCCAGAATAATAGCTAAGTTTTCCAATAACTGTTTTTAGCTTTTCTCGTTATAATCGATTGCAAAACATTTCGATTGTAGATTCTATGAATTAATCGATGGCTGTATCGATTGTGATTTTTTACGATGACGATTTTTCTCGATTGTCGAATTCTCGAGAATCGCCCATCACTAATGTGAATGACAAAGCATCAATGAATAATTTTTTAATTGATAGCATAGCGTCACTCAAATTTGATATCATTACTTTTAAGTTCCATATTTAAAATTCTCAGAGCAATAAGATAAAGTGTTGCGTCACAAACTTTTAACCCGTTAAGGGTTTTTGTATTGATAATATAAATACACCGCAAAATTTTTTTTTTTTTTTTTTTTTTTTTTTTTTTTTTTTTTTTTTTTTTTTTATAGATTATAATATAATGGAATTCTTTGTGTGTCTGTGTAAACATACTACAGTAGACTCCCTGAAATCCACAAACGCCTAAAATCCGCACATCTACACAGATGTAAACAATGAAGCTTTCAGTTCAGATGTAAGGACAAAATTACAGAATTGTTTAGTTTTATATCATTCTGTATGCATTTTAATATGTAATTCTCGATAATATGACTGAACTCATGGTTTTTCATAAAGAAAGTATACATTTCTTTACCAAAAAAAAAAAATCAAGATATTGCTGATATCACTGGTAATCTTTTTAAACAAATCTTTTTCACAATCTTTTTACCAAATATATTAATATATTTATGCATTAATCAAGATTTTTTTGGATATTAAGACTGGCCAAACCTGAAATAAAACTTCCTTACTTCATGATTTTGAAGTGAATTAATAAAGTACCTTTAACAGAAAAGTTTCATTGAATAATTCAAGAAAAATGTATCTCATATTTATTATGCATATTTAATTATACATTATTCATTATTTACTTGACTTCTGCTTTTAATAATATAATCATTTAAAAAAAAATCTTAATTTTTATTATTTTACTTTATTACTTTATTTAATTATTTTAATATTTTACTATTTTGCAAGCATTCATTATAATTTCGGTTGCATTATTACATTCAAATTACTGTTTAAAAAATGTAAACAAAGCAATGACCAGAAATCCACAAAATTCTAAAATCCGCACAACCTCTGTTCCCAAGCTGTGCGGATTTAAGGGAGTCTACTGTATAAATGTTATACACAGCATTTTCAATTGCGAACATTCTGCAGTGAACCTCCATAACATATAAAAAGTACATGACAATCTGAGTATATTTACGTTAGTTAGCAGACGGCCAGACAACCCGAAATCATAAACACTTTCCAACTTATGTTGAAACGTTTTTATAATTTAATTAAGTTAAAATTATTCTCATGTGTTATCACAAAATTTTTAGCGTAAGTTCAGCACAAAATGCTACCTTCAAGACTTGTTTTATAAATAATTTTATAGGTTGCGGATTTTTTTTTTTTTTTAAATGCGTTTTAACATGTGTTCATGGGATTTGCTATAAAATAAATTTTTAGTAATAGTTATAAAAAAAAAATTAACTTTGCCCCATTTTTTCCTGACACAAGGTGGATGAGGCCTTTCAAAGAATCGACATTTGTACTTTTCACCTGTTGAAACGGCTGCATGTTATCTGAAAAGGTTTACAATGAAAGAATAGAGTATGTCTAGATTGTGTCTATTATATACCAAATATATTGCATGGATTAAATAGGGGAAAATATTTCCGGAAAGTTAAAAATTATTAGCGACTGGGTGGTACTTTTCCCTTTAAGACAAATAAAACACAAATCCAAAAAAAAAAAACATGTCGTCATTCAAGAAACTCGACAAAAAAAAAAAAAAAAAAAAAAAAAAAATCAGCTATCTAACGATTCACATGCCTTCATTTGGTTGTAATATTAATATAGATACTTAAAATTAAATTTAGTTTATAATAGCTTCATGTTTTATCAGAAATCATTCATTTATATTTTTTCAAAACAGCACGTATTTTAATTACATTTTTAAAAAAAGTTGTTATGGAAAAATGGCAACAAAAAGATACAATTACTATTTTTCATCTATGTTTCCTTTATTTTTACAGAAATGGAGTACTTGGGTTGCCAAAATTAAACAAATGACGCTAAAAACTACAATAAAATTATTATTTCAAAAATAAATTGAGACGCAGTTTTCAAACAAACTGCATTTAAAAGTACTTTTTTTTTTCTAATACGAAGGTCTGAAAATTGAAAATATGCGATGCATAGAAGTTAAAAAAAATTTCAGTAGAATATTTAACTGCATAATGTTACATCCGCTTTGTCTTATACAACGGGGCGTTATTTTTTAGAGACGACATTTGAATAGCTGGGAGAGAAAAATAGCATACCGGGAGCTAATAAATACACAATAGTAACGGGACCATTGTTACGCCCTCGTGACAAGGATTGGACGATTAATTTGTTTCATGAAGGAGAGGGAGGGTAGGATTTTGGAATTAAAACTCCTTCCTATCAAGTAAAAACTTATTAGATGCATGCAAAATACATTGTGTTAAGGTAAATATATGTAGAAAAAAAAACAGCGTAAAGAATAATATGCATTCAGGATGCACTAAAATGATGCACTAAAATGCATTCAGGATCATGGCCTACAATGTGTTTTCTTGACCATGGTCCCTGAGGCATCATTCATCATATGTCTTGTCAGATGGTCAGCCGAACGCGGGACCCTCAGTGTTTAGTTCCCAAGCAAGCTTGGTACTCATTTTATCGACCCGGAAGGAATGGAAGATTGATTGAACCTTGTCCAGTCCGCAATCTGGAATCGAACTGTGGGCCTATAACATGGTAGCGTGACGAGCTGACCACTAAGCTGCAGGACTTAATATAAGCCACCTAAAATTGCAGCATACAACTTTTAAGGATGTTCTCAAATCCAAGAGGACAACTTTCTGACATAAATTTTAATTTATTTTTGCTCGGAAATGCATGAAACTAGCAGGTGTTGTTGTTCAGAAACTATGTAATTCAGTTGTTTTTTCCATTTTTTTGCAAACGCAATAGATCTTTCAGAAAATAGTGTCAAAGTGGGCGCTTTGAATCGAATTTCCGCTCTAAGGAAGAAAGAACATTCAAGAGCGGGCGAAAAACGTGTTTGTCACGTTATCAAATTCGCTTATAACTCAATAGGTAATTGATTGATCAAAAAATGGGAAAATCAATTCAGTTCCAAATCGCTTCCATGGCCAGGCTTTCCAATTCTATACCTTTCCGTTAAAAAATGAATTTGCAAATGTGTCAAAACACTTTGTGCTTGTTGAGCATGGCAGTTAAGAACAGCCTTAAATTTTTCATAAGAGGAAGATCAGTAACGAAGATTGTAAAATGTTCTCTCCTGGAAAAATAGCATTTTGTCGCTTGTCATAATTTTACGGAAACGGCTCTATATGTATTTTACGTATTGATAGTTGCTGTGTTTAACTTTGTATGTATGTTACCAAATATCGCTATCTGAGAATATAAGAATCTAAAGGGTGTATGCATTTAAAGGCCATTCCATGTCGCGTAAGGGACAGCTTTTTAGCTCACAGGCTATCAAAGCCTGAGAGTTAAGTGCCCGCCGGTTCTGTATGTATGTATGTATGTATGTATGTGTGTATGTACGTACGTAACGCGATAACTCTTGAGAGAAACATCCGATTGGCTTCATATTTTTTTTTCTAGGTTCATTCTGATAAGGCGCTTCCCTGATTAGTTTTGGGGTTTCATTGGTTAAATATAAAGGGGGGAATTGGGGGCTAATCCCCCCCCCCTTAACTTAGATAAATGAGTTTTTCTTGCACAATCATCAGATTTTCTTCAAATTTGGTAAAATTTGGTTAATTCTGATAAGGCGCTTCCCTGATTAGATTTAAAGGTTCATTGTTTAAGTCTAAAAGGGGAATGGGGGGGTAATACCCCTTTTGATTTAGATAAATGGGTTTTTTATCCGATTTGCTTCAAATTTGGTATACCGGTTTATTTCGATATACTGATGACATTTGGAGGCTTATTCGTTAAGTGTGAAGAGGGGAAAGGGGGGAGCAACCCTTTTCCCCTTAATTTATTTTTCGAGGAACATTATTCCTTGAAATAAGAGTATAATATAGAATTAGTGTGAATAGCCTGTGAGCTCATTGCGACCAGTTTAACTGGGCACTTTTCTTTTTTATTGACATATTACTGCTGTTTTAACAGTGTTGTAATTTACTCAAATTAAAACAACTATACTAATATGAAAACCTAGGGTTCTTTGTTATTTATAATCTGTAGTTTATAGTTTAACAATTTATAAGTTATTAGATATGTATATCCGTATTTATGTAAGTATCACGTGCAGGACATTTTGTTTTTCATGAAATGGCCCTGAAACGGGCAGATTACTTAGATCTAGGATTTTAAAAGGGGCGAATTTTAAACATATTAAAAACGGGCAGTTTACTTAGGTCTAGGGTTTTAAAATGTGGAGATTTTTAAACCTATTGAACGGCTATTCCGTATCACGTGTGGGACAGCTTTTTTGCATATTACTGCTGTTTTAACAGTGTTATAATATATCCTCAAATTAAAACAACTATGCTAACATGAAAACCTAGGGTTCTTTGTTATTTATAATCTGTAGTTTATATTTTAACAATTTATAAGTTATTAGATATGTATATCCGTATTTATGTAAGTATCACGTGCAGGACATTTTGTTTTTCATGAAATGGCCCTGAAACGGGCAGATTACTTAGATCTAGGATTTTAAAAGGGGCGAATTTTAAACATATTAAAAACGGGCAGTTTACTTAGGTCTAGGGTTTTAAAATGTGGAGATTTTTAAACCTATTGAACGGCTATTCCGTATCACGTGTGGGACAGCTTTTTTGCATATTACTGCTGTTTTAACAATGTTATAATATATCCTCAAATTAAAACAACTATGCTAATATGAAAACCTAGGGTTCTTTGTTATTTATAATCTGTAGTTTATATTTTAACAATTTATAAGTTATTAGATATGTATATCCGTATTTGTGTAAGTATCACGTGCAGGACATTTTGTTTTTCATGAAATGGCCCTGAAACGGGCAGATTACTTAGATCTAGGATTTTAAATGGGGCGAATTTTAAACATATTAAAAACGGGCAGTTTACTTAGGTCTAGGGTTTTAAAATGTGGAGATTTTTAAACCTATTGAACGGCTATTCCGTATCACGTGTGGGACAGCTTTTTTGCATATTACTGCTGTTTTAACAGTGTTATAATATATCCTCAAATTAAAACAACTATGCTAATATGAAAACCTAGGGTTCTTTGTTATTTATAATCTGTAGTTTATATTTTAACAGTTTATAAGTTATTAGATATGTATATCCGTATTTGTGTAAGTATCACGTGCAGGACATTTTGTTTTTCCTGAAATGGCCCTGAAACGGGCAGATTACTTAGATCTAGGATTTTAAATGGGGCGAATTTTAAACATATTAAAAACGGGCAGTTTACTTAGGTCTAGGGCAGAGTCGGCGAACCTTTTTACATCCGCGTGCCAATATTTTTCAAAAAATAAATCCAACTGAACATGGCGTGCTAACGACGCCCCCCCCCCCTCCCCCAACACACACACACACACGTCCCATTCCCGCAAAAAAAAGTAGCGAATTAATTTATTTGTGAATTATAAAATAGTTTAATTCTTATAATAATAAATAATAGTGTGAAAATTATTTATTCTTACTAATATATTATTATAAATATAGCTAACATACCTGAAGGTAATAGCAGCTTACGCATTAAATTAAACAATATTTAATATAGAAAACTCGAGACAAAACATTTTTCACATGAAAAATTTAATTAATCATAGAAACAGTTATAGAAAAAATATAATTATAGTTTTCATTTCATTTTACAAATGCTTTAGCAATCAAATTATTATTTTTTCATAACTTATGAAAAAAGTCATGTCTTATTAGTTTTATTAATACTTTTTTCATTTAAAAAAGTAAAAATCAATTAACAAATTCTGGCAAAAATTATATAAAGCCCCATGTGCTGGTCAAAAAGCGTTAAATTATGCAGAAATATTTCAACAAAGAATAATTTGATTTGCTAGATTTCTACGCGAATCATAGGTGCAATCATAGCGAAATCGAGAAAAGGAGAGTTGGGAAGGGTCAAATATTTCTAGACGGGAAAGTTCAGTGATATACCAAGTACACAAGTGCCTATTATAGAAAACAATAGCTATTTTCAATTAAGCTCCGTGTATTAATAAGACAGCATAAGGAATTTGACTGACTTTTGATTTAGAACTTCAATCAACGGCGTGCCAAAAATATCTTCCCGCGTGCCAGTTACGGCACGCGTGCCATAGGTTCGCCAACCCTGGTCTAGGGTTTTAAAATGTGGAGATTTTTAAACCTATTGAACGGCTATTCCGTATCACGTGTGGGACAGCTTTTTTGCATATTACTGCTGTTTTAACAGTGTTATAATATATCCTCAAATTAAAACAACTATGCTAATATGAAAACCTAGGGTTCTTTGTTATTTATAATCTGTAGTTTATATTTTAACAGTTTATAAGTTATTAGATATGTATATCCGTATTTATGTAAGTATCACGTGCAGGACATTTTGTTTTTCCTGAAATGGCCCTGAAACGGGCAGATTACTTAGATCTAGGATTTTAAATGGGGCGAATTTTAAACATATTAAAAACGGGCAGTTTACTTAGGTCTAGGGTTTTAAAATGTGGAGATTTTTAAACCTATTGATCGGCTATTCCGTATCACGTGTGGGACAGCTTTTTTGCATATTACTGCAGTTTTAACAGTGTTATAATATCCTCAAATTAAAACAACTATGCTAATATGAAAACCTAGGGTTTTTTGTTATTTATAATGTGTAGTTTATATTTTAACAATTTATAAGTTATTAGATATGTATATCTGTATTTATGTAAGTGTCACGCGGGGGAGATTTTGTTGTTCATGGAATGGCCCTGAAACGGGCAGATTTCTTTTGGTCTAGGATTTTAAATGTGAAGAATTTTTAACATATTAAAAACGAGCAGCTTACTTAGGCCTAGGGCAGGGACTGCGAACCTTTTTACATCCACTTGCCAAATTTTTCCAAAAATATATTTTACATGATTATGCCTTGCCAACAACAACAACAACAAAAAATTAATTGTTCAAATTACAATGAATCAAAATTACTTAAAATTGTGTTTTAAAAAATACATGGGTAATATTTGAATTCATACTTTAGAAATTTATTTTTAAAATATTATTTTTGTTGTCTCATCTTAGATGCTAAACAATTTATATCAGCTTCGTGCTTAGTTATTTTTAAGAGAATGCATCTTGAATTGGACTTATTTGACAAGATGTTTTTACCTGAATGTTTTATAATACTTATTTCCGAACAGAATATCTCGCAGAAAAAATTGTCAAAATAGCAAGCGTCAGAATCTACAGCTTTTAGTTTTAGGTAGCTTTCATTACAAAAAACTACCTATTGCAGCCGTTCGGAGGAAAGCGATTTCGAAAAATTTTGGTATATTTTCATCCATCATGACCTCCAGACCCCGAAACCACCCTCCGTTCAAAAGTTGATATATATATATATATATATATATATATACATATATATATATATATACAGTCGGCCCCGCTTAATTGCATACAGTTGGTTCCACTGAATTGTATGCATTTAAGCGGGGTATGCATTTAAGCGAGGACAGCAATTAATTAATTAAAAACAATTGTATTAATAACTTTAATAGGAAATTTATTATTACTCTATACATAACAATATATGTAATAAAGTATAAGGTATTTTAACACTATTTAAGGTACATGGTTTAATTTTTTATTATAATTTATGTGAAAATTAAATGAAAATGAAAGTTAAATAAAAAAATTTTGCTTGTCTTTGATTTTCTTGACCGTCTCGATTCTATTTTCCCCCGATTGCAGAATTTTTCAAAAAGTACCCCAGCATCTTGAGTCACTGCAAGCTTTAAAAGAAAAGCACAATTTTCCAAATTCAACACTCTCATAAGTTTCCAGAATTAAGATAAGTTATCTTTCACGACGATTTCTGCTCTTCGGTTGTAAATATGACAAACCCATTGAAAAAAAAAAAAAAAAAAAAAAAAGTTCTTCCTTTTTTTTCCCCTATTCATCACTATAACGGGATTTCATAAAATCCGGATTACTACTAGTAGATTGGAGATATTTATGCAATTAACCGGGGATTGTTATGCGACAAAACGAGTATATTTAACATTAGCCTTATGGGGAATGTATCTGTTCCACGGCATTCTATGCATATAAGCGGGGTATGCAATTATCCGTTACCCGATTAAGTGGGGCCGACTGTATATATATCTGATCTTTGTCACACTGTAACTCTCGTATTTATGAACCGATTTGGATGTAACTTCGTGTATGCATAGTGCATACCAATGCCTCGACCGAGTTCGTTGGCCAGCATTAAAATTTGAAATGTGGTACCAAAAAATTGAAAATTGAAAAATATTTTTTCTTATGTGTTTGACCTTGATACAAAGATTCCGGAGCAGTTTTTGTTTCGTCTATATCTTAAAAAATGTCTGAGTTATAGCACTTTGAATTTCTAGCTTGGCTGACATTTTGAAACGTCCTGATTTTTGTCACGCGATAACAGGCGTATTTATGAGTCGATTTGGATGTACCTTGGTATATACATAATACGTACCAATGTCTCGATCGAGTTCGTTGGTCAGCTTCATCCACCATCTTGTTTCAAAATGGCGGCCATTTAAATAAAAAAAAAAATAAATTTAAAATGTGGTACCAAAAAATTGAAAATTGAAAAAAAAAATTTCTTATGTGTTTGACCTTGATAGAAA
Organism: Maratus speciosus; assembly: GCA_963932465.1. Taxonomy (NCBI): domain Eukaryota; kingdom Metazoa; phylum Arthropoda; class Arachnida; order Araneae; family Salticidae; genus Maratus; species Maratus speciosus. The sequence goes on along the minus strand of OZ010799.1, from coordinate 111,199,940 downwards.
GATTCCGAAGCAGTTTTTGTTTCGTCTATATCTTAAAAAATGGCTGAGTTATAGCACTTTGAATTTCTAGCTTGGCTGACATTTTGAAACGACCTGATTTTTGTAATGCGATAACAGGCATATTTATGAATCGATTTGGATGTACCTTGGTGTATACATAATACGCACCAATGTCTCGACCGAGTTCGTTGGCCAGCTTCATCCGCCATATTGTTTCAAAATAACGGCCATTTAAATTTTTAAAAAAATCTAAAATTTGAAATGTGGTACCAAAAAATTGAAAATTGAAAAATAATTTTTTGGTATGGGTTTGACCTTAATACAAAGATTCCGGAAAAGTTTTTTTCGTCTATATCTAAACAAATGGCTGAGTTATAGCATTTTCAATTTCTATTGTGGCTGACATTTTGAAACGACCTGATTTTTGTCAGGCGATAACAGGCGTATTGATGAACCGATTTGTATGTAACTTGGTGTGTACATAGTACATACCAATGTCTCGACCGAGTTCGTTGGCCAGCTTCATTCGCCATCTTGTTTCAAAAGGGCTGACATTAAAAAAAATTTAATTTCAAATTTAAAATGAGTTATCAAAAAATTGAAAAATAAAAAGGATTTTTTTTAAATGTGTTTGACCTTGATACAAAGATTCCGGAGCAGTTTCGTATATATCTGAAAAAATGGTTGAATAATAGCACTTTGAATTTCTAGCATGGCTGACATTTTGAAACGATCTGATATTTGTCACGTGATAACACGCGTATTTATTAACCTATTTCGATGTAAGAAGGCATGTAGATAGTATATCGTAATGTCTCGACCAAGTTGGCTGGCCAGCTTCATCAGCCATCTTGTTTCAAAATGGAGGCCATTAAATTAAATAAAAAAATATGTTTAAAGTGAGGTGCAAAAAATTAGAAATTGAAAAAGGTTTCATTCTTAAGTATTTGACCATGATATAAGGATTCCGGAGCATTTTTTGTTTTGTATTTATCTTAAAAAATGGCTCAGATATAGCAGTTAGAATTTGTAATGTGGGTGACATTTTGAAAAATCCGATTTTTTGCCTGCGACAGCACTTGTATATGTCAACCGATTCCGATGTGAGTGAGCATGTGCACAGGAATTACTAAGGTCTCGACCAAGTTCACTCGTTAGCCTAATCCACCATGTTGTCTTAAAATGGCAGGAACTTCAAGATATCGCCGAATTTGGCAACCAAATATAAGGTACTTTAAATAAAAGCAGCTTGGATAAAGCTGACTAATTTCGCGAAATTCTCATTCATAATGATTTAGTATTGATAAAAATTATTATTGAATCTCCTATAAACGGTTTCCACTAAATTGAGCTTCGTGTGTTTGAATAATATAAGCTTGCTTTTTAAAAATAAGGAATATGGGAGCTACCTCTTCCTCCCGGCACTGACCGGAAGGGCTTTTTGGAATTGACTTCCAAGTTGTTATAATTTTACCATCGGTATTTTTGCTTATAATGCCTTTTAATATTTCTTTTGCGATAACCTCCTAATTCTCTCTTATTCTTAAAATTTTGGGAGCCAATATTGAGCTAGATTAGGATACATTAAGTTATATTTCATTTTCTTCAATCTGTATGACAACCAACCGAACTAAGTAAATAAACAGAGACAACATCTAGGTCAGGCTTGGCGAACCTATGGCACGCGTGCCAAAGTTGGCACGTAAGACAATTTCTCTGGCACGCGAAAACATAAATTTTAGAAACCTCATACAAGCAAAATTCATTCTTTTTTTTAATTTTTATTAATTATCAATAAAATGTTGTTCCATATGGACAGACTATCACAAAAAATGCAACTATTTTTGCATGAATTATCACATCAAAAGAATTTTCTTTTTCTGTGATGTCATGTAGCGTTTTAAACATGTATTTTACTTTCTATAGGAATTTATAAAGTTGCAGTTTTCAAATTAATCTTGTTAGACAATCACTGCAATAAGGTAGCAAATGGTTCCAATTCCTGTGTATATTTATAAAACTATCAAAATATGTGATACAGGTAAAAAGAAAACTCCATCGAACATCAGCAAAAACCTCATCAATAAATTAGTGATACACTGTTTAATGCCATTTGGATAATTATAACCAGGTGTTGCAGTAATATAGTAAATCAAAAATTACTAAAATTAAAATTCCAATTCCAGTATACAGAGATATCGCATTTTGATTTTTAATATTTTTAAAGTATTAATTATTAATGCATGAAACAACTAATTTTTTAACTATAATATTATAGTGTTTTTTTATAAACATCGTACGTTGCAAAAAAAAAAAAAAAAAAAAAAAAAGTCAAAGTTTGGCACGTTGCATTGTCAATAGATATTGTTGATGAATTTTTGGCACGTGCACGTAAAAAGGTTCGCCGATTCTGATCTAGGTTAATTAATGCATTTTGTGAAATTCTATTATGTTTTGATGTAGAACCTTAATCTATTTCGTGCCAAAAATATTCTGCGGCGAACCACTTATGGCACGGGTGCCATAGGTTCGCCCTTCTTGGTGTCTAGGGTTTTAAAATGTGAAGATTTTTAAACCTATTAAACGACCATTCTATCTCACGTGTGGGACATCTTTTGTACATATTACTGCCATTTTAACAATGCCATTGTATCCTCAAATTAAAGCAACTATGCTTATATTTAAATTGAGGGTTTTTTGTAATTTTTAATGTGTTGTTTATATTCTAACAACTTATAAGTTAATATATATAGGTATTTATGTAACTGTCAAGTGCAGGACATTTTGTTCGTTTCTCCATGGAATGTCCCATATATTAATATATTTTCGCATATTAAGAAGCATTTGCCTTTTTTTTTACAGTATACCGGATGTTTCAAAAGTTCGGTGCGAAAGTAAAACTCGATAAAAAAAAAGATCTATGGGTCGGAGATACATGCGGTTTGCAGATAAATGTTACACTTGGTACGTGATTTTGTGTGAGACAAACAAAAAAATTAGTTCAAATCTCAACAATAGAGGGCGCTACTGCAGATAATTCCATATTGCGCCCACAACGCAAGCTTTGGATACAAAAACATTAGAGATTACTACATATACACTTTTCTGTATCCAAATCTTGCGTAATGTTAGCAATATGGAATTATTCCATGGAACTATCTGCAGTAGCGCCCTATATTTAAAAAAAATGACTTTCATCTATTACTAGTTTAACCTTTCAAACACCCCTACGTACCTGCGTGCATCATGAAATCTTTTATTAAAATACCAAGACGTAGGTGCATATATCCTCATTTTAAGTCCAGACTGCAATGTTCTAAGTTAGTATCTATTTTCTGCGCAGCTAATTGCTATTGTGAATGGTTTTGTACGGTCTTTATAGCATAAACATAGATAGCTTATTATTTCCCCCCCCTACATTTCTAAGCTTTATTGTAATATAATAATAGTTCGAAAAACTTATGAACTATACGCATGTAATACTAGTTGTTTATTTCGAATCTTATTTCTGTTTGCATAATTATAAATAAACGTTTATTTCATCTTGTCACACATTAAACGTAATTAAATAAACTATATTTAAACTACTATACATAAACTATTTTTGGACGAAATTTAATATATCTGGTATTCAGCAGACTATCATTCACCCATTTATGCCTAGCGTCCCATTTTTGGGGCGTTTAATAATTTGTATAATTTTCTTGTTCTTTATAACATGAAAATTGTATGAAATAATTATCTATAAATGTCCTGATCGGATACCGAGAGATTAAGAGCATAAAATAGATATTTATTTGTTTAAATGAAGGCTTTTTTCGATGTTTATATATTTCTTCATTTTTCAAGATGGCGAAATGTAAAATGTAAGTTTATTTATATTTTTCTATCAAGGATCCAAATAAATAATTCCTTATCTTAGCTTGAGGACTTTTTTGAAATACACATATTTTGAAATTTTGAAATTATACGTGCAAGCCTATTTTTTTATGTATTTTTGTTACGTACAAAATGTAGGGCGCTAGGCACGAATTTGCATTACCCATAGGAGACATTTATGTAAAGTCATTTTTAAGATGATTATGAAATAAATTGTTTTTAAGCGTCAAATACAATTATACTTAGTTTATTATTATTAATAGTTATAATGTTATTAGTCTCTGTAAAGAAATAAATATATTTTTTTAGTAGTTCATAAAAATACTAATTATAGTATTTTTATAAACTACTACATACAAGTATACAATTTAAAAGCTTATATTATACAAATTTAGACAAAACATATAATTATGCATATTATACTATTATAAATATTATGCATATTGTCATATTTAGAACGCTCACGTTTTATGAAATAAATACAAAACTTTTTAAGAGTAATTTTTTTTAACCATTTGGAAAAATGGTTATTATCCTCGTCAGGGTAGGAAATCAAAAACATATCTGAAGCTTTTTATTAGTTGAATCCGCATTTTATTTGTTTTCTGATTGGTCTATACAGAAATCTGTATTCTCCCTTTACTTTCAACAGAGAAGGATACTTCTGTTGCCACTATGACAAAAAGTAATAAAAACTACAAAAAAAAATTTAATAACTCAGAAACAAATTGAGATACAGCTTTCAAACAAATTGCATTTAAAAGTACTACATTTTTTTCTCTACACGACGGTGTAAAAAGTAATACTGTGGAATGTTTAGAAGTTTAAGAATGAAATTTCATTTAAAATTGGTCCAGGAATATTAATGTTTAACCCATGGAGTACGTAATGTATAACCAGCTCCGTAGAAGTTTAAAATTTTACAGTACCAAAAAATGTAATCCATGGCGTATGTAGTGTATGATCAACTCCGTGCGATTTTTTATGTCTTAAATTTTAGTCTTTGAAAAAATCATTTTCCAAATGGTCGTTGTAATTTGTTAAGTTGCATTTTTTTTTTCCAGTTTATTTTGCGACATTTTAAAGGGATTTTACTAACAAATTTGAGAAAACAAAAATTTAGGCACAAATGGGTTAAAATGAATCTGGTGCTTAAGTGGTTAATATTAATTAATTTACGTTTATACGGTCAGAAACTAATTTAGAAATCCTAAAAGTATAATTTAAATAATGTTTTAGAAATCCTAAAAGTATAATTCAAATAATGTTTCATTTTTGTATTTTCTATTGAACTAACTTAAAAAACGAAACACATAAAAAAAGTTGTAACTTGTTGACTAACTAAAAAAGTTGTAACCTACTTTAAACTTGTTTACAGACGAAACTATTGGTCAGAAAATTGTGAAATTTTGTGACGGACATAATGAAAGAATGGGAATTTGTTTGAGCGAAAAAAAATTTTTAGTTCAAAATTTCGCCACTAGGGGTCTTTTTTAATGAATTACACCTTTTCAAAAGTTTTTACGATTTGTTTTTCTTAGATTAAATAAGACAAATATACAGACCGCTCCCTGAAAAAAATAAAGCGTAAAAACTTAAAAAAATTATTGGTGTTCGAATTGAACGGACAGTACAAACTCTGAAAAAAAAAAAAAAAAAAAATCCGCCTACAACAGCCGCCATTTTTTTCACAGAGCTGAGGCCTAGTATTCAGTTGGCGGTGGATAAATGCGTAATTTATTAAAAAACGCCCTATGGTGGCGAAATTTTGAACTAATTTTTTTTTTTCTCTCAAACAAATTCCCATTCCTTCATTATGTCCGACACAAAATTTCACAACTTTTTGACCAATAGTTTCGTATTTGGACAACTTTAAATTAGGATCGTTTAATTATGGACACCCTGTATATACTTTTTAGTAAATTGATTTGCCTGCGCTTTCTACGAAGCGTAAAAAATGCAGCGAATTTTTCACAGTCGAGTTCGGTGCCCACACTAAATTAATGTATTGTAACGGATATTTTTGTGGAAAAAAAACGGAATTGCAGCTTAGGCGTGATTTTCAAGATGGATACTGAATGCTTATAAGACAGGGTTATTAGAGATCGACCGAAAATTCACTTTCATTTTCGTTTTCGACCCAAAATAGTTTCGCCAAAAATTCGTTTTCGGCGAAAATGCTATCGAAATGTCGGCCTGACCGAAACTATCTGTATTCCAAAAAATCTCGTTTCTTCTTTCAGAAAATTTTCAACATCACCCAATAGATTTGAGCTGTATCGGCTCCAATGAGACACTCTTTATTTATTGCTATGAACTTCACTCCTTATAATTATCAGTCATGACTGACTCAAAACGTGAGTGCAAATTATAAAGCAAGCAATGAATATAGGACTAAACTTTGAAGATGCTTTTTACGTGTTCATTAAAAGCTGCAGATTTAACACAAATAAAAAAAATTGTTTGAAACCACAGAAGTGTTTTGAATAGCCTTTGAGAAAATTCTAGTATAACAGATGATCATTTACAAAAATCATTATAAAAGATAAATCGAGAACTGTAAACCTAAAACATTTTTTTATTAGATGAAATTCGTATAATTAGAAAATTATTCCGTGACGTTGATTGATTTGTTACATTTTATTTCAGATGAAAATAAAACGTTTTGGTCAGAAGCACAGAGAGCCAACTTGGAATACACATATGATTAATTAATAATTATGTAGGTATTAATTACTTAAAATTTTTTTTGACATTTTCGTTTTAGGCCGAAAATAGGAAGATTAGTGAAATTCGGTTTTGGTCTTAAAAACCTGTTTCGATCTATCCTTACTTATTATTATTATTATTATTATTATTATTATTATTATTTATTTTTATTTTATTTTTTACTTCGGATACACGCATAATTAATTAATAATTATGTATATTTACGTTGGTATTAATTATTTAAATTTTTTTTGACATTTTCGTTTTAGGCCGAAAATAGGAAGGTTAGTGAAATTCGGCTTTCATGTTAAAAACCTGTTTCGATCTATCCTTAATTATTATTATTATTATTTATTTTTATTTTATTTTTTACTTTTACTTTTACACTTACTTTTAGGTAGCTTTCTTTACAAAAAAGCTACCTATTGCAGCCGTTCGGAGGAAAGCGATTTCAAAAAATTTTGGTATATTTTCATCGATCATGACCCCCAGACCCCGAAACCACCCTCCGTTCAAAATTGATATATATATATATATATATATATATATCTGACCTATGTCACACTGTAACTCCCGTAATTATGAACCGATTTCGATGTAATTCGGTGTGTACATAGTACATACCAATGTCTCGACCGAGTTCGTTGGCCAGCTTCATCCGCCGTTTTGTTTCAAAATGGCGGCCATTTAAAATTTTAAAAAAAATTTAAAACTTGAAATTTGGTACCAAAAAATTAAAAATGGAAAAATATTTTTTCTTATGTATTTGACCTTTATACAAAGATTCCGGAGCAGTTTTTGTTTCGTCTATATCTTAAAAAATGGCTGAGTTATAGCATTTTGAATTTCTAGCGTGGCTGACATTTTGAAACGTCCTGAATTTTGTCACGCGATAAAAGGCGTATTTATGAACCGAATTGGATGTAATTCGGTGTGTACATAGTACATACCAATCTCTCGACCGAGTTCGTTGGCCAGCTTCATCCGCCATTTTGTTTCAAAATGGCGGCCATTTAAAAAAATTTTAAAAATTTAAAATTTGAAATGTGGTACCAAAAAATTGAAAATGGAAAAATATTTTTTCTTATGTATTTGACCTTTATACAAAGATTTCGGAGCAGTTTTTGTTTCGTCTATATCTTAAAAAATGGCTGAGTTATAGCATTTTGAATTTCTAGCGTTGCTGACATTTTGAAATGTCCTGAATTTTGTCACGCGATAAAAGGCGTATTTATGAACCGATTTGGATGTAACTTCGTTTATACATAGTACATGCCAATGTCTCGACCGGGTTCGTTGGCCAGCTTCACCCGCCATCTTGTTTAAAAATGGCGCCCATTTAAATTTTTAAGAAAAATTTAAATTTGAAATGTGGTACCAAAAATTGAAAATTGAAAAAATATTTTTTTCTTATGTGTTTGACCTTGATAAAAAGATTCGGGAGCAGTTTTTGTTTCGTCTATATCTTAAGAAATGGCTGAGTTATAGCATTTTGAATTTCTAGCGTGGCTGACATTTTCAAACATCCTGATTTTTCTCACGTAATAACGGGCGTATTTATAAACCGACTTGGATGTACCTTGGTGTGTACATAGTACATACAAATATCTCGACCGAGTTCGTTGGCCAACTTCATCCGCCATCTTGTTTCAAAATGGCGGCTATTTAAAAAAATTAAAAAATAAAAATATTTAAATGAGATACCAAAAAATTGGAAAATGAAAAAGATTTTTTTTGTATGTGTTTGACCTTAATACAAAGATTCCGGAACAGTTTTTCTTTCGTCTATATCTAAAAATAAATGGCTGAATAATAGCATTTTGAATTTCTCTTGTGGCTGACATTTTAAAACGACCTGATTTTTGTCACGCGATAACAGGCGTATTTATCAACCTATTTGGATGTAACTTGGTCTGTACATAGTACATACCAATGTCTCGACCGAGTTCGTTGTCCAGCTTCATTCGCGATCTTGTTTCAAAAGGGTTGCCATTAAAAAAAGTGTAATTTAAAATTTAAAATTTAAAATGAGGTATTAAAATATTGGAAAATGAAAAAGGTTTTTTTTTTATGTGTTTGGCCTTGATACAAAGATTCCGGAGCAGTTTTTGTTTCTGAAAATTTGTTCTTTTGTTTATATCTTAAAAAATGGTTGATTTATAGCACTTTGAATTTCTAGCATGGCTAACATTTCGAAACGATCTTGTATTTGTCACGCGATAACACACGTATTCGCCTATTTCGATGTAAGAAGGCATGTGGATAGTATACATCAACACCTCGACCAAGTTCGCTGGCCAGATTCATCAGCCATCTTGTTTCAAAATGGCGGCCATTAAATAAAAAAAATATATATATATTTAAAGTGAGGCGCAAAAAAATTAGAAATTGAAAAAGGTTTCTTTCTTAAGTATTTGATCTTGATATAAGGATTCAGGAGCATTTTTTGTTTGTCTTTACCTTAAAAAATGGCTCAGATATAGCAGTTTCAATTTCTATTGTGGGTGACATTTTGAAAAATCTTATTTTTTGCATGCGACAGCACTCCTATATATTAACCGATTCCGATGTGAGTGAGCATGTGCACAGCAATTACTAAGGTCTCGACCAAGTTCACTGCTTAGCCTCATCCACCACGTTGTCTTAAAATGACAGGCACTTTAAGGAATTGCCGAATTTGGCAAACAAATATAAGTTACTTTAAAGAAAAGCAGCTTGGATAAAGCTGACTAATTTCGCGAAATTCTCATTCATTATATTGATAAAAATTAGTATTGAATCTCCTATATTCGGTTTCCACTAAATTGAGCTCCGTGTGTTTGCATGATATAAGTTGGCTTTTTTTAAATAAGGATTATGAAAGCTACCTCTTCCTCCCGGCACTGGCCGGAAGGACTTTTTATTTTTGCTACTATTCTCATTTTTTTACACTTGAAAATTGCGGAAATGAAATTAGGTTTCCAAAAATCCATTGATATACCTTCATAAGGTTTACTTTTCAATACTTTCAAAGACACAATGCAGATGAAAAAAAAATCCATTTTTAAGATGTATTCATAGAACTTGTAATAAAATATTTTGTATTTTTCTCACTGCTCTTAAACGGATGAGGCCCTTTAAGTACAGGCATTTGCATCATTCACCTGTTAGAACGGCTGTATAATACCTGCTATACTTACAGACAGTGGAAAAGTGGATATTACAAGGTTCGATTTGGGATTGATGAGGCCCTAAATTAGGTACGGCGAACTATGGCACACGTGCCAAACTTGGCACGCGATAGAATATTTTCGGCACGCTGTTGATTGAAATCCTAAAACAAAATAGAATTAAGTTAAACAAAACACGCAAACTTATACGAGCTGGGCTTTTCTTTCTTTTCTTTTCTTTCTTTCTTTTTTTTTTTTTATTATTATTGGAAAGCAACTAATTGAATTTCAAAATTACATCAATGTGGGCTCAATAAGTTACCAAATTAAGAGAAGGTTGGGAGAATAGCAATAAGAAAAATATCAGGCATTATAAGTAAAACTCCTAGTGATGAAACTAAAGCGACTTGGTATAAAATATATAGTTTTCACAATTGTTCGCTCTATTTATTCCTACAGGTAATTATTTTCGGAAATGATATGAAAATCTTAAATATTAGAAACTCAAACTACTTGTTAGATAACTCGAATTCAGCTTGCATCCCATTAAAAGTAAGTAGGTTGAACACTATATTAATATTTGTCATAACCGACATCACATTCCCATTATACGTTAGTCTAATTATTAGATGTATCTTGCCCCATATTTTTAAATCCCAATGAACAAAAATCCAGAAATTTTGATCCACTAAATTATTTTTTTGTGCTTGGCATGTCATGGTCACGTAAAGTCTTTTTTGAAAAAAAAAAAAAAAAAAAAAAAAAAAAAAAAATGGGCACGCAGATATAAAAAGTTTCGGCGACCCTGCCCTAAGTTATAACATTTTTGTAGTCAGCCACGGAAGTAATTTTTTAAGTAACAAGAACTAAAAATCATGCGTCCAGAATAGATTATGTAACACTTTCCAACACATTCAGAATACCAGCAGTGCCAACTTTTCAAAAATATTGGGTAGGCTCAAAAATTTGAGTAAAATGACACATATAATTTTTTCCCCTTAGTGTGTATGTTTGTGAAGAGAGAGAAGCGAACAGTAAGAAACGACTAAAGATGATAATTCGAAAAAAAATTACGTTTTTTCTAAGCAAATTTTTAAATTATTATAATTCAATTATAATTTTATAAATAATTTTATTATATATTCTCATATTCTTCCTTATAAATAGTACATCAATATTTGTTTTAAATAACATTGGAAAGTGCAAAAAACTAAATGTCAAGTAAAGCATACATTTTAGTTACCTATGTCCAGGGATGTAGTGGAGGGTATACGGAGGTATACGCCGTGCACCTTCAGGATTTTTTAAAGTAACACCGTATACCCTATGTTTCTCAAAAAAGCTATAGGATATACAATCCCTCAGACTGGAGCGTATACCCTCTGCTTAGAGCGTAACCCTCTGTTTTTTTTGTTTTTTTTGTTTTTGTTTTTGTTTGTTTTTTTTACGACTATATCACTGCCTGATTAAAGACATCAAAACATATGGCAAAATAGGCAGGAAATTTGCTTTCGTGAGAAATTTAACTATGCATCCGCTGTAGGGGTTTTCTGTGCTCCTGTGAGTCTAATTGCTGCCCGTACTATTTTTCAAACAAAATTATCTTGTGAACTTTAATAAAACCAAATTTCATTTGAGCGATTAAATAATTAAAAAAAATTAATAATTAAATCAATTGAAATTGGGAGGGCGGAGAGATAAAATTATTGGGTGCGCTCGAGCCCCATGGGCCCATATATATTGGCGCCACTGCAGAATACAGTAACAAAATTTCCCTATTTATTAATAGAATGGTGTGAAATATGGGTGTGTAAATAAATAATTTGAAAACTAATAACGCATTTGAAACCCAATTTCTGCAATTACAATTAATAGCCGGAAAAATATTTTTATTTATTTTTATTTTTATTTATTTTTATTTTTATTTATTTTATTTACTCTGGTCATCACAATTAAAGGATAATGAGAAAAAATATGCTCACTAAGTTAATGTTGCAACCAATGCTCAATGCTGCAACTAGTTGTGTTAATTAAATACTATTAAACTCAAAATTGCACTTCCGCGCATACGTTAGCGTCGGAAGTATCCAAATTAGATGATTGACAATGTGGTGCGGAATGAACGTATGTTGGAATTCTGGTCTGTAATGTTGTTTATAGTGAATGTGACGTCTGAGTGTGATCAGTATTTATTAGTTATGGCTCAAAGGCATCATTTAAGTTAAGGTCAAAAGTGGCAAATAATTGGTAGAATCGATGAAGATCAAACACAAATGAGGTCGCCCAAGATTAGAATATCCTTCAAAGTATCATATAAAGAGCTTCTAGACGCTTTTTAAGCACTGGATCCGTTGATAGAAGCCTGTTTAAAGGAGACCAAGACCAGCAATTGCATGCGAAGACCGTTTTCTGTCATTACGCCTCGAAGAAACCGCGAAGCGACTGCAAGAGATTTGGTTTGAGACATTCAGGCTGCCACAGGAACTCGAATTAGCTATTTTACTGCTGCAAGAAGGCTTAAGAATGATGGAATGTAAGGGATAAAACCAATATTTTGTCAAGGGCGGATCTGGAGAGTCCTCAAGGGGGGGGGGGGGCGATTTTAGAAATTTGGAAACTTCAATCTGATGCGCTGGTCGGGGCTAATTTTTTCACTGCGGGTCGTGTTATTTCTACTCCTTGCTGCGGGTCGGGTTTGGGTCCGGTTAACTTCTACTTTTTGCTGTGGGTTGCGTTTGGGTCTGGTTAACTTCTACTTTTTTGCTGCGGGCCGGGTTTGGGTCCGGTTAACTTCTACTTTTTGCTGTGGGTTGCGTTTGGGTCTGGTTAACTTCTACTTTTTTGCTGCGGGCCGGGTTTGGGTCCGGTTGACTTCTATTTTTTGCTGCGGGTCGGGTTAACTTATACTTTTTTGCTGTGGTTCGCGTTTGGGTCCGGTTGACTTCTATTTTTTGCTGCTGATCGGGTTAACTTCTACTTTTTTGCTGTGGATCACGTTTGGGTCTGGTTCACTTCTACTTTTTGCTGCGGGTCGGGTTAACTTCTACTTTTTTGCTGTGGGTCGGGTTTGTACCCGGTTGACTTCTACTTTTCTGCTGCGGTTCGGGTTGACTTCTACTTTTTAGCTGCACCTACCACGTTGGGTTTGGAGCAGATTGACATACATTATTTTGGGTTTGGGTCAGTTTCGAATTGGGTTTTCACTCTTGCGAGAAGGGTTCGATTGACATGATTTTTGTAAGGAAAGTCTAACTATTTTTTAAGATAAAAATTACATACTGTAAAAGCTCCATAACGGACACGCCCAAATAATTATTTAGGAATACTAATCTTCAGGATTATATCAAAAATACTAATTTGGTATAAGACTGCTTGTCTCTTTATATCTAAGATCAGTTGTAATTCAGTAAAGAATGCTTTGAAATTTGTTAAAAAACATACCGGGTGTCCTAAAATGGACTGACGGATTTTAAATTCAGTAACTTGCAAATGGTGACAGCAATTTAAAAAAAATCTTGCAGGAGGGTCATGTAAGACGTCGGAAGATATTTTATTGCGATTCTTGATTTTACTTTACAATAGCAGAGGTAGATGGCACTGCAAACAATAGTCGTTAAATCGGGGCCCGATTTCCGGCCTACCTCCTCCGGGAACCGATTTTATGCGTATTGCTTCCAGCGCCATCTATCGTTGCTATTTTAAACTAAAATAAGGAGTCGCAGTAAAAAAAACTCCTGATCAGGGGTAATTCTGAGTAAAAAAAAAAAAAAAATCTGAAATTCAAAGCAAATTTTATGAACGGTTACAGCAGATGGTGGGAATTCCCTCCTGGCACTAATTATTTTGTGTTGCAGGTCGGGTTAGCTGTTTTCGATTCGGATCGATTTCAGGCTGAGGGATTGTTGCTGTTGTTTTTTTTTCAAAGTTAGTTCAGTATATTAATTCAGGTTAAAAACTATACCTATAATAATAAACATAGATATATGTATGTGTGCTGTTTTCTAAAGAGACCACTGTATTTTTTCCACGACTCTTTGATGAAATTTGCACTTCTTCGACCCTTTGACGAAATTTGCGTTTCTTCCACAACCCTTTGACGAAATTAAAGTAATTTTGCAGCCCTTTGATAAAATTCGCGTTTTTTTCCCGCGACCCTTCGATAAAATTCACGTTTTTTCAGCGATCCTTTGACGGAATTCGCGTTTTTAAAGCGATCATTTGAATAAATTCGCTTCTTTCCGCGATTCTTTGAAGGAATCCGCGTTTTTTCCACGACGAAATTCGTGATTATTTGATAAAATGTACATTTTTTTACGATCCTTTGACGAAATTTGAGTTTTTTTGTGGCTATTTTACAAAATTTGCGTTTTCTCCGCGATCATTTGACAAAATTTGAGTTTTCCACTGCCCTTTGACGAAATTCGCGTTTTCCGCGATCATTTGAAGAATTTCACCTTTTTCTTGTGACCCTCTGGCTAAATTCGTGTTGTTTGCGCGTTCTTTGATCAAATTCGCCTTTTTTTCGTGATTCTTTGGCGAAATTGAAGATACTTTCCGCGAACGATTGACTAAAAAGATTTTTTATGGAGCCCATTTGTGAAAATTCGTGATATCACGAACCAATCAGAAAATTTCGACATAAAAATAATCATGATTATTTTTATGTCGAAATTTTCTGATTGGTGATATTTTTTTAATTTTCGGAACCGAATGCCTTTACTCTCTCGCTGTGGATTTTTTTTTTTTTTTTTTTTTTTTAAATCAAAGAGGTTTAAAAATTGCGCATTTATTTTATTACACATTTAAAATCTGCATATATTTTAGAGTTAAATTATGTCCGAAATATTTGTGAAAGAGTTTTTGTTTTTTTAATAGAATTAGATCATAAAAAAAAAGAGATTCGCTGCGGAAATTGCGGGTTGCGCAAATTTTGCTACTGTTACGTTGGCCGTGGAAATCACGGGATACGCTGCGAGAAGGTTAAATCTTCGGAAAATTTGGAACAGAACCACCCCTGTTCATGACATCTTACATAATCCTTCTGCAAGTATTTTTTTAATAGCTGTCCCCATTTGCAATTTATTGAATTTTAAAATCAGTCAGTCCATTTTAGGACACCCGGTATATTCAGTAGTTATGGGATGATGGCTGAAAGAAGCATTAAAAAAAATTAAAGCTGACTTCGATATGTCAGAGGTTTATCCGAGTTGAAGTTTCCAGGCCCAAGACCAGGTCCAACCCACACAACATCAAAGTTATTGGCCCGACTAAAAGCTTAACAAGAATAAAAGCTAAACAAAATCGACTCCAGTCCTGCCTGCATTTTGCAATTAAAATTATTCATAAAGCACACTTACTTATGCTCATATTTTATTTTCAGATTATGTTCGAAATTCATGAATACAGAAAACAATAATATTAATGACTATTTAGGCAATTATGCACGTAAACACTACGTAAAAATATGACTTAGACAATTACATTCAAATGAAAATCTAGTAAGAAAATCAGTTTAGAATGAAATATATGGATGATAAAAGAAAATCATAATTTTAAACCTCTGCAAAGAAAAAAAGTACAGTAGAGCGCCGATTATCCGAACTCCAATTAACCGAACTTCCAATTATCCGGACAGCCTATTTCTCTTAAAAATTTTTTAAAACGAACTTCCAATTATCCAAACACCCTATTAGACCTGAATATCAGATTTCAAATGATGATGAGATTGTGGATGATATTCAAGACGAAAAAAAAATTGAAAATCAATTGAAAACTAATGCTCTGAAAATGATCAAAGGTCCACCACATAACGAAGCCTTTGAATGTTTGGAAACAGCTGTGAAATGGCTCGAACGGCAGAAGAATGCTGATCCTATTCAATTAACGTATTTAAAATGAATTCGAGATATGGCAGCATTGAAAAGAATGTCTTCTTTGAAGCAAGCAACAATCGAAAGCTCTTTTGCTTAAATTATAATCTCTGGAGTTTAGAAAATGAAAATAAAAAGCAAACAAACAAAAAAAAAGACAAAAATCAATTTTTAAACATGCCAGCATTAACTAGTGCTGTCAGTCTAAGGCGTGGATAAAGTATGAAGATTTTAGCATAATCACGATCATCCGTTAAATTGTATATCCATTTATCCGAACTAGGGTCCGTCCCGACTTTTTCGGATAATCGGCCGCTCTACTGTAGATTTTAAAAAATGCATCTCTGTAACTTATCAAATAAAATTAAATCTCTTATGATTTCCCTAAACAAATGTACAACATAAATATAATTTTTACGAATAACAAATAAGTAAGATGCTAGATCAACTTGGGCTCGGGGAAGTGGGGGGGGGGGGGGGAGAATTTAGAGGAGTGCACGGTTCGCGGCCGGGACAATAATGCTTATATGGGCTGACACGTACCGAACATTTAGTTTTTATTCCGGATCGATGACCAGGAAATTTTGGCCAGTGCAGACCTTTAGGGAAAATTAAGTCCAGGCCAGGCTCGACCTGGAAGAAATAGAAGTCTGGCCCGACCCGAATCGTCAGAAACATTTAGGATCAGGGCACGGCCCGGCTCTAAAAGAGAGAAGACCTGACACAGCCCGAGACTCGTGGATTTAAACTGGCGCGACCCGACCCGGGTCGCGACAGGCTCGAGCTTCGCCCCAGGTCATTTCCCGTGAGGATACACAATGTCGTTTTGCAAACCCTTTATTAGCCCAAGGAGGGGGGGGCGATCGCCCCTTCCCCCCCCCCTCTTAGATCCGCCATTGTATTTTGTGTCCTACTCACTCCAGCTTCCAAAGGGGTCCGCTTAAACTGTTGCTCTCGTCATGTTCAATGGAGCCAAGGAGACTGGGCTCAAGTATTGTTTATTGACGAGTCCAGATGAAGTCTGAACACTAATTCTAGACGTGTTTTGATCTGGAGAGAGTAAGAAATTCGCATTTTGCCTTCCCTTGCCCGTGAAACATCCCGTTCGAGCACAGTCTTCTTGTCTCCACTGAACATGACGACAGCGACAGTTTAAACGGGCCCCCTGGGAAGTGGGAAGCTGGAGTGAGTGGGACCACAAACTTTTGAAACACCGGTACATTATATTATTGTTTTAATATATAAAATATGTATGCATAATTAATACATATATATTGCCTAATTGAGTATTTTTTTTCCTTTTTAAACATCAGTTAAAAATTCTAGATAATCTTACTTAAGCATAGTATTTTGATAAAAATAACTTTTCCCGAAAAACAATTTAATTTACTCCTTCTTTCTAAAGTTACTGCATAGAAATATTTATTGGAAAGTATCTTTCATTTCACTAACTCCATTTGTCGCGAAACTTACCAATAAAATAAGTTAACAATACTGAATTAATAATGCCATCTGCCTCAATGTCTCCAAAAAGGTTTAAAATTACCCATTAAATTACCGAATCGCGTGCCGCATCATATTTCAAGAGACTGCTTTTTATCTCTAGCCAAATATATTAAGTTACACACAGAAAGAAGTTAGCATTAAATTTTGGCAATAAATGTCGTTTCCGTTTTAATTCGCTATAAAAGACAATTGGACGATATACAAACTGCTCTTTAAAAAGGATTAAAGAGGATTTTGGTCGAAAAGTTTTTTTTTCCTTTTTTTTTGTTTTTTTTTCAGGCAACTTAAAAAAAGAAGCTTACTGAATTCAATTTTTTTTATGTATGTTTACGCAAAGTTTGCGTACGAAAGCGCAGATTTCTTTCTTTCTTTCTTTCGCGATAGAGTTGTTTATTTTAGCAAATAAATCAATAGAATGCTAAATTCATCTTTAAAAAGTTAAACTTACAATTATACTATGTGCAAATTACTTAAAAGATGAAAAAAAATATTTAAAAAGGTGTTAAATTACTTTAATGTCCTTAGTACTTTCAACTATATACATAGCCTTCATCAGGAATGCAAAAATACAAGTGTCTTATTTTCAAATTTCACGTAGTTGGTGTCGAAAGGAGTGAAAGTGAAAGTCAAATTTTAGATCCCGAAAGATGAAGTTTCTGGAGTACATGGTTCATACGGATACCGTTATTTTTCCAGGAAAACTACCAGTATCTTTTTACAGAAAAGAAATCTAGGTTAAACGCGCAAAATTTCTCCTTCTTTTAAGAAGAGATTTTCTATAAGATAATACTGGTGCCGAAAAATTTTCCTGTCTGCAAAATTCAAGGAGGCGTACGAACCGTGGAGTATATGTAATTCCACTGAAAACAGAAAATATTTATCTCGAATACATAGGAATGACTTCTCGTAAGCTTAAAAATCGTATTAAAGAACATTTGAGAGATTTGAAGTACAACCGGTCAACAACAGCCCTGTCAAGACGTAACCAGAAGCAGAATATACAAGTTAATATCGAAGATACAAAAAATATATGTCCCTTAAAGAATTATCATGATTTAATTATCCATGAATCAATAGAAATTATTACTAAAGAAAATACTGTTTGTAATGACGTTTTATCCTACAACTTACCCAGAATTTGACTCAGTTTGCTTAAAGAATCATTAAACATGTAACATCCCACTTCCCTCTATATCCATAATTTTATTTTCTCAATGTTTTCCGGATCTAAAATTTGACGTTCACTTTCATTCCAATTCACTTTCATTCCATTCACTTTCATTCGACACCAAACGTGAAATTTGAAAAAGAGACGCTTGTATTTTTGTATTCTCTGACGAAGGCTATGCATATAGTTGAAAGTACTAAGGATATTAAAGTAATTTAACACTTTTTTAAATATTTTTTCATCTTTTAAGTAATTTGCACATAATGTAATTTTAAGTTTGCTTATTTTATTTTTTATTACTTTTAACTTTTTCAAGTAGCTTAATAAAATAAGCTTGTTGAATTCTATATATTTTTAAATGTATGTTTACGCAGAGTTTGCGCACGAAAGCACAGACTTTTTTGCTGTTTTTCGCGACAGACGACAGAGTTGTTTATTTTGTTTTTACATTTTCAAGTAACCTAGAAAAGAAGCTAGCTGAATTCAATATATTTTTTTAATGTATGTTTACCCAAAGTTAGCGTACAAAAGCACACATTTTCTTACTTTTTTCCGCCACTGAGTTATTTATTTTGTTTTTACTTTTTGAAGTTTGCTGAATTCAAAATATTTTTTAAATGTATGTTTATCCAAACTTTGCGAACAAAACTACACATTTTTTTACTTTTTTTGGCGATTGAGTTGTTTATTTTGTTTTTACCTTTTCAAGTTTCTTGAATTCAATATATTTTTTTAATGTATGTTTACGCAAAGTTTTCGTATAACATCACATATTTTCTTACTTTTTTTCGCGACTGAGTTCTTTGTTTTTATTTTTTCAAGTTTGTTGAATTCAATATATTTTTTAAATGTATGTTTACGCAAAGTTTGCGTACAAAAGCACGTATTTTCTTACTTTCTTTCGCGACAGAGCTGTTTATTTTATTTTTTACTTATTTTTAACTTTTTCAAGTAACCTAAAAAAAGAAACTTGCTGAATTCCATATATTTTTTAATGCATGTTTACGAAAAGTTTGCGTACGAAAGCACATATCGTCTTACTCTTTTTCCGCGACTGGGTTGTTTATTTTGTTTTTACTTTTTCAAGTTTGCTGAATTCAATATATTTTTTAAATGCATGTTTACGCAATGTTTTCATACAAAAGCACACATTTCTTATTTTTTTTTTCTGACTGAGTTGTTTATTTTGTTTTTACTTTTTAAAATTTGCTGAATTCAATATATTTTTCCAAATGTATGTTTACGCAAAGTTTGCGTACGAAAGCATAGACTTTCTTACATAATAAAGTAAATATATTTTACTGGCGACTAGAATTTTTAGCTGGCTACCAGATTTTATTAAAGTTGTAAAGCCCTGCATATAGTAGATGATATTTTAACCCGTATATCACAATGACACAATAAGTAGTGTCATTATCACAAAATATTATCAGATAAGGGTATGATGGTCGAGTTCGAATCTTCGCGCAAGATATAGGTTGAAAAAAAGAAAAGGGGGTGTTAATATCTGCTCTACTAACCTTTCTGCGGTCGCCGCCTACCACACATTTTATGACAAACATGACTTTTTTGATGCTTTGTTTTAGCAAATGGCGAAATTATTTATTTACATTATCACTTCCTCATTTATCCACTTCCTCATTTTTTCTCTTGATAAATGCTGGTAGCATTTTCATATTTTCTGCATTATACAAAGCTAGGGGAACCAGTCCGGGTTTCCCGGGTTACAGAACATCAGCGATAACCATTTTTTTAAAAAATTGATTATAAAGAGATATTTTACAATTAATACTTTTTTTACTTTGACTGCTAGCAACACCAACAAATCGGAAATTGTACGTCAAACCTGGCAAATGAGGTGCGCTCGTACTACATCAAGTTTTAAAAAATTCAGATCTTGGTGCTATAGCTATTGCATTCTTATACAAAAAAGCATGAATACAAAATTTATTACGATTCTATATATTAAATTCAGTAAAACGGAAATAATGTAACTCCATCTTAAATAGAACGTCATCACCATGGCAACCTAGAATCATTACCTATCATGGGATATCATTGTGCAATGTAAAGAAACCTCTCAATTTGACAGAAAAACACTGTCAATTTTGGTGCCAGTGGTAAACCGTTTAAATTACAGAAAATATCTGTAATTTTTCGTTAAAACAGTTTTTTTCTGTAAAAATTACGAAATACCCTCTTTTTTACAGAAAAAAAACGGGTTTTCTTTAAAACAGTTTTTTCTGTAAAAAATGCATTTTTTTCTGTAAAATTTACAGATTTTTTTTACAGTGTATTAATTACGTATGATATGATTTAATAGAATGGAGAAAACTTTCATTAATATTTTTTTAAGTTGTGATTTGATTTTTATAGAATTTGAAATGACTTGAGAAAATTCTGCAACGATTATATATATTAAATTTCAAATCATTCGGTTGGGTAGTTTTCGCGCTGTTATATGCGGACAGACAGACGGATCAGACGACGACTATAGGTGCTACGTATTTATGTAATTACGAACGCACCTAAAATGCATTTTTATATGGAAAATATCAATAATGTATAATAAAGTTTTGAAATTTATTAAAAGCGGTACTTTCGTATTGGCCGCATGCTAGGAAGTCGCTATTTACAGCAGCCCTTTTTGAGTCTGGTAATTTCAGTGGCTTAAGCCTGTATCTCGATAATCTGTCTGTTAACTTTGTGTTATATTAGTATTATATTATTTATTTATTGATAAAGTTTTAAGTTCGTTATGGACTAGGGGGAAACAAATGCCTATTTCTGTTGCTTTAAGTGAAAAAGGACTCATCTTTCGTATTCGAGCTGCACGCTATAGAGATAGATTTTAAAAAAAATCATGCTTGAAAGTTATTTTTAAAACCATAAGAAAATCAGTAAACTGATAAACAGTTTTCAAACCAATTCCAATCAAAAGAACATTTTTACGCTATTCGACGATGTAAAAAAATTAACTTGCGATGTTTTGAAGTTAAAAAATACATTTAAAGCTAACTTCCTTGCCATCGTTAATATGACGTCAACGTAACTCATGAATATATTTGTTTTAAAATATAGATTTGTTTGTGTGGGTACACGATTTGTCATCGCATTATATGGCTTCCCGTTGTAAAATAGCATGTAATATGGTTGTTCACTCTGCTACTATTAGCATAAATTACCCGTTCTGTTTGATGATATGGTATAATTGTTGTTCTAACATGTCTTTTATTACTTTTATGGAAAATTTTGCATTAGTACTAGAGTAACTAGCGCCAACAAAAAATATGGCACACGCCTGCTTGTGTAAAAAATTGTGCTCATGCAAGCACCATAAATATAGTTCAGAAGAAAATATAAATTTTTTACTCAGTAAGAAAAGTGTGTTTTGGGTAGATTTCGTAAGAAATACTACCTATTACATTATCTCCTATGTTGGAATTTCTGAAAAAGTTTTGCAGATCTACGCCGAAGATGACCACTAGAACCTAAAACTACCCCCAGTTAAAAACTTTATATATCTCTATCTATCTATATCACTTTTTTATGGACACGATAACTTTCATAATTCTGAAGAGAAAAAACCGAAAAAACCCCATAACTTCTTAACTTTTTATACATATCAAATTAATTTAAAATTAATATTACTTCTACGAAAACGACCAAAAATTTATGTAAGACAGATTTTTGATAAAATTAAAAATGGGCTCAAGGGGCGCAAAAAATAGGCAAGGGGAGAAAAAAATTTATAACTTCGTCAATTCTCAAGATATTAAATTTATTATAAATCTTCTTAACATTATCTAGAACTTTTATATCGCTAAGTTTTTGATAAGATCAAATCTTACCGCAATAAAAAATAAAAAACAAAAACAAAAAGGGGGTGGGGATGGGGGTTGAAGAAGAAAAAAATTCATAATTTCGTCAATTGAAAGGATATCAAATTCGGTTAAATTTATTATAAGTCTTCTTAATATTATCTACGATATTTATATAGACAAGTTTTTCATAGGGCCAATTCTTGCAGCAAAAACAAATTAAAAGCACATAGCGGTTGAAGAAAAAAATTATTGTTTTGAGGGTGTATTCAAATCCAAACTGCTTGTTTTCTGACTCATTTTTGAATTTGTTTTTATTTTGAAACGCATCAAACTGGCAGATTCTGTTATTGAGAAACTATGAAATGCGCCGTGCTTGTCAATTTTTTGATAAAGGCAGAATATATTGCAAAAAATGCTGTCAAAAGTTGCCGTTTTGAACAAATTTCCCGAAGCGAGAAAGCTGAGAACAAAAAAAAAAAAAAAAAAAAAAAAAAAAAAATGGCCATAATGAGAATTTTTTCTTAATATATAAATCAAGTTCTAATTAATTGAGCGGAAAATGAAAATACTCGGCCGATTATACATCTCTTCAAAAATCACGTCAGCAAGTTTCATGTTTTTACCTTTAAAAATAAGTCTGAAAATGTGTCCGAAGATTTTGAGTTGTTGAGTGGAGGAAAATACTTTTTTAAAATCCGCCTTAACATAATTCTGATAAAAGCAGCTCATTCAGAAAAATGAAATAAAAAAGTCGTCAAAAGCGGCCAGATAAAAATGTTAAATTGGTTTTATTTCTAATCTTGATTTAGTTTTTGTTGGTGAAATTAGTACTTAACTTCAAATGTATACTTTCGCCTGTAGGCCGAGCCGGCAGGGATTTTTTTTTCTTTTGAACGGAAACATCTTGGTTTAATAGTATTTATTTCAATAGATAATAGATGGTAATAAAATATATATATATATATATATTTCAATGTTGTTAATTCGCAAAACTTTTTATAGGACTTTACTGAAATTTTTGCAGCATACTTGAGGTCCCCCCTTGAATACATCATAAAGATGAAGCTAATGCAACGCGTTTCGAAAAAAAAATTACAATATTTTTTCATGAAGCACAAGAAGACGCACTACCACTGTACCACAGCAGAAGGAAGTCTTCCTTCTGCTGGCTTCCAGTGGTAAGACGTATTACAGGTAGTAAATACATTTCAATTGTATCCCTGTTTTTCAAATGATGAAGAAATGTATTTGTTATTATTATTATTATCAATTTTATTGTTATTTGTGATATATATTACTCCACTTTTACTCCGTCACACGTGAAGATATACACTATATTGCCATTAATGATCGGACACTTTCAATTTTAGACATTTTGTCGAATATTTAAAGATGCATTTGTCGGATTTTTCTGAAACTTCAGGATTATGAAGAATATCTTCTACTTCATATTTATCAACGGCGGTTTGATCAGAAGGACGATTAGGGGGACAACAAAAAATCAAAGAAAAAGAATAATGTTTGGGATCACCCTTTAAAATGAAATGCACGAAATGATCTATCGCTATAGCTTACGAATATATGGATGTTGTACAATATATGTATTTATTTGTGGAGGAATAGAACGTATATTCATGGAGATATATCATTTTTTTTTAATTCAAAAAAAGGTTTTGCCTGTTTTTTTTTTTTTTTTTTTTTTCATATCATGCAGGGTTTTTTTACAAAATTTAACGCGAGTTTCAGAAAATTTGTCAGAAAGTAGTAGAAATAATATGGTGTAATTGGAATGTCATTGGAATGGTGTAATGTGAATTGGAATCATGTTAAGTATTTGATGAAATATGAGCAGTTGAATGAAATATTTTTATGAAATATAGGAAATTAAAAAATCTACAAATTACACCTTTAAAAAAAAAAAATTCAAGTTATATACCACTAAATCTGATCAGTTTCTATGTATTTTGAATTTTACATTATACCTTTTTTCCGTATTTTCACATTAACCCGGCGCAAATCTGCTCAATATAGCAGCTTTTATTTTTCGTGTATGTAAATTAGAAATATAAGGCTTTGATTTTAAAATAAAATATTTTGTTTTATGATATTATTTGTTATTTATTCATATATTTTTGTATTTTAAATGAAGCATCTATTTTAAAGGTATGTAATACATATATTTTAAGTGAAAGTTATAGATGTCAAATGGAATGTCTGAAAAAGTTTCTATTTTTAATTAAAATTAATCCAATTCTGGCATTGGGAATAACAATATCTGGCAATATGCCACCTGCGCCTGGCTAACATAAAAGTGCTCGTTTTTCAATTTTTTAAATATCTTTATTTCTTTGTTTCAGGCGTAATCGATTGACAACGTAATCAACAGAGTAAATAAGAATAATGATATACTAATTTCAAATGCTAAAAAGTGTAAATTAAAACTTTAAAACCAGTAAAAATACGTTTATTTCGACTGTTGACATGTTTCGACTCATCCCGAGTCATTTTCAAAAACAAATAAATAAAGCTGTTCTAAATTTGCACGGTCTATGACACGTCATCATTCAGTTTTCCACGTACATTCACATTAAGCACGTTACATTTTTACTTTATATGGATGTTTATTTTATTTTATTTACATACTCATTGAGTAGCTCGAGCCATATTTTTGGTAAGTGAAATGATGCTGCATCGCTACGTATTGAGTTCTTGCGCGCTACACTCTCTATGGTTTCTCTTATAATGGATGTATAGTGTAAGACTGGATGGGAAAATTACTTTACTTTTATTAAAATTTACTTGGATGGTTTCTTCTTGATAAAATCTTGCTAGGGCTGTGGTTTTTCTATTATATTTAATATCAGCTATATGTCCCTTTTTTCTATACTTAAATTTCCTTCTACTCATACCAATATAGTAATTCTTTGATCCGTCTGCTCTAGTACAAAGGTGTTAATTTTCTATATATTTAAGAATAATGACTCAAAAATATGAAAGGTGGACTTCAAAATCGTGGGAAAACTAGTTTTGCAATATTAATTTTATTATACAATATTTTAAAACTTTTGTTATTATTTACAATTTAACAAATATTTTTTTTATTTCTAATAAAATATAACTAAATAAATTAAGAAAGGCGTAATAGTTTAATTAATTGCATACAGGCTTTCTAATTCACGGGGGGCTAACTTCAGCGAATTTTCGTCATTTCAAGCTTTTTTGATCTTCTTAAGACCAAAAGTCCAAAAGTTCTCAAGTCCAAAAGAGCTACTTTCGGACACATTTTTGAATTCAATTTTCTCCGGGAACGCCCAGAACTGGCAAGTGTTCTTATTCAGAACTATATAATCGAACAGCGTTTCCCATTTTTTCGTAAAAACTAAAGATCTCTCAGAAAAACAGGAATTTTGAACCCAATTTTTGGACGGAAGAGTGCAGCAAAGCAACAGAAAAAAAACCCGTCGTCACGTGACAAAAATTGCTTACAACTGGATAAATAATTTGTTTATCCAAAAATGAAAACGTCATTTGATTCCAAATCACTTCAATTCAATAGTCAGACTTGCCAATCTTATGCCTTTATGTTTAAAAATATGTCAGAAAATTTTGCGCTTGTTGAGCAGAGATCTTGAGAACCGCCTTAACGATCTACGCCAGTGATAGAAAAAGTGCCCTTATTCATGATCTTATCCTACAGTAGATGAAAAAAGCAGACCTTACCGGTTCCGACCAGAATGGAAGAGTGAGTAGAATTCTGGGATACACACATGTGCATAAAAGAACCGGCAAGACTCGGTAATCTTTTAGAGTGCAATGGTTGGAAAGTTAACCCATACTGCGATAATATTATTCCAAAGAACTTTAAAGGATTAAATTCGGGTGTGAGGAGGTAAAATCTTCAGCAGAATAAAATTTTATATATTTTTCTATAGATTATGTCTTATAGAAGATAGATTTTTATCAATAAAACGTTTATCAATACATATTTATTTTTTTTTTGCTATATTGAAATTAAAATATATTAATATTAATATTAGTTGTTTAGTAGTTGTTATTTAAATTAAATTATATTGAAAAATTGCTTGCTTTCGAATTTAAAGAAATTTAAAAACAATATTTAAGATTTTTGTTATCTTTCTGTAACTAAGCTTAATTTTCTTTAAACCTTGTATCGATTATCGCATATCTTTGTAACACTTATTCGCAGATCCCTTTATAGTTGAAATCTAGTAGGATTAACTCATTTGACGAATCTGTAATTTCAGATAATACCAGAGAGTCAACCAATTAAGTAGATTACGCTTACAGTGATAAAGTATTTCTCGCGTTAATTAGCTAATCAAGAGAAAATCCGCTTATGAGATTTAAGATAGCCAAATAAAAGTAAAGTATGAGTAAAGTTTTATAGGCAATTGAACCATAGAATGAATTTAATTTTGGAAGACAAAATGAGTAACTAAATAAAGATAAATAAGAATTACAAAATTATTAAAATATACTAAAATATATTAATATATATTAAAACGCAAAGCTATTTCTGTAATATCAGATCAGAACAAATTCGACACAATTGCGCATGCGTCAACTGTTTTTTGAATTTCCCCAATTTAGAACAGAGTAGAACGAGTTCATGCTAGCGTAGCGAGCTAAAGCAGCAGTTTAAAGCTCTGAGTTTTTGTAAAGAACGCAGGTTCTAGCCCAAGCCCGGCAAAATGATTTCTGTAATATTTTTGTCGATTACTCATTTCAATAATGACATAATTGAGCCGATCTACAATTTTTGTTATATTTTCTGCCCATTATCAAGAATATATAATGTGTGTGTGTGTCAGAAAGAAAAGTTTGCCATTTTTTTCCGTAAAAAAGAAAACTGAAAGAAAGAAAAATATTCATACAAGAACTATAAAAGAAATTACCTTGATATCCTTGGTTTAATATTTAAAAAAATGTATAAAAATGTAAAATAAAATTCAAGTAATAAAAATATATATATTATAAACTGTTAGCTGGCATAAAGATTCAAATTTAGGTTTTAGAGAATGAGACTGATAAGAATAAAATACATTGCAGCTTTTAATGATCGTTAATTGCCGAAACGTCAGTGAAGGCTTACTGTGGAGACACGAAAAGTTTTGGTTTCCGTTAGTCTGTCTGTCTGTTCCGCGATAATTGCCGTAAAAAGCATCCGATTATCTTAAAATTAAGGATGCATGTTGGTGATATTCCCGGATTTAGCTGTATAGTTTTTGGTTAAATTTGGTTCATTCGTTCGGAATATATAGAACATTTTATTTTGCGACTTAATGCTTTCCTATAGCAATTCAGACGATTTTTCCATTTTTATTTGTTGAAAAGAAATGGCTCATATGATTGAAGGATTTAAATGCTAAATTAAGGATGATGAAATTTCCTAATTAGAACCATACATTATTCATATTAGTTTGAAATTTTGTGTATACATTTGTCAGAGTTTTTAAATTCGGTGTATAACTTTTATGGAGGGATTTTATATATGTGTTTCAATAATATAAAATATTTTTTTTTATATAAATTTTCTTTTAAGCACATATTTAATTGTTTTTATTATCTTTTAACTGTTACCTAGCAGCGAACTACACCTAAAAATATCGTAAATGTGAAAGTATGTGTAATTGTTTGAAGTTAAATCAAAGTCAAAAGAGGCGAATTAATGCCTTTGTGTCTTTACATATAGATGGAATTTACCACAGAAATAAAGAAAGACTATGTACTATTTATTTTGTTCAAATATTTTTCTTTTAAATTAAAAAGTTCATTATTTTAATAAGGAATAAATCGACATTTTGCTATGAAATTTAACAATCATTTTTTTTTTTTTTTTTTTTTTTTTTTTTTTTTTTTTTGCCGTTGCCATGAAAATTCAATCCCGGAATAAAAATTTATCCTAAACAGTTAATTTTTATTTGAAAGATTTTTATGTGCGAGAGGAAAATGAAATAAAAAATAGACATGAATACGCCTTCATATTAGAAATAAAGTGAAAATACGAAAAGAAGGTGAATTTGATCTCATATATCAAAAATAAAACGAATACGCTTTGAGGTTGAAATAAAAGGGGCTTGTGTTATGATATTAATTCTTATTATTTAAAAAAAAATGTTACTAATATCTCATGGTTTATCGTCTGCACACAGCTAACAGAAATGTTAATTCTTAATCGAAAATTCCAATGAGAAAAAAAAACTTTTGAAAAGCAAATATATAATAAATATCAAAATTATGCACCGCAAAATTATCGCTGTCGAAAATGATGCCATTGTATCGGGAAATAAATATTTTCATCCTTAAAAACCAAGCATTAACTAGATTGCCGGAAAAAATTTTTTTTGACGGGTGTTACTTCTTAATGCCGCCTCATTTCAGAAAATATGAATGAAAATTATTTTATTTTTAAAGGAAATTACATTTTCATTCATAAAACCTAAACGTTTAATATAATTGCGTCGATGTAAATCATTTTCTGTGTTACCAGTATTGAAAAATAAGGCTCGGAAGTGTAAAAAGAAATCTAAGATTTGCGCTAACCATTAACGCAATCAATAAAAAGTTACATATGTAAATTAATAAGACCACGGGGGGTTCAGGGGGGCGGAGCCCCCCTGAAGAAATCTACTTTATTATTTAAAAAATATACCAGAATTAACAGCTCATGAAAATTTCGAAATATCCTTCCATAATGTTTTTAATTTAATGCCTCTAATGTCTGAAAACTTCGTATTTTTTATTCTTATAAATAATTACATAATTTGAAAACTTTAAATTGCGGTTTGCAGGAAACTGAATATTACCAAAGTGAGTCTAAAAACAATGATTTGCAGAGCTGACGTTGAGGCTCCTGATCTGCAGATTTACTAGTATATATATATACATACATATTGTTATTTTTTCAAAAAAAAAAAAAAAAAAAAAGAGAGAGAGAGAGAGAGAAAGGCCGTAATAAGTAAAAATAATTGCTTTACACAGTATTTTCAGGTAAATTTCTGATAAAAAGCGAGCACAATTGGTTGTAAATTATAAACTTAAAATCTTTTCGGGTTAATCCATTTCAAGTGGTCCAGCACTGGTTGCTCGACCATTTTTAAAAAATCTGAAATTTTTTGTACAACAACCCTAACATGATGGAAGTTCAAAATGACTATTATTTTAATTTTATTAATTTTTGTTTGTGCATGGCGGCCATCTTTGTTTCATCGTCTGCAGCAATTTTCTCACAAGAAGGGTTTACGAAATTGTAAATAATTCATCGTTTATTTATCCAATTCAACAGCGGATTAAAGCAATTTGTACAGAATACACTGGGCTAAAAATCTGGTAATGGAGTAGTTTCCGAAACTAACTGCTTATTGGTAAAATTTAAGTATAAAGTTTCCATTTTTTTTTCCAAAATTTGTCCGTTTACAAGAGGAAATTTCTCTAGCAAGGAATACTGTCAACATAATATAATTTTTTTTACAAATAAGTCGGAAGTACTTGTACTCACACGCCGAGTTCCAGATCTGGGACTTGCTTTCTCTTCGCTAAAAAAAAAAATCCCAAATTTTTCAAAAATGACAAAAATCGCACTTTTCAGGCTTTGATATCTCTGGTGAGGCACGAGATAAAAATCTGAATTTTTTTTTTGTAAGAGTATTATATGGTAGTGTTATGCACAAGAAATTTCAAGATGGAGATTTGACTACAAGCTGAGGTATGGCAAGGGTCAACATGTCAAAACAATACTGGCAAACTATTATTTTGTTGTAGTCACAGCTAAGTATTTATCTCAGAGTGTCATTTAAATTTATGTTTTTGATTATCTTTAAATAATAGTAACAGAAAATAAAGCCCTTTGCAAAGCTTAGCTATGTCCGATTCCTGGCTTGAACATTTTTCACATTGTTGGTTCTACGCTTCATTAGTAATGTTATAGATCACGTATGTATTATATATTCAATAATTTCGAGCGTAATTTAACTGCTGAAAACTAATTAAAAAATTAATACATTTTGTATGGTTTCAGTAATTTTTGTTGTAAGCAATTTTAGTAACTAAAAGAAACCTCAGCACTTTTACATAAAGAAAAAAAAATATTTTTATACAAGACCTGAGACAAAAACAACATATGGAAAAAGAAAAGCTGTTAATGTTGTCATACTTGCTGAGACATGATCAAACGTGTCAAAACACATTCTTGCTTGTTGGTTCAAAAACCACAATTTTGATCTTTCTCAAAATTTTATTTGTAGGAACCAAGTCTTGTCATCTCTTGATAACTTGATTGAAGATCTTGGCCCTGCTGGCTCATAGAAATATACTTTGACATCACTATGTGCAAGTTTCAATTCATTAATAATTCCTAGCTTACTTCTTACGAAAAAATGTGATTTTTCTGCAGTATAAATTTTGAAAAGGCTTTGGGTATCTTTACTTTCTGAAAATTACTTGAGGCTGATTCATGGTAAAATCGCATAATGTTTCATTTACAGGAACATACTTATGGTAGGAACAAGTTTCAGGGACTGGTAAGCAGCATTAAAATTGTGGTTTTTAAACCAACAAGCTGGAATGTGCTTTGACACGTTTGATCATGTCTCAACAAGTATGACAAAATTAACAGCTTTTCTCTTTCCCCATTCTATTTTTGTCTTAGGTCTTGTATAAAAAAATTTTTTTCTTTATGTAAAAGTGTCGAGATTTCTTTTATTTGCTAAAATTACAAGAAAAATTACTGAAACCATACAAAGCCTTAGGCATAATTATTTTTTAAATTAATTTCTAAGCTTTGCAAAAGGCTTTATTTTCTGTTACTAATATTTAAAGATAATAAAAAAAATAAATTTAAATGACACTCTGAGATAAATACTTAGCTGTGACTACAACAACACAATAGTTTGGCAGTATTGTTTTGACATGTTGCCCTTGCCATATCTCAGCTTGTAGTCAAATCTCCATCCTGAAATTTCTTGTGCATAACACTACCATATAAAAAAAATAAATTTAAATGACACTCTGAGATAAATACTTAGCTGTGTCTACAACAACACAATAGTTTGGCAGTATTGTTTTGACATGTTGCCCTTGCCATATCTCAGCTTGTAGTCAAATCTCCATCCTGAAATTTCTTGTGCATAACACTACCATACAATACTCTAATAAGAAAAAATTTCAGATTTTTATCTCGTGCCCCACCAGAGCAAAGCCTGAAAATTGCGATTTTTGTCATTTTTGAAAAATTTGGGATTTTTTTAGCGAAGAGAAAGCAAGTCCCAGATCTGGAACTCGGCGTGTGAGTACAAACACTTTCGACATACTTGTAAAAAAAATTATGTCATGTTGACAGTTTTCCTTGCTAGAAAAATTTCCTCTTGTAAACGGACAAATTTTGGAAAAAAACTGAAACTTTATGCTTAAATTTTACCAATAAGCAGTTAGTTTCGGAAACTACTCCATTACCAGATTTTTAGCCCAATGTATTCTGTACAAATTGCTTTAATCCGCACTTGAATTGGATAAATAAACGATGAATTATTTACACTTCCGTAAACCCTTCTTGTGAGAAAATTGCTGCAGACGAGGAAAGAAAGATGGCCGCCATGCACAAACAAAAATTAATAAAATTAAAATAATAGTCATTTTGAACTTCCATCATGTTAGGGTTGTTGTACAAAAAATTTCAGATTTTTTAAAAATGGTCGAGCAACGAATATGACATTTTCTGGACCACTTGAAATGGATTGACCCTTTCACTTCATTGAATAGATTAGACTGACTGAAGCATCTATCCATAGAGAATATAGAAATTTGTCACGATTTCAATAATTAATTTAAAAGCAACTAACTAAAAATTCAAGAATTGCTCTAATGAAACACTCAAGTTATTTATCGTCAAATCTTGACGGGCACTGTCTAGTTATTATTATTATTTTCTAAAATATACTCGTATATCGTCGCCTCAGCGCAACAGTAGGACATATAAGTTAGTGATGGGCGATAACGAGATGTTTTTCTCGATTTTCTCGATTGTATGGACATCTCGATATTTTTCGATTGTATAAATTTTTTCTCGATGACTACAGTTTGAAAATTTCTTTTATAAATCATATATTATGTATTATATACGTCATACATTTATCAAGAATAGTCTGCGGGTGAACTGGAATGAGTCGATGTTAATAAAGACTAGGTGACTTCGACCGCTAGCGGACCCCTCCTTTAATTGGGGCCCCTAATTTATACGTAATCTTGTAATATGAAATCACGAACAGGTTACCCGCTATATACGGCACTGATAAATTAAAGCAGGCGGGTGTGGTGTGCACGCACTACAAAATCTTGTAAAAAATATAATATCGAAACGAATGAACGTCGGACCAGATCTCTTGGGGGAGGGGTCAAAGCGAGCGGAGGGGCACAGCAGCTGCATAATATGATTAAGTCGTCAAAGGTCTTTAGGCCTTTCCAACCATATGTCACATTTATAAAAATGCCCTCCCCGTGGGGGGAAAGGGGGGAGGGTTGCGGGAGGTGGATAACATGAGTAAGTGGTCATAAGCCTTTCCAACAATATGTCACATGAGGGGTCTCGGCTAAATTTAGAAAAACACCCCCGTGGGGGAAAAGTGGGGGGGGGCGGTCATCGGAGGTGCATTACATCAATAAGTAGTCACAGACCTTTCCAACGATATCTCACATGTGGGGTCTTGGCTAAATTTGGAAAAGTGTCCCCCGGGGGGGGGGTTCAAAATGTTGGGGATGGACACCGGAGGAGCATAACATCAATAAGTAGTCACAGACCTTTCCAACGATATCTCACATGAGGGGCCTTGGCTAAATTTGAAAAATTGTCCCCCGGGAGGGGCAAATTGGGGGAGACTGTCACCGGAGGTGCATAACATCAATAAATAGTCACAGACCTTTCCAACGATATCTCACATGAGAGGTCTTGGCTAAATTTGGAAAAGTGCCCCCGGGGGGGGGGAAGTGGCGGTGGGGACACCGTAGGTACATAACATCAATAAGTAGTCACAGACCTTTCCAACGATATCTCACACGAGGGGTCTTGACTAAATTTGAAAAAGTGTCCCCCAGGGGGGGGGGGGGCAAAGGGTGGAGGGGGACTGTCACCGGAAGTGCATAACATCAATAAGTAGTCACAGACCTTTTCAATGATATCTCATAAGAGGGGTACTGACTAAATTTGGAAAAGTGTCCTCCGGGGGAGCAAAGTGGGGGGGGGGCGGCCACCGGATAACGATATGTCACATGAGGGGTCTTGGCTAAATTTGGAAAAGTGTCCTGAAATTTCATATATTATAAATAATATTTATCGGAGGGCTCCATAAAAAAATACGATCTAAAATGATAAAAGCGGAAAAAACTACCCTCGCAGTGGGGGCCAAATTGGGGAGGGAAGGAAGAAAGTCTCATAATATGAAAGAGTCATCCGAGAGCTTACCGATGACATATCACATGACTGGTCCAAAAAAAGTTTGAAAATTGCTCCCCCTCTCTCCCCCCGTGGGCCCACTCTTTCACCCCGGAATTCACACAGCCGCCACTTTAAAATTTTTATGTTCAATAAATAATATTTACCGGAAGACTGCATAAAAAACCCATATTTAAAGTGATATTTAAATTTATTATAGAAATCGGCTACGGTTTTAAAAATTTGTTCGCTTCTTCCCCACCCCCCCTTTTGGCGAAGAAAGGTTCATAGTATGAAAGAGTGGTCAAAGGGCTTTTCGATTATATGCCACAGGAAGGGTTCGGTAAAATTTTTAAAATTGCACCCCATGAGTCCACTCTCACGTCCTCCTCCCTCGAAATCACCCGACCCACCTTCCTCTTTGAAAATTTTATATTTAATAAATAATTTTTATCGGAGGGTTCCAGGTATGTGACATCTTGGTAGGGCTAAAATAAGAGAAACTTTGAAAATTAGGGCTTCATTTCACAGCTCATTGTCATGCATTTTTCTCTATCTCGTCCCTTGGTACTCTCGATAAATTTTCTTACTTTTCTTCTCTGCCGAGGACGAGAGAAATCCTCGAAAAGCTTCTCATAGCGAAATGTTGAAAAGCGCGAGAGAAATCCTCGAAAGGCTTTTCATTGGGAGATTTCGAAAAGGACGAGAGTAACAAGCGAGAGGCTTCCCATCGGGAAAGGTTGGAAAGGGCGAGAGGAAACTCTCGAGAGACTTCCCATCCCGAAAGGTTTAAAACCGCGAGAGAACCAACCATCGAGCAGATTCCCACCTGGAAGCGTCGAAATGCTGGAAAAATCATCGAGATGAGATTTGCCGAAATGCGAGATGGAAATGAAGCTTTCAGAGTCAAACTTACCGCATTTCTGGTTTAAGTCATAATTTCTCAAAGGAGTCCATCTGCTTATCCAATCTCTTTTTAGCTCACAGGCTATCTAAGCCTGAGAGCTAATGTACCCGTCGGTTCTGTGTGTATGCATGTACTGTACGTACGTATGTATGTACGTAACGCGATAACTCTTGATTAAAATGTACGATTTGCTTCAATTTTTTTTTAGGTTCATTCTGATAAGGCGTTCCGCTGTTTAGTATTGACGGTTCATTGGTTAAGGATAAAGGGAGAGAAGGGGGGCTGGTCCCCCCCCTCCTTAATTTAGATAAATAGGTTTTTCATGCAGAATTCTTCGATTTGCTCCAAATTTCGTATACCGGTTTATTATGTTAAGGAGCTTCCCTGATTAAACTTGGAGGTTTATTAGTTAAGTATGAAGGGGGGAAAGGGGGAGTAGACCCCCTCCTTAATTTAGATAAATGGGTTTTTCATGCAGAATTATTCGATTTGCTCCAAATTTGGTATACCGGTTCATTATGTTAAGAAGTTGCCTTGGTTAGATTTGGAGGTTTACGGGTTAAGTATAAAGGGGAGAAGGGGGCTAGCCCCCCCCCCCCCCTTAATTTAGATAAATGGGCTTTTCATGCAGAATTATTTGATTTGCTCATAATTTGGTATACCGGTTTATAATGTTAAGGAGCTTCCCTGATTAAACTTGGAAGTTCATTGGTTAAGGATAAAGGGGAGAAGGGGGGGCTGGTCCGCCCCCCAATTTAGATAAATGGGTTTTTCATGCAGAATTATTCGATTTGTTCTACATTTGGTATACCGGTTTATTACGTTAAGAAGTTGCCTTGATTAGATTTGGAGGTTTACGCGTTAAGTATAAAGGGTGAGAAGGGGGGCTGGTCCCCCCTTAATTTAGATAAATGGGCTTTTCATGCAGAATTATTTGATTTGCTCCAAATTTGGTATACCGGTTTATTATGTTAAGGAGCTTCCCTGATTAAACTTGGAAGTTCATTGGTTAAGGATAAAGGGGGAGAAGGGGGCTGGTCCCCCACTTAATTTAGATAAATGGGTTTTTCATGCAGAATTACTCGATTTGTTCCAAATTTGGTATACCGGTTTATTATGTTAAGGAGCTTCCCTGATTAAACTTGGAGGTTCATTAGTTAAGTATAAAGGGGGGAAAGGGGGGTAGACCCCCTCCTTAATTTAGATAAATGGGTTTTTCATGCAGAATTATTCGATTTGCTCCAAATTTGGGATACCGGTTTATTATGTTAAGAAGCTGCCTTGATTAGATTTGGAGGTTTATGGGTTAAGTATAAAGGGGAGCGGCTAGCCTCCCCTTAATTTAGATAAAAGGGTTTTTCATGCAGAATTATTGGATTTGCTTCAAATTTAATGTACCGATTTATTCCGATATGGAGCTTCCTTCATTAAATTTGGAGGTTCATTGGTTAAGTATACAAGGGCGAAAAGGGGGCAAGTCCCCCCCCCCTTAATTTAGATAAATGGATTTTCATGGAGAATTATTCAATTTACTTTAATTTTTTTTCTATGTTTGTTCTGATAAGGAGCTTTCCTGATTAGATTTGGAGGATCATTAGTTAAGTATAAAAGGGTTAAAGGGGTTAGACCACCCTTAATTTAGCCATATGTTTCTTTTTTTCATGCAGAATTATCTGATTTGCTTCAAATTTGATATACTGATTTATTATAGTTAAGGAGTTTCCCTGATTAGATTTGGAGGTTCATTGGTTAAGTATAGAAGGGGCAAACGGGGATATTCCCCTTCATTTATTTTTTGAGGGACATTATTCTTTGAAATAAGAGTATAATATACAGTTAGTGTTAATAACCTGTGAGCTCAATGCCATCAGTTTAACTGGCACTTATCATTTTATTGCTATTAACCGATGTGGGTTATGAAGCACAGTGGTTTATATATTCAGTTCTGTATAGTCCTAGTTTCAAACTTTACTGTTAAATTTAGTGTCATTTTGCCCCGAATTTTCAATGTTTCTCTTATTTTAGCTCTGCCAAGCTGCCCCATACCTGGAGACTCAGATAAATACTATTTATTAAATATAAAAAGTTCAAAGAGAAAGGTGAGTGAATTCTGGGGTGCGCGAGAATGCACAAAGGAAGGGGGGGGGGGTAATTTTCAAACTTTTACCAAACCTCTCCTTGACATATCATCGGAAAGTCCTTTCACCACTCTTTCATATTATGAACCTTTCTCCTCCCAGAGTTGAATTCCGGAAGGGGCTCGGGGGGGGGGGGGAGCGGTGCGGGGGTGACTTTTTTTTTTAATTGTAGAGATTTCTTCAATAAATATCATTAAATGAGGTTTTTTAATGGAGCTCTCCGATAAATATTATTTATTAAATATAAAATTTTAAAAGTGGGGCTGCGTGATTTCCGGGTATATTCTAGGATAAAAGAGGGAACCCACGTGGGAGGGGTAGATTTCAAACTTTTTTTGGACCAGTCCTTTGATCTATCATCGGAAAGTTTTCGGTTATCATCGCAAAGTTACTCTTTCATATTATGAACCTTTCTTCTTCCTTCCTTAGTTTGGCGCCCCGAGAGAGGCACTTTTCGAACTTTTTTGAAATCGTAGCGTTTTTAAACATTTTAGATCGGATTTTTTTTACGGAGCCCTCCGATAAATAATTTTTAATATATGAAAATTTCAAAGAGAAGGATGGGCAGGGTATATTTCGGGGGGGGGGGGGCGATAATTGGAATCCTGGGAGTTGGGACTCTTTTCTATCTTTTGCTGACACCCCTCATGTGATATATCATTGGAAAGCTCTGTAACTACTATTTCATTTTACATATCGCCCGCGCCCCTCCCCTTATTCTGCCCCCGAGCGGGGGCACTTTACTAAATTTAGCCGACACCCCTCATGTGCCATATCGTTGGAAAGTCCTGTGACCACTTATTCATATTATGCACTTTCCTTGCCCCTCCCTCCTACTTTGCTCCCCGCGGGAGTTCGTTTAATGTATTCCAGTCGAAGACTTTATAAAAATGGGGAAATTAAAGGCCCAATCTCAAATGACGTAGAAAAATCAATAAAAAATTTCGATCCCTTTTATCATCCTTTAGTTCATATTTCTGCCACTAGGGGGTGCTTTTGATTCTTATTTCTTTGGCCATTTTGGTGCTAATTGCCGAAAAATTCTAATTTTTGATACTTAAACTCCCCTTACCGCTTCATAGGTACTCGCGTTTTTTCAGCTTTTTTCAACCAGGGGGCACCCTTACAAGACTTTTCCAGTCTTATGGCTCCTTTATAGTTTCCTTTTGGTTTGTTGTTTTTTTATTCCATCTGTTTTCAGTTACCCTATATTTAATAAAATCTGCCTTATATATATGTAAAAACAATGATTTCAATAATCGATTCTAGAACATCTCCTTTGTAGATTCTCGAAAGTAATCGATGACTGTATCGATTGTGTATTTTACAATAACGATTTTTTTCGATTGGTAAATTTTCGAGAATCGCCCATCACTAAGCCCTATCACTACTATGAAATTGTCGGCCAGAATAATAGCTAAGTTTTCCAATAACTGTTTTTAGCTTTTCTCGTTATAATCGATTGTAAAACATCTCGATTGTAGATTCTATGAATTAATCGATGGCTGTATCGATTGTGATTTTTTACGATGACGATTTTTCTCGATTGTCGAATTCTCGAGAATCGCCCATCACTAATATAAGTAATAATCGAAAACGAGATGTCTGACTTACTGCTATGAAAACTGTGTCTCCATCTAGCGGAACAGAAGGGAATTTTTATAAAACGCATCTGAGATATAGTATTAAATATAACTTTGTGTTTCAGAAGTTGTTCCACTAGATGCAAACACAGTTATTCATAGCAGTAAGTCAAACATCATATCTGTTATTTATGTTAAATTGTAATGAAAAATTACTTGTTTCCTAATTTAAAAATATTTGTAAGAATACGTAATACGTGATCTATAACATTGCTAACGAAGCGTAGAACCAACAATGTGAAAAAATAGCATGGTCAAATGAGTTAATCCTACTAGAATTCAGCAATAAAGGGATGTGCGAACAAGGATGTATGAATTACAAGGTTGTGTGTGTATTACAAGGATGCATGAATTAAAGTGTATAGAAGATTAAAACTTAATTAACCTTTGTTATATCTTAACCTATAAAATTAGCTTAGTTAAAAAAAAAGTTTTAATTAATTTTTAAATTAGTTTTCAGCAGTTAAATTACGCTCGAAATTATTGAATATATAATACATACGTGATCTATAACATTACTAATGAAGCGTAGAACCAACAATGTGAAAAATGTTCAAGCCAGGAATCGGACCCGGAACCCTTGGAATAGCACCCCAAGTGCTCTACCATTTCAGATACTAGGACGATGCCCAGCTAAGCATTTCCCACATGTGTTGGTAAGGCTGCAACTGCTGCACAAGATAGATTAGTCTTCATGCTATAAGCTGGGCATCGCCCTTGTATTTTAATGGTAAAGCACTTGGAGCGCTATTCCAAGGGTTCCGGATTCGATTCCTGGCTTGGACATTTTTAAGATTGTTGGTTCTACGCTTCGTTAGCAATGTTATAGGTCACGTATTATATATTCAATAATTTCGAGCGAAATTTAACTGCTGAAAATTAATTAAAAAATTAATTAAAACTATATGTAAATTAATTTTTCTATGTCTAATAAGAATTTAAGACATTTTATGTTTTTTTTTTTTACTAAGGTTATTTTATAGGTTAAGATATAACAAAGGTTAATTAAGTTATAATCTTCTATACATTTTAATTGATACATCCTTGTAATACTTGTTCGCACATCCCTTTATTGCTGAAATCTAGTAGGATTAACTCATTTGACGAATATGCTATTTTAGATAATATCAGACAGTGAACCAATGAAGTCGATTACGGTCGCAGTGATAAACTATTTCTTGAGTTAATTAACAAATCGAGAGAAAATCCGCTTATGAGATTAGAGATAGCAAAATCGAAACAATGTATGCTAAAGGTTTATAATTAACTGTAGAATTCAACACTACGTTGAACCGTAGAACGAATGTAATTTTGAAAGGCAAAATAAATATATAAATAAAAATAAAAATAAAATAAAAATTCAATGTAATTAAATGTAATTTATTTATTCCAAAAGATATAATTTTTATTCGATGTTTAAGGGGTCTTGTACCTTTTAAACTCGTTGAAAATCAACAAAAACTTTGAAAGTTTGAATTAGTGTATCTTCATTAATTTTTTATGTATGAACATGAAATTTTGACTTTTGATTAAGCAGATTATGCTTTTTAATATAATACCAGTAGAAACTGGCTAGTCTTTCACAAAATTTGTCTATTGTTGAAATTAAAACAGCTCTTTTTTTTCACACCGTAAGTCATCGCGCGCATGATATCTTGAGAACGTATGTATGGATTGTTATGAAATTTGGTGCAGATACTAAGCAAATATGTGTGTTTAAAATGATCAACTTTTAAGTAATTACAGTTGTAATATTTTTTGTTATGATTATTTTTATTAATTAAATAATGTACTTTTTATATTTTTTAACTTTTTTTTTTTTTTTTTTTTTTTTTTTTTTTTTTTTTTTTTTTTACATAGTTAGTGAAATAATTTTGACCTAAGAGTAGATCATTTTAAACACACATATTTGCTTAGTTTCTACACCAATTTTCGTAATAATGCATACGCAGGTTCTCAAGATATCATACTCGCAATGACTTACGGAGTAAAAAAAAAGAGTTATTTTAATTTCAACAATACAGAAATTCCGTGAAAGGTTTTTCAGTTTCTAATGGTAGCATATTGCAAAGCACAATCTGTTTAATCACTATATAAAAATTTACTTTTATACATAAAAAGGTTATGAAGATAGACTAATTGAAACTTTGAATTTTTTCGTTAATTTTCGCCACGTTTGAAAGATACAAGACCCCTTAAATTTAAAATTATGAGATTTCCATGGCAATATTTAAAACATTTATTGTTTTGAAATACTACTTTAATTACACTGGTAATTTCTGAGAAATTAAAAAATATACAATATCACACCTTTATGAATTTATATCTAATAAAATACAATTTTAAATTGATATCTAGTAATAAAAAAGTTGGAGTGACTTCCTGGAGCAATTTACTTAATACTATAAATTCTAATAAATAGTAATATAAAAATAAGCAAAAACTTAGATCCTAATTTTACAAATCGTAGGGTAACAGTAGGACATCTAGTAATAATAAAAATTAAATTTAAAAAATAAAAAAACCCGACTGCGTAAAAAGCGAACTAATTAATTATTTCTCATCAATGTGAAACTATTTTTTATATTACTTGCCTATTTTTTTTTATTTACTTGTGCTGATGACTTTTAAGATATGTTTAATTGTTAGTTCCCATCTATAAACACTATTTTGATGAGGACTCCATATGTCTATGAAGGTTAGAGTTGCAGTAAAACTAGAGATCCTACTTACACAACTTCCAGGTTGTGTAATATTTAAACGGAGCTTCTGACTGTAAAATAGTCAATGAAACATCGTCTTCATTTTGAAAGACCTATCCAATGATTTGCCACTCAAATATCACGCGTAAAAATTTTTTTTGTCTCTACCGCCATTTTTTATTTTATGGCCACCATTTTGAATTTATGAAAACAAAACCAAGCCTATAACCATCGGACAGTTAAGACGAACCGATAGAGACCTCATACATTACAACCCATCCAGCCGTTGGATGTTTCGAGGGTGTAAAGAAATCCTCATACCCAGATACGCGCGAAACACATAACCCTTCTTGGCAGTCGGGTAATAAAAAATGAGATGTCTGACATACTGCTATCACAAACTGTGTTTGCATCTTGTGGAACAACTTCTGAAACACAAAGTAATGTTTAATACTATATCTCAGATGTTTTTTAACCATTTGGAAAAATGGTTATTGTTCTCTGTCAGGGTAGGAAATCAAAAGCATATCTGAAGGTTTTTATTGGTTTAATCCGCATTTTATTCCTGTTCTGATTGGTCTATACAGTAATCTGTATTTTCCTTTACATTTAAGAACGATGGATACCTTCTGTTGCCACTATGACAAAAAAGTAATAAAAACTACAAAAAAAAAAAAATTAATAACTCAGAAACAAATTGAGATACAGCTTTCAAACAAATTGAATTTAAAAGTACTTTTTTTCTCTATCCGACGGTGTAAAAAGTAATATTGTCGGATGTTTAGAAGTTTAAGAATGAAATTTCATTTAAAATGTGTCGTCAGATTTCCAAGAAATCTGACGATGGAAAAGCCTTTTCCCGAACAGCCAATGAAATGCTTGGGTAATCCGTAAGTTTCAGGTTAATGGCGTACGTAATGTAGGATCAACTCGGTGCGATTTTTTTATGTCTTAAATTTTAGTCGTTGATAAAATCGTTTTCCAAATAGTCGTTGTAATTTGTTAAATTGCTTTTTTTTTTATTATTTATTATAAAAATTCCCTACTGTTTCACTAGATGCAGACATCAGAGCAGTAAGTTAGACATCTCATTTCCGATTATTACTAGATGCAGGGGCGCGCCGACCTATTGTGCAAAGTGTGCGGCGCACACAGGCGCCAGGATAGTAAAGGCGTCAAGCAATTCAAGCGAGGAAGAAATATTTAAAAATACATATTTTAAAATTTTATTAAAATTAATTATTCTTGAAATTTTAATTATATTTCATGGATTTACCTCAAATAAATTACTTATAATTTATTAAATATTATTATTCTTTAAATTAAATATGATAAATTAATCAATTTCAATTCAGAACGTAAAAATTTGATTTGGAACATTACCAAAGTAAAAAAAAAAAAAAAAAAAAAGAAGAGAATTTTTTGCTTTAGCATTCTGTTTAATTTCAGATTCCACTGAGCACTATTTCAACTACACTAATTGAAACTGTTTGTTTGAAACAAAAAATAGACATAAATACAAAAGCTCAGGGATACGAATACGAATTTAATTTGCCTGGCAAAAAAATTTACTTAATAAAGAAGAGTTTTAGATTCAAATTTTCGTGCATTTTACGCGCCATAGCCAACTGGTAGTCTAAACTGGACAGTCAATAACGTTGTGAGTATTAATCACAAGGCTACTGATTTTTATTTTTACTATAGCATGATAAATATATTTTTTTTCCTACTCTGTTTATCGGTGGAATATTTTAAGCAATCATTTAGCTGTAAATCAGCTTAAAGCCATTTTCTGAAATCTGAAAATGGTTGTCGATTTTTTTTTTAATGCACAACGTAAAATATTTTATTTTCCAGCTTAGCTTTTGTACTCTTATGTACTTTTTCTTTTACATATTCGTTTTATAATTTCTATCTATCTATATCTATATATACATATAATACTCTATAATATACATATAATACTCTTATGTACTTTTTCTTTTACATATTCGTTTTATAATTTCTATCTATATATATATAGATAGATAGATAGATAGAAATTATAAAACGAATATGTAAAAGAAAAAGTACATAAGAGTACAAAAGCTAAGCTGGAAAATAAAATATTTTACGTTGTGCATTAAAAAAAAATCGACAACCATTTTCAGATTTCAGAAAATGGCTTTAAGCTGATTTACAGCTAAATGATTGCTTAAAATATTCCACAATATTTTAAGCAATCATTTAGCTGTAAATCAGGTTAAAGCCATTTTCTGAAATCTGAAAATGATTGTCGATTTTTTTTTAAATGCACAACGTAAAATATTTTATTTTCCAGCTTAGATTTTGTACTCTTATGTACTTTTTCTTTTACATATTCGTTTTATAATTTCTATCTATCTATATATATGTATATATATATATATAAACTTATTTATATATTATTTATTTATTAAACTTATAATACATTTTGTAGGACGCTTGCAAGTTTTTATGAAGCGATAGTTTTTCAAGGAGCGATATATAGGGAGCAAGCTGAAGTTTTGCACACAGGCACCGAACAACTCAGGCGCGCCCCTGACTAGATGTCCTACTGTTGCTCTGAGGCGACGAAATGTAAAATGTTTCCATCGACGAAAATGCTCTCACGTTCTAGGGAAAACATGCACTTTGCATTTTCATCCATAAAACTGAAACACTTTCCTAAAATTATGACATACCGTGAAGTGCCGAAAGTAAGCCCCCCACCCCCTCATATGTGTGATTTTTTTTCTTTTTTAAAAAAGTGCCATTTATAAGCCCTCCCCATCAAGTTTTATTTTATTTCAATCTGTCGGGTTTCCTCTAAGTCCACACAACTTTGAAGAAATCCTTTACTATTTATATGCTGCCACCACCGATATTATTACGTGATATCGGTCACGCTATGAGAGGATTGTTG
This sequence comes from Maratus speciosus, assembly GCA_963932465.1. Taxonomy (NCBI): domain Eukaryota; kingdom Metazoa; phylum Arthropoda; class Arachnida; order Araneae; family Salticidae; genus Maratus; species Maratus speciosus. Next base: position 111,156,079 of record OZ010799.1, on the reverse strand, counting down.
AAAAGACAACCAACTCTTTCAATTAAACTGAACTAACAATTTATTTACACATTATTTACAGATAACAAGGCACTATTTACAATTAAGCACTCCGATATAGATGATCCGGTCCAACATTAAATTAAATACAGTAAATACTTGCTGTGTACTGTTAAACTACTTTATATTCCTCTCACCCTACGCTACTTAAATTAGATTTATAGGAGATAACTATTAATCTCCCAACACATTAGCTCTATACTCAAAGAGCTTTACCGCCTAATCACGCTCTATCCACGAGCTACTCTGGAACTACTCACACCTCGAGTTCCAGGCATCCACAGTACTCTGCGATAAAGCAACCACTCACTTTCAGCTATACGCCTTAACTGATCTCGCTCAGCTACACCACTCAACTCCCAGAAACTTAAACGGGGTTTTCCTTCTGCCATCCGGGTCCCCTTCCCTTCCTCCAATCCATCGAACCTCCACCTGTCATCTTCCGTGACGTCCGTTATTTCGTTATCTGGTGAAATTCTTTTGTCTGCCTTATCTCAGGTATGCATTTGAATAGCAGGGACCCCACTCTATTCATAATCTACATTCCTTCACCTACTCTGTATAACTCACTAGCCCGGATTAAATTTCAGATAAGAAAAGAGTGTTACTTTAATATTCCCAGAACACAGACAATATACAAGCACGAAAATAATATATAACCATAGTTCTAATAGTATATGTTCCTCAGAACCTGACACAATCCTTCTGTTTTTTTAGGAAATTCCTAAAGTTTTATGTTTCCATATCTCAAAATCTTATACAATTTATTTTTATTTAATCTCGTTACTGTATCTCGTAATCTCGTTACATTGTATCAAAATAGCATAATTCACTATACGTGCTACCAGACCTTTGAAAGGAAAGTTACTATTAATGTTAATGTAATTAAAGGAAAGTTACTATTAAGGTTTTCCTTGATTTTTATGCACTAAGATTTAATAGATATTTATAATGAGTAAAGTATTATAATTTTTGTTCCTATTTCTTTGATATCAAATTTAATAATTTAATATAAATTTGTTTCATTAATTTATTATTTTTATTATTGGAAATTACTTAGCTTCTAAAAGGGAGTCAATTTTAAAACCAAAAAATGTTACTTTGATCTGATTTTATTTTGCAAATTGTAAAAATCCTGTAAATTTTCATAAATTCCAAATACAGCCCACCCTCACAATTTTCCTATCCTTTTCAAAAAATTTCCAACTATAAGCCCCTCTTAAAATCATTAGAATTTACTGTCTGCTAAAGGGGAGCTTACTTTCGGTACTTTACGGTAATTTAAAATGAATTTTTATTCCGCCCGCGATAAGGTTAAATAAAACCTGTAGATTAAAATAAATATTGGAATTAAATCATGCTAATAAGAGACATAGATCATTTTAAATGTAGTTGCAGGATCCTCGATAAGAGGGGGGGATGGGAGGAGCCTCCCCCCATCCCCCAAAAAATGTTCGCAAATGCTATACTCTGCTATATGCTATACTATCGCGAATGTTACACTTGGAAAATTTGTTTAAAACTTTAATAAAAACTGTAATACACTTTCTATTTCTGATAGACTTGGCAAAAGTTACAAATATAATTAAGATTATTATTAAACTTTTTTACAAATAAGAACTATATTACATTTTCTAATTGCGGTAACTTGGCAAAATTATAAAACTTGCTGGCAAATGTCGAAAATTATTTATTTTTGCTTCGGCCCTTTTTAGCTATTTCCCTGGACAAAATCCAAAATTTACATTTACATATGTTTTTATCACTCTCAGAAATATTTTCTTCAATTCATGAAAATTATACTGGCAGCACTGCTGCAAGGATTTTTCTGTTAATTGACGAATAAAGTTAATTTTTTCTCCGTTACAGGAGGTAAAATATCCGTTAATTGAAGAATGTCTGGAAAAAAATAAATTTGCCGACGTTGGAATCGAACCAGCCATCCCATCGTTGCGACTGAGACGTGTACGCTAACGACCGCGCTACACCTGGACAGAAGTGAAATGCTTTGAAGCAAATTTGCTTCCTACAAATAGCCATGGTTTGATTAATGTCTTTAAAAGATTTGAATTTTGAAGTTAATTTCTGGAAGATTTCGCCTTTAATGAGATTGGGCCTGGGGTTTTAATACTTTAGTGTTAACACGTTGAATGCCCCGTCAGTCACCGGTGACTGACACTGATTTTTCCGTTTAGGCCGCTTCAGTCATCAGTGACCGACACTTATAGATTCTGTAACGGGAGTCTTATTTCGTGACCTGACTCTGGAAGTGTCAGACTCAAATGGAAGGCCTGACTCTGGAAGCGATTTGGAATCAAATTATGTTTTCTATTTTTTGATCAATAAATTACCTACAGACGGCTTGCACATGACGTCACATGTTCAGAAGAACCTGGAATCACTTCATATGGCGCCCAAATATAAGGCGAATCTCTCGTCATCTCATTTCCCCTCTCCAGCGTGGAAATTACTTTTGTAATTCTTTTCCCTCTGCTCTTGTTTCTCTTGTTTCTTTTTTTTTTTAAAGTTCTTTTGGTTTTTTCTTGTTTTATTCTTTTATATTTCTTTATTTATTATTATTATTTATATTTATATTTATATATATTTTAATTTACTTCTTTTCTTTTCTTTTAATTTTGTTTATTTCTTTTATTTCCATTTTTCCCCTATCAATTTCTCTTATATCATTTTGGTAACACTTTCGTCTTCTGCATGCACTCCTTTTAGCTAGCGCCATCTGTCGCATTCTTTGCAAGTTCTACTCTCTACCTTTCAGTTCATTCTTGACTTTGTCCCTTACGGACACGTGTTTACTTTAGATGACGAGCTATTAATATTTTTAGCTCGAAACGCGTCCTATGTATTGTTTTTATTTTATAGTGATTTTTTACAAAGTTTTATTATTTTAATAGTATTAATATTGCCGAAGTTTATTCTAGTTGGCGTTAGGTGTCATAACTGACGCTATCGCTTAGCGAGCGGAGGTCTTATTCAACGGCCACCAACGATCAGAAGATCTTTCACCTCTTGATTTCGGTGTATGGGGTTTTGTAAAGGATCAAGTGTACAAGCCGCCACTTCCTGCATCCATTCCTGAACTAAAATCAAGAATCTGCACTGCAATAAATTTGATCGACGGAAACATGCTGACAAATCTGTGGCAAGAAATGATTTACCGGTGGGACATTTGCAGAGTCGAGAAAGGAAGTCACATCGAATATTTGTGATAATGGTAAACTTGAACTATTTTTCTATCTTACAACAATATGTAATTTATTTTTTTTCCTGCCAGTTCCATTCAATAAATCATTCTTTTTGCCCAACTAATTTGTAGACACCCTGTATATAAAAAGCCATACATTTTATATGCTTTTTAATTTTCAGTAATTAAATGTAAGTGACCTTTGAGATTTCAACTGCACTTTATTACATGTCTGTTGCATCCTTAATTACCGAACTCCATTATAATTATAACTATTGTGGTAAATGTCCAACTTCAGATAATATCAGGCATAGTGGAGCAATAATTTCGCAAATAAAGACGTTTATGATCGTGCTGATAACGTGGTTCTTGCGTTAATAGCTGAATTGAGAGAAAATCAGTATGCTAGATTTGCGGCAACAAAAGTGAAATAATTTACATAGAAGAATTTTATTTATTGTGTTGATTTTTAATTAGGTTAACCCATTTTAAACCAAGATCAGAAAAAAATTAAAAACTTTTTTTTAGTTACTTTTTTTTATATGTTTTAAATGAGTGCATTCAAAATTTTTGTGAATGATAATTAATATTAAAAAAATATGGCAGCAGGGTGATTTACGGCTCCATACATCTATTTACTAGTTCCATGAAATTTTGACCTTTGTATTCAATCGATCTTTATATATACATATATATATATATTTGCACTTTTAAATAACTGCTGTCGAATTAGGAACATTAAAGCTTGATGTTCTGTTGCCTAAAAAAACTTAAATTAATTTTTGAAACTGATACAGAAAGTCATCTTCTGTAAATATAAAAATATATACAGGATGTATCTGAAACAGGGGACAAAACTTTACGGGTTGATAGGACGCAGCTATACGAGCAAATTTCTTCATAGAATGTGTGGTCGGAACGCAAGCGGGGAGAAGTTAAAAGGGAGTTTTCCACTGTCGCAGTTAAAGAATTAACACAAGAATGAAAGGAGATACTTCAGAAAATATTTTATTAACAGGAATGAAATTAATGTTCATGCTCAAAGAAATTGCTCAAAAGATCTTCTGCCGGCTGTAATGCACGCTTCACACCTGCGGGATAGGGACTGACGCACATTTGCGAAGACACCAGGCATTTCCCGAATATCGCCGGCAACAACGGCAATACTGGCGACTAATATCGGTTTAAATGGGGCACTCAAAGATTAGGCTTTTCATATGGAAAAAGTCCAAACACGAGATATCCATGGATCTTGATGGCCAAGCTATGAGACCTTTTAACTTCTCACCGCTTGCGTTCTGACAATACATTCTATGACGAAATTTGCTCGTATAGCTGCGTTCTATCACCTCGTAAAGTTTTCCGCACTTTTTCAGATACACCCTGTATATTCTTGCATCCCTGTACATTAGTATCTAAGATTTATATAGTTAATGCTTTCAATAACTAAACTTCGTTATCTTTAAAGATTTCGACTAATACTTAATTCACCTCTGTAATAACTTTTATTACCGAAATCCATCACGATTAACTATTTTGATAAATGTCCAATTTCAGATCAAATCAGGCAGTGAAGCAATAATTTTATGAATAAAGACGATTATGATCGAACAGATTACGTGGTTCTAGCGTTAATAGCCGAATTAAGAGCAAATCAACTGGTAAGATTTGCAACAGAAAAAGCGATACGATTTATATAAACGAATTTTAGTTTTGTGATAATTTTGAATTAGATTATGTTTTTCTGGGACACAAAATTTAATTTTTTTTTTAAATTCATAAATATTTTTTACTCTCTCTTCTCCTTTGAAATGTACATTTATTTATTTATTTATTTTCAAATATAAATTCGCAAAAAAAGATGATGATAAAATTTACTTTTTTTTTATATAGAAAACTTGAAATTTTAGCCATATTTAAAATTTGATGCATTTTCAGAAATAATAGGATATATATATATATTAATACATATATTTATAACTTTCCGAACACATGGTGTATAGGGATGCACAACCTGTGGCCCGCGAACTTCGTCAATTTATAACTGGCAAAAATTACAATTTTTGCCCTAAAGTCGCAGGAAAAAATCGCGAATTTCGTCAATTTGCCTCAGGAAAATTTGAAAACTTTGTTTGTCAAATAAGAATCCGAATTTCGTTGATCGGATGCGGAAAAATAACGAATTTTGTCGATGATGCTCGAGAGAATCGCAGATTTCCTTGATCGGGCTCGGGAAAATCGCAAATTTGGTCGATGAAGTACGGAAAAATCCGCAAATTTCGCTGATCGGTCTCGGAAAAATCGCGAGTTTTGTCGTTCGGCCACGGAAAAATCGCGAATTTCATTGGTTGGTCACGGAAAAATCAGGAATTTTGCCGATCAGGCGCAGTAAAATCGCAAATTTCGTTGATCGGGAACGAAAAAATCATAAATTTTGTTGATGGGAGAAAAAATTGCAAATTTTCTTTATCGACTGCGGAGAAATCGTGAGTTTCGTCAGTCGCGAGAAAATATTGCGAATTTCGTCAATTTGCCTAGAGAAAAAATTGCCAATTTCGTCAGTGAGTTAAGATTTGGGAATTTCGTAGATCGGGCGCAGAAAAATCGCACATTTCGTTGATCGGGTGCGGAAGAATAGCGAATTTTGTCGATAAGGCTCGGAAAAATCGCGAATTTTATTGATCGGACACGGAAAAATCGCGAATTTTGTCGGTCAGGCGGAGAAAAATCGAAAATTTCTTTATCGGTCACCGGAAAATCGAGAATTTTGTAGTTGAAGCGTGGAAAAAAATCGCAGATTTCGCCGATCGGGCACGGAAAAGTCGGGCTAGGAATTCAATCTGACTAAGAAAAATCGCGAGTTTTGGCGAACGGGCACGGAAAAATCGCGAATTTTGTTGATCAAGCGCGGAAAAATCGAAAGTTTCGTTGATAGGGCATAAGAAAATCGTCAATTTTGTTGATGATGCGCGAAAAAATTGCGAATTTTCTTGATCGACTGCGGAAAAATCGTAAGTTTCGTAAGTCTTTCGAAAAATTTGCAAATTTCGTCAATTTGCCGCGGAAAAGAATTGCAAATTTCGTCAGTCAGTTAGGAATCGTGAATTTCGTCTATGGGGTGTGGAAAAAATCGCGAATTTGGTCAATTAGGTGCGGAAAAATCGCGTGTTTCGTCTGTTTATCGGGAATTTCGTCAATTTGCCGCGGGAAAATTTGGAGATTTCGTCAGTCAGTTAAGAATCGCGAATTTCGTCGATCGGGCTCAGAAAAATTGCAAGCTTCGTCGAACGGACACGTAAAAATCGCGAGTTTTGTCAATCGGTCTCGGAAAAATCGCAAATTTTGTTGTCAGGCACAGAAAAATCGCGACTTTTCTGGATGATGCGCGGAAAAATTGCAAATTTCGTTGATTGGCTGCGGGAAAATCGCGAGTTTCGTCAGATTATCTCGAGAACAAATCGCAAATTTCGTCAATTTACCGTTTGAAAAAATCGCAAATTTTGTCAGAGTCAGTTAAGAGTTCCGAATTTCGTTGATCGTTCGCGGAAAAATCGCGAATCTCGTAGGTCAGCGGTGGAAAAATCGGACATTTCGTCGTTCTTGCATTAAAAAATCGCGAGTTTTTGTCGATCGGGATCCGAAAAATCGCGAATTTCGTTTGTCGTTGAAAAAATCGCGCATTTTGTCGATCAGGCGCTGAAAAATCGCAAATATCGTCGATCGGGTGCAGAATAATAGGAATTTCGTCGACCAGGTGCGGTAAGATAGCGAATTTCGTCAATCCAGTGCGGCAAAATCGCTAATTTTGTCGATCAGGCGCGGAAAAATCTCAAATTTTGTTGATCGGGGACAGAAAAATCACAAATTTCGTTGATCAGGCGCGTAAAAATCTCAAATCTTGTTGATCGGCTCTTCCTGTTCCTTTCGTTCATTAAGTTCGCATTTTTATTCGGCATCAGCATATATTTGTTTTTCAGCACTTTTAATAAAACAAAATTTACTCCTCGGAATAAAGTACAGGAATATTATCACTCTTTCAAATTAATCCTTGTTATATATTGTTATATATACAAACGTAAACTGTTGATATATCCTTGCCAACTGAATCGGATATGTTGGCTGGGTAGGGGAACCTAGAGGGGTAACCCACCCCATCTAACTCCCCGAAATAGAATTCTCTTCGCGGGACTGATGTGGCCTTCGACAACCCAGACATTTTTTAAAGTGGCCCTTCTCTTAAAAAGGTTGTGCACCCCTAGAAGGTGTATATAGTATATTGTAAGGTTTGCATAGGTGTACACAGTGTATTGTAATCATGATTTGTGTCTGTGTGTATGTGAATGGGTAAACAAAAATCCCATTTAGCGAATATGTTCTACAGATGGATTAGGTATTTAATTCATTTTGAAACCATTTGTGATCGATTCGAGGGAAAACCAGCAAGAAAATGTAACAGACAATAAGTAATAAATAGCGCGGCATGTAATCAAGGATTAGTAAAACACAGGCTGTGTCCCCAGTTTCAAAATGAGAGGAGCAGCCGCTGCCATCGAAATACTCAAAGCCACAGGACACGAGTGTGACGTCATCACTAATCGACCGACTTCTAACTAGTGTTGGAATTCACAGAGGAAAATTTTGAATAGCAATTTTCTTTTATTTTATTTGTGAAATATCTATCATTTCATAAAACAATAATGACTATTTAAACTTACCGGTGAGAATTCGGAATCCCTAAATAAAAATTCAGCCAGATGCGGCAACAATGTGGCATTCAACATTTGGCTGAATTTTACTTTAGGGATTCCGAATTCTCACCAATAAGTTGAAAAAATTATTATTGTTTTATAAGATGATAGATATTCCACAAGTAAAATAAAAGAAAATTGCTATTCAAAAATTTCCGGTGTGAATTCCAACACTAGTGAGAAGTCGGTCGATTACGAGGCTAACGAAAAAGACAAGCTAACGCAGTGCATTGTACGAATCTTTTTTCACTGACCGCTGGAGTCACGTTATCCACAAAAGCACCAATGCAGGTGTACGAAAAGAGCATCACGTCACTCTAGCGGTCTGTAAAAAAAGACACGTAGGATGCACCGCGTAGCCTGTCTTTTTCGTTAGCCTCAGTCGATTAGTGATGACGTCACTCTTGTCCTCTGGCTTTGAGTATTTCGATGGCTGCGGTACACCATTCCAAATCAGCCAATAGACTTTATTCCAAATCTGAGTTCGAGGCCGAAAAAGTCACGTGGTACCGGTAATTTAACCAAAGAACTTCTAACTCATAAGAAGGGAAGCTACCACTGCTTGCCGCATGAACTGTTTCACTGGCTGGCAGGGATTTACAATGCGTATACGGAGCTTTCCCTTCTTTATGCTAGAAGTTTTTACCTTGACCATGTGATCAAGACGTAGATGGAATATCCTCCATTCCACTGTATCAGAAGTTTATTATTTATGCCACCTCTACTTTTCAGCAAAATATTTCAGCTTCAGAGAATATAATTTGTTAGATATAATTTTTATCGAAGGTTAAGATGATGACCCATTGTTTCTGTCCTTGGCGGAGTTTTAATTAGGGCAAAGTGTCATCGATTTCAAACAGAGGATTTTCCGGGTTCGATCACTTGCTTGTGGCTCGAAGTCAGTTTTTTTTACACTCTTTTATTTAACTCAACTTGTTTTTTTTTATGTAAAGATGGAATTTTGTAATCGATTTTTAACCCGTTTCCGATGACAATACAACATTTTAATATTTTCGAGCTTAATTATAAATTAATATAACTAATTTTAAGGCATTTTTTCGTTAGCCTGCAACAGGTGATAAATCGCCAAATAGTAATACTTACAACTGTACCGTTTTGAAAAACAATAGATTTAATGATGCGCCAATAAACGCTCGCAAAAATATTTCAAATAGCTGTGATACATTGCTTCAACAATGAAACATTTTAAAGACTAAAATGTAGAAGAAAAAATAAAATGAAAAACTAAGAGCGTAATTACCGAAACGTCAGTGAAGGCTTACTGTGGAGACCCGAAATTTTTGCCGAAACGTCAGTGAAGGCTTACTGTGGAGACACGAAATTTTTTGGTTTCCATCTGTTTGTTTGTTTGTTAGTTACTTAGTTAGTCTGTCTATCCCGCGATAACTGCCGTAAAAAGCATCCGATTAGCTTGAAATTAAGGATGTATATTGGTGAGCTCCCCGGATTTAGCTGTATAGTTTTGGGTTAAATTTGGTTCATTCGTTCGGAATATATAGAACATTTTATTTTGTGACATAATGCTTTTCTATGGAAAGTCAGACGATTTTCAAATTTTCATTTATTGAAAGAAATCGCTCATATGAATAATAGATTTAAATGGTAAATTTTGGATGCTGAAATTTTTAAATAAGAGTATTAAGTTATTCCTTTTAGTTTGCAATTTTGTCAAAACATTTGTCAGAGCTTTTAAATTAGGTGTATAACTTATGATGGAATTTTATACATGTGTTCGAATAATATAAAACATTTTATTTTATGAATTTACTTATATTTCATTTTTTTCCTTTTAACCGTTGCGTAGCAACTATATCTCCTCTAAAAATATCATAAATGTGAAAGTATGTATGGTTTTTAAAGTCAAATCAAAGTTAAAAGGAATGAATTAATGACTGCCTTTGTATAGATATTTGCATATAGATTGATTTAAACGCAGAAATGAAAATAGTATTTATATACTATATAGAATAATATTTTTATTTATGTATTCAACTATTTTGATTATAAATGAAAAAGTTCGTTATTTTCATACAGAATAAACTGACATTATTCTATTAAACTTTATAAACTTTATTGTTGCCAAAAAAAAAAAAAAAGGAATAACAATTTCTCCCAAAGAGTTAATTTTAATTTGTAAGATTTTCACGTGCAAAAGGAAAATGGAATAAGCAAATTACAAATAATAAAAAAGATAAATAGGACAAGAATGAATACATATAAACATTTCACACCAAATACCACCTAAAATAATTTTTGTAGTGGTATTTTCCCAACACTACGATGAAAGATTCCTCGATTTACACGATTTTACTTGGCCTTCCTTTTCTCATTGGTCGCGATTTCATTTTTGCAATTGTGTATATTAATTGGCACAAAATTTTACATTTTTATGACTGAGGTATATGTAAGGCCATACAAATAAGAAATTCCGTATTGTCTCCTATAAAATGTGATAAAGTGTTGGTTAACTATATATGTTTCTATTAAAAGGAGCAGAGCTGCCAAGCCTCCGGCGTTCTGGATACCAGTATTTTAATACAAAAAATGTTACTTTATTTAATTGAAACATTTGCGCGATTTAAAAGAACAACATTTTCTGTAAGATAATAGTGTTGTGCAAAAAGCCTGAGACTTGCCATGTCTGGTGGGGAGTGAAATGTTTTATTTAATTCATTTATCTCTATTTTAATGCTACGGGAACAACGTCCGTGTAACAGCTTGTAGAGTGTAAAATAAATTAAATTATTAAAATAATCCCTATTACGAAAAATGAAACAAAATGCCCGGCTAAGGGAAATAAAAGGTTAGTTAACCTTTCGTAATTTGACCTGAACACAGGGGTGCGTCAAATTTCAACGGTGTTTGTAACATCACGATTTTAAATTAAATGTGGATACTATTAAAAAGCTATCACAAAAAATACTTAACGGCGCCAAATCACGTTTATCTATTTAATCAATTGGAAGTGGACACGATGATGAATTATTAACCGTTAGGTTTAGAAGTCCCCCAACTTTAGGGTGATTTTAGTAAGTTAATCCTATCGAGTACATTTTTAGATATTTAGATTAGATCTTAGATATAAATATTGCAGAATGATAATCAAAATTATTTTTTGGAAACAAAAATTATAAAGGTATTAGATTTCTAAATTAGATGTCTCAGTTTACATTTCCAAAAGTTCTTTATCCATTAGATACAGGTGTTTGTGGTTAGCAGGCAAGTAAATACTGCTGTATGGATATTAGGATAACGTAAAATGCTTGACCAAATTGTTGCTTATCCTTATAAGTCGCAGTGTAAAAAGGAATCTAAGATATAGAATAATCTTTAACTCAATCAACAGAAAATTACAAATGCAAAATAAATTACACAACGGGGAGTTCAAAGAGCGCCCGCCTGAAGAAATTTGCTTTATTATATAAAAATTACTAGAATAAGTAGCTCGTGAGATTTTCAGAATATCATTACATAACAACGTGTTTAATTTAACGCTTCTAATGTCTGAAACCATCGAAATATTTTTTTTCCCTTTTATAAATGTTTGTGTAATTTAAAAAGTTTAAATTTTGTTTTTGTAGAAAGATTAATATTACGCAAAGTTTGCTAAAAACAATAAGTTGCAGAGATGACGTTGAGGCTCTTGATCTGCAGATTTACTAGTATTAAAAAATATATACTCTTTTATCAATTAATAGTTTAATAATAGGTTTAGCAAAAAGTTCTGGGAATTTTTTAATCTAATAGTTACTAGAATTGGTATCGTATATAGGAATACTAATGGTACAGTGAGCAAAAAAAGTATTTGCACGCAGACGATTTTTTGCATAAGTAACCATAGAAAGCAAATTTGATACTGTTCTATTCATTATTCATTTATTTAAATAAGAAGAAAATAAAAATAACTACCCATTTTCCTTAAACAGTAATATTACACATTTTAAAAAATAAATTAATATTTTCTCATACCTGAAAAGTATTTGCACAAGAAGCATTGACTGTTAAAAAAGGCATTAAATGTGAGCATTATGCAAATGTTTAGCATATCAGTCCCGCAGTACACTAGCCCCTCACTTTAAAGTCACGTAATATATTAACTGGAGCAGGGATTCTGGGGAGTTTTTGTTCTAATGGCGCCGAAAACGTGTGAACTGTCTGTTGCTACCCGTGAGAAGATTATATTTCTTCACAATTCTGGATAAGTTACCGAGGAATAGGTAAAAAGCTAAATCTAAACTTTTCTAGTGTTCGTAATGTAATTAAGAAGAAAAAAGAAACTGGTTCGACAATAAATAAGCCGCGAACTGGGCGCCCAAGAAAGCTAAATACCAGGCAAAGGAGAGCCACCATAAAAGAATCTCCAAAACACCCTTTTCTAAGTGCTCGAGAATTGGCTGTTGATGTCGCTTCAACGTCGGGAACAATAGTTACACCACAATCAATTAGAAATATTCTTCATGATGCAAATATTCGAGATAGAGCCCCTCGAAAAAAAAAACCATTTATTAGTGAAACAAATAGTGTGAAAAGACTTGAATTTGCAAAAGCTTATGTCAGCAAACCACTAGAGTTTTGGAAAACTGTTATTTTTTCCGATGAAAGCAAGTTCAATATTTCTGGCTCAGATGGTAAGAAAACTGTATGGCGAAAGCCAAATACTTCTCTTCAAATTAAAAACTTGAAACCAACTGTAAAACATGGCGGTGGTCATGTAATGATTTGGGGATGCATGTCTTTTAACGGAGTTGGCGAAATGACCTTTATTGAAGGCAGTATGAATGCTAAACAATATATTAATATATTGCGAGATCATTTATCTAATAGTTATCTGAAATTATGAATTCCTAGTTCATATTATTTCCAACATGATAACGATCCGAAACACGCTGCATATATTACGAGGTTACGGTTGCTTTATAATGTAAAAAATCAATTGAAAACGCCACCACAAACACCAGACCTCAATCCGATTGAAAATTTATGGCATATTTTGGATATAAAAATAAGGAAAAAGAAAATTTCTAACAAATCAGAACCTAAGCAAGCTCTTAGGGAAGAATGGCTACAAATCAGCAGTGAAACATGTCACAAATTAATAGAATCGAATGCCCAGACGATTACAAGCTGTAATTGAAGCAAAGGGCATGCATACTAAATATTAGCGCTATTTTTAACTTATAAATAATTCCTCTAGTTCTATTTTTATTGCTAATGTGCAAATATTTTTTTTTTTTTTGGCAGTGCAAATGCTACTTTTTTATGTTTTCATATTTTAAATATAATTATTAAGTCAGATATTAAATATGTTTATTTGTTTTGTAAAAGTGTTGGTATTTTTAATTCTTAGTTGCTTTTTATTTATTTATACATATGCTGCAACAAATTTACCTGGTGTGCTAATACTTTTTTTGCACACTGTATATTTGTAGGAGTTCGAGAACTTTGGATGCAAAATGCCTATTGAACAGTGATTTGCGTGTGTTGACCCGGCATTATTAGAGAAAAGGCCTAACGATTCTGAAAGCCATCGATGAGATTAATGAGGATGAAAGTGCTGGTAACGGCGACAAACTTAGCCAGCAAATCCGGAATCTGGCAAAACGGTGGCAGAAAGTCGTGGACTATGATGGTCTCTACTTTAAAGAATAGTCCTTGTTGTTTTTGTTGTTAATTTGCGCATAACAACGCAACTTTCAGAAATTTCCCAGAACTTTTTGCTCAACCTAGTATTAATTTACGATTATACGTTGAGAAATCCATTTAGAAATCTCAAAAAGACAGTTTAAGCAATGTTATTTTTTATCGTTCCTGTTGTCCTTGTTTGAAAAGAAACAAAACAAAAATAATATACATTTTATTAAATCCACTGTCTTATAGCCCAGTGTTAAAGAGGGACCGCAATTAATTAGAGGAAAGCTGGAAATTGATTTAATCCATTTAGTTTAGGTCGAGAACAGGGAAGGCGAACCTATGGTACGCCTGCCACTGTTGGCACGCGAAAGAATAATTTTTGCACAGCACAGCTTGTGCCTCTAAGTCAAAATAAAGTGGGATTACACAAAATCGCGACTGATCTTTTCTAAATTCGATTAAATGTAAATTGAAAATTTTTAATTGCGGCATATTATTTTCTTATCTAATTAATTATGGTCTCAAAAAATTTCAAACAAAGACTATATTTGAAAAGTATCGACCAGAAATGGCTATCAGACATTACTAAATTCCGATGGGAAAGTTATGGCAACTTTGAATTTATTTCAGAGCTATTCAAAAAAACTTGCGTTTGTGATTTTAACGGTTTTTCTGCCTATCTATGCTTTCGAGTCACTGTTTTAACCCTTAATTGCATGAATTATTCTTTTAGAATTGTGTTTTTTATTTTTATATTAAGGATTAGACACCAGAAATCTTAAGATAGATTTTTAACTTTATTTAGTAGCATATTTTTGTAATTTTTACAAGATTAATATTTCTATATAAATATAGTGGTTCTAAGAACTTAATTTATGTATCAATCAAAAATTAAATAAAAAAGTGATGGAAATTTACATCACTATGCAATTAAGGGTTAACAAACGAATGATATCCAAACTCAAACTGTAAGCACTTGTCAGATAAATCCGGTTCAGCTTGCATTAAAATTAACTTGATATTAAGATGCAACAACAGAATTCAAATTACATCGCCATAATTTTTTAATATTAATTTCTAAAATATAGTTGTTTTCATAATTATTATAGTATAATATATACATGTATGTTCCTCGCATTTTTTAAATCTTAGTAGAAAATGTTAAGTAATTTTAATCTATTACTTTTCCACCTGGGGAGACCGGGGCAAGATGACTATGTTAACAATTTGTGTTTATTAATTTATTTTTAAGTATAGCAAAATTAATTTTACATGAACTGTTAGAGTATTCCTTTATAGTATTAAATATATTACCATTTAATTTTTCAAATAAAAAAAATAAAGGATAATAATTATTTTTTCCTTACATTAGCAAATCGTCATCTTCCACCAGTACTGAGGCAAGATGACTTTGGCCTTGGGGCAAGATGACAATACTGAAAAAGGTTGAGCATATTTTATCTTTTGAATATGCTACATGGTTTAACAAATGATAACTGTGTTTTTACATCTTACAAAGTATCAAACTAAGCATAATACATTGTAACGTAATGTTGAAGTGTTTAGTTGTGCAGCTAACAATAGTCAAAAATAAAAATGTCATTTTCATAATTAGAACATTCTTCATGCCACCACTCTTCGCATTTACAGCAGTGGACCCATTCTTCTGTTGGTGGATCACAATATTCCTCGTCACAAGCAGAACATTTAAAAACACCATCCTTTGAAATTGATGCAATTGGACTGTTTGGCGGGAATTTAATAGACTTAGGCCTACAGGAACTTAGTTTCAGTTTTTTACTCCCTTTTTAGCTTCACAAGCTTCTTTTCTCTGTTTTTTTTAAACGCTCCTGTTCTTCCTTCTGCTTTTCCATTTATTCTAACATTTCTTTGATGGGTGTGTTTGTAAGAATGCTTGGGCTCAGTGTTTTGCTTTTTCTTTTTTTCTCACATTGTGTTGCTTTAGGCAATGGTTTGAAATCAAAAACACTAACAGGCTTCTTTGGTGTATCGGAATCAGCATTTGCCATAAGTTCTGGTTCTTCTGTAGGGTTTATACGTTGGTTTTCTACTACCAGGGTCTGAGGTTGATGAGCTCGTCATCTTGCCCCGGACTGCCTGTTTAAAAATATTCGTTTTCATTGACACGAAGAAAGGCGATTAATTGACATTTATTTATGGTAATAGGTAGTATTTAAACTAAGTTACTCATAAATATTAAAGAGAAACTATATATCTTAACTGTATCTGTATCAGAGCTTATTTACACATGCATAAAAGTTATAACGTGGCAGCGGTAAACAATCAAAGCTTCACAATTAATACAAAAATGGCGATTTCAGCGTCTGTATACTATTGTTTAACGAACGATCGATAGGAGAGTCAGTAGTGTCCGGTTGATGCTGCCACCTAGTGGAAAACGAAAAAAGTAAGACATTCGTCATCTTTCACCGGTCTCCCCTACTAAATTTGTTTTTTAATTGGCACGTCATGGTCACGTAAAATAATTTTTAATCAAATTTGGCACATGGCAACAAAAAGGTTCGCCAACCCTGGTCCAGAATGTATGTACTTGTTTAAGTGTACTTGTGTAAGTTTTTCCCCTCGTAGTAGGCGAGCGTTAGAAAATATGTACAGATTTATAGTCGAAAAACATAATTTTTTTTATTACCATAACAATATAAAAAAAACTAACTCTATCACAAACGTTGTCAATACAAATGTTGCAGAGCTTAAAATTTTTTGTTGAACATTAAGCTCACAATTCTATTTCAAAGTTTAGCCTAAATCGCTAATCAAGAGCTTGAAGCCAGAACAGACACGGTTATCAATCCACCCTGCTTCTAATTTTTATATATGTTACCGGCCAAACCCGATTTTAGGCCAAACTAGATTGGCCTAGGCCAAACTAGTTTATCCTAACGCACATAGGATAAACCAGTTTTCCTAGGCCAAACTAGTTTATCCTAACGCCCATAGGATAAACTAGTTTTTCCTAGGCCACACTAGTTTGGCCTAACGCTCATAGGATAAACTAGTTTAGCCTGCTATTCATTGGTCCGAATTAATTTATCCTAGGCCGATCTAGTTTATCCTAGGCCAATTTAATTGATCCCAAAGACCGCTCCACCGCCAACCTTCTAGTTTATCGTAGGCCAATCTAGTTTATCCTAAGCCAATGCAATTTGATGTGCTTTTATTGATCCCAACTACCGCTCCGGCGCCAACCTTGTGCAAAGTTGTATGGGGAGCGGGATGCTGTCCCCCTATGTGTCCCACTTCACCGCCACCGGTAGTTACAAAATATGTGCCATATGACAAATTGTGTGCTGGAGGACCAAAGAATGGGATGAGAGGTTATCATAAAATTTAGGAGAGGAAGAATTTAGAGAAATTTATTTTATTTTTCTGCCATAAATATCACTTGGCTTTGAATTATTTATGAATAAATGCACCATTAAGAATATCAGAAGTACATCGGATATTCGTTCAGAAATATGGAACTTTCAAAAATCCGGCGAAGTTCCGGTCACAGTTTGGCCTGAAATACATATATTTTTAAGCTACCATTATTCCACAATTAAAATTCTCTTTAAAGAATAATACACATAAATTTATACGGATGGCGATACAGTACTGTAAAACCTGTTAGAAGAATCTGTATATGACGAAATCCTGTTTTAAACGGAGAATTGTTTTTAATCGGTACAAATTGGATATAATAATCCGTTCGAAAAAAAAAACATAATACATTTACTAGAGACGACAGACCTTCTAAAAAAGGAACTTAACTAAGGGGTGATCCAAAACAAAGTTTACAAGGCAAAAGAAAAAGTATTTATTAACATTAGAAACAAGATACAAATGGCAATCAAGAGACACATCTGGCCTTTACTTTTCCACATAGTCGCCAAACCTGTTTAGGCATTTGTCAGAACGTTCGACCAACTTATTTATCCCGTCTTGGTAGTAATCAGGGCCCTGCTCATTGAGCCATTTCTCGGCAGCTGTTTTCACTGCATCGTCTGAGGTGAACCGTGTTCCGGATAAGTTTCGCTTCAACGCCGGAAAAAGGAAATAGCCACTTGGAGCCAAATTGGGGTTGTATGGGGGGTGACCTCGCACTTGAACCTTTGCAGCAATTCCTGAGTCTGGTGAGCTGTATGGGGCCTGGCATTGTCATGCAGAAGAATGACGCCTTTGTTCAGTAATCCAGGCCGGTTGCGTCAGATGGCTTCACGCAATTCCGTTAACGTGGCACAATAACGATCGGCATTAATGGTATGGCCACGCTCCAAATACTCGATTCGGATAACACCAGTCGTATCCTAGAAAACGGTTGCCATCACTTTACCGGCAGAGGGTGTGACCTTAAACTTCTTCCTCGTCGGTGATCCAGCGTATTTCCACTCCATCGTGGCTGTTTTGGATGTGGGGGTGAAGTGATGAAGCCATGTTTCATCACCGGTAACGATGCGATCAATGAGGTGTTGGCCGTCTGAATGGTATCGCTGCAGAAATGTGAGGCTGCACATCATTCGAGTGGCCTTATGATCCGCGGACAACGCACGTGGAACCCTGCGGGCACAAACTTTGGAATATCGCAACTCATCGGTTAAGATACGCTGAACGTTACCATAACTCAGGTCCAACTCTGAGGCAATCTCACGCACGGTTACTCGTCGATCCCTTTGGATGAATTCTTCAACACGTGCCGTGTTGATATCCGTCCTTGAAGAACTTGGACGGCCGCTCGCTTCCATATTGCGGTTTTCCACATGCTCCCTACCCGCTTGATAAGAACGACACCATTTCGCTACCTGTTGTCTACTCATTGCTTTGTCCCCGTATACCTCAACGATTTGTCTGTGAATTTCGGATGCGGCCATATTCTTGGACCATAAGAATCGAATTACGGCTCGCACCTCTATGCGAGACCACTTTTCTAGACGTCGTGCCATTACTGTCGCTCTTAAGTCCGTCGTGTAAATCCGTCTGCGTACTGACGCTACTTACTCGTAGAACACCTGTAGGACAACTAGCGTCATCTGTCAACCACCCTGGGTGGAAATATTCGATCCACAATTATTACGTTTCAAATGCTTCTGCTTGTAAACTTTTTTTTGGGGATCAACCTACGTATAACGAAGTTTTTTCTCTCCTATGTGATTCCGGCTTAGAAGGTTATTAGTGGTATTAGTAATTATTCAGATATTTCCATACAAATAGAGATTCATTAAAAACATCACTATAGTTTACAATAGAATCATTAGTATCGTTAATCCAAGTTCTATGGTTTGGAGATTTAAAAAATTTAAAAATTCCATACAATAAAATCTTCTGAGACGGATTTGCATAGGAAAGAAGTAAAATTCGTTATAGACAGGTTCCCTTATTAGAAGGTTCATCGTCTGTTGTAAATGCATTATATTCTTTCTACAAGTACTAATATCCTCATTTTACATAAATCAACATATTTCTTTTTGTTATACACGGAATTCCGTCATAGGCAGGTTATTTTTCTCATGTTTTAGCGTACTTTAATTTTATTACCTAAAGAGGCATCTGCTCGTCTTGAAACTAGTTGGATGTACCAATCCCAAAACTTTCTGCTATCTCAAACATGTTAATACTTCAAAATTAGCTATCACAGCGAAAAATTAAATGGCAATCTATGCTTATCATGAGAATTCTAAAGATATGAACTTCCGTGCATTAGTTATTGAGATATGACTATCGCTGAAATCGTGTAAATCCAGCAAAATGGAGCATAGATACGCTGTCTGTTGAGTAATTTACACCAAAACCTAACCAGAAACAACTTATGTCAACATCTAGTTGAATCTGAAGTTTGGTGAAAATTCGTGCATTAGTTTTTAAAAAACAACTACTGCGAAAATCGTCAAAAATCCAGCATAGCAGCGTCATCTGTTGAGCGATTTACACCAAAAACTAATCAGCAACAATTTATATCAGGGACTAAATGCATATAATTTTTTATTAAATTACATACATTAGTTCTTGAGATACAGCGCCCACAAAATTTGTGTCACATACATACAGATAGACGGACAGACAGAGTCACAGGCTCACAGACAGACATTTTGTAAAAACATGTTTTTCGGAATCTCTGACGCCTAAAACGTGAAAATCCGTCGAAAACCGAAAGTCGAAAAATTTCATGAATCCAATATTTTCTTCTTGTACAGATAGAAGAAAGTAAAAAGTTGGGCCGGGCCAAATGTTACTGATATTTTTACTGAACAGACCAGAGATCCTGCCGGTCCAAATGATTTTAATGTGAGCTGGGTTGGAAATTGGACTCAAAATTTCTGCTTGTGCAGACCTCAAGAAGAATGCAGTCTAGTCCCGACTTAAGCCGGAAAAAAATTGAGTCCCAGTCCATCTCGGTCCGAACCTCCCGAAAAAAGTAATCATCAAACCAAGACCGGGCCGAGTGTCGGGAAGGAAAATTGGGCGGGCCCGTAGAAACTCTTACATTTAATAACCAAAAGACTAGCTCAGAAAATTTCGTAAATTTGCACTCTAAACTTCTATTATATTTAATAAAATAAAAATTAAAAAACGAGTTTTTAGTGAACTTTTCTCACTTCCATAGATATGTTTGACTTCAGCGGATTCCTTTGAAAAAATTTGAATTTGTGCTTGAACTTGACTCATTTTTGAGAAATTGAATTTGAATTTGAATTAGCACGTTTTTTTTTTTTTTTTTTTTTTTTTTTTTTTTGTGAGCGTGCTTAACACTGGTTGGCGTCAATTAACCCTGAGTAATTCTGTTTATAAACTGATGAAATAATGGATTGACACCAGAACGAAGTTATTAGAAAATACGAACTTGCTTATTTTCACATACATTATAAAAGGAACATTTTAATTAAATATTGTTGGGGCTGTTTGTCAGTTTTGCAATTAAAATTGGGTGTCCTTTTTTAAAGACACCGTTCTCTAAAGTGTTAAAACACGTCAAATTGAATTGGCCTAGGATTAAGTAGAAGGTTGGCGCTGAAGCGATCTTTGAGAACAATAAAAGCACGCCAAATTGAATTGGCTTAGGATAAACTAGATCGGCCTACGATAAACTAGTTCAGACCAATGAATAGCAGGCTAAACTAGCTTATCCTATGAGCGTTAGGCCAAACTTGTTTGGCCTAGGAAAAACTAGTTTATCCTATGAGCGTCAGGATAAACTAGTTTGACCTAGGAAAAACTAGTTTATCCTATGGGCGTCAGGATAAACTAGTTTGGCCTAGGAAAAACTAGTTTATCCTATGGGCGTTAGGATAAACTAGTTTGGCCTAGGAAAAATTAGTTTATCCGATGCGCGTTAGGATAAACTAGTTTGGCCTAAAATCGGGTTTGGCCGGTAACATATACATGTATTTTTTTATTGCTATTGATGCATTTAAGATGTTTTTGTAATTATTTTAGGTCATTATTTTGGTTATTTTGAGAATTACGGTTTAACCTCTTGATTACGGACCCAGTGGTAGGGATGAAAAAAAGGCCGAATTCGGAATTAATTTGGGGAAAGCTAGAAATTGTTTTAATACCTTCGACATAGGTCAGAAATTAACGTACAAAATTTCGTAAGTTTTTGGCGCTACGAACAAATTAATAACTTAAAAAGTGCATTTTTTCATGATTTTTAGCAAATTTAAAAAATGATTCGTAAATGATGGAAAATATTGTTTATTATTTCCGATATTGTATTTGAAATATGGGAAGTATTTAATATGACGTATAAGGAGTGAATAACAGTGCGTATGTATTAAATTTAAGCAGGTTGAAAATAAAGCGCAAGGATTGGAGGGGGGGGGGGGGGGAGAACAAGAGGCTCGCAATCAAGAGGTTAAACCGCGATTCTCAAAATATCCGAAATATTGACCTAAAATAATTACAAAAATATCGTAAATGCTTCAATAAATAAAAAAAAAATACATGTATATAAAAATTGGAAGCAGGGTGGACTGATAACTCCGTCTCCTCTGGCTTCAAACTGTTGATTAGCGATTAAGGCAAAATTTTGAAATAGAATTGCGGCCTTAATATTGAACAAAAATATTAATGTGGGTACTCATTTTATTCAGAAATTTGGGCTTTACAACAATTGTACTAACAATTTTTTGATATAGTTAGCTGTTTTGAGATATTGTTAAGATAACTTGGTCTAACCTGGCTTTAAACTCTTGATTAGCAATTAAGATTAAATTTGGAAATAGAATTGCGACCTTAATGTTTAACAAAAATATTAATACGGGTACTCATTTTATTCAAAATTTTAAGCTCTACAACATATGTATTGGCAATGTTTTTTATAGAGTTAGCTGTTTTGAGATATTGTTAAGGTAATTAGAAGAAACGTGCTTTTCGAAAATAAATATGAACATATTTTCTAACATTTACCAATTACGAGGAAGAAAACATAGTACGTTCATTTTAGTCCTAAACTGAAGGGATTAAAACAATTTCCAGTTTTCCTCTAATTAATTTTGAGTTCAACTCCCTGACCACGGGGCTAAATCTTTGAAGTAGAATTGTGACCTTAATGTTCAACAAAAATATTAAGTGTAGGTACTCATTTTACTCAGAATTTTAAGCTCTACAACATTTTTATTGACAACATTTTTGATAGAGTTAGCTGTTTTGAGATATTGTTATGGTATTTAAAAAAAACGTGTTTTTTGACTACAAATTTATACGTATTTCCTAACGCTCACCTAGTATGAGAGGGAAAACATACCATATTCATTCTAGACCTAAACTGAAGGGATTAAAACAATTTCCAGCTTCCCCCTAATTAATTCCGAATTCAACCCCCTAATCATTGGGCTATTATGCTTTCTACTAAACTTAAAAAAAGCAATGAATTTTTCAAAATCTAGCTTGGTGTACACGGCTAAATGAATGTATTGTAACGGAAAGTTTGGGGAAAAAACGTGAATTGAAGTAAAAAAATTAGACGTGATATTAGAGATGAACATTGAATGGGTATAAAAGAATGTTTTTAAAAAACTATTTTTAATTTTATACTTATTTTAAAGTTTATTTATCAGCATGGATCTAAGCTAACGCCTTTTTAACGCCGAAGTCAACTACAGTTGATGATATCTTAGCATTATAAATCATTCGAAGTAATTTATCAGAAGTATCTATTTGGATATCGTCCAATTTTTGTCGTAATGCCGTGTGATAAAGGTCTTAGGATTCTGAGAAAGAAAATGCGCTGAATTATCTATCACTTTCGTGCAAGAACTAAATAAATTGACTCAAATAATTCACTTTGTTTTAAAGATTTTTTGTGTTGAAATTTGAGTATTTAATAGCTTTGCTTGAAATTAATGATCAATTACGATTCTTTTCTGACTGGGGGATTATAAGCAGTGATCCGTTTTTTGAATAGGGTCAGTTGGGGTAAAATAGTTATACAAAAAGCTTTTTTTTATTTATACTTGGTTTACCAAAAATACAGTCGAGTCTCTATATAACGAAATCCATTGTTCCAGTAAAAAATTCGTTATATAGAGAATGAGTAAAAATTCCTATTTAATGTGTAAATTTTGAACAAAAATTAATTTTGAGGTGTTTAATTAAGAATTTGAAATGTTTAATTATAAATATTAACTTAATGTTGTATTTCTGAATTATTTAACCCGGGAGAACTCGCTGCATGAGATTTTTTCTCACAGTCGTACTTTTTTAAGACTCTTATTTAAATCATTTTTCATTTTAATTAAAATTTCAAAATGTTTTTCAATTATTTTACCTATTTTGTGAATAAAAGTACTAAGCCAACCAAAAAAAGTTTATATTATATGAATGTAAAGTAAAAGAAAGCAATTGGGCATTCTCACTAGCGAGTTCTCCCGGGTTCAGTGGCGCAGCCACGGGGAGGGTTTGGGTGTTAAAACACCCCCCAGAGCTAAGTAAAATTACTATAATTGACGTTTATATGAATCAAAACCAAAGATAATATTTAAACTTTTTGGCTTTTTTATGAATACACCGCTTTGTTAAATCAAATTCTATTCAACAAAGTGATTCAATTAAACGGCAGAAATTCTACTTAAAACTGTGAAAGCGTATGCATTGCATGCAGCCATTACATGCATTGGTTTAGTAAAGATTGGTTATTTGGACTAAGTCGCTTTTCGAGACGTCTCATGCTAAAAGAATGGAAAAGAAGCAGATTTCCTGCCACACAGACGCTATGAATTCAAGTATTATATAGTGGGTCGTTTCTGAATTCCATTTCTGTCTTTGTTCCATGTTCGAAACAATAATAGACCATCGGATTCCAAAGAAAACATAAAACATACACTTTGTAGATCTCTCTCTGTTTCAAACGCCCTATTTTACGCCTTTTGCTCTCAGTTATATCTAAGACTAAGATTTGCGTACCCAGGTAAAAATCTATGTAAAAATAAGAATTAAGAAAATAGTACTTTTAAGTTATAAAAAGTTGTTTTTGATTAGGATTGAACAAATTATCGCAATCAAGTGTTTCTTTCGAACCATTTGTTCCGCAGGGGCTCTGTGATCAAATTTAAAGAATATATTTCATTAGTTGGTAATATATAGCAACGAGTAAATTCTGCTTGGTGTCGGGGAAGTACTACCACCCGTGCCTCGTAGGAAAGAAGCATTGATTGTAATTTCATTGACTTATAGATACATGCCTGGTAAGTATAGATTTTGAAAGGAGAGGTGTTAAATGTAAGATATTTTGTTCGAATTTATAAAAAATACTATCTATAATTATACAAACGAGTCATTTTATACGACTCATGCATTAATTTTAATTAATAAGCAATAAATTAGTTATACATCGATTTACACTTAATTCATTTTAAAGAATGCTACCTGCATATCATCAAAATTATACCAACTGACCCGTCCGGCGTTGCCCAGGCCCACGATAATTACCTCAGTTTTGCATGATTTTATATTTTTAAACATATTTTATATTTCTAAATGGAATTTTCGCTAAAAAAATTTCATTATTGTAGGTAAAAGCATTTTTAATAAGACATTTTCTTGTTTTTTTTTTTCCCCGTAAAGTTGTTTTATAGTTTAAAAAAAATAGTCCTTGTTGTCTGAATTCTATAAAATCTTTGTCCGTTATAAATATAACGGTTTTACAGACCGTGGAAAAACACTGATATCTAGTTGTAAAAAAAAATTGTTCTCCTCTCGTTTGTTTTTTCTGTTTTGTGTCGGATTCTTTAAAATAACAACAACAAAAACAAATCTTACTGTCTGAATTCTCTTACTCTATTTTATTTGATTGTAAATGTTTAACTGTATCCAATCCTTCTTTAAAATTTTGTGAAAAAATTTTGCATATTTAATAGTGAAAACATGAGCCGAAGCCGAGCAAACCCACGCCGAAACACCTACCTTTTTAGCATTTTCATCGAAAATTTTTCAGATTTTTTAAAATACTTTTATTCATCAGAGCGTTTCGAAATTTTTGTAGGCGTTTTAAATTTGGTCTTCCGAGATGCTCTTAAAAGATTGTGTCGAAATACAGACATTTACTTACTTTTAGCTTAGAAAAAAGATCGTCTTCGAAAGGCGCGAAGTGACGTGCGGTTCTGAATAAATTGTAATTTAGAATGCTTTCAGCTCATTTCACATCTTTAAATCTCTAATTTTTAATAAACTGTTTATGTGTTTATACCCAGAATCTGCATCTTAAGAGTAATAATCTCTATACTAAATTTCTAGTTTATAACGCTAAGAGCTTCAACAAAATCATAATTTAGAACGCTCTTAGGACGTTTTCAGCTCATTTCATCCTTTTAAATTTCGCAATTTTCAAAAATCGTTCTAAGGGATCTTTTACTACATGAAAGTAATCGCCGTGCCAAATTCCAAGCTTCTATGCCAACTATCACATAAATCGCAGTTTTAGAATGTTTCTTACTCTTGCATTCTTTTAAATTTTGAATTAAAAAAAATATTCTGGGCGAGTATTTACGTATCTTAAGTAATGTAAAATTTCAAGTTTCCATGTAAAATTTCAAGATTCTAGCCCTAACAGTTCTAAGTATATTATGATTTAGAACATTTTTTAGAGCGTTTTCCACTCATTTCACTCTTTTAAATTCCGAATTTTTTAAAAACCGTTTTGAGCGAGTATTTATACCATAAAAGTAACCCCCATGTTGAAAACCAAGCATTCATAACCAACTGTATCGCGCAAATCGCGATTTTAGAACGTTTTTTGCTCTTGCATCCTTTTAAATTTCGAATTTTTGGAAAACTGTTCTTGGTGATCATTTACGTTTCTAGAGTAAAAGGCGTGCCAAATTTCAGGTATCTAGCCCTAAAAATTCCCCAATAAATCGTAATTTAGATCGTTTTCTGCTCATTTCATTCTTTTGAACTGAATTTTTTTTTAGAAACCGTTCTTGAGCACTTATACATCCCCAAAGTTACCATCATGCCAGATTCTAACCTTCTATACCAACTGTATCATACAAATCGTAATTTTAGAACGTTTTTTGCTCTTGCACCCTTTTAAATTTCGAATTTTTAAAAAACTGTTCTGGGCAAGCATTTAAGTCTCTAAATTAGCAACCATACCAAATTTCATGTTTCTAGCCTTAACTGTAACAAATAAATCGTAATTTAGAACGTTTCCTGTTCCTTTTCCTCTTCTAAATTTTTATTTTTTTAGAAACCATTCTTAGTAAGCATTTATATCTTAAAAGAAACCACTAGACAAAATTTCAAATTTCTAGAACCAACAATATACCAGAAAGCAATTTCAGAAAGTTTTTTGTTCCTACACCGCTTTGGAAGTTGTTGTACCGATGTAAAATATAGCCTATGTTGGAGCGGAGATGGTCACCAGCATTTTGCCAACATTATTACGGTTGCACTCCACACTTAAAAAGTAAAACGGAACTATTATGAGATCATTGGTGTGTCTTATTTTGCTGGCGCTCAGCGTTGAAGTTAAGGGCGCTCGATGTACCAAAGAAAGATGATGTCGCCGCAACGGCGACAACGGAGTGCATAGGGTTAAAGTTAAGAACAGGAATTCGGGATTGTCTTGGAATGAAATCCTGTGTTCTTTTGATTGAACAAGTGGATTGGAACCCTATTATTTTCTATGCAAAAATTATTTGCTGGACTGTGCTCTTCCATCTCTTAAAGTTTGCCTCATCAAACACTTTTTATAAATCTAACCTAGTTTTGTGTTAATTCATTAGTGCATTTTATGTTTTCTAACTCTACTATTATAAACGCAACGCTGTTTAAATGAAATATAGACAACGTAACTGCGGAAAAAAGCGTTATGATTTGATTAATTAAAAAGATCGATTACATTAAACGGTGATTCATATAACCGGCGAACACCTTTATCTGAAACTCAAAACCCCCCCTAGAGCCGAATTCTGGCTGCGCCACTGCCCGGGTTAAACAGTTTCAAAAAAGAGAACAGACATTTATTTGAAAGCATAATAAAAATCACATCAGGAAAACTTACATTAATTTTAGACGAAGAAATCTGTAATTTTTCGCTGTTTTAATTTAAAAATTGTTACACTTTCGAAAAAATGTTCACACTTTAGCAAGGAATGAAAAATTGTATCGGGAACATTTTCCTCCATTTGAATTCTCATTCACCTTAAACTTCAATTACCTCCCTGATCCCGCTCTTATATGTGTAACAATCCAATTGACACTGTTTTAAGAAGTATGTTGGAAGGTGTGTGGGAGGGGGGGGGGGGGTGAATTCGTTGGGCATAAAAAACAAGGAAATTCAAGGTAGAAAAGTAAGATAAAAAAAACTCAGCTCTGAACGATAAATCACTAATCAGTGATGGAAAATTGATTCCATGTGATTTGGAAGCTTTTTTAAAACAATAAATAAACAACATTTCATGAGAAAATTCATTATATGGAGATAGATATTTCGCTATATGGAGACTGTTTTTAATGAGATCATGAGAAAAAGGGACCGTTCATACTAAAAATTCGTTATATAGAGAAAATCGATGTATGGAGTTTCGTTATAGAGAGACTCGACTGTATGACATTTTAATCTGCAAAAAAAAAAAAAAAAAAAAAAAAAAAGAATTACATGGAATGTGCAAATGAATATTGCTCTCAATATTTCAAGGACAATTTCAACAATAAAAGCGCAAATTATTACTGATAATGGTATTTTAAAACACATTGTCAATTAACTATTTTACCTCATGCTGTGGGGTAAAATAAGTAATATTTAAAGCTTTCTATCTTTTAAATTAAATAAATAATTGCAAATGAATATCATTAAAAGTGTTCTTTAGAATGTTGAGAATAGTAACCCATTAATGCCGGTTGGTACGAAAATCTACCGTTTAAGTAATACGAAAATTTTAAATATGATACCAGTATTTTAGTAAATAAATTTTCATATTATTTAATCTCAAACTTTGAGAGATCAAATAAGTTAAAATTATAATATAGAAAAACTGGTGTCAACTGGTACCTAGGAATTAAAAATGTGCAAAGGAACTCGGCATTAATGGGTTAACCTTTTCGAGATAGCATCCCTTGCACAAATTTTATTTGGATGGCACCACTTTTTTTAAACAGTTCCCTTTAATTGTAAAATACCAAACAATACCCTAATTAGAAAAGGCAAATATTACATTTATTTATTAATGGTGCGAAAAAAAATTCCACATGCATCTTTTGACGATGCTGCATATATGCATCACCCGTCCCGAAAGGGTTAAACAACAGATTTAACCCATTAAAGACGAGTTTCTTTGCACTTCTTTTAATACCTCGACACCAGTTTTTCCATATTTGTAATTTTAATTCATTTAATCTCTCAAACTTTCAGATTAGTTAATATGAAAATTTCCTTACTAAAATTTCATATTTAAAATTTCGTAATATTAAATGGCAAGTTTTCTTGCCAACTGGCTTTAACGAGTTAAGAGAAGAAATAGTCTGAAATATTGTTCATTGGTGGATCAGAAAGCACAGCCGCAATTTATGATATATGAAACGTGTCATCTTTCTCAGCAAACATGAAATAGGAACATCCACTTATCTTTTAAGAATTTAACCTTTTGAGCTCCGGGTTATTAAAATTTAAAAAATATGCTAGAAAAACACTTAAAATAGGATTAGTGGACTATCTGAAATTGAACCGTGTGATTAAAAAATTTTTTAAATAGCTCCTTTAGGCTGGGGGACGTGGGAAGTTTTTCCACCATCAGAGCTCTAGGGCATTCATTTCAACACGCAGATACAAGAAATGACATCTCAAAGTTATTCTAAAATTACTATAATTGCAAAAATTTTAACATATTTTAAGCAGTTAGATTGTTTAGACAAATTCTAAGACTATTAAAATATTTAAAAAAAATTATTAAATGAGAAAATTCAAAATTTTAAAATCGTAATATAAAAATACAAACTAATCAAAAATATATCAAACTTATAGATGAAACAGATGTTAAAAATATTTAATTTTTGTTTAGAAATATTTAAAACATAATAAACTCGTCAATCTGCTGAATTAAACACAAATTTAGATTCCTTGGAATTAAATTATAAGCATCTAAATTTGGGTTCTGAAACACTATCTAGTATGTAATTTGAAGTGATGCCACCTAGTGACAAATCACATTTTTATAGTCCTTAGAGCTCTGGTGGTAGAAAATTCTACCTTTACTTATTTCTATCCCCTGTAGTGATTTAAATTTTCAGTTTAGTAATTTACATGTAATTATTATTAAATGTTTGTGTCCAAGAGAGAAAAAAAAAAAGTTATCACCTTTGAAAAATATTTCTTTATAATTCTTGAAAAATACAAAATTTAACTTCAAAATTGGAGTGTTTTTAATATAGCATTAAAAACCAACTAGCTATTGGCAGAGAGTAGTGCTGCCATCTAGATTTAAAGAAGACAAATAAAATCTGCAAAATTCAGTTTTCGCTATTAAAATTGAGTCATTTTGAAGGAAATTAAAAGATTTTGATTTTATGAGGGTGAAAATTCACCCGGCAGAGCTCAAATGGTTAACGATGTATTCCTGATTATTATGATCCCAAGAAATATCTAATTTGTTATCTTGTTCAAAAACACTGACCTAGAATCTAACTTGTTAAGCAAAGTGAGAGTGTCTCACACTTCATTGTAATTTTATTTTTATTTTACCTTGACTTAATCGTTCTAATAAAGAACTCAGGAAAGATATCATGTGTTATATTTGAACTTTATTTATGTACGATCTGAGAAGGGAAAGCATTAGCCAACTTCATCGTACCATCAATGAACATTGTCTTGTAATTAAATCAAAAGAACACATTAAGGCTGTTAAATGGGTCTCAGGACTCTTAAAATCGAAAAAAAAGAAAAAAAAAAAGAGACTATTTTCAACATTTAATATCTTAAAATGTATATGATTTAAAAACACAATTTTTATTGGGATTAAAATAGGATACAAAATTAGTATTTATAGGGGGCTCCAAACTGTCAGACATTTCTCGACCAGAAAACTGATATAACAGTTAAACGCGGGATTATAAAGTAAATTTTGCAACTAGAATGAATTTTTTTGGTGCCTAATTTTATTTCTGCCAGATTTGAGTAATTATCCTGAACTTAAATAAATTTGTATTTAAAGCATTTTTAGGTGCGTTCGTAATTATATAAATACGTAGCACCTATAGTCGTCGTTCAGTCCGTCCGTCTGTCCGTCTGTCTGTCTGTCTGTCCGCATATAACAGACCAAAAACTACCCAACCGAATGGTCTGAAATTTTTAATGTATGATTGTTGCAAAATTTTGTCGAGCCATTTCAAATTTTATGAAAATCGGATGCATAGTTTAATTACAGGGACAGTCAAAAGTTTTTCTTTACATTACGGCCAATGGGAAAAATTATTGCAAATGCATTTTAATGATGTTACAGCCTTCCGAATGGTTTGAAACTTTAAATATATAATTGTTTCAAAATTTTGTCCAGCCATTTGACATTTTGGGAAAATCGGATGTATAGTTTAATTACAGTGACAGTGAAAAGTTTTCCGTTACATTACGGCCAATGGGGAAAAAATTGCAAGTGCGTTTTAATGATGTTACAACCTTCCGAATGGTCTGAAAATTTAAATATATAATTGTTGCAAAATTTTGTTGAGCCATTTCAAATTTTAGGAAAATCGGATGTATAGTTTAATTACAGGGACAGTCAAAAGTTTTCCGTTACATTACGTGGAATGGGAAAAAAATATTGCAAGTGCATTTTAATGATGTTACAGACTATGCACTTATGAAGTTAAAAAATATATATATTCAGTACAATATGGGGTACAAAAAATAATTATAAAACTAGTTTTAGTACGAACGCACCTCATTTGCCACGTTTGACGAGCAATTTCCGACTTGTTATGTTTTTAATGCATAGTTGTATTTAGCTAATATAAAATTTTGAAAATTTCAACAATAAAATCACCAAAAAAAAATTTTTTTTTGAACAATAAAAGTGAAATTTTAGGTTCAGTATATGCAAACTAGCATGAAACAAATGTTTTGAAAATTTCATGAAAAAATATTCAGAATTTTTTTAAATATCTTTCGTGTTATTCAATGACTTCAAATAAGGCGAAAAATAACTTCAAAGTTTCGGAAACGGCGCTTTATCTATTGAGCGGGTATAATTCAATTTGCCATAACTTCTGTTCTAATGGGAATTTGAAGGAAACAATTATACCAAAATGTTCAGAAAAGATAGAAGTTTAATATCTAAAAAAAATTAAAATTTCGAAAATTTTGAAGCTTTGAGACTCTTGACAAATCTAAATTAACTACTTTCTGACGCAATTATCATTTCGTTTTTGTTTGTAAACGAATGGGGTTGGCAAAAGCTCTTATTCCGAAAATTTGAAATCGAAGCGATCTTTCCACTTTTTCAAAAGAGCAGAGGATCTTTCAGAAAACTGTAAAACTTTTGAGTAAAATTGATTTTTTCCCATGTAATATTTAAATTAAACGTGTTCATTTAGAATATATTTTAAGGGGACCCGGGACACATTTTAAAATAATAACTTTTATTTATTGAGCTAAAATTCTGAATTTTTTTGTGATGATTAACCTTATCATTTGTAAATAAAATCACATGATAAAACTTCTCAGAATTTCTTTAAAAAAATTTAAATGTAAAATTTATTAAAATGTGGGGTAATTTAAAATCGTTATAACTCGAAATATTTTTTATAGGATTTCAATTTTTTTTTCATTTAAATAAACAGACATATATAAGCTTTAATTTTGATTCAGCATTTTTAAAAATATTAATTTATAAAAAAATTTAAAAATATTTAACGAAAAAAGTTAAAAAAAAAAAGTGGTGCAACTTAAAAAAAAAATCATATTTTCAAAAGTAAATATTTTTTCCCAATATCCTGAATCAAAATTAAAGTAAAACAATTGAAAAATATATGTTCCAAGTTTGAAATCTGTATCTTTAACGATTCTCGAGTTATAAGAATTTAAATATGAGAAATGGTGCAAAAACCTATCATGAAGAAAAACGCATTTTTACAAGAAGTCGTTTCCCTGACACCCATTTTTTGAAAGCTAGATTTTGAAAACAAACCAAAACGAAAAAATGAATATTTTTTGTTCTAATTTAGATAGAAACATGATTTAAATGTCATTTTAAGCAGAAAAAAACATAGAAATTTTTTATGAAACAAAATGTTTTTGCAAAATTTGAAGATTTTTGTGTCCCGGACCCCCTTAAATGCGAATATTTTTTTTATGAGCAACTTTATAAATTAATTTTTTAAAACTTTTTTCACCTTATTCGACTTAAAAAAAATAAATTGAGAGTACTTTTGAATGAATGAGAAAAGTAATTGTTATTTATTTTTAAATTCGAAAATGTTTTCTCTTTTTTAAATTGTAAATCTGAATTTATATAATTTTTGGTTCTTCCTTTTAAAATAAATTCGGATTTTAGTATTAATAGAGCGAATGTGTGCTAGGAATGAACGAAATTTCTCCCTCTTTTTCAGACTTTTTGGGAACATTCACGCATAAAACATGTTGTTTAGGAGTACGTAAATTATTTGTTAAAAAATTAGGAATAATTTAGTGTGTATTGACGAGTTTTTCTGACAGTATAGATTCACAAAATTCTCGAAAATGTACCACATTTTCTGTAGAAGTGTGTATCGATTTCAATATTCAATGCATTCAATTCAATTTTACCTTCTTTATCTGACGCTAATGTATGCACTGTCTTATAAGACTTATACACCGAATACACCCAAAATACGAAATTTCAGGTTTAAAAAAACATATTTGACTTGCACACCGGATGAATAAGGACATATACAGTAGAGCCCCGATTATCCGCGAGCGGATGATCCGCGGTGCGGTTTATCCGTGGTGCGGTTTATCCGTGGTGCGGTTTATCCGTGGTGCGGTTTATCCGCGAAGCGAATTTTTTATTGTTATCTTTTCTATTATTCAAGCCAACAGCAAGGAAAATACAATAAGCCCTACTAATAAATATAAACTGAAAAATTCCTGTATTCGAAAGTAACAGAAGAATATTCTAGATTCGGTTGCCATGTTTAAAATATCAGATATAAAGTCTTGATGTCTCTTCTTGATTTTATTAACAAAACGTAAACACGACAATTAAAACATTTAACAATTATAAGACTATTATGATAAATTCCAGGGGAGCATATGAGGAATAACTTCATTTTTGATATAGAAAAGGTGTTTCTAAAGCAAGAAGCAAAAACAAGTGACTGATTTTTAAAAAAAAGGTGTGACTCGACACTTTTTGTACAGTACGTAAGGCATTGTTTCTTGTCTTCTGTTCTTTATTTTAGTGATTTAGACGTGAAGCAAAGGTTTCTACTCTACTGTGCATATATATAAGTTTTATTATGTTTTTTGTACACTAAAACATAGTTTTTATGTTGAATTGTCTTTTTTTTTCGTGCTTGCATCCCATTTTCAGTCTTTTTCGGGTTATCCGCGATTTTTGTTATCCGCGCTGCCCTTGCCACCCAATTTCGCAGGTAATCGGGGCTGTACTGTACATCGGAAAATACGTTATATGTGCGAATAAATCGTCTATTTTTTCTAGTTCTTCCCAATAATATACGTTTCGTAAACTCGAAAACACTTCTAACACTCCAGACTTAATTTAACGATGTCCCTCAATGTTCGACCAAGCGTTTAATTAAGTAATTAAATTAAACATTCGAATTTATTCATGCGTGTTTCACAGATCTTACTGGCTAATTTTCCTTTCAACTCTGTAATTAGGAAAAGAGTTGCTTTTATCATACAAATTATAACCGTATTTGCGGACGTTTAATCTTAATCAATCGAAATACTTGATTTAAAGATAAATTACTGAAACCAAAAATGTTACTACATATATTTGTAAAAAAAAAAAAAAAAAAAAAAAAAGTACAGTTATAAAATTTATTTTTACGTTCAAAAGACTTATTGGCAAATTTAATTTTCGCTTCAGAATGGTTAAGATTAGCAAATACTTGATAATTTTTAAATTACTTGTGTGCTGAATATACCATAGTTATTAGGTGCGTTCGTAATCATATAAATACGCAGCACCTATAGTCGTCGTCTGTCTGTCCGTATATAACAGCGCAAAAACTACCCAACCGTATGATTTGAAATTTAATCTATGGAATTTTGTCGAGCCATTTTAAATTCTGTGAAAATGGAATCAAAACTTAAAAAGATATTAATAAAAGTTTTCTTCATTCTATTAAATCCTATCATACGTAATTAATTCAATGATATGCCATGATAGGTAATGATTCTAGGTTGCCATGGTGATTATTATATTAAACCCTACCATACGTAATTAATTCAATGATATCCCGTGACAGGTAATGATTCTAGGTTGCCATGGTTATTATTCTATTAAATCCTATCATACGTAATTAATTCAATGACATCCATTGATAGGTAATAATTCTAGATTGCCATGGCGATTATTCTATGAAATCCGATCACACGTAATTCATTCAATGACATCCCATGATAGGTAATGATTCTAGGTTGCCATAGTGATGATGTCCTATTTAAGGTGGAGTCCTATTATTTCCGTATTACTTAATTTAATATATAGAATCGTAATAAATTTTGTATTCATGCACTTTTGCATAAGCGTGCAACAGCTATTGCACCAAGACATGAATATTTATAAAACTAGTTACAGTGCGTCATTTGCCACATTATTTGACGTAGAATTTCCGACTTGTCATACATTATCTTCGTTAGAGAATCCAACTCGCTCTTCCCGAGTCACAGAACATAGGTAAAAACTTTTCTTTCTTTTTTTTTTTTTTTTTTTTTTTTTCCTTGCATTGAAAACCCAAATAGATTGTTTACACATACTGTATTTTTCTAGTTTGCCCACTAAAACTCCAAAACCATTTTTATGTGAACGATATGAATATTCAGATTTGAAATTTATTAAAAGCAACACTTTCTTATTAATTGATTACCTGAAGGTTTGATTCATGTTTATTTTGCTCGTAGTTTTTAAATGTAATAAGCATAAAAAAGAGTCTTCAATGTATTAAAAATGGATTGTAATTGTTTCAATCTAAATATCACAAATAAAAAACCATAAATGCAAGATTTGCATTTATGGTTTTAAAAAGGTCATTTAAAACCTTTTAAAAGGTTTTAAAATGACACCTTTTAAAAGGTGTCATTTGAGTCCTGTAGAAATAATGTTAATAGCTGAAGAAATGGCCGAAGATTTCGCTGCGTAGAGCAGCCGTTTTGATGCTGATAATTGCAGTAGTTTAATAGTTTAATATACATGTGCAGCTAATACATGTCTGTTAAATTTGTGTTTAATTTATATTATTTTATTTATTTATTCATTAATGAAAATTTGTTTTGGTTACGGAATATTAACCGAAAACAATTGCCAGACTATTTACATTGTTTTAAGTTCATACGGATTAATCTTTTGTAATCGGGCTGAACGCGATAAAGATAGATTTTTAAAAATCATGCGTGAAAATTATTTTATAACCATAAAAAATCTGTGAATTGTGATACAGTTCTCAAACATATTGTATTTGAAAGAACATTCTTTTTTTCTATTCAACGGTGTAAAAATGAAAAATGTGCAATGTTTAGAAGTTTAAAAAAATGCAGTAAAAGCGAAATTTTCTGGCCATGTGTTGCCACCTCAATATGATGTCAGCGTTACTTACGGATATGTTTTCCCTTTATAATAGAGATGCTTACACGCATCTTTTCTTTATTTACACACTTACCTACTTCCCTCTTATAACATACATACTTATTCACATCTTCCAATACACACGATAATACAACAGGCCTTTTTCAATAAATGAAATCAGTAATGACTAATGATAATTTTCCATAATCTTAATTTAACTGAATGCATGAGATTGATGCAAAAAAGTCAGTAGTATTTTTATTTCAGATAAATAACAGACAAAAGAGGGGAGTACTAGATTTTGCTCAATGATATAACAATGGCACAACAAAGATACATTTCCATGATCAAGGTAATTTTTGCACAACTTATATGGCGTTTTACCAGCGGTTGAAAGCAAAAACCAACTCTGCCGCTTATAAAACCTCATTGTGAAATAAAAAAATTCATAACGAGAATACAAAATGCTATATCCTTTTGAGTGTAATTTTGTTTGACCTTTTAGAAGTTAGACCGTTTGATAATAATTACACACATGCATATAATAAATAATATACACTGTAAAAAAAAAAATACGACCAGTTTTCCTGTATGAATCGGAAAAATAGTTGCTCTTATCGTACCGGAAAAATTTCCGACCCAGCTCGGAATAAAATCTGTAAAATCGGAATAAAATCCGTTAAATACCGTTTTATTGACTATTTCCTTTTTTTCCTGATTTTATTCCGAGCTGGGTCGGAAAATTTTCCGGTACGATAAGGGCAACTATTTTTCCGATTCCTACGGGAAAACTGGTCGGATTTTTTTTACAGTGTATGTAATTATTATTACTATTATTATGTTTTTCTATTTAATAAAAATTACATAATTTATTTAATTTATATATTTAATAATAATAACTTTCTAGTATTTATTATTATCTATGGTCTGAACGCATGAGATATAAAAGCAAAATTCACGGATCACGAACACAATGACTTTAGACCTTGAAAATCAGAAAAGGTCAGTCTCTTATTTTTTCAAGATTCATGAAGCATTGAAATCGAAGCTATCAATAAAGTAATTGGCTATATTAGGCCTAATTAGGATGTTCTACAGATATTATATGAACTAATGTTATAAGCGTGAATCCTGGTATGTTTTAAAAAGCTACTTATAACGCATTGTAAAATTAAATGCCTCCAAGGAATTAAATTCAAGTTCGTATGATTTCAGAATTGTGTTATTTGAATAAATTAATGTATAGCACATCACCTTAATATATGTATATATTATGCATATAAAATTATAATTATTTAATAATTCAGATAACATATAGTTATAATTATAATTATATTATTAACATTAACATTGCCTAAATTCGTTTCGGGTAATAGTATGTTTCAAAGAATGAAAAACTGCACGGCATACAATTTTTCGAGAAAAAAGAAAAAAAAAAGGGGGGGGGGACAAATTTATTGTTTAAAATAATCTCACGCTAAGCATAAAAAATTGCTATGGGGGAGACCGGGGCTAATAGGCGCAGTTTTTGGTTATTGATTTTTATTAAGTTTTTCTACAATTTTTCACTGCATTTTTAAAGCACAGACATTTGGCTATAAATACCCGGAGTTCTAAGTTTGTAGCTTACCTTTACAAGAAACCTGAAGTAAGAGAAAAAATGTGTGCCAACCTACCCCGTCGCCGGGAAAGTTGCCTATACCTATGGGGTATGTTGGCGTACGTTTCATAAAAAAGTTAAATGAAACTCAAATAAGACACGCAGTTAAGAGAAATCAATTTTATTATTATCAGAAAGCTTAAACAAAGGAATTAATCCCATACAATGTAAATTCTAAATTATACAGACATAAAAATAATGAATAAAACCTTAATATTGAGTATCCTATTCGATATCATCATCAGAGTTACAGTTATCACAAATGTAAAATTGAGTGTCTTCGTTCGCGTGCAGGCTTCATATGCGCAAAGCTTGCATTGACCCACTTTTCTCTGTGTTTGCTGTTTTTAAAGTACCAACGCACACCAGACCACAGGCCCCCTGAATACTAGGCCTGAGCGCTGGACCAAAAATGGCGGCTCCGAAGGCGGATTTATTTCAGCGTGTGTACGGTCCCTTAAATATTCCTACCAATAATTTTTTGAAGTTTTTTCCGCTTCATTTTTCTGAGAATTAACAAGGTAGAGAAATCTTTTAAAAAATACTGGTGTCTACATTTAAGGGACCGTACCTACGCTAAAAAAATTCCGCCTTCGGCAGCCGCCATTTTTGTGTCATTTTTGTGCGAGCGCTCAGGCCTAGTATTCAGGGGGCGGTGTCCAGACAATAACTTTCCTCGTCATCTGAGCTAATGTCAAGATTCGTGCTTTTCTCAATTACAAGTTTTCTTTTCTTGTAGGTGGAAACAAAGTTCTCTTTATTATCTCTTTAACTTTGGCCAACTTTTTCTTTTACCTTTATTTTCTTTTTTGTACTTCATCTTTTTTTCCTCTCTAAAGCTTCCTTTTCCTCTTTCAATGCCTTTAAATTTGGTGAATCTGTCAATATTCTTATGATTCCTTTTTTTTCTACGGCTATTTTTCCTTATTTTCTTTCTTGATTCTGTGTTTTTAAATGGGCTAACATCCTTAGGAGTTAATGATCCGAAAAATCCTCAGATGAAATCAGAGGAGCTCCTGTGACCGCTGGAGATAAAACCGAAAAAGTTGATACTGAATCTTTTAACCTCCTCTTCTCGCCAAACTCTTTTGACAATCTTCTCGCCTGTCATAGGTGAGTTATGAACATCGTCATTCGGTTGAACTTCATCCTTCATAATTTGGCAATATCGAGCCAGAATTCTCGAAGGAATAATAAAAGCTTTAGCAGTATGCCTAATAGATCGTCGTTAATGGATACGGTGTCAACAGCATTTCTTATAACATCCTTCGGTGTTTTAGTCTGTCCAGTTTTTCTTTGGTAATTACGCATGTTTTCTGTAAAAAAAAAAGTAATTAATTCATCAAACGGGATAAAATAGCAGAAAATATTACGAAACAATGTAACGGGGTCAGTTGGCGCACCGAGCCAACTTGTTCCGTGTTTATTGCGCCTACTAACCCCAAAACAGATTTCTTCACAAAATGGGAGATGTAACCTTCTAAACATAAACAATCCAACTAAATTACATATGGAGTAGGTAGAGTTAATCATACACTATAAAAAACTACACAAGTTAAATAGCAATAATTAAGATGAGTATTAAAATTAGAAAAAGAATGAAAAAAAAATTACTTATCAATGCAAAAAAAAAAAAAAAAAGAAAAAAGAAAAATCGTAGTAAATATCCACTGCACATGGGTAACACTCCAAAACTACAATGGCGATTAAAGAAAGGTAAAAGAAAGGTACTCTGTGATTCGTTGCGCCATCTATACACAAACAGGCGAATTATAAGTACTGCGCCTACTTACCTCTGTAGCCAACTAGCCTCAGTATCCCCTAATGTAGCAGTACAACAAAGTGAACTGTTTTACATTTTCTATTTTCTCTCTACAAAATTTCTGGTTCAAGCACCCATTTCTTACGCCAATCTATTAAAACAGGTGTTAACTACTCATGGAGAACTTAATCGAAAACCTTTAACTCCCAATTTTCGTAAATTTACGGAAAATTTCTGTTCGTTTTGTGTTTTTTCTTACAGAAATTCTTAACAGTCAAGAATTCTTCGCAAGTGATGGTTTGATCCTATAAATTAGAAAATCGTTTTATAACATTTTTTACTGAAAAAATATTTCCGATATAATTAAAAAAATGTGTCCAATTAGAAAAAATTCCAATAGTAGATCAACAATTTTTAAGAAATTTTAATTATCTTTTAGAGATATTTCATTATTAAAAAAAAAAAAAATGAAAATATCTTGTTATTTATCAGATTTATGAAATCAAATAATTAACTCGATTTGTAAAGAGAATTTTGTGTTAATCGTTTATCGCTATCTTATATCGCAGTTACCAAAGAGAAACATCTTCGCCAATAATTAATAGCAGACAAATAAAAAACCCTCTGTAATTAGATTTCGTTTAGATATCTTCCGGTAATTAATATTTGTGCACCTTTTTCTAGGGGATTAAGGCACAAGATGTTTTATCATATTGTGTCTCTTTCACGATAGTTTATTTTCTTGAAATATAAACGCAATTTTTACCAAGTCGAAGAAC
The DNA here is from genome assembly GCA_963932465.1 of Maratus speciosus. NCBI lineage: Eukaryota > Metazoa > Arthropoda > Arachnida > Araneae > Salticidae > Maratus > Maratus speciosus. The sequence continues at coordinate 111,115,999 of OZ010799.1, read as the reverse complement.
ATAAATTTTGTCATATTTCAAATGAAAATCAAATTTCAAATTAAATGCTTAAAAGGCGCAAAGGCCAACCAAGTGAAAAAGATTCCATGCCGGGACTCAAACCCGGGCCATCAGAACGCACTGACATTCTGTTTCGTGTTTGCCCCGTGTCGGTGACTACCACTATATTCCATTTTGTGCTGCGTGGCAAGGCGTTACATGTTACGTATCGCCAACATGTAATGGTGAGAAGTTACAGGGTGGGTATCCTTTTATGTGGTTTAGTCGGTAGAATATCAGTGCGCTATACTGATGGCCCGGGTTCGAGACCCGGCATGGAATCTTTTTTCACTAGGTTGGCCTTTGTGCTTTTTAAGTATTTAATTTAAGATTTGATTTTCATTTGAAATATTGTATGCAAGGCGAATGTAAAAAATCTCTCTGGAAAAATTTCAAAATATTAATATAAATTTTGTCTATTATAAAAAATTGCAGAAAATTTTACACATATACTAAAAATGATTACGAAAATTTAGTTGAACTTCATAGTAGTCATTCATCCGAGAGCCTGGAAACGTTTCGCAAATATTTAGAGAAATCATTCGGAGAAAGACCAGTCAGAAACCTCTAAAAGCAATTGGTTTCCATGGTTAAGGGTGTACTCAAATCCAAACTGCTTATTTTCTGATTCATTTTAAAATTCGTTTTTGTTCTGAAATGCATCAAACTGGCAGAATCTCGTATTCAGAAACTATATAATATGCCGTGCTTATCGATTTTTTGATAAAGGCAGAATATATTGCAAAAAACACTATACAATTTGGCGTTTTGAACCAAATTTTCCGAAACGAGAGAGCTGGGGACAAAAACAAGGGTCATACTGAGAAAATAATTGTTTATAAATCAAGTTCTAATTAATTGAGCGAAAAATGAAAACACACGGCCGCTTACACATCTCTTCAAAAATCACGTTCAGCAAGTTTCATGTTTTAACTTTTAAAAATGAGTCTGGAAATGTGTCAGAAAATTTTGAGCTGTTGAGGGTGAAAAAATATTTTTGTGAGTGCATCCTTAACGGAAATGTTTTTAGAATAAACAAGAACGAAAAATCATGCGTATGACATAGGTTATGAAACGCTTTCCAACACATTTAGACATTTAATACTGCATCAAAACTTCACAGTTTTTACTAAAGTCAAAGCCGGCGTCTAAATGAACAATTTGGAAAACGCATAATGCATTTGAGAACTCAATTTCTGCTATTATCATGAATAGTCGGGAAAATATATACAATTTTTACTTTCTTCTATCTTCAATAGAAGAAAGTATTGTAACCGAAATTTTTTTCGACTTCCGGTTTTCGACGGATTTGCATGTTTTAGGGGTCAGAGATTCCAAAAAACATGTTTATAGAAAATGTCTGTCTGTCGCCATTGTACCATCAAAAAGTGTATGAAGTTATGTATAGAATTAAACCAAAATTTTATTAGAAGTTTTAGGCTATGGCAAGCAGGTCCTCCCGGAATTTGGAAAAAATTCGCCGGTAGGGGGCGCTGATATAACAATTTTTGTGCGATTTTGAATATTGTACCATCCAAAAGTGTATGGAGTTATGCATAGAATTGAACCAAATTTTTATTTTAAGTTTTTGGATATGACAAGCAGGTCCTCCCTGAATTTGGAAAAAATTCGCCGGTAGGGGGCGCTGTAAATGCGATATTTGTGCGATTTTGAATACTGTACCATCGAAAAGTGTATGAAGTTATGCATAGAATTGAACCAAATTTTTATTTTAAGTTTTTGGCTGTGGCAAGCAGGTCCTCCCTGAATTTGGAAAAAATTCACCGGTAGGGGGCGCTGTAATAGCGATTTTTGTGCGATTTTGAATATTTTACCGTCCAAAAGTGTATGAAGTTATGCATAGAATTAAACCAAATTTTTATTTTATGTTTTTGGATATGGCAAGCAGGTCCTCCCTGAATTTGCAAAAAATTCGGCGTTAGGGGGCGCTGTAATAGCGATTTTTGTGCGATTTTGAATATTGTACCATTGAAAAGTGTATGAAGTTACGCATAGAATTGAACCAAAAAAATTTTTTAAGTTCTTGGCTATGGCAAGGAGGTCCTCCCTTAATTTGTAAAAAAAATCGTTCGTAGAGGGCGCTGTAATAGCGATTTTTGTACAATTTTTGTGCCATTTTGAATATTGTACCGTCGAAAAGTGTATGAAGTTATGCATAGAATTGAACCAAATTTTCTGTGTTTATTTTTGGTCATGTCACGAAGGTCCTCCCTGAATTTGGAAAAATTCTGCCGGTAGGGGGCACTATAATTGCGATGTCTGTACCATTTTCATTATTGTACCATCGAAAAGTGTATGAAGTTATCCATATAATTGAACCAAATTCTTTGTGCATGTTTCTGGCTATGGCAAACAAGTCCTCCCTGAACTTGAAAAAATTCCGAAAGAAGGGGGCGCTATAATTCCGATCTCTGTGCCATTTTCATTATTGTACCATCGAACAGCGTGTAAAATTATGCATACAATTGAACCAAAATGTTTGTGCTTGTTTTTGGCTTTGGCCAACAGGTCCTCCTTGAATTTGGAAATATTGCGCGGTAAAGGGGCTCCGTGCTAGCGATTTTTGTATACTTTTCTTGATTTTTCGTAGTTCTATTGTGCATCGGCGGCTCATGCAACAGCGGGAACTCGCTTCCTGCTAAGCCGGGTATTCGCAAACAGCTGATAACAACAGAATAAGGAAAAATTAATAATTTTAACAAATATCATGATATAGATTAACTCGTTTTTAGTCCGTTTAATTGACTTGAGCAGAAATTTAAGATGAAAATCAAAGTTGGTATAGTATTGAACTAATAATATTGAAGTATTAACATGTGTAACTAGGTTTTGAAATATTAAGATGTATAAGATAGAAGAAAGTTTTGGGATTGGCACATCCAACTAGTTTTTTAAAGCTCTGTATATGATCTATGGATATGTATGTATACTACATAGTATGATAAAAGTTAGTCCATTTAAACGTATAGCAGAGTTGAAATTTTTCATTTAGCAATTTCCGCCAATAAACGGATGTTATTGAAAACTTTTTTGCAGCCTTGTATATGATATAAAGAATTTATGCATACCAAGTAACATTTAAATAATAATTGAACTTACAAATACGCATACCGCAACTGAAAATGAACTTCCAGCAATTATTGTTCGTAGGATTCAATAGTTCATTGTTCATTTTCTTCTGTAGACAAACTCTTTTGAGTATCCCTGCAAATGAACGATAAATTCTATGCACACCATCCCCTTAGTAACAACTTTGTAGTACACTTTAGTGATAAATAACAATTTCAATATGTTTAAAATAGTGTAATATCATTAAAATACACCGCAAACGAATTTTCTCCATAGACCATAATGTAACGAAATTCTTTTGAGTGTCCCTGTAAATGAGCCGTAAACGCTACACACTTCATTTTCAATACCGAACATGCCACAGTGATACTCAATAACATAAATCCATTTCATGGCAATTGGAGTATATTGACGCAAGCTAGAGCACAAACAGACAGACAAACGTGCATACGGACAGACAAACCGAATTCATAAACACTTTTCAAATGTGTTGGAAAGCGCTAAAAGTCTTTTTGGAAGTCCGTAAATTTCGGAAAAGACGTCTATATTAATCTTGAAAACCTATTGGTTTCTGAGGTTTCTGAATAGTTCTATTTCAGAAAGTTTCTGTGTAAAAGGAAAAAGGGTAAAAAACCATGGCTAATTACAAAATTACACTGAATTTTCGTAAATGTTTCGGGAAACGTTTACTGAATTTCTTACAGTACAGGTTAACATCAAAACAAATAATCGTTATGGATAATATTATTATTATAGATTTTCGCTTAATTAAAAAAAAATGAGTGAAATATTAAAAAAAATTAAATCCAGATCCACAATTCATAAGACAACTTGATTATCTTTTTGAAATGTTTCATTGTTTAAAAAAAATCAATGATGAAAATCTCTTGTCATTTATCTAACTTACGAAATCAAATAATTAACTCTATTTGTAAAGAGAATTTTTTGACAATCGTTTATCGGATATCTTATATCGCAGTGGCCAAAGAGAAGTATAACTTTGACAATAATTAATAGTAGACAGGTAAGAAATCCTCTGAAATTGGATTTCGTTTAGATAGCTCCCGGTAATTAATTATTTGCACCTTTTTCTAGAGGATTAAGACGTAAGATGTTTTATCATATTGTATCTCTTTCAAGATAGTTTATTTTCTTGAAACATAAATGCAATTTTTACCAAGTTAAATTACATAAATTTTGTGTAACTATAAATGAAGCAAAAAGTTCAAATATTTATTATTTTTTTCTTTTTCTTTCTGTCTTTTCCGAATCTTTTCCTTGTCTTTTTAAATAATTTTTATAAAATGGGAGGGTGGGGGGGGGGGGGGGGAGGAGTAAATGAAAATATTAGAGTAATAACAGTAAAACCTCCATAGCAGACGCCTCTAGTTAGCGAAAACTGTTTGAATCCCCAACATATAAAGCATTTGCACGTTTTTACTTCTGAATAGCGGACAAATTTCACGCTCCCGAAATGTCCGTTATTTAAAGCTTTACTGCAGTCATTTTTACTTAGTTTTTGACAATATTTATTCTTAATTAGGAAAATGCTAACCCTTTAAGATCTTTTTAACAAACAGTACACTAGAAAAAACTACAGAAAACTTTACAGATGTACTAAAAAGGCTTACGAAAATTTAGTGGAGCTTAGTTACCCAAGATCCTGGAAACCTTTCCGTATATTCAAAGAAACCATTCGGAGATAGACCAATCAGAAACCTCTAAACGCAATAGATTTACATGGTTTACCTAAATGTTTCTAGCATAAAAATTCATTTTTGTTTTCCGTAAATTTTGGAAAAAGCGTTTATGTTAATCTCGAAAACCTACTGATGTTTCTGAATGGTTCTTTTTCAGAAAGTTTCTGTATAAAAGGAAAAAGGTTAAAAAAGCATGCCTAATTACGAAATTTCACTGAATTTTCATAAACGTTGCTTCCATTTCGGGAAACGTTTACTGAATTTCTAACAGTACAGGTTAACATTAAAACAAATAATCCTTATTGGTAATATTATCATTATAGATGGTATTGCTTAGTTTTTAAAAAATGCATGAAATACTAAAAAAAAAAATTAAAACTAGGTCCACAATTCACAAGAAAACTTGATTATCTTTTTGAAATGTTCCATTGTTTTAAAAAAATCAATGATGAAAATCTCTTGTCGTTGATCAGACTTACGAAATCAAATAATTAACTCTATTTGTAAAGAGAATTTTTTGACAATCGTTTATCGGATATCTTATATCGCTGTCACCAAAGAGAAACATCTTTGCCAATAATTAATAGTAGACAGGTAAGAAATCCTCTGTAATTGGATTTCGTTTAGATATCTTCCGGTAATTAAGTATTTGCACCTTTTTCTAGAGGATTAAGACGTAAGATGTTTTATCATATTGTGTCTCTTTCAAGATAGTTTTTCTTGAAGCACAAATGAAATTTTTACCAAGTTAAATTACCTAAATTTTGTGTAACTATAAATAAAGAAAAAAGTTCAATTATTTATTAGTTTTTCTTTTTCTTTCTGTCTTTTCCGAATCTTTTCCTTGTCTTTTTAAATAATTTTTATTTTAAAATGGAGGGGCAGGCTGGAGGAGGGGAGTAAATGAAAATATTAGAGTAATAACAGTAAAACCTCCATAGCAGACACCTCTAATTAGCGAATTCAATCCACAACACATACAGCATTTGCAAGTTTTTACTTCTGAATAGCGGACAAATTTCACGTTCCCGAAATGTCCGTTATTTAAAGTTTTACTGCAGTTATTTTTACTTAGTTTTTGACAATATTTATTCTTAATTAGGAAAATGCTACCCTTTAAAATCTTTTTAACAGACAGTACACTAGAAAAAACTACAGATAACTTTACAGATGTACTAAAAAGGCTTACGAAAATTTAGTGGAGCTTAGTTACCCAAGATCCCGGAAACCTTTCCGTACATTCAAAGAAACCATTCGGAGATAGACCAATCAGAAACCTCTAAAAGCAATAGATTTACATGGTTTACCTAAATGTTTCTAGCATAAAAATTCATTTTTGTTTTCCGTAAATTTTGGAAAAAGCGTTTATGTTAATCTCGAAAACCTACTGATGTTTCTGAATGGTTCTTTTTCAGAAAGTTTCTGTATAAAAGGAAAAAGGTTAAAAAAGCATGCCTAATTACAAAATTTCACTGAATTTTCATAAACGTTGCTTCCATTTCGGGAAACGTTTACTGAATTTCTAACAGTACAGGTTAACATTAAAACAAATAATCCTTATTGGTAATATTATCATTATAGATGGTATTGCTTACTTTTAAAAAAATGCACGAAATACTAAAAAAAAAATTAAAACTAGGTTCAAAATTCACAAGAAAACTTGATTATCTTTTTGAAATGTTTCATTGTTTTAAAAAAATCAATGATGAAAATCTCTTGTCGTTGGTCAGACTTACGAAATCAAATAATTAACTCTATTTGTAAAGAGAATTTTTTGACAATCGTTTATCGGATATCTTATATCGCTGTCACCAAAGAGAAACATCTTTGCCAATAATTAATAGTAGACAGGTAAGAAATCCTCTGTAATTGGATTTCGTTTAGATATCTTCCGGTAATTAAGTATTTGCACCTTTTTCTAGAGGATTAAGACGTAAGATGTTTTATCATATTGTGTCTCTTTCAAGATAGTTTTTCTTGAAGCATAAATGCAATTTTTACCAAGTTAAATTACATAAATTTTGTGTAACTATAAATGAAGAAAAAAGTTCAATTATTTATTAGTTTTTTCTTTTTCTTTCTGTCTTTTCTTTCTGACTTTTCCGAATCTTTTCCTTGTCTTTTTAAATAATTTTTATTTTAAAATGGAGGGGGAGGGGGGGGGAGGAGAGGAGTAAATGAAAATAATTAGAGTAATAACAGTAAAACCTCCCTAGCAGACACCTCTAATTAGCGAAAACTGTTTCAATCCACAACACATACAGCATTTGCAAGTTTTTACTTCTGAATAGCGGACAAATTTCACGTTCCCGAAATGTCCGTTATTTAAAGTTTTACTGCAGTTATTTTTACTTAGTTTTTGACAATATTTATTTTAATTAGGAAAATGCTACCCTTTAAAATCTTTTTAACAGACAGTACACTAGAAAAAACTACAGATAACTTTACAGATGTACTAAAAAGGCTTACGAAAATTTAGTGGAACTTAGTTACCCAGGAGCCTGGAAATCTTTCCAGTATATTCAGAGAAACCATTCGGAGATAGACCAATCAGAAACCTCTAAAAGCAATAGATTTACATGGTTTACGTAAATGTTTCTAGCATAAAAATTCCTTTTTGTTTTCCGTAAATTTTGGAAAAGGCGTTTTATGTTAATCTCGAAAACCTACAAACGTTTCTGAATGGTTCTTTTTCAGAAAGTTTCTGAATAAAATGGGAAAGTTAAAAAATAATGGCTTAACTACGAAGTTACACTGAATTTTCGGGAACATTCCTTTGATTTCAGAAAACGTTTACTGAATTTCTTACAGTACCGATTAACACCAAAACAAATAATCCTTATTGGTAATATTATCATTATAGATGGTATTGCTTAGTTTTTAAAAAATCCATGAAATATTAAAAAAAAAAAAAAATCCAGATCCACAATTCATAAGACAACTTGATTATCTTTTGGAAATATTTCATTGTTTTCAAAAAATCAATGGTGAAAATCTCTTGTCATTTATCAGACTTACGAAATTCGTATCAAATAATTAACACTGTTCGTAAAGGGAACTTTTGTTAATCGTTTATCGAATATTTTATATCGCATTGACCAAAGAGAAACAGCTTTGCCAATAATTAATTAGTTGACAAGTAAGAAATCCTCTGTAATTAGATTTCTTTTAGATGTCTTCCGGTAATTAAGTATTTGCACCATTTCCTACAGGATTAAGACGTAAGATGTTTTAAAAAGCAGAAAAACCAACGCTTAAAATGCACAAATAATACATGAAAAGCAGCAAACAGCTGTTTCGAATCTACTAGCGAGATTCTTCTTCAGTGCAAGATAGGGGAAAAGGAGCAGCGTGCTAGAAAAAGCAAGGCTGAACAAAATGATAGACAGAGACGCGCTGGCTTATATACCCTATGCGGGTAGCGAAGGCGCCAAAACAACCAATGAGAGAGAAGCAGTCTCTGTCTATCATTTTGCTCAGCCTTGTTTTTTCTAGCACGCTTTTCCTTTTCCCCTATTCTTTATAATCTTTTTCCTTTTTTTTATCCCTTTTCTTTTAAAACTGGGGAGCGGTGTAAATAGAAATATTAGAGTAATTACAATAAAACCTCCATAGCAGACGTTCCTGAATTGCGGACACCTCTATTTAGCGAAAACTTTCAATCCCCAACGCATACAGAATTTGCATGAGTTTGCTTCTGATTAACGGACAAATTTCGTGGTCCCGAAATGTGCATTATTTAGAAGTTTTACTACAGTCATTTTTATAGTTTTTGACACTATTTATTCATAATTAAGAAAATTCCACCCTTTAAAATCTTTGTAACAGACAGCACACTAGAAAGAAAATTTCAGGAAACCTTACAGACATAGCAAAAATAGTCACGAAAATTTAGTGTGACTTCATAGTTACCAAACGTTTTTTTTATTTTGACACCAATATTATCTGATTTACAGAACTGTTATCAAATAATTAACTCTAATTTCTAAAGAGAATTTTGTATTTGCCGTTTATCAGATATCTTATATCGAAGTGACCAACGAGAAATAGCTTCGCCAATAATTAGTAATAGACAAATAAAAAAATAGTATCGTTAGTTCCATTGTTACTCAGGAACCTGGAAACCTTTCTCATATGTTCAGCAGCAACCATTCGGAGAAATACCAACGAGAAACCTCTAAAAACAATAGGTTTCCATGCAGGGTTGTAATTTTGACTGGTCAAAATTTAATTTAATCAGGATAGTGGTCAAAACTGGTTTTAACTGTCTAAAACTGGTCAAAATTGGTTCCAACTACTCAAAAGTGGTCAAAATTCTCTTACATAATTTAATCTTACATAAATTGCTTAAACTTGAGAAAATATTAATATCGTGTTGTATATTTAATAATTAAAATTATTATTTTAATAGGTATTAAATGTAATTAAATGTAGGTGGAACTCTTTTGCCTTACATAATGGCATTTCAAACAGAAACATACATTTCCTAAATCTTAGTTTTCTTAAAATGTTACAAATGTATGTGCAGTCGTAGAAAAAAAGTAAACACCCCCTACTAACTCTGCAACTAATTGTAATAGAAGAAAGTTACGGGTACCAAACAATTGGAAATAAATTCTACTTTTAAACGATGTGTATAAAATTTGTTTATAGGCCATCTACAAATCAAAAACAGACCAAACTTTGTTGTTTTTTTTCAATAGCAACACCTAATTTTGACAGTATATTTTAAATCTTCAGTTCAATCTATGCCTAGAAATGAAATTTCAAGTCCTTTGGATGATAAGTTTGTGAATTATAAACATTCAAAATTTAAAGCTTCTAATGTTAAATTATATTTTCATATTTTTATTAATATCTCCTGAAATTCTAATCCTGATGCGATATATTTTTTTTTTTGTTTAATTGTAATATCAAAAAACCCAAACATAAATACACTGAATTTGTAATTTTATACTATGAATTATGAAATTAATATTCGAAAAAAATGTGAATTGCAACCTACAATTTTTTGATAGATTTATATTTATTATGTCCTGCTTTATGCAAATTTTCAATTTGAAATTTTTCTTCCAAATAGTTTTCGAATTATGAGTAAAAAACGTCAAAATGGCGGTTTATTGGGCCATCAATGATGTCCAGAAAAGCATAATTTGAAAAAAATATATTTTACTCATTTTAATGAAACATTTGGGCTGGCAATAGTCGAAACATATTAAGCGAGAGAGATGGTCCCACTGACAAGAAATAAAACATTAGCAGAAATGACATAGTCATTCGAAGCATTTCAACAATCGAGTACAGAACTTCAATTTAGATACAGCCCCTAAAATAGGCTCATTTTAAAATAATTAATTTCTCAGAAACTAATCATACGAATTTCATGAAAATTTGGATTTAGACTAATTGAAGGGTGTAGAATCTGTTTATTTCTCCAAACTTGGGTATTGCTATTAAGAAAACTACAAAGCTTGGGTTCGTTTTGATACGTAGATAGCGCCCTAAGCAAATTTTATATACATCAATTAAAAGTAGACTTTATTTCCAATCGTTTGGTACTAGTAGCTTTTTTCTGCAATGATTTGTTGCAGAATTAGTAGGGCGTGTTTACCTTTTCTTCCACGATTGTACATTATGACTTGAAATTTTGTGGGCAGTAATGAAAATTTTAAACAGATTGGTATGAAAGTTGTATATTTCATAATGCACCTGAATTTTTGTGCAAACTCTTCAATTTTAGAAAGATTATTTTCTCTATTTGGTCACATCCAAAATAGCTTAAGCTTGTTATTTGTAATCACTTTTTAAATTATAAATAAAATTAAAAAATATTTCTCTTTGTTTAATGGATATAGTTTCTTTCACTTTTTATATAAAATATGATATGTAATGAAATTACTAATATATTTTAATGCTTACAAAAATTGCTTAACTTTAGAATTTTTTGCGCAAATTAATTATAAAGTAATGAAATGAAATTTAAGGTGTAGTTTTAAATAAAATATTTGCAAACTCTTAAAAATGTCGTATTAACTATTGTTAAACGTTATTTTGAAAAAAAAAAATATTCAAATGTTGTACAAAATGTATCATTTAGTGAAGAAAATATTAATTTATTTTCTTAGTTCAAATGAGTTTTGACCACTGATGGTCAAAACCTATTTTGACCAGGACGGTTAAAACAGGTTTTTTCAATGGTTCAAATTGATACAACTTTGTTTCTATGGTTTACAGAAACGTTCCTACATAAAAAATCCTTTTTGTAGTCTATAAATTTTGGAATATGCGGTTATGTTAATGTCGAAAATCTACTGGTGTCTGAGTTGTTTTTTCTTAAAAAAGTTTCTGAAGTTAATGAAAGGGTTCCAAAACTGTTCCGAAATACGATACGAAGTTATAGTAATATTTTGTTTACGTTTCTTTCATACCAGTGTAACAACGAGTCCAAATATAGCATTTTGTACCTGAAAAGAAATTCCTTCCTTTGACTGAGGACAAAAGAAGGAATTTCAAGCTGGGACAGGAGAATTGTGGAATTTCCGAGGCGAAACAAAGACAGATTTTGTCTGACCTCACCAGTGTGAATTTGGGAGAAAGGAGGTTAGTCATTGAGTGTTTTAGACAGCTAGAAGTTGGCGAAACAGCACCGAAAACTGGCGATATGAAGCAATTAAAATAATAAAACTTTGTAAAAAATCACCATAAAATTAAAACAAAACACAGGACGCGTTTCGAGCTAAAAACATAACAGCTCGTCATCAGCTAAGCATACACGTGTCCGAAAACGAACAAGTTCAAAAATGAACTGAAGAAAAAGAATGTTGCGAAGAATGCGACAGATGGCGCTACCTGATAGAGGGATATGCAAAAGGGAAATGTGTAAATAAATAAGTAAATAAATAGAAGAAAACAAATTAATAAAACTAAAATGAAATAAAATAAAAATAAAACAAAACTGGGAAGAAAGAAAAGCAAATACCTTGAACACGTGCAAAGCAATAACACGGTGCAGCACCCAAATAGTTGAATACAGCGAAACAGCACCGAAAACTGGCGATATGAAGCAATTAAAATAATAAAACTTTGTAAAAAATCACCATAAAATTAAAACAAAACACAGGACGCGTTTCGAGCTAAAAACATAACAGCTCGTCATCAGCTAAGCATACACGTGTCCGAAAACGAACAAGTTCAAAAATGAACTGAAGAAAAAGAATGTTGCGAAGAATGCGACAGATGGCGCTACCTGATAGAGGGATATGCAAAAGGGAAATGTGTAAATAAATAAGTAAATAAATAGAAGAAAACAAATTAATAAAACTAAAATGAAATAAAATAAAAATAAAACAAAACTGGGAAGAAAGAAAAGCAAATACCTTGAACACGTGCAAAGCAATAACACGGTGCAGCACCCAAATAGTTGAATACAGCGAAACAGCACCGAAAACTGGCGATATGAAGCAATTAAAATAATAAAACTTTGTAAAAAATCACCATAAAATTAAAACAAAACACAGGACGCGTTTCGAGCTAAAAACATAACAGCTCGTCATCAGCTAAGCATTTTGAACTTGTTCGTTTTCGGACACGTGTATGCTTAGCTGATGACGAGCTGTTATGTTTTTAGCTCGAAACGCGTCCTGTGTTTTGTTTTAATTTTATGGTGATTTTTTACAAAGTTTTATTATTTTAATTGCTTCATATCGCCAGTTTTCGGTGCTGTTTCGCTGTATTCAACTATTTGGGTGCTGCACCGTGTTATTGCTTTGCACGTGTTCAAGGTATTTGCTTTTCTTTCTTCCCAGTTTTGTTTTATTTTTATTTTATTTCATTTTAGTTTTATTATTTTGTTTTCTTCTATTTATTTACTTATTTATTTACACATTTCCATTTTGCATATCGCTCTATCAGGTAGCGCCATCTGTCGCATTCTTCGCAACATTCTTTTTCTTCAGTTCATTTTTGAACTTGTTCGTTTTCGGACACGTGTATGCTTAGCTGATGACGAGCTGTTATGTTTTTAGCTCGAAACGCGTCCTGTGTTTTGTTTTAATTTTATGGTGATTTTTTACAAAGTTTTATTATTTTAATTGCTTCATATCGCCAGTTTTCGGTGCTGTTTCGCTGTATTCAACTATTTGGGTGCTGCACCGTGTTATTGCTTTGCACGTGTTCAAGGTATTTGCTTTTCTTTCTTCCCAGTTTTGTTTTATTTTTATTTTATTTCATTTTAGTTTTATTATTTTGTTTTCTTCTATTTATTTACTTATTTATTTACACATTTCCCTTTTGCATATCCCTCTATCAGGTAGCGCCATCTGTCGCATTCTTCGCAACATTCTTTTTCTTCAGTTCATTTTTTAACTTGTTCGTTTTCGGACACGTGTATGCTTAGCTGATGACGAGCTGTTATGTTTTTAGCTCGAAACGCGTCCTGTGTTTTGTTTTAATTTTATGGTGATTTTTTACAAAGTTTTATTATTTTAATTGCTTCATATCGCCAGTTTTCGGTGCTGTTTCGCTGTATTCAACTATTTGGGTGCTGCACCGTGTTATTGCTTTGCACGTGTTCAAGGTATTTGCTTTTCTTTCTTCCCAGTTTTGTTTTATTTTTATTTTATTTCATTTTAGTTTTATTATTTTGTTTTCTTCTATTTATTTACTTATTTATTTACACATTTCCCTTTTGCATATCCCTCTATCAGGTAGCGCCATCTGTCGCATTCTTCGCAACATTCTTTTTCTTCAGTTCATTTTTGAACTTGTTCGTTTTCGGACACGTGTATGCTTAGCTGATGACGAGCTGTTATGTTTTTAGCTCGAAACGCGTCCTGTGTTTTGTTTTAATTTTATGGTGATTTTTTACAAAGTTTTATTATTTTAATTGCTTCATATCGCCAGTTTTCGGTGCTGTTTCGCTGTATTCAACTATTTGGGTGCTGCACCGTGTTATTGCTTTGCACGTGTTCAAGGTATTTGCTTTTCTTTCTTCCCAGTTTTGTTTTATTTTTATTTTATTTCATTTTAGTTTTATTATTTTGTTTTCTTCTATTTATTTACTTATTTATTTACACATTTCCATTTTGCATATCCCTCTTTCAGGTAGCGCCATCTGTCGCATTCTTCGCAACATTCTTTTTCTTCAGTTCATTTTTGAACTTGTTCGTTTTCGGACACGTGTATGCTTAGCTGATGACGAGCTGTTATGTTTTTAGCTCGAAACGCGTCCTGTGTTTTGTTTTAATTTTATGGTGATTTTTTACAAAGTTTTATTATTTTAATTGCTTCATATCGCCAGTTTTCGGTGCTGTTTCGCTGTATTCAACTATTTGGGTGCTGCACCGTGTTATTGCTTTGCACGTGTTCAAGGTATTTGCTTTTCTTTCTTCCCAGTTTTGTTTTATTTTTATTTTATTTCATTTTAGTTTTATTATTTTGTTTTCTTCTATTTATTTACTTATTTATTTACACATTTCCCTTTTGCATATCCCTCTATCAGGTAGCGCCATCTGTCGCATTCTTCGCAACATTCTTTTTCTTCAGTTCATTTTTGAACTTGTTCGTTTTCGGACACGTGTATGCTTAGCTGATGACGAGCTGTTATGTTTTTAGCTCGAAACGCGTCCTGTGTTTTGTTTTAATTTTATGGTGATTTTTTACAAAGTTTTATTATTTTAATTGCTTCATATCGCCAGTTTTCGGTGCTGTTTCGCTGTATTCAACTATTTGGGTGCTGCACCGTGTTATTGCTTTGCACGTGTTCAAGGTATTTGCTTTTCTTTCTTCCCAGTTTTGTTTTATTTTTATTTTATTTCATTTTAGTTTTATTATTTTGTTTTCTTCTATTTATTTACTTATTTATTTACACATTTCCATTTTGCATATCCCTCTTTCAGGTAGCGCCATCTGTCGCATTCTTCGCAACATTCTTTTTCTTCAGTTCATTTTTGAACTTGTTCGTTTTCGGACACGTGTATGCTTAGCTGATGACGAGCTGTTATGTTTTTAGCTCGAAACGCGTCCTGTGTTTTGTTTTAATTTTATGGTGATTTTTTACAAAGTTTTATTATTTTAATTGCTTCATATCGCCAGTTTTCGGTGCTGTTTCGCTGTATTCAACTATTTGGGTGCTGCACCGTGTTATTGCTTTGCACGTGTTCAAGGTATTTGCTTTTCTTTCTTCCCAGTTTTGTTTTATTTTTATTTTATTTCATTTTAGTTTTATTATTTTGTTTTCTTCTATTTATTTACTTATTTATTTACACATTTCCCTTTTGCATATCCCTCTATCAGGTAGCGCCATCTGTCGCATTCTTCGCAACAGTCTTTTTCTTCAGTTCATTTTTGAACTTGTTCGTTTTCGGACACGTGTATGCTTAGCTGATGACGAGCTGTTATGTTTTTAGCTCGAAACGCGTCCTGTGTTTTGTTTTAATTTTATGGTGATTTTTTACAAAGTTTTATTATTTTAATTGCTTCATATCGCCAGTTTTCGGTGCTGTTTCGCTGTATTCAACTATTTGGGTGCTGCACCGTGTTATTGCTTTGCACGTGTTCAAGGTATTTGCTTTTCTTTCTTCCCAGTTTTGTTTTATTTTTATTTTATTTCATTTTAGTTTTATTATTTTGTTTTCTTCTATTTATTTACTTATTTATTTACACATTTCCCTTTTGCATATCCCTCTATCAGGTAGCGCCATCTGTCGCATTCTTCGCAACATTCTTTTTCTTCAGTTCATTTTTGAACTTGTTCGTTTTCGGACACGTGTATGCTTAGCTGATGACGAGCTGTTATGTTTTTAGCTCGAAACGCGTCCTGTGTTTTGTTTTAATTTTATGGTGATTTTTTACAAAGTTTTATTATTTTAATAGCTAGAAGTTGGTTGTTCTTCTAGAGAACTCCGGTCTGGAATTGGCGGAACATCAAGTGAAGTGGCAGAACATCATGCTATGTTAACCCTTTCCGACACAGGCAATTCTTGTTGTAAAATGGTGAAATGATTGACTGACACTGGAATTTTAAAGCGACTTTTTCAGAAATTAAAAACGTGTTACTTTTAATGTTTATTATAAAAGCAAAATTTTGCTAAAATATTCTTGGAGCCGTTCGTAAGTTTTGAATTAAAATTAGGTATCCGACCCGGGCACAGTGTGCCGGAAAGGGTTAAAGCCAGAAGTTTTGCTGGCTGTTTTCTGGTGTAAAGAATTATTTGTAATCGACTTTACTGTACATAATTTTCGATTTATTATTTAATTAACTTTAATTTGCTTTTAATTCAATTGAGTTTGTATTCAATTATTTTATGAGCTGTGATGATCATTTTGTAAATTATTGGTACCAAGTCGAGTGCTGATATCACACCAGGAAATGTTTCCAAAATTTCTTACAGATTAGCCTACAAAATTTGGGTTGCGTCATGTTTTTTAACTTTTCATAATTGATTCGTATATATTTTGTAGCGTTGAATCCAAAAATGACTTTCATTTTTTACCATCACGTAAGGTTTTTATGCAAATAGTAAATTTCAAATTTAAAAAGTAAAAAAAATAGCGAACATTTGATACTATAAAATTTATGCTTTTGTTGTGTTTTTCAGCTTTTGATATTCGAGTTGTATATATATTTTTTATCACTGAATCTAAAAATTACCTTCATTTTTAACCATCCGATCAGGATTTTTCGCAAATTGGAAATTTCAAAGTAAAAAAGTTCAAAGTTAAAACTGAATCCCCTCCCTCCAACTTGTCAGACCCCCAGAGCTAGGACTGGGCGATGTAGAAATTTCTTAAATCGATTTATCATCCATCTAACATCGCGATTTTGTGCTAAATCGCGATTTAACACCGATTTTACATTTTACAATATGGAAGCCTATTTTTCTATTTTTTGTAACAAAATAGGGTCTTTATGCACCCCCCCCCCCCATTCCGTGTATTATTTAGTATACTTAGCTTTTAATTTTTCAAGCACCTTTGAACAGGGCTTAATTTCTAACAAAAAAAGTACCGGAGCCCTACTATTCTGCAATAGTAACAACCGTAGCATGCCCCCCCCCCCCCCAGTGACTCCAATCTGCATATTTATATTTCATACATTATTTCTAAAATTTAAAGCATTTTTTTCTTTAGCAAAATAAAAATTTTAAATATATCTGTCAGCATATATACTTAGTTGTCAACTATTCTACTTTTTAGTTATCACTCCTTCCGAATAGAAAGCCTAATTTTAATGTTAATCAATTGCAGAATTCTGGGATTAAATAGGGTAAGGATTATGATTCGGAAATAGCGTTAACACAAAAAAGGAACAGTTCGCACCTATGCATTTTTATGAAAAAATGAATGAAATTTGCAAAAAATAATATTTATATGCTGAAGAATGAAACAACGTTTTACATTTTCCTATTAAAGGTGCATATCTTAAACTATAATCGATTTTTTCCGCTTAATAACCTTTGGTAGTGAGTCCCTGAGAATCATATTAAATAACAAAAATTGACACCGTTATCGGAAAAATTCAATGCTTTTATAGAAAAAGGGGAAACACTGCTCGATTGCGTTCTGTTAGAACAACAATACATTGTAATTTTATCTACTTACAAATGAAAGTGACATCGTAAATGTGCAGAATAGAGCCTTAAAATTGGCAGCGTTCATGATACAAAAAAATGCTATTGCACTGGGCTCCGGAGCCCTGTATTTATGAGCTCCGGTGAATTCCGACCAATATTTAAATATTTACTAAAATAAAAGAAGTACCGGAGCTGGGCTCCGGTGAGCTCCGGCGCAAATTAAGCCCTGCCTTTGAAAAGAGATATATTTTACACATAAAAAAAAAAACTTTTGAATGCCCCAAAAAGCTAGTTTTTTTTTTTCATTTTAAAAATTGTGACCTATTTTAATACATTTTATAAACTCATTCTTTAAGAAATAATATAAAAGAAAATGATTTTTATGTGTGTGTGTGTGTGTCTGACTTGTTATGTCTGCTACAATCTAAATTCCTTAAGAAGCAGGGGGGGGTCTTTTTCCCCTAGCCTTACGGAATTTGGACTTTTCCCGCTAGCCCACCCAAATAGCACTTCATTGCTAACAACCTACACATACTTTTTTTTTACAGAGACAGAATTAAAAAGTTATTGAGGTAAAACAGATGCAGATTCAAAGAATTCAATGATGAATTTAACTGTTCATTTACCATGATGAGAAAAGTAGTTAAAAAATAAAAAAATAAATAAATACTAGAAAGTAGGAATTCTGCTTTCTCAGAAATTAGTGTTGCCACCGATGAAAAAAAATATATGTATATATAAATAGTACAAAACATATTTCAGTTTTAAGACTTAAAGCACACATTTTTATATTATGTAAAATGACGTCATTCGCATCCGCTTAAGAATTCCACATTTACGATCCACTCTTAAACATCTACGGTAAAGCATGCATAGAATGTCACTATCGCAAAATAATACACAAATGCAGCAAAAACATGCCGCCATTAAAGAAACTCGACCGAAAAAAAACGGTTATCTAATGATTCATAGGCATTCATTTGTTTGTAACATTAATATAGACGATTTCAGCCGTGAGATCAGTCCTGACGTTTTGGTTGGAAACTGACACCAAACAAACGGTTGCTATGTTGTATTTTCTATTTTGTTTGTGTGTTGCAGCTATATCTTATATCGATATCTCACATCTAAGTGTTTTAATACTTGATGTGTACTGGTAACATTTTCAACGATTTATATTTAAAAAGAAATGACGCAGAGCAACTGTTTGTTTGGAGTCAGTTTCCAACCAAAACGTCATGACTTACGTCACACTGAAAGCGTGTATAGATACTTCAAATTAAATATAGTTTATATTAGCTCCATGTTTGAACACAAATTTTTCGTTTATATTTTTTCAAAATAGCAGGAATTTTAATTACATTTTCTTTCGGTTGTTATGAGAAAATGGCAACAAAAAGATATAATTGCTATTTTTCAACTATTTTCCCTTTACTTTCTACATAAATGGAGTACTTGAGTTGCCAAAATTAGACAAATGGTGCTGAAAACTACAAAAAAATTAATATTTGAAAAATAAATGGAGATACAGTTTTCAAACAAATTGCATTAAAAAGTACTTTTTTTCCCAATACGACGGTATAAAAATTGAAAATGTGCGATGCTTAGAAATTTAAAAAATACTATAGAGTATTTAATCGTATTGCTTTGTTTTACGGCAGGCTTCTCTAAGGTAGCGTTATTTTTTGAAGATGACACAAAATAAGCTGGGAGAAAGAAATAGCATACCGTAGCGGGGGGCTAAAAAAAAAAAAAAAAGAGGTAAGATATGAGAAATAAGGTGCAATTTTATATCTTTTTAACTTTGAGATTGTAATAAAATTTGTTTAACATGAATGCTGACATTCATATAGCTGATGGAGAAGGATTGAAAGCACATTACTGAAAGCCTTGGAGCACATTACTGAAATTGCTGATCTTTTCGCGACTGTTGCCACCGTGTAAGATTAGTAATAAAATATAATCTTAAAATACATCTCTTTTTAATGATAACGAAATGTCAAAAAAGCAGAAAATCACAGATCTGCAGAAAAATCTAATAAATGTCCCCTCCACCCCTCCCTCATTCTGCTGTAAAAATCAAGTTACTCGACTCATTACATAACTTTATTAAATATTTTTAATTAATTAAAAAATAATAATAAATTAAAACTAAATTATTCCCATAATACCCAAACATATGAAAATTAATCTTTCATGAAAATAATGCATAAAAATATAAACTAAAAATGGATGAATTTGGATATAAATAGTGAATCAATTTCAGCAATATACTCCATCCACATGGCTAGCATTGAAATCGGATGTCAAAACCGATGCATGACTATTTTTAAAAATATTTTAATTAATTACAGAATAATAGAAAATAAAGAATATATATTAAAATATTACCCAAACTTGTGAAAAATGAATTTTTCATTAAAAGAATGCATAAAAATAAAAACTGAAATCCGATGAATTTGGATTTTAAATATGAAACTTTATTCTTTTTTTTTCAACCATAAATACTCAATCAATTTCAGAAAAAAATCTTATTAGCAAAAGAAAAATATTTCATGCGGATTATGGCCAAATCGGGATACACAAAACAATGCGTGACTATGCTTTAAAATAATTTCATTAATTACAAAATAATAGAAAATAAAAAATATATGTTAAAATATTACTAAAACATATAAAAAATGAAAATTTCGTCATAAGAATGCATAAAAGTATAAACTGAAAGTCGATGAGTTTGGATTTTAAATATAGAACTTTATTATTATTTTTTAATCATATAAAAACTGAATCAATTTTAGGAAAACAATCTTTTGAAGCAATGCAGGACTCTATTTTAAAACATTTTAATTAATTACGGAATAATAGAAAATAAAAAATACATATTGCAATATTACTCAAATATGTGAAAACTTAATTTTTCATCAAAAGATTGCATTAGCATATAAACTGAAATTCGATGAATTTGGATTTTAAGAATTAAACATTACTTTTTCTTTTCAACTTCTCGCCATATGAGTTCTTAATTTCTGAAAAATACACATTCCAATCCCGTAAACTCTGAATCTCGTTTACAAAATAAATAAATATTAATTGTTACTTAAATAATCGTTTTCTTAAATCATCTTTTTCTTAAATCGGAGAGGATTGAAGCTCGATGTTTTCTTAAATCCGATCTTGCTAAATCGATTTAACACCAACTTGCCTTGTTTTTCTTAGATCGGAAAGCATTGAGGCTTTCGATGTTTGCTTAAATCGGATCCTCCTAAACCGATTTAACACCAGCTTGCCATGTAAGTTATAGATACATCAAAGTAGATAAATCATTTTTCCGATGTTAGCTCTGAATCAATATTTTGTTTTAAATCGATTTAAAGCCAATGGTTAAATCACGATTTAAGACAATGGCTAAATCGCGATTTAAGACTTTGGCTAAATCGCGATTTAAGACAATGGCTAAATCGTGATTTAAGATATTGGCTAAATCGCGATTTCCGATGTTAGCTTAAATCGATTTAAGACCAGTGGTTAAATCGGGTTTCTGATGTAAGCTTTAAATTGATTTAAGGCCCGGGCCTACCCAGAGCTATAAGAGATGTAAGAAACGTGTAAACCCCAGTGTAAGCCAAAAAATTGAATAAATTATTGAATAAATAAAATTAAATTGCATAAAAAAATTATATCTATTTTATAGTATAAGATTTTCACTATTTTTTAACCTTGAAATTTACGATTTGCGAAACATTCTGACGCGATGGTCAAAAATGAAAGTCATTTTCAGATTCAGTGTTAAAAACTACATAAAAAACAAATATGAAAATTTAAAAAACACAACCATCTCCATGTTTTTTAGTATCAAACTTCCGCTATTTTTTTTTTTTACTTTTACTTTCGAAATTTACGATTTGCGAAAAATCCTGACGTGATGGTAAAAATAAAGGTCATTTTCGGATTCAGCGTTAAAAAATACATAAAAATCAATTATTAAAAGTTAAGAAATACAAATATCGCAGGCTTGTGATTATTAAAAATCTTCAAATCTTGTAAAATTTATAAGAAAACTGGATTATTTTATAGAAATTTTTCATTATTCACCAAATCGACCGTCACAATCTCTTGTCATTTATCAGATTTACTAAATTGGTATCAAATAATTAACTCTGTAAGTCTACTCTCAAATCTAATAGGGGAGAGTAGCCGAATTTGGACCCCTTCACTTATTTTAAGGTGTAACTCGCTTAATTTTTGGAATATCTCCAAAGCATCATTAAACGGGGTCAATCTATTCATCTACTAACTAAATAAATCCTTAGATCAATTTCTTTTTGAAAATCCTAAATTTTATTTCTATTTGAAAAATTTGTCAAAAGTGGTCCAAATTCAGCAACTGGTCGCCTAAGTTGGACTCCCAGTCTCCTAAATTGGACCAGACAATATCAGGTTGTTTTAATGACTGGGGAATGTAACTAATTTTATTAAAAGCAAAGTTGATGATTAACCCCTTAACCTAGGATTTACTTTTAACAGCTCCACGGTTTGGCAAATCCATAGCTACCACTAAAATTTAATAGAGATTTTCGCCTTGTTTAATTATGGAATTTCTACGATTAAATTAAACTATATTTACTGTGAAATTTTAGCGGTACGAAGAATTTACATTTGGCTCGATCTTCGTACGCGGGTTATGCCCGTCATTGTAGGTTAATGGGTTAATGAAACAAGTAAAAAAAAAAATAATAACAGCAATGAAATATAATGAAATCAAATATCTGAAAATAAGAGTAATTGCTTTAAATCAAAATGTATTCAAAACATAAATCAAAGTTATCAGTAATTAAGAATAAAAATTATGGAACTAATTGCCAGATACTTGAATATCATGTAAGGAGTGATGCAAAGCTTAAACATGTTATTTGTTTATTCATTTTTTATTCCAGAGCACACAACATGGGCATAATGGAATAGTATTTGGCAATCTTAACACTGAATCTTTTCTGCTATTTTATTTTTCTTACAAATTAGGCAAAACCAATTATCACTGTCTAGATTTTTCTTTTTAGATTCTGAATTATTAGACATTTTTTTAAACAGAAGTTTTCTTTGCATTATGTTTGCAGTTCTTCCCTTGCATCATTTTTTTCCAGTTGCATTACGCCTATTTTCTAAAATTTTATGTTCCAAATGCTTTTGTGCTGTGAGAGCTTCCTTTTTTTTTTTTTTTCCATTTCAAGGTTTACTCTATATGGCGAAGATTTTAACTCAACTGTTTTTTCGCTCCCTCTATACTTCGATTTAACTGAATTTAGCAATGGAGATAACATTTATAATGATTTTTTAGCTTTTTGGGGGGATTATTTGCTGCATCTTTCTTGCGGGTCAATTTATTCACAACTTACTCTCTTCTTTTCGTTTCTTATGTCTTTAACATATTTTGCTGTTATGGATGTTTTCTTTTCAGATACTTTGTCTGTGTCTTTTCAACATTATATTAAAAACGTATTTAAAATATATGCTCTATTGAAAACAAATGCTTCGATTAATCAAACGCATAGCTGCCAACTTGTACGGATTTTTGCTACCACTAAAATTTAATAGAAATTTCTGCCTTATTTAATCATCAAAAATGTTTAAAATTCGGCGATTGAATTAGGCAAAATTTACCATTAAATTTTAGTGGCAGCAAAAATCCGTACAAGTTGGCAGCTATGCAAACGCAAAACATATATTCAAACAATGTTGAATTCAGGTTTCCCCCCACTCCGCAGCCTTGAAAAAACTATTCCCTCCCCCCCCCCCCCGAAGGTTTGAGGTTTTATACGTTTTAATGGCAAGTGCAATTACACCCTTCAGAACTGTAAAAATCCTGCACCCCATCCCTCATGGAGCCGCAAATATCCTCCAGGAGAAAAATGCTTGAATCCAACTCTGTAAATCAAATACGCCGTAGGACTAAAGAATTCAAAGAAAATAAATACAAATATATACAGGTTAAAAGAAATTGCAAACAAAATTTATTGCATAAACATGTAAAAGTATTTTTATGTTTATAAAATCCTAAACTGTATAAAGAAATTGATCCAGATATATATAAAAAAATTAAAAATAAAAAACATCCATGGAGATAGTAATCCATTATAAAATATTAAAAAAATAAAAAAATAGTGTACAAAGAGTACCACCCTCGAAATTCTTTACTTACTTTTTGAATTTATGATCGTCTTTCTGGTCCAATTTAAGCAACTGGAATTGCCCCAATTCAGGCAACTGCTCCGTTTTTTAAAACAGATAATCTCAAGATTAAGAACAAAAACGAAATCAAACAAATCCGCATGAAAAACATGCGCAATAAACAGATGAATTTAGATATGTATATTAAAATATAACAACTTACCTTAGTTTTAAAGTATTCACTTACGTTTAGTAGGAAAAAACTTCATCAAAACACCTAACTTTAGGTTTTTTTAAATTGTCTGAGAACAGCATATAGTAGGCGGATGAATCTTCTAATCATAAATGACGTCATTCTGATGAGTAGGATTTCAGCGGTAGATGACGTCTGTTTTTGTAATTAACTGCAGAAAGGCAACGGTCCTCTTAAAGCGGCGGTCCAAATATGGCTACTCTCCCCTATATAAAAATGAAAATTTGTCTGTCTGTCTGTAATGCTATGCAAATCCACAGTTTGGAAGCCAGAATTGTGAAATGCAAATATGTATTAAAACACGGAGGAGGCAACTAAAGCAATCCGGAATCGAAATAATTTATAGTTAACTTTTAATTAATAAAAAACCACCAATTTTTCAGCAATTTCCTATCAAATTGAAACATTTTTCGTTATAGCAGTTGCCAACAATTAAAAATTCACAATAAAATTCTTACCACAACAATTACCTTTCTATTGCAAGGTTCATTGCATATTACGTAGGCTACGCTTGCAATACTAACACGCTGTAGCGGGTATTACGATAATTCTTTTACCTCACATGCAAATAATTAGAGATTATATATATTACGTACGCCACGCTGCAATTCCAAGAAGCTCTAGTGGGTATTACGCTAATTCTTTTACCTCACATGCAAATAATTAGAGATTATTTAATTGCGCTTAATTACTACAAAATTATAAAAATAAAGAAACACATTTTATCACAACCATCAACAAAACTTTTTATTCTATTTATTCCCTTATTCCAAAGATATCGTTTTATCGTCTGTTGCTATAGTAGCATAAATTAAATTTCATTTTAAAAAAAGGCAAAGTAGTAGAAAAATATTTTACTAAATCCAATAGTTATTTTTAATTTTGGTTTTAGAATTAAATTCATGAACTCCCGTGCATAGAACGGGTTAAACAGCTAGTAATACCATAAATACATTACGTCTTTAACACTAAACGAACCGTGAGGAACCATATTGACCTGAACCAATTGAAAATATTTCGGTTCGTACCAGGATTTTCTTTATACAATAACTTTAAAAAATTCAAGGAAGAAAAAGTTAAATAAGTAAGTTGAACAGTTTTAAATAAAAATTCTGCTGTAAAATATTTTTATAAAACTTTAGTAAAATTTCCGGTAGTTTTAGCGTTACGTTAAAAAACATATATATTTATATATATATTTCATAGCTCTTCAAAGGGAGGTAAATGTCCCCAAAAATAATGACCCATTATTTTGCAATAGAAAATTAGTAGGTGAAATTCGTTTGCCTTGTTCCCGAAATTGATATCTAATAAATTAACTCTATTTCGGAAAGAAAACTTTATGTTGTTTGGTTTTTGACGTTCGATAGATACTAAGTTATATCAAACTGACCAATAGCAAACAGCTTTACAGATAATTAATGGCAGACAAAATAACAAATCCCGTTTAATTGGATTTTACTCTAGATATACTGGTAACTAACATTACTTCTTAGCTTCTTTTAAGGAATTAAGACTTAAGCTTTTATGTTTCTTTTGTTGTACTTTATCTTCTTGGACCATAATTGCTACCTTGACAGGTTAAGGGAAAACTTAGAATGAAACAAGGAAACGTGTCAGTTAATTATTTTTAGTTACTTGTCGTAACTTTATTTTTTGAAAAGTATAACATGAGAATAAATATTTTTCTTTATCCTTACCCCCTTTTTAACACTTTTCACCAAAGTTGAAAAGTGTTTATGAATTCAATTTGTCTGTCCGTCTGTCCACTCTCTAACTCCCGTAAATGTACTCGGATTTTCATGCAATTGATATTGTATTATAATGATGCTTACCATGGCATGTTTGGTATTCAATATGAAGTGTGTAGCATTAATAGTTCATTTACAGGAGCACTCAAAAGAATTTCGTTACATTAGCGTCAATGGTGAAAAATTGTTTGTAGTGTATTTTAATGAGATTAAGATATTTCACTAGTTCAAATGTATTAAAATTGATATAAATCAGTGAATTTCACTACAATATGATTACTATAGAATAGGGCGTTCATAGCATTAATCGTTCTTTTACAGGGACACACAAAGGAAATCGCTTACAGTACTCTCTTTGAGAATTGCTGAAAGTGCGTTTTAAATTTCGGTATGCGCTTTTAAATTTAACTAACTTTTTGCATGTTACTCGATGTGTATAAATTCTATACCTCGTATACAGGGATGCACACAAGAATTCAACGTACCATTCTTCTTATTTGTGGAAACTGCTCAAGGGGAATTTTTAACTGTGATATGTATTTCCTAACTAGACTAAATTTTTGCATGCATGTAGTTTACATATACAAATCTATACAGTTAAACTTGGGTAATTTAAATTTGAAGGGACCAGAGAAAAGTTTGAAATATCCAAAAATTCGAATTACATATATTCCTTCGAAAAGACGAGATAAATAAAAAAGATTAGCTCCACGATGAATGATTTAACACATAAACTATACTATTATTTTCACACAATCATACTGATTGGTAAAGTTATCATACGAATTGAATATTTCCATCCGAACGATAAAATGCCCAATCCGGGAATCGAACCCAGGTCCTTGGCTTACATTGCTAATACTCTACCGTTTAAGCTACCTGGGCTGACAGTCTGCGAGCATATTTCTCTCAGATAACCTTATTGGCAATAACATCTGGTCTGTCATGTGTACAGCTCAACAGAATAAACGGCAGGTAAAGGAACCCCATATAAACGATGGGTAAGTAGATATACTATTATTTTAACACAATAATACTCATTGGTAAAGTTATTGTACGAATTGAATTTTTCCAACTGATATTCGATTTTCAGGTTAAGCGTTTTTTCGCTCAGTTGGAAATATTCAATTCATTTCATTCTGACATTCTTTTACTTAAAAAGACCATTAAAATAAATTGTTTAATATTTCGCACCTCAGCTGAAAAAAGTCTCTGGAACAATTTTTACTACAAAATTTTAAGGGCAATCGTATGAAAAATTCGAATTAGCCAAAATAAAATTCGAAATATCCACGATTTTTTTACATTATTTTAATAGAATTCTAGGGACAGGAGCAAAAAATTCGAATTATCCAGAATTTCGAATTAAACAAGTTCGAATTATCCAAGTTTCACTGTCATGTACAGGGCTGCTCAAAGAATTCGGATATTTTTTTCAGCTGTAGATTGGAATAGCTGAAATTGGGTTTTAAAATGTGTTATGTGTTTCCAAATGGTTCAATTATAGACATCCTATTTCAACTTATGTAACGGTGAAGTTTTGTTAAATTACTCAGAATGTGTTGGAAAGAGTTTCATAATCCATGCCTGATGCATGATTTTTTTCTTTCTTGTTTCAAATGACTTCAAAAGAAAAGCTTCTAAATAAAGCCATAAGACAAAATGCAATACTCCACCTTGATACAATCTCAAAATACACAATATGAACTTTAAAACGCTCAAGGCTGTTCTCAAATCCAAAGGGTCAACTTTCTGACATAAGTTTTGACTCATTTTTGTTCGGAAACGCATGAAACTAGAAGGTGTTGTTATTCAGAAACTATGTCATCGAACTGTTTTTTCCGTTTTCTTGCAAACGCAATAGATCTTTCAGAAATACTGTCGAAATTGGCATTTTGAACCGAACATCCGAACGAAAGAAGAAAATCCAGTCAGTAAGGGGAGAAAAATGCCGTGTCACGTGATCAAAATCGCTTATAACTCAATACGTAATTGATTGATCAAAAAATGGAAAAAACAGTTCCATTCCAAATCGCTTCCATGGTCAGGCTTTCCAATTCTATATCTTTCCGTTAAAAAATGAATTTGTAAATGTGTCAAAACGTTTTGCGCTTGTTCAGCAGAGCAGTTGAGATCAGTCTTAAGGGGTCTCAGAACTCTTAAAATGGGAAAAAATGAAAAAATTAAGACCATTTTGAGCATTTAATATCTTTAAATGTTTATTGATTTTCAGACACAATTTTTATTGGAATCAAAGGTATAAGTATGTTCTTTCATTACATGTATTTAAAAAATTGCAAGGAATTAGCATTTACAGGGAGTTCCAAACTTTCAGACATTTGACGAGTAGAAAACTGGTATAACAGCATACGCGCCGGATTAAAAAATAAATTTTGCAACTAAAATGAAAATTTTCATGCCTACTTATATTTGAGATTGTAATAATTACCCTGAACCTAAGTAAATTTGTATTTAAAGCATTTTTATATTTTTAATACAAAGTTATATTTAGCTAATGCAAAATTTAGAAAATTTCAACAATATAATCACCTAAAAAATATTTTTTGAAAAATAGAAAGGAAATTTTAGGTTCAGTTTATACAAACTAACAAGAAGCATATGTTTTGAAAATTTCAGGAAAAACTATTCAGAAGGCTTTAAGATATCGTGCGCGTTATGCCCAAAAACGTCATTTGGAGATAAATGACTTCAAAGTTTCGGAAACGCTTCTTCAGCTATCGAGCGGGTATAATTCTAAAATCCATAACTTCTGTTCGAATAGGAATTTCAAGGAAACATATCAAAATGTTCAGAAAAGATAGGAGTTTAACGTCTAAAAAAATTTAAATTTCGAAAATTTTAAAACTTTAAGATTCCTGAGATCCCTTAACAGGTGGCAAAATAATAATATCAATGTTACAAGTTTAAAATAAGCATTTTATTTCAACTTTTTCAGCACTTTCGGCCTGCAATTCCCGCGGCCATCGTCAAGGAATATTTCTATTATTAATTGCTGTTTCATTCATACAACTACGTCACTTCAATTGAAATGGGACTACAGTTAATTATAGACTCTCCCATTTCAAACGAAGTGACGCAGTAGCGTATCTTATCATTTCGGAGGGGGCTGAGATATAATAAAAGTTTCTAAGAGGAAATCAGAAGAAGCGAAGAAAATTCCGCTTTAAACAGGTTTTTATCATAGCATGCAACGCATCTATTATACAATTAAACATGCTAAGATAAAATCGCGTAGGAGTGTGAAAAAGTTCGTTTCTGGCTGGTTTTCGTCTTTAGAAATATAATTCCAATGTTATACCACATTTTTTAAAACGCAATACTGAGAATTATCTATTAAAAGGTATATCAATAAATAGTAAATAAAACCGAAGTAAGCATCAAATTTAAAACTATTTAACAGCGTTCTAACTCTATCCCTTCCCTACCTCCTTCAACACTTTCTAAAATTCATTTTAAAGCATACATGCATGACATTTGTAATAGTTGAATATTGAAAAGCGTTTTCCATTTTCTCATAAATGCGATGCATTTGGAATAGTAGCTCCATAAGGATAACTTTTCCTAGATTTTCACGGCTCGAAAATCGGCTTTAACTGCCAAATTTGACAGTATTTTCTTCATAAATCGTGGTTGATAGGAAGCTTTTTGTGTATTGAAGATTCAGAATCGCTCAATTTGATTTATGATGTATTTTAAATGTAAATAAAGCTTATTTCTAGTCAAAAAGCTACACAACCATAAAAAAAAACTTTTTTGTCAATACTTTGTAATCCTATAGAAATAAAATAACATGTCACAGCGCTATAACGAACTGAATAACAAGGCTATAACGTAACATTCCTAGCATTTACCTAAATAAAATTTTAAAAAAAAGGTTCAAGGCTTTGCAGTTCATATTGCGATGTCTCAATTTGTGCATTACCTTAAATCGCAGATTTCAACTGATAAATAGCAAGAGTAAGCATTTTATTGATGTTTTACAAACTAATTAAAATTAATAATGCAGTTTTAATCACCACATGTCACGTTTTACATAATAAAACGCGTGTAAAAAGAGCCTGTGTATAGCAGAAGCTTGCCTTAAATAGCTATTTCGTAGTCTCTGCGAAATACCACACGTTCTATGATGAAAACATGTCTAAAATGGAATATTTTCCTGCTTACTTTTGAATTTTATCTTAGCATGTTTCATTACATTTTGCAAAACTTTCGTTTGATACTTTCTATAAATTTCGGAAGGGGCTGGAGACCCATCAGCCCACCCCTGAATACGCCACTGAAGTGACGTATTTGTATGAGTGGAATAGGAATTAATAATAGAAATATTCTCTGACGATGTGGGAATTGCAGGCCGAAAGTACTGAGAAATTTTAAATAAAATGCATATTTTTAACTTGTAACATTGACATTACTATTTCGTCGCCTTTTAAGCGAAACGGTGATCTTTTTAAAGTTCACATTGTATATTTTGTAAAAAAGTTTCTGTTTTTCACAATGCATGTATGACCACTATTTTCTCAAGAACCACTTAACGGATTTGAATGTCACTTTTGGCTTTACAATTGTACTAAGCCAGGAAAGGTTTTAAACTATGATTTTTTATAGTACAGTTTTTTTGCAGGAACATGTCAAAAAACTTAATATATGATTGCTTACTGTGTTTCATAAGCAGAATTCAAAAGAATGGGAAAAACCTCGTTTAAACCTGATCATAAACCGGAATTTTTGTAACTCTAGAAATTAGAATAAATGATGAAACAGTTTATTATTTTTTCCTATAATCTATTTATATAAAATCCAAGTCTCTGTGTGTCCCAAATGACCAAAATGAGTCGCCAAAAGTGGCGCCAACTTGGCGATATCTCTAATATTTCGCCAAATTCCCATAGAGTTCCATTGTAAACCTACTTGCTTATAGAAAATCAACAAATTGAGATATTTTAATGCAACAAAAACTAATATTAGCTTAAGGGATTATATTAAATTTTTCTTTGATGACCTAAGTAGGAATTGACTTTAAAAACAAAATTTTTATATTACTTGTTAGTATTCATTATACATAGTTTTTAATAACTGTGTTTCGTTTTTAAAATATGTTATTTTCATCTGTCACTGCGGAACAAGCGAGAAAACCTCATATTCTTGCACAAGTGTTGTATGTAGTATATCAGTATATATCATATTTTACGTCATTTCTGACGGGCTATCTTTCTAGTATTATTTAATATATACAATTTGCATGTTGCTGAAATTATTTAATTTTACGCAGTGTTTCCATGGCAACAATGCCATTCTCTTGTCGTCTCCGATACTAATTATATCGAAATCAAATTGACAGTGCTCAGAATCAGACTTTAATTTTGAGTTTGAAGCAATTTTAATCCATTTAAATTTTGTTCTAAATCGACGTTAAAGGGACCGGGAAAGCCCTATCTCCGCCATGTTAAATTCACCAATTTTATGTACCCTTTTCTCAAAAATGGTGAAAGATTGAGGTCTAGACTTTTTAGAGTAGTTAGAATAACATGCTTTACTTATTTTAACCGACCATTTTCTTTCTAAGTGAAACTGAAAATTAATTATTAATTATTTATCGAAAATCATTTTTAAATTAGCATTTTTGGTAACATTTCACTACCTAAAATAAATAGTTCTCAACAACTCATTAAATCACGGTGTTAAAGTATACAATATAACATAATATAAGTATTTAAAAAAATCTGAGTTCTTAAGTTTAATAGATATTGAAGAAAGGAACACAAACATGAAAAATCCAAGTTTTGAGAAAAAGTCAATTAAAGATTTAAATGGCCATTAAGCTATGAAGTACTCTTAGAAAGAATGAATTCCAACACTTATTTTATATATATATAAACATGTGTGACACATCGTTGGAAAGATAAAAGTTTAAACTATTTAGTGATGTAAAAAAGTAAAATTCAATTCCCCCCCCCCCAAATTTCGCTTACCTGGTCCTCTTAAACGATCGTTAAACTTCATTATGGATACATATAAACGTATACGACAAATCCGTAGCTATAAAAGTGTATTTATTTAAGTAAAACTTGTTTAAACTAGTTCAATATGAAGAGTAGAAAAAGTTTTCCCTTAAAGAGTATATTTATCATAAAAGCGTATTTAATTATTTCATTCTGTCGCCAACTAGCGATAAATCGCCAAGAAAACGAAATTTTCATTATTTTTTTACGGACGCTCTAGGGTCATTCCATGGTAACTTATGTTACATTTGAAAGAATTTACTGCAGTAATTTTGCCAATATAATACCAAAAAATATTCAAATCTAAAGTTGAGATGATTTGTTAATTAAATTTACCCAAAGCTCAATTTGGATGAAAATTAAGGTTAGTTGGGGCAGCTGGGCCATGATTTTACAATGTGACTCTGGAGCTTCTGACAATTCAGCTTCAAACTGCTAATGTTCATTTGAATGAAAGACTGAACTTCTGTAAAAGTGTTCAGTTAGGTTCTCTCTATGAGACAGAAATGCTCAAAATTACATTTTAATATTTAAAAATATAAAAATATGCACATTTCATCTTTCTTTCCTCATGGGTCCAATTGCCCATAAAAATGGGGTAAGTGGACCAGGAGGGTCTATGCTCCACACGCGTTTATTTTTGTTCATGTGGTATATCAGGTCCTGTTTGAAAAAGTATAAACAACACATAAAAAAAATTAAACCAGGCAGATCATGTAAATTATATGTC
The DNA here is from genome assembly GCA_963932465.1 of Maratus speciosus. Taxonomy (NCBI): domain Eukaryota; kingdom Metazoa; phylum Arthropoda; class Arachnida; order Araneae; family Salticidae; genus Maratus; species Maratus speciosus. The sequence goes on along the minus strand of OZ010799.1, from coordinate 111,083,679 downwards.
AATAAAGAGCGTTATAGGGAAAACCTTTGCTGTCAGTGTGTCTAAAAAAAGCACTATAATTGAAAATATTAGATTTATTTATACCAAAAACATAAAAATTAAGTAAGTAAGTACAGGTAATAAGTATAAAAGTCACATGGATATTTTAAGGAAAAAAATAGCAAGATAAATCTATGAACAAACGGATACGTAAGTACTTAAGTACTTTATCTGTATCCAGAGGTCGCATTACATAGGGAAAATTTTATTGTTCCTACCAGAACCCTTAATGAGTTACCTTCATTATCATTTTATTTAACATATTCTAAAGAAAGGTGCGATGAAGATATTTTCAAAATAGTGGTAGGAACAATGAAAGTTTCCCTATAGAGTGCGACCCCGGTGTATCGTACAATTTCAAGTTTTGGCTATCTCGCTTTCAGGTGCAAGGTATTTGCATTCGTAAAATGTTGAAATAATTTAATGACACCAGTATTTACAAGAGAATCTATTTGAAAACAAGTAAAAGTATATTTTCGCGTACTTGATAAAGGTGAAATTTTCATTATAAAATTCCGGTGCCAATGTGGCAATTAGGAATTAAAATTATGTGATGCAATAACGCATCACTGCCTCTCAAGGGCTCAATAAATTTGGTTTGATATCACCCAATATGCTTTTTTTTTTTTTATTCCGTAATTTTAATAAGGTATTCTATAATTTTCTTTATTGTGAGCAAAAAAAAAATTGGAGAAATTTACTTCTCGTTGTAAGAGAAACTCAAAAAAAAAAAAAAAAAAAAATATTTATAACTATTGGGGTAACTAGATTCAGCATGGTCCAGTTACCCCGGTTACATGCCCCAGTTACCCCATTTTTGAAAATTTTATGGGGTAACTGGGACACCGGGCTTACATTTGAAACATGAAGTAAATATGTATAGATGCCTAATAATATTAACGCAGTTATATGTTTAATCTTTTTAAAAAAAGATTTTTTAACAAAAGTACTTACAGTATTTTAACACGTTCACGCCGGCGAGGCGCGGTTTGTCACACTCGACTGTCTCAGAGCTGGCAAGTCTCCGGCCTTTTGGATACCAGTATTTTAATACAGAAAATGTTGTTTTATTTAATTAGAACAATTTGGCGATTTAAAGGAAGAACATTTTTTCTAAAATAATAGTGGTGTACAAAAAACCGGAGACGACAACTTTGAGACAGTCGAGTGTGACCCACCGCGCCGGCGTGAACATGTTAATAAAAAGCCGAGGAAGTTTAACTAAATGGACGTTGTTTTTAGAAAAAGAAAGGTAAATTTTCGACAACCTATCACAGCAAAGAGAGAGTTATGATTGAGTTGGCACACGTTGTTTTAGAAAGTAGAGGTTAAGGGGCATTGTTCACAAAAGCTAAAACTTAAAATACATCAACGGCTTTTTATAAAATAGCCTATGGCCCAGTTATCTCGTGGGTCCAGTTACCCCAACTAACCTTACCTTAAAAATGCGAATGAAAATCTTATTTTTCAATTCCTACTATTAGCTCACACTCTCCCTATATTTATTTATTTATTTATATATTTATCTTGTTCAAATTTTCAATCGTTAATAAAATACTCATTATTCATCCTATCAAGTTGAAATAAATTTTTTTAAACTTGTACTGGATGACAACTGATGTTAATACAGTTTTTTTCAAATATTAATTAATTAATTAATTTTAGTTTTGCATGGGAAACAAAATGGCGGCCATTGGTTCTTGAAGATCAATTAAAGTATTTTCAATAAGGGGTTACCATAGGGGAGACCCTGTTCTGTCGCCAATTACCGCCACATTTGGCGGCAAAAATGAGTCGCCAAAACTGACGCCAACTTGGCGATATCTCTAATATTTCGCCAAATTCCCATAGAGTTCCATTGTAAACCTACTTTCTTATAGAAAATCAACAAATTGAGATATTTTAATGTAACAAAAACTAATATTAGCTTAAGGGATTATATTAAATTTTTCTTTGATGGCCTAAGTAGGAATTGACTTTAAAAACAAAATTTTTATATTACTTGTTTATATATATATTTATATATCTTGATCAAATTTTCAATCATTAATAAAATACTCATTATTCATCCTATCAAGTTGAAATAAATTTTTTTAACTTGTACTGGATGACAATTGATGTTAATACAGTTTTTTCAAATACTAATTAATTAATTAAATTTTAATTAATTAATTTTAGTTTTGCATGAGAAACAAAAGGGCGGCCATTGGTTATTGAAGATCAATGAAAGTATTTTCAATAAGGGGTTACCACAGGGGGGGGACTCTGTTCTGTCGCCAAATTTGGCAGCCAAAATGAGCCACCAAAAGTGTCACCAACTTGGCGATATCTTTAATATTTCGCCAAATTCCCATAGAGTTCCATTGTAAACCTACTTTCTTATAGAAAATCAACAAATTGAGATATTTTAATGCAACAAAAACTAATATTAGCTTAAGGGATTATATTAAATTTTTCTTTGATGACCTAAGTAGGAATTGACTTTAAAAACAAAATTTTTATATTACTTGTTTATGGTAACTTATTTTCCTTTCTCAGTAATGTCAATTGCCATAATAAATATAACAGCCAGAGTTCAAAAAATGACACTAAAATTAGGTAATTTACATCTAAATTGAGTTTTAAATAGGTTTAATTAACCAATCAATTTTGAATATATTTTGTGGTGCTGTATTACTAAAATTACTGAAGTAAATTGTTGTAAATGTAACGTAAGTTACCATAGAATGACCCTCTATCGAGGTTCCGCCAGAACTTTTTTTATAAACATATATATCCTCAGAAGAATATTCTGCAATTTTTTATCCGACTGCCAAGAAGGGTTATGTGCTTCATGCGTATCTGGGTATGTGGATTTCTTTATACCCTCGAAACAGCCCAAAGGCTGGATGGGTTTTAATGAATGAAGTCTCTATCGATTCGTCTTAACCATCCGATGGTTATAGGCTTGTTTTGTTTTTATAAATTCAAAATGGCGGCCATAAAATAAAAAAGGGCGGTAGAGACGAAAAAAAAATTTACGCGCCCTATTGAGTGACATATCATTGGATAGGTCTTTCAAAATTAAGACGATGTTTCATTGACTATTTTATAGTGAGAAGCTCCGTTTAAATATTGCACAACCTAGAAGTTGTGTAAGTAGGATCTCTAGTTTAACTGCAACTCTAACTTTCATAGACATATATAGTCCTCATCAAAATAGTGTTTATAGATGGGAACTAACAATTAAACAAAACTTAAAAGTAATCAATACAAGTAAATAAAAAAATAGGTAAGTAATATAAAAAATAGTTTCACATTGATGAGAAATAATTAATTAGTTCGCTTTTTACGCAGTCGGGTTTTTTCATTTTTTAAATTTAATTTTTACATATTCACATTTTTCTGCGTACGCGCTTAAAAAGACCTTCTTTGTGAGATCATTTCACTTCAGTCAGTTTAGTTTTGAATTTTTCTTTTAATCTTGCACGGTAAAAAGGGGTTTTCGCTTTTATTGTTTTATCTTATTATCTTCGTCCAAAAGTTGATTGAAATGTTAATTTATGATTTAATTTTTTTAATGTGAAACTATTTTGCCAAAAGAGGGTTATACCTAAATTTATTTGACATTATGAAGCATTAGTTCTAAACCAGAATTTTGATTTGTGTTATGTCTAATGTTTGTAATTGTTAAATTTGTTGTAAATTGTGAAAAATAAATAAGAAAGCAAAGATTCACTCTTCATTTTAAATATTCTCTACAACGGCACTGTTACTACTATTGGATAATTAATCAAAATTAAGTAATTTGACAAGTCGTTTGATTCTGGTAAACTTTCCGATAAATCAGATCGATAAAGAACCACTTCTGTTAATTACAGCGTTGGGGAAAATCAATCTATACGATAAGTAGAGCACGCATGAATTAGTAAGAGCATTTAATTTAATTTTCGAATTTACCGTAAAATTTAAAAATAAAAGTGATTTTTTTTTAAGTTTAAGAATACACTTAAGTTATATATATACTCTTAATCTACCCTATATATATAAAATCCTAATGAAACGAATTTATGAAACGGAAGTATGAATCGACTGATTAAACAACTGATTATGTTTCACGGCGATTTCTCCTAAAATACGGAATACTTTGCGAGGAAATTAACACCAAAAATCCGTATTGATCTGCAGATCACAAAACTGGTATTAGAATTTTTAAATTCGAATTAGTTTTCGAAATATTAATTTTTTTTCTAATTTTATATACTTTTTTCTAATGATGGCAACTCAAATTTTAATCATAACAGATATTTTTTTGCAGATTTTAGAAAAGGTTATTATTTTAAACTAATTTGGTGACCAGTTTGGCTATGTATGCTAAGAAATGTATCATGTTACTTTTATTCATAATTCAATTTGTATTTCATTATCATTTTATTTAATACAAACTGAAACATTTAAAATAAATGCTTTCACTTCTTTATTTTTAGGTAGATTTCGTAAGAAATACTACCTATTGCAGTCGTTACCATGGTGCGACTTTTGAAAAATTCCTTCATAACTTTTCATTATAGGACCCCAGGAACCCAAAACCACCCACACCTAAAAAGTTTATATATATCAGTGTTGGGTATGAACGCGTTCATTGAACGAAAACTCACGAACTTAGTTCACATTCTGTGAACTTTGAGTTGAACTTGACTCACTTTTTGATAAACGAACGTGAACTGAACGAAAGTTCAAAAAATCCGTGAGTTTGAACGAAATTTACAACTCAAACTCAATTTTTTTCATAACTTATTTTTAAATTTTTCCAGCCGTTAAGAACCCGGTTTTTCCATTCAAATGCTATTTAGAGGGCTACACGAACTCGGGACGGGTCGAGTTTGATCATCAGTTTTTCTGGGTCGTGCCCCGGCCTTGCTTTCTCTGGAGGCTCGGGTCGGGCCGAGCCGGATTTATTTCTGAGACTGTGCTTTATTCTTCCTAGAAGTTTGCACCGACAGAAATTTTCTGGTCTGGTCGCCCCTGCTTGTATGAAAATTATTGCCCCGTCTCAGTCTGACTCGTGCAAAAATCTGTAAGGAACAACCTACCTTGGGTCAACATTTTTTTCCGAAAATGCATATATTTTTAAATTACCATAAATCTACAATTAATATTCTCTTTAAAGTATAGTAGTACATATACATTTCAAGGGGGGAGGGGGATACAGTACTGTAAAATCTGTTATAAGAATCTGTGCATGACAAGACTTTGTCCCCAATGTTGGAATTTCTGAAAATTTTTTGCAGATCTACACCGATCATGACCCCTAGAACCCAAAACCACCCTCAGTAAAAAAACTATATACATATATATATATAACTTTCTTCTGGACACGAAAAACTTCCATAATTCTGCACAAATCTCTTTCAAACTAATACAAAAATCAAGGGGCATAAAATCTCGGTCAGTTCGTTAATGGGCAAAATCGGACCAAGGGGATGGAAATAGGGAGGGGTTTTGTGAAAACCGAAAAAAACCCATAACTTCTTGATGTTTGTACATATCATATCAGTTTAAAGTTTTTATTACTTCTAAAAATTGGGCTAAAAATTTATGCATCACAGATTTTTGATAAAATTAAAAATGGGCTCAAGGGGCACAAAAAATATAGTTTTAGGGAGAAAAAAATTCATAACTTCGCCAATCCTTAAGATATCAAATCCAATTGAATTTATTATAAATCTTCTCAATATTATCTACAACTTTTATATTGACAAGTTTTCATAGAACCAATTCGCACCGCAAAAAAAATTAAAAACGAAAATAAAAAGGGGGAATTGAAGAAGAAATAATCCATAACTTAATCAATTCACAAAATATATAATTCGCATGAATTTATAATTATCTTCTTAGTATTGTCTACAACATTTATATTGACAAGTTTTTCATAGGACCAATTCTTACAGCAAAAACAAATTAAAAATACATAGCAGGTTGAAGAAAAAAATCATCGTATTAACGCTGTATTCAAATCCAAACTGCTTGTTTTCTGACTCGTTTTTAAATTCATTTTTGCTCTCAAACGCATCCAATTTTTTTTATTCTCTTATTCAGAAACTAATATATAATGTACCGTAATGATCGATTTTTTGATAGAGGCAGAATGTATTTCAAAAAATGATGCCAAAGTGGGCATTTTGAACCGAATTTCCCGAAGCAATTGTGTTAGTGAGAAAATAATTGTTTATAAATCAAGTTTTAATTAATTGAACGAAAAATAAAAACACAGGTCGCTTTTAAATCTCTTCAAATAATCACGTCAACAAGTTTAATATTTTTTCTATTAAAAATGAATCTGAAAATGTGCCTGAAAATTTCAAATTGTTGAGCATGGAAAAGTATTGTTTGTTTTTTTTGTTGTTGTTTTTTTTTTTTTTTTTTTTTTTTTTTTTTTTTGTAATACCGCCTTAGCATGATTCTGATAAAACCAGCTCTTATATAAAAATGAAATAAAAACTCGTCAAAAGCGACCAGATAAAATTGTTAAAGTGAGTTTATCTCTAATCATGATTTAGTTTTTGTTGGTCTAATTAGTATACTTAACTTCGAAATCTAAAAAGTGTACCTCCGCCTGTAGGCTGGGCCGGCAGGGATTTTTTTTTTCTACATAGTCGTGTGCCGGGACGAAATTGGTCTTAATCGTTCTCAGAATGTATAGGCCAGGCATTATGTTTTGTAAAAGTATTAAGAGCGATAATGAATTTCTGTTAACAGTGGTTTTGGAAAAGTTACATGGTACCATAAGATGGCCCTCAAATTCACTGCTCAACAATGCGAAACTTTCCGATATATTTTCTGCCTCATTTTTAACTGTAAAGGCATAAATTGAAAGGCCTGACATTGAAGGGATTTGGAAGCGAATAGCTTTTTTCATTTTTGATAAATTACTTAGAGATATAAGAGATTCTTGTCACGAGACTTTATGTTTTTAGCCTTTCCCGTGCTGCCGCGTCCAAAAATTCGATTCAAAACGCTAACTTTGGCAGTATTTTCTCAAAGATATATTACGTTTATATTAAAAATAAATAAAAAATTATCCATTTACATAGTTTCTGAATAAGAATACCTGCCAATCTTACGTTTTTCCGAAAAGAAATTAATTCAGAAATGTGTCAGAATGTAGCTCCTTTGTATTTGAGAAAAGACTTTAAATGATTGAGAAATATTTTTATAAATCTACTTGTCATTATGTAGCTTCAAAAGTTACTATGTTTTTAACCCTTTATTCTAAACTACATTAATTTTTTAATGAATTATTGTTTGAATTTCGAAACGTCTAAGACCTAAGTAATCATTAATGTTACAATTGTATGTTTTCTGTTTTGCGAACATATAGTAATATAAAATATACTGTAAAATGTCCCCTCCCCCCATAAATACGCATGTAGTATATTCATTAAAAGAATATTAATTGTATGTCGAGAAAAAAATGGATTTTTTGTAGAAATTGAGTCGGGCCGAGCCGGGCCTGTTTTCACTGATTTTTGTACGGGCCGGCCGAGCCAAGAACTGTAAAAATGTAAACGGGCCGGCCGGGCTCGGGTCGAACTTTAAATTTTTACACCGCGCCGGCCCAGATAGCTTTCGTTCGGGACAGGCCCGGGCCTGGAAATTGCGGCCCGTGCAGACCCCTAAGTTACTTTTAAGAGACTAAAAAAATCGAAATTAAAAGGATGAAACGAGCAAAAAACGTTCTAAAATCGTTCTAAATGCGATTTCTATGGAATTGTTAAGGACAGAAATTTGAAATATAAGCTAAAAAGTTCGAAAATATGCGATGCACGCGCAGAATAGTCTTTTTTTTTTTTTTTTTTTTTTTTTTTTTTTTTTTCGACATTTAAAATGGTGTAGCAAAAAAAAAAAAAAAAAAAAAAAAATCTGAATTGCGAATTTTGTGATGCTAAAGGGGATAGAAATTGAAAAATTTCTAATGGGGGGTTACTTTTAAGATAAAAATGCTCTCTACGAATGATTTCTAAAAAATTCAAAATTGAAAAGCGTGAAATGAGTAGAAAATGTTCTAAAGACTTTTTAAATTACGGTTTTTATATGAAATCGTTAAGGGTAGAAACTTGAAATTTTACATGGCTACTACATTTATGATACAGGCACAGAACAGTTTTTAAAAAAATTCAAAAGAGCGCAGGAGAAAAAACATTCTAAACTTACCATTTTCGTGATGCTGAACTGACGAAAAACTCGAAATTTGGCATATGCCGGCTACTTTTAAGGGTGTTCTCAAATCCAAAAGGGCAACTTTCTGACATAAATTTTAATTTATTTTTGTTCGAAAATGCATGAAACGAGCTGGTGTTGTTGTTCCGAAACTATGTCATTGAGCTGGTTTTTTTTTTTCATTTTTTTGCAAACGCCATAGATCTTTCAGAAAAGAGTGTCAAAGTGGGTGTTTTGATCCGAATTTCCGCGCGAAGGAAGAAAGAGCACTCAAGAGCGGGCGAAAAACGGGTTTGTCACGTGATCGAATTCGCTTATAACTCAATAGGTAATGGATGAATCCAAAAATGGAAAAAACAGTTCCATTCCAAATCGCTTCCATGTCCAGGCTTTCCAATTTTATATCTTTCCGTTAAAAAATGAATATGTAAGTATGTGAAAACGTTTTGCGCTTGTTGAGCAGAGCAGTTAAGAACAGCCTTAAGATACAAATGATCTCTAAAAATGGTTTCTAAAAAAAATCAAAATTAAAATGATGAAATGAGCAGAAAACGTTTTAAAAACGTTCTAAATTACGACTTCTATGAAATTTTACATAAAATTTATTAATTAACTAATTTTACATTAATTTCAAATACGAAAATATTACTTGGCATATTTCAACAACTACGCGTGCAAACCAAGGGTTTTGCTAGTTAATGATAACTAAAGATGCATCGCATTTATAGGGGAGGGGAACGTTTCTTAATTATTTAACAACGGATTGAAATTAACCGTTTTTGCTGGTAAATTTATTGCGTCATAGACATTGAGATTGTCAAGCGGATAAAATGGAAAATTTCAGAATACCCTGGAGTAAATCATTTCAAGACAAAATTCGATCAAAGTTTAATAACCACCTTTTAAATTAAACCTGTTTGTAAAGCTGAATCTGTTTCAATTAAAGGAAGGGGCGTTGGTTCAAAGAAACTACAATAAACGTCGTGTTCTTAAATCTAAAAAAATGACTGATTCAATTATGTAGCGATTCGAATAAGAGGCGGATTTCCCTACTTTTTCCTTGTAGGGGCCCGTGAAACCAATCACCGGCCTTGAGTTCTTGTGTTTCTATGGTCATTTCCCGCCAAAAATTATTATCTTCTTGTAACCCATCTCCCCTTATAGTTACAACAATGCTGAAATGCTGCGTAACTGACCTTCGCTGTTCGACCTCCTGTGTAGTAAAATTACAAGTCATTCCAGCGTTTTCTCAGGATTTTATTGCATTTCCATTCTAAAGTTATATTCGGTCTGAATGAATGACCGTCGTGTGATCACGGGCGTCAGCCGATTTTTTTTTTTTTTTTTTTTTTTTTTCTCCCCAGCATTCTTTTTTTTCTTTCCCATCCCCTGGAATTTCTCAGAAGGGAAGTTTCCGGGAATGGCGGAGTCTGTTTCGTTTCGTTTGCTATCTCTCCTTCTCTGTTTGCTATTTTGCCGTACAGTTTTTGATTATTTTTCAATGTCTCATAAAAAGTTTTAAACTGTTCAAGAAACTTTAAAAACGTTATGATATACAGTACATATCTATATTATAAAGGACAAACATATCTGTGCGTAACGCATACGTCATTTTGCGAATGGCAACACTTTGAAATTTGAAATGAAATTTAGATTGCAATTTTCTTTACTGCAAAATTTTAAACTTATAAACATCGCGCATATTAAATTTTTACATCGTCGTATAAGGAAAAAAAATGTTCTTTTTAATGCAATTTATTTGAAAGCTGTATCTCAATTTAATTTTGAGATATTAATTTTTTTTTTAGTTTTTAATACATTTTTTGTAATTGTGGCAACTGAAGTACTCCATTTCTGTTGAAAGTCATGGAGGGTTAAAAGTATTAGGAAAATAATAACGGAGGAAAGAAAATAATATATTACTGTAGCTTTTGTTGCCATTTTCTCATAAAAACTGAAAAAAAATTGAAATTATAGTGCTTGCTAAGCCAGCGATTTTTTAAGTTTCCAAATATCGCAGATTTTCAATTTTTGCACCGTCAAATAGAGAAAAAAATTTACTTTCAAATGCAATTTATTTGAAAATTGTATCTTAATTGACTGAAGTATTACGGTTTTTAAAATAACTAGCCGCCCGTGGCGACCAGTTTGGTCTCTCTTAAATGTATGCTAGGGATTGTATCATGTTACTTTTATTCATAATTTAATTTACTTGCTCAATCCTTCGCCAAATCGAAAGATTCTGATAGACAAATCAAGAACTCGGTATTTTTATGTTAGTCGGACACAGGTGATAAATCGCTAAACATTCTACCCGTCACATTTTTTCATATTTCATTAATTTATATTAAAATATAATCCTTTCACTCAATTTAAAATCGATAACTTTAATTTAAAACTGAAACACTTCAAATGCATGAATTTCACTTAAAAAAAAAAATGCTTTAAAAAAAGAAAAAGAAAAGAATACATACCATAAACCATTTAATTTCAACTTCAAAGCATTGTTTTAATTTACTCCTCGAAAAATAAAAAATGCTGCTGGCGAGTTAAAAAAAATGCTATTGGCGAGAATAGCGTCCAGCTTACATGAAAGTACGAGCTTTTTGCGATCATAGCAACGTTTATGTATTTTTATTCGAAGAAAATATTTTGATGAAATAGGTTGCCAGAAAATACGTTGCCAAATTTCTTTTCTCGCCATGGACCTTTTCTCTATTTCGCCAAGTACCTATACTGGAAAAATACCTTTATTTATTTATTTATTTATTTATTGTATTTTAAATGAGATGAATAAAAGACGGCACAGATGTCATATACGCACCACGTTGGCGCAATTTTCTTCTGACGCCAATGTCACATAACCACCAGAGTACTTAACTGGCACCAAAGTGTCATTATTTTGCTTGATATGGTAACCCGGATGTTGTTATTTATTTATTAATAAATCGTTTATTTACTTTTATTTTATTTTTTTAAATTATATAAATTGTTCTGTTCTATAGTTATTAATTAAACTTTTTTTAAATTTATTGTTATTCCCTTTTTAAAAATATTACACAATAACCAATGCGATGCGTTTCATTCAGGTGTTGCCATTAAACAATTAACAAATAATCGCGATTTTTGAGCCACGTACGATAGCATAATATACATAGGTTTTCAAGCATGAATTATTCTTAAATTGATCTATCACGTGAAGTTCGATTACGAAAAATTAATCCGCTTGCCCTTAAAATAATGTAAAAAGTTCAGCATTTGTTTCCGTCTAATGTTCCATAACAAAATTAAAACGTCCTCTATAGATAAATAAATAGGAAACGAATTTAACAGAGATGTGATTGAATCACGCGCTTAAAGCACTGAAATGATCGGAAAGACTGCCATAAGTCGCAAAATCTTGGGCTAATAGCTCCTGGCATGCGGTAACATGTGTAAGTATCGCTTTTAATAAATTTTAAAACTTTATTTGATTGCATAATTGATATTTTTCAGATAAAAATTCTTTTTGATGTTAGTGGGCAATCTAAAACATATATTACATGTAAAAAATTAATTACAATTAAAAAAATAAAGAATTATTTTCACCCATACTCTGTAACCCGAGGAGCTCGGGTTTGATCCCCTAGTACATTTAACGTCTGAATTTAAAAACCATTAAAATACCAAATAAAATAAACTAAGACAGACTTGAGCACAGTTAAAAAATAAAATTTATAGAGAATATACTTAAAAACAATTAAAAATACAATATGTAAACGTTTCGCCAAGCGATGATGCCTTGCGTGTCGCTTGGCGAAGCGTTTACATATTGTATTTTTAATTGTTTATAAGTATATTCTCTATAAATTTTATTTTTTAACGTTATGATAATTTACAATAGGATTATAGTAGTGATGAAGCCAGTTCATCAGAAGAATGCAATAATTTAGTTCTAAACGAAGATGATGAAACTGATAATGAAGAATCGGAAAATGAAGAAATATTAATCAACTGGAGAAATTTATTCAAATTAAATATTTAATTTGAATAAATTATTTATTATTTACTTCATATATACGAAGTTCGTACTCAAAGAGTCATAAGAGGGTCATGCTCCACCTGAAATAAGTCAGTATATCAGGGCCGAAATTAGCCTTTTTTGCACCCGGGGTAAACATAGATTTTGCCCCCCCCCCCACCTCCGCAAAGTAAATTTACATTTTAAAATTTAAAATATGTAATCAAAAAATGCGGAATACTGAATTATGCAATCAACTTTTTAAAATATTGATTCATTAAAACCTCTGAAACGAAATCCAAAGGAACTGAAAAAAATTATACAGGTTTCTGTCTTAGCAGGTATAATTGTTGGTATTCTTTCTGTAGTGAACATCTTTTTTTTTTCCTTTAAGGGTGTTCTCAAATCCAAAAGGGCAACTTTCTGGCATAAGCTTTAATTTATTTTTGTTCGAAAATGCATGAAACTAGCTGGTGTTGTTATTCAGAAACAATGTAATGGATCTGTTTTTTCCATTTTTTTGCAAACGCAATAGATCGTTCAGAAAATCGTGTCAAAGTGGGCGCTTTGAACCGAATTTCCGCTCGAAGGAAGAAAGAGCACTCAAGAGCGGGCGAAAAACGTGTTTGTCACGTGATCGAATTAGCTTATAACTCAATAGGTAATTGATTGATCAAAAAATGGAAAAAACAGTTCAATTCCAAATCGCTTCCATGGTCAAGCTTTCCAATTTTATACCTTTCCGTTAAAAAATGAATTTGTAAAATTTACAGTAAATGTGTCAAAACGTTTTGCACTTGTTCAGCAGAGCAGTTAAGAACAGCCTTAAGATAGGATTTCGTTATAGACAGATTTCACTTTCACAGATTTTACAGAAGTTGTAGTAATTACTAATAAGGCGTTTAAAGTCGCAATGTTTTAGAACTTTGTGTTTTAGAAAAACACAAAGAATTACATTGTCTTAAGAGCCTACACTAGTCACGCGACGATACTCGCAAGCTAATGTTAAACCTATGGAAGAGGTTTTTTTTTTTTTTTTTTTTTTTTTTTCAAATTTCTTGCTTGCATTTTAATGTTTTTAAATGATTTATTCTGTTTGGGATATCTGAGGGTGATCTCTAACCGGGTTAATGTTTACTTTTTGGATTTTGGTTGCAACCTTTTTTTATAAAGTTACTTTCACTTTCGGAACCGGATCCGAAAGTGAAAATAGCATCATTAAAAAAAAAACTGAAACCAAAATCGGAAACGTACAAACTAACAATGCTAATGACAATATTTCAACTATCCTAAGGAAAAAAATCATTTGCGAATATTAAAATGTGAGCGAGAAATTTTAAAACGACATTTCCATAGATATTTAACATTAGTTTGCGAGTTTCTTCGTGTGGCTAGTGTAGGTTCTTAAGAACTATACAACCAAACTTCATTTGTCGCCCCATTCGTTTTCCGTTCTCGCGCCTGCCCCTTCCCCTCTAGCTTCGGCCCTGCCGTTTATTTTCATTTGTTTCATTATTTTCATTTTCATATATTTTCATTTGGTACATATATTTTCACTTGAAAAAAAGGACTGAATTGTAAAATCTGTAAAGTTGCACACACAAAAACGAATCAACGAAAAAAATAAATAAATAAGAAATGAAAAGTAGCTACTCCTTTACGTTAATAATTTCGGAGAAAGGGTTATTTTATCTCAACTTTTTATTATTTCTATAGATATGGTAAGAAAAAAAAATTAGAATGAAATATTGATATGTGTTATTAATAATATTACCTGAAATACACAATTGAATATTTATTTAAATTACATAAATGATTGATGTAACGTAGTTTTTTCAACTTCAAATTGGCTTCTTGTGCCGGAGCACTATCAAAATCAACCTGACAGCGGTGCTGTCCTTCCAAAAAATATATAACTATCACGATTTGAAATTTATAACTGAAAATATGTTCTAATTCATTGTATGCATTATATCTTTACAAATTCAGTCAGTTTATATAATATTTTTTTATCATTTTAACATATTTAAAAAAAAGAAAAAAAAAGTTATTAAAACATTTATTTAAATGTTAACCGAATATATACTTAAATATGTACTAATTGCTATAACATCTAAATTTTTTGATCCAAGCAATAATCCCCCTCATTTTCTCCGTTTTCGATTTTCTAGTAACACCCGTAATTTTCCTCTGTTTTTTCGGCCAAACGGGAACGGCGGCAAATAGACCGAATGCTCCCCCCCCCCCCCCCCCCCCGACTACGTTCTAAAAAAGGCGCGACTACTCTCGGATTAATATTCAAATATAGTAAAATCTCTGAATAGTAGAGACCTCGGGATCATTGAATAGAGTCTTGCATCGCGTCAGGTTGTACATAAATTCCTGTTTTCAGGTCTTAACGAATGATTCTAATATTCTTTTTGCGGGTTGGGTTCAGCCTAGAATAATTCTTGCGAGTCATAGTTAGATCTTTTGGAAGTCGGGTTGTTTGCATTTTTACAAAAAGTTTGAGCACAACTATGTTTCAGATGAAAATAAATATGTTTTTGAGTATGAATGAGTATATATTCAAATTACTGCATGAGAAATAAAATTTATAAAAAATATGACCAAAGATCATTCTTTCTTTACGGTACAGTTTAGAATAATTTTTCCTTCTCTCGGAATATGAAAAATATTACCAACATTTAATTTTTGATATACACAAAAACACATGTATGATACTTGTGATAGTTTATGCATACATAAACACGTTACATTTGTGTAGATTGGGAGGTTCCCATATTCAGCGATATAAGCGTATAAATACCTAAGTATTAGGAATTGCAAAAGTGTTCGACGACTAGATGTGTACTTTTTGGGAGTATGCATTATGAAGATCTTGTTGTATATAGATTTTTAATCTGAAAAAATATTTTGGACATTCTTTTGAAAAATCTGGTCAACCCGAACGGCAAGAGTCAAAATCCAATCCGAACCCGAAAAATGATAGTCAACCCGACCCGAAACCGACCTGAAACAAAAAAGTAGAAGTGAATTTTATAAATTTGGACGATAAAGTTCTAATATATATATATATATTAAAAGGAAAAAAAAAAAAAAAAACGAACTTTCAGTGAACTTCGCTCACTTTCATAGATGAGTTTGAGTTGAGCGAGTTCGTTTGAAAAATTTTGAGTTTGAACGTGAACTTGACTCATTTTTGAGAAATTGAGTTTGAGTTTGAATTAGTTCGTTTTTTTCGTGAGCGTGCCCAACACTGATATATATATATGTATGTATGTATGTACTAAATTTTGTCCGCACGATAAAAGTCGCAATTATGCAAGGATCGTCTTCAAACTCGCCAACAACTTTGAGATGGCTAATATCTCGGCGGGGATTGAAAACAATGGCGGATCTAAGGGGGGGGGGGGGCGAGGGGGCGATCGCCCCCCCCCCCTTGGGCAAATAAAGGGTTTGAAAATCGGCATTATGCATCCTCACGAGAAATGACTTGGGGCGAAGCTCGAGTGCGGCGCGACATGTCCCGGGTCGCGCCAGTTTTAATCCACAAGACTCGTGCTGGGTCAGGTCTTCCCTCTTTTAGAGCCAGACCGTGTCCTGATCTTAAATTTTTCTGCAGATTCGGGTCTGGCCAGACTTCTTTTTCTTCCAGGTCGAGCCTGGCCTGGACTTCATTCTTCCTAGGTCTGCACTGGCCGAAATTTACAAGTCGGGCCTCGGCCCGGAATAAAAGCTAAACGTTCAGTCCGTGTCAATCCTTATGATAAGCGTTACTGGCCCGACCGCGACCTGTGCACTCCTCTAAATTCCGACTGTCTGTCCGTCTGTCTGTCTATATGTGACACAAATTTTGTGGGCGCTCTATTGAGCGGTTGATTGAGCGGTTGATAGAGATTGGTGCTGATTAGTTTTTGGTGTCAATCGCCCAGCAGGTGACGCTGCTATGTAGCATTTTGCAGGATTTCCGCGAAAGCTCTATCTCAAGAACTAATGCACGGATTTTTATAAAACTTCAGATTCCGTTAATCCTTGACATGAATGGATGATGTTTACGTTTTGGTGTAAATCGCCCAACAGGTGGCGCTGCTATGCTGCATTTTGCAGGATTTACACTATTTTCGCAGTAGTTCTATCTCAAGAACTAATGCACACATTTTCATCAAACTTCGGATTTAGTTAGTCCTTCATATGAAATGATGCTGACTACGTGTTGGTCTAAATCGCCCAATAGGTGGCGCTGCTGTGCTGCATTTTGAAGTATTCCCTCAATAGCTCTATCTCAAGGACTAATGCACGAATTTTCATCAAAGTTCAGATTTAAGTATAACTTGATTAATATGGCTGCTGATTATGTGTTGTTGCAAATCGCTCAACAGGTGGCGCTTCTATGCTGCATTTGTCATGATTTGCGCAATACCTCTATCTCAAGAACTAATGCACGAATTTTCCTCAAACTTCATATTCAGTTAGACGTTGACATAAGTTGGCGATAATTAGGTTCTGGTGTAAATAACCCAATAGGTGGCGCTGCTATGCTGCATTTTGCTGGATTTACACGATTTCAGAGACAGTCATAACTCGAGAACTAATGCACGGAATTTCATATTTTTCGAATTCTCATGATGAACACAGATTGGCACTGAGATAGTGAATTTTGAAGTATTGACATGTATGAGATAGAAGAAAGTTTTGTGATGGCCACAACATACTAGTTCCTTGTAGAGCTTTAAAATTGTGATTTTCTTTTATCATCCGTTTCTTTCATTCTAAACTGATTTTTTAACTGGATTTTCATTTGAATGTAATTGTCTCATATTTTTAAGTAGTGTTTATGTACATAATTGCCTAAATAGTCCTTAATAATATCGTTTTTATGAATTCATGAATTTGGAACATAATCTGAAAATAAAATATGAGCATAAGTAAGTGTGGTGTGTTTTATGAATAGTTTTAAAGGCTAAATGCAGGCTGTGCTGGAGTCGATTTTTTAGCTTTTATACCGGGCCGGGCGATAATTTTTTTGTGCGGGTTGGACCTGAACTTGGGCCAGAAAATTTCAGCTCGGGGAAGCCTCTAACTGACATATCGAAGGCCGCTTTATTTTTTATTAAATGCTTCTTTCATCCATCATCCCATACCTAATGAACATACAGGGTGTCCCAAAATGCACTGGCTGATTTTAAAATTCAATAACTTGCAAATGGTGGCAGCTATTAAAACAAATACTTGCAGGAGAGTTATGTAAGAAGTCAAGGAGCAGGGGTGATTATGTTCCGAATTTTCCAAAAATTTTACTCTCTCGCTGCGCATCCCGCGATTTCCACGGCCAACGTAAAAGTAGCAAAATTTGCGCAACCCGCGATTTCCGCAGCAAATCTTTTGTTTTATGATCTAATTCTATTCAAAAAAAAAAAAAAACTCTTTCACAAAGGTTTCGGGCATATTTTAACTCTAAAATATATGAAGATTTGAAATATGTAATAAAATAATTGCGCAATTTTTGAAGCTATTTTGCTTAAAAACACGCGGCGAGAGGGTTAAGGCGTTCGGTTCAAGAAATTAAAAAAAAAAATCTTCAATGCTTAATTCGGACATAAAAATAGTCCCGAATTTTGACAAATGGTCGTCATAAAAAGTCTATTTCGCCAATCTAAAAATAACTTCAATTCCTCCAAAGGATCACGGAAAAAGCGCAAATTTTGTCAAAAGGACGACGAAAAAGAGTGAATTTGTTCAAAGAGACGCCGAAAAAGCGCGAATTTGGTCAAAGGGCCGCTGAAAAAACGCGAAATTCTTCAAATGATCGAGAAAAAAGTGAGTTTCGTCAAAGGGCAGCAGAAAAAACTTAAATTTCGTCAAAGGATCGCGGCAGAAAACGGGAATTTTGGCAAATGGCCACGAAAAACCACGAATTTCGTCAAAGGTTTACGAAAAAATGCAATTTTTATCAAAGAATCGCGAATTTCATCAAATGGTCGCGAAAGAAACGGGAATTTCATCAAAGTGTCGCGAAAGAAACACGAATTTCATCAAAGGGCGCGAAAGAAAATCGAATTTGGTCAAAGAGTCTCGAAAAAACTCAAATTTTGTCAAAGGATCGCGGATAAAACTCGAATTTCGTCAAAGGATTGCTGAAAAACGTGAGTTTTGTCAAAGAGTAGTGGAAAACGCGCATTTTGTCAAAGAGTTGTGGAAGAAATGCAAATTTCACCAAAGAGTCGTCGAAAAAATACAGCGGTCTCTTTAGAAAACAGCACACATACATATATCTATATGTTTATTATTATAGATATCGTTTTTAATCTGAAATAATATACTGAACTAACTTTTGAAGAAACGGGTTAACACAAACACAGCTTGCGCAAGAATCTGCACTCAGCGACTCAGCCTGAAATCGACCCGAATCGAAAACAGTTAACCCGACCTGCAACAAAAATAATTAGTGCCAGGATTGATTTGGGAATCACCCCTAATCAGGAGTTTTTTTACTGCGATTCTATATTTTAGTTTAAAATAGCAACGATAGAGGGCGCTCCAAGCAATAGACGCTAAATCTGTGCCCGGAGGAGGAAGGCCAGAAATTGGGCCCCGATTTAACGACTATTGATTGCAGCGCCATCTATCGCTGCTATTGTAAAGTAAAATCAAGAATTGCAGCAAAAAATCTCCTGACATCTTACATAACCTGCAAGACTTTTTTTAAATGGCTGTCATCATTTGCAAGTTATTGAATTTTAAAATCAGTCAGTCCATTTTGGGACACCCGGTATGTTTTTTGATAAGTTTCAAAGCATTCTTTACTGAATTACAACTGATCTTAGCTATAAAGAGACAAGCAGTTTTATACCAAATTAGTACTTTTTACATAATCCCGAAGATTAAAAAGTATCCCTAAATAATTATTTGGACGTGTCCGTTATGGAGCTTTTACTGTATATTGTTTTTATCTTCAAAAATATTTAGACTTACTTTTCAAAAATTGGGTCAACCCGAAATCTTCTCGCAATAGTGAAAACCCAATCCGAAACTGACTCAAGCCCGAAATAATGTATGTCAATCTAACCCAAACCCAGCGCGCTAGGCGCAGCTAAAAAGTAGAAGTCAACCCGACCCGCAGCAGAAAAATAGAAGTCAACTGGGCCCAAACCCAACCCGCAGCAAAAAAGTAGAAGTTAACCCGACCCGCAGCAAAAAGTAGAAGTCAACCGGACCCAAACGCGACCCACAGAAAAAAGGAGAAGTCAACCCGACCTGCAGCAGAAAACTAGAAGTCAACCGGGCCCAAACCCGACCCGCAGCAAAAAGTAAAAGTTTACCCGACCCGCAGCAAAAAAATAGAAGTCAACCGGACCCAAACGCGACCCTCAGAAAAAAGTAGAAGTCAACCCGACCTGCAGCAGAAAACTAGAAGTCAACCGGGCCTAAACCCGACCCGCAGCAAAAAAGTAGAAGTTTACCCGACCCGCAGCAAAAAGTAGAAGTCAACGGGACCCAAACCCGACCCACAGAAAAAAGTAGAAGTCAACCTGACCTGCAGAAGAAAACTAGAAGTCAACCGGGCCCAAACCCGACCCGCAGCAAAAAAGTAGAAGTTTACTCGACCCGCAGCAAAAAGTGGAAGTCAACCGGACCCAAACCCGACCCTCAGTGAAAAAAATTAGTCCCGACCCGTGCATCAGATTGGAGTCTCCAAATTTCTAAAATCGCCCCCCCCCCCTTGAGGACCCTCCAGATCCGCCCTTGATTGAAAATGGGCAAAATCGGCCCAAGGGAATGGAAATGGGGTGGGTTCAAAATTTTGAATACCGCCTTAACATGATTCGGATAAAACCAGCTCTTACACAACAATGTCAGGAAAAAATAAATATTTTTCGTTATAGCAGTTGCCAACAATTAAAAAAAAGCAATAAAATTCTCACCACAACAATTGCTTTTCTATTGCAAGATTTCACGTGAAAAATTAAATTAAATAAACAGTTTGAATAATTGAAACAAATTGAATATTACGTCATAAGTTTTCTAGAGCAAGATTTCTGCATGAAAACTCGAAATGAAATAAATAGTTTGACGAATTAAAAAAATATATATATTGCATCAAATTGGAAATAAAACGGACCTCAGCAGGTGAATATGTAACGTCATGTGAGTTTGAAGAAACGTATTAAAACATGATGAAAACCCGACAATGGAAATATTAACTTATTTTAACACTCTGAGGTTCTCTGAATTTGTTTTAGCTATTTTTTAAACCTATGACGTATCCATACGTGTATGTATTCGTGTATATTAGAATTTTCACAAAACGCTTAGCTCTCTAGAGCTCATTCTAAGTGAAGATCTTGATTTAAGTTTTGTTGGTAAATTTAGTACTTAACTTCGAAATCTACCTCCGCCTGTAGGCCCGAGCCGGCAGGGATTTTTTTTAACGAAATGAAAAGAAAATATTAGGCACAGATGTCATATACGCACCGGGGTACCTAATTGGCACCAAAATGGTATTATTTTGGTTGACATGGTCCCGGCTATTATTGTTTATTTAATAATAAATGTTTATTTACTTTATTTTCTTTTTTTAAATTACATAAATTGTTTTGTTCTATAGTTAATTATTTTTTTGGTTATTTTCCTTTCAAAATAAAAAATAATAGAAAATAATTAAAAAATACGGTACTACTTAGTTATTCCATCGCCCCATTTCGCCAAATTATATAAATCGCCAAATTATACAAATTGACATAATTTTTATTTTAAATAACGAAAGAACAAAGAAAATAGTATAACAATAAATATACAAATAAAACGTCGAAATAAAAATCACTTGATGACGTAAAGACGAGTAACTTGCTTAAAGTCAAGTGAATGTGACATTTACGATCAACCATTATTGGCATTTAATCTTATAGTTTGGTGATAGATTTTTGGTCGACGGGATAACTAAGTAGTACCAAAAATATATATGTAACTGGTATTCGAAAACGAGGTTTTCGCCAAATTTTCGTAAAAAAGTCATACCAAACCCGGTGCGTATATGGCATCTGGCCAAATATTAAATGGTGTAACAAACGATGACATTTAATTTCAACTTCAAAGCAATGTTTTAATTTACCACTCGAAAAATAAAAAACGCTAACTGGCGAGTTGAAAAATAGCTATTGGCGAGATTTGCACCCGGCTAGCGTAACAGTACAAAGAATTCTTTGCGACTATGGAAACTTTTATGTAGTTTTATTCGAAAAAGAAATTTGATTTTTTAATCAAAAGGGAACACTTTCGGCACAGATGTCATATACGGACCATATTGACGGGATTTTTTTCTGACGCCAATGTCATATACGCAACGGGTACTTAACTGGCGCCATAGTATCGTTATTTTGCTTGATTTGATAAGCCGGATGTTGTTGTTTTATGCTTATGATGTTTTCCCCAAATTAGCGTCGGAAAAAAAATCGCGCCAATATGGGGCCGTATATGATATCTAGGCCAAACTTTCATATGAAAAGCGAAAGGATCAGAGCGTATTTATTTATGGCAGTTACATGACTTGGACTATTATAATATAGATGAAATGATATCGATAGAATAATATTTGGCGACTTATTACCTGTACCTGGCTAACATTAAAGTACCAAAATGGCACCAGGAATATAAAAAGCGAAGTGGTTCGCCCGGAACTGTTGATGATAGTCACATGACTTAGGCTATTGTTATAGAAATTGTTTTAAAATACCGGGAGACAAAGACTCTGTACACTTAATTTTATTTTAGCTTCTTTTCAAACGTTTAACTGATCCTCTTTAATCAAACACGAAAACAACCATTGGATTTCTTAACAGCAACTGATTCAGCCTTAAATTTTTGAGATCAAAGGAAATTGAATGGAAACCCGTTTACAGGGAGATCTGCACAGCTTTTTTCAGTATAATTCAATCTTCTATAACATTTTTAAAACCGATCAAATTAGCGTGTTTTTAGATTCTGCGGTGTTTGAACGGAGGTTGGCGAGCGTAGTTTGCAGGGGGCAGAGCCCCCCAGTATATATATATATATATAATTTTAATCATCATCAATTTCAAATATAATTTAATTTATAAATTGAGTATCAAGGCATGATACAAACATTATACATATTAAATTTTGAACAACAACTAGATCAAATATTAAGTACAGTAACATTTGTTGATATTAAATATTGGAATTTTATTAGAGACCAAGAGAGATTATAAACTTGCGGCATCAAATGGAATATATAATTTAAATATCCAAATAAAAGGAATTTTTGTAAACTATTTCTCTTTTTAATCCATTTGTTAGCAAATTTTGTCAGTGTTTAGTCTGCGAATCTAAAAGTTTGAAAAATCAAACCATATGTGTTAAAATGAAAGTATATTACGGACAAATTACGTTAATATCCAGTAAGGTGTTCTCAAGTTCCCTGTTCAACAACGCGAAACTTTCTGACGCATTTCCTGATTCATTTTTAAAAGTAAAGGCATAAAATTGGCAGATCTGATTACCGAAGCGATTTGGAATCAAAATGAGTTTTCACATTTTTTTAAATAAATTACTTATCGAGTTATAAGCAATTGTGGTCACGTGACGGTCGGTTTTCTTCCTTCTTGCAGTATGGCATCAGAAAATTCGGTTCAAAACGCCAATTTTGATGGCATTTTACAAACACAGTCTTGACAGCCTTTACCAAAATATTGAAAACGTCTTTCGATTACATAGTTTTTGAATAAAAATTCTTGTCAATTTCACCCGTTTCCGAACAAAAATGAATTTTAAAATGTGTTAGGAAATAGTTCCATTTGAGAAACAGCCCTAAAAAAATCTAATTTCGAAAAAATTTAAAAATTATTATCTATTATTGTTTTACGTGGCATGTTTAACCACTTCCGTACCAGTGGATCCACGTATGGATTCATGGCCTGATTCTCTACAAACACCACACTGTAAAAAAAAAACGACATTTTTATTGTACAAAGTACTGTTCATCTCGCGCATAAACTCGATCACAGTGAATGTGCTACATCTTTCTTTGGTTTCCTGACTATATTAACATGGAAAATACAGTAGTTGCGTAAAATTAACAGCACAATGTGCTGGCAATTTGGACGCCAGCAGTTTGTGCTGTAAAAAAATGCGTCCAAATTTCCAGCACATTGTGCTGTTAACTTTACGCAACTACTGTATTTTCCATGTTAATATAGTCAGAAAACCAAAGAAATATACAGCACATTCACTGTGATCGAGTTTGTTCTGGCAAATCTACAGTGGTTTTTTTACAGTGTAGTGGATCCACGATCCACATGTCCATTCATTATTCTATCGTTGCTGATAAAAATGTTATTGCAGGAATATATGTTTGTGTATAGCTGGCATTATGAGAAATGGTGGAAAATATTTATATATCTCTTTTTATTAATATGAATAAAAGCATCTCATTTTTCTGAAAACTACTACTTGATATTTTAAATCTAAATGCCCCAAAAACTGGTTTTACATGTAATCTTCATATGCATATGCTGGTACGGAAGTGGTTAATTTTTATTTTTATTATAACGTTTTGACCTTGACAATAGTTTTTATTCAAATTAAAATTCATATGTTCGAAAGAAAAGAACAATCAAAGATAGACTTATATACTGTGAAAAAAGAGAGAGTGGGGTCAATTGACTTATATTTTAACGTTAATAATAATCGAACAGTTTTCGTTTTGATTTGTCTATTTTCACTTAGCTCACTGAAAATCCGAAATTTAAGCTAAACTTGAATTAACCCCTTAACGGTCGCATTAAATTACGGTTTAAAAATTCAAATTGTACATTGACACCACTTTTTTGAAAAAGAAATATTCACCTTATTTAATGACAGGTAAAATGATACCATAATAAAGCCAATTACACTATTTTATAAAACTGATGAGTATTAAACAATCTGAGTAAAAGACACAGCCCGTGAATATCACGGGAGCGAGAATTAAGGGGTTAAAAGCCTCTAATCTACGTAATATTTTCTTGAAATTACTCAGGATTGAAGGTAAATGCACTGCCAAGTAACTTTCCCCTGATTTTTATGGAATTTCCGAACTGTCTATTTCTCATCAAACCAAAGAAAATCTTGAATTTAAGCTGGGGAATAAAAAAATTCCGTGAAAAGAATTTCTCAGAAATTCCGAGAAGTTCACAAAATCACTGGCAACTGTATTGCCGATTTTTCCGAATTTCAGGAAAAATGTTTTAGATTTTGCTTGTTGTACAATGAAAAGAATAAAACAATAATAATAAATAAATAATCCGTTGCATATGTAGAAAAATTCTGTACATTCCGAAAAACTATCCGTAACTTCCAAAAATTCAATTTAAAAAGATATATCTTGGCTAGATTTGGGAATTTACACTCTGTAATTTTTGTAAAGTGCATTGGCTAATTCAATTAATATAAACCTTTCCAATTCTTCCTGTGTGTGGACACTATCAACGATATTGTCAACATAAAAGGTTCTCAGCAATTATTGTTTAAGATTGGGGGCGTATTCTTCATCGTTTTTAATATGATATTCTATGATGGAACCGAGAAGAAAAGGAGAGATTTTGACTCCAAGCACCACTCTAGTATGTCGAAACATTCTAATATTTCTTTCGTCTGGATCACCCCACCACAAGAAACGCAAATAGTTCCAATCTTCTTTACGAACAGCTATTTGTAAAAATGCTTTCTTGATATCAGCTACAACACCAAATTTATTTTTTCTAAATCGTAAGCGAATGTCAGGAATTAATTCAATAAGATTTGGCACACAATGCAAACATTGATTCAAAGATGGATGGTTCTGCATTCTAGCTGATGCGTCAAACACTGGACGAATGGGAGTTGTACTGCTCTCTTTTATTACTGGTCGATGAGGTAAATAATTTCCACAAAGATTCATTTCAGCCTGTGGAAGTTCCTCTATAATTTGATCATCAAGACACCCTAAAAGCACTTTTTCATACTTTTGATAAATGTTATCGGAAAGCAACTTGTTTGTAAAGTTACTCAATCTTTTCTTGACTAAACTCAAATTATCAGGTAAAGGTGGTGTATCTTCTGACCATGGCAAAGAAACTTCATAACGATTATCTTCATTAATTTTTACTGTCTGTAAAAAATGCTCTTTAACCTGACGATCAATCTCCATTTTAGATTGTTTTTCAATCGGATTATTAATTCCAAGCAAATCCAATTTCCATAAATCAGCAATCTCTGCTTCCTTTACAAACATAGACGTAACTGATAGAGCTAAATTTTCTTTAGACGCATTAGCTTGAGGCACTTTTCCCATTAAGGTCCAACCTAAAAATGTTTCCAGTGCTACTAATCCCGACGAGAGTATTTCTCTAAGACCTGTCAGTAATTTTCCCATTACATCAGCTCCAATCAATATTTGAATAGATTCTGGAGTTTCACCAACATCCGTCAAAGTGATGCCTTTTACCGATAATTCTTTAAACCAGGATCCTTTTCCTACAGGCATAACATTTTCACATATAATGTTTTGATCCAAAACTTGAAAATTACATTTAAAATTTTCTTTCAAATCGCTTAATCTTACCTTGTAGTAATGATGATTATAATCCTTTGTTATGACTCTGCCAAAAAGGGAATGAGAAACTTTTTCTTCTCGAAGAGGTAAATACATTTTCATTTCTTCGGCTAAATGTTTTAAAATATACGATCTCTGAGAACCTGAGTCCAAAATTAGTCTAACATCTTTCTTTTGGTTTTCTGAAAATAATTTTGCCTTGAGCGTCTGAAGAAACACTTTAGGATTTCTATTGAAATTGGTCATATTTACTTCTTTTCCAGACGACTTTTTTGCGTCTTCCTCTTTCTTTTCATTCAGCTTATTCTTATCGAGCGTTTGACACATCACAGACGCATGTCTTTTATCACAAAAGAAACACTTCAAGATAGCTCTACATTGCTTCGCTGTGTGACCTGTTGCCAACATGAAAAACAACATCTTTTGTCCTTAAATATATTCTGCTTTTCATTAAAACTCATCTTCCGTGCCGAAAAGCATTCTGAACTTAGATGTCTTCCTTTGCAAAAGACGCAATTTTTCCTTAAATCTGGTCTTGAAGAAGTTGTTAATAAAGTAGCAGCAGTTGGTAAATATTTAGTACCATCGTTGTGACTTTTGTTTTTTCTAAAGCTCGCGTCATCTTTTCTCGCTAAACCAAAACCTATCACTGCCAAATTAATTCTTTCTTCTCCTTCAACTTCAGGTTTGAGAAACGCTATTAAATTATCCAGGCGTTCTTTTGCATCAGAACTAACAGAATTCGTATGGGTTCGATTTCATGCTTTCAAAAATTCAGCAGTAAAACAAGATTCTACCATTGGATATAATATTGAAGCACATTTATCCGTTGTGACTCCTAACGCCTCAAGAGCACGTAAATACGACTCGAGTTTATCATACAATGATGTAATAGAAAATTTTCCTTTTGATTGCACAGATGTAATCAATTTAAATAATTCTCGCACATACACTTCAACCAAAAGATCTTCCCTACCAAAACGAGCCTTAAGACTCTCTATAGCTTTGGCAAAGTTAGCACCAGTTGGCGGAAAACTATCAACAACTTCTCGCGCTCTAGATCCAGTGACAGTTGCTTGGATCAAATACTGGAATTTATTTTCTGGCGCAATATCTTGATCATTGTGAATCTGTTCAAACTGACTCCAAAATGGCAACCATTCCTTTAAATCACCATAAAATTGGCGAAATTCCAACTTGGGCAACGTAAATTTCCTTTTAGAATTATTAGTTTCATAATCATTTGAAATGTACTCACCTTGCATTTGTCCCTGTGACTGAATCTTTGCTAATTCTAATTGATGATTTAATTCCAACTTTTTTAACTCTACTTCTTGATCCAAGTTTTTAACTCTTGTTCCGATTTCTCCTTTAATTCTAGCTTTTTCAATTCTTGATCCGACTTCTCCTTTTCTAACTTCTTAGCCTCGTTTTCTTTTTCCTTTCTTTCAGCAACAGCGTTGGATAAAATTTCTTGTACAAAAGCGGGATCCTGTTTATATTCATTACTATTCAAAATAATTTCCTTTAGTGTCCCAATCGTATAATCTTGCGGAACTATTTCCCCAAATTCTTCTACCACGAACTTTAAGTCCACCTTTTTAAAATTTTTAACGGCTTGAAACATTTTGCTTCAAATAAATCTTGTAAAATGTCCTGTCGCGGCGGACGCCACACTGTTAATTAAAGCGTTCAAAAAGGATGTTATTTTAACAACCCAGATTTCAGAATATAATGCGGACGCCAATTATGAATTAATGAACTTAAAATGTACATAAAGAAGTCAATTAACCTCTTAAAACAAATAATTTATTTACCGGTAAAGCTTTTTACCTTCTTCCATAAAATATTCAAAACATAGTCAAATTTCTAATTCACGTTACATGATATATAAAAGGTATCACGAGAATAAAAGATGAGTAATAAAAATGATAATAAAAATAAATGGTAATAAAAATAAGATGATAATAAAAAATAAGTAAACATGGACAATAGATTTAACATGTAGCATTAATAGTTCACTTGCAGGGGCTCTCAAAAAAATTCCATTACATTATAGTATATGGGGAAAAATCGTTTGCAGGGTAATTTAATGACATTATACTATTTTATATGTATTGAAACCGATATAAATCATTGAACTACAGTAAAACCTCCCTAAAGCGACCACGTTCCGTTCCAGTAAAAATTGGTCCCTCCGAGAGGTGGTCTCTTAATGGAGGTCATGTTTAAATCTAGATTTTAATTGTTGAAAGAGGGTAACAATTAATGTTACTAAAAGTTATTTTTCACATTAGGCAAAAATATAAAAATTTAAGTATCAAAACAAAAGTTAATTACATAAGTTAATTACCGCAGCATTTAACAAATGAATACATCGACGTTTGCTTTGATTTTACGGTTTGATCTTTTATAACTATTATTTCCAAGTCCTTTCGATGTTCGGTAAATAAGTGCAATTTTTTTTTTTTTGGACGGGAACAAATAATGACGATTTCATTAATTTACTTCTTTGCGAGTTTACTGACAGAATTGAACAGGAGAATTTATTGACCGTCATTCTTAATTTTTCATTTTTTTATAATAATTTTTCTCATATAATAATAATAATTTGATCATAATTTTTCTCAATTTTTGAGTTAAATTCATTGCCTAAAAAGGTACAAATGGGTTTAAACACTTAAACGTTACCGGAATAAAAAACTTGGTTTAGAAGTTTGATGAATAATGCGCTCTCCGGAATTATTTTTCCAATAAAAACTTCTTCAAACGACCACGAAAAAACGGAATTTGTTTCATTTTCTTCAAAGAAATTGGTCGCTCTTGGAGGGAGTTCAACTGGGATGGTATCTGAATGGAGGTAAAATCAGTATTGAGCCTATGGGAATAAATTTCGTTCCATGAAAAAATGGTCGCTTAATGGAGGTGGTCGCACAGGGAGGTTTCACTGTATTTCATTATCAGATGATTACGATATACTAGGTCATTCATAGCATTTGTCGTTCATTTGCAGGGGCACACGAAAGAAATCGATTACAATACTGTCTTTGAGCAATAATAGTTGCTGGAGGTGGGTTTTCAATTTAGATATGCGCTTTTAAATTTAACTAATGTTTTGCATGTTACTCGTTGTATATAAATTCTATACCTTGTACAGGGCTTCAAAAAATATTCACGTACCATTGTTCTTATTAGCGGAAATTGCTGAAGGGGAATTTTCAACTGAGGTATGTATTTCCTAATGGAACTAAATTTTTTCATGCATGTAGTTAATGGATACAAATCTATATATCATTAAACAAAAACATAATTTGAAGAACAAATTAAGAAAACCAAATTTATTTCCTACATTGTTTAAGCCCGAGAAAGGACGAATATTAAGTTATTTCATTCAATTAGTTCTACGTTTAATGTTAAATTTTTTTAACAAATTAGTTAAGCCAATTGAAGATTAAAAAATAAAAATAAAATGCTTACAGTATGATACTTAAAACACCCCAAAAAATTAGATTCCGTTCAAATGAAATCGAAATAAATCTTAGACTTCTTCCATTTTTAATTGAAAATATTTGTATTGCAGATTTTGTATTATGTTTATGACAATTGTGCATAAAATGATAAGATGCAAGCAAAATACAAAACTTAAAAAAAAGTCTAAGATTTATTTCGATTTTATTTGAATGGAATCTAATTTTTTAGGGTTGTTTTAAGTGTCATACTGTATTAATTTTATTTTTATTTTTTTATCTTCAATTGGCTTAATTAATTTGTTACAAAAATTTAACATTAAATGTAGAACTAATTGAATGAAATAACTTAATATTCGTCCCTTCTCGGGCTTAAACAATGTAGGAAATAAATTTGGTTTTCTTAATTTGTTCTTCAAATTATGTTTTTGTTTAATATGTCAAGTTTTTTAATAACTACTGCACTCAGACGAACGCATTTCAAAATTAATAGGGGGTATCATCATCAGGCTTTGATGTATGCGGTATTGCATCACAATGTGGGATGCAGTTTACCAATGTGTAATTCAAAATGTTTCACCACTGTAGTAATGCAGGTTGCGGTAATTTGGACAAAAACTTCCAATCTGAACGTAAAAAATCAATAATGAAAACATAAAAAATTAACTGCACTTAAATTTAGATACCCTATTTCCCATTCAGAAACGCTATGAATGTAAATGTAAATTGTGTTGAATCCTTACTGCTAATATTTAACAATATTATAGCTGTGATACAGTAAAAAAAAAAAAAAAAGTTTTACTTAAATTTTTAAACCTTATTCTCTCCCAAGGGTGTGACATGGGCCCCTTGATGTAAACACATGAGAAAATTATTACCTAAGTTTAACTTGGGGTATAAATAGTTCTCATCTCGGAAAAAAAAAATACATTTTAAAATTTAAGTTATGTAATTCCCCACTAAGTTCGCTACCTGCGTAAAAATAGCTATCCATTAGAAACTTTTTACTAAAATATAAACTTGACCAAAGCAAAACTTATTCTGAAAATATCCTTTTTATTTCCACTATGACGCCA
The DNA here is from genome assembly GCA_963932465.1 of Maratus speciosus. Lineage (NCBI taxonomy): Eukaryota > Metazoa > Arthropoda > Arachnida > Araneae > Salticidae > Maratus > Maratus speciosus. The sequence goes on along the minus strand of OZ010799.1, from coordinate 111,053,307 downwards.
TATTCACCTTTTTAATTTTTGAAAAAAAAAACTAGCTCAATTTAATATTTCACGTGAAAATCTTTCAACTAAAAAGAAATAAATTATTATTACGGCTTTTGAAACTTTTGCAACAATGAAGTAAAAATGTTACATTTTCTATGAAAAATGTCCGTTGATTTTCAATGAAAAAAGCGAAAATTGGAATTATTAAGAAAAATATTTGAATAATGTAAAAAAAAAATTGGCCCATGTTTCTATCTGGGTCATAATTCGCCCATAGCAAAGGCATTTTATCCTTCGTTTTGACCCTGACGTCAGGCAAACGTTTTGACACTTTCAATTTATAATATCATTAAAATTAGTAAAGAATAAAGAATGAGTGGCATCAGGGACAAAAAGGTGGGAAGAAAAAATGAAAAAGTTATGATCTCCATAGGTTTTCCATGTTAAATTAACATTGAGAAGTGACACTGGAAATAAATAAGTTTTGCACTGCCGCGCAATACTTAAATATACAGGGTTGCTCAAGTAATTCAGATCATTTTCCGATTGTGGCTGGGATTAAACGGTGCAGTTTTTGTTGCATTAATGTAAACGTGTTGGAAAGTGTTTAATTATGCTTGAAGCATGATTTTTTCTTTTATTTTTGTTTTATTTTTACGCCAAATTTACATAATTATACCCCCCCCCCTTTCCCATTCTTTTAAAATCTGTTATAAATTATTAAAGAAACAGAAAGAACCAAAATATCCGATTATTATTTCTTCAGTAAAAGCTGTAAAATATGTTATATAACCACATATGTAGAAGCAATCAAATTAAAAAGGATTTGTTACGAAAAAAGTCATTAATTATTGGAAAAGCTGTCTATACCGATAGTCAGTTTCACGTTACATAACTGATAAATAATGTACAAGAAAGAACGCAAGCTTTCATATCACAACTGAGCTAATTAGGTGAAATACGTTATCGTTAATAAGTTAAAGGGAGGAAGTTATTTTGAATTATGAGCTGCAGTATATTGTAGAGGTTTCAGGATGGTTATAATAATTAACCCTATGTTGCTCAAGAACTCCGATTTAAAAAATATTTTCTCAGATGTTCGATTACATCATTCTAAGCACATAAAAAAAATAAAAATTTAGAACATTAAAATAAAAAGTATATTGATCTTTTATGACCTAAATAATGAATTCATGAAAATTTCATCTTCTAAAGTATTTTTCCTGAATATTTGAAACCGCATTAGGGCATAAAATATAGGGGAGACCGGGGCTAGTTGGCTACAGGGGTAAGTAGGCGCAGTCCTCATAAATCGCCTGTCTGTGGATAGATTGCGCAACCAGTCACAAAGTACCTTTCTTCTTGCATTTTACAATCCTTATTGTAGTTTTGCAGCGTTACCTACGTGCAGTAGGCATTTATTACGATTTTTCTGTTTTTTGCACTCATAAGTAATTTTTTGTTGCTTCATTCTTTTTCTAATTTCTAATACTTATCTTAATAATTGCGATTTAATTTGTGCAGTTTTTCTTAGTGTATGATTAACTGTACCGACCCCATATGTAATTTACTTGGATTATTTATGCTTAGATGGTTACGTGTCCCTTTTGTGAAGAAATTTATAATGGGGCTAGGAGGCGCATTGAACACGGGGCAAGTTGGCTCGGTGTCTGGTGTGTGCTGTTAGCTTGAAAAATAGCGAACACCGAAAAAAGTGGTTTAGTAGGAGAGCTGTTGAACATTTTTGAGTAGGTATTTGAGGCACCCTGAAAATTTATGCAGCACTTCTTTTGTAATGCCTGAATACAAAATCGAATGTCTGGCTGAAGGATCGTGGCCCAAAACCTGTGCCAGACACGTGTCAAGTGCCATTTTTTGACACTACCCAAAAAAAGTATTTGAGGCACGCTGAGATTGAAGCAGAATAATATTTATACTTAGAAAAAAATATTTTGAAAATGACAGATACTTTAGTCGGCCCAAAAACTGTGCCAGACACGTGTCAAGTGCCATTTTTTGACTACCCAAAAAAGGTATTTGAGGCACGCTGAGATTGAGGCACAATAATATTTATGCTTAGAAAAAAATATTTTGAAAATGACAGACACTTTAGTCGGCACAAAAACTGTGCCACACACGTGTCAAGTGCCATTTTTTGTCTGGCACAGGTTTTGGGACACGATCCTTCAGCCAGACATTCGATTTTGTATTCAGGCATTACAAAAGAAATGTTGCACAAATTTTCAGGGTGCCTCAAATACCTTCCCTAAAATGTTTAACAGCTCTTGGACTAGTTGCAATGCAAGATGATTTTGGGCACACGAGTCGATTTTTTATTTGTGACAACTGTAACGCTGATGATGATATCGAGTAGGATAGAAGTTACTCATTGTTAATGTTTTATTCATTATTTTTATGTCTGTATAATTTAGAATTTACATTGTACGGCGATAACGCCTTTGTTTAAACTTACTAGTAATAATGAAATTGATTTTTCTTAACTGCGTGTCTTATTTGAGCTTCATTTAAATTTTTATAAAGCGTGTGCCAACTTACCCCATAGGTATAGGCAACTTGCCCCGTGACGGTGTAGGTTGGCGCACAATTTTCCTTTTACTTTAGGCTTCCGCTAAACATAAACTACAAAAACCACAAACTCTAAACTCCGGGTATTTATAGTCCAATGCATGTTCTTTAAAAGTACAGTTAAAGTTTCTTAAAAAACTTAAACAAAAAATTGATAAAAATCAATAACTGAAAACTGCGCCTACTAGCCCCGGTCTCCCCTATTATATGAACTTTAAAAAGTTCGCTATTTTACTTAAAAGGTGACTAAAATAATAATAGAGATGTTACAAGTTAAAAATATGCATTTTATTTAAAATTTGTTAGTACTTTCAAGATTTTTCAAGCTTTTCATCAGAGAATATTTTAATAACTAACTTCTGTTTATTTATACAAATTCGTCACTTTGTTTTGAAAATGAGAGAGCCAATAATTATTAGATTTGAAAGTAGAAGTAGCAGTTACTTGGATTGAACTTAATTAGGGAAAATATATATTATTATTAACTGCAGTTCCATTTATTTTATGAAATCACTCTATTCTCATACGTCACTTTCATTTTAAATGCATAGCTGGACAGTCGAAGTAACAGTATTTCAGATTAAATTTGGGTAGAAGAAAATATTTAACTGCTGTACCATAAACTTTAATACGTCATTTTTCTTCAGGAGTTTACATGATTTACTTTCAGAATATTGAACCTTAAATTGGGAATATAGTACGAAAGGGCGTCGTTACATACTTGATTGTTTTTACACAGGATTTCTATGGATTCTCTGATAGAGGATGCGTAATAATTGGATTTTGGGAATATGATTTTTGAGCTATTTTTATTTTAGTCACCTTTTAAGTAAAGCAGTGAACTTTTTATAGATCATATAATATACTAGCCGTCCTTGGCGACCAGTTTGGTCTCCCTTAAATGTATGCAAAGCCTTGTATCATGTTACTTTCATACATAATTAAATTTAGTTGCTCAATTTTCGCCAAATCCGAAGATTCTGATACAGAAATCATGAACTCGGCATTTTTATGTTAGTCGGGCGTAGGTGATAAATCGCCAAATATTGTACCCGTCGTATTTTGTCGTATTTCGTTAATTTCATTTAAAATATAGTACATTCACTCATTTTATTTAAAATGCATAGCTTTAATTTAAAACTAAAATATTTAAAATTTATGACTCTTAATGGCTTTAAAAAAAAAAAAAAAAAAAGAAAAGAAAAAGTAATAAATTATACTATAAACCATGACATATAATTTAAACATCAAAGCTACAACCCACGCGAAAAATTGTTTATGACAGTCGAATGAAATGGACACATGACATGATGGCGATGGATCAATATTTGGCGATTTAACCCCTGCGCCCAACTATCATTAAATTACCAAATTGGCCGCCTGATATACAAAAAAGTGAAGTGGTCAACCCGGAACTGTTGATGATAGTCACATGACTAAGGCTTTTATTACATAGATTTCAAGTTTGAATCAAGGTGAAATATTGCGTTTCGTCCTATATTACTTACTACATTAGAAGATTTACACAATGATTTAATAAATTTTAGGAGAATTTTGCCAATTAAATTTGAATTTATTGGAATTTTGTACCATATTTATAACTCCAATCAAATCTTTTATACAAAATCTTTTTTTTTTTTTTTTTTTTTAGTATTTTATAGAATTAGGAAATGTACAAATGTACAACTTACAACAGAAATATTTTCAAACAAACTTTTTTCCCACAATCTTTCAACGTGAAGAAAGCTAGAAAGATGTAAAGGCAAAAGGAATCATCCTTTTAAAAATATTTTTGTTTTATGCAACCAATAATGCTTTTGGAACAAGATAAAGTAAAGTATCTATAACTCATTCCAAACTGCATTACTACTAATCGATGTATTAAATGAGTTTTATAACAAGTTATATTAATGGTACTTTAAAGTACCTTTGGGACATAAAGGGTTAAGGGGACAAGGGACCTTCAAACTCACTTTTTATTATTATTATTTTTTAATTGCACTTTAAATATTATTTAAGGGCAGACTATATGAATTATGGCATATATGTATCACACAGGAAATGAAAAAAGAATTTTTTTTTTTTTTTTTTGATTAAAATAAGGAATTTTCCTGAATATTTTAAGCGTTATGAGGAACTTTTCAAAATGCCCCATGTGCACTTCATATAAATTAAAATTCCCAATATTTTTTGTGCCAGTTTGGTTTATATATACAAATTAAACTTTGCATAGTTTTTTTTTTTTAAACTGAATATAGTTGGAAAAGTTAAAGGCAGTTAAGTGCAGAAACAGGATGCAAAAATGCTACTAATTTCATAAATTTTAGAAATTTTTTTTCTTGCCTTTAGATTCAAATATATAAAATTCGAATCACAGTTTTATTTGTATATGTAAACCAAACTGGCATAAAAAGTACTGGGGATTTTAATTGATATGGAATTCGCATGGGGCATTTTAAAATTCTTCATAACGCTTAAAATATTCAGGAAAATTTTTATTTTTCTCCAAGATTTTTTTTTTTTTTTTTTTTTTTTTGTAATTTCTTGTGTGATAAATGTATGAAATAATTCATATAGTGAGAATAGTATTGAATAGTATTTAATGTGCAATTAAAAAAAAAGAGTTTGAAGGTCCCTGGTTCCCTTAAAGGAACTTTTAATAAACAAATTTGCAATAAACAGAAAATTACATACTTCTCATAAATATTGTCAATTTTCTAATACAAATTTGTTTAGAACAGGTAATATGTTTTGTAAAAATAATGATAGCTATAATGAACTTCTGTTAATGGAATCTTTGGAAATATATCTCAAATTCACTGCTCAACAATGCGAAACTTTCTGACACATTTTCTGACTATTTTTTTAACTGTGAAGGCATAAAATTGACGGGCTTGACTATTGAAGGGATTTGGAATCGAATAGCGTTTTCCAGTTTTGATAAATAAATTACTTATGGAGATATAAGAGATTCTCGGCACGTGACTGCAGGTTTTTCTCCTTTCCCGTGCCATCGCTTCCAGAAATTCGATTCAAAGCGTTAACTTTGACAGTATTTTCTCAGAGATATATTGCCTTTATCAAAAAATGGATTACGCCATTAGATTAAGTAGTTTCTGAATAAGAACAGCTGCCAATCTATGTGTTTCCGAAAAGAAATTAATTCAGAGATTTATCAGAAAGTAGCTCCTTTGGATTTGAGAAAAGCCTTAATAAATAACACAGAAATATTTTCACAAATCTACTTTTTAGTATACAGCTTCAAAAGTTATCATTTTTTAACCCTCTTTTTCTTTTACATTAATTTTTTAATGAATCATCCTTATTTGAATGTTGAAACGTCTAAGATTGTAAGTAATCATTAATGTTGCTATTGTGTATTTTCTATCTTGCAAACGCATGGTAATTTTAAAATATACAGTAAAGTTATCTCATAAATAAGTATGCAGTATTATGTAAAAGAAGTTTAATTGTATGTTAAAAAAAATCTAAATTTTTTTGTAGAAATTGAGTTGGGCCGGATCGGGCATGATTTAATCAATTTTTCCACGAGCCGGGCCTGTTTTCACTGAATTTTGTATGGTTTGGGCCGGACGTGAACTGTGAAAATATAAACGGGCCAGGGCGGGCTCGGCTTTTAATTTTTACATCGGGCCAGGATAGCTTTCGTTCGGCCCGTGTCTGAAAATTTCGGCATGTGCAGACCTCTATTATAGCCATCAAGTCCCAGTTGAATTTGGTGATATTCCGCTAGAAGGGGGAGCTGTAAATAGCGATTTTTGTGTCCTTTTCTTTATTGTATCATCGGAAAGTGTACGAAGTTATGCACTGAATTGAACCAATTTTCATACATGTTTTTGGTTATAACCAGCAAATCCCAGTTGAATTTGGTGATATTCCGTCAGAAGGGGCGCTTTAATCGCGATTTTTGTGCACTTTTCATTATTGTGTTATCGTAAATTGTATGAAATTATGAATAGAATTGAACCAAATTTCGTATATATGTTTCTCAATTTTTCATGGTTTTGTTGCACATCAGCTGTTCATGCAGCGACGGGATATTCGTATCTAGCTAATCCGACGATTCTCGAGCAGCTGACGTCTCTATTGTAGTGTGTCTCTAACAGAATAACGAAAAATATTGATATTATTACTTTCTCCTATCTATTGTAATCGAAATTTTTTTCGACTTCCGGATTTCGATGGATTTACACGTTTTAAGGGTCAGAGATCCTGAAAAGCATGTTTATAGAAAATGTCTGTCTGTCCGTGTGTCCGTATGTCGCCATTGTACCATCAAAAATTGTATGAAGTTATGCATAGAATTTAACCAATTTTTTTTAAAGTTTTTGGCTATGGCAAGCAGGTTCTCTATTAATTTGGATAAAATCCGCCGGTAGGGGGCGCTGTAATAGCGATATTTTTTGCATTTTTAATATTGTACCATCGAAAAGTGTATGAAATTATGTATAGAATTGAACCAAATTTTTTGTATATGTTTTTAGCCATGGCAAGAAGGTCCTCCCTGAATTTGGAAAAATTCCGACGGTAGGGGGCGCTGTAATTGTGATTTTTGTGCTATTTTCAATATTGTACCATCGAAAAGTGTATGAAGTTATGCATAATTCTAATAAAAATACTAATAAAACTAATAAAAATGAATTATTGGTATTTGTAACAACATTCTGAAATATTAATATACATGAGATAGAAGAAAGTTTAGGGATTGGCATATCCAACTAGTTAAATATTATGATCGATATTAACTCATTTTAACTCCGATTAGTAAAATGAAACAGAAACTTAAGGTAAAAAAAAAAAAAAAAAAAAAAAAAAAAAAAAAAAAAAAAAAAAACGGTGGTATAGTATTTAATAACTTTGAAGTATTAACCTGTGTAACAACTTCTTGAAATATTAACATGTGTGAGAAAGAAGAAAGTTTTGGGATTGGCACATCCGATTAGCTTTTAGACAAAATTACAATGCTGAAGTCAAAGACTCTATAAAACAAATAATTCCAAAGAGCGTGAACAACGTACAGTAATGCAACTGATCACTTCCTTTTTTCCCGAAATACTCAGCTAACACTGCAATACACGCTGCAATTTTCGAGCTATTGATTTCCAATGTTTTTTCCCATTTTATCAATGCAATAAAATACTTGAAAAGGCTGGTTAATGTGACCAAGAGTCCGGTTTCAATAAAGAAACCAGTAAAGTTTTTCTTCCATGTTCCCTTTTTTTTCCATGACTCAGCTATAAATCTTACAAAAAGGCGTTATTTGAAACCCTTATATCCACCGTTTTTCTTTCACTCTTTCAGCACCTCAGGATATTCCTTTGCATTTTTTTGGATGAAGTTCAAGTTTGAAATTCTGTCTACTAAACAGACAAATTGCAACCGGATAAGTTCGACTAACATTGCAAATAGTCGCTGTAATTTTCGAGTTGTTGATTTCCCATATCTTTCTCATTTTATCAGTGCAATAAAAGACATGAAATGCCTAGTTAATATGGCCCAGAATCCGGGTTTAAATAAAGAAATCAATAAAAGTCTTCCTTTATGTTGCTTCCTTTCCATTGATCAGCTATATACACTATGACGCAAAAGTTTAGACAATGACGTCATTCAGCTTTAAAATGTAGAATTATGACGTCAGAATTACAAAAACCTGTAAATATATTCAAAAACTGATTTAAAATGCTATGTACAAAAGACAGTCGTTTTATTTGCTATAATACTAATTTTTTTCATAAAAATTCAAATGTGCTTGTCGCAAAAGTTTAGACACTATTCTAAATTTCTTTGAATATTCGCTGGCATATGCAAATTTAGAATCGATGATGTCACAAATTTGGAGTACTTAAGTTCTGCAAACGATTGCGCTTCATAGTCGACATGCCGAGAGCTAAAGAAATTCAAGTGAATGAGGTTTCAAGGATTTGGCAGTTGAAAGGTGAAGGGAAGAGCGTTTCTGAAATTTCTGCTATTATTAATAGGTCAAAAAAATCTATTTATCGAGTTTTATCGAGTGGTTCCGAATATAAAGCAAAATGTCGGTCTGAGAGGCCACGTGTGACAAATGTACGAGAGGATCGCCTGATACAAAGACTAGCGAGTACTCAACAAATGAGCGTACGTGGAGTTCAAAGCTCATCGGGACTCTCTGTATCAAAGGATACGATTCGTAGACGAATTTTGGAAAAAGGAACAATCGTTTATAGCAAAATGCAGAAGAAACCAGCTCTGAAACCATATCATAAGTTACAAAGACTTATGTGGGCTCGAAAGCATATGTCATATGGAGAGAAATGGCAGTCAGTCATATTTAGCGATGAAAAAAAGTGGAATCTGGATGGTCCAGATGGTTGTTTATCGTATTGGCATGACTTGCGGAAGGAACCTCGACGTTTTTTTAGTCGCAGACAAGGAGGGGGCTCGGTGATGGTTTGGGCAGCCTTTTGCTATAATGGACAAGTATCTCTGACCTTCACCAGTGGTCGTCAAACTTCACAGCATTATACACAGACATTAGAAGAAAACGTACTGCCATTTGCTGAGCTTCTAGGGGGTCCTCAGTGGGAATTTTAGCAAGACAATGCTTCAATTCACACTGCAAAACATTCAAAATCTTGGTTTAATTCCCATAATATAAGAGTTCTCGACTGGCCAGCATGTAGCCCAGATCTTAACCCTATAGAAAACCTTTGGAGCATCATGTGTCGCAAAGTTTATAGCAACGCTAGACAATACTCTTCTGAAAAGGAACTTAAGACATCTATTGAGAATGCATGGTACGATATCGATCCACAAACTATGCAAGATTTAGTTTCTTCCATGCAATCTCGTGTATATGACGTAATACATAAGCATGGATGCGCAACCAGGTTTTAAAAATTGTTTATTTCGATTTTATTTAATTTGTGTCTAAACTTTTGAGACAGCAGTTTATTTTTGTTACCATTTAATTTATTGCAATATGCACAATTCCACTTTTCTTTGTTATAAATATTGTTTATATGTACAGCACATTAATTTCAAGCAGTGATTTGAAAATTGAATAAATATTTTTCAAAGTATGTAAGAATTTCTTCATTGTCTAAACTTTTGCGTCATAGTGTATCTTTAAAAGAGACGTTATTTGAAACCCTTATATCAGCCGTCTTTCGTTCATTTTTTCAAGACTCCATGACATTCCTTTGCATTTTCTTGGGTAAGGATGCCCCCTTGAAGTTTGAGATCGTGTCTGGTAAAGCAGATAAGTTATTCTTTCTTTTTTTGACAGACAATTGCGATGTACAGTCGAACCTCTATTTAACGAAGTCGCTAAATCCCGGAAAAAAGTTCGTTATATGGAAAATTCTTTAAATAGAGATTCGCCTTTTAAAACAGCTTAAACTACATAAAACAGATTTTAAATTCATAAACACTAAATATTTTTACTAAAAGTAGTTAATCACATTTTTTTTATAAATTATATCGATTTGTTTTATTTATTTTACCCACCAATGTCCATCATCGATTCATTTTTTCTATGTGTTTAAATTTTTGAAATCTGCAAGGAAAACAAAACATTGTCCGGGAATACACTGCATTTTCTGTTTAAAATAAATAGTTTTACATTAAAATTAACGAATTTTAAGGACATTACCGTACTTATTATTATTATAACAAATAATTTTAACCATACATTAACATATGCGTCCTTAAATTTAATTTCTGAAAAACTCTGTTAATTTTGCCTGAGTTTTTTCTTTTAAAAAGTGCTTTCTCTCATAATACGTCTCACATCTTTGCAATGCACAAAAAACCCCTTCATGCGTATTTTCTTCTAACTATAATCCGCGTCGGATTCTTTCAAATGATTTTAGCATTTCATCATACGAAGTTTTGTTAATCCTTGCATCATGTTCATTTCCATCATCATCACATTCGTCTTCGTCGCAATTCATTGCTGTATTGTTTTTATTTTTCACACTGTTGAAAATATCCAATTCGGATAGTGTTTCCGAGGTCTCAATTTCAGAATTAAGTGAAATACAATCATCAATCAGCACATCATGGTTAATTTCTTCTTTTTTTCTCATCTGTATCCACATTTTTTTAAGTTACTCTAAGGGATTATCGTCTTCGTCTTCCGTACTTACCGAATTCTCACTGTTGACAAAGAAAGCGCCTGGTAAAACCAGTTCAAGGCATTGAACATCATAAAATGTGTTTAAACAAAGAATAAGTTTGAAATGTCCAGAAATATTCTGAGAAAAGGGGAGAAAAGAAAATTTAGATCACAAGAAAAAGTTCGTTAAATAGAGAATGCACTTCGCTATTTGGAGGTTATTTTACGAAGAAATTCGTAAAATGTTCTTGGTTCCAAGGAAAAGTTCGCAAAATAGAGAAATTCGCAAAATAGAGAAATTCGCAAAATAGAGGTTCGTTAAATAGAAGTCCGACTGTAGTATATTATCGCTGAGAGACATTAGTATTCCATAAAAAATGGATTTCTTTTCTAATTCTACACTGTAAAAAAAATGCGACCAGTTTTCCTGTAGGAATCGGAAAAATAGTTGCCCTTATCGTACCGGAAATTTTTTCAACCCAGCTCGGAATAAAATCCGTAAAATCGAAATAAAATCCGTAAAATCGAAATAAAATCCGTAAAATACCGTTTTATTGACTATTTCCTTTTTTTTACGGATTTTATTCCGAGCTGGGTCGAAAAATTTTACGGTACGATAAGGGCAACTATTTTTCCGATTCCTACAGGAAAACTGGTCGGATATTTTTTACAGTGTACATTATTTATATTATTAAGGACAAACATGTCCGTGCGTAACGCTGACGTCACTGTGACGTTGGCAACACCAGACGATTAAATTTCGCTTATACTGGAATTTGTCTTAACTTCTAAACATCGTTGAATAGGGAAAAAAATGTACTTTGAAATGCAATTAGTTTGAAAACGGTATCGCAATTCGCGTGAAAACTATAACGCAATTTACAATTTTTTATGATTTTTAAAATAATATTTAAGCATTGTCATTTTTTAAAATCTATATCGCAATCAGACGATTACGAAGGATAAACCTGTTTCAGCTTAAATTAATATAAATTGTTCCGGATATATTTCTGGTTTATATTCAATAACGTAATTAAAACTTAATCTATAAACAAATTTCTGATAATATATAATATGAATCAAACACCAATTAAACAGATATGTATTTAAACTATGCGCTTAAACTCCTGGCATTATCGAATTCAAAATGTCTGCTGTAAGTCGCGACTTTTGGCGATTTCTTCGGCTATTAACTCCTGACATATAGCTAATACGAAAACATCTCTTTTAATTAATTTTAAAACTGTATACACATACATTCTTCATATTTATCATATAAAAATGGTTTTGGCTATTGCTAGTGAGGAATTGAAAAAAAAATATTAAATGTAAAATGTCTATTCAAATTTTCAATTAAATAAGTCGGAAATTGTACGTCAAACGTGGCAAATGAGGTGCGTTCGTACTTTAACTAGTTTGATAAATATTCAGATCTTGATGCAATAGCTGTTGCACTCTTATGCAAAAATGCATGAATACAAAATTTATTACAATTATGTATATTAAATTCAGTAATACAGAAATAATAAGACTCCATCTTAAATAGGACGTCTTCACCATGGCAACCTAGAATCATTGCCTATCATGGGATATCATTGAATTATTTACGTATGATAGGATTTAATAGAATGGAGAAAACTTTTATGAATATCTTTTTAAAGTTTTGATTAGATTTTCACAAAATTTGAAATGACTCGACAAAATTTTGCAATGATTATATATATATATTAAATTTCAAACCATTCGGTTGAGTAGTTTTTGAGCTGTTATATGCGGATAGACGGACGGACCAGAGGACGACTATATAGGTGCTACGTATTTATATAATTACGAACGCACCAAAAAATGGTTTTCACCTATATTCTTTAATCCGGGAAAATCGAGATCTATCCTCAAGCCTTAAATAAAGTCTAAATCTTAATGTAATTAAAAACATTTAACCCTTTGCGGCACAGACAAATTTTGTTGTAAAATGATGAAATGATCGTCTAACACCGGAATTTACATTACGACTTTTTTAGAAATTAAAAACTTGTTACTTTATTATTTCATTGTAAAAGCAAAATTTTATTAAAATATTCTTGGTGCCGTTTGTAAGTTGGAATTAAAATTATGTATTCCGACACGGGACCACTGCATCAGAAAGGGTTAAATGATAAACAAGTCTTAACGTGCAAACTGATTATTTTAATAGTGTTCTCCTTTTAGACGTGCTCGTTACTAAGCGAGTTAGACTGCATTGGTTCTTGCGAAAATGCAACAAAGTATGTTATTGCACTGTAGATCTAGAAACAATCCAATTTAAAAAAAAATTGTTACGTAATGCCATTAATTATCGATAAAGCTGTTTTCCGTTTGTGATTTTGACAGAACATAACTGACACATACTGCAAATGAAAGAACATAAAAATTCCTTCCACAACCCAGCTAATTATCTAATATGAGTTTAATAAGCTAAAAGCAGAAAGTTATTTTGTTATTGAGCTACAGCAAATTATAGAATTGTTTTCGAATTATTTATGTGCCGGCTACATTTACTTATTCATTCTTATTTATAAAAATTACAGACTTAAAAAAATAACTTCAATTAGCTGATTTTATGTTAAACTAGCTAAAGTACCCGGCGTTGCCTCGAATTTTAAGAATGTTTGTTTTGAAAAATCAATTTCAAAATTAAACGTACAGTATAAAACAAACAATAAAAAAGTAGTAAAGTCATCTTCGTTTCAGTTCTTCACTAACAAGGGGACCACCAAACATGATGCGCACATTTTTTGATAAATTTTAAGTATGTTGTAGGGGTCACACCCCTAATTATTCCTGTGAAAGGTTTCCTTCAAATGGGCCTTAGTTTTTAAGAAACTGGGGGTCAAAGTTCAGCATACTTTTCAAATACCCATTTATTGCTGATGTGAACGCGTACTTGGTGGCGTCGAGGTAAAGCGCAAATACGCTTGCAGACAGCGGGTTCGGGCCCAGCTTGTCCCTCCATTTTTTTTTTTATTAATGTTATGTGAATTAGGAATTCGGCAGCTTTAAACTTTTTGATATTTTCCTAATTAATTACATTTACATTTTCGCAATTTTAATGAAAATTTATGTTTTTTCTGCAATTTTTAAGCTAATATGTCTATAGACCAAAATTAATCTAATTTATGTCTAGAATTTTTGTTGAATTGTTTTTATTAAATTTATTGGTACTTTTCGGTTAGCCGGGCACCAGTGTTATATATACATATATATATATATACACACATATGTATATATATGTGTGTATATATATGTATATTCATGTATATTCATATATATGTATTATATATATATATATATATATATATATATATATATATATACATATATATATTTATATATATACATATATATATTTATATATATACAACACTGGCGCCCGGCTACCCAAAAAGAACAAATTTATTATTATTTACATTTTTATAATTTAAGCGCTGATCTATAATAATTATATACGTATATTTTGTTTACTTTATGGAATTTTATAATTTTTACCATAATTTATACAAAATATTTTCATGTCGAATAAACGTATTTACGATTAGATAATTTCAATACCATATTTACAAGAGTAATAAAAAGTAAAAGTAGTAACAATTATATGTAATTTTTTAGCAGTTGTATAAATTTTTAATGCCCTCCAAATACCTTTATCTGTAAAGTTCGAACTCAACACAATTTTTTATTTGCACAAATAAAAAATGACAGATTAAATTTAAAATATTTTTTCATTCAATTATAAATATTGTTGACGTCATTCTTAAATATTCAGCTGGAAATGCAATAATGAAAGATATTTATTCTATAAATAAAAAATATTTTTTAAAAAAATCGTCTGCTGTGCTTTCGCAGTAATATCAGAAGAAATAAAATTTTCGTTTTATTGATCTCGTTCAGCTATTTAATGAGATTAAAAAATTAAGTATTTAAAGAATATATATTATGTTAGTTTGTGCGTTCTACCAATATTGTTAAAAAAATTCATGCAAAAAACTATTTTTAAAGTCATTTTTTAATGCTATTTTATGTTTTGAATATTATTATGATATGTATCACCCGATTAATTGCATATTTACTAAATTAATAATGGCAATGTCAGTAATGATCAACATTTCATTGGTTAAAATATTGCATTCGTTATATTTAGAACAAATGAAATATTGAAAGTATATATTATTTTGTTAATTTTTTGCTAGTCAATTATTATATATAAATATATATATATATATATATATATAATGTAAGAAAAAAAATATTATGCCTTATTTCATAACTGTGATAAATAACAAAATATACATAAATGTAAACAGCAATAGTAAGTTTTAAAAAGATGATATAGCTATATATAAATTAGTTTAATAATATAAACTTTCTTTTAAAAAATCGAAAATGTAAATGTAATTTAATAGAAAAATATCAAAAAGTTCAAAGCTGCGTAATTCCTAATTCACATAAAATTAACATATCAAAAATATAATATTAATTAAAAAAAAAAAAAATGGAGGCACAAGCCGGGTGCGAACCCGCTATCTGCGACACAGTATACTTGCGCGTTACCTCGACGCCACCGAGTACGCGCTCGAAAGAGCAATAAATAGGTATTTGAAAATTATGCTGAACTTTGACCCCCAATTTCTTAAAAACTAAGGCCCATTTGAAGGAAACCTTTCACCGGAATAATTAGAGGTGTGACCCCTACAACATACTTAAAAATTATCAAAAACTGTGCGCATCATGTTTGGTGGTCCCCTTGTAAGAATGAGCTCTAGAGACCTAAACTTTTGTGGAAATTCTAATATACGCGTAGGGGAGAGTAGCCGAATTTGGACCACTTCACCTATTTTCAGGTGTAACTCACTTAATTTTTGGAATATCTGCAAAACATCACTACACGGGGTCAATCTATTTAGCTATTAACTAAATAAATCTTTAGATCAATTTCTTTTTGAAAATCTTAAATTTTATTTTAATCTGAAAAATTTGTCCAAAGTGGCCCAAATTCAGCAACTGGTCGCCTAAGTTGGTGCCCCAGTCTCCTAAACTGGACCTAATAATATCAGGTTGTTTTAATGACTAGGCAATATAACTAATTTTATTAAAAGCAATGTTTGCTATTAATGAAACAATCAAACAAAATAACAGCAATGAAATATAATGAAATCAAATATCTGAAAATAAGAATAATTGATTTAAATCAAAATGTATTCAAAATATAAACCAAAGTTATAAGAAATTAAGAATAGAAATTATGGGACTAATTGTCAGTTACTTAAATATCATGTAAGGAGTGATGCAAAGCTTACAAGTGAATTTCATTTATTGATTTTGTTTTCAGCGCAGACAACATGGAACCGTATTTGGCAATCTCTGAACACTGAATAATTGCTATTTTATTTTTCTTACAAATTAGTTAAAACCAATCTAGATTTTTCTTTTTAGATTCTGAATTATAAGACCTTTTTTTTTTTTTTGGCAACACAAGTTTTCTTTACATTATGTTTGTAGCTCTTCCCTTCCATCATTTTCTTGCTAATTGCATTACGCCTATTTTTTAAAACTTGATGTTGCAATTGCTTTTGTGCTGTGACAGCTTCCTTTTTGTAGTTTTTGTTTGTTTATTCATTTCAAGGTTTATTTTATATGGCGAAGATGTTAACACAACTGTTTTTTGGCTCCCTCTGTACTTTGATTTAACGGAATTAGCAAGAGGGATAATATTTCTAATGATTTTTTGATTTTTGGGAAGGATTTGTAGCTGCAGACTTCTTTCAGGTCAATTTGTTCACAACTTACTTTCTCCTTTTTGTTTCCTATATCTTTAACAGCTTTTGCTGCCACGAGTATTTTTCTTCCAGACAGTTTGTATGTGTCTTTTTCAACATTTTCAACATAATATTAAAAAAAGTGTTTAAAAAATATCCTCTATTGAAAAATACGCTACGATTAATCAAATATAAACATGACATGTTCAAAGAGTGTTGAATTCAGCCCCGCCCCGAAGCCTTGAAATAACCCCCCCCCCCCCGGAAGGTTTATTTATGCTACGGTTTATGCGTTTTAATGGAAAAAAAGTTTAATTCCTCCCTCCAGAACTGTAAAAAGTCTGCCATCGCAAATATCCTCCAGGAGGAAAATTTTTGAATTCAACTCTGTAAACCAAATACACCGTAGGAATTATTCAAAGAACATAAATACAAATACATACAAGATAAAAGAAATTGAAAACAAAATTTATTGCATAAACATGTACGTTTTTACGTTTATATAGGCCTAATATTTACGTTTATATAGGCCTAAACTAAATTAAAAAAAACCTTGCATGGAGATAGTATTTCATTATAAAATATTAAAAAATTAAAAATAAATAGTGCACAAGGCGTACTGTCCTCAAAATTCACTAATTACTTTTCAAATTTATGATCGCATATCTGGTCCAATTTAAGCAACTTAAATTGGCTCAATTACGGCAACTGCGCCATTTTTTAAAACAAATAATCTCAAGACTAAGAACAAAACCGAAATCAAACAAATCCGCGTGAAAAATATGCGCAATAAACAGATGATTCATATATGTATATGAAAACATAACAACTTACCTTAGTTTTAAAGTATTCACTTACGTTTAGTAGGATAAAATTCGATCAAAAGAGCTAACTTTAGGTTTTTAAAAATTGTCTGAAAACAGCACGTGGTAGGCGGTTGCTTCTTCTAATCATGAGTAAAGTCATTCTGATGAGTATGATTCCAGCGGTATATGGAGTCTCTTCCTGTAATTATCGGCAGAATGGCAACGGTCCAATTAAAGCGGCGGTCCAAATATGGCTACTCTCCCCTATATATTTCTAATAGATTTTAAAAAGGCGAAAACAAATTCAGAGAACCTCGAAATGTTAAAATATGCCAATATTTCCATAATCGGTATTTTAACATGTTTCAATAAGTTTTTTCAAACTCATAGGACGTTATACATTCACCTTGCTGACATCCATTATATTTCCAATATGACGTAATATTAACTAATTAAAAAAAATTCGTCAAATTATTTATTTCATTTTCATTTTTCACATGGAAATCTTATAATAGAAAAGTTATGACGTAACATTCACTGTTTTTTAAAATGCATCAAACTATTTATTTCATTTTCATTTTTCACGTGGAAATGTTGAAATAGAAAAGTAATTATTATGGTAAGAATTATTGAGGATATTTAATTGTTAGCAACTGCTATAACGAAAAATGTTTAGATTTGATAGGAAATTGCTGTTAAAGGGGTGGTTTTTTATTCATTAAAAATTAACGATAAATTATTCGATTCCGGATTACTTTAGTTGCCTCGGCCGTGGTTAGATACACATATACGAAAAATTTCACAATTCTGGCTTCCAAACTGTGGATTTATATAGAATTACAGACAGACAGACAAATTTTCCTTTTTATATATTAAATTCAACAGTTTGCCAGGGACTTTAGATCTACCCAGTATTAGCGTACAAATCCCTCCATCGTAAAAATATAGTTCTTCAAATGAAGCAAGTGTATACTGCAGAAATCATGTGTGAATTTAAACGCTTTACAATTTTTATTTTTATTTTTATTTTTATTTTACTAAATGTTTAAGTCGTAAAAGTTTTTAACGATTAAAACATATCTATTTAGAACATAAAATATATCACATGAACTTTAAATAGTTCATTGTTTTACTTAACAGGCGACTAAAATAATGAAAGAGATGTTACAAGTTAAAAATATGCATTTTATTTAAAACGTCTTAGTACTTTAAAGCTTTTCCAAGCTCTTCATCAGAGAATACTTTAATAACTAATTGCTGTTTATTTATATTTACTAAACCACATGGAACGATACCCAGCCTGGAAAATTTCTCACTAGTACATGTTGGCAAGGCTACAAAGTCAGCAAAAGATGAAATATATTTCATGAGCCACCGACATGTGGCAAACACGAAACTTAATTAAAACCCAGCATCGATTGAAGTTATATTTATACTTGGAAATTTTTTCCAGAGAGAGAAACATTCGCCTTGCATACAATATTTCAAATGAAAATCAAATTTCAAATTAATTGCTTAAAAGGCGCAAAGGCCAACCTAGTAAAAAAGTCCCAGCATGGAATCTTTTTCACTAGGTTGGCCTTTGAGCCTTTTAAGCAATTAATTCAAAATTTGATTTTCATTTGAAATATTGTATGCAAGGCGAATGTTTCTCTCTGGAAAAAATTTCCAAGTAATAATCTATATTAATGATACAAACATATGAAGGCATATGAATCATTAGATAGCCGATTTTTTTTTCCGAGTTTCTTGAACGACGAAAAGACTTTTTGCTGTGTTTGTCTAGCATTCTTCAATAGTGACGTCAAATGCATACTATTATGTAGATGTTATTTAAGATTGGGTCGTAAATGTGGAATTCTTCAGCGGATGCGAATGACGTCATTTTATATAAAATAAAAGCGTCTGTTTGAAGTTTTAAAAATGAAATTTATTCTGTACTGTCTATATTTATATACATGTATATTTTTTTCATCGGGGGCGGCATTAAATTCTGAAAAAACAGCGTTGCCCCACTTAGGGATCAAATTTAAAAAATAATCAATGTCCAGTTCGCGCATAGCCCTCAGGAACACAAATATACATTAAAACCTCCCTAAAGCGACCACGTTCAGTTCCAATCAAAATTGGTCGCTTCGAGAGTTGGTCTCTTAATGGAGGTCATGTTTAAAACTAGATTTTAATTTTTGAAAAAAGCTGACAATTAATGTTACTAAAATTTATTTTTCATATTAGGAAAAAATATGAAAATTTAAGTATCAAAACAAAAGTTAATTACGTAAGTTAATTATTACAGAGTTTAAAAAATGAATACATTGACGTTTGCTTTGATTTTACGGTTTTATCTTTTATAACTTTTATTTCCAAGTCCTTTCGAAGTTCAGTAAATAAATGATTTTTTTTTCGACGGGAACAAATAATGAATATTTCAATAAGTTATCTATTCTTTTGAGAGTTCCCTAACAGAATAGGGCAGGTGAGCTTATTGACCGTCATTCTTAATTTGTCATCAGGTGTTAAATCCATTGCCTAAAAAGACACAAAGGGGTTTAAATACTTAAAAATTGCCGAAATAATAAAAAAAATTTCTAAACTTAGTTTAGAAGTTTGATGAATAATGCGCGCTCCGGAATTATTTTTCTAATAAAACCTTCTTCAAGCAACCGGTAAAAAACGGAACTTGTTTCATTTTCTTAAAAAAAATCGGTCGCTCATGGAGGGAGTTCAACTGAGATGGTCTCTGAATGGAGGTAAAATTAGTATTGGGCCTATGGGAATAAATTTCGTTTCATGAAAAAAATGGTCGTTCAGGGAGGTGGTCGCTTAAAGGAGGTGGTCGCACAGGGAGGTTTCACTGGATTCCGAATTTCAAAACTCCATGTCAACAGGAAGTGGGTGAGAAATGAGTAACAAGATTTGACTACCACGTACAAACGGAAATTAAGATAAAAGAAAGTGTGTAATTAATGGAAACGTGTATAAAAATTAATGGAATGTGTTCTCGTTTTAGCCGTGCTCGTATTAAGCGAGTTAGACTATATTAGTTCTTCAGACAAGGCTACAAAGTATGTTATTTCACTGTAAGAAACAATAATTTAAAAAAAAATGTTACTTAGAGTGTCATTAATTATCGGAAAAGGCCCTTTTCCATTTGTCATTTTGACAGAACATAACTGACAAATACAGCAAAAGAAAGAACACAAAAATTCGTTCCACAACCAAGCTAATTATTTGAAATCAGTTTTCGTTAAAAAACAGAAAGTTATTTTGTCATTGAGTAAAAGCAGAAAGTTATTTTGTCATTGAACTGTGGTAAATTATAGAATTTTTAGAAATATTTAGGTGCCAGCTAGTATTTACTTATTCATTCGTAGTTTTAAAAAATAATGGAATATTTTTATTTGTTAAATAATATTATCTGCTAGGCTAATTTTTAACACAATTATTCAGTTGCTAAATAAATCTTAACAGTTGTAAATTTCCTAGTGGGTTATGGCGAGGCCATCTAAATTTATTTTCCTTTCTTCTGTTATAAGCTATTATTCAAAAATTGATTTCTCTTTATTTCTAATTTAAATGCAATCTTTATTCCCGCATAAATATTCTTTATTGATATTTTATGAGATGCCGTTTTTTTAAGAAATCTGTTTACGTAATTTAAAGATCATTAATTTAATTTAAGCTTTCTGGCGCCTCGTATATACATTAGAAAATCCACGAATTGGATTTTCACATCTGCCTGCAAGTAGATATTGGTCAGTAATTATACCCGCAGTTATACGTTTGTAAGCAAAGATAGATTTGCCTTTTTATTTCACTTTTTAATTGATAGCCAAATATGGTTTCGGTACTTGGCGTTTATTTCGTTCAAATTTTAATATCGCCCCCAGTCTAACGGATATTTTGTGATTGGCGTGTTGGCTCAACACATAAGGGCTGTTTCCTAGAAATCCGCACAAAGTTTGCAGTTATGCAAAGTCGCAAAGAAATACGAATAAGGCGAAACCTGCACTTGGAGTGCTGGGTTATCGTATATAAGAACACACCTGTTAGCAGAAAGTTCAATAAATAGTCTGTGTTTTCCGAGAATGGAGTTGAAAGAGGAGTGTCTGCGTAACACTTGTGTACACGTTTTACGAAGGCAGTATTCATCATGGGAACAAGTTCCTCGCCAACCCTTTTTGCCGAAAATAACCAAAAAAGAAATATGATATTGTACAGCATTACTAGAAGTGACTCCCAGCCAAAAGACAATCGGGTAGGTAGGCCAAAAAATGCATCAAGCCAAAGTTACAGGAGTTGAAACGAATGTTTGTCAAAAACGACCGAGTATTAATCCATCTCACGGCTGCCAAATTCAGTGTTTCATTCTGCCACCTACATAAGACAATCACCAAGAAGGTTAACATCAAATATCACAAGAAAAGAGTCATACCAAAACGAATAGAAAAGCAAATGGTTGCCGCGAAAGCGAAGTGTGGTCGCTTGTTCAGAAAATTCTCTGGTCGAGCATTCGGCCCCACTTGTGCCCGAGAGGTTCTGCTCTCGAAGCTGGTAGACGGGAGGTGCTGGGTTCGATCCCAATCGCACCCGTCGGCCTAATTGTTCGGAGTATTCATGTTTTCTTTGAATCTTGGTTTTATTAGCGTAAATACGGGTTAGGTTCCTTTAGAAAGACCCCCGCGGAGGGAACTCCCCCCCCCCCTTAGGGCCTATATCCCTCGGGCTGATAATTGGCCGTTATAAACACAACCAACCTGATAGAGCATTCATCTTGGATGATGAGTCATATTTCAAGCTCACTCATTCCACCTTTAACGATAATGGTGGCTACTAGACATCTGATGTCTCTACGACACAAATATAATCAAATTCGCTATTAAAGAGAAATTCGAAGACAAGATCTGGGTTTGGATTGCGTTGAGAGCAAAAGGCTTGAGTCGTCTGTCCATCCAAAAGTCTGGTTTCTTCGCCCTTGAACAAGGGAATTCGCCGTTGTCTCATCCCCTACGTTTGTAGCAATTACAATGGAGGGGATTATGTCTTCTGGCCAGACTTGGCCAGCAGACATTACCGAAAAATCGTTCTCAGCCACTTCCGCCAGCAAAACATCACTTTCGTAGAGAAGTCTGACAACCCGGCTAACGTTCCCGAAATTCAACCAATTGAGCAGTTCCGAGCGTATATTAAGTCCAAAGTGTATGCTAAAGGCTGGAAAGCAGATGATATCCAGAAATTGACCAATCGAATTAAGTACTGTCTCAAAATTATGAACCTAAATTTTGTACAACGTCTAGCAAATACCACCAAAAGTAAAATTGATAATGTCCGACGAAACGGAATAATTGAAATCCGATAACAGTTTTTCAGAGTAATGTGGTTATTAAAGTTACCTTACAATGCCCATTTGTGTTCTTTATCTCATTTTTTCATAGCTTTCCAGTCAAGAAAGGTTTGTGCTGATTTCTAGGAAACAGTCTTTATGTATTATTGGCGTATTAACGTACGCAGATTGAATTACACTTCGTCTCTGATCTTGGTATTAGTAACAGCTAACAAGTTTTGCTGAGTATGGGGGGGGGGGGACACCACTAATATTTCCTTCTATTGTCCTCTTCGTTTGAACAATAAAATAGTTTTTCCATGGAAAAGTTTACTAAATTATTGCCTGATGAACTTTTACTGGAAACGAATTATACCAGACTGGGGTTTGCTACGGATACAGCGTGTTGTACTTTTCAAAACTATGCAAAACGATCCCTATACCCCCAAACTTCATCATATGGGTGAAAAAAGTCCGGGCCAGGATTCGAACAAGGGATATCTTGGCTGAAACCGTCAATGCTCTAGCAACTGAGCCATCCCAGATAAACTGGGTGAATTAGTCCTCCAAATTCGTCAGGGATGACTCAGTTGGTAGAGCATTGGCAGCTTCAGCCAAGACATCCTTGGTTCGAATCCTGGCCTGGAATTTTTCATCCACTTGGAAATTTACAACTGTTAATACTATCTGCATTGGATTTTTTTATTATTATGGATTACTTACATTATTTCAGTATTAATATTAATATATCTATGCAATTTTTATCTGATAATCTATTCATCTGTGAACAAGTTAATACAGTAGACTCAATCAAATCCGCAACCCTAAAATCTCCAAACGCCTAAAATCCATACATTCTCGCAGATGTAAACAATGAAACTTTCAGTTCAGACATAGGGGCTAAATTACAGAATTTTTTAGTTTTATATCATTTTGTATGTATTTTAATATATATTTCTCGATAATATGACTCTACTCATGGTTCTTCATGAAGGATGTATAATTTTATTTCTTAAAAAAAAATCAAAATATTGCTCATAACACTGGTATAATCACAATCTTTTACCAAATATACTTATGTATTAATCCAGCTTTTTTTATTTTAAGACTGACTAAACCTGAAATAAAACTTCTTTACTTTATGATTTGATTTGAAATAATAGTGTACCTTCTATGAGAAAAATTTCATCGAACAATTCAAGAAAAATGTATCCCATCCTTATTATGTATATTTAATTATACGTTGATTATTTACTTGACCTTGACTTTGAATAATTTAATCATTTTAGTTTATTACTTTACTTATATTATTTTAATATTTTACTATATTGCAAGCATTTATTATAATTTTGATTGCATTATTACATTGAAATTACTGTTTCAAAAATGTACAAGAAACAATGACAAGAAATCTGCAAAATTCTAAAATCCGCACAACCTCTGGTCCCAAGCTGTGTGGATTTGTGGGAATCTAACTGTATTGCGTTGTAAAAACAGTGTTCAACTTAGAAACAGAAAATCAATTTCAAATATCTAAATGAAATTGATAATATATGTTTTAACACAAATTCCACAATGATTTAAGTTTGTATGAATTTTTCTCAAAAAAGTGTTTTTGCTTCTTGCACGCACTGTAAAAACAAAAGAAAAATCGTTTGCAAATACATAATTTTTCTCCATTTTTTTTTCATAGATATGTATAGTTATTCCTACATTCTGCACCTACTTTTTTGATTATGTTAAGCTGTATTTATAAAGTAAAGTGTATCATGTTAAAAACACATTGTAATCGCAAGAAATAAAATTTGCGTCGATTAATACACAGAAAAGTAGGTAGAGATTTCAGGTACAGTCCTTTCATACATATCTGTGCAACAAAAATTATCTGTCTGCAGACGAATTTTTTCCCCTTACAGTACGTCCGAGTCGCAAAAATACAGTTTTGAGAAAAGCCCGTATAAAGTTCAAAATTTGCTGGAATCTGTGCTGAAGTACATATTATCAATTTCAAATTGACCCAGTTCTAATTTGAATATTTTCCTGCGGTAAGTTTAATTCAGAAATGTTCTAATTTTTAAAAAGTACGAAAAACATGGTATCGATGTATATATTTTTTAAAGATTTAAAACTGATGGTTCACCTTAAAAAAGTTTAAGAAAGTAGTCTGAAAATGTTTATTAAAAATTATCAGGAAAGCTCTAATTAGAAAGGATTTACAGCGTTATCCAGCTTTAATTACCAGCGAAGTTGTTTTTTGATTGCCAGTTGTCAGCTGTTAACGTTTGCCTGATAAAAGATAACACGTAATTACATAAACTTTCCCTTTAAAGAACAAATCTAATTATATGGAAACACACCACATTCATCAACTAAGTTTTAAAATATTCTAAAAGAAAATTTGCGTTAGATTCTTGGTAACGGTTTTTCTTTTGCGTTTCTTGAGAAACTGCGATATGTTCACAAACTATCAAAGCTTCATTTGCTGCAAGTTTTTATAAAAATGGCAGGCTTAACCATTTATACTCTTAATTGATTTTCAATTTTTTATGAGAAACTTCCTAGTATTTTTGGTTTATTTGTTGAAATTTAGTTTAAAGTACATTTCATTGCTGGAATTTTTACAAGTTTTAACCAGAAATAAGGCAATACTAATGTAAATATTTTATTTTTATTTTCATCAAATGAGTAAGGGGGGAAAATGTAAAATATAACGCATATTTAAATTGACAATTTTAAAATGTTAATTTGACTCGACATAGGAGTTTCTTAGATAAAAACCACAATGTCGAATTTCGTTTGACAAAGGACTGCAATGGGTCAAGAATTTATGCTAAGACAGCTCGCAAGCTAATCTTAAATCAAAGTGAGCACTTTTTTCAAATTTCTCATTCATATTGTAATATTTTTAAATAAGTTTTTTTTTTCCACAGGTCTGGCCGGGTGATACAAAATTATAGTATTTACTAGGGGGCTCTTCCCCTTCGCCCTTCGTGCTCAAACGCCTAGAGCAATAAATGTACGAAAATCCTGCGTTTAGCTCATATTTTTATTGTATTAGCCCCCAGTATGCTATTTTTTTCTCCCAGCTATTAAAATGTCGTCTCCAAAAAATAACGTTCCGTTGTATTAGCCAGCCGAACTGAATTTTTTTTAACTTCTAAACATCGCACATTTTCAATGTTTATACCGTCGTATTGGGAAAAAATGTACTTCCTAATGAAATTGTTTGAAAACTGCATCTCAATTTATTTTTGAGATATTATTATTATTTTTTTTATTTATTATTTATTTATTTATTTATTTATTTATTTATTTATTTATGTATTTATTTGTAATTTTTAGTGCCAGAAAAAATAATTGGAAAATAGTAATTATGTCTTTTTGTTGCCATTTTCCCGTAACTACTATAAAAAATGTAATTAAAATACAGTAAACTCTGTCTAAGGCGGAAGCGATCGGGACCAAGAAAATTTTCCGCAGTAGACATTACTCCGCCTTTGGCAAATTTTACTCTATGTCTATGGATTCACAAGGACTTGAAAATCTTTCCGAGTTAGACAGATTTCCGTCTTACACAGAGTCCGCCTTACAGAGAGTTTACTGTACATACTATTTTGAGAAAATATAAATGAATGATTTCTTATAAAACATGGAGTCATTATAAACTATATTTAATTTAATTATCTACATTACAAACAAATGAAGGCATAATCATTATATAGCCTTTTTTTTTTTTGTCGAGTTTCTTGAGTGACGACATCTGTTTTTTTGGGTTTGTGTATTATTCAGCGATAGTGACGCCATATGAATATTGTACTGTAAGATGTTGTTTAAGATTGGATCGTAAATGAGGAATTCTTCAGAGAATGCGAATGACGTCATTTTATATAAAATAGAAGCATGTACTTTAAGTCTTAAAACTGAAATATATTTTGTATTATCTATATTAATATACATATATATTTTTTTTCCACCGGGGCGACACTAAATACTGAAAAAGCAGAATTCCTGTTTTCTAGTTTGTATTTTATTTTTGACTATACGCCAACACACATTAAAACAAAGATTCACTTATATATTTTTTAAATAGATGCTTATAATGCATCCTTCCAAACAACATTTGTGATTGCACCAAAGCATTGAATTTTTATATTTTTACGAAACCAGCTCCTTTTTGGTAAACATGGGACTCTCATTTTAAGAAAATAAATGTGAGTTTAAAAAAAAATCGCTGTTGCTTTGAGGCAATCTTAGTTTTCCATTAAAAAAATTGCTGCTAATGTTACGCCATTTTCTGCTGCGGTAAACTTTTTTATTTACAATATTCATTCAATATCCACGTATCACTTCAAAAATATTTTACTGTGAGATAAATCAGTTTCAGCTGACGTCACCTCTACGTCTATGTTTACTGCGATGTCTACGAAGATGCATTTGCATGGATCCAAAGGTCTCATAATAGGTCTTAAAATTTCTAAATTTAATTATTAAATTAATTATTAACTTTAAAAAAATATTATAGACATATTCATTTAATTTTTGTTAATTTTCTTTTTAAGATATAGTGCTTTCAAAGGAATAACAATGTAATACTATATAAATAAAAAAAGCAATATTTAAAGCACCAAAACACTTTATTTCTTGTTGCAAACTATTTTCAGTAGCAATAGCGTATCGTCATCAATGCAAAATATGATTGCTCAGAAAAGAAAATTGTTGAAATATATGTAGGAGAAGGGGATTCAATGATAAAGTTTATTAGCCAATAAAACTACAGGAAATTTTACGTACATTTCACTGGCGCCGCCCCATACTCATTTTCAAAATTCAACAGCACCATTCGTTTGTGCTACGTTTGTGCTGGTTTGTGCCGCAAAAATTTTCGTTTGTGCCACTTCCGTTCTCTCGTTATAACGAACACAATGGGGCGGGGGCAGTGAAACGACAGCCCCGCCCCATCAATGAAATCAAAATTTTATTACTGCATTCTTTTGTGCTACATTTGTGCTGGTTTGTGCCGCAAAAATTTTCGTTTGTGCCACTTTCGTTCCCTCGTTATAACGAACACAATGAGGCGGGGCCAGTGAAACGACAGCCCCGCACCATCAATGAAATCAAAATTTTATTACTGCATTTGTTTGTGCTACGTTTGTGCTGGTTTGTGCCACTTCTGTTCTCTCGTTATAACGAATTTTTATAATTGAAGGTCAAATAAAGAAAATCACTTATAAAAATCGTAAATAACTACATGTCACGAAATGAAATACGTAAATCTTTAGTCCCATGTAAATGTCGGTTTGTGCCGCAAAAAGTTTCGTTTGTGCCATTCTGGTTCCCTCGATATTACGAATTTTCCACTATTTCAACACAGAACGACCATTTCAGTGGCCCCGCCCCATCAACGAAATCTAAATTGTATTACGGCATTCGTTTGTGCTACGTTTGTGCTGGTTTGTGCCGCAAAAAGTTTCGTTTGTGCCACTTCCGTTCTCTCGTTATAACGAACTTTTATAATTCAAGGTCAAATAAAGAAAATCACCCCCAAAAAAGTCGTAAATAACTACATGTCACGAAATGAAATACGTAAATCTTTAGTCCCATGTAAATGCCGGTTTGTGCCGCAAAAAGTTTCGTTTGTGCCATTCCAGTTCCCTCGATATAACGAATTTTTCACTATTTCAACACAGAACAACCATTTCAGTGGCCCCGCCCCATCAACGAAATCTAAATTATATTACGGCATTCGTTTGTGCTACGTTTTTGCTGATTTGTGCCGCAAAGTTCCGTTTGTGCCACTTCCTTTCTCTCGTTATAACGAATTTTTATAATTCAAGGTCACTTAAAGAAAATCACTTCTCAAAATCGTAAATAAATTTGTGTCGCGAAATAAAATACGTAATTCTTTAGCGCTATGTAAATGTGCATGAACTTTTTTAAAACACGGCAACTGTAAATATTCGAAAAAAAAATCGAAAAAGTAACCAAATTAAAAAAATTATTGAACTCTGCACTTTGCAATCTAACCAAGTATATGTGCATGCAAAAGCTGCTTAAATTGCTCTTTTAGATTAAATTACACTTGTTGATCATATAAAGCTTATAGACTTATGAGAACATATTTATGAAAAATATGACTTCTTGGTAGCTCTTGAGAACTAAAGCTTCATTATGACACTTTTAAAACGTAACCTACAATGGCTGGATGCACACAGAAATTGCATCACATCAAAACAGAAATGTTACCATTGAAAAAAATGTGAGAGTGTTGAAAAATATTTTAAATAATTGAGTGAAAAGATATTTTAAAGAGTTAATGAATTTTAATAATTAAACAACCTTAATGAATTTTAATAATTAAACAAATAACAAAGGAAAATATTGGTTTTTTAATGAAACAAGAAAGAAAAATCATGCGTTAAGGATAGATTATGAAACACTTTCCAACACTTCCTGGAGTTTTTAACAAAACTTCGTTATTTAGGGAAATAAGGTATATAAAATAACTAAGTAAACATTTTAGAAAACGTATAAAACATTTTACAAACTGATTTCAGCAGTTACCGCCCATAGTCAAATATGTATTTCAATTATTTTGAACAGCCCTGTATTTGATCTGTAGGTTGATATATATTATATAAAAAGGAAGAAATTTAGTTTAGCAAGAAAACGCATAACAGGTTGAAATTTCAATTTCAGCAATTTGTACTAATAGATGGAAACATACTTGAATACTTTTGTACAACCCTGTAGTTAACGTAGTATCTTTATTACACGCCACAATTTAATTAAAATTTAATTAAAACTAGAATACTCGTAAGTACTAATAGATGGATGCATACTTGAATACTTTTGTACAACCCTGTAGTTAACGTAGTATCTTTAGTGCACGCCACAATTTAGTTAAAATTTAATTAAAACTAGAATACTCGTAAAACTATTGAAACATATTTCCAGAAATTATCATTTGTTGAGGGTCATGTATCCATTTCTTTGCGTGAGCCTGTATATCATTTTATCTATATTCTATAAACATTTCTTAGTAAACTAAACGCAGTTCATCGTAAAAATGCATAACTGATATAAAAACCATCTTTAAGCAATTTGTGCTCATAGCCAGTAACCATTACGAATTTTTATGTGTGGACCTGTATATGAATTATAGCACTTATATACATCATATTGTATGTATAAATATAGTGAAACATAAAAGCGCATATCATAATTAAAAATGCATTTCTAGCAATCATCGCTAATGTACAGTACTTCGGATACAATATAGTATCTGAAATCTTTTGTGCGTCCCTGTATATGCTATGCACTCCGTATTATACATGAAATAACTTATAGTAAACCTCAGCGACATATAACAGTTTCATTATACATGAAATAATTTAACATAATTAAAATACGCCGCAAACAATTCCCTCCACTCCTATATCATTATGTAACGGAATTCTTTTGTATGTCCCTGTAAATGAATAATAACTATTCTTTACACCGCATATTCTGCAGAATGCATACTTTAGTGTACTTCATTAATGCATATCAATTTTATTATGTTTGAAAGATTGTAACACCATTAAAAATAATTTTTAACGATTTTTCCCCATAGGCCGTTGTAAATGAACTAAACATGCAACAAACTTCATTTAAAATAGGGAACGTGCTATGGTAAACGTCAATAACATTCATAAATTTCAGGGCAATCCGAGTATATTTACGGGAGTTAGAGCGCGGACAGATGGACAGACGGCCAGACAAACCGAAGTCATATACACTTTTCAACTTTGTTGGAAAGTGTTAAAAAGACTAATTCAAACGAATTTGATTATTTTTTATTCTAGTTTGACATTTTATCATATTTTAGATGTATCTTTTAGATTTATCTATCTAGAATTTTAACCCTTGAACGAGGTACACTTCAAGAAATACTCATTACTAAACAAAATAAATTAATTTTTAATCTAATCAATAACTGAAAATTCACATTTAAAAAATATTTTCATGAATGTAGATATAAAAATAAGAGTTTACAAACTAATTTTCTTAATTTTATCACATTGGAAAAGAATTTTCCACATTCGAACTCAATTTTTTATACATAAAGCATTACTTAATCAAATTCTATACTTTCTGATTCAACAAAATTCAGTAGTTGCTTCAGTTTTTAAACCAATTCTTACATTTTTTAATTATTAAAATTTCCCAACCTCTATTACGAAACGTTTGAAGAAAAACGGATCACTTCATTAATGAGTATTTCTTGAAGAGTACTTCATTCAAGGGTTAAAATTCTACATAGAAAAGTATGATAAAATCTCAAACTAGTGTAAAAATCAAATTCGTTTAAATTACTCTATTTTTATTAAAAAATCAATATTTTCCTTTGTTATTTGTTTAATTTTTGAAATTTATTAAGGTAATGGTTGTTCAAAAACTGAAATGTATGTCTGTTCAAAAACTAAAATGGATGTTTAACTTTCTTCTTTTAAGTTTATATTCTGATCTTATAGTTGAAAAAAAATCTAAAGAAATCACTTTTTTCCTTTGAAATTGATATTTTTCATTGTTTTGTTTAATTAATAATATTCATTAAGGTGTTGTTCATTCAAAATTCAAATATATGTTTAACTTTATTCATTTAAGTGGATATCCTTATCCTATAGTTAAAAAAAATTCTAAAAAATGAGCTTTTTTCCTTAAAAATGTTATTTTTCATTGTTTTGCTAATGTTAATAAAAACATTAAGGTAAATGTTGTTCAAAACTCAAATGTAAATTTAATCTTTATCTTACAGTATAATAATCTAGTCGATCTAACATTCACCCCTCATGTTATAGTAGAACAAACTCTAAAAACGTCATTTTTCCCTCTAGGGGGCGTTCGAATCAGGTTTCGGTGGGACCGGAGGGGATGCAGTGCGAGTGTGGTACGGTGGCTGAACGATGCGGTTCGGCACAGCAGCACGGCCTCCTGACCCAGAAGCCCCGTTTTCCTACTACTAATGATAAATAAAAAAAAAATTGAAAAAATTCTAACTACTAGTAAATAAAAAAATTATGTTCTCAAAATTTAAAACATTTCTCCTGTAAAGAACAAGCAAAATTTAAAATTCAATTCTTCTCAAAAAAAATTACTATCTTTTGGTATTTTTTAAAGAAAATAAATCCCCTGCAATATTTTTCTATCACCTGAAAAAAAAAATAATGTCCCAAAATAAAAGTTTTTAATACGAAAAAAAAATTCAAAATAAAAATTTGTAAAAGAAAAAAAAATTCTAAAGAATTTTTCTATCACCTGAAAAAAAAATATTAAGTTCACAAAAGAAAAAAAAAATTCAATTTTTTTTCTATAACTTGGAAAAAAATCACAAAATAAAAATTTTCTATCTCCCGCTAAATAAATAACATCCTACTATAAGACGCTTATCTATCCAATTCCGCTAAAATATTGTTATCTAACAACACTTCCGCTGTTATCTTTACGCATTTCCCCTCCAAAACGCTCTTATCAGCTTAGAACTCTGAGATAAAAAAAGACTTCCGGTTGACCTTCCTTTGACCTTGAGTGAACGTTGGGGGGCATAGAAATGTCATTCCCACACTACATACAGTAATTTCGATTTGCGGGTGTTCAGCAAAGGTATTGAGGAGCTCTGGAGGTACCTATCGTCACAGATGTATAAAAGGATTGCTGATAATGATTTTCGAAGAACAATGTCGGTAATTAGCCGATATATTAACCCTTAAAGACACGGACACTTTGGGCATACATAAAGACACGGGCGGCCTACTCTATGCGCTATCGGCTTTATAGCCTAGATAACAACTTTTAATGATATGTTTATGTAATTTCAATGCCCAGTAGTCGTATGAAAGCAATAAACGTCGAACTGTTAAAAACAGATTAGTTTAATAAGAGTTAATCACATAATTACTATGAGATTCGCCGGTAGTTTGCATTGAATGGCTCTCTCAATACGCCACCCGAGTCTTTAAAGGTTAATTAAAAACCTATCTGGAAAACCGCGCCACGGGCCAGGGCGGTGTTGCATCTTTGCGACCTCCTTTCGAAGCGCGTTTAGCAAAATGCCATGTCTAAAGTTTGAACAAGGGTTTTATTTTAGGTACACTGTAAAAAGAAAAGATTACTATTACGCTGAATTAGTGTTTATAAAATGCCAAATGAAGTTAAATATGCACTATTTTTATTGTCGGCACCAAATTAAGTTCATCATAAACAGATTAGGATAAGATTTAAAAAAAAAAGAGTTATACAGATAGCAATATTTGATACTACTTAGGCTTCATATCTCTCTGAACTTTCGTGGTATGTCCATTTATACTTTTGTAGTATATGCAGCTATACCCAACCTTACGTTGTATAGTTTTTTTTGTTCTTTTAGAAACGATATTTTGTGCAGTATACTTACTAATTAATATATTTATTGTACGGAACCCTCTGAGCACGAGTAATACTCGCACTTAACCGTTTATTTATTTCATAAAATTACACTCATCCATGCTGCTATGTCTCTAAAACGAGGAAAGAACAAACACTCTTACATTAACATTTTTTTTTTTTTTTTTTTTTTTTTTTTTAACAGGAAAAATAATTATTTGTTGAATTATTGTTTTTTGTACAATTTTTTCTTTACTATATACTTTATTAAATGAAATTTGCAAATGCACTTTTCTATTTTCATGTATAGATAATGTGCACACATTTTGTACATATTATTAAACTGTGAATTATTTTTTATTTCATAAAATTACACTCTTCCATGCTTATGTCTATCTAAAACGAGGAAAGAGCAGTTTTACGTTAGTAATATAGAAAAGACAGTTCGAAAGCGGCGGAGGGAGGAGTGTGGTGTAGTGATGGGCGATAACGAGATGTTTTTCTCGATTTTCTCGATTGTATGGACATCTCGATAATTTTCGATTGTGTAAATTTTTTCTCGATGACTGCAGTTCGCAAATTTCTTTTATAAATCATATATTATGTATTATATACGTCATACATTTATCAAGAATCGTCTTCGGGTGAACTGGAATGCGTCGATGTTAATAAAGACTAGGTGACTTCGACCGCTAGCGGGCCCCTCCTTTAATCGGGGCCCCTAATTTATACGTAATCTTGTAATATGAAATCACGAACAGGTTACCCGCTATATACGGCACTGATATATGATAGCAGGCGGGTGTGGTGTGCATGCACTACAAAATCTTGTAAAAAATATAATATCGAAACGAATGAACCTCGGACCAGATCTCTTGGGGGAGGGGTCAAAGCGAGCGGAGGGACAGAGCAGCTGCATAATATGATTAAGTCGTCACAGGTCTTTAGGCCTTTCCAACCATATGTCACATGAGAAGTCTGGATCTGAATTTATAAAAAAGCCCTCCCCGTGGGGGCAAAGGGGGGGAAGGGTGCGGGAGGTGGATAACATGAGTAAGTGGTCATAAGCCTTTCCAACAACATGTCACATGAGGGGTCCCGGCTAAATTTAGAAAAACACCCCGTGGGGGAAAAGTGGGGGGGGGCGGTCACCGGAGGTGCATTACATCAATAAGTAGTCACAGACCTTTCCAACGATATCTCACATGTGGGGTCTTGGCAAAATTTGGAAAAGTGTCCCCCGGGGAGGGGTGCAAAATGGGGGGATGGACACCGGAGGAGCATAACATCAATAAGTAGTCACAGACCTTTCCAACGATATCTCACATGAGAGGTCTTGGCTAAATTTGAAAAAGTGTCCCCCGGGAGGGGCAAATTGGGGGAGACTGTCACCGGAGGTGCATAACATCAATAAATAGTGACAGACCTTTCCAACGATATCTCACATCTTGGCTAAATTGGGGGTCTTGGCTAAATTTGGAAAAGTGCCCCCGGAAGGGGGCAAAGTGGTGGTGGGGACACCGTAGGTACATAACATCAATAAGTAGTCACAGACCTTTCCAACGATATCTCACACTAGGGGTCTTGACTAAATTTGAAAAAGTGTCCCCGGGGGGGGGCAAAGAGTGGGGGGGACTGTCACCGGAAGTGCATAACATGAATAAGTAGTCACAGACTTTTTCAACGATATCTCACAAGAGGGGTATTGACTAAATTTGGAAAAGTGTCCTCCGGGGGGGGAAGTGGGGGGCGGCCACCGGAAGTGCATAGCATCAATAAGTAGTCACAAACCTTTCCAACGATATGTCACATGAGGGGTCTTGGCTAAATTTGGAAAAGTGTCCTGAAATTTCATATATTATAAATAATATTTAGCGGAGGGCTCCATAAGAAAATCTGATCTAAAATGATAAAAACGGAAAAAACTACCCTCGCAGTGGGGGCCAAATTAGGGAGAGGAGGAAGAAAGTCTCATAATATGAAAGAGTCATCCGAGAGCTTACCGATGACATATCACATGACTGGTCCAAAAAAAGTTTAAAAATTGCTCCCCCTCCCAGCCCCCCGTGAGCCCACTCTTTCGCCCCGGAATTCACACAGCCGCCACTTTAAAATTTTTATGTTCAATAATTAATATTTACCGGAAGACTGCATAAAAAACCCACATCTAAAGTGATATTTAAATTTATTATAGAAATCGGCTACGGTTTTAAAAATTTGTTCGCCCCTTCCCCATCCCCCTTTGGGCGAAGAAAGGTTCATAGTATGAAAGAGTGGTCAAAGGGCTTTTCGATTATATGCCACAGGAAGGGTTCGGTAAAATTTTTAAAATTGCACCCCGCATGATTCCACTCTCACGTCCTCCTTCCTCGAAATCACCCGACCCACCTTCCTCTTTGAAATTTTTATATTTAATAAATAATTTTTATCGGAGGGCTCCAGGTATGTGACATCTTGTTAGGGCTAAAATAAGAGAAACTTTGAAAATTTGGGCTTCATTTCACAGCTCATTGTCGTGCCTCTTTCTCTATCTCGTCCCTTGGTACTCTCGATAAATTTTCTTACTTTTCTTCTCTGCCGAGGACGAGAGAAATCCTCGAAAAGCTTCTCATAGCGAAATGTTGAAAAGCGCGAGCGAAATCCTCGAAAGGCTTTTCGTTGGGAGATTTCGAAAAGAACGAGAGAAACCAGCGAGAGGCTTCCCATCGGGAAAGGTTGAAAAGGGCGAGAGACACTCTCGAGAGACTTCCCATTCCGAAAGGTTTAAAATCGCGAGAGAACAAACCATCGAGCAGCTTCCCATCTAGAAGCGTCGAAATGCTGGAAAAATCATCGAGATGAGATTTGCCGAAATGCCAGATGGATATGAAGCTTTCAGAGTCAAACTTACCGGTTGGTTTAAGACATAATTTCTCAAAGGAGTCCATCTGCTTATCCAATCTCTTTTTAGCTCACAGGCTATCTAAGCCTGAGAGCTAATGTACCCGTCGGTTCTGTGTGTATGCATGTACGTACGTACGTATGTACGTAACGCGATAACTCTTGATTAAAATGTATGATTTGCTTCAATTTTTTTTATGTTTATTCTGATAAGGCGTTCCGCTGATTAGTTTTGACGGTTCATTGGTTAAGGATAAAGGGAGAGAAGGGGGGCTGGTCCCCCCCTCCTTAATTTAGATAAATAGGTTTTTCATGCAGAATTATTCGATTTGCTCCAAATTTCGTATACCGGTTTATTATGTTAAGGAGCTTCCCTGATTAAACTTGGAGGTTCATTAGTTATGTATGAAGGGGGGAAAGGGGGGTAGACCCCCTCCTTAATTTAGATAAATGGGTTTTTCATGCAGAATTATTCGATTTGCTCCAGATTTGGTATACCGGTTCATTATGTTAAGAAGTTGCCATGATTAGATTTGGAGGTTTACGGGTTAAGTATAAAATGGGAGAAGGGGGCTGGACACCCCCCCCCCTTAATTTAGATAAATCTGCTTTTCATGCAGAATTATTCGATTTGCTCCAAATTTGGTATACCGGTTTATTATGTTAAGGAGCTTCCCTGATTAAACTTGGAAGTTCATTGGTTAAGGATAAAGGGGGGAAGGGGGGCTGCCCGCCCCCTCTTAATTTAGATAAATGGGTTTTTCATGCAGAATTATTCGATTTGTTCCAAATTTGGTATACCGGTTTATTATGTTAAGGAGCTTCCCTGATTAAACTTGGAAGTTCATTAGTTAAGTATAAAGGGGAGAAAGGGGGGGGGATTAGACCCCCTCCTTAATTTAGATAAATGGGTTTTTCATGCAGAATAATTCGATTGTCTCCAAATTTGATATACCGGCTTATTATGTTAAGGAGCTTCCCTAATTAAACTTGGAAGTTCATTGGTTAAGGATAAAGACGGAGAAGGGGGGCTGGTCCCCCACTTAATTTAGATAATTGGGTTTTTCATGCAGAATTACTCGATTTGTTCCAAATTTAGTATACCGGTTTACTATGTTAATGAGCTTCCCTGATTAAACTTGGAGGTTCATTACTTAAGTATAAAGGGGGGCAAGGGGGTAGACCCCCTCCTTAATGTAGATAAATGGGTTTTTCATGCAGAATTATTCGATTTGCTCCAAATTTGGGATACCGGTTTATTATGTTAAGAAGCTGCCTTGATTAGATTTGGAGGTTTATAGGTTAAGTATAAAGGGAGGGGCTGGCCTCCCCCTTAATTTAGATAAAAGGGTTTTTCATGCAGAATTATTCGATTTGCTTCAAATTTAATATACCAATTTATTCCGATATGGCGCTTCCTTCATTAGATTTGGAGGTTCATTGGTTAAGTATACAAGGGCGAAAAGGAGGCAAGTCCCCTCCCCTTAATTTAGATAAATAAATTTTCATGGAGAATTATTCAATTTACTTTAATTTATTTTTTTTTCTATGTTCGTTCTGATAAGGAGCTTTCCTGATTAGATTTGGAGGTTCATTATTTAAGTATAAAAGGGTTAAAGGGGTTAGACCACCCTTAATTTAGCGATATGTTTCTTTTTTTCATGCAGAATTATCTGATTTTCTTCAAATTTGATATACTGATTTATTATAGTTAAGGAGTTTCCCTGATTTGATTTGGAGGTTCATTGGTTAAGTATAAAAGGGGCAAACGGGGTATATTTCCCTTCATTTATTTTTTGAGGGACATTATTCTTTGAAATAAGAGTATAATATACAATTAATGTGAATAACCTGTGAGCTCAATGCCATCAGTTTAACTGGCACGTATCTTTTTATTGCTATTAACCGATGTGGGTTATGAAGCATAGTGGTTTATGTATTCAGTTCTGTATAGTCCTAGTTTCAAACTTTACTGTTAAATTTAGTGTCATTTTGCCCCGAATTTTCAATGTTTCTCTTATTTTAGCTCTGCCCCATACCTGGAGACTCAGATAAATACTATTTATTAAATAAAAAAGTTCAAAGAGGAAGGTGAGTGAATACTGGGGGGCGCGAGAGTGGACAAAGGGGGGGGGGGCGGGTAATTTTCAAACTTTTACCAAACCTCTCCTTGACATATCATCGGAAAGTCCTTTCACCACTCTTTCATATTATGAACCTTTCTCCTCCCAGACTTGAATTCCGGAAGGGGCGCTGGGGGGGGGGGGGAAGCGGTGCGGGCGTGATTTTTTTTTTAATTGTAGAGATTTCTACAATAAATATCATTAAATGAGGTTTTTTAATGGAGCTCTCCGATAAATATTATTTATTAAATATAAAATTTTGGTGGCTGCGTGGGGGGTGCTGTGGGTGAAAAGTGGGGCTGCGTGATTTCCGGGTATATTCTGGGATAAAAGAGGGAACCCACGTGGGAGGGGTAGATTTCAAACTTTTTTTGGACCAGTCATTTGATATATCATCGGAAAGTTTTCGGTTATCATCGGAAAGTTACTCTTTCATATTATGAACCTTTCTTCTTCCCTCCCTATTTTGGCGCCCCGAGAGAGGCACTTTCCGAACTTTTTTGAAATCGTAGCGTTTTTAAACATTTTAGATTGGATTTTTTTACGGAGGCCTCCGATAAATAATTTTTAATATATGAAAATTTCAAAGAGAAGGATGGGCAGGGTATATTTCGGGGGCACGATAATTGGAATCCTGGGAGTTGGGACTCTTTTCTATCTTTTGCTGATACCCCTCATGTGATATATCATTGGAAAGCTCTGTGACTACTATTTCATTTTATATACCGCCCGCGCCCCTCCCCTTACTTTGCCCCGCGCGGGGGCACTTTTCTAAATTTAGCCGACACCCCTCATGTGACATAACGTTGGAAAGTCCTGTGACCACTTATTCATATTATGCACTTTCCTTGCCCCTGCCCCCTACTTTGCTCCCCGCGGGGGTTCGTTTAATGTATTCCAGTCGAAGTCTTTCTAAAAATGGGGAAATTAAAGACCCAATCTCAAATGACGTAGAAAAATCAATAAAATTTTGATCCCTTCTGTCATCCTTTAGTTCATGTTTTTGCCACTAGGGGGTGCTTTTGATTCTTATTTCTTTGGCCATTTTGGTGCTAATTGCCGAAAACTTCTAATTTTTGATACTTAAACTCCCCTTACCGCTTCATAGCTACTCGCGTTTTTTCAGCTTTTTTTCAACCAGGGGGCACCCTTACAAGACTTTTCCAGTCGTATGGCTCCTTTATAGCCTCCCTTTGGCTTGTTGTTTTTTTATTCCATCTGTTTTCAGTTACCCTATATTTAATAAAATCTGCCTTATATATATGTAAAAACAATGATTTCAATAATCGATTCTAGAACATCTCCTTTGTAGATTCTCGAAAATAATCGATGACTGTATCGATTGTGTATTTTACGATAACGATTTTTTTCGATTGGTAAATTTTAGAGAATCGCCCATCACTAAGCCCTATCACTACTATGAAATTGTCGGCCAGAATAATAGCTAAGTTTTCCAATAACTGTTTTTAGCTTTTCTCGTTATAATCGATTGTAAAACATCTCGATTGTAGATTCTAGGAATTAATCGATGGCTGTATCGATTGTGATTTTTTACGATGACGATTTTTCTCGATTGTCGAATTCTTGAGAATCGCCCATCACTAGTGTGGTGGATGGAAGTGAAAATCCTACTATAGTAGGAGAGGTTTAGAGAGAGTTAGGTTCTTATCAGCCGGAAATGAGATAAGAAATGATAATCTGATAAGAGCATGTTATAGAGAGATGAGGATAAAGTATGGAAACTGAATGTCGAATATAGAGGTTAAGATCGTTTTAGAACGTTAGGAGTCGATTACCCTTGTATATCATACTATAGTATGATGGGGTGGAAGTGGAGTAAATTTTTAGACGGGGCTTAATTTTTCGTATCTTCTTAAGGTTTGAATGAATGACCATATAAGGTAATGTTATACTATAACATAAGGGCTTAGGTCTTTTTGGGAGAAAGTGTGAGGAAGCTTATTTATTTATTTTTTTTTAATCAACTTAAAGTTTGGACATGAAACGTAACTGAAAAATACTATGTGGCGCCCTCTATCGGTAGGAAATGGAATTATAATGCAATCAGGTTTTTTTCGTAAAAATTTCACTTGGAATCGAACCTGTGACAAAATAGTATTTTGACTTGATAATTTTGAAGTAGGTTTAACTGATCAAGCCAAGAAACTATTCTGTGAGTCGAGATTTTAGATGCTGCAAGACAAAAAATTATGTTCCTCTCATTTATGTGCAAAGAGAGGTTGATTTATCGGTTACTTAAGATAAGTCAACAGTATCTGTTTTAACTACTACTACACTTTGAGAATTACTTTAATGTACACGATTTTTACTTTTAGTTTAACTTATTTTATCGATTTTGTATACGGGAGTATGGTCATTTTACCAAACCATAAGTTCGAACTCGCGAACTTCGTATCAAATTTCATTTTTTTTTTTTTTTTTTTTTTTTTTTTTTTTTGTAATTGATATGCTATCCACGGATGTACACTTTAATGTACACGATTTTTACTTTTAGCTTAACTGATTTTATCGATTCTGCGTACGAGAATATGATCATTTTACCAGACAGTAGTGTCGAACTTCGCATGAAATTTCATTTTTTATAATTGATATGCTATCACTGTTAGAAAATTACTTTTATTTAATACATGCTAAATACAGCTCAACTTGTGCAGAATATGTTTAAAACAAAACAATGCAGCATATGTAGTGGCCAGCATATACTCATCATTTAAGGGGGCACAGGACCTTTGAGTTTGTCGAAACAATCAAAAACATCGCCTTCTTCAAAGTACCAAAACACAAACAATACGCAATTAAGATCTTTTTCTCCTATTTCTGCCTAAAGTATATATCCTTAAGTACAATATCCAGAAAAATAAATGTTGTATGTACAAAATTAATATTTAAATTTTAAATTTAAAAATTCATCTCCCTAATGCGTGATTAAGGGTACAGTGGACTTTGAAAACTAACTTTTTTAATTACCAATATTTTTTTTTGAAATTTTCAGGATATAGTTATAATATAAAGAAAGTGTTATTTACCAAATTTTATGAAAATATCTTAAAAATTTTTTGAGATATTTAAATTTTAAAATTTTAAAATTGCCAGATTTCAAAACGCTCCATGCGCATTCCAAATTTAACCACATTTCCAATAATCTCGCATAATACTCTTTGAATATATAAACACAAAACTTACTACAAAAGTTTAGAAAATTTTATTAAAAAAGACAAAAAAATTGATTTAAATTGATTTTTTTCAATTTTTTCATTAAAATTTCATTAAATTTTGTATATTACTCTTAAATTTTCAATTTTAAATACATGTAACAAAGTTTATTTCTAGTAACAAATATGTACACAGATATTAAGGACATTTCTGAGAAGTTTCATTAAAATTGAAAGCTGTGTGTTGCGCATGGAACATTTGAAAGTCATGAAAACGGTAAAAATATTGATTCTGAGAAAAACACGTTTTAATGATTTAAATGTTCGTAAATTTTTTAAAAGCTTATATTGAAACAATTTTGGATACAAGTGAAGGATATAATATTATTAATAACCTATATAACATTTTTTATGTCTCTAAGAGAAATATAGATGCGTACTTACTCCGTTGCAGAAACGGGGCGAACAGCAACATTGTCGCAGAAACTAAACGACATATTTCAAAACGACCTTTTACAGAAAGATACCAACATATATATATATATTAACTTTCTATATATATTTATAATGCATATAAGAACTAATGCACAAAATTTAGTTATAATAACTCCAATAGAACTCGAGATATTCAAAACTAAAAAATTATAAATGACGGAAATTACCATATCTATGAAATCAAAACGCTCCATGCGCAATCAGATTTCAGACACATTTGAAATAATCTGATATAATCATCCTTGAATGCACAAAAACAAAACTTACTACAAAATTTTAGCAAATAATATTAAAAAAAATTAAAAAAATTGATTTAAACTGATGTTTTTCAATTTTTTCATTAAAATTTCTATAAATTTTGTATATTACTCTTACATTGTGAATTTTAAATATATGTAATAAAGGTTATTGTAAGTAAAAAATATTGACACTGGTATAAAGAAAATTTCTGAGAATTTTCAATAAAATTGAAAGCAATGTGTTGCGCATGGGACATTTGAAAGTCGAGTAATATGCCCCGTTGCAGAAACCGGGCGACACAGCGACACTGTCGCAGAAACTAAACGACAATGTTGATTTCAGGGGGTGGCAACCCCCCCCCCCAAAGATTTGAGGTTTTGTGTTTTCAATGGTCAAAAGGTGCAATTCCCCTCCCCCCCCCCCAACTCTATAATGTCCCCCTGGAGAAAAGTGTCTGAATTCAACACTGCTAAACGACATATTTCAAAACGACTTTTTACAGAAAAATACCAGTATATATATATTAACTTTCTACATATATTTATAATGCGAATAAAAATTAATGCACAAAATTTGGTTATAATAACTCTAATAGAACTGGAGATATTCAAAACTAAAAAGTTATAAACGACGGAAATTACCATATCTACACAATCAAAATGCTCCATGCGCAATCAGATTTTACACACAATTGCAATAATCTCATATAATCATCTTTGAAAACACAAAAACAAAACTTACTATGAAATGTTAGCAAATTATATTAAAAAAAACTTAAAAAATGGATTTAAATTGATGTTTTTCAATTTTTTCATTAAAATTTAATAAAATTCTTTATATTACTCTTAAATTTTCAATTTTAAATACTTGTAATAAAGTTTACTTCAAGCAACGTTAAACCTATCAAGAGTCGACAGTATAATAAATTGAAATATTGCCAAATGTTTCTAATTACAATACATACAGTGAATATAAACGATAAAATAAAAGAGATCTATGCATTTTATCATTCACAGTAATGATAGTAAAAACTTTCAACACATACCTTTTAGATAACTCATAGCTTTGCCAAGCGACTCTCAGATTCCTTTTTATTGTATCTTTAATATATATAAATTAATAATGAATGCTTGCAAAAAATAAAAAATGTAGCGTATGTCATTTCTAAGTATATTAGACTTTTCAAATCACTTACTATCACTGTTTCACAAACCACTACCAGGTAAAAAATCTAATTTTAATTATGTAATACAATTGAATACACAATAAAATAATTCGAAATATACAATTT
Source organism: Maratus speciosus (assembly GCA_963932465.1). NCBI lineage: Eukaryota > Metazoa > Arthropoda > Arachnida > Araneae > Salticidae > Maratus > Maratus speciosus. The sequence continues at coordinate 111,010,096 of OZ010799.1, read as the reverse complement.
TCAAAACCTTTTCCAGTGCGGCATGACCCTCCCCAAACGATAAAAATGCAGCTGTAAGTTTTCTGTTTACATCAAACTTTTTTGTTGCTACTTCACGTTCACTAGTATAAATATTAAACATATCTAATAAGATTTTGCACAGGTTTCACATACAAGGTCTAATTTTGATGAGAATCCAAAAGAATTATGCTTCAAATTATTTAATTTACATTGTTGACACTCACTACAAGGTACTTTCTGAAGTAAATCTGCCCAAATAGAGTTGCTTACTAAACTGTATTCAGTAGACATGGCATATAAACTATCAAAATGATCGCTTGTATTCAAGGAAAAAAAAACAATTCCAGGAACAATTTCAGGATTAATATTCTTGATGGAATCACCATCAATTGATTGCATTTCAAACTATATTTCCACTTTAAAATATTTGCAGAACCAGCCTTGCTTCGCTTAGTTGGCGGGCCTTTACGCTTCCGATATTTTGAAGTTACGCAATGCATGTTTACAAATGCATTCAGAAACAAAACAAATTAAAAAGATAATTTAGTAAATTATTACCCTAACAAATGCTTTTAAAAAAATCTAAAAAACAATGTTGTTAACAACAGGCAGTTCCAGTTCTTAAAAGAACTGCTTTTTAAACTGAAATTATAACTAGAGAGAACTGCAACGAAATTCAAAAAATGAAAACAAACGATGTAAACAAACCAGAAACAGCCAGTTTAGGTCCCAGTTAAAATACGCTGTTGCCAAATAATAAAGAAATATATATCCTTTATGAAAATTACATGGAGTAAGCTCAAGAATATCATGTAAGCATGATTTCACAGCTTTTAGATTAGGCGTATCTACGTCGCGAAAGAAGAAAAACAATGGCAGAAAGGTAAACAAAGGGGCGTGGCGCATCAGCTGTTAAAATTAAAATGACCATAACTCCGGCAAAAATCAACATATTTGAAAAAAAAAAAGTGCATCCGGTAGATATTATTATATGTGTTATTTCTACATTAAAAATGAAAAATCGACTTTTTGATATATTTTCGCGAATTTCAAAGTCCACTGTACCCTTAAGTGCTGCGCGCATGATAGGACTCTATATTATGCATATAGAAAATAATTTTAGAACAAAATAGAATCATAACATACCTACTTATAACTTAAAACCAAAATATACGCAAAAAGTATTGTTTAAAATTTAATTTTAGCACAAAATAAAAAATAGTTCAAAAATCTCAAGTTTTTTTTTTCAAGTTTGTCAAGTGCAAAAAAATAAATAACCAAAATATATGAATTTTTTTGGTTTTACCCTGTAGACTATAAAGAAACGCATATTTGGTAAATTTTTTCTAAGCTGTAGCTTACATAGTTTAAAAGTAACAGTGCGCGCAAACTCCAAATTTACTAATCTGAAAAAATGCTTTTCCAAGTTTCAATATCTACGGACGTTCTATTATACTCATAATCTAAAAATGATTATAACTCAAGAAATAATGCAGATTTTTTTAATGCGGTTTTTTGCATATTGTTGGGAAATTTTAAGACATTCAGAATAAAGCAAAAACTGAAAACTGATTTTTTGAAAGTTTAAAGGTTCTGTGCCCCTTAAATACGATCGAGCATCCGATCGAGCAAAACACACTCTATTGCATGCCACTGTTGACGTGTCCGTTACTTTGGTACTATATCAGATTATGAAGAGTTACTTCCTTAACTCTTATCGACAACCTCATTGCATCCGTGGAAAACAGATATTGTACAATATTAACTACTCCGGGGGAGCTCACACCATATAAAGTATAGTCCATTCTTTTCAAACATCATATACTAGCAAACGCCGCGGCTTTGCTCGCGTAATATTTGAAATGTGCCAAGTGATATTTATATGTCTAATTTTTATTAAAAGGTACTAACTAAATTTTTATTTTATTAAAAGGTAATATTTTATTTTATTAAAAGTTTTTTCTATTAAAAGGTACTTATTACTTTTAGGAATAATTCAAAAATTACTATTTAAAACACAGTTTGATTAAACATCATTATTACATTGCATTAGGCAGAAATGAGACTTAAATTAATAAAACTAAATAGATGATAATATAGAAAATATTTTGAAACTTTTATGCTCAATTAATACGCTCATATCAGTATTCATTTGAAGATTTGAATTTTTTAGAAACCATCTTCTTACATCTTAAAATTAACTATCATCTAAAATTCCTAGTCCTACCACCTCTCTCAACATAAAGGGCTATGTTGAAACAGGAACTGTCACCATTAATTTCCCAACACTAATTTTGAAATCGGTTTGTTATTTCCTAATATTCCACAGAAACGTAATTTAAAAAGCTTTTAAAGACCTTTTTTAGAACGTTTGTTGTTCCTGTGAACCCCAGGTGGTAGAATCACCGGCATAAAATATAGCCTGTGTAGGATCAGAGACTGTTACCATTGATTCGCAACTATTACTTTTATAATAGGTTTATATTCCCTGAAATTGCATAGAATCGTAATTTAGAATACTTTTCGCACCTCCCCTTCGCTTCAACCGTTTTTAATTCGAATTTATTTTCGACGTTCCTTCGAGGGCATTTATATTTTATAAGTAACTACCATGTCATATTTAAAGTTTCTAGCCTTTTCAGTATCACAGAAATCGCAATTTAGAAAGTTTTTAGCTCCTGCAAACCTCTGGTGGTAGTGGAACAGACATAAAATATAGCTTATGTTTGATCAGGTTCTATCACCAAAATTTGTTATCATTATTTTTTTATCGGTTTGGTAATTCTTAAGTTTGCTTAAAAATTGTAATTTATAACGTTTTTCACTCATTCAGTTTTTTAAATTTGGAATTTTCTTTCGACCGTTCTTAGAAAGCAGTTGCATCTTGTAAGTAAATGTCATGCCATACTTCAAAGTGTTAGACCCCTCAGTTGTGCAAAAAACGCAAATTAGAACATGTTTTGCTTTTGCAACCCTCAGATGGTAGTGACAGCAACTTAAAATATAACCTATGTTAAAGCAGGGACTGCCACCATTGATTTGCAACCATTACTTTTGAAATAGCTTTGGTATTTCCTTAGATTGAGTAGAAATCGCAATTTAAAACGTTTTAAGGACGCTTTTCGCGCATTTTCACCCCTTTTTAAATTTCCAATTTTTTCGAAACTGTTCTTAAAGATCATTTATATCTAATAAGTATGTACCTTGCCTAATTTTAAGTTGCTAGCCCCTACCGATCACAAAAACCGAAATTTAGAATGCTTTTTTGCTCCTGCAATGTCTAGGTGATAGTGATACCGACTTGAAATAGCATCTATGTTAGAGCAGAGGCTGTCAGCATCAATTTCTTACCATTACTTTTGAAATCAGTTTGATTTTTCCTGAGATATTGGTGACAAATCGGCATTTAAAACATTTCTAGAACGGTTTTCGCGCATTTTACTCCTGCATCTCCTCTGGGGTAGTGGAAACAGATATAAAATATAGCCTATCTTGGAGCAAGATCTGTCACCATCATTCTTACACCACTATATTTGAAATCGGTTCAGTACTTCCTGAGATTGCATAGAAATCGCAATTTAGAAAGTTTCTTACAACGCTTTTTGCACATTTTGACCCCCTTTTAAATTTCGATTTTTTTAGAAAATGTCCTTAGAGATCATTGATATCTAATAACTAACTACCATTCCAAATTTCACGATTCTAGGCCCTTCCGCAACGCAAAAGCCGCAATTTAGAACGTTTTTCTCCTGCACCCCCTTTGGGGTAGTGGCACCGACATAAAACATCGGCTATGTTGGAGCAAGGGTTGTCACCATCATTTTGACGCCATTATTTTTTAGATCGGCTTGGTATTTCCTGAGATTGTGTAGAAACCACCATTAGAACGTTTTTTAGAACGTTTTTCGTGCATTTTCACACCTTTTAAATTTCGAATTGTTTAAGAACTGTTCTTAGAAATCCTTTATATCTAATAAGCAGCTAATATTTCAAATTTCATATTTCTAGGCCCTTCGGTAACGCAAAAATCGCATTTTTAGAACGTTTTTTGCTCCTGCACCCCATTTCGGGTAGTGACACCAACATAAAACATAGCCTATGTTGGAGCAAAGGTTGTCACCGTCATTTTGACACCCTTATTTTGACACCATTATTTTTTTAATCGGTTTGGTATTTCCTGAGATTGTGTAGAAACCACCATTTAGAACGTTTTATAGAACGATTTTCGCGCATTTTCACCCCTTTCAAATATCGAATTGTTTAAGAACTGTTCTTAGAAATTCTTTATATCTAATAAGTAGCTAATATTTCAAATTTCATATTTCTAGGCCCTTCAGTAACACGTAAATCGCACTTTTAGAACGTTTTTTGCTCCTGCACCCTCTTTGGGGTAGTGACACCGACATAAAACATAGCCTATCTTGGAGCAAGCGTTGTCACCATCATTTTGACACCAATATTTTTTAAAATCTGTTTCGTATTTCTTGAGATTGTGTAGAAACTACCATTTAGAACGTTTTTTAGAACGCTTTTTTTGCATTTTCACCCCTTTTAAATTTCGAATTGTTTAAGAACTGTTCTTAGACATCATTTATATCTTATAAGTAACTAATATTCAAAATTTCATATTTCTAGGCCCTTCAGTAATGCTAAAATCGCATTTTTAGAACGTTTTTTGCTCCTGCACCCCCTTTGGGGTAGTGACATCGACATAAAACATAGCCTATCTTGGAGCAAGCGTTGTCACCATCATTATGACACCAATATTTTTTAAATCGGTTTGGTATTTCCTGAGATTGTGTAGAAACCACCATTTAGAACGTTTTTTAGAACGATTTTCGCGCATTTTCACCCCTTTCAAATATCGAATTGTTTAAGAACTGTTCTTAGAAATTCTTTATATCTAATAAGTAGCTAATATTTCAAATTTCATATTTCTAGGCCCTTCAGTAACACGTAAATCGCACTTTTAGAACGTTTTTTGCTCCTGCACCCCCTTTGGGGTAGTGACACCGACATAAAACATAGCCTATCTTGGAGCAAGCGTTGTCACCATCATTATGACACCAATATTTTTTAAATCGGTTTGGTATTTCCTGAGATTGTGTAGAAACTACCATTTAGACCTTTTTTTAGAACGCTTTTTGCGCATTTTCACCCCTTTTAAATTTCGAATTGTTTATGAACTGTTCTTAGACATCATTTATGTCTTATAAGTAACTAATATTCAAAATTTCATATTTCTGGGCCCTTCAGTAACGCTAAAATCGCATTTTTAGAACGTTTTTTGCTCCTACACCCCTTTGGTGTAGTGGCACCGACATAAGATATAGCCTATGTTCTAAGTTGGACTAACACCGTCATTTTGATACCATTACTTTTCGAATCGGTTCGGTAGTTCCAGAACTTACCTCCTACAAATAAACAATTTTTTCCTCTTTATAATAGGAGTATAGATATGTCATTTAAAGTTTCTCAAATTGATGCGGAGCGTCTGATTATGCTCTTGACATCATTTTATACAGTTAAAATTCCAATATAAGATAATTTAGTGTTTCATTTTCTGTTTTACATTCAATATAATGCCTACTTTCAATTTTATACCCATGCATGGCTGTCTTCCAAGGTTTGCTTTCCCACTTTTTTAAACAGTGTATACGAATTTATATATAAGATTTTGTAATTATATGATTCGTTTATTTTCATCATTTCAATTAATCGCAGCATATGGACAATTAAAGATAACATCTCATTTTCTTTGCTTCCATATGTTATTATTAAATCTATGTTCTCAGTAATATCGCTCAGACTAATCCCTCTGAGGGAAGTCCTAGTCTAGTCAATAACTGAAAATTTCACATTTAAAAAATATTTTCCCGAATGTACATATAAAAATACGAGTTTACAAACTAATTTTCTTAATTTTCTCACATTGGAAAAGAAGTTTCCACATTCGAAATTAATTTTTTATACATAAAGCATTACTTAATCAAATTCTATACTTCCTGATTTAACGAAATTCAGTGATTTTATAAACCAATTCGTACATTTTTTAATTATTATTAAAATTTCCCAACCTCTGTTACAAAACGTTTGAAGAAACACGCACCACTTCATTTAACATTTGAGTGAAATATTCGAAAAATGACACCTTCGCCAACCCCGAATCTTGCCTTCTCAAGCAGAGATGCGAATAAAAGAATGTAATTTCAGGTTTATCGAAGTATTTTTGTGTGTCAAGAATGCAGATTATGAACTGTTCACTAAACATATGATTAGGGTATATTTCCATGAATTTTTAATTATATATTTAAATGGTAATAATAATATAACCAAAAAGGAAAATTTTAGTTTTTGAACAATCATTAACTTAATGAGTATTATTAATTAAGGAAAAAAATGGAAAATATCAATATCAGTTTTTAAGGAAAAAAGTTGATTTCCTGAGATTTTTTCAGCTATAAGATAAGGATATCTACTTAAATGATGAAAATTAAACATATATTTGAATTTTGAATGAACAACACCATAATGAACATCAATAATTAAGCAAAACAATGAAAATATAAATTTTTAAGGCAAAAGACTGATTCCTTTAGATTTTTTTCAACTATAAAAGCAAAATATCAACTTAAAAGAGAAAAGTTATGAGGATTTCAACTTAAAAGGGAAATTGAAACATATATTTTAGTTTTTGAACAACCATTACCTTAATGAATTTAAATAATTTAACAAGTAACAAAGGAAAATATTGATTTTTTAATAAAAAGAGTCTAATTTAAACGAATTTGATTAACTTTTACACTAGTTTGAGATTTTATCCTACTTTTAGATACTAGCTATATAGAATTTTAACCCTTGAATGAAGTACTCTTCAAGAAATACTCATTAATGAAGTAATCCGTTTTTCTTCAAACGTTTTGTAATAGAGGTTGGGAAATTTTAATAATTCTAAAATTTAAGAATTGGTTTAAAAAAAGAAGAAATCACTGAATTTCGTTGAATCAGAAAGTATAGAATTTGATTAAGTAATGCTTTATGTATAAAAAATTGAGTTCGAATGTGGAAAGTTCTTTTCCAATGTGATAAAATTAAGAAAATTAGTTTGTAAACTCTTATTTTTATATCTACATTCATGAAAATATTTTTAAAATATGAATTTTCAGTTACTGATTAGATTAAAAATTAATTTATTTTGTTTAGTAATGAGTATTTCTTAAAGAGTACCTCGTTCAAGGTTTAAAATTCTAGATAGCTAGCATCTAAAAGTACGAAATAATGTCAAACTAGCATAAAAATTAATCAAATTCGTTTGAATTAGTCTTTTTAATACTTTCCAACAAAGTTGAAAAGTGTATATGACTTCGGTTTGTCTGGCCGTCTATCCGCGCTCTAACTCCCGTAAATATACTCGGATTGCCCTGAAATTTATGAATGTTATTGACGTTTACCATAGCACGTTTCCTATTTTAAATGAAGTCTGTTGCATGTTTAGTTCATTTACAACGGCCTATGGGGAAAATTCGTTAAAAATTATTTTTAATGGTGTTACAATCTTTCAAACATAATAAAATTGATATGCATTAATGAAGTGCACTAAAGTATGCATTCTGCAGAATATGCGGTGTAAAGAATAGTTATTATTCATTTACAGGGACATACAAAAGAATTCCGTTACACAATGATATAGAAGTGGAGGGAATTGTTTGCGGCGTATTTTAATTATGTTAAATTATTTCATGTATAATGAAACTGTTATATGTCGCTGAGGTTTACTATAAGTTATTTCATGTATAATACGGAGTGCATAGCATATACAGGGACACACAAAAGATTTCAGATACTATATTGTATCCGAAGTACTGTACATTAGCGATGATTGCTAGAAATGCATTTTTAATTATGATATGCGCTTTTGTGTTTCACTATATTTATACATACTATATGATGTATATAAATGCTATAATTCATATACAGGTCCACACATAAAAATTCGTAATGGTTACTGGCTATGAGCACAAATTGCTTAAAGATGGTTTTTATATGAGTTATGCATTTTTACGATGAAAGGCATTTAGTTTACTAAGAAATGTTTGTAGAATATAGATAAAATGATATACAGGCTCACGCAAAGAAATGGATACATGACCCTCTACAAATGATAATTTCTGGAAATGTGTTTCAATAGTTTTGCGAGTATTCTAGTTTTAATTAAATTTTAACTATATTGTGGCGTGCACTAAAGATACTACGTTAACTACAGGGTCGTACAAAAGTATTCAAGTATGTTTCCATCTATTAGTACTTACGAGTATTCTAGTTTTAATTAAATTTTAACTAAATTGTGGCGTGTAATAAAGATACGACATTAACTACAGGGTTGTACAAAAGTATTCCAGTATGTTTCCATCTATTAGTAGAAATTGCTGAAATTGAAATTTCAACCTGTTATGCGTTTTCTTGCTAAACTAAATTTCCTCATTATATAGAATATATATCAACCTACAGATCAAATACAGGGCTGTTCAAAAGAATTGAAATACATATTTGACTATGGACGGTAACTGCTGAAATCAGTTTTTAAAATGTTTTATACGTTTTCTAAAATGTTTACTTAGTTATTTTATATACCTTATTTCCCTAAATAACGAAGTTTTGTTAAAGCCTTCAGGAAGTGTTGAAAGTGTTTCATAATCTATGCTTAACGCATGATTTTTCTTTCTTGTTTCATTAAAAAATCAACATTTTCCTTTGTTATTTGTTTAATTATTAAAATTCATTAAGGTTGTTTAATTATTGAAATTCATCAACTCTTTAAAAAATCTTTTCACTTAATTATTTAAAATATTTTTCAACACTCTCACATTTTTTTCAATGTTAACATTTCTGTTTTGATGTGATGCAATTTCTGTGCGCATCCAGCCATTGTAGGTTGCGTTTTAAAAGTGTCATAATGAAGCTTTAGTTCTCAAGAGCTACCAAGAAGTCATATTTTTCATAAATATGTTCTCATAAGTCTATAAGCTTTATATGATCAACAAGTGTAATTTAATCAAAAAGAGCAATTTAAGCAGCTTTTGCATGCACATATACTTGGTTAGATTGCAAAGTGTAGAGTTCAATCATTTTTTTTAATTTGGTTACTTTTTCGATTTTTTTTCGAATATTTACAGTTGCCGTGTTTTAAAAAAGTTTATGCACATTTAGATAGCGCTAAAGAATTACGTATTTTATTTCGTGACACAAATTTATTTACGATTTTGAAAAGTGATTTTCTTTACGTGACCTTGAATTATAAAAATTCGTTATAACGAGAGAAAGGAAGTGGTAAAAACCAGCACAAACGTAGCACAAACGAATGCCGTAATATAATTCAGACTTCGTTGATGTGGCGGGGCCACTGAAATGGTGGCCCAGTGTTGAAATAGTAGGAAATTCGTTATATCGAGGGAACCAGAATGGCCCAAACGAAACTTTTTTGCGGAACAAACCGACATTTGCATGGGACTAAAGATTTATGTATTTCATTTCGTGCCATGCCTTTTTTCATAGGCGATATTCTATATGTGCCCTTGGATGAAAAAAATTCGTTATAATGAGAGAATGGAAGTGGCACAAACGAAACTTTTTGCGGCACAAACCTGCACAAACATAGCACAAACAAATACCGTAATAAAATTTAGATTTCGTTGATGGGACGGGGCCACTGAAATGGTCGTTCTGTGTTGAAAAAGTGGAAAATTCGTTATATGGAGGGAAGCACATTGGTACAAACGAAACTTTTTGCGGCACAAACCGACATTTGATGAGCGCTAAAGATTTCCGTATTTAATTTCCTGACATTTATTTATTCATAGGCGATTTTCTATATGTGCAGTTGAATTAAAAAAAATTCGTCATAACGAGAGAATGGAAGTGGCACAAACGAAACTTTTTTCGGTACAAAACAGCACAAACGAATACCGTAATACAATTTAGATTTTGTTGATGGGGCAGGGCCAGTGAAATGGTCGTTCTGTGTTGAAATAGTGGAAAATTCGTTATATCGAGGGAACCAGAATGGCACAAACGAAACTTTTTGCTGCACAAACCGACATTTTCATGGGACTAAAGATGTATTTGATTTCGTGACATGTAGTTATTTACGATTTTTGTAAGGGATTTTCTTTATTTGACTTTGAATTATAAAAATTCGTTATAACGAGAGAACGGAAGTGGCACAAACGAAACTTTTTGTGGCACAAACCAGCACAAACGTAGCACAAACGAATGCCGTAATACAATTTAGATTTCGTTGATGGGGCGGGGCCACTGAAATGGTCGTTCTGTGTAGAAATAGTGGAAAATTCGTTATATCGAGGGAACCAGAATGGCACAAACGAAACTCTTTGCGGCACAAACCGACATTTACATGAGACTAAAGACTTACGTATTTCATTTCGTGGCATGTAGTTATTTACGTTTTTTATAAGTGATTTTCTTTATTTGACCTTGAATTTAAAAAATTCGTTATAACGAGAGAACGGAAGTTCCACAAACGAAACTTTTTGCGGCACAAACCAGCACAAACGTAGCACAAACGAATGCCGTAATACAATTTAGATTTCGTTGATGGGGCGGGGCCACTGAAATGGTCGTTCTGTGTTGAAATAGTGGAAAATTCGTTATATCGAGGAATCCAGAATGGCACAAACAAAACTTTTTGCGGCACAAACCGACATTTACATGGGACTAAAGATTTACGTATTTCATTTCGTGACATGTAGTTATTTACGATTTTTATAAGTGATTTTCTTTATTTGATCTTGAATTAAAAAATTCGTTATAACGAGAGAACGGAAGTGGCACAAACGAAACTTTTTGCGGCACAAACCAGCACAAACGTAGCACAAACGAATGCCGTAATACAATTTAGATTTCGTTGATGGGGCGGGGCCACTGAAATGGTCGTTCTGTGTTGAAATAATGGAAAATTCGTTATATCGAGGGAACCAGAATGGCACAAACGAAACTTTTTGCGGCACAAACTGACATTTACATGGCACTAAAGATGTATTTGATTTCGTGACATGTAGTTATTTACGATTTTTGTAAGGGATTTTCTTTATTTGACTTTGAATTATAAAAATTCGTTATAACGAGAGAACGGAAGTGGGTCAAACGAAACTTTTTGTGGCACAAACCAGCACAAACGTAGCACAAACGAATGCCGTAATACAATTTAGATTTCGTTGATGGGGCGGGGCCACTGAAATGGTCGTTCTGTGTTGAAATAGTGGAAAATTCGTTATATCGAGGGAACCAGAATGGCACAAACGAAACTCTTTGCGGCACAAACCGACATTTACATGGGACTAAAGATTTACGTATTTCATTTCGTGGCATGTAGTTATTTACGATTTTTATAAGTGATTTTCTTTATTTGACCTTGAATTAAAAAAATTCGTTATAACGAGAGAACGGAAGTGGCACAAACGAAACTTTTTGCGGCACAAACCAGCACAAACGTAGCACAAACGAATGCCGTAATACAATTTAGATTTCGTTGATGGGGCGGGGGCCACTGAAATGGTCGTTCTGTGTTTAAATAGTGGAAAATTCGTTATATCGAGGAAATCAGAATGGCACAAACGAAACTTTTTGCGGCACAAACCGACATTTACATGTGACTAAAGATTTACGTATTTCATTTCGTGACATGTAGTTATTTACGATTTTTATAAGTGATTTTCTTTATTTGACTTTGAATTATAAAAATTCGTTATAACGAGAGAACGGAAGTGGCACAAACGAAACTTTTTGCGGCACAAACCAGCACAAACGTAGCACAAACAAATACAGTAATAAAATTTTGATTTCATTGATGGGGCGGGGCTGTCGTTTCACTGGCCCCGCCCCATTGTGTTCGTTATAACGAGAGAACGGAAGTGGCACAAACGAAAATTTTTGCGGCACAAACCAGCTCAAACGTAGCACAAACGAATGGTGCTGTTGATTTTTCAAAATGAGTATGGGGCGGGGCCAGTGAAATGTACCAGGAAATTTTAGGAAACAGTCAATGAAAGAAAAGTGGATCCAAAGATAAAGTTTATTAGCCAATAGAATTATGAGAGAAAATTTTTGGAAACGGGCCATATGAGCGATTCAAAGATCAAGTTTAGAGAACAGGCAATAAAATATAATAAATCTAATGTGAAAACATGCAAATAAAATTTATGAACAAGAGTTTTTTATATAATTTATCCAGCAATCTGTCAATGGAGGAATATTAAAATCACAATTAACAACATTTTTAAGAATTTTATAAATATGGAATGCTTCAAGAAAGTTAAGTTCATGAATTGAAGTGGGTTTTGAGATAATTATTGTGGCGCTAAAGTAAAAAATGTGATTCATTTTCCAGCAATTGCCATTAACAAATCTGCCATTGCTAATCATTGCTGGAAAATAAATCACATTTTTGACTTTAACGCCGCAAAAATTATCTCGAAACCCACTTCCATTCCACTTGCATATTTTCACATTGCATTTATTATATCTTATTGGCTGTTCTCTAAACTTGATCTTTGAATCCGCTCACATGGCCCGTTCCCTAAAATTTCCTATCGTAATTCTATTGACTAATAAACTTTATCTTTGAATACATTTCTTTTTCATTGGCTGTTCCCTAAAATTTCCTGTAATTTTATTGGCTAATAAACTTTATCAATGAATCCGCTTTTCCTACACATATTTCAGCAACTTTCTTTTCTGAGCAATCATATTTTGCACTTATGACGGTACTCTATGGCACTGAAACTAGTTTACAACAAGAAATAAAGTGTTTTGTTGCTTTAAATGTTGTTTTTTATTTATATTGTACTGCGCTAAATAATTTCTTATTACTTAAGTAATGCTATACCTCTTATTTCCAGGTTATATTGCTTTGTCTTCCTATTAATGAAATCTTTTATTCCGCCATGAATGAAATAAACAATTACAATGTACAAAATTGTCGTTTCGTTTGTGTTTGATAACATGTGATGTTTCAAAATTGAGAAGGCATAGATTCATTTTTGATCCAAACATACACAACTCGATATGATTACATCAATTTACTGATTTTTAAGTACTTCATTTTTTTTTTCAGTGTTGTTTTTCAATTTTCCATACAATTGTATGCGTTGCATAGAATATTTGGCGATTTATCGACTGTGGCCGGATAACAGAAAAAATGGCGTTAAAATTAATGTAATAATTTATAATTGAGTAAAAAAAAAATATATTAAAATTTTGTACTGTCAACGTAAACACATTGAACGTAACTTTTATAATTCTAGCTTATTAGGAAGTGGTTTAAAAATAGATTACAAAATTCTATCCTTACATACAACGAGTTGTAAGTGCCAATCCAAAAACTTTCATCTATCTCATACATCTTGATATTTCAAAAAGTAGTTACAAATATTAATAGTTAATATTATTAGTTCAGTGCTATACCAACTTCGATTTTCATATTAAATGCCTGCTTCAGTCAATAATCGGAGTAAAAACGAGTGAACCTCTATCATTATATTTAATAAAATCATTATTTTTCTCTACATTCTTTCTTATTCTTCTTATTTTTCTTTCTTCTCTTTTACTTATCTTGCTGTACGTGAGCTGTTTGCGAATAGCCCGCTTAGCAGGCTGCGAAGTTCCTGTCACTGCGCGAGCCGCCAATGTACAACAGAACTACAAAAAATCGTGAAAATTATACAAAACTCGTTATTACAGCCCCCTTGTGGCGTAATATTTCTAAATTTAAGAAGGATTTGCTTGCCATAGCCAAAAACATATTTATGAAATTTGGTTAAAATCTATGCATAATTTCGTATACTTTTCGATGGTACAAAAATGAAAATGGCATAAAAATGGTTATTACAGCTCCCGCTTCGGGTGGAATATTTCCGAGGAGGACCTGCTGGCCAAAGCCAAAAACATACACAAAAACTTTGGTTCAATTCTATGCATAACTTCACACACTTTTCTATGGTCCAATGGCTACACACGGACTGACACAGACAGATATTTAGTATATATTTTTCGCATATTTTTGTATATATATATTATTTATATATTTTTGTATATATTTTTATAACATATTTTTGTCTCTGACCCCTAAAACGTGTAAATCCGTCGAAAACCAGAAGTCGGAGAAGGAAGCCCGGAAGTCGGAAAAAAAATTCAATTACAATACTTTCTTCTATTATAGATAGAAGAAAGTAAAAATCAGGTTGAGTTAAATAAAAGTGTGTAATAAAGTCTTAATTAGAAACATGCTATCTTAAAGTCATTAGAACAAAAGAAAACACACCTATAATTAAAAAAGAATTTGTTGCTCTTTTGTAATTAATTTTCTGTAAAAGTATTTTCTTCCGCTTAACGCGACACACCTATTGCGTGTCCAAGAAATAGAAAGACAAGGTATAGACACATTTACTTACAAGATAAAAGCTAATTTATTTAAGTACTTTTCTTTTTATCAGGAGAATGCAATAAAAGAATTAAATGAGCTATGTAAGAATAATTTTCTATTATTGTTAACTTTTGCATCATACCGATTTTATGATGCTTAGCAAAAAACTTAAACGATTAGATATTATTTTTATTAACAAAATTTAGAAAAACAATGTACTTGTACTTTAATGGGAAGGGTAGATCAGCTTCAAACATTCAGAAAACATTGAAAATTCAATCCACACATTTTTTTCTCTTTCCAAAGAAAATAGTTTGAGAATCTATAAACACTTTTAACCCTTTAGTGCGCAGCTTTGCATATGTGCAAACAACAGTGTTTTGAATTTATTAGATTTTTTTATTCGTTTATACCTAATTCACACCAGAAAATTAAACACCAGCTACGTAAGAATATTTTTCTATTATTGTTAATTTTTTGTTCATACCGATTTTATAATGCTTAGTAAAACTTTAAAAATTTCAATATTATTTTTATAAAAAAAATTTCAGAAAAACATTGTACTTGTATGTTAAGGGGAAGGGTGGATCAGCTTCAAACATTCAAAAAACATTGAAAATTCAATCCACAGATTTTTTTTCTCTTTCCAAAGAAAATAGTTTGAGAATCTATAAACACTTTTAACCCTTTACTGCGCAGCTTTGCATATATGCAAACAACAGTGTTTTGAATTTATTAGATTTTTTTATTCGTTTATACCTAATTCACACCAGAAAATTAAACACCAGCTACGTAAGAATATTTTTCTATTATTGTTAATTTTTTGTTCATACCGATTTTATAATGCTTAGTAAAACTTTAAAAATTTCAATATTATTTTTATAAAAAAAATTTCAGAAAAACATTGTACTTGTATGTTAAGGGGAAGGGTGGATCAGCTTCAAACATTCAAAAAACATTGAAAATTCAATCCACAGATTTTTTTTCTCTTTCCAAAGAAAATAGTTTGAGAATCTATAAACACTTTTAACCCTTTACTGCGCAGCTTTGCATATATGCAAACAACAGTGTTTTGAATTTATTAGATTTTTTTATTCGTTTATACCTAATTCACACCAGAAAATTAAACACCAGCTACGTAAGAATATTTTTCTATTATTGTTAATTTTTTGTTCATACCGATTTTATAATGCTTAGTAAAACTTTAAATTTCAATATTATTTTTATAAAAAAAATTTCAGAAAAACATTGTACTTGTATGTTAAGGGGAAGGGTGGATCAGCTTCAAACATTCAAAAAACATTGAAAATTCAATCCACACATTTTTTTTCTCTTTCCAAAGAAAATAGTTTGAGAATCTATAAACACTTTTAAGAAAAGTAATCAGTTTCAAACTTTCAAGCAACAGATTTTTTGTTTTTTATATTTTTCAAAAATAACATAATTCCGAATCTAATGAAACAAACCGAATGGAAATGTTCAAAATATAGTTGGATCAATTTGAATTTGAAAATGTAACAAATAATTTATTTTGCACACATTTGTATAAAGCGATCGTACCTACAATCTATATGAATTGTTTTGTCAATTAAATGGAGCAAATTTTATTTGTTGCGATTAGAATGTGTATTTTAAAGTATATCAAGTTTTTAGGAGGTTTACAACTAGTGTTGGCAGGTGTCCCGCGAAAATCGGAATTACACCAGTATTTTAAGGCTGTTCTCAAATCCAAAATGGCAACTTTATGACATAAGTTTTAATTTATTTTTATTCGGAAATACATGAAACTAGCAGGAGTTGTTATTCAGAAACTATATAAGCGAACTGTTTTTCCTTTTTTTTTTTAACGCAACAGATCTTTTAGAAAATAGTGCCAAAGTGAGCGTTTTGAACCGAATTTCTGCGCGAAAGAAGAATAACCACTCAAGAAAGGTTTAAAAACGTTTTTGTCACGTGATCAACTCAATAGGTAATTTATTGATTAAAAAAATGGAAAACACAGTTCGATTCCAAATCGCTTCCATAGTCAGGCCTTCCAATTTTATATATCTTTCCGTTAAAAAAGGAATATGTAGATGTGTCAAAACGTTTTGCGCTTGTTGGGCAGAGCAGTTGAGAACAGCCTTAAAGTAATTTCCTTTGCCTTATGTAATGGGGAAATTATCTGCGGTTAAAGATGAAGAAATAAACTGTAAAAAATTAATGGTGCCCAGAGCATTTGGAGCCCCAATTTACGCTGGACACCTGGCAACACTATTTACAACTGATAACTCCCGTAAAAAGAGCAGTTCTCCATAAAATAAAGTCCTAATACCTTAAAGTCATCTAAAAGAACAAAAGAAAACACACCTATAATTAAGAAAGGATTTGTTGTTCTTTTGTAATTAATTTTCGGTAAAAGTATTTTCGTCGGCTTAGTTCAACACATCTAATGCGTGTCCAAGAAATAGACAGACAATGTACAGGCACATTTACTTACAAGATAAAAGCAGTACTTTTATTTTTATCAGGGGAATGCAGTATAAGAATTAATTGAGCTACGTAAGAAAATCTTTTTCTATTGGGTGATTGCAAAACATCGTGCTTTAGTTGATAGATAGCAGTAGCTTGCAATTTTGACTGTGTGTGTTTTTTTTTTATAACCATATGGACAGTTATCTACATTAGAGGTCTGCACGGGCCGGAATTTCCAGGCCCGGGTCCGGCCCGGCCCGAACGAAACCTATCTTGGCCCGGCCCGGTGTAAAAATTAAAAGTTCGGCCCCAGCCCGACCTGGCCCGACATATAATTAAGATTCCTTTAAAGAACATGCATATTTATGGTATAATTTCACGGTATATTTTAAAATTGCGATATTTGCCCAAGACGGAAAATACACAATAGCAACTTTAATGATTACTTAGATCCTTAGACATATCAACATTCAAATAAGGATTCATTAAAAGATTAATGTAGTTTAGAATAAAAGAAAAAAAGGAGGGTTAAAAATATCATAGCTTTTGAAACTGTATAATAAAAAGTAGATTTGTGAAAATATTTTTTCTGTCATTTATTAACGCTATTCTCAAATCCAAAGGAGCTTCTTTCGGACACATTTCTGAATTCATTTCTTTTCGGAAACGCATAAAATTGGCAGAAGTTTTTATTCAGAAACTATGTAATCGAATGGCGTTATCCTTTTTTTGATAAAGGCAATATAGCTTTGAGAAAATACTGTCAAAGTTAGGTTTTTTAATCAAGTTTCCAGATGCGACAGCCCGGTGAAGGATAAAAACCTGCAGCCACATGACAATAATCTCTTATAACTCGACAAGTAATTTATTTATCAAAAATGGAAAACGCTATTCGATTTCAAATCCCTTCAATAGTTGGGGTTTTCAATTTTATGCCTTTACTGTTAAAAATTAGTCAGAAATTTGTCAAAGTATCACGTTGTTGAGCAGTGAATTCGAGAACCACCTTAAGGTATATTTCCAAAGATTAAGTTAACAGAAGTTTATTATCGCTATTAATATTTTTACAAAATATAATGCTTGCCCTACACATCCTGAGAAAAATTAAGTCCAGTTCCAGCCCGGCTCGACAATGTAAAATATATATATATATATATATATATATATGCAAGCCTGATCTTGGCCCGGCACGAGTCTGCTGCAAAAAAATGAAGACCGGGTCAGACACCATGTAACAGTCCGATGCCGATCTCTACGCTGGACATGTTACATTTCTGTATTGATCTTTTAAACTAGCATCGGCTCGTAACTTACATTTATACTTATTCTCGCGAAAGCCATATTCATTGAAAATAGCTCATATTATATCCGTTTCATCTAAACTTTTATATCGGGAGGCCCGATAATTTTTTTTATCGGCCCGGCCGGTAGAAATAATTGACCTAATTCTGCCGGCCGGTCCCGTTTAAAAATGCGCCTTCATTTCGCGGGCCGGGCTGGGTACGGGCCTTGAATCAGGCTAGGGCCCGTGCAGACCTCTAATCTACGTGTGTCGTGAATAAACATAACGTTAAAAAAAGTTTTTGAAATGAATTTGTGTGCAAGGTTAACATTCAAAATGGAAAATGAAAAGTTACATTTTCGTCATGTTATGTTATATGCGAGTTTAAAAGGAGTGAGTATAGGACGTGCTACAAAAAATATTAAAGGCGTTTATTTGGATTGTGCTCCCGCTCTTAGGACAGTTAAAAATGGTTTTGTCGATTTCGAAATGAGGATTTCAATCTAAACGGTAAAATTCGCTCTTCGGGCAACTTTCTGGCATAGATAATGACTTAATCCGTGAGTTAGTGACTAATAATCCACGGATTACTACTGAAGAGATTACTGAGGGAATAAATGTTGACAATTCGACTGCATTTCGTCATTTAAAATAACTTGGGTACACTTTGAAACTCAATGCATCGGATGTTGGGCACGAACTTTTGCAATCACCCTATATTATCGTGAATTTTTGGTTCATACCGATTTTATAGTGCTTAAGGCTGTTCTCAAATCCAAAAGGGCAACTTTATGGCATAAGTTTCAATTTATTTTTGTTCGGAAATGCATGAAACTAGCAGGTGTTGTTCTTCAAAAACTATGTAATAGAGCTGTTTTTTCCGTTTTTTTTGCAAACGCGATAAATCTTTCAGAAAATAGTGTCAAAGTGGGCGTTTTGAACCGAATTTCCGCTAGAAAAAAGAATAACCACTCAAGTAAGGTTGAAAAACGTGTTTTCCATGTGATGAAAATCTCTTATAGCTCAAAAGGTAATTTATTGATCAAAAACTAGAAAACACAGCTCGATTCCAAATCGCTTCCATGGTCAGGCTTTCCAATTTTATATCTTTCCGTTAAAAAATGAATTTGTAAATGTGTCAAAACGTTTTGTGCTTGTTGAGCAGAGCACTTGAGAACAGCCTTAACAAAACTTTAAAAGTTTACATATAATCTTTTTATAAACAAAATCTAGAAAAACAATGTACTTGCATGTTCGACACCATTCGAAATTTATTAATGAGTAAACAAACAAATTACTATACTAAACAGTATCTGTAGAAAAGAATAAATAAAAATCTGAAGAAAATCGACGAAGGTAGTTTAAGAATGTATAGCTACTAGCATTTTTTTAAAATAATAAATACCGATAAAAGTTAAAGTTCTAAATGTAAAGTTCTAAATTTCTTGCATGATATCCTTAAGCATCCAGAGAATAAAGAAAACTAGAAAACAGGAATTCTGCTTTTTCAGAATTTAGTGTCGCCCCCGATGAAAAGAAAATGTATATAAAAATAGTGCAAAAGATATTTCAATTTTAAGACTTAAAGCACACGCTTTTATTTTATGTAAAATGACGTCATTCGCATCCGCTTAAGAATTCCACATTTATGATCCACTCTTAAACATCTACAGTAAAGCATGCATAGGACGTCACTAACGCAAAGTAATACACAAATGCAGCAAAAAGATGCCGTCATTAAAGAAACTCGACAAAAAAAAGGCTATCTAATTATTTATAGACCTTGATTTGTTTGTAACATTAATATAGATACTTAAAACCAAATATAGTTTATAATAGCTCCATGTTCTAACTGAAATCATTCGTTAATAGCACGTATTTTAATTACTTTTTCTTTCGGTTGATATGAGAAAATGGCAACAAAAATATGTAATTACTACTTTAGAACTATTTTTCCTTTACTTTCTACAGAAATGGAGTACTTCCGTTGCCAATATTAAGCAAATGGTTCTAAAAACTACAATAATAATAATAATAATAATAATAATAATAATAATATTTCAAGCAAATTGTATTTAAAAGTACATTTTTTCCCCAATACGACGGTATAAAAATTGAAAATGTGCGATGCTTAGAAGTTTAAAAAATTGCTGTAGAGTATTTAATCTTACAATGATATATCTGCTTTGTTTTACGGCTGGCTTATACAACGTAACTTTATTTTTTGGAGACGACACAAACTAAGCTGGGAGAAAGAAATAGCATACCGGGGTCTAAAAGTCTTTGTTGTTTTTAATTTATTAATTCTCGGTAAAGGTCTCTTCGACTCGGTCTGACACTAGAGATGATTTGGGGCTCACTTTTTGGAGCCCTGGCCTGCCCGAGCCCGACCATTTCAAATCCGATCCCGAAACATTTTGTGTCATCAGAGCGCGAGTCCAATACCGAAAGTATGTAAAAAAAGTGTAAAAAAAAACTGCATAATATTTAAAAGTTGTTTTAAAGTTAATATCTTATTTTTTAACACCTTCTTACATGAAAATAACTCGTAATCCCTAGCACAGGATTAATTTTATGAAATTTACATTCAATATCAAAAGAGAAGTTTAGTATCAAATAAAAATATACTTCATAGTTAAAAGGATTCACATATTTTATCTCTCGCAACATGCATATCTGATGGCACATTAAGGAAGTACGTTTTTATGAATAAACGAAAGAAATTTGCAGAAATTACTATTTATATGACGAAAAATCGAACTACGTTTTTTCATTTCCTATAAAAGATGTACATCTTTCGTAATTCTTATGTCCTTGAAAATCAGCTTAAACTAAAAATTTTGCACAGTTACTTGAAAGATTACTGTTACCTGCTTTTATAGGAAAAGAGGAAACACTCCTCGATTGTTTTCTATCGGGAATAACAATGTATGCCAACTTTATCTACTTACGAATGAAAGTGACTTCGTGAATGTGAAGAGAAGAGCCACAGCATAAGCAGAGTTCAAGAAGAAAAACGGATAGAATCATTAACGTTATTTTCATATAAAGAGCTATTAGCACTCGCAAGCAATAGAAGACAAAAAAAATTGCAAACCTTAAGCTAATGCTGATTGACTTAAGAGAAAATAATTATTTCGTATTAGATCTCTAAAAAAAAGTAATAATAAATAAACATTTCCATTAAAAAATATCCTAATCGCACCATATTCTGATTGGTGACATATCAATAGGTCGTCGTTTGCCGTCAATCCGCAGACATAAATCTGCAAATATCACAAGTATTCTTTTAAAATGGCGTTCTACTACTACTACAAAAGAAAAAAAAATCTGTTTGTCTTTCATTCTGATCAAAATAGCGTTAAAATGACTTGAAGTGGAAAAAGTAATTTTTAAGGGGAAAAAAGTTATTTTTTGTTTCTATACGAGAATAAATAAAATGTCAATTTCAGAAAGAATGAGCTCAGCCGTTGTCATCGAAATACTCAAGGCCAGAGGACACGAGAGTGATGTCATCACTAATCAACCAACTTCTTACTAGTGTTGGAATTCACACCGGAAAATTTTTGGTAGAAATTTTCTTTTACTTTATTTGTGGAATATCTATCATCTTATAAAACAATAATAACTATTTAGACTTACTGGTAAGAATTTGGAATCTCCCAATAAAAAATCAGCCAAATGCGGCATCATAAGATGATAGTTAATCCACAAATAAAATAAAAGAAAATTGCTATTCAAAATTTTCCGGTGTGAATTCCAACACTAGTGAGAAGTCGGTCGATTAGTGATGACGTCACAACTCGTGTCCTCTGGCCTTGAGTAATTCGATGGCAACGGCTGGGCCCGTCTCATCTCTATCTGACACACCTAACGCAGTGTCCAAGAATCAGAAAGAAAAGATACTAAACGCTTTTATTTAGAAAACAAACGATATTTTTTTGTAATCGCTTTATTTTTATCAAGGAAATGCAATGAAAAAATGAAATGGGTAAGGAAAAATCTGATTCCGTTAAATCATTGTTCATGTATTGCTGTTGCAAATTCATTTTAAAGTGATTAGGAAAACTTTAAAAAGTTTCAATATAATTTATATCTGTATTTAAAAGCAAAAAAATGCTGTCCAAGAATTTGAAAGAAATGATACCAACACTTTTATTTAGAAACCAAACGATAATTCTTTGTAAGTGCTTTATTTTTATCAGGGAAATGCAATAAGATAATGAAATACATAGCTGCTAACTCTTCCGCTTCTTTTACCACAAAAATTTTAGAATTTTTTGCCTTATTTAATCGGCAGATTATGGCAATTTAAAAAGGTAACATTTACTATAAAATTTTTGTGGTACAAAAAAGGGTAAGATGTTGGCAGCTATGGAAATGGGTAATGAAAAATCTGATTTCGTTCTTAATAAATCACTGTTCATGTCTTGTTGTTGAAAATTCATTTTAAAGTGATTAGGACAACTTTAAAATTTTCAATATAATCTATATCTGTATTATAAAGCAAAACAAGTTGGAAATTGCTCGTCAAACGTGGCAAATGAGGTGCGTTCGTACTATAGCTAGTTTTATAATTATTTTTTGCACCCCATATTGTACTGAACGTATATTTTTTTGCAGTTCATAAGTGCATAGTCTGTAACATCATTAAAATGCACTGCAATAATTTTTTTCCCATTCCCCGTAATGAAACGGAAAAATTTTGACTGTCCCAGTAATTAAACTATACATCCGATTTTCATAAAATTTGAAATGGCTCGACAAAATTTTGCAACAATGATATATTTAAAATTTCAGACCATTCGGAAGGCTGTAACATCATTAAAATGCACTTGCAATAATTTTCCCCATTGGCCGTAATGTAAAGTAAAACTTTTGACTGTCCCTGTAATTAAACTATACATCCGATTTACATAAAATTTGAAATGGCTCAACAAAATTTTGCAACAATCATATATTTAAAATTTCAGACCATTCGGTTGGGTAGTTTTTGCTCTGTTATATGCGGACAAACGGACTGAACGACGACTATAGGTGCTACATATTTATATAATTACGAACGCACCTAAAAATGATGCGCAAGAATTGGAAAGAAATGATACAAACACATTTATTTATAGCACAAACTATAATTATATCATGTACTCTACTTTTATCAGGGAAATACACTAAAAAAAAATCAGATGCGTATTGTAAAATCCGTATCTGTTCTTGATAAATCGTTGTTCATATATTATTGTTGCCACTTCATTTTAAATTGCTTAGGATAACTTTAAAAATCCCAATATAATCTATTTCTATATTATAAAAGCAAAAACCTGCGTGTCCGAGAATTTAAAAGAAATTATACAAACACTTTTATTTACAGCACAAACGATAATTATAAAATGTACTTTACTTTTATCAGGGAAATGCAATAAAAAAAATCAGAGTCGTATTGTAAAATCTGTTTCTGTTCTTGATAGTAAAGAGGTAGTAGTGGATTGTGTACCATCGCCCAATTTTCAGGACAGTCGAAAATGCAAGGGAATAGTCCAAGACCTGTTAAACATTTTAGGGAAGGTATTTGAGGCAACCTGAAAATTTGTGCAACACTTCTTTTGTAATGGCTGAATACAAAATCGAATGTCTGGCTGAAGGATCGTGGCCCAAAAACTGTGCCAGACACGTGTCAAGTGCCATTTTTTAACTACCCCCCCCAAAAAAGGTATTTGAGGCACGCTGAGATTGAGATAGAATAATATTTATACTTAGAAAAAAATATTTTGAAAACGACAGACAGTTTAGTCGGCCCAAAAACTGTGCCAGACACGTGTCAAGTGCCACTTTTTGACTACCCAAAAAAGGTATTTGAGGCACGCTGAGATTGAGGCAGAATAATATTTATGCTTAGAAAAAAAATTTTTTGAAAATGACAGACGTTTTAGTCGGCACAAAAACTGTGCCAGACATTCGATTTTGTATTCAGGCATTACAAAAGAAGTGTTGTACAAATTTTCAGGGTGCCTCAAATACCTACACAAAAATGTTCAACAGCTCTCCTACTAGAAATTTATATCCTAGGAAAAAATTTTGACAGTGTTTTTATACGGGTATAATAGTATGGAATAATACCTCAATTAATGTATACGTTTGATTTTCTTGGAGCTCAAAACTTTAAAAAACTTGTATGTTTAAGGCTAATGTCAGACGAACGTCTATTTGCACGCTTTTTGTTTCAACACGAAAAAGAAAATCCTGTTAGCAAAGGTGTTTCTTTTTCATGTTGAAACAAAAATGTGCAAATAGACGCTCGTCTGACATTAGCCTGAAAAGAAAAAAAAATCTGTGAAAATCAGCATTTTAACACTAGAAAAGCAGTTAATTTCTCTCAAGTTTTATTTATTTTTTTTTTAAATTGTTCACTAGAATTTTTATTTAAAGCTTTTTGACTTATTTAATTATATTTGTAATTTGTGTAATATATGTATTTAACTCTTAAAAAAAAAAAAAAAATTCTCTTTCAAATCGAATTATACACATAGCTGCCAACCTTTCAATAATCTTCCGTAATGTCTGGATTAATCTGACTCAGGTTAACCACATTTTGAACCAGAAAATTTATTTCATGAATTCTTATTTATTTAATTCCAGGTTTCTACGTGGAACATATTTAATTTCATTTCTTAAAAGAATTTCTGGTTCGAAACTTTTTAAACCAGGGTCAAATTAACGCAAGCATTACGGAAGATTAGTTTGAGGTTGGCACCTGTGTATACATATTTGGTAGCAGTCAAATTGACTGCTCTTGATGCTTCTAGTGTTAAAAATTTAATAAAAATATACAACATTAATTTAAACTTGCGATAAAGACAAATATAAAGTTAAATGACTCTTGAATAATAAATCGTCCTTAATTTGAATTAAAATATTCAAAATAATTTATATAGAGTCCGCTGTCCTACTTTTTAGGAGGATGAGGAAACATGGGTTAAATCAGTGATGGAACAGTGGCGCAGTAGTTGTGCGATTGTCACCACTAAATTTTAATAGTATTCTTTGTTTTGAAAGATCTCAGAAATTTTGACTTGAAATAAGACGACGAATACTATTGAAATTTAGTGGCATCAATTGATTCCCTGGTGCTACAGTTTTCCATGACTGGTTAAAGGCATTTTTAAGCTATTTACCTTTAACCGGGCAAATCAATTATGCGGATGAAATGTTGAAATGATTGACTGAATCTGCAAAAAAATTTATTTGAAAATAAAAAGAGTCTTTTCATCACATGCATTATAAAAGCAAAATATTTTATTAAAAATTCTGATACAAATCCATGAGTTTTGGAGAAAAATTAAGTGGGAAGTTTGTTCCCACTACCTGTGAAAAAGCTGCATTTTATTGTCTACAAATCGATGATGGATATATATATGAATTTATTTTGCACTTTCTAATACCATTTACATTACATTATATCGAATAAATAATCTACTAAATATGAAAGGCGTTTTTAATGGCGTGGGTGATTTCAGATACGCGAACAGGAATCGGGTGGGGAAAATGGATAAAGTAACAGGTTAAGGTTTCTCATTTTATTTCTTTCATATTTAGCTTTTTAATTCAAAATAAATTGATGAAATCAATGAAAATTTAGTATGATTTTTCAATTTTTTGTAGCCCAGTAGCGTAGTGGTCAGCACACCTGCCTGCCACGCTACAGGTCGAGAGTTCTGCTCCCGGCTGGGCAATGTTCACTCAACCTTTCATCCTTTCGGGGTAGATAAAATGAGTACCAAGCTTGCTTGGGAACTAAACACCGAGAGTCTCGCATTGGGTTGACCACCCGGCCGGGGCAATGCTACATAACACCAGTGTTGGATATGAACGCGTTCATTGAACGAAAGTTCACGAACTTTGTTCACTTTCTGTGAACTTTGAGTTGAACTTGACTCACTTTTTGATAAACGAACGTGAACTGAACGAAAGCTCAAAAAATCCGTGAGTTTGAACGAATTTATAACTCAAACTCAATTTTTTTCATACCTTATTTTTTTTAATTTTCCAGCCGTTAAGAACACGTTTTTCCCATTCAAATGCCATTTAAAGGGCTAAACAGACTTGGCATGGGTCGAGTCTGATCATCAATTTTTCTGGGTCGTGCCCGGGCCGGGCCGAACCGGACTTATTTCTGGACCTGTGCTTTACTCTTCCTAGAAGTCAATACACCGACAGAAATTTTCTGGCCCGGTCGCCCCTGCTTGTATGAAAATCATTGCCCCGTCCCAGTCTGACTCGTGCAAAATCTGTTTAAGGAACAACCTACCTTAGGCCAACATTTTCTTCCGAAAATACATATATTTTTAAATTACCATTATTCTACAATAAAGAATAGTAGTACATTTCTAGAGGTAAGGATACAGTACTGTAAAACCTGTTATAAGAATCCGTGTATAACGAGATCCTGTTTTAAACGGAAAATTTTTTTGATCGGTGGATCTGGATCTTCAAAATGAATATAATAATCCGTTTGAAAATAGACCTGGTAAAAAAGGAACTTAAGTATAACGATTTTTTTTCTCTCCTGTGTGATTCCGTCTTAGAAGGTTTTTCGATATAGAATTTTTCAGATTTTTAAGACTTCAAGCCGTGTAAATGGATTAGTGGTGTTAATAATAATTCAGATATTTACATACAAATAGAGGTCCATTAAAAAATCAATATAGCTTACAACAGGATATATAGAAAGAATTGTAGTAGAAACAGTATTTTGGAGCGGAGGTCCCTGTGCTAGGCAGTCTATGGTAGAGGTCTACACGATACGAAATTTCAAGGCCCGGGCCGTATAAAAAATTATTGGCCCGACCCGTAGAGAAAAAATTATTGGCCCCACCGGACCAGGTATCACAGCTAAAAGTTCGGTCCAAGACCGGCCCGGCCCAAATGAATTTCTACAAAACATTGATTGTTACGTCGATTTGGTTAAAAATTTCTCTTGCACGAGGAGTTCTGACCAAAAATACTTATCTATGTTTTTTATTGTCATGTTTATAGAATTTATTGCGATATTTTTTTAATGGGTCGCTAAATGTGTTGCATGTAAATGTTTCAGTTATAATTAATATATTTGATCAATATTCCATGTATTGGAGACTTAAAAATCTGAAAAATGCTATACAATAAAATATTCTAAGACGGAATTGCATAGGAAAGAAAAAAAAATGCGTTATGACAAGTTCCCTTCTTAGCAGGTGTAACTCATTTTCTTACGTATTAGTACATTCCTTTTACGTGGATCAACATATTCTTCCCATTAAGAGAGGATTTCGTCATAGACAGGTTCGTTTTCACACGCTTTACTATATGTTAGTTTAGCTACATTTTAACCCATTTATGCTTAGCGTCCCATTTTTGGGACGTTTCGAATTTTAATAAATTTTTATAATTTTCTTCTTCTTTACAGCATGGAAATTGTATGAAGTAACTTTGGCCCGGCCTGATGAAAAATTAAAAGTTCGGCCCGAGCCCGGTCCGGCCCGTTTATATTTTCACAGTTCATGGCCCGGCACGGCTCGTACAAAAATCAGTGAAAACAGGTCCGACCCGTGGAAAATCAATTAAATGAGGTCCGACTCAATTTCAACAAAAAATTCAGGTTTTTCAAAACGTACAATTACAATTCTTTTAAAGAATAATACTGCATACTATGGGGTAGTTTTACAGTATATTTTAAAATTACTATGTGTTCGCAAGACAGAAAATGCATAATAGCAACATTAATGATTACTCAAATCTTAGACGTTTCAGCATTCAAATAAGGATTCATTAAAAAATTAATGTAGTTTTGAAAAAAAGAAGAAAAGGAGGGTTAAAAACATAACTTTTGAAACTGTATAATAAAAAGCAGATTTGTAAAAATATTTCTCTGCCGTTTAATAAGGCTTTACTCAAGTCCAAAGGAGCTGCTTTCCGATACATTTCTGAATTAATTTCTTTTCGGAAACGCATGAGATTGAAAAATGTTCTTAATCAGAAACTATGTAATCGAATAACGTTATCCATTTTTTGATAAAAGCAATATATCTTTGAGAAAATACTGTCAAAGTTAAAATTTTGAATCGAATTTCCAGAATCGATAGCACGGAAAAGGAGAAAAACCGGCAGTCACAAGACAAGAATCTCTTATATCTCGATAAGCAATTTAGTTATAAAAAATGAAAACACTATTCGATTCCAAATCCCTTCAATAGTCAGGCCTGTCAATTTTTATGCCTTTACAGTTAAAAATGAGTAAGAAAATGTGTCAGAAAATTTGTCGTTGTTGAGCAGTGAATTTGAGAACCACCTTAAGATATATTTCCAAAGTTTCAGTTAACAGAAGTTCGTTATCGTTATTAATGTTTTTACAAAACATATATATATTGCCTTTCCTACTCATCCTGATCCTGAGAACAATAAAATCCAGTTCCAGACTTGCGCGATTATGTAGAAAAAAATGCAATCCTGATCTCGGCACGAGTCTGCTGAAAAGAAAAAGCCCGGGCTCAGATACCATTTAATTGTCCGATGCTGATCTCTACGCTGGACATGTTACATTTCTGTATTGATATAGTCAAACTGACGTCGGTTCGTGATGCACATTTATACTTATTCTCGCGAAAGTCCCCTTCATTGAAAATGACTCATATTTTATCGGCTTCGATTAAGTTTTTATAGCGGACGGTAGACCAGCTTATTTTTTTTATCGACCTGGCCCGGCCCAGTAGACCCGTTCATATTTCTTTGTCGGGTTGGCCCGGTCCGTTGAAAAGGTTGTTCTAATTCTGCTGGCCCGGTCCGTTTGAAAATTCGCCTTCAACTTGCTGGCCCGGCCTGCGAGCCGGCCGGGTACGGGCTCGGACCAAGTCCGGGCCCGTGCAGACCTCTATGACAGCATAAGATTGATATTTATTTGCTTAAATGAAGGCCTTTTTTCGGTGTTTATAAATTTTTCATTTTTCAAGATAGCGTAATGTAAAAATTAAATATGTAATAAGTGTATTTTTTGTATCAAAGATCCAAATAAATGAGCCATAATCTTAGCTTGTAAACTTCTTTGAAATATGTATTTTTTTAAATTGCGAAATTATATGTTCAAGCCTATTTTTATGCATGTTTGTAACGTACTAAATATAGGGTGCCAGGCGCAAATGGGTACATATTTGTAATAGCCATTTAGGGGCAGTTATTTATGTAAAGTCCTTTTTAAGATGATTTTGAAATAATTTGTTTTTTATCCTCAAATACGATTATAATTGCAGAATAACTGCGATTTAAAAGTGTATGCATTTTTTGCAAAATTTTGGGGCCAAGGCCAAATTTTACTTATCTTTCAATGGACTAGGCCACGCGGAGACAATAATTTTATTACGAGCTGTGTTAAAACCGGGACTGAAAATTTAGGCCCGTGAAGACTAGGAAGAATGATAACAGTCCCGGTTCGGTACGGAGAAAATAAGTTAGGCCCTGTCCGGTCCTTCAGGAAAAAGGTCCGAGCACGGACCGGTAAAAGTAGCAACTAGGCCCCGCCCGGCCCGAGCCTTCAGAAAACAGTATGCCCGGGTCCGGTCCGATTGCTGTGAATGAAAATAGGCCCAGGCCCAGCCCGTGCAGATCTCTGGTTTATGTCATTTTTATTTAAAATGAACAATATAAACATGAAAAAGAGACTGTAATTATATATATTGTCAGAACTCTTTCGCACAAGACAAAATTTTAAGCATATCGACGTAAAAATAAATATCTATTCAAAACAACTAATACTATACAGGTTGTTGATGCACTTTATGTGTCACTTATAAAACTGTCATTAAAATATTCTAAATTCTTCCTAGAAAGTTTAAATAGTTATTTTTGATTAATACGTAATTATAAACATTTAATGAATAAAATGAAGGAGAATTAGTATTAAAAATCTTATGATGTGAACTAGAAATCTGAATAAAAAATCAGCAACACTGTTTGTGGCCTGTATAATGTTAAGAAAGATCTGCCTGTAGAACACTTAAGGCTGTTCTCAACTGCTCTGCTGAAGAAGTGCGAAACGTTTTGAACATTTACAAATTCTTTTATTAACGGAAAGATGTAAAACTGGAAGGCCTGACTAGGGAAGCGATTTGGAATCGAACTGTGTTTTCCATTTTTTTTATCAATAAATTATCTATTGAGTTATAAGCGATTTTGATCACGTGACAAAGACTTTTTCAACCTTTTTTGAGTGGTTATTCTTAATTTGCGCGGAAATTCGGTTCAAAACGCCCACTTTGACTTTATTTTCTGAAAGATCTATTGCGTTTTAAAAGAAACGGAAAAAACAGTTCGATGACATAGTTTCTGAACAACAACACCTTCTAGTTTCATGCATTTCCGAACAAAAATAAATTAAAACTTATGTCATAAAGTTGTCCTTTTGCTCTTCGAAGGACTTGGCCTTCTGTTTCTGGATCGGTTTCAGAATTTGTTTTGACTCTTGCTTATCGGATTCGGGAAGGCCAGAATTTTCAAAAGAATGTCGAAAATAAAAATGTTAAAAATGCGTATGCAATAAGATCTCCATAGCGGACACATACGAAAAGCGGGTACCTCTATTTAGCAAACGCTTTTCAATTTTTAACACAAATTATATATTCACATTGTAATTCTTAATCATTGGCGTAGGAGGGGGGCAAATCATGGGTATACCCCGCATATTTCCGACTGGACCCCCCAAAAAATTTTTTTAGTAAAAATAGGATTATTTAAAAGAGCAGCAGAGCTATAAATGATAAGTTATTATAACGAGGCCCAATAAAACGCAAATTGTGGTTTACTGTTTAAGAGAGAGGGAGGCGAGCACAGTCAAAGTCACATAAGTAATATACAACATAACAACAGACATGCCAGCTATGAGATTGATTCTTTATGGTCAACAAGGCCTGGATATTTTTATGATGCCTCAAGCGCAAAGAGGGACCTCTATTGTACGTTCTTCTGAGATATCTACTCTCCTTTTGTATAAAATGACCTTGGTCGTAGAACTCCTAAGCTAAATTCTAGGAAGCAATATATAGATATCAGGTTCTATGTCTCATCTAAAGATAATAATTTAACTGCAGCTCTTTGTTTTGGCTAACTAACATTCGCTATGAATCGTATAGTCGTGGGGAAAAAAATTACCTCCTACTAACTCTGCAACAAATTAATGTAGAAAAAAGTGACTGGTACCAAACGATTGGAAATAAAGTCTACTTTTAAATGATGTATATAAAATTTGCTTAGGGGGTCATCTACAAAACGAACCCATACTTTACTTTTTTCAATACCAATACCCAAGTATGACACCATAAATAAATTCTACTCCCTTCAATTAGCAAAAAAAACCAAATTTTCATGAAGTTCGTACGATTCGTTTCAGAGAAATTATTTTAAAATGTTCACATTTTAGGGGCTGTATCCAAATTGAAGTTCAGTACTCGATTATTGAAATGCTACAGAATGGCTATCTCACTATCTATCTAAGGGTGTTTTAAAATCCAAACAACTTATTTTCCGATTCAATCTTAAATTCATTTTTGTTCTGAAACGAATCCCATTGGCAGATTCTCTTTTTCAGAAACTATATAATGGGCAGTTCTTGTCGATGTTTTGATAAAGGCAGACTATATTGCAAAAAAATGCCGTCAAAGTAGTTGTTTTGAACCGAATTTCCCGGAGCGAGAGAGCTCGGAACGAAAATAATGGTCGTACTGAGAAAATAATTGTTTATAAATCAAGTTCTAATGAATTGAACGAAAAATGAAAACACGCGGCCACTTATACATCTCTTCCAAAACCGTGTCAGCAAGTTTCATGTTTTCACCTTTAAAAATGAGTCTGAAAATGCGTCCGAAAATTTTGAGTTGTTGAGCGTGAGAAAATATTTTTCTGAATATACCCTTAATGTATTATTTCTTGCCAATATGACTATTTCACTCGCTTAATATCTTTCGATTATTGCGAGCCTAAAATTTTAATAAAATGAGTAAAATACATTTTTTCAAATTATGCTTTTCTAGATGGCCCCTTAAACCATTTTGACAGTTTTTAATCATAATTCGAAAACTACTTGGGAGAAAAATTTTATATTCAGAATTCGCATAAAGCAGGATATAATAAATATAAATCTATCAAAAAAAAAAAACTGTGGGTTATATATCATATTCAATTTTAATATTTAATTCATAATTTATATTATGAAATTTTTAAAATTACAAATTCAATGTATTTATGTTTGAGTTTTTTAGCATTATAACCACACACAAAATTATCACATTAGGATTATAATTTCAGGAGTTATTAATAAATATATAAAACTGTAATTTAACTACTCTAAATTTTGAATGTTTATAATTCAAAATCTTGTCATCCAAATGACTTAAAATTTCGTTTCTAGACATAGTTTGAACCGAAAATTTAAAATATAGCGTCAAAATTGGATGTTGCTGTTGAAAAGAGCAAAGTCTGGTCTGGTTTTGATTTGTAGATAGCCTCCTGAGCAAATTTTATATACATAATTTAAAAGTAGATTTTATTTTCAGTCGTTTGGTACCAGTAATTTTCTTCTATTATATTAGTTGCTGAGTTAGTAGGTGTTGTTTACTTTTTTTTCTGCCACTGACCCATATTGTGTATGAAAGAGCAGATAATATTCAAAGGTATGTTTGTTTTAATTAATACCAGTTTTAGATTTTATTTTATAAGAGGGAAAATAGCTTTATTGTTACTTTTACTTTAATTTTCTAAAAAATCAAATTTTTCTTATCTAAATATGTGTTCGAAGGGGAGGGGGTGGGGTATAAATAGTTATGACTATCATGACTTCAGATTTACTCACACACGATACTACAGTTTGCAAACGATTAAGAGATGTGATTATTCTATATATACTTTTTAGAAATGTTTTATAATCGTATTGATTTTAGACGGGATTCTTTTAAACATTAAAAAGAAAAAAAAAAAGAAAGAAAGAAAGAAAGAAAGAAAACTTAAACGGTATTACTTTAGCTGTAATTTTTTTAACTGAAATATTTTCTTATTAAATTTTGCAAAAGCTCCGCATATTTATTTATAAATTTATTATTTCTTGTAAAATTTTGAAATTGTTCACTGAAATTATTTGCTTTTGTTATTATTCTTGTATAGTAATGTTTAAACGTTGTATTTAAAATGTGCATTTGATCTAAATTACGAAAATGGCCGTCAGCTATCGCTATTGCGGTGGATGCGGCCTTGGGAACGGATGAATTTCCAAATCAATGGTTGAATTGATGACAACCCAGTTACAGAAGATCTCGATTAGCCGTGAATCTTTTGAAATCATGTAATATTTTTAAAACATAGCAAATAAGCTTGGGTTTTGAACATGAGGAGACTGGGCGTGTATTAGCGAGCGTATCTCGTATGGAGCCGAGCCCCTCTTTAATAACAAATCTATTCAAATAATTATTCTAGGGGTTAATTCAATCGCACTCCAAATTTTGGTTACAGGTAATGCATATCTATAAAGACACAGCAATATATATTTTTAAGTAATATTATTAATTTTTCATAAAATTTTTATGTAAAAAATCTTATGTAAATTTTCGTATCACAGTAAATTATGTGTAATAACGCAAGCATTTTTTTAAATGAACCATACCATTTGAGTTTTTAATTCGACATCATATTAATTTTTCTGCTGCTCGTAAGTTGAAATCATAAAAAAGGAAGATAATACATATGCAACGGTGAAAAATAAATTAAAGTGAAAAGCTATATTTATTTACTATTTTTTATTTTCCATTAAATTTATTGTCCCACGATTTTTTAAATGCACCATGATGACGAACTTTCTGTGGTTGTTTTGATTCTCTGAAATTCGTTCAAAACATCCATTTTGACACCATTTTCTTTAATATATTTTTCTTTAACAGGAAAAATAGAGAGATTATTCAATTTCTTTTTATTTGAATGAGAATAACCATAAAATGTACCCATTTAAGAATGCAAATTATTTCATAAATGTATCACAAAGTAGCAAGTTTTGTTGTGAGAATAGACTTGTTAAAAATTACGGAGGAAAAAAAATGTAGAAGTAACAAGAAAAAAATCTTAATGCTGATATTGCTGTTAAATGAATATAGCTGTTTAAAAGAATCTTTGGCTATAATATCCTTCCAAGAGATGGATCTAAATGTCTTAAAAATCGTTTTATATGTAATGTATTTTTTTTGTTCTTGTAAGAAATAGCGGTGAGCTTTTTTCTTTGATTGTTAATACAGAATATGTTAATATTTTCTGTAACAAATTTAAAAGTACGACAGTTTATGAATTAGCATTTTTCTTAAAGTTGTAAATATTCAGATTTTTCATTTAAAAAATTTAAGAGATGAACCGAAAATTTACTATGGTTTTCAATTCACAAATCATGCTTCAAGCAAAAACCTAGACATGTGATTATTTTTCCCACACGATGACAAAGCGTATTCAAACTGTTTAACTTTGTAAGGAGAAATATGCTCGGGGCTATTGTTTGTTTGTTTTCACTTTCTCCTTGTCAGGGATGCTTTTCTATGTCAGCCGATATGACCCCACGCAGCGCGCATAGTAAAGGAAGCGGTTACGGTATAATGATTTATAATAGCTTTTCTCGTACTCTTGCATTATTCGTTAAAAAAAAATTTCCGGAAATAATATCGTTTAATCTGTTAATTTTCTGTGAAAGTCAAATATGTATTTCAAAAGTCTGAATATTTATGTTGTGTCAACATATCGGAATCGAGCGGATACCCCTGATCCTCAATTTCTTTCAAAAAATTATATCAGAAATATGTTGTTTTTTTCTGTTAGGGACTGTGCATATATAAAACATTATCATTTTAGAGGGAAGGGGGTGGGGGCCTGCCACATGATATCGTAAGATATTTCTAGGGGGAGGAGGGAGTTGTCTTATGATATTGTTATCATTTTTGATCCAACCAAAATTTCCTCTTTTTATTCGTAACTTTGTTTTTACATCAAAATAGTAGTATGGTTTTTTAGTCTTATATATTCTTATGAAAATGCAAATATATTATTAAAATCATTAAATGATTATAAATTATTTAATTCCAAAATTATGGACTACTCCAACGTTTGTCATTCCTATTCTTTTGTTATGTGTACGCATATATAATACGCTTTTCGAGAAAACATATGCGAAGTATTTTTGAAATAATACTTGTGTTTACTAGTAAATAAAAGAGAAAGAATGTTGTCCATCTGTTTTGTTGATAAGGAGCTCTCTCTGCCGCCCCCCCTCCCCCCGTGGAGGTGCAAGTTCAAAAAGACATTATGATTGTTGAATGCATTATGTAACAAAACTATATTATTAAATTCTTTTAAATAGTAACTATTTCTTTTAAGGCTATTCTCAAATCCAAATGTGCAACTTTATGACATGTTTTAATTTATTTTTGTTCAGAAATGCATGAAACTAGCAGAGGCTGGTATTCAGAAACTATGTAATCGAACTGCTTTTTCCGTTTTTTTAGAAACGCAATAGATCTTTCGGAAAATAGTGTCAAAGTTGATGTTTTGAACCGAAGTTCCCGAAGAAAGCAGAGAAAACAGTAAACGAAGGGAGAAAAACATCTTATCAAGGTGATAAAAATCGCTAATAACTCAATAGGTAATTTATTTATCAAAAAATGAAAAACACTGTTCGATTCCAAATCGCTTCCATAGTCAGGTCTTCCATTTTTATATCTTTCCGTTAAAAAATAAATTTGTAAATGTGTCAAACCGTTTTGCGCTTGCTGAGCAGATCAGGGGAGAACAGCCTTAAGTGTTATTACCCGACTGCCAAGAAGGGTTATGTGTTTAACGCGTATCTGTGTATGCGGATTTTTTTAGACCCTCGAAACATCCCAACGGCTGGGTGGATTTTAATAAATGCGGTCTCTGTCGATTCGTCTTAACCGTCCGATGGTTATAGGCTAGCTTTTGTTTCTATAAATGCAAAATGGCGGTAGAGACGAAAAAAATTACGCACCCTATTGAGTGGCATATCATTGGACAGGTCTTTCAAAATAAAGATGATGTTTCATTGACTATTTTACAGTCAGAAGCTTCGTTTAAATGTTATACAACCTGGAAGTTGTGTAGGTAGGATCTCTAGCTTTACTGCAATTCTAACTATCATAGACATCTATAGGCTTCATCAAAACGGTATTTATAGATAAGAACTAGCAATTAAACACAACTTATAAGTCAGCAGTAAAAGTAAATAAAAAAATAGGTAGTTAATATAAAAAAAAAATAGTTTCACATTGATCAGAAATAATTCATTATTTCGCTTTTTACGCAGTCGGGTTTTTTGATTTTTTGAATTTAATTTTATTATTTGATATAAAGTTATTTCATCTATAAAGGGATATTTTATTGACTTCACTTGAATCAATAAAGTATGCGAAAAATAAATATAACTATATCACTCGAAACAAAAGAAAAAAAAAATACCCCCCCCCCCCCCAAAAAAAAAAAAAAAATAATTTTTAGACATTGATAACGATATCATTGAAGGGGGGGTGGTTGCATGTCCATCTTTGCAAGTTTTATGGTTTCATAGGGAGGTTCATTACGGTTTCATTTTCTAGGAGGGTCGTAATCGGATTACTACCAGGAGCCGCGGTCTCTAAAATATTTTCGATGTATCTTTATCCATTTTTTGATTTTATACATACACATTTCTGACACAGTGCACACTGAGAACGCGGGAGAACACGTGAATACGTTTTTGTTACATATCTCCACCCTTTTAAGCTTTTAATAACTTAACTCCGCCCATCGACAGTGTGATTGACATTTAAAATACATTTACTGTAAAGAACGTGAAAGAATAAATACCCTTACATAGTAATAAATGGGATTCAAATATTTTGCCCTGTAGTAAGGATGTTAGTTAATGCATAACCCCACGTTAAACAATAAAATTTTGCTCTTGTTTGAGAACTGGAAAACTCATATTGTAATGGAAAATGAATAAAAAGATACTGATATCTCATAGAACTTCTATTAAGTCATGTTTAAGGTTTACACATCTTATTAGCACATTATAAATATCGACAATCTGAAATTCTATAATGCCACAAAAAAAAAATAAAAATAAAAATAAAATAATAATAATAATAATAATAACCTTCAAAATATTTCCTATTGTAGACTACATAGAAAGGCAGTGGATTTCGGACAGTGTTCATCCAAGTTTCAGATTTGAGGAATTGAATACCATCATCGTTCCTCCAAACTTCTCTTACATTTTGCCTCTTTGTGCATTTTTACAGATTTATCTATTACATAACATAACCATAGTACAATTTCATAGAGATGTTATTATTTCATACTGATTAGCATATTATACAGACTCACAACCTGAATATTAGAAAAAAAAAATGTTGATTACTCCTTAATCTAAGATACTTTCTTTTCTTAATATTAATGAAAGAAAAATTATGAAAAATTGCAAGTATAATTCTTTATCTTGAAATCTGAGTGGGCGTGATTTTGATAAGAAATTAAGTATTCCACTTAGGATAATAATGTATATTCTACTCCTAATAATAAGATGTACTAATAATACTCTATAAAATATTCAAAAGGCAATTAAAAAGGATCAATTTTTCTAAATTTTGGAAAACTGTTTTCACCGTCTAAAACTATTTTAATTTCCTTAGATAATAGATATGCGGACGCTCGGTTGCACATTTCATTTCCTATTACTTTTATAATGACAGGACCACGGCCCAACTCGACGCTTCGTTTTAACGCGCTGTAAGATCGAGTGGAGCTTTGGACAGGGCACACAATCGTAACAATTTGACATTAAATGCAGCGGGTGCTTTTCAATCTAGTTAGTAACTTATTTTCCAAAACCTTACTCGACGTCACGTCAAAGACATCGTGTAAATATTGTAAACTGATGGAGTTAGACGCATTCTGACCTATGTTGAACATAAATAATAATAAATTTGTAAATAATTTGTGGTGTGAAACTTTAAATACTTTAAGTTGATTTATGTTAGGTAACGGTGAAAAATGACACAATTGTTAATGAAAGGCTTCTTGGGACTTGCTTTTTCACCAGTTTGGTCTGCACATTTTAGGTATGAACTTTTTAGACGTCATTGTTATTATTGGAGGTAGAGGATTTTTACCTAGGTACTCTTTACATCATCTCTTTCAGGGTTAAACATCCAAGTTGAGGAACTCTTGTGGTCTCAAGGCAAGTACCCCGACTTCTTGCTATTTTTGCAATCAAGAATTAGTAACTGGGTACAGACCAGAATGTATTTTTGCCACAAGCCACCATCTAGACCAGTGCAATTAGCGTTTAACTTTGGAGACTTTTTTTTATATAAAATATGTCAAATTGTTATTCATTACTTTAAAATATGTCAAATTGTTCATAATGAGATTCATTATATCAGTGACTGCCAAACTTTTTAATCTTTCGGAGCCGTTTTAAAAAGATTTTCTACAACAAAGCTCCTTCAGCTTACCGTACTCCACGTTTTACAAATTAATGATGGTTAGTTCTATTGCTACGTAACAATGCTTAGTAGATAGATAAAAATAACAATAGTGTCTTGTAACCATGAAGCAATAGAATATATAGATATTCTTATTCCATAGTTGTATAACCACAATAACTGGTTGAAGGGCCATCTATTGACAGCTATTAAAGGAATACTTATAAATGAAATTTCAGATAAAAAATTAAAAAAAAATATTAAAATAAATATGTGAATTTGGAATGCAAACCGATATTGTAGGTAGAGGTTATCGGGATATTTAAGTTGGAAGAAACTATTTTGCTTATCCTTCCTTTATGTTGACAACATTGATTATACAGATATTTCGATATTTCCGGAGTTTTCCTTTGACATATGATCAGTATTTATCTTAACACTTCTAAAGGCACCGGTATATCATACACTATATTACCATTAAGGACCGGCAACTTTCAATTTTAGACATTTTGTCGAATATTTAAAAATGTACTTGGCAGATTCTTCTGAAATTTCAGGATTAAAAGGAACAGGTATGACGTCATATTTAGCAATGTCGATTTGTTAAGAGGGGCAATTAGGGGGCCAACAAAAAATCAAAGAAAAAAAATAATACTTGGGATCACCCTGTAAAATAAAATGCAGAAAATGATCTACCGCTACCGAATATAAATAAACAGATATTGTGCAATATGTGTATTCTTTTGTGTAAGAATAGCACGTATATTAATAGAGATATAGCGATTTATTTAAAAAAATTAAAAAATTCTTGCATGTTTTTGCTTATAACATGCAGGGTTTTCAACTAAATTTAACGCCGGTTTCAGAAAAATTGACAAAATGTAGTATAAACAATGTAGTGTAATTGGAATATAAATATGTTAAATATTTTAGGAAATATGAGCAGTTGTATGAAATAATTTTTATCTGCGCATGCGCGAACGATAACAAGCATCATTTACATAATTTAATAGTCAACTCTATGGAGCAACTTATTTAAAAAAATCTAGTCAAATATCGTAAAAATTCAGAAAGATATCGGCGTTAAAGTAAACAAATTTTTAGTTGTTCTCTAAAAGCAGCTGAATGATAAGGGGTTTTACACAAATTGTCATTTTTTATTAACTTACTTTCAGAAAAAAGTTAGTATTTAGTGAGTATCAACGAGTAGATTTGGAAAAAGTACTTCGATCTTGATACTTCTTTTGATCATGGTATAGGCTCGTTCTGGTGGTTATCCAAGAAGAATTAAAGCATCAATAAGAAAGGAAAAATTAAAAAAATTAAAAATTAAAAATGACAATTTGTGGAAAATCCCTTATCATCCAGCTGATTTTAGAGAACAACTAAAAATTTGCTCACTCTAACGGCGATATCTTTCGGAATTTTTACGTTATTTGGCTAGATTTTTTTAATAAGTTGCTCCATAGAGTTGACTATTAAATTTTGTAAAATGATCCATGCTATCGTTCGCGCATGCGCAGATCAAAATTATTTCATACAACTGCTCATATTTCCTAAAATATTTAATATATTTATATTCCAATTGCACTTTATTGTTTCTACTATATTTTGTCAATTTTTCTGAAACCGGAGTTAAATTTGGTTGAAAACCCTGCATGTTATAAGCAAAAAACATGCAAGAATGTTTTAATTTTTTTAAATAAATCGCTATATCTCTATTAATATACGTGCTATTCTTACACAAAAGAATACACATATTTCACAATGTCTGTCTATTTATATTCGGTAGCGATAGATCATTTCA
Organism: Maratus speciosus; assembly: GCA_963932465.1. Lineage (NCBI taxonomy): Eukaryota > Metazoa > Arthropoda > Arachnida > Araneae > Salticidae > Maratus > Maratus speciosus. Next base: position 110,969,594 of record OZ010799.1, on the reverse strand, counting down.
TGCATTTTGTTTTACAGGGTGATGCATTTTGTTTTAAAGTATTGTTTTTTTTCTTTGATTTTTTGCTGGCCCCCTAATTGCCCCCCCCCCCTAATCAAATCGACATTGCTAAATATGAGGTCATACCTGTTCTTTTCATTCCTGAAATTCCAGAAGAATATGTCAAGTATATTTCTAAATATTCGACAAAATGTCTAAAATTGAAAGTTGCCGGTCATTAATGGCAATATAGTGTGTATACCACTTAATTTTCATTCCCGACTGCCACATTCGCACCAAAATCAAGGAAATATTTTGCTTAATATAATGTACGCGAAGAAACGCTTTTACTTTGGGGATGTGTGAAGATGTCCACAGGCGCCACGGCAAAACCGTGTTCGAAGTCGAAGCTTTTACTTAGTTTCAGAAATTTGTTCATAAAAACCGGTTCATTCAAGCATTTTAATATTTTAGCAACAAAAGCACTTTGCAGCCGAAAGGGTTAAATAAACTATTAACTAATTACTTTTTAAATGCAATAATTTTAAATTCACGAACTAAAAGCGCGTTATATGCTATATGTAATACAATTTTCGGATTAAGTCTGTTTTCTAAATTCTAACTATTGTTTATCTTCTGAAATTATTTTCTTTTCAAAAGATGAGATGAAAGATATATATTTACTGTTTTTCGTTTCAAACACTCAAAAAGTTTCATTTGAATCTTTTTTTTTTTTTACACAGTGAAAATGACGTTTTCTACTGAAAATAATTCTGAAATATTTGTCTGAAAGAAATCAGTCCATTAATATTGAAGGTTGGGGCAGTGGGGTCTATCGGGAGAATAGGCATTTAACTTCCTGATACCGGCTATGATCTGATTTGTATTGCATAGGAAATTTCAGGTAAAGCACTAATTGATGTTACTATAAATTTAACAGCACTGGAAGATGCAAAAAGTTTTAAAATTGGAAAATTTTGCATGCTGCGAGGGGGAATATATTAAAGTTAGTGGTTCCCAACAACGATTAAGTGCAAACATTATTGTTAATGGTAAAACAAAACATAAAAGCTTTAAATGAAAATACAAAAATTCATCTCAAATAACCAAACTGATCACAATGAAATGGTTAAGAGAAATGTTTGAACATTTCCACATGAAGATTAATATTTTTTGATAATTTTCATTATAAGTTAATGTGATATAAATTATTTTAATAACGTTTTCATTTGTCTGGATGTTCGACTGGCATAATAAAAATTAAAGTGTTAAATGTAAAATAAATAATAAATATGTGCAAATGTCGTTAATTTGAAACTTTGATTAATGGCTAACCCAAGAATAATACTACTGAGAAAAATATTGATGTTTTTAGTTGATGCAAATTTATGAAAGGAGACGTAATCATAAATGAATAGATTAAAGAAGGGCCACAAAAAAGAAAAAAGTTTGAGACTGACCGATGATTAATTACATTATTATTTTTAACTACAAAATATCAAAGTAAAAAGGGCAGAACAAAAATAACGATACCATAACAAATGTGGCAAAAGAGGTAAGCATATGAAAAGCGACGAAGATAACTTACACTTCTTTTAATTATTGCAAGTCACGTTTACAGAACTAAAAATGTTGTCTTTTTTTATGTTGTTGTTGTTTTTTTTTTTTTTTCGTGCCAGGGCAGTTACCGGTTAGAAATGTAATGGTTTTCCATACTGTGTACAAATTTCCTGCACAAGTGTGGATTTTCGTGGTAAAACAAGAGTCGGAGCCGCCCGTCAGTTCGCGAAGAACTCGTTGCAGCTCTGAGCGAAAATTTCGTCCCACACAGCACACAACCATCCATAAGTCATCTACAAGCTGTAAACACAAGACGGCCAACACATCTATAAGTAGTCTAAAAATATCCACGATACACTCTTTTCACATCTAATAGAAATAACATGTGTGTCGTTTTTGAGTTCCTTCAGACGTCGATTATATCCAGAAAATCTATGAAACCACATCTATAAGACCTCCAAGCATAGATCACTTTTCGACGTAGGGTACTTCTTATAGATGAAAACCACATCTATAAAACCTCCAAACATAGACCACTTTTCGACATGGGGTACTTCTTATAGATGCACCCAAGACTTGCACTGTAGCTACCCAGGTACATGCGATAAGCATCTATAAGAACTCTAAATGTTCGTCTATTTTTTGATATTCGGTACTTCTTATAGATATACTTAAGATGGGCAAGAAACAGCTGTCATTTCATGGGAAATACAGCCTTGGCTAAAAGTATTGAGCAACCATATATTTTTAATATATTCGTAAATATAATAGTAATACACAAATATTTAACTGCACACAACTATGAATTTTCTTTTTGAGTTATTACAGTTGAAGAAAAAATACAAAGTAACAACTAATTTTTTTAATGAAGCCATTATATATATTTACTTTGTTGTGTTATACATGCCAATTAATAGATAATCATGAAAATAAGAATAATTATAGCTAAAAGTGCTAAAGTATAAAGAACTTGTCTTCAACAATGAAAATAAAGATATCTTATGTTGAAAATACTTTAAATTTACATTTAAATTTCAATGTGTTAAAAATATTAAGAATTATTTTCATGACTATCTATCAGCATGCATTATATAATAAAACTCCCAGAAAACAAATTAATTTAACAGTTTTTTTAAAAAAAAGGGTTTTTTAAATAAAATGACTTCATTAAAAAGATGAGTTCGTTGGCTTTTTTTTTTTTTTTTTTTCAAACTGTGGTAACTTAAGAAAATTTCTAATTGTATGTACTTAAACATTTGTATATAACTATTATTTTTACAAATATATTAAAAATATTGGGGTGAAGGGAGGTTGCTCAATACCTTCGGTCAAGTATGTATTTCCCATGAAATGACATTTTTTTACATGTCATAAGTATACCTACCTATATGAAAATCAGAATAATTCTTGAATTTCAAAATACAAATAATCTTGTCTTCAACAACAAAAAAAAGAAATCTTATGGTTAAAAAAAACTTTTAAATTTATACATGATTTTTATTTTTAACGCATCAATAAAAATTATAAAATATGTACTTAATCATGAAAATTAGAATAATTCCTAAAATTATCTATTGTACTAGCATAAGCATAACAATTGCTATGCCATGCAAATTTCATTAATGAAACACTGAGCAAGAATTTTTTTTTTTTTTTCAAGCAAATGTTTTAATTAAAAGTACAGTACTTGGTTTGCTGCCATTTTTCTCACAAACTGTAATAACCTTTAAAGACACTAATGGCATACTAAATAAACCAAACAGTTAACAGTTGCTAATGCTAAAACAATTATGTAATTAGCACCATATTAGCATTATTCCAACATTAACACCCAAAGAGCACTGACTAATTTTTTAGATATTTCCAATAGACATCTTTTATGTTGTTGCTTTTTCATGTCAGGGTCAACCAGGTGGGGAGGCCTACCAAATGGCTTGAGCTCTCACAAGCCCTGCTTTTCATGTCACGGAGAAATTTTAGTTTCATTTTTGGGATACATGAAGCATTCAATTTTTACTTTCATTTCTTTTCAGGCTCCAAATTGAAGACCCCCCTCCCCCTCTTATCTAATTAAAAACTGTATTATAATTGGGCTATTTAAGATTAGCCATTTTGTTCACTGAAATTTCTCAACTGAATTCAAAAACTACCAGAATAATTTAACATATTGCATACATTTTCCCCAAAATTTCATGTCTAAAAAGTCGTGAGTACATAATACACATTTTTTTTGCGATACAAATATGCTTATACAAATATAGAAGTAGAAAATAAAACGGAAGTAATTGTATTATTGTATCTATGCAATATCTTGTGTATTATGAACAATCATGTGACATCGACTTTCTGCAAAAACCTTTTATTTTATGGTATTTTAACAAGGGGGCAAAATATGCATGAGGAAATCTGATAGTTTAGGTTTGAGAAAAAATTTCCAATCGCGATTTCTACAAGTTTTTCCTTTTTTTTTATTCTTTATATTTTATGTTAATAGAATGTTGTGCATATGTAAAAAAAAAATAATAATAATAAATTCCTAATCTAAATCAAAATGCACTTTATAGTTTATACACGCGTAAATATGGTATTTAAAATCAGTTTGGCTAAGTTTTACTTTGTGAGAAATTTCTTAATCATCCAGTATTTTGCAAAGAAAATGAAGAGGTTAAAAGATTTGCTATTTCTCATTATTTAAAGGTAAATCTTCCTTTCAGAGGGAGGAAAAAAAGAAGGAAAAGTATACTAACATAGAATAGAAAACTTTACGTGTTTATTGCAATTGTATTCGTACGTATAAAAGAATCGGCAGGGAGATATGACTTTTGCAACAAACATCATTCATATATACATTACATACAGGAAACATAATCATTAATTTTTTACACTAATATTTTGGAATGACAATTTTATATTATATTATATATTACCTGAAGGGTTTAATGCAAACTAATAAATTTTTTATTCTGTTTTTAATTTCCCAATACAGAGAAGAGATAAAACTTATTTTGATTACATTACTAGAAATGTTTTAAAAAATCCATTTTGTGTACTGAACTCAATATTTTAAAACTTTTACCAATAAAAATAAAACAATCAACACATTACATTACAGACCATTCAGATTTTTTTTTTTCTCATGTCTGCTTACATCAAAACATTTTTAACTCAATTATCTTAGTTTGAGAAAGGAATTGCCTGTTACCTTAGTTTTGCATGTTCAGAAAAAAAAGGAAAAAAATTTAAAGTAATAAAAAAAAAAAAAAGAAAAAGAAAGAAAAGAAAGAAAGAAAGAAAAGATAGGAGGCAGTCAATTTTACAAAAATTACATCTTGCAACATGATCTTATTTAAATGCCGAAAATTATTGCATGCTTTATTTATTATTATTATTATTTTTTTTAGGATACATCTTATTTTTCAAATACTCTTTTACACAATAAAATTTAATAAACATATAAGTAATAAATTTTGTTATTAATACTTGTACTAGGTGGCACAGAATTTACTGAAATAGAAAAAGTAAAGAAAATTAAGGCTTTATTACATGAAGAAATAATATTTTATTTAAAAAAAATAATATTATTAATAGTTATTAACAAAGATAATTCTTGGAATGGGCGTTGACATGCCGGAAGCAGATCTTATGTTTTCACTACAATGGTTATAAACTGATTTCTTTGAGCAGCACCTACAATAAAACGAAAAAGACCACTATTTTAGTAATTAAGGATAGGCAACAGAAAAATCATTTAAAAAAAAATATATATATATATATATATACAACAATAATTACGAGTCATCTTCCCTCGCTATATAATTAAAACATTAAATCTCATACATAGCTCAGATGTAAAGTACGTCTGTAACCTTAATGAAAAAATCATTTAATGTAAATCTCAATCCCACTCAGGAAGTGGGCTCGATTCTTATAGTAGTTTTCGGGCTGAGGGTCAAAGTGAACATTTAGTAATTAAAGTATTAAAAAAAAGTTATTTGAGAAACAAGAGTGAATTTGAAGTTTCTTTAAAGTGTTTTACAATTGCTTAAAAAACAGTTTGAAATGTAGTTGAAGTGCTATTGATAAAATAAGAAATATTCTATTTGCATTAAAATTATTTAAACAGCAATAACATTATGAATATCTTTATTATTTATATTGTAAAACTGCATTTAAATATATACTTATTATCAGGGCCCCAACTTAGGTTATGGGGGGGGGGGGGCAAGAATCATTCTGGGGGCCTCCCTTCTATCTATAGATTTTTTTGTGAATAATGTGAAAGTGTCTAGTACTAAATTTCATACATGTTGTATTATATGCATACATTTTGTACCCGGTACTGCTCACATTTGTATACAGAGTGTCACAACTTTAAGAAAAAATATTAGTGTAGGATAATAGTAGAAAAAAAGTGATATATTGGTTGATACGAGTATTTCTTTGCAAACTTTTACTTTGCTTATCTGTGTATGTCATGTCTAAAAGAAAATGCCCCAAATGGGTCACATTTAATGGTTTTCACTCGCCACATTACAAGGAAAACATTAATAAAGAATTTCTGTTGAAAACAATAGAATACTAAGTCGTCATAATAAAATATTAATCATTAGTTTTCTTATGATATAGTTTGTTTTCTACATGGATGGAGAGTGTACTGGAAGGAGAGGGGGAGGGAAACCGCACTCCCTAAATGTTTGAAAATATATGAATTTTGGCCACTTTTGGCTAATTTTAATCACTTGGCACCTTTTAATGAAAATCCTGACTACTCTCATGGGGGGGGGGCTCTAAAAAGGGGAGGTGATGGGGCGATTTTCCCGCATGCCCCTGCATAAGTCGGGCCCTGCTTCTTATGCTAATAAATTTCTTTTGAAATAATTGTAGATAAAAAGTTATTAGCTCCCAATATGCTATTTCTTTCAGTCAACAATTAAAATGTCACTAAAAAGTAACGTAGTGTTACATAAGCTAGCCATAAAACGAAGCAGATGTATCATTGTATGGTTAAATATTGATAATCTGTACTGCAATTTTTTTTAAACTTCTAAGCATTACACATTTTCAAACTTTACCCTTCGTTTAAGGGGAAAAGTACTTTTAACTGCAATTTGTTTGGAAACTGCATCTCATTTTATTTTAGAGATATTCATTTTTTTTTTAGTTTTTAACATCATTTTTATAAAGGTGGCAACTGAAGCCCTCCATTTCTGTAGAAAGTAAAGGGAAAACAGTTGGAAAATACTAGATTACTATCCTTTTATTGCCATTTTCTCATTACAACTGAAAAAAAAAATGTAATTAAAATACATGCTATTTAAAAAATATATATATATATATATATAAATGAACGATTTCTGATAAAACATGGAGCTACAATAAACTATATTTAAGTTTAAGTATCCATATTAACATTACAAATAAATAAAGGCATACATTAGCTAGGCAATCTTTTTGTCGAATTTACATCGGTTTTTTTCTGCGTTTGCATATTATACCACGATTGTGACATCATACGCTACTTTTCTATAGATGTTCTTTAAGACTGGATCGTAAATGTGGAATTCTTCAGCAGATGCAAATGATGTCATTTTATGTATAATGAAAGTTGAAAAAAAATTTAAATTTTGTACAATTTTTTAATGGGCCATGGCGCTAATAAATTTTAAAGTCTCCCCTCTCATCGGGGATAACACTAAATTCTGAAAAAGCAGAATTCAAGCTTATTACTTATTTTTTGAAGAACGGATACTCGCTTTTCTTGCTCCACACTTTTTGCAGCAACTCTCATAAAACACAAATGAAAACACTCTATATGAAATTTACAAATTATGTTTCTTCTCTCATTCATTATTTCTGAAAAGAGGCAATAATTGTTTAGTTAAATACGTGAAGATTAAAGTTGTTTATGCTTAAATTCATTGGTTCAGCTAAAAAAAAAAATAAAAATACATTTGATGAAAACCATTGAAATTTTTCTTTTAAATATGAGGCAAGCTTCAGCGGTGAAATTATGCTTCTAATAGCTGGAATGTTTTAAGACAAATTTATTTTATGTTACTGTGTTTGCTGCCAAAAGAAAAGCTACAAATTCAGCATTTTTTCGTGCTATGTAAGAGAAATACACATATAGAATATAAATTTCAGATTTAATAATAAAAAATATACAACAATATCTTTAAAATTTGAATTCTTGTAGGAGGGAAACTTGGATGAAAGTTTTCCGGCCTTTTAATATTCTTTAAAATCACTATTTTCATACAACATTCTTTTACTTACCTAGTCAGAAACTAAATTAGGTGAATATTGTTATAGTAGTTTTAAATACCTGTAAAATTTTTACCTCTGGTAAAATGAAAAATTGGTAAATAAATTTTCATAAAAGTAAAAAAAACACTAATTAATAAGTTTTTCAAAAGATGGTAAAAACACGTTTTACCAAGGACGATAAAAACCATCAGACGGTAAATACTGTCCAATCTTGATAACCCATAGAAAAAGCCTTAAACACTTTAATAAAATTATTAGTGGAAAATGGCATCAACAATAATCTGATTTTCTTTTTTCTTCACAACAAGATATTTTGAAAACTAAAAACGACATCATTAGAAAAGTTAAGCAAAAATATTTTAGATTTATAAATTAAAATAAATGCTAAAAACAAGTAATTTTTCATGCAAAACCATTCCTCTTTTTCCTCCCTTGTAAAAAGTTTTAATATCCAATTTTATAAAACAATTAGTTGAAACCTGTGTTTCTTCTTTAAATACATTTTGAGTAATAGGTGCAGATTTCCAAAATCTGGAAGGAGTCAGTGGCTCCTAAACTAAAAAAAATCTAGTGGCCACACTATGTAATAAAAGTATGAAAACAATAGCGATTGGTTTTATATGGATAAAAATCTCAGGAATTCAAAGCGAAAAATAATTTACTTAATATAAACGAATGTACAACAAAACAGATTAATTACATCAAATGTGTTTAATTTAATCATAAAATTCTTTAAATCTGAATATTACTTAAATATATGCATCTTAAACTATGTACCATTAGAATATAAAGTTGGGCTAGATATAGTTAAAAATATGTATGTATAAGTTAAACAATCATGACTAAGGAGTATTAGGAAAACAATATTTCTTATTTTGATTTTGTCATATAAAAATACACATTAAAAAAATTGTGAATATGGTGAGAATTTCGCATTATAAGAATCAAAATGTACTTCAAACATTTGTTTTTCTAAAAAAAAAAAAAAATCTTGGCGACTTAAGACACCGAAAGTTAATGGACACACAAAAAAAGAAAATTACTCGCCACGTGGCAACTGTGAATCTGGACCTATAGCAAATAGGTGTCAATAACATTTTAGGTGATGCGTTAATTTATGGTTGTTGCCACACAGTAAACTACAGATTATCATTATTTTCTTGCTATGTAAGAAAAAAATACATGTAGAGATAAAATGCATTAAAAATACCACTACTTTTACATTTAATGAACATAATTATTTTTAATTTCCAGAAATCCTCTATTTTTACAATATTTTAAATATTTACTTTTTGAATTCACAGTTAATTTCAAGGTCATCAAATCCATATATTCACCGACAATAATATCAATTTTGCCTGTAAGAAATAAAGTTAACTTTTTTTACTCACAGAACATTTTAAAATAAATTTAGAGCAAAATGATTATCATTTATTACAAAGCAACTATTATTTTGAAATATATAGGGGCTTGGCGACACAAACAAGACTCCAACATGCACAGGGGAGTGGGCAGCTAACCGTTAGCTCGAAGGTTGTGTCAGTCCTGACTACATGAGTTATATTATACATTAAATATTTTGTTTAAAAATTTTTGGTTTAATACTTATTTTAAAATCTCACAAACTAATTTGTCTAAAAAAAAGAAACAAAAAAGGATTTTTGAATTTAAAAATATACTAACTCCGTATTCATACAAGTCTTCCTCATCTAGGACTTCTTCAAGGCTATCTTCAAATATTTGTGGCGGTGTGTTCCGACTGGAAGTTCTATCTGTAAAAGAAATCAAGAAAACCTTCATTCTTTTGGGGGCATTGTCTATTATATTAAAATGTGACTGCGTGTTTATATTTCACATCAACTTCTATATGAATATGATTACTTATGGGATGAGAAGAACAATTATTTGCAAGGATATGAGCATGCCAAATTAAAGAAATCTTAATATTTAAATCAGTTTCAGATGTGAAATTAGAATTTAATTAAAAAATAATTACTTTTTTGTTTTGATCATTTGGAATAGTTTTTTAATACCTTCTGATTGTTTACTAGTAATGCTTTGAGTATTTTTTTCTTCCTTTCATTCTGATTTTTTAAATTCACTCTTTTTTTTTTTTTTTTTTCTCCAGATTTTTGAGTTTGTGAACCAAGATTCTAAAATTTCACTTTTTTCTTTTTGAGTACACAGAAATAACAAAATTTTAAGTTTTTTCCATCTTTCCTCAATTTTTGGGTCTGTGAGAGATAAAATTAAGTGCTTTTTTCAAAATTTGCCGACTCACAGTGATGAATAAGTCAACGTTTTTCATTGCAATTGAATTCAATTATTGTACAGAACCCTTTGTGTGTGAGTAAAACAATTTTGCTGAACTACTGACCTTTTTCTGTTTTAGTTGTGCTTTTATTAGTGGATAGCATCCCACATTTTTTTTTTCTACTACTTATTTATACAGTAGACTCCCTCAAACCCGCATAGCTTGGAATCAAGAGTTTGCGCAGATTTCTGGTCACTGTTTTGTTTACATAATATTATGTCCCTTGCTGCTATTTTTGACATGCATTTTCAATTCATTTCTTTCCTGGCTGAGGGCGGGGGGGGGGGGGGGGGGGCACAAAATATATCCATTAATCTTGGGAAATAAACGTAAATTTTGACATTTTGTCGCTGGGAAGCATCGTGAAATTTGTCATTTGGTCTTTGAAAGAAAAAAAAAATGATAAATTTGCCAGTTGGTTACGAAAAAACAACTTAATTCGTCCATCAATTGCATGAAAAAACAAGTACGAGTTTTGCCAGTAAATCACTGAGAAAAATCTACAAATTCATCAACTATTTACAGGAAAAAATGAAATTATTGATCATCTGCAGGAAAAATCTGCAAAATTCCTCCCACTGTATCAGGGTTGCAAAAAAGTCACGCCAGTGGTTTTTATTGGTTTTAACCGGCTTTTTTTTTTGGCAAATTTGGCTTTTATACAGTGAAGCATTTTATTTATAAACGACTCATTTTTATGTGTTTTTTAATTAGTTTTAAAGATATTTAATTGAGGTAGACATCAATATAACCCAATTTTTCAATAATGAAGACATTAATATTGGAATAAAAGGTCATACCAATTGCTTTGTCTGGTTTACACTGACCTTAACAATCTTTTTTTTTTTTTTTTTTTTTTTTTACTTCTTATATAATTAAAAAGGACAATGGTTGCTTAGTTCTATATTTTGTTAACTAATTTTAAGGGATATTAATATTACAAGTCTTATTTTTTTTCATAAACATTTATTTAAAATCACACACAAAGTCATTAATAAAAACATTTCTCTACTAAAATAGTATTATGAATAACATATGCATTAATTTATGCATGCATATGCACTATTTTAAATAACAACTAGCTTTTCAAAATTCTAATCCAACAAGTTTTATTCGGAGAATTTAAAAACAAATCTCTTTATTTTTAGCACTTACATGTACTAAAATTTCCTCAAATGTTATATCCTTCCTAATTTCACTTCAGAATTGTTCATTCTATGATTTTAATCTGTCAGTATGGACATATCTGGAATAAGTTACATAACAGCTTAGTAGTAGAAAAACTTTTTACATATATCATTTTTATAAGTCGATCATTTTTATAAGTATTTTTTATCTATCAATTGCTTATTATTGCTCAAGTATTATATAAGATAATTTCAGTTATTAAATACATATAGCTATTTAGTTTTAATCAATTTTAAAAGTAAATATCAGTAGGTATATGAAAGAATGTTTCTATTTTAATGTGTGACATTTTCTTATTCTTTCATATAATCTTTAAAATGTGTAGTATGTGTAAAACCATGATAAAGAATTCCAAACCAATACTTTAGAGTCTAATTTAATGTATTCTTCTGAATATTCATAATTTTTTTTTTCAGACATAATGCCTTCACCTTCACAGTTGCATTCTAGCAGTTATAAGGTCATATTTATTTGACAAAATTTAATAAAGTTTATGTTTTTTTAGTAGAAAATATTTATAAGTGTATTAAAAATAAATTAATCCAAATTTTATATGAATTATCTATAAACCGTCTTTCTGAAAAATAAAAGCTGGCTTTTTTAAAGCGGTTAAAACCAAAAAAGCTGGCTGGCTTTTTTTGGCCTGTCTAAAAGCCGGCAACCCTGCACTGTATGGAAAATAGAACAAGAGGTTTGCCAATCAGTCGCAAAAATTCCCACAAATTTTGGCAATCGGAGAAATAAATAGCACAAAAATCATCAATCGGTTTCAGGAAAAAAATTGCCAAAATCGTCATTCTGCCGTCAAAGAAAACCCAAAAAATTTGTCAGTTGATTGTAGGGGGGGGGGGGGGGAGAACACAGAAATATTTCAGTTGGTTGCTTTAAAATATTGGGAAATTCATCAATCGGTCACGGGAAAACATTGTATTCAGCAATCAATTGTGCGGAAACGTTACAAAATTCTTAAGTTGGTGGCAGACAAACATGCAAAATTCCTCAATCAGTTGCGTGGAAAGAAATTACAAAAATAAATAAATAAATAAATCTTAAAATAACCATGTTTTATTTCATGTTTAATCAGACTATTAGATAAAAAAAAGCTGCAGTAACACAAATGTATTTGGAAAAAAAAAAAAAAAATTATGCTTGCCAGAGATATCTGTGAGTTGTATCTTGAATTTCTTTGGAAATAAATTCATTTCATTCATGAGAAAGCATTAATTCAGTCATATTAACCAGAATTTCATATAAAATGTGTACACAATGACATAAAAAAAAAAAACCTTGAAATTTCCCTGAACATCTTAATTGTGAGTTTCACTGTTTACATCTGCATTGAAGTGAAGATTTCAGACAGTGTTGAATTCAAGGAGTGGATCCGGAAGATTTGAGATTTTGTGTTTTTCAACAGTCAAAAAGTGCAATTTTCACCTTCCCCCGGGAGAAAAGTATCTGAATTGAACACTGATTTCAGGGAATCGACTGTATAAATAAGCTTTATTTAAGATACTTAAACACGCAAACAATTAATGAATAATTATGAACACGGAAGGGGAGACGAGGGGAGGGGGGGGAAGAGAGGGAGATTTTGAAAATCTTACCAGCGAAGTATTTATTTTACCAGCTAGTAAGAAGCCAAGTATAGTTGAAAATTGCTATGACAACATTTACATGATTACAAAAAAAAAAAAAAAAAAATACTATTACCAAAATAGATTTTTAATTTTTTTCCTATAAAATTAAGAATTACATATAAACAGAAGAAAATTTTATAGAATTTAATAACACATTTACAATTGCAGTAAGTTGGAGAGTTGAAAAATATAGCTAACAAGTAAAACATATATCTTCTATTATAGCCAGGGTTTCAAAAAAGCCACGCCGGCGGCTTTTATTGGTTTTAAGTTTTTTTTTTTTTTGGCAAGAAATGGACTTTTTTTGGCTATAATTGGCTTTATAATTATAAACTATGCATTTTAAAGTGTTTTTAATTAGTTTTAATGACATTCAATTATTTAGAGTTTAATAAGTAACCCAATTTCTCAATAATGAAGACATTAACTGAAATAAAACTTAGATGGTTTTGCTAGTGATTTGTAGTTAGAATTGCAAATATGTCAGCTAAATTTTAAAAGCACCATATCAACTGCTTTATCTGTTTTACACTGACCTTTAACAGACACCCCCCCCCCCCCCTGCCCAATTTTTTCATTTCTACAGCTTTATAAAATTAAAGAGGACATTGGTTACTTAGTTACATGTTTTATTACTTAATTTTAAGAGCTATTAATATATGTCTTATTTTATTTCTATTAAACATTTAAAATTATGCATAGTCATATAAAAAAATATATCATTTCTCACTATTAAAACATTATGAATAGCATAATTGCTTTTCGAAATTTTATTTTTCTTGTTATTTTTATACACTTATGTACCAAACTCTCCTCAAATATTATATCCTTTCTAATTTCTCTTTTAACATTTATAACTTCACTCTTCATATGGACACATAAGAATGTTTCTATTTTGATGTGCTACATTTTGTCATTGTTTAATTAATTATAATCTTTAAAATGTGTAGTATATGTGGAGCTATATATGTAATATAGAATTTCAAAACACCAATTTGGAGTGTAACTTATATTCTTTTCAATACTTATATATATTTTTTTAGATATAATGCCTTTACAGTTGCCTTTTAGCAGTTAAAGATATTTATTTGACAAAATTTAACAGAAATTCATAATTTTCTTAGCAGAAAATATTTATAAGTAAGTGTATTATAAATTAATTGATCCAAATTTAAAACGAATTAGCTGTAAACCAACTTAACCGACTTTTTTAAGTGGTTAAAACCAAAAAAAAAGCCAGCCGCCTTTTTTTTGGCCTGGCTAAAAGCCGGCAACCCTGATTATAGCCTATAGTTTTTAAGAGACTACTTAAAAATTCACTTGCCAGCGATGAGTAAAATGAGGTAATTTCCCACCCATGATTATAAATATTTAAAACGTTGAGCGGCACATTAGCCACCGGTGGCTGACACTGAATTTTCCCTTCAGAATGCATCATTCGCCGATGACTGACGGTCTAAAATATGATATGAAACTAAAAAAAATATAATTGTTTTATGTAATTACTGAAAATGTATTTAATATTTTACTTACCTTTTATTTATTACAGGATTATACTTTCTTAAAAATTAAACATTGTAAATTTTTCAGCTTAAGTGTCAGTCACAGTGTTAACTGATAGCAATATTTGAGCGTGGCCAAATACTATGATACTCGGCTATAATAATACAATATCGCTCAGACTAATCCCTCTGAGGGAAGTCCTAGTAGTAGTTTTTATTTCTTTTGTTTTTAAATTCAATGAGTAAAAGACATGTATTTTAAACATAATTGTTTTAAATAAAATAAGTACAAGAATGTATTTCTAATGTAATATATTTTAAATAAAGTGTGTTAAAGGCTTATATTTTAAATGAAATGAATGTAATATAAATAGCGGCTATGAGCAGTGGCATATCTAGACTTCATCATTTCGGAGGGGGCTGACATACAGTAAAAGACGGCTGAAACTAGCCTTTTTCTCCCATGTTTGCCAGGGCAAACATGGATTTTGCACCCTCCCCCCCCCTCTTCCTCCTCATGCACAAAAGTTACTGACTGCAGGCACCCAATGCAAAAAAAAAAAAAAAATCCTTAAAAAATAAAAATAATTTAATAATAATTAAAATGCTAGTAAGAAATATGTAAACAACTCTCCCATAGGATTAACATTAGCTTGAGCATTAAGATCCTACACTAGTCATGCGAAGAAACTGAATCGCTAATGTTAAACCTATGGGAGCATTCTTTTTAAAGTTTCTTACTTGCATATTAATAGTTTTAAATGATTTTTTTTCTTGCTTATAATAGCTGAAATTGAATTCTAACCAGGTCAGTGTTTACTCTTTAGAATTTGGTTGCAGATTATTTTTCTTAAATTTACTTTCACTTCCACAAATTTTGAAAAGAATGCTTCCACAGGTTTACATTAGCTTGCAAATTTCCTTATATTTCATATATAGGGTAGATGTGCCAGTAATGGACACCCTTCCAGTAATGGACACCCCTTGATGTTTTTGGTTCATAAAAAAATAACTAATAAATATTTAGCTTTAATTATTTTTTTTATAATTCCCCCTTGTATGTTTTATAAAACTATGTTATTGTTGACACTTTTAATCAAACCAATCAGGAAGCAGAAAATAATGTTTCAAAGTTTTGCTGTTTTTCTGTGAAAATCTTAATGAAGAGGTTAAGAGCTGGCTTCGTTTAATTAATTTATATATTATTTATTTTCTTGCAAAATTTGAATGTTTTTGTTTGAGTAGCAATAGAAAACTTTGAATTTTATATACTAATGGCTATTTACAAAATTTCATTTATTTTTAAGGTTTTAAGAGGGGGTGTCCATTACTGGGATGGTTAATTAGTCATTTTCCAGTAATGGACACCCCATGTAGACATTGCTAAAAATGCAATTTTAGTAATGTTTATAGTGCATAAAATACTTTGGCTTAACTGCAAACCTAAATAATCAAATTTAATTTTTAAATTATACTTACCAAAATGTAATAACACCAAAACTTTTATAAATAGCTGCTTTTAAGTTATTTTATGTGATTAATAAAATTTCGATATTTTATTTTATTTATTATTATTTTTTTTTTTATGTAGTACATATATATACCTCACATATTTTATAATCTGGCAATCAAACCAGTCGGGAAGCAGAAAATACTGTTTAAGAGCACAGTCAAAGAGGGGTTCATAGGGCTTAATCTCTCTCCGTTTAAATAAAAACAATGTTACAGAAGCTATTAAAAATCCATTTTCTGTCTTAAATGTTTCCTTATTAAAAAAAAAAAATGTAATACTACTATTAATGAAAGTTATAGGTAATATTCATGAAACTAGTAAATCTGCAGATCAGGGGCCTCAAACATCAGTTCTACAGTTTTATTTTGAAATTATTTTATTTAGTATTTAAAATATTCAACTCACAATATCATTTCTTTCATATTTGTAATATTAATTATTATAAATGATATATCAAGTAATCTCTGGAAGATTGTTAAAAATAGTGACGCAAAACTAAACATCAATATTCCAAAACTTTTTTTTTTTTAATTACCTTTTAAATCCATCACTGTTTCAATAATTTGATAGCTGTAATTGTCTGACATTTAGTATTTTAAACTATCCATCTAAAATAATTAAAATATCGATCTTCTGATAATTAGAATAATTGATGCAAACAGTAAATGATTTTCACAAATATTTTATTAATTACTGGTATCCTAATTGTTAAATTTATTTAAAAATAACTATTTTGTTTCATTAGTATGTATTCATTAAATTCTGGTTCTAAATACAGTCATAAAAACAATTATATTTATTACTTTTTATGGGGTGTCCATTACTGGAACAGAGGGTGTCCACTACTGGGCCAGAGGGTGTCCATTACTGGGCTTTTGGGTGTTTTGATATATTTCTGTTATTTAAAATTAAATTTCTATTCATATGGGGAAATGAGGCTATAAGAATGGTTAAATATTGTTGATAGATTAATATAATATTGAAAAAACTGGAATATAATAATTATAACTATTAATAAAAAAATAATTTTTAAAGAAATTCCTTAAGGGTGTCCATTACTGGCACATCTACCCTATATATATATATATATATATACATTTTTGCATGAAACAACAAACAAAATCTTAATTAGGCGACCCCCTACGCCTTTCGTTCTGGTGCCTGCGGCACCTCTGCACTCCCTAGTTTCGACCCTGGTTTCTAAGAGGGAATCACAAGAAACGGAAAAAATTCTCTTTAAATAGGTTTTTATCATAGCAGCTATATATAATCAAAATGCTAAGATGGAATTGCATGGAACTGGGAAAAATTTCGTTTTAGGTAGGTTTTCAATGTTTTCATCTTAACAAGTACCTATAATTTTTCCATGGCTATATGATACTTTTTTAATCTGAAAATTATTTGCTAAAAGATTACAAAGATCAATAAATAGTAAAATCTAGAAATTCAGAAGTCAATTATCAGGAAAAAAAATTCGTGAAATTCTTATGTTGGTTGCAGAAAAAAAATGTAAAATTCATCGACTGGTTGCTGGAAAAATCTCAAAATTTGTCGGTCAGTAGAGGGGCAAATCATGAAATTCAATCTGTCGTGGGAAAATATCACAAAATTCTACTGTTAAAAAAGGACTCTTAACAAACAAATTTAAAATATCTTTTGTGCTTTTTTTTTAGAATAGTGTGCACTTTTTAAAAGATTCCTGCATGGCAGCTTTTTTTTTTTTTTTCTAGAGTCAAAACTAAATATGGTCCCAGTAGCAGAAAATACTCCAAGTGTCTGCGATAGATACTTCAAGGGGCAGAAAATAATCTGCTGGTAAAATATTTTACAATTGGATCATTAATTAATCAAACAATCACTTACATGTGACGTCATTATGCATTTTATTCATTTTTATTAATAATAATCTTAAGTTTTGTAATAAGTAATAAAGAACTAAACATAATTATGAAGCAAAATAAAGGTTTGATAGAAAAATAATCTGCAAAAGAGAAAAGAAAATATGCAATATCGGTCTTGAATTTTCTGCTACTGGGAATATACAGTTATAAAAATTTTATTGATTAATATACTGTTCACACTAGAAAGAAAAGGGTAGGGTGCCAGCCACTAATAAAGGCACAACTTCAGCAGTAAAAGATCACTATTGAGTAAAAATGAGCCTTTTCAAGAAAAAATTTTGTTAAGTAATGATAAAAAAAGTACATGATTTAATAATAGTCTGTGTTTCCTAAAAAAAAAATAAAAAAGGTTATCATTTTTGCAAGTTTTCGGGCACATTTATTTAGAAATACTCTGGTACTGGAGAAGATTTTTACAAGAGATCTCTGGCTAAAACTAAAGATGCATTTCAAAATTTAAAAAAGGAGCACCCTTAAATAATGCCAAGAGGGAACTTTAGATTATAATAAATACAAAAGTAGTTTCTTAAGCAATTGGAACATTTATATGTAATAATTGAAGTTAACTTTATTCTAAATAATATGATAAATAATCAAGGGTGGATCCAACCCTCAATTTAGAGGGGGGGGGGGTGGGGTCATGGCTCTTTTTTTTTTTTTTTTTTTTTTTTTTTGCAGAGGGTGTCGTCACCCCACTTCATGATAAATTTTTATATTGGAGGCTATTCCCAAATTAAAACTGACAATTTTTCTGATACTTTCTTGAATTCATTTATACTAAAAATTTGCATTGGTATTCGTAAAATATATAATTTATAGATTTCATTCAGATACCAAGAAACTGAAGCGTTTCTCATTTTCTTGTAAATGCTAAGAATGATTCAGAAATGTTGTCAAGTTACCACATTAAGCCAATTTTTAGGACTTAAGAGCCACAGAAATGTAGTCATGAGGGAGCAATTAGCATTCACGTCCGGAAATTTAGTTTAAAATGCTAAATTTTATGGAATTTTTGGAAAGACTTTTCTTTTATTGAAAAATGGAAAACACTATTTGATCACATAGTTTCTGAATAAGTGAACTTGCAAATTTCTAGAGATTAAAAAGATTTTCACGGATGTATCAGAAATTACCTAATTTTGATTTGATTCACATTGTTGAAGGGGGGGAGGGGAATTTAAAATATATTTCATTTTTTAAATAATTTTTAGCGTTTTCCTGTTGCTCACGGAGGGGGGGGGGATCGTGACTTCCCCCTTGGACCCACCATTGTTAATAATACAACACTTATTTTAAGGGTAAAATAATTCAGTTGCTAAGATGTTGAAATTTTTTTTTCTATTTTATTGAAACCAGAACTAGTGGAATTCATTTAAAATTAACTGCTTTTTTTCTGCTACACATACAACATAAAACCTAAATGTTATTTGAAAATTCTGGTAAACATTATGGCTGAGGATTAAAATTTATTGTATAAATAACATAACACAGCCTTTCAAAAGGTCAAGTTCAAAATAGCCAAGACTGTAGCGGCGATTGGTGATAAACAAAACAATATGTGGCTCTAACACTCTTTTACTATACCGTTCGTTATATCTGCAAGATATGTGATTAAATTTCGATATTTATGCAACTAATACAGCAACAATTTGCAAGTTTATTTTCATTTTATACGAAAATTATCGTAGCATTAAGCCTAAATCTATCTGCACGATACACGGATATAGCATTAATCGGGTGTTAAAATATAAACTATACAGAAAAGTAAATACATGAAATAAGAAATGAATAACTTACCTTTTATGCAAGTCGTTAATGGCTGAACAGAGTAAAACTGGGGGGAAAATGCACATAGAGCCTTAGCAAATAAATGGCGAATCACGCGGGTTGAGCGAGAGCAGACGTAAACATCGTTCGCGTCCGGAGTTGACCTTCGACTTTCCATTTCCGCATGCGCGGCAAGATTGAAGTAGCAGTATTTTTTTCCCATAAGATGTGTGTAATAGGTGTTATTCGCAAATCCATTGGATGCACTAAAGAGTACATCCTCTGGAAATTAAAAAGAGCATTTCCAGTAGACATAAAAAAAGTCATAGTTATAATACGTCTATAGCAGGTCATGGACGTTTAATACATATCTAAATGGGAAATGCCCGATAGACATCTATTGGTTTAATGCTATGCACATGTAAAAGATGTTGTGGACGCTATAGATGTAATTACACTATACATCGACATCCTATAGATAACGTGTGCTGTGTGGGAAGTAATATTCACACTTGACTGGTTATTAAAAAAGTTTTACTTACATAGGCAATACTTTCTTAGAAGCACAATCTAATGCAAGGCTGAAATGGCACTGTGCACAAGACTGTCCCACTGAGTTATTGCCTTTATTGATGCTTAACACTATTTCTACCAGTGTCAAGTGACACCTTTTTAAAGTTTGGATTCATGATTATTTTGCTCGTAGTTTTTTACTGTAATAAGCATAAAAAAGTCTTCAATGTATTAAAAATCTACTAAAAAACAACTTTTCAAAAGTAAAAAATAAGCCAAGCAAAAAAAAAAAAAAAAAAAAAAAAAAAAAGAAAAGAAAAGAAAAGAAAAAAGATGAAAGTTGTGGCTAAAAAATAGTGTGATATCAAATTTTCAAGCTTATATTGCGGTACTTATTTAACATTTTTTGATAAAAATTTACCATATGTAAGTCGAGTACCTAAGTATGCGTTGATAGAAAGCCTTTTCTCCTTTACTAAATACATCATAACGTGTTTCTGAAAATTAAATTTTTTTAAATTATGCATGATGGGCTTGGCGGCCATCTTTCCATATTTTACACAAATTTCTAAGCACACAAGTTCATTGTTAAGATTGGAAGTTCGAAATTGTTACTAAAGCAAACATTTTATTCTTTTAATTTATGGAAATGAGTGCCTAAAAATTTATGTCTAAAAATAAAGCTGAAGTAACTTCAGGTTTCATCTTATGATTCTCTTTTTTCGGAGGGGGGTTAATTAATTAGTTAAAGCAGTAAAAATCAATTTGTTTTTTCAAAATAAAAAACTTTCTTAATTTATCTGTCTGTAGCTAAAACTATAAGTTCGAAATTCTTAATAATGCAAATATGTTACGAGCTTGAGTGCTTAGAAATTTGTGTAAAATATGGAAAGATGGCCGCCAAGCCCATCATGCATAATTTAAAAAAAATTAATTTTCAGAAACACGTTATGATGTATTTAGTAAAGGAGAAAAGGCTTTCTATCAACGCATACTTAGGTACTCGACTTACATATGGTAAATTTTTATCAAAAAATGTTAAATAAGTACCGCAATATAAGCTTGGAAATTTGATATCACACTATTTTTTAGCCACAACTTTCACCTTTTTTTTTTTTTTTTTTTTTTTTTTTTTTTTTTTTTTTTTTTTTTGCTATGCTTATTTTTTACTTTTGAAAAGTTGTTTTTTAGTAGATATCAGTTCTTTTTTTAAAACAAATGATATATAACTGAAATAATTCTACTAGCTCAAATTAAAATTAGTCCTTGTATAGCCTTTATAAGCAGGGAGCAAACACAATATTATACATTTTGTTTACCTATCATTCATTTTTTATAGTGATTAATAATTTAAAAGTAAGGAAAGTCAATTTCTTCTTTCAAAGTATCAGTCTTTCTCAATTTATATCTCCTTAAAATTTTCTACGAAAGATGAAAATTTAGTAAAAAACAGAGTCGAAATAAAATATATATTTACAGTTAGTCTGTCAGTTAATTGTTTTTTCTAACTTTTTTTGCTGACGATTTTGCAAAATAAATTTACCTTTACAAATACCTACGGTTAATCCGAGAATGAAAACCCGCAGGCATCTAAAGAATCGAAGATCTGTAAATCTAGCAATTCTAGACATAATAAAGGAACATTTTTGATAAAAAAAATCTAAAAATTTAAAGATATAAACTGTACACATAACTTCATCTTCATTTAGATCGTGTTATAGAGAAGAAAGAATAAATATGTAATTTTACTCAAGTCTGTTTATCCATACCTATTTGCATAAATGTGAGGATATTAATTTACTATAAAATTTCCCCTAAATTGATTATCTTTAATAGTCTATTATTAAAGCCGCATATACATTAGAGTTAAATATTTTTCGGTTAAAAATTGCCTGAAATCTATAGTCTTATCGTTCGTTAATTTTTTTTTTTTTTTTTTTTTTTTTTTTTTTTTTTTTTATGCCCAGACTCTTTTTCTGAACTCTGACAAAAGATCACAGATATATTGAAGCTATCCAAATTCTTATATCTTTCTATCGTATTTCCTTTTTTGAGGGGAGTGTGAGGAAGAGCCTTAAGAACTTCGTTTTGTTCTCAGAATTCTGAATTATTCATTCAAAAGATCTACCTACATAAGTCTTGTTGCAGAATTTTCATTAGTTAAGAGTTGCATCAAGTTATACATCATGTGAATCTATTAAATTAATTTTGTGAAATACTAGATGGGAGCCATTGATATTTCCAGACCATTTGCCTACATTTTAAACTTGAGTCATTTACTACTATTCATTAATTTTCTATACAAATTAAAGAAGTCGTTGTTTCCATGCCAACTGTACCTTTCACTATTGCTTGCTTGCTTGTTTGTTTGATTTATTGAACACATACATCATATCACATGCGGATCACGGCGGGATTCGAATCAGCTTCCACCTACGCTCTCAAGCGATTAACGGCATTGTGTCTTATCCACTCAGCCACAGTGGGCCACTATTGCTTTCTCTAATGCCCAGATACGCAAATTTAACCAACTGCACTTAGAATCATGGTCATAACACAGAACATTTATATGTTAGAGCAGTGTTGCCACTGGGCTACTTTTTTTTAATTCAGATTTCTTGATTGCCAGCACTTATTATAAACGGTAAAATTCCCATTGTTTTCGTCTTAATTAATATGTCATTAAATAAGGCACATTTTACAATTTCAAAAAAGTGGTGCCAATCAAGTATCTGAGTTAAAAAAAGTAGCCCATCTGGCAACACTGTGTTAGAGTGGTGACATATGCACAAGTCGTGTACTCATATTCAATTTTTTGTCCAAAGTACGGTAACTCAGTTTTCAGTAATAGATGAGGAAGATTTCAATTAAACTAACCAGAAAAGTTAACAAACATTGGCTTCCTGATTTGATTTTATTCAAAATTGTTTTAACCAACCAAAGTTAATGTTCGGGATCCAGATAAATTTTTCTCTGTTAGTAAAATTACATTGACCAATCAGTAGCCTTTATCCTTGCAGGCTTTTCGGTGTTTACTGCAAACATCAAAAAGTTCGGTAAAATGCAGACGTCTGATTGATCAATACCATCCCGCTAATAGCGAAATATCTATCTTGATCCCGGCCTATTCAACGCCCTTTAAATATTGGAGAAAGCCTTGACACGTGTCAGAAAAACGTCACACAAAGCAGGCAAAACAAAGAAGAAAAATCATTCATTGGCTCGTTCATATTCACGAGCCGATGAATGATTTTGTTTCGTTGCTTTGCCTGCTTTGTGTGATGTTTTCGTGACGCGAGTCAAGACTTTCTCAGATATTTAGGATGCTTTGGCGTATTTCACCACCATGAAGTTATGAAAAGAGAGGAACAGACATGTCAATCTTCCCGTGTGAAAAACTAGTTACCAAAAAAAAACGAGTTATTTCCCTCTCTTCTGCCCTTTTCTCTCTTGATTTTGACCGATAGCAGCCCATTTAGCAGTCTCCAGTACAAGATGCCGCTATATACAGTGGATGCAGGAGGGAGGGTGTTAGCGCGACCAATGACATAATAGGCCAGTTCATGATGTTTAAAAGTCACACGCAGTTGGATCGAGGCTAACGAAAAAGACAGGCTACCGCGGTGGGTCCGATTCTTCTTTTTTTACAAACCGCTGAAGTCACGTGATGCTCTTTTCACGCACCTTCTTTGGTGCATTCGAGCATCACGTGACTCCAGCGGTCTGTAAAAAAAGAAGAATCAGACCCACCGCGGTAGCCTGTCTTTTTCGTTAGTCTCAGAGTTGGATCATCTTTACACGATGATTAGTACAAAGCTGCGAGCCGATTTTTTTTGTGTCCATTGCCGTGTACAGATAATCAACTCCGTATGACGTTATGAACTGGCCTTATATGTTGTTGGCCACAGTTTAGGAACAGCTACAAATGACTTCATCTATATCTACTCCGAGGTAAACGAAAAAGACAGGCTACCGCGGTGCTACAGTGCCTAGAATATATAGTGTGGAAATCGGCTATCCCAGTAATACTTTAAAAAGTGCTAATATATTGGATCTCTTAAATTTCAAATGATGTTGAAATTATAGGTGAAAATTGGGAAATTGAGTTAGTAGCCAATGGCCGGTAGACTCAGTTTCATTAGTAGCCACTTTTTAAAGTTAGTGGCCACTATAATGTTTCAAACTTTCTTGACATCTACATAAATTATAATCGTTGTATATATATATACATATTTTTCTATAAGTCAGAGTTTTATACCAGCCAACTATTCAGGATAAGAATAGGGAAGTAGTCAAAATTAAAAAAAAGTACTTTAAAAACACAAAATCTGTTATATTATTTTTTTTTAGAATATATTTTTAGATTATTTGTATATGTTCATAAAAACCATTGTCAATCAAATTACTATTACTTTCTTTATATAAAAAATAACTAAATCAAAATTCCAACAGTTAGGTGTATGCAACAAAAAAAGTAATCAAATAAAATGCAATAAAATGTAATTTGGATTTTATTGAATAAGTAAATGTGTTATTAAAAGGAGGCTCAGATCTTGATCGATACCGAAAAACATGTAAACAGAGCTCCAGCTTAGAGTCTATAAAAAGACAGAAGTATTCAATGTAACTAATTTAAACTTTGATATTTTCAAGGTATATTTGTAGTATTATAAAATTGCAAAATGAAGTACTTCAATGTAATAAAATGAAAAATATAGCAAGATTTATATAACATAATTTTCGAAAAAAAAAAATTAGGTGTCATATCACCATCCGTAAGATGTCTTAATATTGAATTGACATCACTCAAAGGAAACCTTATTAAAAAAAACTCTCAAATTTGAAAATTTAAAAAAATTCCAAAAATACATTTTTTTCATTAAAAATACTCAAAATATTAAACTATCTAAAATATATTAATTGATTCTATAGATAATGATGTTAAATGCATGCAAAAAAATTTTTAAGCCATTCCATTAGTTTTTTTTTTATCTTACGGATAGCAGGCGTGTGATTTCCGCGTTTTTGGACACCAGTATATTCTTAGAGAAAATATTGTTCTCTTAAATCACAAAAATGTTCCGATTAAAAGAAATATCATTTTCTCTAACAAAATACTGGTGTGCAAAAACGCGGAAATCACATGCCTGGGATAGTCGTCAAAAATCAAGTTTTGAGAAAACGCAACTTGTTGCAATTAAATGGGTGCAGCTTTCAAAGCAATTGTTACATAAATGCTTATAACTCCGTTAAAAATGCAAATATTTTTATGCAGTTTTTTGCACTGTGTTCAGAATTAATTCAATAAACAAAATAGATACTTAAAAAAAAAAAAAAAAAAAAAAATCGCTTTTTTGAAAGTTTCCAAGCCTTGGGCCCCCTTAACATACTGCACACATCACATGCAGTTGAAATCTAAGCTGGTGAATGTATTTCACAGTATTAAACAATATCTCTTGAAGAAAAATAATCTAACTGGTGAGCATGTGGCAGGAGTCGAAATATTGAAAATACTGCAATGTCCTTAAAATCCACTTGCATTCGGGAAAAAAATAAAATAAAATAAATTATTTGAATAGCATGTGGAATCAAAACTGATGATTATATTTTGCAGAATAAAACTGTATTTCTCGAAAAAAATAATCCAACTGAAGAGCAATGGCGAAAATCCAAAATATTGAAAATACAACTCAATCGTTGTAATCTGCTTGCATCCGGTAGCAAAAAGAATTAAACAGTTTGCTAATTAGATGTAATCAAAGTAGAGATGCATATTTCTATGAAAAAAGCTATATTTCACTTGGCGATCGCTAACAGATTTTTTATCGCCACTTGGCGAGTGGCGATTAGGGTGGCGATCGATGGCCGATTTTTTAATCGCCACTTTTACAACTTTAATCGCCACGTGGCGAGTGGCGACCGCCAATTTTCACCTATAGTTGAAATCCAATGAGTCGATCACAGCGATATCTGCAGGATACTTCCTAAAACTTCATGACGATTTGGTAACAGCGTCTAGAATACCTAGTGTGGAAATATTTTATTAAACAACGCTAAAAATTTGTATCCCGTAAATGATCGACGATACTGCTAAAATTCCAAGTGTCGATCGCAGCGAAATCTGCGGGATTTTCGTATTACATTGTATAGACTAGCAATATCTTTCAGTTATAGAAAATATCCTGCACATGTCGCTGCGATTTGTATATTTCAGCAGCATCGTTGTACATTTAAAGATACAATATTTTAGCACCTTTTTAAGTATTACAGGGATAGCCAATTTCCACACTATATATTCTAGGCGCTATAATTTGGTCTAGACGCTGTAGCATTTTTTTTATTGTTATTAACACATACATCTGACTTGTGTGCTTGACATCTAGGTCCGCTTATAAGTCATCGTCAATATACAGGGACGAGATAGCACAATGAAATTTACAACACAGAGAAATTACATCCGGGAGTTCCACAAAGAGTGTGCAATGGAGCCAGCGAGAGTGGAACTCGCAGACCTCTGCGGCTCTCAATGCTTGGTGGCTGGCAGCGCGGTGTCCTAACCGCTCGACCACCGAGGACTCCTTTTTTTTTACATTTTATTAACATACATCTGACCTGTGTGCTTGGCGTCAAGCCCGCTGTAATAATACGATGTTTACTTTGAAAGTTTATCACAGATGTCGCTGCGATCAGCTCCCTGGATTTCAGCGTCAGTGCACATTTAAGGGATACAACTTTTTAGCGCTGCTTGGATAGCAAAATTCCACAGTATGTATTCTAGACGCTATAGCGGTGCATTACACGTGTCTCTTTCTTCTTTAAAAAAATATCCTGCAGATGTCGCTGTAAATGACTTTTTGGAATTCAACATCGTTGTACATTTAAGGGATTCACTATTTTCGCGCTTTTTTAAGTATTACTGGGGTAGTCGATTTCTACAACATATAATCTAGGCCTATATCGGAGCTATAGTACAGCCCTAGAAGATACAGTGTGGAAAACGGCTATTCCTATAATGCTTTAAAAAGTGCTAAAAACTTGTATCCCATAAATCTCCAACAATGCTCAGCGGCAATATGCTGATACGAGCGCCATCTCGTAACTCTTTTCAATATAAGCGCTGAGTTTTCAAAAATTATAGAATGTTAAATATCGGAAACTATAAATATAAGATATTTTGGTCTGTTATAAGCTAATTTAGTTAAGGAATAACGTGAAATAGGTTAAAGAGTCTCTTCTAGAATGACTATCGTTTTTAAATCACTACGATGGCGCTACTATCGACATCTTGTTATTCAGCATCGTTGTGCATTTATGGGATTCAATTTTTTAGCACTATTTTGTAGCCGTTTTCCACACTGTATCTTCTAGGCGCTGTATATATAGTGTGGAAATTGGCTATCCCTGTGATGCTTTAAAAAGTGCTAAAATATTGTATCCCTTAACTGTGCAATGATGCTGCTGAAATATACAGATCACAGCGACATCTGCAGGATATTTTCTCAAACTGCAAGATATTGCTAGTCTATACAATGTAATGCTAAATCCCCGCAGATGTCGCTGTTATCGATACTTGGGATTTTAGCAGTATCGTCGCACATTTAAGGGATACAAATTTTTAGCGTTGTTTGGATAGCATATTTCCACACAATGTATTCTAGACGCTGTAGCCATACTTTCGGCAAAAACTTGAAATAAGCATGCTTCCTGTGCATATATCACCACTCTTATGTATGAAGGCTCTCTGTTATGGTGTTGATTCTGAGCGCTCTTTGTTAAATTTCTATATTTGTGTTTTAGAGAAAGCAATACAGAAAAGTACTGTTACTATGGAAACAACAACTTCTTTAATATTGAAAGGTATAGCAAAGGAGTTCAGAATCAGTGCCTTAAATAGTTTCGAATATGTATTGTTGTTATGACAATTAATACCCTACCTGGATGTGGAAATGCAAAATTGTGTTCAACATAATGGAGGATATTCCATCTACATTTTGATCACGTGGTCAAGGTAAAAACTTCTATCGTAAAGAAGGGAAGTCTCCGTAGACGTGTAATGTAAATCCCCGCTAGCCAATGAAACGGTTCATGAGGCAAAGTAGTAGTATCTTCCCTTCTTATCAGATAGAAGTTCCTTGGATAAATTACCGGTATCACGTGACTTTTTCAGCCTCGAACCCATATTTGGAATATCCTCCATTGTGCGCAATCTAGATAGAGTTTTGGCTGTCAGAGAAACGAGATTCATCAATCAGAAGCCTGCATTTTTGTGAACTTTTCGCAGAAATGCAGGCTATTGATTGGCGATTCTCGTTTCGCTAACAGCGAAAAATCTATCTGGATCCTAGCCTACATTTCTACAAACATTGCACTTCATCCACGGCACTAAAAAAAGTGACTCAAAACTTTCATGACATAGGCCGGGATCCACAAACAGCAAATATTCTCAAACATGCAGGCTTCTGATTGATCTAACTCATTTCGCTAACAGCGAAAAATCTATCTGAATCTCAGCCGTGGTTATCTTCGATGAAATCAATGCAAAAGGATAATATAAAAGAAAAGTATAAGATTTCTAAAATGTTTTGGCGGTTTATCGATATTTGGCATAATTTGTAAACTTTAGAACTAATTAACAGTTTTTCGCTAATTATGAATAGAAAATTAATGTTTTTAAAGCTGAATTTTATAAAAGCACGTAGATTGAGTAAATATCTATCCAAAAATTCAATCCTTACTTTTTTCTGTCTATTATTTAAGTCTCTACCTCGATTGAAACATAAGTTGTGACGAAGAAAATAAATCTGTCATTTTGAGTATCTCGACGTTATTTTAAAAAATCTATATCTCTGTTTATAATTAATTTATGAGGATGCATTTGATCTCAAATTGAAGATCTTCTTTATTAGGTCCTTCTAGTGTTGGTTTTATTTTTCTGCGATGATTGCTTCTTTTGATATGGGAAATTTTACGCTGGCATATTTCGCTCATTTAACATATAGAAGTTGTCATCAGTATAATAAGCAGTTACGGTGTCTTGCCTTATTCTTGGCGTTTGTTTGTTTGGCGGGGTTAGCATTTTTTTTTCAGCTTGGCTTGGCAGAACGACCGTCCTGCTTGATGATTTGTAAATTGTTTCAATCTAAAAATTACAAATGGAAAATTAAAAAATAAGACTTTTATAAGGTGTCATTTGATACTGGTAGAAATAGTGTTAAGCACATACTGTCTTTGCTCCTTGCTGTCTTTCATCTTCAGTTATTATGTCCTGAAATAGATTTGTCTGTCACGCCTTCCTCCAGTGACAACTCATGAAAGCTTCTTGTCTGTGGGGTACACATTCTCTACTTTCTGAATTGAATATTGCAAGTTTTTCTTTTGTTAGATACAATTACAGAAGAGCAAGAAATAAAAATTATCAAAGTTCAAATTTATAGAACAAAATCAAAACAAGAAATATGTAGTATTTAGGTGCCTACAACTGAAATTAATAAAGAAAATCTAAGTGCCCTTTTCCACACCACCTTACATTAAGACCAGAAAACTATTCAATAATGTTTATTAAGGCTCGGTCTTAAATGTTTGAGGTAGGGCACGCAGGTGCGTTTTTTTTTAATGTGGTATCGCCAGTAGCCATATTCCACCAAAAAGAAAAAAAAATGGAACCTAGAAAAAAAGCGTTAATCCAATAACATAAGTACAATATTACAGTTGTTATAGAGCACAATTTTTCATGAATGGATACATGGTAGATTCTTCAGTGTCATAACTGGGAGAGGGACCCGGCTGCCAGAATGAAAGGCGAAGAAAGTGCCAGATGAAGATTGTTGTTCAATACAAAACTGTATATACCATAATTTACAGCACATGTATATATAACACTGGCGCCCGGCTAACCGAAAAGTACCATTCAGTACGTATTTAAAAATGGGTGAGATTAATAACAAATTACAATGTAAATATGTCATTCATTCTGAGCATATATTTACTTTTAATCTCTGTACATTCTTTAAGTTAACCAATGAGTGAAGCAAAAAAAAAAAAAAAAAAAAAAAAAAAAACTAGAAAACAGGGATTCTGCTTTTTCAAAATTTAGTGTCGCTCCCGATGAAAAAAAATATATGTATATATAAATAGTACAAAACATATTTCAATTTTAAGACTTAAAGCACAAAACTTTTATTTTATGTAAAATGACGTCATTCGCATCCGCTTAAGGATTCTACATTTACGATCCACTCTTAAGCATCTACAGTAAAGCATGTATAGAATGTCACTATCGCAAAATAATACACAAATGCAGCAAAAAGAGGCCGTCATTCAAGAAACTCGACAAAAAACGGCTATCTAATGATTCACAGGCCTTCATTTGTTTGTAAAATTAATATAAATAACTTAAAATTAAATGTAGTTTATAATAGCTCCATGTTTTAACAGAAATTATTCGTTTATATTTTTTCAAAATAGCACGTATTTTAATTACATTTTCTTTCGGTTGTTATGAGAAAATGTCAACAAAAAATATAATTGCTGTTTTCCAACTATTTTCCCTTTACTTTCTACATAAATGGAGTACTTGAGTTGCCAAAATTAAACAAATGGTGCTAAAAACTACAAAAATATTAATATTTCAAAAATCAATGGAGATACAGTTTTCAAACAAATTGCATTTAAAAGTACTTTTTTTTTTCCCCAATACGACGGTATAAAAATTGAAAATGTGCGATGCTTAGAAATTTAAAAAAGTACTATAGAGTATTTAATTGTACAATGATACATCTGCTTTGTTTATTGCTGGCTTCTGTAAGGCAACATTATTTTTTGGACAAAAAATAAGCTGGGAGAAAGAAATAGCATACCGTACCGGGGGGTTAAAAAAAACATGCTAATATATGAGTTATTAAATAAATAATGTAAAGTAATGTATTGATTAAAAATTATAGAAAAATTAAAGTTGAATATCTTATCTATATTCAACAAACATGAAGAAACATAATTGTATAAGGAAGTAAATAACTTATTAAAAGAATGAAAAGGGACTTAGTTAGGCGAATGTTTATTTAACAAAGTGCAAGTTCGCAAAAAGAAAAAGAAAAAACGCCAACTTTGAAGATGCTTTCTGAAAAATCGCCTGTTTTATTAAGAATTGAGGTTTCATTAGTATATACTTGTCAGGAAACTTGACAATTTCATTCATTAGAATGATTTTAAAAGTGTGTCAGGAAATAAGCAGTCATAAATGTCATTTTAATCTCAATATAACGAAATTCGTAAACATTTTCAGATTAGTTCAAGCATCTTAACAGGCGTACAGGTTGAAAAAAATAAAAAGATATATAAATAAAACGGTGGCTTTCTGGTATAATTATAAACCCAAAATATTTTTCTTACCCGCTACAACAAGCTGAAACACTTCTTGAGCTCTTCTATTCTTCTCATGGAATTTTTTTAAATAGTTATCCATTATATAAAATGAAACCTATGGCCAAAGAGCCATATCAGCTATCCAGTTGGAAATAACATACGGATCATCTAATATTTTATCGATTATTATCCCTAATAAACCCAGTTTCTCAAAATAATCTTATTTCGCAACAGAACCTAATTTCTGTGCATAAACAGATAAAACTTCATTTGTTTTGCAATACATATGATAGATTGCTATGCAGTTTCCCATAGCAATCGCGTTTAAATAATCCCATTCGCGTTTAAATGCCTCGTTTCTGCCAACCACAAGTTGAGTTGTCTAGACACAAGCTCATTTGTTTACCAACATGCACATTATCTATAAAATACATTATATATTACCTAAGGAAGACCTAAGTTGTCAATGGTGATTATACTAGAGAGGAGTGTAAGTCCGCGACAATAAATAGTTCTGTACTGAATATGAAAGAAATGGCATATTAAATCTCTTTTTTTCCTTCATTTTCACAGGAAAAATGATTGACTCATTAATCGAAATCGATTGAGCTTAGCATATATTCATTTTTATGATAAATATCTAATAATAATCAAGGAAATGTATTTATTCGCAAGGAAGGTTTTTGGCGAGTACTTGGCGCGGTGCTCGCAAATAACTAGCAACCTTAGACCCCCAACAGAGCTATGCGGGGTGATGGTCAATAGATATTTGCTCTTCTTATTATCAGAGATTGTAAATTTTTTATGTCCAATCAAAAGTTTCCTTTTTTAAGCTATTACACATAGAGAAAAATTTTCGGTGGATTCGAATTTTTCGGAAAATTTCACCCCAAGTACATACCCAACATATGGATGAAACATTTAAAATAACAAAGAAAATTTTCTTTTGCAAATTAAAACGAACAAGTTGGAAATTGCTCGTCAAACGTGGCAAATGAGGTGCGTTCGTACTATAACTAGTTTTATAATTATTTTTTGCACCCCATATTGTACTGAATGTATATTTTTTTACACTTCATAAGTGCATAGTCTGTAACATCATTAAAATGTACTTGCAATAATTTTTCCCCATTCCCCGTAATGTAACGGAACACTTTTAACTGTCCCTGTAATTAAACTATGCATCCGATTTTCATAAAATTTGAAATGGCTCGACAAAATTTTGCAACAATTATATATTTAAAATTTCAGACCATTCGGAGGGCTGTAATATCATTAAAATGCACTTGCAATAATTTTCCCCATTGGCCGTAATGTAAAGAAAAACTTTTGACTGTCCCTGTAATTAAACTATACATCTGATTTTCATAAAATTTGAAATGGCTCGACAAAATTTTGCAACAATCATATATTTAAAATTTCAGACCATTCGGTTGGGTAGTTTTTGCTCTGTTATATGCGGACAGACGGACGGACGGACGGACAGACGGACGAACAGACAGACGGACTGAACGACGACTATAGGTGCTACGTATTTATATAATTACGAACGCTCCTAATAAAAGAAGCTCTTTATTGTAAGGCTGTTCTCAAAAAAATTATCTTTCCCCGCTCAAGAACCGGAAACTTTATATTTTAAGGCTCTTTTTTAAATGTAAAAATACTTGCAGGATACTTGCAGGCATGATATTTGAAGGGATTTGAAATCGAACAGTTTTTCTTAGTTTCCGGTAAATTAATTACAAGCAATTGTTGTCTAAGAATGGATTTTTATTTATTTATCTAATTTACTGAACAATCGCGTTGGATAGAAAATTTTGGTGGATTAGGCAATTTCATCTCAAATAAATATGAAGCATATGGAAAGAATATGTAAAATAACAAGAATTTTCCTTTTGTGTGAATTAAAACGAACCTTTTTTTTTTTTTTTTTTTTTTTTTTTTTTTTTTTTTTTTTTAATGCGGCTTTTCTTAAGTACATTCACGATATAATTTCCATCCCTCCGCATACAGAAGTTTAAACTATTCTTATTTTACTTAGAAAGAATTGATCAGAAGTTAAATTAATTTGTCTTTTAAACAATGATATAAATTCAATATTTTAACAGTATTTTAGACACAAAAATAAGAAAAAATTCACCAGTATACTATATTCACCATAATGCATACTATATTTTTATACATAAATATAAGTTAATTTGATTCGATAAGTTAAATTATAATTTAATTTGACATAAATCAATTAACTGGAAACGAAATTGCAAAATATCTAAATATACTGGATTAGTTTAAAACAATTTCTTCAATGCTACTAAAAATGTGCATTTGTTTGTAAACATTGTGAGAAAAAAAAATTGTCAGTAAAGTGTTGTACGAACATTGTGAGAGGGTGTGTATGTGTGTTTCCTTCTATTTTAACAGATAAGTTTGAAAAAAGTGATATTATAATAATTTTTAGGATGAAATTTATATTGAATATGAAATTGGAATAAAATTTGTAAGGATATAATTAGATTATTTTCAATTTTTTCTTTTGTTTTAAACATAAAAATTGAATGCTAAATATAAGAATTTTATCTTTATTTAAAATGTTAACATATATATCAATAACATTTTTATTCGGCTTCATAATAAAACACTGCACAGCTTTTGAATTTTAGCATTCATTACTATGAGTTTATTACACAGGTAGATTTATTTATTGTTATTATTGTAATGAAAGCTTTCAAATCTGGGGCTAAATAATAATTGATTTAGAAAAGAAAAGCTAAAAATATTAATTCCTGTTTTCTTTTATGATTTTCCGAAGAAGATTTCTATTACAAACAAATCAGCGAAGACCATTTATTTTTATTATAAAAATAAGGGGGAAAACAATTTTTATTTTATACACATTTCATGTGATTTACAATAAATTCTATATTGAATGTATTAAAAAAAACTGTTTAATTTAATATGATATAGCTTCTTGCTAGCTTATTTTATATGATATGATTTTTGTTCGCGCACTTTTAAAATAAAATTTCCTGTCCTTTTTTT
The DNA here is from genome assembly GCA_963932465.1 of Maratus speciosus. Lineage (NCBI taxonomy): Eukaryota > Metazoa > Arthropoda > Arachnida > Araneae > Salticidae > Maratus > Maratus speciosus. Next base: position 110,935,053 of record OZ010799.1, on the reverse strand, counting down.
TTCTGGTTGGGTGGGAGGGTGTCTGAACTAAAACACAATTTTTCTGTTATAAATTAGTTCTTTCTGAATATTTTTGTACATTAAATCATCGTTAATTTTATATCTTCGCGAAAAAACGCAGAAAATAGCATTATAAATGACTAAAACTTCAAAAATTGCAGGATAAAAAAATTTCTATATTGGAAAAAAATAGGATTCCAGGGGTCGATGCAGGTTTTTATTCTTGGGGCCCATTTTGTGAAAAGTAAAAGTTATTTTTGTGAATTTTATAATATTTTTGTGAAAAATACCATTTTGTAATGAAAGTTGAAATCCAGTTACTCAAATTCGAACCAAGAATTTATTAACAAAAACTTCTTTAAATCCCCTTGCTAAAAAGTTTTTGCTTTTCGTGACCTGGTTTTATTTACAAATTACATATTTTAAAACAGTTTTTATGAAAAAGATTATTACGAAAGGAGCCTGGCCTATTTTATTAAAAGGAATTTTGTGAAGGGGCCTGTTTTATTAAATTCATTTTTGTGAAGAGGCCTGTTTTATTAAGTTCATTTTTGGGAAGAGGCCCATTTTATTAAATTCATTTTTGTGAAGAGGCCCAGTTTATTAAATTTAGTTTTGTGAAGGGGCCCATTTTATTAAATTTATTTTTGTGAAGGGGCCCATTTTATTAAATAGATTTTTGTGAAAGGGCCCTAAATTGGCCCCAAATTTTGCCTGGATCGACCCCTAGATTCAATTTGCGAATGTTAAGAAATCGTCGCGCAAACCCCCAAAAAACCGACAAAAATTGCTGTACGCGAATTCCAAATAAACTTCATTGAAAAAAAGAATAAAATTTATTGTATTGGACTAAAAGTTAACAATTGGATGTATTTTTAATAATGTAGAAAATCACCGCGAAAAACAAAAACAAAAAAGAAACATTAAATCGCATAAGAATCGCTAAAAATTCAGAAATAACAGATGACAAAATTTAGTACATTAGGCTAAAACAATGGAATCGAAATTCTTTTAGGAATACGGAACAATCTGCGTGGAAATTGAAAAAACAAAAGAATTGGTAACATGAATTCGCTCAAATTTATTCCCCCAAACAACGATAAACAGCCAAATCCGGCGATCCTACAACGCCAAAGTTAGTAAAAAGGCTGGCGTAGCATAGTACCCATTGACAAGTTAAACGTGCCCCAACGTCCAAAACATTACAACACGGTGCGTAGCGAAAATACTGAGCTAGGGTTGTCGGAAAACTGTACGGGACGAAAAAGACGCCAATCTTTCCCCGCCAAATATGTAAATATAATATTGTATTTTTTTAAAAAATCAAATTCGTAGGTTCTTGAAGGAATTTTAAAACTTTTTTCAACATTTTATAGTTATTATTGACTAATTTATATTTTTAACTATTTTTTAAAAAATATCTTTTATTTAACAGCCCGAAAAGTGGTCTCGAAAATTGCATTTTCAGAAAGTTAATCTGCTGTAAAATCAAAAAATATTATTTTAACAAAAAAATGTTATCGATTCCCAAACTTCCTAATATAGAGCTTTAAAATGCACCAGGTTTCAATACTAGGTGCGAGCAACACCTAAAGTGGTTCCCTTGTCAGTTGGAAATATTCAATTCATTTCATTCTTACATTCTTTTCCTTAAAAAGACCATTAAAATAAATTGTTTAATATTTCGCACCTCAGCTGAAAAAAGTCTCTGGAACAATTTTTACTACAAAATTTTAAGGGCAATCGTATGAAAAATTCGAATTATCCAAAATAAAATTCGAAATATCCACGATTTTTTTACATTATTTTAATAGAATTCTATAGGGACAGGAGCAAAAAATTTGAATTATCCAGAATTTCGAATTAAACAAGTTCGAATTATCCAAGTTTCACTGTATCATGTACGGGGCTGCCCAAAGAATTCGGATATTTTTTTCAGCTGTAGATTGGAATAGCTGAAATTGGGTTTTAAAATGTGTTATGTGTTTCCAAATGTTTCAATTAGACATCCTATTTCAACTTACGTAACTGTGAAGTTTTGTCAAATTACTCAGAATGTGTTGGAAAGAGTTTCATAATCTATGCTTGACGCATGATTTTTTTCTTTCTTGTTTCAAATGACTTCAAAAGAAAAGCTTCTAAATAAAGCCATAAGACAAAATGCAATACTCCACCTTGATACAATCCCAAAATACACAATATGAACTTTAAAACGCTCAAGGCTGTTCTCAAATCCAAAGGGTCAACTTTCTGACATAAGTTTTGACTCATTTTTGTTCGGAAACGCATGAAACTAGAAGGTGTTGTTATTCAGAAACTATGTCATCGAACTGTTTTTTCCGTTTTCTTGTAAACGCAATAGATCTTTCAGAAATACTGTCGAAATTGGCATTTTGAACCGAACATCCGAACGAAAGAAGAAAATACAGTCAGTAAGGGGAGAAAAATGCCGTGTCACGTGATCAAAATCGCTTATAACTCAATAGGTAATTGATTGATCAAAAAATGGAAAAAACAGTTCCATTCCAAATCGCTTCCATGGTCAGGCTTTCCAATTCTGTATCTTTCCGTTAAAAAATGAATTTGTAAATGTGTCAAAGCGTTTTGCGCTTGTTCAGCAGAGCAGTTGAGATCAGTCTTAAGGGGTCTCAGGGCTCTTAAAATGGGGAAAAATGAAAAAAAAAGAGACCATTTTGAACATTTAATATCTTTAAATGTTTATTGATTTTCAGACACAATTTTTATTGGAATCAAAGGTATAAGTATGTTCTTTCATTACATGTATTTAAAAAATTGCAAGGAATTAGCATTTACAGGGAGCTCCAAACTTTCAGACATTTGACGAGTAGAAAACTGGTATAACAGCATACGCGCCGGATTAAAAAATAAATTTTGCAACTAAAATGAAAATTTTCATGCCTACTTATATTTGAGATTGTAATAATTACCCTGAACCTAAGTAAATTTGTATTTAAAGCATTTTTATATTTTTAATACAAAGTTATATTTAGTTAATGCAAAATTTAGAAAATTTCAACAATATAATCACCTAAAAATATTTTTTGAACAATAGAAAGGAAATTTTAGGTTCAGTTTATACAAACTAACAAGAAGCATATGTTTTGAAAATTTCAGGAAAAACTATTCAGAAGGCTTTAAGATATCGCGCGCGTTATGCCCAAAAACGTCATTTGGAGATAAATGACTTCAAAGTTTCGGAAACGCTTCTTCAGCTATTGAGCGGGTATAATTCTAAAATCCATAACTTCTGTTCGAATAGGAATTTCAAGGAAACATATCAAAATGTTCAGAAAAGATAGGAGTTTAACGTCTAAAAAAATTTAAATTTCGAAAATTTTAAAACTTTAAGATTCCTGAGATCCCTTAACAGGTGGCAAAATAATAATATCAATGTTACAAGTTTAAAATATGCATTTTATTTAAAATTTTTCAGCACTTTCGGCCTGCAATTCCCGCGGCCATCGTCAAGGAATATTTCTATTATTAATTGCTGTTTCATTCATACAACTACGTCACTTCAATTGAAATGGGACTACAGTTAATTATAGACTCTCCCATTTCAAACGAAGTGACGCAGTAGCGTATCTTATCATTTCGGAGGGGGCTGAGATATAATAAAAGTTTCTAAGAGGAAATCAGAAGAAGAGGAGAAAATTCCGCTTTAAACAGATTTTTATCATAGCATGCAACGCATCTATTATACAATTAAACATGCTAAGATAAAATCGCATAGGAGTGTGAAAAAGTTTGTTTTAGGCAGGTTTTCGTCTTTAGAAGTATAATTCCATGGTTATACCACATTTTTTAAAACGCAATACTGGGAATTATCTATTAAAAGGTATATCAATAAATAGTAAATAAAACCGAAGTAAGCATCAAATTTAAAACTATTTAACAGCGTTCTAACTCTATCCCTTCCCTACCTGAAGAGAAACCTTTTCTCTGCTCTCCATGGCAACGAAGGTCGCGCGATGCGCGCGCATCCTACCTTAGAATGCGACTTCGTTTTATTGTGGCTGGAACGATACGAAGCGATGTTGTGATTTTAAAAAGCATGATCGCTGTAATTTTTTACAGTTTGTTGATGAGGCTAAGCCTCCCTTATTTCGAAAAAACAGATCGAAAAACATTTCGAAAAACAGTGTTTGATAATTCTTACTGTATATATATATATGTATAGAACCACGCATCTGTAAATACTCATTAAATATTTTAAGAAAAGAATCCAGAACGCACCTCCTTCATTGAGTTTATGTTCGACTGTCTTTGAAATTTTCTTCATGGTGCATCACGCCGGAAAAGAAAAAAAAAGTATTTGTCACCTTTTTAATGTTAGAGGATAGTAAGTAATAAGAAGACGGCAAAGGTAAAATAAGTTTTTCATATTTTATTTCGAAATGTTTGATTTAGAAAAGTTGAAAAAGAACCGTACAGTTTTGAGAACAGCAGTAACAAAGCTGATTAATAATATAGAAAATGTTATGAAGGATAGTCCAATAGATTTTGATAATTTAGAAGAATTATTTATTCAGTTAGATACTAAAGCAGAATTATTGAAGTCAGTTGACGAGAAAATTGAGCCCCTTTTAGGGTTAGACGACTATGAAACTGATTTTTTGAGGTATTTTTTTAATACCTTTAAAAATACAATTCACGAAAATAAATCACTTTCGAAAATTGAAAAATTCCATTATTTGAAGAGTTATTTATCTGGAGCTGCGGCTAATGCTGTAGAAGGTTTTGAAATATCAGAAGCTAATTATGACGCAGCATTGAAAGTTTTAGAATCGCGTTATGGTCAAAAAGACGTGATAATTAATCATCACCTGAACAAGCTTCTTAATTTATCCCTTGTTTATAAGGCTAACGAAATTCAAAAATTGAAAAAATTGCACAGTGATATAGAAATAAATGTTCGATGTTTGTCCACATTAGGACTCGAACCAGCAAATTATGGCTCCATGCTTATCGCCGTAATTTTAAAATTAATACCGGCAGAATTAGCTTTGGAATATAATAGACAAAATGTAGATAATTTAACACATTCAGATATACATAAATTATTAGATTTTCTGCACGCTGAAATAAAAAGCAGAGAACACACATTTTTTTCGAGAATGAAAGCATTTGAAAATAATAAAACAAAAATCAAGAGTCAAACACCAAAATCTGAATTTAAATCTACTTGTGAATTTATGAACATTTCGAATGATAAATCGACTTCAGATAGGCAGCTGGCTCATTGCATTTTTTTGCAACGATAGTAAACATTCATCTGATTTGTGTGAGGCTGTTGATGTAAACACTAAAAGAAATTTGTTGAAATCTCAAGAAAGATGTTACCTTTGCTTAGGCAGGAAACACGTTATCAAAAATTGTAACTCTAAAACTAGTTGCAAGAACTGTTCAGGCAGACATAATCAAACGGTATGCCTAAAATCTAAATTAATAAAGGAAGTAAATACACCCGAATTAAAAGGTAATGAAAATGAAGCTAGTGAAAAAGTAATTTCGGCTATTTCCTCTACAGAAAATAATAAAATTCTTCTACAAACTTGTTGTGTAAAAATAAAATCAAACGGAAAACAATCTCTAATTAGGTTACTTTTAGATTGTGGGAGCATGCGAACCTTTATATCTGAAGAAATAGCAAATAAATTGAATTTACAGGCAATAAGAAAAGAAAAATTGTCGGTTTTTACATTTGGAAGTATGAACCCCATTGAAAAAACCTTTGAAGTAGTTAAACTAACTATTGAAAATAAAAATGTACCTAATTCAAAATTAGATATAGAAGCGCTAGTCACCAATAAAATATCAGCTACTGAAATCCCCCCACCTGAAATCAATGATTTGATGAAAAGTAAACAATTTGAAAATTTAACCCTTGCGGACACACCCACGTCCAAAGAACCCATTACATTACTTATAGGTGCTGACTATTAATATGAGATTGTTACTGGAAATATAAAACATTTGAATAAAAAATTAGTAGCTGTCGGCACCATTTTTGGTTGGTGTCTACAGGGAAAAACAACTGGCAGTTATACGCCCTTAGCATTTAATGTAATGGTAGAAAATTTTTTTATTTCTGAAAAGATTGAAAAATTCTGGAATATCGAATCATCTGGCCTTTTTAATACTAAACAGGATTCAGATTTTTCGGAAAACAACGCTATGAAGCAGTTTGAGTCAGAAATTAAATACAATGATAAACGATATACAGTTCGATTTCCGTGGAAGCTTGAAAGGGAATATTTAAATGACAATCGGAAAATTGCAGAATATAGATTTTTTAAACTCAAACAAAGATTGATTAAAAACCCTGAATTATTTTTTGAGTATAAGGAGGTGTTGGCAGATTATTTGAAACAAGGTATTATTGAGTTAGTTACAGATCCTGAAGAAAAACAAAATGTAACTTTTTATTTACCTCATCGAGAAATAATTAGAACTGATAGGACAACGAGCAGATTACGCATAGTTTTCGATGCCTCTGCTCATGACACAGGCTCACTGTCTTTGAATAATTGCCTGCATGTAGGTCCAAATTTATATCCTGAAATATTTGATGTTTTGTTACGGTTTAGATTTAATCCCATAGCTTTTACAACTGATATAAAACAAGCATTTCTACAAATAATTATAGATGAAAACGATCGTGATGTAACAAGATTTTTATTTTCACAAGATTTGTTTGATAATTCTAAACCCTTTGAAATTTATAGATTCACCAGAGTGTTATTCGGAATTAGTAGCAGTCCCTTTTTATTGGCTGCAACAATTAAACACCACTTGAAAAAATACACCGAACAATATCCAAACACAGTAAAATTTTTAAATGAAAATATCTACGTTGATGACATTATAGGAAGTCATGAAAATATTGATCAAGCCCTATCCACGAGTTTACAATGTATTGATATATTTGAAAATGCAAGCATGCATTTACACAAATGGCATACGAACTCTTTACCACTTAGTGAACTATGGAAAGAAAATGGCATAACTTCAGAAGTTAATTCTGAAGCTTTTAGAGAACAAAATCTCCCTTAAAAAGTTTTAGGAATCGCTTGTAATAATTCCAAAGATTTACTTTATTTTGATGTTCGAGGTTTAGTTGATTTCGTTTCAAGAAGAATAGACACCAAAAGATTTATTCTACAAGTTTTAGGTAGGATTTTTGATACACTTGGATTCCTAGGACCATTTACATTAAGACTAAAATGTATAATTCAACAAATTTGGAATTTGGGTCTAGTTTGGGATGACACCTTACCCGAAGATTTACGTATACTTTGGAGTAGCTGGTGTAACGAACTCCCTCATTTGAAAAACTTTTCAGTACTATTTTTACTACTCACTTTTTTACTATTACTTATTATTACTATTACTTATTATTATTTTTACTATTTCAGTACTATTATACCAGATACTATTTTTCTGACATCACCAATTGGCATGATTATGACCTACAATTACATATTTTTGCCAATTCGAGCATGAAGGCTTATGGTACGGTTGCTTATTTACGTGTAGCAACAACCACCGAAAATGTTCGAACAGTTTTTGTTGCTTCGAAAAACAGGGTTGCTCCACTGAAAGCGCTTACCTTGCCAAGGCTTGAATTGATGGCCGCATTGTTGTCGGCCAAGCTAAGTAGTAACATTTTGAAAGCTTTAAAATTGCATGTACCGACTTATTACTGGACAGATTCAAAAATATCCTATTTTTGGATAAAAGGATCCCTAAAAAGTTTAAACCCTTTGTCAGAAACAGAATTGAAGAGATCCATAAATTGATCTCACCTGATAACTGGTATCATTGTCCTGGTACTGCCAATCCAGCTGATATAGTTTCTCGAGGATCAAAAATCTCTAGGATAATCAATGATACAACTTGGTTACAGGGACCAGAATGGCTAAGTTTACCTCCTGAGTGTTGGCCGATATCAGAAAACAAAGAAATTGCTTACTCAGATGAATTAGAATACAAAAAAAAAAAAAAATCCTAACGATGTTTTTCAGAGCGAGTGCTTAGTCAAAAAACTCGAAAATCCCATAAACATTTCAAAATATAGTAATTTAGAGAAACTTTTGAGAATTACTGTTTGGGTAAAGAAATTCATTATGAAGCTGAAAAAAATCAACTGAAGTGCAAGACGTAGTAACAACCGAAGAATTACTCGAAGCTGAAAATTTTTTGATACAATCTGAACAAAAACAATTTTATAAGGAAGAAATAGAATCTCTAAAAAATAGTAAATCAGTGGATAAGACGTCATCCTTATCAAATTTCATGCCCTTTATTGACAAAAACGGATTGATGAGGTTGGGCGGAAGGCTCAAATTTTCTAACCTGTCCGCAGAAGAGAAAAACCCAATAATTCTCCCCAAACATTCTTGGTTATCTACTCTAATAGTTCGTCAAGAACACTACAAAATTATGCATGGAGGGACAGCCAGTACTTTGGCAAAAATTAGATCTCGTTTTTGGATACCTAAAGGTCGTCAGTTGGTCAAGAGTGTTATCAAGAATTGTATAATATATAAAAAATATTTCTCCAAACCAGCAGACCAAATCACCGCACCCTTACCAAAAGACAGAGCTAGTGAAGCACCGCCATTCGCAATCTGCGGTTTAGACTTCGCTGATACGATCTATATCAGAAACGCAAAAATCTTACATTGTCCTGTTTACTTGCGGTGTGACTAGAGCCATTCACCTGGAACTCGCGTCTGATATGACAACAAATTCCTTTTTGATGGCATTCAGAAGATTCACAGCTAGACGAGGAAATCCCAAAATTATTTATTCTGACAACGCAAAAACCTTCAAAAAGGCCAAAGGTGAACTCGAAAATTTATACAACATACTGACAGACAAAGTATTTTTAAATTTTATTACAAAAGAGAGAATTATATGGAAGAATATTATAGAAAGAGCTGCATGGTGGGGAGGTTTCTATGAGTGACTAGTAAAGTCAGTCAAAGACTGTTTGAGAAAAGTAATTGGTAGAGCACTCTTAAGTTATGATGAATTAGCGACTCTGTTGACAGAAGTGGAAGCAGTTTTGAATACGCGACCACTGACGTATGTATATAGCGACAGCGATGAACCAGAACCTCTTACTCCAATGCACTTTTTAAATTTTGGAAAAGAACTTTCATTTCCTATTAATTTTTTTGAAATAATTGAAGATTGTTCAAAGAGATCAACACTCCTGAAAAGAAAAAAATATCAATCTTTACTACTGAAACAATTGTGGACCAAATGGAAAAAACAATATCTGATGGATTTGAAAACAGCCCATTCCTTGAAAAATCCTAATGCCCATACGCCACTGAAAGTGGGCGATATTGTTTTAATTCAAGATGACGCAAAAAATAAGTTTCTTTGGAAACTTGGTAAGATTCAGACTGCCATTCCTGGAAGAGATGGCAATATTCGTTCATACGAAATAAAAACAGCGAGTGGGATCTTAAAAAGATCCATACAGCACTTGTATCCCTTTGAAATACAAAATGACTAACAAATGACTTTTTGCAGACTTTTTATAAACATTCATAAACTTTTATAGACATTTATTTAGTTTGTTTTTTCTGCATTTAGGACTCTAAATATTTTCTTTCTCTTTTTTAATTTTTAGTGTTATTTATATATAGAATCTTTTTGAATTTTGGTATAAGTAAGTATATGATTTAACTGAAAAAAAAAAATGTGTGTGTTATTTAACAGTCATTATTTTTACTGTGTAATTTAAAGTGTTTTATTTAGAATTTATTGATATTTTGAATTTGACTAATTAAGTGATTAATTAGATATTGTTTGAATTCCTATATTTAGTATTTTGTATTCGAATTTTAAAAATTATATTAGATTACTGAACCACTGATACGAAAAATTGAATTTTTATGATTTTATGATGGAATTTTGATTTGTGAACTCTTTAAGAGTTCAGGTGGGGAGTGTGAAGAGAAACCTTTTCTCTGCTCTCCATGGCAACGAAGGTCGCGCGATGCGCGCGCATCCTACCTTAGAATGCGACTTCGTTTTATTGTGTCTGGAACGATACGAAGCGATGTTGTGATTTTAAAAAGCATGATCGCTGTAATTTTTTACAGTTTGTTGATGAGGCTAAGCCTCCCTTATTTCGAAAAACCAGATCAAGTGTTTGATAATTCTTACTGTATATATGTATAGAACCACGCATCTGTAAATACTCATTAAATATTTTAAGAAAAGAATCCAGAACGCACCTCCTTCATTGAGTTTATGTTCGACTATCTTTGAAATTTTCTTCACCTACCTCCTTCAACACTTTCTAAAATTCATTTTAAAGCATACATGCATGACATTTGTAATACTTGAATATTGAAAAGCGTTTTCCATTTTCTCATAAATGCGATGCATTTGGAATAGTAGCTCCATAAGGATAACTTTTCCTAGATTTTCACGGCTCGAAAATCGGCTTTAACTGCCAAATTTGACAGTATTTTCTTCATAAATCGTGGTTGATATGAAGCTTTTTGTGTATTGAAGATTCAGAATCGCTCAATTAGATTTATGATGTATTTTAAATGTAAATAAAGCTTATTTCTAGTCAAAAAGTTACACAACCATAAAAAAAACTTTTTTGTCAATATTTTGTAATCCTATAGAAATAAAATAACATGTCACAGCGCTATAACGAACTGAATAACAAGGCTATAACGTAACATTCCTAGCATTTACCTAAATAAAATTTTAAAAAAGGTTCAAGGCTTTGCAGCTCATATTGCGATGTCTCAATTTGTGCATTACCTTAAATCGCAGATTTCAACAGATAAATAGCAAGAGTAAGCCTTTTATTGATGTTTTACAAACCAATTAAAATTAATAATGCACTTTTAATCACCACATGTCACGTTTTACATAATAAAACGCGTGTAAAGAGAACCTGTGTATACCAGAAGCTTGCCTTAAATAGCTATTTCGTAGTCTCTGCGAAATACCACACGCTCTATGATGAAAACATGTCTAAAATGGAATATTTTCCTGCTTACTTTTGAATTTTATCTTAGCATGTTTCATTACATTTTGCAAAACTTTCGTTTGATACTTTCTACAAATTTCGGAAGGGGCTGGAGCCCCATCAGCCCACCCCCTGAATACGCCACTGAAGTGACGTATTTGTATGAGTGGAATAGGAATTAATAATAGAAATATTCTCTGACGATGTGGGAATTGCAGGTCGAAAGTACTGAGAAATTTTAAATAAAATGCATATTTTTAACTTGTAACATCGACATTATTATTTTGTCGCCTTTTAAGCGAAACGGTGATCTTTTTAAAGTTCACATTGTGTATTTTGTAAAAAACTTCTGTTTTTCACAATGTATGTATGACCACTATTTTCTCAAGAACCACTTAACGGATTTGAATGTCACTTTTGGCACTACAATTGTACTAAGCCAGGAAAGGTTTTAAACTATGATTTTTTATAGTACAGTTTTTTTGGAGGAACATGCCAAAAAACTTAATATATGATTGCTTACTGCGTTTCATACGCAGAATTCAAAAGGAAGGGAAAAACCTAGTTTAAACCTGATCATAAACCGGAATTTTTGTAACTCTAGAAATTAGAATAAATGATGAAACAGTTTATTATTTTTTCCTATAATCTATTTATATAAAATCCAAGTCTTTGTGTGTCCCAAATGACCAAAATAAGTCGGCAAAAGTGACGCCAACTTGGCGATATCTCTAATATTTCGCCAAATTCCCATAGAGTTCCATTGTAAACCTACTTGCTTATAGAAAATCAACAAATTGAGATATTTTAATGCAACAAAAACTAATATTAGCTTAAGGGATTATATTAAACTTTTATTTGATGACCTAAGTAGGAATTGACTTTAAAAACAAAATTTTTATATTACTTGTTAGTATTCATTATACATAGTTTTTAATAACTATGTTTCGTTTTTTAAATATGTTATTTTCATATGTCACTGCGGAACAAGCGAGAAAACCTCATATTCTTGCACAAGTGTTGTATGTAGTATATCAGTATATATCATATTTTACGTCATTTCTGACGGGCTATCTTTCTAGCATTATTTAATATATACAATTTGCATGTTGCTGAAATTATTTAATTTTACGCAGTGTTTCCATGCCAACAATGCCATTCTCTTGTCGTCTCCGATACTAATTACATCGAAATCAAATTGACAGTGCTCAGAATCGGACTTTAATTTTGAGTTTGAAGCAATTTTAATCCATTTAAATTTTGTTCTAAATCGTCGTTAAAGGGACCGGGAAAGCCCTATCTCCACCATGTTAAATTCACCAATTTTATGTACCCTTTTCTCAAAAATGGTGAAAGATTGAGGTCTAGATTTTTTAGAGTAGTTAGAATAACATGCTTTACGTATTTTAACCGACCATTTTCTTTCTAAGTGAAACTGAAAATTAATTATTAATTATTTATCGAAAATCATTTTTAAATTAGCATTTTTGGTAACATTTCACTGCCTAAAATAAATAGTTCTCAACAAATCATTAAATCACGGTGTTGAAATGTACAATATAACATAATATAAGTATTAAAAAAAAATCTGAGTTTTTAAGTTTAATAGATATTGAAGAAAGGAACACAAACATGAAAAATCCAAGTTTTGAGAAAAAGTCAATTAAAGATTTAAATGGCTATTAAGCTATGAAGTACTCTTAGAAAGAATGAATTCCAACACTTATTTTATATATGCTGGGCAACATATAACAATGATATGTTCCCGCACCATGTTGGTTAAATCAAAGTAAAATTGCGTAATTTGTTATTTCTGTTTGTATAAATATTTTTTTATAAAATATAATTATGAGTGTAAAATTATAATGTTTATATATTTAAGTAAAATAAGAGTGTAAGTTCATACAAAAATTATTAAGTTGATTTTAAATATTAGATATATATTTTTAAAAATTGTTGTATTGTAAAATGAATGTATAATGTTGAATAGAGTTCGGATCTCAGATAACAACAATAGCCAGACGCCATGGTGTCGTTTTATGACAAGCCAATGGAAAGTGGTGTATAATTAGAAATCGTAAAATGATAAAAATGTTGGAATAAATTTATGGCCTTAATAAAAGTGTTGGGATAAATTTATGGCTTTTCAGACCACCCAAACTTTAAGGCAGATAATAATATTAAAGTATATGTAAGGGGCCATTTGCAGACTGTTAGCTAATAGGCCTATCGAAGGATAATGCAAAATCTTCTCACATCCAATAAGAGTGGACTAGACAAATAGTTCCACCCACTGCAGGAGTTGGTGTGCCAGAAGAATAAGGTTTGAAAAAGGGAGTCTGAAAAAAGATGTAGAGGACGCAGGAGCTCTCCTGAAAACCCGTGCAATGAATCCAAAAAGCCCTAGTAATGCCCAGGCGAGATGGACATATCGGAGTGAGCCTAAGCAAGCCTAATTGAGGATGTCTTCCTGATGTACATATCGGAGTGAGCCTAAGCAAGCCTAATTGAGGATGTCTTCCTGATGTTAAAATAAAGTGGATTGTTCTACAGAGGTCCGTAGCTATGCATCCTGCCATCCCGATATCGCCGCTCTGATACGAAGCGAATTCCTGATGACATAAGGATATGATCCTTAGCAACGCGACAACTCTGAATTTGATGAATAAAGGCCACCATCCCGTATATGAAAAAAAGGTACTACCTTAAACTTTTTCTTTTACCACTTAAAATCATATGAAAAATTATAAATATCCTTTTCTGATATTTTATGGTAGAGAGTAATCTGAGATCCGACAAAACCAATAATTAAATATAATTAAGGTAATTTAAAAATGAAAGAGAATTATTCTTTTAGCAAAAAGAAAAATATATAATAATAAGAGTAAATGAAAATATGGTCTTTTTTTTAAAGATTAAATATACATAAAATAATGAGAAGCAAACAAAAGTGTTGCTTTCTTTTTTTTGAAATAATATTATGTATTTCTGTATATAGTTGTGTTCAATGTAAATAAAATATTTAATCAAGTTTTAAAAAGTTTCTGTAATTATTTAATTGATAATGTTTAAGGTGTGTCAATTTATTTTTACAGATTAAATTTTAGTTTAATTCATAAGTGGAAGAGTTCGTCTAAATAATTCACAACGCAAACTCTTAATTTTATTCGTAATTATTTAAATTTAATAATTACATTTTGACGCGAATTATAATTTAATTTTATTAATGCTTCGCGTTGCTCTTCTACTAGAATTATGTAATTACGATCACTTATGTTATTTGAATTTATCTAAGGTATATAAAATTATATACCAATTTACTATGAGGTTGCTTAGATGATTTGGACCAATTAACAATTTTGGATGTAAATTAAATAGAAAATAAACAGGTGTAATTATCTGTCCAGCAATATATATATAAACATGTGTGACACATCGTTGGAAAGATAAAAGTTTAAACTATTTAATGATGTAAAAAAGTAAAATTCAATTCCACCCCCCCCCCCCCCAAATTTCGCTTACCTGGTCCTCTTAAACGATCGTTAAACTTCATTATGGATACATATAAACGTATACGACAAATCCGTAGCTATAAAAGTGTATGTATTTAAGTAAAACTTGTTTAAACTAGTTCAATATGAAGAGTAGAAAAAGTTTTCCCTTAAAGAGTATATTTATCATAAAAGCGTATTTAATTATTTCATTCTGTCGCCAACTAGCGATAAATCGCCAAGAAAACGAAATTTTCATTATTTTTTTACGGACGCTCTAGGGTCATTCCATGGTAACTTATGTTACATTTGAAAGAATTTACTGCAGTAATTTTGCCAATATAACACCAAAAAATATTCAAATCTAAAGTTGAGATGATTTGTTAATTAAATTTACCCAAATCTCAATTTGGATGAAAATTAAGGTTAGTTGGGGCAGCTGGGCCATGATTTTACAATGTGACTCTGGAGCTTCTGACAATTCAGCTGCAAACAGCTAATGTTCATTTGAATTAAAGTCTGAACTTCTGTAAAAGTGTTCAGTTAGGTTCCCTATATCAGACAGAAATGCTCAAAATTACATTTTAATATTTAAAAATATAAAAATATGCACATTTCATCTTTCTTTCCTCATGGGTCCATTTGCCCATAAAAATGGGTTAAGTGGACCAGGAGGGTCTATCTTCTACACGCGTTTATTTTTTTTTTCATGTGGTATATCAGGTCCTGTTTGAAAAAGTATAAATAACATAAAAAAAATTTAAACCAGGCAGATCATGTAAATTATATGTCAATAAAGAGCATTGTAGGGAAAACCTTTGCTGTCAATGTGTCGAAAAAAAAGCACTATAATTGAAAATATTAGATTTATTTATACCAAAAACATAAAAATTAAGTAAGTAAGTACAGGTAATAAGTATAAAAGTCACATGGATATTTTAAGGAAAAAAAATAGCAAGATAAATCTATGAACAAACGGATACGTAAGTACTTAAGTACTTTATCTGTATCCAGAGGTCGCATTATATAGGGAAAAGTTTATTGTTCCTACCAGAATCCTTAATGAGTTACCTTCATGATCATTTTATTTAACATATTATAAAGAAAGGTGCGATGAAGTTATTTTCAAAATAGTGGTAGGAACAATAAAAGTTTCCCTATAGAATGCGGCCCCTGTGTATCATACAATTTCAAGGTTTGGTTATCTTACTTTCAGGGGGAAGGTATTTGCATTCGTAAAATGTTGAAATAATTTAATGACACCAGTAATTTACAAGAGAATCTATTTGAAAACAAGTAAAAGTATATTTTCGCGTACTTAATAAAGGTGAAATTTTCATTATAAAATTCCGGTGCCAATGCGGCAATTAGGAATTAAAATTATGTGATGCAATAACGCATCACCGCCTCTCAAGGGCTCAATAAATTTGGTTTGATATCACCCAATATGCTTTTTTTTTTTTTTTTATTCCGTAATTTTAATAAGGTATTCTATAATTTTCTTTATTGTGAGCAAAAAAAAAATTGGAGAAATTTACTTCTCGTTGTAAGAGAAACTCAAAAAAAAAAAAATATTTATAACTATTGGGGTAACTAGATTCAGCATGGTCCAGTTACCCGGTTACATGCCCCAGTTACCCCATTTTTGAAAATTTTATGGGGTAACTGGGACACCGGGCTTACATTTGAAACATGAAGTAAATATGTATAGATGCTTAATAATATTAACGTAGTTATATGCCTAATCTTTTTAAAAAAAGATTTTTTAACAAAAGTACTTACAGTATTTTAACACGTTCACGCCGGCGAGGCGCGGTGGGTCACACTCGACTGTCTCAGAGCTGGCAAGTCTCCGGCCTTTTGGATACCAGTATTTTAATACAGAAAATGTTGTTTTATTTAATTAGAACAATTTGGCGATTTAAAGGAAGAACATTTTCTCTAAAATAATAGTGGTGTACAAAAACCGGAGACGACAACTTTGAGACAGTCGAGTGTGACCCACCGCGCCGGCGTGAACGTGTTAATAAAAAGCCGAGGAAGTTTAACCAAATGGACGTTGTTTTTAAAAAAAGAAACGTAAATTTTTGACAACCTATCACAGCAAAGAGAGAGTTATGATTGACTTGGCACACGTTGTTTTAGGAAGTAGAGGTTAAGGGGCATTGTTCACAAAAGCTAAAACTTAAAATACATCAACGGTTTTTTATAAAATAGCCTATGGCCCGGTTACCTCGTGGGTCCAGTTACCCCAACTAACCTTACCTTAAAAATGCGAATGAAAATCCTATTTTTCAATTCCTACTATTAGCTCACACTCTCCCTATATTTATTTATTTATTTATATATTTATCTTGTTCAAATTTTCAATCGTTAATAAAATACTCATTATTCATCCTATCAGGTTGAAATAAATTTTTTTAAACTTGTACTGGATGACAATTGATGTTAATACAGTTTTTTCAAATATTAATTAATTAATTAAATTTTAATTAATTAATTTTAGTTTTGCATGGAAAAAAAATGGCGGCCATTCGTTGTTGAAGATCAATTAAAGTATTTTCAATAAAGGGTTACCATAGGGGGGACCCTGTTCTGTCACCAATTACCGCCAAATTTGGCGGCCAAAAGGAGTCGCCAAAAGTGACGCCAACTTGGCGATATCTCTAATATTTCGCCAAATTCCCATAGAGTTCCATTGTAAACCTACTTGCTTATAGAAAATCAACAAATTGAGATATTTTAATGCAACAAAAACTAATATTAGCTTAA
Source organism: Maratus speciosus (assembly GCA_963932465.1). NCBI lineage: Eukaryota > Metazoa > Arthropoda > Arachnida > Araneae > Salticidae > Maratus > Maratus speciosus. Next base: position 110,917,755 of record OZ010799.1, on the reverse strand, counting down.
GGGATTATATTAATTTTTTCTTTGATGACTGTAATGAAGTTTATAGTTACTCCATGTTTATGGAATTTAAATCTTTCACATCATACTCTTGTACAAGTAAGAGACCCTAGGTTCGTAGGATATTTTATTAAACACAGAGGTGAGGGTGCTGGGCAAGTAAGTTACATAGGCGGTGTCAAGCAGGCAAGTGAGAGGGAGGCAGATACATTACATTTCTTTTACCTTATATTCTCGCCAAATAAATCGCCAAACAAGGTTACTAGTCATTTTTTCTGATAGGGAGATCTTCATATAAAGCGTAGCGTGTTATCGCCTTTATTCTTGAATTCAATTCAAAATCCCATAAGAATTTTATACTGCGGTTTATAGACACAACATATGGTACTTGGATTGAAAATCTCTATACCAAAAAAGGATATGATTTAAGGTTTTTGTTAAGCTTTCATTTCTCTCGACGAATATGGTCTGTGACCCACAGCCATATATGGTCATGAAAATGGGACCGATAGCATGCATCGAAACTAAATTCGCATCTGGTTTTACAACGGTTAATTTGGAAGGGGTTTTATAACTATTGCGTATTTTAAAGACAGGGATTGTGTTAAAATAAACAGGGGTTATGTTAAAGGTTTCATAAGATTTCTTCTATTGATTTAAATGGAGCTGGAGGTAAGACTAAAAATAAACTAGGGAAAAATTAAGAATTAAAAGGCTGAAAGGGAGATTATTTTAATATATAATCTTGATATTATAGATGACCTAAGTAGGAATTGACTTTAAAAACAAAATTTTTATATTACTTGTTTAGGGTAACTTATTTTCCTTTCTCAGTAATGTCAATTGCCATAATAAATATAACAGCCAGAGTTCAAAAAATGACACTAAAATTAGGTAATTTACATCTAAATTGAGTTTTGAATAGGTTTAATTAACCAATCAATTTTGAATATATTTTGTGGTGCTGTATTACTAAAATTACTGAAGTAAATTGTTGTAAATGTAACGTAAGTTACCATGGAATGACCCTCTATCGAGGTTCCGCCAGAACTTTTTTTATAAACATATATATCCTCAGAAGAATATTCTGCAATTTTTTATCCGACTGCCAAGAATATGTGCTTCATGCGTATCTGGGTATGTGGAATTTTTTTATACCCTTGAAACAGCCCAAAGACTGGATGGATTTTAATGAATGAGGTCTCTATCGATTCATTCTTAACCATCCGATGGTTATAGGCTAGTTTTGTTTTTATAAATTCAAAATGGCGGACATAAAATAAAAAATGGCGGTAGAGACGAAAAAAAAATTTACGCACCCTATTGAGTGGCATATCATTGGATAGGTCTTTCAAAATTAAGACGATGTTTCATTGACTATTTTATAGTGAGGAGCTCCGTTTAAATATTGTACAACCTGGAAGTTTTGTAAGTAGGATCTCTAGTTTTACTGCAACTCTAACCTTCATAGACATATATAGTCCTCATCAAAATAGTGTTTATAGATGGGAACTAACAATTAAACACAACTTAAAAGTAATCAATACAAGTAAATAAAAAAATAGGTAAGTAATATAAAAAATAGTTTCACATTGATGAGAAATAATTAATTAGTTCGATTTTTACGCAGTCGGGTTTTTTCATTTTTTAAATTTAATTTTTACATATTCACATTTTTCTGCGTACGCGTTTAAGAAGACCTTCTTTGTGAGATCATTTCACTTCAGTCAGTTTAGTTTTGAATTTTTCTTTTAATCTTGCACGGTAAAAAGGGGTTTTCGCTTTTATTGTTTTATCTTATTATCTTCGTCCAAAAGTTGATTGAAATGTTAATTTATGATTTAATTTTTTTAATGTGAAACTATTTTGCCAAAAGATGGTTATACCTAAATTTATTTGACATTATGAAGCATTAGTTCTAAACCAGAATTTTGATTTGTGTTATGTCTAATGTTTGTAATTGTTAAATTTGTTGTAAATTGTGAAAAATAAATAAGAAAGCAAAGATTCACTCTTCATTTTGTATATTCTCTACAACGGCACTGTTAAAACTATTGGATAATTAATCAAAATTAAGTAATTTGACAAGTCGTTTGATTCTGGTAAACTTTCCGATAAATCAGATCGATAAAGAACCACTTCTGTTAATTACAGCGTTGAGGAAAATCAATCTATACGATAAGTAGAGCACGCATGAATTAGTAAGAGCATTTAATTTAATTTTCGAATTTACCGTAAAATTTAAAAATAAAAGTGATTTTTTTTAAGTTTAAGAATATACATAAGTTATATAAAGATTCTTAATCTACCCTATATACATAAAATCCTAATGAAACGAATTTATGAAACGGAAGTATGAATCGACTGATTAAACAACTGATTATGTTTCACGGCGATTTCTCCTAAAATACGGAATACTTTGCGAGGAAATTAACACCAAAAATCCGTATTGATCTGCAGATCACAAAACTGGTATTAGAATTTTTAAATTCGAATTAGTTTTCGAAATATTAATTTTTTTCTAATTTTATATACTTTTCTCTAATGATGGCAACTCAAATTTTAATCATAACAGATATTTTTTTTTCAGATTTTAGAAAAGGTTATTATTTTAAACTAATTTGGTGACCAGTTTGGCTATGTATGCTAAGAAATGTATCATGTTACTTTTATTCATAATTCAATTTGTATTTCATTATCATTTTATTTAATACAAACTGAAACATTTAAAATAAATGGCTTTCACTTCTTTATTTTTTTTTAACGAAATGAAAAGAAAAATATTAGGCACAGATGTCATATACGCACCGGGGTACCTAATTGGCACCAAAATGGTATTATTTTGGTTGACATGGTAACCCGGTTATTATTGTTTATTTAATAATAAATGTTTATTTACTTTATTTTCTTTTTTTAAATTACATAAATTGTTTTGTTCTATAGTTAATTATTTTTTGGTTATTTTCCTTTCAAAATAAAAAATAATAGAAAATAATTTAAAAATACGGTACTACTTAGTTATTCCATCGCCCCATTTCGCCAAATTATATAAATCGCCAAACCACTCGCCAAATTATACAAATTGACAGAATTTTTATTTTAAATAACGAAAGAACAAAGAAAATAGTATAACATTAATAAATATACAAATAAAACGTCGAAATAAAAATCACTTGATGACGTAAAGACGAGTAACTTGCTTAAAGTCAAGTGAATGTGACATTTACGATCAACCATTATTGGCATTTAATCTTATAGTTTGGTGATAGATTTTTGGTCGACGGGATAACTAAGTAGTACCAAAAATATATATGTTACTGGTATTCGAAAACGAGGTTTTCGCCAAATTTTCTTAAAAAAATCATGCCAAACCCGGTGCGTATATGGCATCTGGCCAAATATTAAATGATGTAACAAACGAGGACATTTAATTTCAACTTCAAAGCAATGTTTTAATTTACCACTCGAAAAATAAAAAACGCTAACTGGCGAGTTGAAAAATAGCTATTGGCGAGATTTGCACCCGGCTAGCGTAACAGTACCAAGAATACTTTGCGACTATGGAAACTTTTATGTAGTTTTATTCGAAAAAGAAATTTGATTTTTTAATCAAAAGGGAACACTTTCGGCACAGATGTCATATACGGACCATATTGACGGGATTTTTTTCTGACGCCAATGTCATATACGTATCGGGTACTTAACTGGCGCCATAGTATCGTTATTTTGCTTGATTTGATAAGCCGGATGTTGTTGTTTTATGCTGTTGATGTTTTCCCCAAATTAGCGTCGGAAAAAAAAATCGCGCCAATATGGGGCCGTATATGATATCTAGGCCAAACTTTCATATGAAAAGCGAAGGGATCAGAGCGTATTTATTTATGGCAGTTACATGACTTGGACTATTATAATATAGATGAAATGATGGCGATAGAATAATATTTGGCGACTTATCACCTGTACCTGGCTAACATTAAAGTACCAAAATGGCACTAGGAATATAAAAAGCGAAGTGGTTCGCCCGGAACTGTTGATGATAGTCACATGACTTAGGCTATTGTTATAGAAATTGTTTTTAAATACCGGGAGACAAAGACTCTGTACACTTAATTAATTTTTTCTAGCTTCTTTTCAAACGTTTAACTGATCCTCTTTAATCAAACACGAAAACAACCATTGGATTTCTTAACAGCAACTGATTCAGCCTTAAATTTTTTAGATCAAAGGAAATTGAATGGAAACCCGTTTACAGGGAGATCTGCACAGCTTTTTTCAGTATAATTCAATCTTCTATAACATTTTTAAAACCGATCAAATTAGCGTGTTTTTAGATTCTGCGGTGTTTGAACGGGGGTAGGCGAACGTAGTTTGCAGTTGGCAGAGCCCCCTAGTATATATATATATAATTTTAATCATCATCAATTTCAAATATAATTTAATTTATAAATTGAGTATCAAGGCATGATACAAACATTATACATATTAAATTTTGAACAACAACTAGACTAAATATTAAGTACAGTAACATTTGTTGATATTAAATATTGGAATTTTATTAGAGACCAAGAGAGATTATAAACTTGCAGCATCAAATGGAATATATAATTTAAATATCCAAATAAAAGGAATTTTTGTAAACTATTTCTCTTTTTAATCCATTTGTCAGCAAATTTTGTCAGTGTTTAGTCTGCGAATCTAAAAGTTTGAAAAATCAAACCACATGTGTTAAAATGAAAGTATATTACGGACAAATTACATTAATATCCAGTAAGGTGTTCTCAAGTTCCCTGTTCAACAACGCGAAACTTTCTGACGCATTTCCTGATTCATTTTTAAAAGTAAAGGCATAAAATTGGCAGATCTGATTACCGAAGCGATTTGGAATCAAAATGAGTTTTCACATTTTTTTAAAATAAATTACTTATCGAGTTATAAGCAATTGTGGTCACGTGACGGTCGGTTTCTTCCTTCTTGCAGTGTGGCATCAGAAAATTCGGTTCAAAACGCCAACTTTGATGACATTTTACAAACACAGCCTTGACAGCCCTTACCAAAATATTGAAAACGTCTTTCGATTACATAGTTTTTGAATAAAAATTCTTGTCAATTTCACCCGTTTCCGAACAAAAATGAATTTTAAAATGTGTTAGGAAATAGTTCCATTTGAGAAACAGTGCTAAAAAAATCTAATTTCGAAAAAATTTAAAAATTATTATCTACTATTGTTTTATGTGGCATGTTTAACCACTTCCATACCAGTGGATCCACGTATGGATTCATGGCTTGATTCTCTACAAGCACCACACTGTAAAAAAAAAAAACAAAAAAAAAACGACATTTTTATTGTACAAAGTACTGTTCATCTCGCGCACAAACTCGATCACAGTGAATGTGCTGTATATTTCTTTGGTTTTCTGACTATATTAACATGGAAAATACAGTAGTTGCGTAAAATTAACAGCACAATGTGCTGGCAATTTGGACGCCAGCAGTTTGTGCTGTAAAAAAAATGCGTCCAAATTTCCAGCACATTGTGCTGTTAACTTTACGCAACTACTGTATTTTCCATGTTAATATCGTCAGAAAACCACAGAAATATACAGCATATTCACTGTGATCGAGTTTGTTCTGGCAAATCTACAGTGGTTTTTTTACAGTGCAGTGGATACACGATCCACATGTCCATTCATTATTCTATCGTTGCTGATAAAAATGTTATTGCAGGAATATATGTTTGTGTATAGCTGGTACTATGAGAAATGGTGGAAAATATTTATATATCTCTTTTTATTAATATGAATAAAAGCATCTCATTTTTCTGAAAACTACTACTTGATATTTTAAATCTAAATGCCCCAAAAACTGGTTTTACATGTAATCTTCATATGCATATGCTGGTACGGAAGTGGTTAATTTTTATTTTTATTATAATGTTTTGACCTTGACAATGGTTTTTATTCAAATTAAAGTTCATATGTTCGAAAGAAAAGGACAATCAAAGATAGACTTATATACTGTGAAAAAAGAGAGAGTGGGGTCAATAGACTTATATTTTAACGTTAATAATAATCGAACAGTTTTCGTTTTGATTTGTCTATTTTCACTTAGCTCACTGAAAATCCGAAATTTAAGCTAAACTTGAATTAACCCCTTAACGGTCGCATTAAATTACTTTTTAAAAATTCAAATTGTACATTGACACCACTTTTTTGAAAAAGAAATATTCACCTTATTTAATGACAGGTAAAATGATACCATAATAAAGCCAATTACACTATTTTATAAAACTGATGAGGATCAAACAATCTGAGTAAAAGACACAGCCCGTGAATATCACGGGAGCGAGAATTAAGGGGTTAAAAGCCTCTAATCTACGTAATATTTTCTTGAAATTACTCAGGATTGAAGGTAAATGCACTGCCAAGTAACTTTTTCCTGATTTTTATGGAATTTCCGAACTGTCTATTTCTGATCAAACCAAAGAAAATCTTGAATTTAAGCTGGGGAATAAAAAAATTCCGTGAAAAGAATTTCTCAGAAATTCCGAGAAGTTCGCAAAATCACTGGCAACTGTATTGCCGATTTTTCCGAATTCCAGGAAAAATGTTTTAGATTTTGCTTGTTGTACAATGAAAAGAATAAAACAATAATAATAAATAAATAAATAAATAAATAATCCGTTGCATATGTAGAAAAATTCTGTACATTCCAAAAAACTATCCGTAACTTCCAAAAATTCAATTTAAAAAGATATATCTTTGCTAGATTTGGGAATTTACATTCTGTAATTTTTGTAAAGTGCATTGGCTAATTCAATTAATATAAACCTTTCCAATTCTTCCTGTGTGTGGACACTATCAACGACATTGTTAACATAAAAGGTTCTCAGCAATTACTGTTTAAGATTGGGGTCGTATTCTTCATCGTTTTTAATATGATATTCTAGGATGGAACCGAGAAGAAAAGGAGAGATTTTGACTCCAAACACCACTCTAGTATGTCGAAACATTCTAATATTTCTTTCTTCTGGATCACTCCACCACAAGAAACGCAAATAGTCCCGATCTTCTTTACGAACAGCTATTTGTAAAAATGCTTTCTTGATATCAGCTACAACACCAAATTTATTTTTTCTAAATCGTAAGAGAATGTCAGGAATTAATTCAATAAGATTTGGCCCACAATGCAAACATTGATTCAAAGATGGATGGTTCTGCATTCTAGCTGATGCGTCAAACACTGGACGAATGGGAGTTGTACTACTCTCTTTTATTACTGGTCGATGAGGTAAATAATTTCCACAAAGATTCATTTCAGCCTGTGGAATTTCCTCTATAATTTGATCATCAAGCCACCCTGAAAGCACTTTTTCATACTTTTGATAAATGTTATCGGAAAGCAACTTGTTTGTAAAGTTACTCAATCTTTTCTTGGCTAAACTCAAATTATCAGGTAAAGGTGGTGTAACTTCTGGCCATGGCAAAGAAACTTGATAACGATTATCTTCATTAATTTTTACTGTCTGTAAAAAATGCTCTTTAACCTGACGATCAATCTCCATTTTAGATTGTTTTTCAATCGGATCATTAATTCCAAGCAAATCCAATTTCCATAAATCAGCAATCTCTGCTTCCTTTACAAACATATACGTAACTGATAGAGCTAAATTTTCTTTAGACGCATTAGCTTGAGGCACTTTTCCCATTAAGGTCCAACCTAAAAATGTTTCCAGTGCTACTATTCCCGACGAGAGTATTTCTCTACGACCTGTCAGTAATTTTCCCATTACATCAGCTCCAATCAATATTTGAATAGATTCTGGAGTTTCACCAACATCCGTCAAAGTGATGCCTTTTACCGATAATTCTTTAAACCAGGATCCTTTTCCTACAGGCATAACATTTTCACATATAATGTTTTGATCCAAAACTTGAAAATTACATTTAAAATTTTCTTTCAAATCGCTTAATCTTACCTTGTAGTAATGATGATTATAATCCTTTGTTATGACTCCACCAAAAAGGGAATGAGAAACTTTTTCTTCTCGAAGAGGTAAATACATTTTCATTTCTTCGGCTAAATGTTTTAAAATATACGATCTCTGAGAACCTGAGTCCAAAATTAGTCTAACATCTTTCTTTTGGTTTTCTGAAAATATTTTTGCCTTGAGCGTCTGAAGAAACACTTTAGGATTTCTATTGAAATTGGTCATATTTACTTCTTTTCCAGACGACTTTTCTGCGTCTTCCTCTTTCTTTTCATTCAGCTTATTCTTATCGAGCGTTTGACACATCACAGACGCATGTCTTTTATCACAAAAGAAACACTTCAAGATAGCTCTACATTGCTTCGTTGTGTGACCTGTTGCCAAACATGAAAAACAACATCTTTTGTCCTTCAATATATTCTGCTTTTCATTAAAACTCATCTTACGTGCCGAAAAGCATTCTGAACTTAGATGTCTTCCTTTGCAAAAAACGCAATTTTTCCTTAAATCTGGTCTTGAAGAAGTTGTTAATAAAGTAGCAGCAGTTGGTAAATATTTAGTACCATCGTTGTGACTTTTGTTTTTTCTAAAGCTCGCGTCATCTTTTCTCGCTAAACCAAAACGTCACTGCCAAATTAATTCCTTCATCTCCTTCAACTTCAGATTTGAGAAACGCTATTAAATTATCCAGGCGTTCTTTTGCATCAGAACTAACAGAATTCGTATGGGTTCGATTCCATGCTTTCAAAAATTCAGCAGTAAAACAAGATTCTACCATTGGATATAATATTGAAGCACATTTATCCGTTGTGACTCCTAACGTCTCAAGAGCACTTAAATACGACTCGAGTTTATCATACAATGATGTAATAGAAAATTTTCCTTTTGATTGCACAGATATAATCAATTTAAATAATTCTGGTACATACACTTCAGCCAAAAGATCTTCCCTACCAAAACGAGCCTTAAGACTCCCTATAGCTTTGGCAAAGTTAGCACCAGTTGGCGGAAAACTATCAACAACTTTTCGCGCTCTAGATCCAGTGACAGTTGCTTGGATCAAATATTGGAATTTATTTTCTGGCGCAATATCTTGATCATTGTGAATCTGTTCAAATTGACTCCAAAATGGCAACCATTCCTTTAAATCACCATCAAATTGGCGAAATTCCAACTTGGGCAACGTAAATTTCTTTTTAGAATTATTAGTTTCATAATCATTTGAAATGTACTCACCTTGCATTTATCCCTGTGACTGAATCTTTGCTAATTCTAATTGATGATTTAATTCCAACTTTTTAAACTCTACTTCTTGATCCAAGTTTTTAACTCTTGTTCCGATTTCTCCTTTAATTCTAGATTTTTCAATTCTTGATCCGATTTCTCCTTTTCTAACTTCTTAGCCTCGTTTTCTTTTTCCTTTCTTTCAGCAACAGCGTTGGATAAAATTTCTTGTACAAAAGCGGAATCCTGTTTATATTCATTACTATTCAAAATAATTTCCTTTAGTGTCCCAATCGTATAATCTTGCGAAACTATTTCCCCAAATTCTTCTACCACGAACTTTAAGTCCACCTTTTTAAAATTTTTAACGGCTTGAAACATTTTGCTTCAAATAAATCTTGTAAAATGTCCTGTCGCGGCGGACGCCACACTGTTAATTAAAACGTTCAAAAAGGATGTTATTTTAACAACCCAGCTTTCAGAATATAATGCGGACGCCAATTATGAATTAATGAACTTAAAATGTACATAAAGAAGTCAATTAACCTCTTAAAACAAATAATTTATTTACCGGTAAAGTTTTTACCTTCTTCCATAAAATATTCAAAACATAGTCAAATTTTTAATTCACGTTACATGATATATAAAAGGTATCACGAGAATAAAAGATGAGAGGATAATAAAAAATAAGTAAACATGGACAATAGATTTAACATGCAGCATTAATAGTTCACTTGCAGGGGCTCTCAAAAAAATTCCACTACATTATAGTATATGGGGAAAAATCGTTTGCAGAGTATTTTAATGACATTATACTATTTTATATGTATTGAAACCGATATAAATAATTGAACTACAGTAAAACCTCCCTAAAGCGACCACGCTCCGTTCCAGTAAAATTGGTCGCTCCGAGAGGTGGTATCTTAATGGAGGTCATGCTTAAATCTAGATTTTAATTGTTGAAAGAGGGTAACAATTAATGTTACTAAAATTTATTTTTCACATTAGGAAAAAATATAAAAATTGAAGTATCAAAACAAAAGTTAATTACATAAGTTAATTACTGCAGCATTTAACAAATGAATACATCGACGTTTGCTTTGATTTTACGGTTTGATCTTTTATAACTATTATTTCCATGTTCGGTAAATAAGTGCAATTTTTTTTGGACGGGAACAAATAATGACGATTTCATTAATTTACTTCTTTGCGAGTTTACTGACAGAATTGAACAGGAGAGTTTATTGACCGTCATTCTTAATTTTTCATTTTTTTATAATAATTTTTCTCATATAATAATAATAATTTGATCATAATTTTTCTCAATTTTTCAGTTAAATTCATTGCCTAAAAAGGCACAAATGGGTTCAAACACTTAAAAGTTACCGGAATAAAAAACTTGGTTTAGAAGTTTGATGAATAATGCGCTCTCCGGAATTATTTTTCCAATAAAACCTTCTTCAAGCGACCACGAAAAAACGGAATTTGTTTCATTTTCTTCAAAGAAATTGGTCGCTCATGGAGGGAGTTCAACTGGGATGGTCTCTGAATGGAGGTAAAATTAGTATTGAGCCTATGGGAATAAATTTCGTTCCATGAAAAAATGGTCGTTCAGGGAGGTGGTCGCTTAATGGAGGTGGTCGCACAGGGAGGTTTCACTGTATTTCATTATCAGATGATTACGATATACTAGGTCATTTATAGCATTTGTCGTTCATTTGCAGGGGACACACGAAAGAAATCGATTACAATACTGTCTTTGAGCAATAATAGTTGCTGGAAGTGCGTTTTCAATTTAGATATGCGCTTTTAAATTTAACTAATGTTTTGCATGTTACTCGTTGTATATAAATTCTATAACTTGTACAGGGCTTCACAAAAATATTCACGTACCATTCTCCTTATTAGCGGAAATTGCTGAAGGGGAATTTTCAACTGAGGTATGTATTTCCTAATGGAACTAAATTTTTTCATGCATGTAGTTAATACAAATCTATATATCATATACAGGGTTGCTCAAGTAATTCAGATCATTTTCCGATTGTAGCTGGGATTAAACGGTGCAGTTTTTGTTGCATTAATGTAAACGTGTTGGAAAGTGTTTAATTATGCTTGAAGCATGATTTTTTCTTTTATTTTTGTTTTATTTTTACGCCAAATTTACATACTTATATCCCACCCCCCTTTCCCATTCTTTTAAAATCTGTTATAAATTATTAAAGAAACAGAAAGAACCAAAATATTCGATTATTATTTCTTCAGTAAAAGCTGTAAAATATGTTATATAACCACATATGTAGAAGCAATCAAATTAAAAAGGATTTGTTACGAAAAAAGTCATTAATTATTGGAAAAGCTGTCTATACCGATAGTCAGTTTCACGTTACATAACTGATAAATAATGTACAAGAAAGAACGCAAGCTTTCATATCACAACTGAGCTAATTAGGTGAAATACGTTATCGTTAATAAGTTAAAGGAAGGAAGTTATTTTGAATTATGAGCTGCAGTATATTGTAGAGGTTTCAGGATGGTTATAATAATTAACCCTATGTTGCTCAAGAACTCCGATTTAAAAAATATTTTCTCAGATGTTTGATTACATCATTCTAAGCACATAAAAAAAATAAAAATTTAGAACATTAAAATAAAAAGTATATTGATCTTTTATGACCTAAATAATGAATTCATGAAAATTTCATCTTCTAAAGTATTTTTCATGAATATTTGAAACCGCATTAGGACATAAAATATAGGGGAGACCGGGGCTAGTTGGCTACAGGGGTAAGTAGGCGCAGTCCTCATAAATCGCCTGTCTGTGGATAGATTGCGTAATCAGTCACAGAGTATCTTTCTTCTTACTTTTCACAATCCTTATTGTAGTTTTGCAGCGTTACCTACGTGCAGTAGACATTTATTACGATTTTTCTGTTTTTTGCACTCATAAGTAATTTTTTGTTGCTTCATTCTTTTTCTAATTTCTAATACTTATCTTAATAATTGCGATTTAATTTGTGCAGTTTTTCTTAGTGTATGATTAACTGCACCGACCCCATATGTAATTTACTTGCATTATTTATGCTTAGATGGTTACGTGTCCCTTTTGTGAAGAAATTTATAATGGGGCTAGTAGGCGCATTGAACACGGGGCAAGTTGGCTCGGTGTTTGGTGTGTGCTGTTAGCTTGAAAAATAGCAAACACCGAAAAAAGTGGTTGCAATGCAAGATGACTTTGGGCACACGAGTCGATTTTTTATTTGTGACAACTGTAACGCTGATGATGATATCGAGTAGGATAGAAGTTACTCAGTGTTAATGTTTTATTTATTATTTTTATGTCTGTATAATTTAGAATTTACATTGTACGGCGATAACGCCTTTGTTTAAACTTACTAGTAATAATGAAATTGATTTTTCTTAACTGTGTGTCTTATTTCAGTTTTATTTAAATTTTTATAAAGCGTGTGCCAACTTACCCCATAGATATAGGTAACTTGCCCCGTGACGGTGTAGGTTGGCGCACAATTTCCCTATTTACTTTAGGCTTCCGCTAAACATAAACTACAAAAACCACAAACTCTAAACTCCGGGTATTTATAGCCCAATGCCTGTTCTTTAAAAGTACAGTTAAAGTTTCTTAAAAAACTTAAACAAAAAATTGATAAAAATCAATAACTGAAAACTGCGCCTACTAGCCCCGGTCTCCCCTATTATATGAACTTTAAAAAGTTCGCTGTTTTACTTAAAAGGTGACTAAAATAATAATAGAGATGTTACAAGTTAAAAATATGCATTTTATTTAAAATTTGTTAGTACTTTCAATATTTTTCAAGCTTTTCATCAGAGAATATTTTAATAACTAACTTCTGTTTATTTATACAAATTCGTCACTTTGTTTTGAAAATGAGAGAGCCAATAATTATTAGATTTGAAAGTAGAAGTAGCAGTTACTTGGATTGAACTTAATTAGGGAAAATATATATTATTATTAACTGCAGTTCCATTTATTTTATGAAATCACTCTATTCTCATACGTCACTTTCATTTTAAATGCATAGCTGGACAGTCGAAGTAACAGTATTTCAGATTAAATTTGGGTAGAAGAAAATATTTAACTGCTGTACCATAAACTTTAATACGTCATTTTTCTTCAGGAGTTTACATGATTTATTTTCAGAATATTGAACCTTAAATTGGGAATATAGTACGAAAGGGCGTCGTTACATACTTGATTGTTTTTACACAGGATTTCTATGGATTCTCTGATAGAGGATGCGTAATAATTGGATTTTGGGAATATGATTTTTGCGCTATTTTTATTTTAGTCACCTTTTAAGTAAAGCAGTGAACTTTTTGTAGATCATATAATATACTAGCCGCCCTTGGCGACCAGTTTGGTCTCCCTTAAATGTATGCAAAGCCTTGTATCGTGTTACTTTTATACATAATTAAATTTAGTTACTCAATCCTTCGCCAAATCCGAAGATTCCGATAGAGAAATCATGAACTCGGCATTTTTATGTTAGCCGGGCGTAGGTGATAAATCGCCAAATATTGTACCCGACGTATTTTGTCGTATTTCGTTAATTTCATTTAAAATATAGTACATTCACTCATTTTATTTAAAATGCATAGCTTTAATTTAAAACTAAAATATTTAAAATTTATGACTCTTAATGGCTTAAAAAAAAAAAGAAAAGAAAAGAAAAAGTAATAAATTATTCTATAAACCATGACATATAATTTAAACATCAAAACTACAACCCACGCGAAAAAATGTTTATGACAGTCGAATGAAATGGACACATGACATGATGGCGATGGATCAATATTTGGCGATTTAACCCCTGCGCCCGACTATCATTAAATTACCAAATTGGCCGCCTGATATACAAAAAAGTGAAGTGGTCAACCCGGAACTGTTGATGACAGTCACATGACTAAGGCTTTTATTACATAGATTTCAAGTTTGAATCAAGGTGAAATATTGCGTTTCGTCCTATATTACTTACTACATTAGAAGATTTACACAATGATTTAATAAATTTTAGGAGAATTTTGCCAATTAAATTTGAATTTATTGGAATTTTGTACCATATTTATAACTCCAATCAAATCTTTTATACAAAATCTTTTTTTTTTTTTTTTAGTATTTTATAGAATTAGGAAATGTACAAATGTACAACTTACAATAGAAATATTTTCAAACAAACTTTTTTCCCACAATCTTTCAACGTCAAGAAAGCTAAAAAGTCCTTCCGGCCAGTGCCGGGAGGAAGAGGTAGCTTTCATATTCCTTATTTTAAAAAAGCCAACTTATATTATTCAAACACACGAAGCTCAATTTAGTGTAAACCGAATATAGGAGATTCAATACTAATTTTTATCAATACTAAATCATTATGAATGAGAATTTGGTGAAATTAGTCAGCTTTATCCAAGCTGCTTTTATTTAAAGTAACTTATATTTGGCTGCCAAATTCGGCGATTTCTTAAAGTGCCTGCCATTTTAAGACAACATGGTGGATGAGGCTAACCACAGAACTTGGTCGAGACCTTAGTAATTGCTGTGCACATGCTCACTCACATCGGAATAGGTTGATATATACGAGTGCTGTCGCAGGCAAAAAATCAGATTTTTCAAAATGTCACCCACATTAGAAATTGAAACTGCTATATCTGAGCTATTTTTTAAGATAAAGAAAAACAAAAGATGCTCCTGAATCCTTATATCAAGGTCAAATACTTAAGAAAGAAACCTTTTCAATTTCCAATTTTTTTGCACCTCACTTTAAATATATATATTTTTTAATTTAATGGCCGCCATTTTGAAACAAAATGGCTGATGAAGCTGGCCAGCGAACTTGGTCGAGATATTGATGTATACTATCCACATGCCTTCTTCCATCGAAATAGGCGAATACGTGTGTTATCGCGTGACAAATACAAGATCGTTTCAAAGTGTTAGCCATGCTAGAAAGTCAAAGTGCTATAATTCAACCACATTTTAAGATACAAACAAAAGAACAAATTTTCAGAAATAAAAACTGCTCCAGAATCTTTGTATCAAGGCCAAACACATAAAAAAAATCTTTTTCATTTTCCAATTTTTCAATACGTCATTTTAAATTTTAAATTACATTTTCTTTAAATGGCAACCCTTTTGAAACAAGATGGCGAATGAAGCTGGCCAACGAACTCGGTCGAGACATTGGTATGTACTATGTACAGACCAAGTTACAATCCAAATCGGTTCATAAATACACCTGTTATCGCGTGACAAAAGTCAGGTCGTTTTAAAATGTCAGCCACAATGGAAATTCAAAATGCTATAACTCAGCCATTTTTTTAGATATAGACAAAAGAAAACCTGTTCCGGAATCTTTGTATTAAGGCCAAACACATACGAAAAAAATCTTTATCATTTTCCAATTTTTTGGTATCTCATTTTAAATTTTAAATTTTAAAATTTTTTTTAAATGGCCGCTATTTTGAAACAAGATGGCGGATGAAGCTGGCCAACGAACTCGGTCGAGATATTTGTATGTACTATGTACACACCAAGGTACATCCAAATCGGTTCATAAATACTTCTGTTATCACGTGACTAAAATCAGGACGTTTCAATATGTCAGCTACGCTAGAAATTCAAAATGCTAGAACTCAGCCATTTTTTAAGATATAGACGAAACAAAAACTGCTCCCGAATCTTTTTATCAAGGTCAAACACATAAGAAAAAAATATTTTTTCAATTTTCAATTTTTTGGTACCACATTTCAAATTTAAATTTTTCTTAAAAATTTAAAACGCCACCATTTTTAAACAAGATGGCGGATGAAGCTGGCCAACGAACTCGGTCGAGATATTTGTATGTACTATGTATGAACGAAGTTACATCCAAATCGGTTCATAAATACGCCGTTTATCGCGTGACAAAATTCAGGAAGTTTCAAAATGTCAGCCACGCTAGAAATTCAAAATGCTATAACTCAGCCATTTTTTAAGATATAGACAAAACAAAAACTGCTCCGGAGTCTTTCTATAAAGGTCAAATACATAAGAAAAAAATATTTTTCCATTTTCAATTTTTTGGTACCACATTTCAAATTTTAATTTTTTTTTTAATTTTTAAATGGCCGCCATTTTGAAACAAAATGGCGGATGAAGCTGGCCAACGAACTCGGTCGAGACATTGGTATGTACTATGTACACACCAAATTACATCCAAATCGGTTCATAAATACGAGCGTTACAGTGTGACATAGGTCATATATATATATATATATATATATATATATATATATATATATATATATATGGATATATATATATATATATATATATATATATATATATATATATATATATATATATATATATATATATATATATCAATTTTGAACGGAGGGTGGTTTCGGGGTCTGGGGGTCATGATCGATGAAAATATACCAAAATTTTTTGAAATCGCTTTCCTCCGAACGGCTGCAATAGGTAGCTTTTTGTAATGAAAGCTACCTAAAAGATGTAAAGGCAAAAAAAAATCTTTCTTTTAAAAATATTTTTGTTTTATGCAACCAATAATGCTTTTGGAACAAGATAAAGTAAAGTATCTATAACTCATTCCAAACTGCATTACTACTAATCGATGTATTAAATGAGTTTTATAACAAGTTATATTAATGGTACTTTAAAGTACGGTTGGGACATAAAAGGTTAAGGGGACAAGGGACCTTCAAACTCACTTTTTATTATTTTTTTTTTTAATTGCACTTTAAATATTATTTAAGGGCAGACTATATGAATTATGGCATATATTTATCACACAGGAGATGAAAAAATAATTTTTTTTTTAATTAAAATAAGGAATTTTCCAGAATATTTTAAGCGTTATGAGGAACTTTTCAAAATGCCCCATGCACACTTCATATAAATTAAAATTCCCAATATTTTTTGTGCCAGTTTGGTTTATATATACAAATTAAACTTTGCATAGTTTTTTTTAAACTGAATATAGTTGGAAAAGTTAAAGGCAGTTAAGTGCAGAAACAGGATGCAAAAATGCTAAACATTTCATAAATTTTAGAACTTTTTTTTCTTGCCTTTAGATTCAAATATATAAAATTCGATTCACAGTTTTATTTGTATATGTAAACCAAACTGGCATAAAAAGTACTGGGGATTTTAATTGATATGGAATTCGCATGGGGCATTTTAAAATTCTTCATAATGCTTAAAATATTCAGGAAAACTTTTATTTTTCTCCAAGATTTTTTTTTTTTTTTTTTTTTGTAATTTCTTGTGTGATAAATGTATGAAATAATTCATATAGTGAGAATTGTATTGAATAGTATTTAATGTGCAATTAAAACTAGTTGGATGTGCCAATCCCAAAACTTTCTTCTATCTTATACATCTTAATATTTCAAAACCTAGTTACACATGTTAATACTTCAATATTATTAGTTCAATACTATACCAACTTTGATTTTCATCTTAAATTTCTGCTCAAGTCAATTAAACGGACTAAAAACGATTTAATCTATATCATGATATTTGTTAAAATTATTAATTTTTCCTTATTCTGTCATTATCAGCTGTTTGTGAATAGCCGGCATAGCAGGAAGCGAGTTCCCGCCGCTACATGAGCCGCCGATGCACAATAGAACTACGAAAAATCAAGAAAAGTATACAAAAATCGCTAGCACGGAGCCCCTTTACTGCGCAATATTTCCAAATTCAAGGAGAACCTGTTGGCCAAAGCCAAAAACAAGCACAAACATTTTGGTTCAATTGTATGCATAATTTTATACGCTGTTCGATGGTACAATAATGAAAATGGCACAGAGATCGGAATTATAGCGCCCCCTTCTTTCGGAGTTTTTTCAAGTTCAGGGAGGACTTGTTTGCCATAGCCAGAAACATGCACAAAAAATTTGGTTCAATTATATGGATAACTTCATACACTTTTCGATGGTACAATAATGAAAATAGTACAGACATCGCAATTATAGTGCCCCCTTCCGGCAGAATTTTCCCAAATTCAGGGAGGACCTTCGTGACATGACCAAAAATAAACACATAAAATTTGGTTCAATTCTATGCATAACTTCATACACTTTTCGGCGGTACAATATTCAAAATAAAACAAAAATTGTACAAAAATCGCTATTACAGCGCCCTCTGCGAGCGATTTTTTTACAAATTAAGGGAGGACCTCCTTGCTATAGCCAAGAACTTAAAAATTTTTTTGGTTCAATTCTATGCATAACTTCATACACTTTTCGATGGTGCAATATTCAAAATCGCACAAAAATCGCTATTACAGCGCCCCCTAACGGCGAATTTTTTGCAAATTCATGGAGAACCTGCTTGCCATATCCAAAAACTTAAAATAAAAATTTGGTTTAATTCTATGCATAACTTCATACACTTTTGGACGGTACAATATTCAAAATCGCACAAAAATCGCTATTACAGCGCCCCCTACCGGCGATTTTTTTCCAAATTCAGGGAGGACCTGCTTGCCATAGCCAAAAACTTAAAATAAAAATTTGGTTTAATTCTATGCATAACTTCATACACTTTTGGACGGTACAATATTCAAAATCGCACAAAAATCGCTATTACAGCGCCCCCTACCGGCGAATTTTTTCCAAATTCAAGGAGGACCTGCTTGCCATAGCCAAAAACTTAAAATAAAAATTTGGTTCAATTCTATGCATAACTTCATACACTTTTCGATGGTACAATATTCAAAATCGCACAAAAATTGTTATATCAGCGCCCCCTACTGGCGAATTTTTTCCAAATTCCGGAAGGACCTGCTTGCCATAGCCAAAAACTTATAATAAAATTTTGGTTTAATTCTATACATAACTTCATACACTTTTTGATGGTACAATGGCGACAGACAGACGGACAGACGGACAGACCGACGGACGGACAGACGGACACACAGACAGACAGACATTTTCTATAAACATGTTTTTTGGAATCTCTGACCCCTAAAACATGCAAATCCGTCGAAAACCGGAAGTCGAAAAAAATTTCGATTACAATACTTTCTTCTATTGAAGATAGAAGAAAGTAAAAAAGAGTCTGAAGGTCCCTGGTCCCCTTAGGAACTTTTAATAAACAAATTTGCAATAAACAGAAAATTGCATACTTCTCATAAATATTGTCGATTTTCTAATACAAATTTGTTTAGAACAGGTAATATGTTTTGTAAAAATAATAATAGCTATAATGAACTTCTGTTAACGAAATCTTTGGAAATATATCTCAAATTCACTGCTCAACAATGCGAAACTTTCTGACACATTTTCTGACTATTTTTTAACTGTGAAGGCATAAAATTGAAGGCTTGACTATTGAAGGGATTTGGAATCGAATAGCGTTTTCCAGTTTTGATAAATAAATTACTTATGGAGATATAAGAGATTCTCGGCACGTGACTGCCGGTTTTTCTCCTTTCCCGTGCCATCGTTTCCAGAAATTCGATTCAAAGCGTTAACTTTGACAGTATTTTCTCAAAGATATATTGCCTTTATCAAAAAATGGATTACGCCATTAGATTAAGTAGTTTCTGAATAAGAACAGCTGCCAATCTATGTGTTTCCGAAAAGAAGTTAATTCAGAGATTTATCAGAAAGTAGCTCCTTTGGATTTGAGAAAAGCCTTAATAAATAACAGCACAGAAATATTTTCACAAATCTACTTTTTAGTATACAGCTTCAAAAGTTATCATATTTTAACCCTATTTTTCTTTTACATTAATTTTTTAATGAATCATCCTTATTTGAATCTTGAAACGTCTAAGATTGTAAGTAATCATTAATGTTGCTATTGTGTATTTTCTATCTTGCAAACGCATGGTAATTTTAAAATATACTGTAAAGTTATCTCATAAATAAGTATGCAGTATTATGTAAAAGAAGTTTAATTGTATGTTAAAAAAAATCTAAATTTTTTTGTAGAAATTGAGTTGGGCCGGATCGGACATGATTTAATCAATTTTTCCACGGGACGGGCCCGTTTTCACTGAATTTTGTATGGTTTGGGCCGGACGTGAACTGTGAAAATATAAACGGACCAGGGCGGGCTCGGGCCGATCTTTTAATTTTTACATCCGGCCAGGATAGCTTTCGTTCGGCCCGTGTCTGAAAATTTCGGCATGTGCAGACCTCTATTACAGCCAGCAAGTCCCAGTTGAATTTGGTGATATTCCGCTAGAAGGGGGAGCTGTAATAGCGATTTTTGTGTCCTTTTCTTTATTGTATCATCGGAAAGTGTACGAAGTTATGCACTGAATTGAACCAATTTTCATACATGTTTTTGGTTATAACCAACAAATCCCAGTTGAATTTGGTGATATTCCGTCAGAAGGGGCGCTTTAATCGCGATTTTTGTGCACTTTTCATTATTGTGTTATCGGAAATTGTATGAAATTATGAATAGAATTGAACCAAATTTCGTATATATGTTTCTCAATTTTTCATGGTTTTGTTGCACATCAGCTGTTCATGCAGCTACGGGCTATTCGTATCTAGCTAACCCGACGATTTTCAAGCAGCTGACGTACAACAGAATAACGAAAAATATTGATATTATTACTTTTGTCCTATCTATTGTAATCGAAATTTTTTTCGACTTCCGGTTTTCGATGGATTTACACGTTTTAAGGGTCAGAGATCCTGAAAAACATGTTTATAGAAAATGTCTGTCTGTCCGTGTGTCCGTATGTCGCCATTGTACCATCAAAAATTGTATGAAGTTATGCATAGAATTTAACCAATTTTTTTTAAAAGTTTTTGGCTATGGCAAGCAGGTTCTCCATTAATTTGGAAAAAATCCGCCGGTAGAAGGCGCTGTAATAGCGATTTTTGTACATTTTTAATATTGTACCATAGAAAAGTGTATGAAATTATGTATAGAATTGAACCAAATTTTTTGTATATGTTTTTAGCCATGGCAAGAAGGTCCTCCCTGAATTTGGAAAAATTCCGACGGTAGGGGGCGCTGTAATTGCGATTTTTGTGCTATTTTCAATATTGTACCATGGAAAAGTGTATGAAGTTATGCACAGAATTGAACCAAATTTTTTGTGTATGCTTTTGACCATAGCAAGAAGGTTCACTTTGAATATTGAAAAATTTCAAATGAAGGGGGCGCTGTAATAACGATTTTTGTGATATTTTCCATATTGTACCATCGAAAAGTGTATGAAGTTATGCATAATTCTAATAAAAATACTAATAAAACTAATAAAAATGAATTATTGGTATTTGTAACAACATTTTGAAATATTAATATACATGAGATAGAAGAAAGTTTAGGGATTGGCATATCCAACTAGTTAAATATTATGATCGATATTAACTCCTTTTAACTCCGGTTAGTAAAATGAAACAGAAACTTAAGGTAAAAAAAAAAAAAAAAAAAAAAAAAAAAAAAAAAAAAAAAACAGGTGGTTTAGTATTTAATAACTTTGAAGTATTAACCTGTGTAACAACTTCTTGAAATATTAAGATGTGTGAGAAAGAAGAAAGTTTTGGGATTGGCACATCCGATTAGCTTTTAGACAAAATTACAATGCTGAAGTCAAAGACTCTATAAAACAAATAATTCCAAAGAGCGTGGACAACGTACAGTAATGCAACTGATCACTTCCTTTTTTCCCTAAATACTCAGCTAACACTGCAATACACGCTGCAATTTTCGAGCTATTGATTTCCAATGTTTTTTCCCATTTTATCAATGCAATAAAAGACTTGAAAAGGCTGGTTAATGTGACCAAGAGTCCGGTATCAATAAAGAAACCAGTAAAGTTTTTCTTCCATGTTCCCTTTTTTTTCCATGACTCAGCTATAAATCTTACAAAAAGGCGTTATTTGAAACCCTTACATCCACCGTTTTTCTTTCACTCTTTCAGTACCTCAGGATATTCCTTTGCATTTTTTTGGATGAAGTTCAAGTTTGAAATTCTGTCTACTAAACAGACAAATTGCAACCGGATAAGTTCGACTAACATTGCAAATAGTCACTGTAATTTTCGAGTTGTTGATTTCCCATATCTTTCTCATTTTATCAGTGCAATAAAAGACATGAAATGTCTAGTTAATATGGCCCAGAATCCGGGTTTAAATAAAGAAATCAATAAAAGTCTTCCTTTATGTTGCTTCCTTTCCATTGATCAGCTATATATCTTTAAAAGAGACGTTATTTGAAACCCTTATATCAGCCGTCTTTCGTTCATTTTTTCAAGACTCCAGGACATTCCTTTGCATTTTCTTGGGTAAGGATGCCCCCTTGAAGTTTGAGATCTTGTCTGGTAAAGCAGATAAATTATTCTTTCATTTTTTGACAGGCAATTGCGATGTAGTATATTATCGCTGAGAGACATTAG
This sequence comes from Maratus speciosus, assembly GCA_963932465.1. NCBI lineage: Eukaryota > Metazoa > Arthropoda > Arachnida > Araneae > Salticidae > Maratus > Maratus speciosus. The sequence continues at coordinate 110,895,141 of OZ010799.1, read as the reverse complement.
TATTCCATAAAAAAGGGATTTCTTTTCTAATTCTACGCTGTAAAAAAAAAAAATGCGACCAGTTTTCCTGTAGGAATCGGAAAAATAGTTGCCCTTATAGTACCGGAAATTTTTTCGTCCCAGCTCGGAATAAAATCCGTAAAATACCGTTTTATTGACTATTTCCTTTTTTTTACGGATTTTATTCCGAGCTGGGTCGGAAAATTTTACGGTACGATAAGGGCAACTATTTTTCCGATTCCTACAGGAAAATTGGTCGGATTTTTTTTACAATGTACCCTATTTATATTCTTAAGGACAAATATGTCCGTGCGTAACGCTGACGTCACTGTGACGTTGGCAACACCAGACGATTAAATTTCGCTTATACTGGAATTTGTCTTAACTTCTAAACATCCTTGAATAGGGAAAAAAATGTACTTTGAAATGCAATTAGTTTGAAAACGGTATCGCAATTCGCGTGAAAACTATAACGCAATTTACAATTTTTTATGATTTTTAAAATAATATTCAAGCATTGCCATTTTTTAAAATCTATATCGCAATCAGACGATTACGAAGGATAAACCTGTTTCAGCTTAAATTAATATAAATTGTTCAGGATATATTTCTGGTTTATATTCAATAACGTAATTAAAACTTAATCTATAAACAAATTTCTAATAATATATAATATGAATCAAACACAAATTTAACAGATATCTATTTAAACTATGCGCTTAAACTTCTGGCATTATCGCATTCAAAATGTCTGCTGTAAGTCGCGACTTTTGGCGATTTCTTCGGCTATTAACTCCTGACATATAGCTAATACGAAAACATCTCTTTTAATTAATTTTAAAACTGTATACACATACATTCTTCATATTTTTCATATAAAAATGGTTTTGGCTATTGCTAGTGAGGAATTGAAAAAAATATATTAAATGTAAAATGTCTATTCAAATTTTCAATTAAATAAGTCGAAAATTGTACGTCAAACGTGGCAAATGAAGTGCGTTCGTACTATAACTAGTTTTATAAATATTCAGATCTTGGTGCAATAGTTGTTGCACTCTTATGCAAAAATGCATGAATACAAAATTTATTACAATTATGTATATTAAATTCAGTAATACAGAAATAATAAGACTCCATCTTAAATAGGACGTCTTCACCATGGCAACCTAGAATCATTGCCTATCATGGGATATCATTGAATTATTTACGTATGATAGGATTTAATAGAATGAAGAAAACTTTTATGAATATCTTTTTAAAGTTTTGATTAGATTTTCACGAAATTTGAAATGACTCGACAAAATTTTGCAATGATTATATATATATATTAAATTTCAAACCATTCGGTTGAATAGTTTTTGCGCTGTTACATGCGGATAGACGGACGGACCAGAGGACGGCTATATAGGTGCTACGTATTTATGTAATTACGAACGCACCAAAAAATGGTTTTCACCTATATTCTTTAATCCGGGAAAATCGAGATCTATCCTCAAGCCTTAAATAAAGTCTAAATCTTAATATAATTTAAAACATTTAACCCTTTTCGGCACAGACAAATTTTGTTGTAAAATGATGAAATGATCGTCTAACACCGGAATTTACATACAACTTTTTCAGAAATTAAAAACTTGTTACTTTGTTCTTTCCTGGTAAAAGCAAAATTTTATTAAAATATTCTTAGTGCCGTTTGTAAGTTTGGAATTAAAATTAGGTATTCCGACAAGGGACCACTGCCTCGGAAAGGGTTAAATGATAAACAAGTCTTAACGTGTAAATTGATTATTTTAATCGTGTTCTCCTTTTAGACGTGCTCGTTACTAAGCGAGTTAGACTGCATTGGTTCTTTCGAAAATGCAACAAAGTATGTTATTGCACTGTAGATCTAGAAACAATCCAATTTTTTAAAAAAATGTTACGTAATGCCATTAATTATCGATAAAGCTGTTTTCCGTTTGTCATTTTGACAGAACATAACTGACACATACTGCAAATGAAAGAACATAAAAAATCCTTCCACAACCCAGCTAATTATCTCATATGAGTTTAATAAGCTAAAAGCAGAAAGTTATTTTGTTATTGAGCTATAGTAAATTATAGAATTGTTTTCGAATTATTTATGTGCCGACTACATTTACTTATTCATTCTTATTTATAAAAATTATAGACTTAAAAAATAACTTCAATTAGCTGATTTTATGTTAAACTAGCTAAAGTACCCGGCGTTGCCCCGAATTTTAAGAATGTTTGTTTTGAAAAATCAATTCCAAAATTAAACGTACAGTATAAAACAAACAATAAAAAAGCAGTAAAGTCATCTTCGTTTCAGTTCTTCACTAAGAATGAGCTCTAGGGAGCTAAACTTTTTTGGAAATTCTAATATACGCGTAGGGGAGAGTAGCCGAATTTGGACCACTTCACCTATTTTCAGGTGTAACTCACTTAATATTTGGAATATCTGCAAAACATCACTACACGGGCTCAATCTATTTAGCTATTAACTAAATAAATCTTTAGATCAATTTCTTTTTGAAAATCTTAAATTTTATTTTAATTTGAAAAATTTGTCCAAAGTGGCCCAAATTCAGCAACTGGTCGCCTAAGTTGGTCCCCCAGTCTCCTAAATTGGACCTAATAATATCAGGTTGTTTTAATGACTAGGCAATATAACTAATTTTATTAAAAGCAATGTTTGCTATTAATGAAACAATCAAACAAAATAACAGCAATGAAATATAATGAAATCAAATATCTGAAAATAAGAATAATTGTTTTAAATCAAAATGTATTCAAAACATAAACCAAAGTTATAAGAAATTAGGAATAGAAATTATGGGACTAATTGTCAGTTACTTAAATATCATGTAAGGAGTGATGCAAAGCTTACACGTGAATTTCATTTATTGATTTTTTTTTTTCAGCGCAGACAACATGGAACCGTATTTGGCAATCTCTGAATACTGAATAATTGCTATGTTATTTTTCTTACAAATTAGGCAAAACCAATCTAGATTTTTCTTTTTAGATTCTGAATTATTATACCTTTTTTTTTTTTTTTTTTTTTTTTTTTTTTTTTTTTTTTTTTTTGCAACACAAGTTTTCTTTACATTATGTTTGTAGCTCTTCCCTTCCATCATTTTCTTGCTAATTGCATTACTCCTATTTTTTAAAACTTGATGTTGCAATTGCTTTTGTGCTGTGATAGCTTCCTTTTTGTAGCTTTTGTTTGTTTATTCATTTCAAGGTTTATTTTATATGGCGAAGATGTTAACACAACTGTTTTTTGGCTCCCTCTGTACTTTGATTTAACGGAATTAGCAAGAGGGATAATATTTCTAATGATTTTTTGATTTTTGGGAAGGATTTGTAGCTGCAGCCTTCTTTCAGGTCAATTTCTTCACAACTTACTTTCTCTTTTTTGTTTCCTATATCTTTAACAACTTTTGCTGCCACGGGTGTTTTTCTTCCAGAGAGTTTGTATGTGTCTTTTTCAACATTTTCAATATAATATTAAAAAAGTGTTTAAAAAATATCCTCTATTGAAAAATACGCTACGATTAATCAAATATAAACATGATATGTTCAAAGGGTGTTGAATTCAGCCCCCCCCCCCTCCCGAAGCCTTGAAATACCCCCCCCCCCCGGAAGGTTTATTTATGCGTTTTATGCGTTTTAATGGGAAAAAAAGCTTAGTTCCTCCCTCCAGAACTGTAAAAAGTCTGCCATCGCAAATATCCTCCAGGAGGAAAATGTTTGAATTCAACTCTGTAAACCAAATACACCGTAGGAATTATTCAAAGAACATAAATACAAATACATACAAGATAAAAAAAAATTGAAAACAAAATTTATTGCATAAACATGTGATAATATTTAGGTTTATATAGGCCTAAACTAAATTTTAAAAAAACTTGCATGGAGATAGTAATTCATTATAAAATATTAAAAAATTAAAAATAAATAGTGCACAAAGCGTACTGTCCTCAAAATTCATTAATTACTTTTCAAATTTATAATCACACATCTGGTCCAATTTAAGCAACTTAAATTGGCTCAATTACGGCAACTGCGCCATTTTTTAAAACAAATAATCTCAAGACTAAGAACAAAACCGAAATCAAACAAATCCGCGGGAAAAATATGCGCAATAAACAGATGAATTCATATATGTATATGAAAACATAACAACTTACCTTAGTTTTAAAGTATTCACTTACGTTTAGTAGGATAAAATTCGATCAAAAGAGCTAACTTTAGGTTTTTTAAAATTGTCTGAAAACAGCACGTGGTAGGCGGTTGCTTCTTCTAATCATGAGTAAAGTCATTCTGATGAGTACGATTCCAGCGGTATATGGAGTCTCTTCCTGTAATTATCGGCAGATTGGCAACGGTCCAATTAAAGCGGCGGTCCAAATATGGCTACTCTCCCCTATATATTTCTAATAGATTTAAAAAAGGCGAAAACAAATTCAGAGAACCTCAAAATGTTAAAATATGCCAATATTTCCATAATCGGGATTTTAACATGTTTCAATAAGTTTTTCAAACTCATAGGACGTTATATATTCACCTTGCTGACGTCCATTATATTTCCAATGTGACGTAATATTAACTAATTAAAAAATATTCGTCAAATTATTTATTTCATTTTCATTTTTCACGTGGAAATCTTACAATAGAAAAGTTATGACATAATATTCACTGTTTTTTAAAATGCATCAAACTATTTATTTCATTTTCATTTTTCACGCGGAAATCTTGAAATAGAAAAGTAAGGATTTTTAATTGTTAGCAACTGCTATAACGAAAAATGTTTAGATTTGATAGGAAATTGCTGTTAAAGGGGTGGATTTTTATTCATTAAAAATTAACGATAAATTATTCGATTCCGGATTACTTTAGTTGCCTCGGCCGTGGTTAGATACACATATACGAAAAATTTCACAATTCTGGCTTCCAAACTGTGGATTTATATAGAATTACAGACAGACAGACAAATTTTCATTTTTATATATTAAATTCAACAGTTTGCCAGGAACTTTAGATCTACCCAGTATTAGCGTACAAATCCCTCCATTGTAAAAATATAGTTCTTCAAATGAAGCAAGTGTATACTGCAGAAATCATGTGTGAATTTAAACGCTTTACAATTTTTATTTTTATTTTTATTTTTATTTTCATTTTACTAAATGTTTAAGTAGTAAAAGTTTTTAACGATTAAAACATATCTATTTAGAGCATAAAATATATCACATGAACTTTAAATAGTTCATTGTTTTACTTAACAGGCGACTAAAATAATGAAAGAGATGTTACAAGTTAAAAATATGCATTTTATTTAAAACGTCTTAGTACTTTAAAGCTTTTCCAAGAGAATATTTAATAACTAATTGCTGTTTATTTATATTTACTAAACCACATGGAACGATACCCAGCCTGGAAAATTTTTCACTAGTACATGTTGGCAAGGCTACAAACTCAGCACAAGATGAAATATATTTCATGAGCCAGCGACATGTGGCAAACACGAAACTTAATTAAAACCCAGCATCGATTGAAACTATATTTATACTTGGAAATTTTTTCCAGAGAGAAACATTCGCCTTGCATACAATATTTCAAATGAAAATCAAATTTCAAATTAATTGCTTAAAAGGCGCAAAGGCCAACCTAGTGAAAAAGTCCCAGCATGGAATCTTTTTCATTAGGTTGGCCTTTGAGCCTTTTAAGCAATTAATTCAAAATTTGATTTTCATTTGAAATATTGTATGCAAGGCGAATGTTTCTCTCTGGAAAAGTTTCCAAGTATTAATCTATATTAATGTTACAAATATATGAAGGCATATGAATCATTAGATAGCCAATTTTTTTTTCCGAGTTTCTTGAACGACGAAAAGACTTTCTGCTGTGTTTGTCTAGCATTCTTCAATAGTGACATCAAATGCATACTATTATGTAGATGTTATTTAAGATTGGGTCGTAAATGTGGAATTCTTCAGCGGATGCGAATAACGTCATTTTATATAAAATAAAAGCGTCTGTTTGAAGTTTTAAAAATGAAATTTATTCTGTAATATCTATATTTATATACATGTATATTTTTTTCATCGGGGGCGGCACTAAATTCTGAAAAAACAGCGTTGCTTCACTTAGGGATCGAATTTAAAAAATAATCAATGTCCAGTTCACGCATAGCCCCCAGGAACACAAATATACAGTAAAACCTCCCTAAAGCGACCACGTTCAGTTCCAATCAAAATTGGTCGCTCAGAGAGTTGGTCTCTTAATGGAGGTCACGTTTAAAACTAGATTTTAATTTTTGAAAAAAGCTGACAATTAATGTTACTATTCATATTAGGAAAAAATATGAAAATTTAAGTATCAAAACAAAAGTTAATTACGTAGGTTAATTATTGCAGAGTTTAAAAAATGAATACATTGACGTTTGCTTTGATTTTACGGTTTTATCTTTTATAACTTTTATTTCCAAGTCCTTTCGAAGTTCAGTAAATAAATGATTTTTTTTTCGACGGGAACAAATAATGAATATTTCATTAAGTTATCTATTCTTTTGAGAGTTCCCTAACAGAATAGGGCAGGGGAGCTTATTGACCGTCATTCTTAATTTGTCATCAGGTGTTAAATCCATTGCCTAAAAAGACACAAAGGGGTTTAAATACTTAAAAATTGCCGAAATAATAATAAAAAAAAATTCTAAACTTAGTTTAGAAGTTTGATGAATAATGCGCGCTCCGGAATTATTTTTCTAATAAAACCTTCTTCAAGCAACCGGTAAAAAACGGAACTTGTTTCATTTTCTTAACAAAAATCGGTCGCTCATGGAGGGAGTTCAACTGAGATGGTCTCTGAATGGAGGTAAAATTAGAATTGGGCCTATGTGAATAAATTTCGTTTCATGAAAAAAATGGTCGTTCAGGGAGGTGGTCGCTTAAAGGAGGTGGTCGCACAGGGAGGTTTCACTGGATTCCGAATTTCAAAACTCCATGCCAACAGGAAGTGGGTGAGAAATGAGTAACAAGATTTGACTACCACGTACAAACGGAAATTAAGATAAAAGAAAGTGTGTAATTAATGGAAACGTGTATAAAAATTAATGGAATGCGTTCTCGTTTTAGCCGTGCTCGTATTAAGCGAGTTAGACTATATTAGTTCTTCAGACAAGGCTACAAAGTATGTTATTTTAATGTAAGAAACAATAATTTAAAAAAAAATTGTTACTTAGAGTGTCATTAATTATCGGAAAGGCCCTTTTCCATTTGTCATTTTGACAGAGCATAACTGACAAATACAGCAAAAGAAAGATCACAAAAATTCGTTCCACAACCAAGCTAATTATTTGAAATCAGTTTTCGTTAAAAAGTAGAAAGTTATTTTGTCATTGAGTAAAAGCAGAAAGTTATTTTGTCATTGAACTGTGGTAAATTATAGAATTTTTAGAAATATTTAGGTGCCAGCTAGTATTTACTTATTCATTCGTATTTATAAAAAAATAATGGAATATTTTTATTTGTTAAATAATATTATCTGCTAGGCTAATTTTTAACACAATTATTCAGTTGCTAAATAAATCTTAACAGTTGTAAATTTCCTAGTGGGTTATGGTTAAGCCATCTAAATTTATTTTCCTTTCTTCTGTTATAAGCTATCATTCAAAAATTGATTTCTCTTTATTTCTAATTTAAATGCAATCTTTATTCCCGCATAAATATTCTTTATTGATATTTTATGAGATGCCGTTTTTTTAAGAAATCTGTTTACGTAATTTAAAGATCATTAATTTAATTTAAGCTTTTTGGCGCCTCGTATATACATTAGAAAATCCACGAATTGGATTTTCACATCTGCCTGCAAGTAGATATTGGTCAGTAATTATACCCGCAGTTATACGTTTGTAAGCAAAGATAGATTTGCCTTTTTATTTCACTTTTTAATTGATAGCCAAATATGGTTTCGGTACTTGGCGTTTATTTCGTTCAAATTTTAATATCGCTCCCAGTCTAACGGATATTTTGTGATTGGCGTGTTGGCTTAACACATAAGGGTTGTTTCCTAGAAATCCGCACAAACTTTGCAGTTATGCAAAGTCGCAAAGAAATACGAATCAGGCGAAACCTGCACTTGGAGTGCTGGGTTATCGTATATAAGAACACACCTGTTAGCAGAAAGTTCAATAAATAGTCTGTGTTTTCCGAGAATGGAATTGAAAGAGGAGTGTCTGCGTAACGCTTGTGTACACGTTTTACGAAGGCAGTATTCATCATGGGAACAAGTTCTTCGCCAACCCTTTTTGCCGAAAATAACCAAAAATGAAATATGATATTGTACAGCATTACTAGAAGTGACTCCCAGCCAAAAGACAATCGGGTAGGAAGGCCGAAAAATGCATCAAGCCAAAGTTACAGGAGTTGAAACGAGTGTTTATCAAAAACGACCGAGTATTAATCCATCTCACGGCTGCCAAATTCAGTGTTTCATTCTGCCACCTACATAAGACAATCACCAAGAAAGTTAACATCAAATATCAGAAGGAAAGAGTCATACCAAAACGAATAGAAAAGCAAATGGTTGCCGCGAAAACGAAGTGTGGTCGCTTGTTCAGAAAATTCTCTGGTCAAGCATTCGGCCCCACTTGTGGCCGAGAGGTTCTGCTCTCGAAGCTGGTAGACGGGAGGTGCTGGGTTCGATCCCAATCGCACCCGTCGGCCTAATTGTTCGGAGTATTCATGTTTTCTTTGAATCTTGGTTTTCTTAGCGTAAATACGGGTTAGGTTCCTTTAGAAAGACACCCACGGAGGGCACCCCCCCCCCTTAGGGCCTATATCCCTCGGGCTGATAATTGCCGTCATAAACATAACCAACCTGATAGAGCATTCATCTTGGATGATGAGTCATATTTCAAGCTCACTCATTCCACCTTTAACGATAATGGTGGCTACTAGACTTCTGATGTATCTACGGCACAAATATAATCAAATTCGCTATTAAAGAGAAATTCGAAGACAAGATCCGGGTTTGGATTGCGTTGAGAGCAAAAGGCTTGAGTCGTCTGTCCATCCAAAAGTCTGGGTTCGTTGCCCTTGAACAAGGGCATTCGCCGTTGTCTCATCCCCTACGCTCGTAGCAATTACAACGGAGGGGATTATGTCTTCTGGCCAGACTTGACCAGCAAACATTACCGAAAAATCGTTCTCAGCCACTTCCGCCAGCAAAACATCACTTTCGTAGAGAAGTCTGACAACCCGGCTAACGTTCCCGAAATTCAACCAATTGAGCAGTTCCGACCGTATATTAAGTCCAAAGTGTATGCTAAAGGCTGGAAAGCAGATGATATCCAGAAATTGGCCAATCGAATTAAGTACTGTCTCAAAATTATGAACCTAAATTCTGTACAACGTCTAGCAAGTACCACCAAAAGTAAAATTGATAATGTCCGACGAAACGGAATAATTGAAATCCGATAACAGTTTTTCAGAGTAATGTGGTTATTAAAGTTACCTTACAACGCCCATTTGTGTTCTTTATCTCATTTTTTCATAGCTTTCCAGTCAAGAAAGGTTTGTGCTGATTTCTAGGAAACAGTCCTTATGTATTATTGGCGTATTAACGTACGCAGATTGAATTACACTTCGCCTCTGATCTTGGTATTAGTAACAGCTAATGAGTTTTGCTGAGTATGGGGGGAGGGGAGGGACACCACTAATATTTCCATCTATTGTCCTCTTCGTTTGAACAATAAAATAGTTTTTCCATGGAAAAGTTTTCTAAATTATTGCCTGATGAACTTTTACTGGAAACGAATTATACCAGACTGGGGTTTGCTACGGATACAGCGTGTTGTACTTGCCAAAACTATGCAAAACGATCACTATATCCCCAAACTTCATCATATGGGTGAAAAAAGTCCGGGCCAGGATTCGAACAAGGGATATCTTGGCTGAAACCGTCAATGCTCTAGCAACTGAGCCATCCCAGATAAACTGGGTGAATTAGTCCTCCAAATTCGTCAGGGATGACTCAGTTGGTAGAGCATTGGCGGCTTCAGCCAAGACATCTTTGGTTCGAATCCTGGCCAGGAATTTTTCATCCACTTGGAAATTTACAACTGTTAATACTATCTGCATTGGATTTTTTTATTATTATGGATTACTTACATTATTACAGTGTTAATATTAATATATCTATGCAATTTTTATCTGATAATCTATTCATCTGTGAACAAGTTAATACAGTAGACTCAATCAAATCCGCAACCCTAAAATCTGCAAACGCCTAAAATCCATACATTCTCGCAGATGTAAACAATGAAACTTTCAGTTCAGACATAGAGGCTAAATTACAGAATTTTTTAGTTTTATATCATTTTGTATGTATTTTAATATATATTTCTCGATAATATGACTCTACTCATGGTTCTTCATGAAGGATGTATAATTTTATTTCTTAAAAAAAATCAAAATATTGCTCATAACACTGGTATAATCACAATATTTTTACCAAATATACTTATGTATTAATCCAGCTTTTTTTATTTTAAGACTGACTAAACCTGAAATAAAACTTCTTTACTTTATGATTTGACTTGAAATAATAGTGTACCTTCTATGAGAAAAATTTCATCGAACAATTCAAGAAAAATGTATCCCATCCTTATTATGTATATTTAATTATACGTTGATTATTTATTTGACCTTGACTTTGAATAATTTAATAATTTTAGTTTATTACTTTACTTATAGTATTTTAATATTTTACTATATTGCAAGCATTTATTATAATTTTGATTGCATTATTACATTGAAATTACTGTTTCAAAAATGTACAAGAAACAATGACAAGAAATCTGCAAAATTCTAAAATCCGCACAACCTCCGGTCCCAAGCTGTGTGGATTTGTGGGAATCTAACTGTATTGCGTTGTAAAAACAGTGTTCAACTTAGAAACAGAAAATCAATTTCCAATATCTAAATGAAATTGATAATATATGTTTTAACACAAATTCCACAATGTTTTAAGTTTGTATGGATTTTTCTCAAAAAAGTGTTTTTGCTTCTTGCGCGCACTGTAAAAACAAAAGAAAAATCGTTTGCAAATACATAATTTTTCTCCATTTTTTTTTCATAGATATGTATAGTTATTCCTACATTCTGCACCTACTTTTTTGATTATGTTAAGCTGTATTTATAAAGTAAAATGTACCATGTTAAAAACACACTGTAATCGCAAGAAATAAAATTTGCGTCGATTAATACACAGAAAAGTAGGTAGAGATTTCAGGTACAGTCCTTTCATACATATCTGTGCAACAAAAATTATCTGTCTGCAGACGAATTTTTTCCCCTTACAGTACGTCCGAGTCGCAAAAATACAGTTTTGAGAAAAGCGCGTATAAAGTTCAAAATTTGCTGGAATCTGTGCTGAAGTACATATTATCAATTTCAAATTGACCCAGTTCTAATTTGAATATTTTCCTGCGGTAAGTTTAATTCAGAAATGTTCTAATTTTTAAAAAGTACGAAAAACATGGTATCGATGTATATATATTTTAAAGATTTAAAACTGATGGTTCACCTTAAAAAAGTTTAAGAAAGTAGTCTGAAAATGTTTATTAAAAATTATCAGGAAAGCTCTAATTAGAAAGGATTTACAGCGTTATCCAGCTTTAATTACCAGCGAAGTTGTTTTTTGATTGCCAGTTGTCAGCTGTTAACGTTTGCCTGATAAAAGATAACACGTAATTACATAAACTTTCCCTTTAAAGAACAAATCTAATTATTTGGAAACACACCACATTCATCAACTAAGTTTTAAAATATTCTAAAAGAAAATTTGCTTTAGATTCTTGGTAACGGTTTTTCTTTTGCGTTTCTTGAGAAATTGCGATATGTTCACAAACTATCAAAGCTTCATTTGCTGCAAGTTTTTATAAAAATGGCAGGCTTAACCATTTATACTCTTAATTGATTTTCAATTTTTTATGAGAAACTTCCTAGTATTTTTGGTTTATTTGTTGAAATTTAGTTTAAAGTACATTTCATTGCTGGAATTTTTACAAGTTTTAACCAGAAATAAGGCAATACTAATGTAAGTATTTTATTTTTATTTTCATCAAATGGGTAAGGGGAAAAAATGTAAAATATAGCGCATATTTAAATTGACAATTTTAAAATGTTAATTTGACTCGACATAGGAGTTTCTTAGATAAAAACCACAATGTCGAATTTCATTTGACAAAGGACTGCAATGGGTCAAGAATTTATGCTAGTAAGACAGCTCGCAAGCTAATCTTAAACCAAAGTGAGCGCTTTTTTCAAATTTCTCATTCATATTGTAATATTTTTAAATAAGTTTTTTTTTCCACAGGTCTGGCCGGGTGATACAAAATTATAGTATTTACTAGGGGGCTCTTCCCCTTCGCCCTTCGTGCTCAAACGCCTAGAGCAATAAATGTACGAAAATCCTGCGTTTAGCTCATTTTTTTATTGTATTAGCCCCCAGTATGCTATTTTTTTCTCCCAGCTATTAAAATGTCGTCTCCAAAAAATAACGTTCCGTTGTATAAGCCAGCCGAACTGAATTTTTTTAACTTCTAAGCATCGCACATTTTCAATTTTTATACCATCGTATTGGAAAAAAATGTACTTCCTAATGAAATTGTTTGAAAACTGCATCTCAATTTATTTTTGAGATATTATTATTATTTTTATTTATTTATTTATTTATTATTTATTTATTTATTTATTTATTTATTATTTATTTATTTATTTATTTATTATTTATTTATTTATTTATTTATTATTTATTTATTTATTTATGAATTTATTTGTAATTTTTAGTGCCAGAAAAAATAGTTGGAAAATAGTAATTATGTCTTTTTGTTGCCATTTTCCCGTAACTACTATAAAAAATGTAATTAAAATACATGCTATTTTGAGAAAATATAAATGAATGATTTCTGATAAAACATGGAGTCATTATAAACTATATTTAATTTAATTATCTACATTACAAACAAATGAAGGCATAATCATTAAAGAGCCTTTTTTTTTTTTTTTTTTTTTTTTTTTGTCGAGTTTCTTGAGTGACCGCATCTGTTTTTTTTGGGTTTGTGTATTATTCAGCGATAGTGACGCCATATGAATATTGTACTGTAAGATGTTGTTTAAGATTGGATCGTAAATGAGGAATTCTTCAGAGGATGCGAATGACGTCATTTTATATAAAATAGAAGCATGTGCTTTAAGTCTTAAAACTGAAATATATTTTGTATTATCTATATTAATATACATATATATATTTTTTTTTTCACCGGGGCGACACTAAATACTGAAAAAGCAGAATTCCTGTTTTCTAGTTTGTATTTTATTTTTGACTATACGCCAACACACATTAAAACAAAGATTCACTTATATGTTTTTTAAATAGATACTTATAATGCATCCTTCCAAACAACATTTGTGATAGCATCAAAGCATTGAATTTTTATATTTTTACAAAACCAGCTCTTTTTTGGTAAACATGGGACTCTCATTTTAAGAAAATAAATGTGAGTTAAAAACTTAGTTTTCCATTAAAAAAATTGCTGCTAATGTTACGCCATTTTCTGGTGCGGTAAACTTTTTTATTTACAATATTCATTCAATATCCACGTATCACTTCAAAAATATTTTACTGTGAGATAAACCAGTATCAGCTGACGTCACCTCTACGTCTACGTCTACTGCGATGTCTGCGAAGATGCATTTGCATGTATCCAAAGGTCTCATAATAAGTCTTAAAATTTCTAAATTTAATTATTAAAATAATTATTAACTATTTAAAAAATATTATAGACATATTAATTTAATTTTTATTAATTTTCTTTTCCAGATATAGTGCTTTCCGAGGAATAACAATGTAATATCTATTTATATAAAATCCAAGTCTCTGTGTGTCCCTCACGATTCCGGTAGGACCACCTCATTGAAATGAGTAATTGTTGAAAAATACTAATGCAGGGTTACCACAGTAGCACCAAATGTTGGCCAACTAGACGATAGCTGGCTGATTTGGTGAAATTCCCATTTAAAACTATTAATCTTTCATAAAGGAGGTCACCAAAATTTAATTTAAATTTCGCTCTTTTAAGATATTTTTTCAAAATCTATGGGTGAGAATTTAAAGTACATCTTTACATCTTCCTCCCGATGCTACTAATAAAATAACCGCCAATAGACGACGCTGTACTGTATGAGCTCCTAACTGCGCGATTTTAATGTGCTTTGGGTACTTTTTCAGTATAGGTGACTTGGCGAAAAAGGAAATTTGGCAACATTTTCCGGGAACCTATGCGCTGTTTCATTTTATATACACACGCATTTTTTTTTTCGATATTTATACGATTTATTTAACATAAAAAAAGCCGTTTCTCTAATTTTATACAGAAACAGGTGTAATTTGTACATAAAAACATGAATAATATACATAAAAAATAAACATATAAAAAAAAACGCTCATCAAGTTTGTTTTCATAGCTGCTTATATGATTTGACAACAAATCTCAATATTTTTCCGTTATACGAACACCATGCCAAAATGTATGCGGTACTTTTCCGGTATACGGACAGCATTGTCGCCAAGCGCAATAGTTGGCGCAAAATGAAAATCACTTGAATTGAAACGTTTGAAAAATAAAAGAAAAAACATTGTCGATAGTAAAGAAGGCATTTTAAAAATATAACATTTGAAATTTACAAACTTTTACGGACTATTTTATTAAATCACCAATATAGACTTAAAATAAGTGAACAAATAACTATTATACAATAAAGTAATAAAATAAAAAAATCATATTAAACTGCTGCCATAAAATTATAAATATTTTTCAGCATTGCAGTAAACATTTCATTTTTTGAATGAAGGCGTCACCACATAAAATCTATGAGATACGACTGTAAATGATGACGAACTGCTCCCCGATGTCTTTTGTTGCGCCATTTTGCGATGCCCCATAATCTCTCAACATTTGGAGTATGACATCCAGTATTAGGGTCGACAAAATTGTATTTGTGATTTACTGTGAAATGATCATAACCAGCACTTAGCAGTTCATCTGTTTTATATCCTTTCCAGCAATCTGTATAAATAATACAAGACTTTCATCTACTTCTATAATTTTATTAGGTCCACCGATTTTTCTATTTGGTCGTGAACATAAAGCATTTACGCAAACTTCTCTCGAATAACCATTCCATTCCACTGTTGTGTTGTGGTTCATATCAAGTTGCAGCTCACAAAACTCAATCGATGTCAACTCTTTGCACGATAAATATATAAACCTCAAAGCATTAGGAAAAGTCACCCGCGATCCTTTAAACCAAGTTTTTTGTCGTATTCCTACGCTTTCTTCTCATGATCGTAAGCTACATCTCAATTTCGGATTTCCAGAACTCATCCATAATTTCATTTCATGATTTTCTGAACACAATCTTTTATTATGCAGAATTCCAAATTCCTGAAACAGTTTTATCACAACTTTCTCATCATCTGGTAATTGCCAAATGATAAAATCCATCTGCGCATCAGCAGTAAAAGTAAACTATAACTTTATTTAAAAAAAAAAAAAAAGCATTTTTAATTCGATTAATAGCAGATTAAAAAGCATTCCAAGGTTAAGGTTAAACAATAATCATTCACGTGATTCACGTTTCATAAATAACAAATCACAATGTTTCGCATGGTTTACAATAAAATTCTACGATCAGGGTTGAAATAATTGGCGCATTAGCATACATTTTGGCATGCTGTCCGTATAACGGAAAAGTACTGTGTATGCTAATGCGCGAATTATTTCAAAATGCTAAAAGATATTTGTAATTTTATGCCAGCAGTTTAATATGACTTTTATTTTATTGCTTTATTTTATAACAGTTATTTGTTCAATTATTTTAAGTATATATTTGTGATTTAATGAAATAGTTTGTAAAAGTCTGGAATTTTCAAATGTTATATTTTTTAAATGCTCACTTTAGTACGACAATATTTTTTCTTTTATTTTTCAAATGCCTCAGTTCACGTGATTTTCATTTTTCGCCAACTATTACGCTTGGCGACAATGGTATCCGTATAACGGAAAAGTACCCAAATCTCACTTTCTGATGCCCAAATTACACCAAACTTTTTTTTAAAAACGCCAAAGCCCCTACAGTGGAAAAGTATCAAACTGTCTATTATTTTGCGCTGTCTGTGTTATAGTTTATACTATATGGAAGGTGAGTGGAGCGAAGAGTTTAAACATTAAATATTAATGTTTCGGCACAGATGTCATATACACAACGGGTACTTAACTGTCGCCAAAGTGTCGATTGCATTGAGTTTATTTTGCTTGATATGGTAACCCGATGTTGTTGTTTATGCTGTTGATGTTTTCGCCAAATTGGCGTCGGAAAAAAGCGCTCCAACATGGGGTATATATGACAACTGTGCCAAAGTTTCTATAAAGCAGTATAAGACTAAAAATTAAGAATAAAATAAATGCAAAATAAAACTAAAGAAGAGAGAAAAATCATGCGTTAAGCTTAGAATACGAAACACTTTCCAACACATCCTGAATGCTTTAACAAAACTTCGTTATTTAGGCAAATAAGGTAAATAAGATAACTAAGTAAACATTTTAGAAAACGCATAAAAATTTTTTAAAATTGATTTCAGCAGTTACCGTCCATAGCCAATAGTACCGTTATTACATGCCACTATTTAGCTAAAATTTAATTTAAACTACCCTTAAAGCTACTGAAATAATATATCTAGATATTATCATCCATAGACGGTTATGTATCCAATTCTGGCACAGATGTCATATTCGCCCCATATTGGTGCGATTTTTTTCTGATGCCAATGCCATATACGCAACGGGTACTTAACTGGCGCCAAAGTGTCGTTATTTTGCTTGATGTGGTAACCCGGATTATGTTGTTTATGCTGTTGATGTTTTCGCCAAATTGGCAACCGAAAAAAAATCGCGCCAATATGGGGCGAATATGACATCTGTGCCCCAATTCTTTGCGTGACCCTGTATATCATTTTATCTATATTCTACAAACATTTCTTAGTAAACTAAATGCAGTTCAGCGTAAAACTGCATAACTCCTTTAAAAACCACCTTTAAGCAATTTATTCTCATACTCAGTAACCCTTACGAATTCTTTTGTGTAACCCTGCATATGAACTGTAGCATTTATACACACGGTGTAGTATGCATAAATGTAGTGAAACATAAAAGCGCATATCATAATTAAAAATGCATTTCTAGCAATCATTGCTTATGTACGTACAATACTTCGGAAAAAAGTTTCTTGGCGAGAAAGAAGTTTGCCAACGTATTTTCTGACAACCTATTTACTGCTTCATACTCACAAGCAACTTTTTGCACATGTATACAATTTATTTACCTATTTTTATAAAGAAACAAAAGTAATTTTTGCACAGATGTCATATACGCATCGGGGTTGGCGTGATTTTTCTCTGACGCCAATTCGGCAGAAATCTCGCTTTCGAATACCAGTTACTTATATATTTTTAAATTATTTGCTATCATTTTGAAAAGGAAATAACTATAAATAAATAAAAGTTTGAATAATAACTATAGAACAAAACAGTTTATATAATTTAAAAACAGAAAATAAAAGTAAATAAACAATTCATTAATAAATAAAAAACAATAGCCGGCCAAATAACACAATTTTAGCGCCATAGGTATCCCGGTTCAAATCTGAAATCTGTGCCGTAATTTGTATATAAAAAATATTATATATATTTAGAAACGATTTTTTTATGTATATAAGTGCATATATAAACAAAAATAAAAGTTCATTATATTTGTTTTCGTAGCTGTTTATATATTTTGGCAACATATCTCACTTTCTGATACCCGAATTACGGCAAGCTTTTTTTAAAAATGCGCTATAATGGAAAAGTACCTAAATGAATAATTAACAGAAATAACCAATTATACAAACTAAAACTTTTTATTTCGAGATCAAAGCATTGTTTTTAATTTCGATTAAAAATACATATATCCTTGGATAACTTTAGATGAAATTAGGTTCACGACTTAATATCTCATTCCATAAACCTAAACAAACACAAGTGATTCATTCATCGTGAACCGTAAAAATTATTAAATCATTGAGGTAATCATTCTCAAAGTAAGTTCTCCAACAATCAATGTGCAATATTCTAATGACGTCATAGTAGGTAAAATGGTGGCGGCATCATTTGTTTATGGTTTGAAATCACAAAGATTTAATTTTGCAATGTCTCTTAGTTACATTATTTTATTGTCATATTTATGAGATCAGAACAAAAGCCTATTTTTTCATTATTTAGTTATTAAAGACGGAAAAAAATTATAAATGTGCATGATTTGAAAAATTTAAATAATTTTCTTTCTTAATACTAAAAAATATCATCGGGAAGTAACAGCGAGTGTAAGTTAAATAATTTTAGCTGTTTAATTCTGTTGTAATATTCAAAATAACTGTATTTATTAGATTTCAGTAAACAGCATCAGGGCCCGATTAAACTTTGAAGATAGAGGAATTTCAATGTCATTTCAGGACCTTTCTTTTGAGAAGCTTTTCTAAATTCCACATATACATGGAAACTCTTCAGTGTTAGAAATATTATTCCCAGGACTGGCATAACATGAGAACGGCCTGCAATTTTACAAAAGTTTTTGAAAACTACTTTATATCAGAAATTTCGCTAAAAACGGGTTGCTTTTTTGTTATAGAGGCCCACACTATTAAAATTATGACAAGTTGCAGCCAATTTCGCCAACGTCGTAACCAAGATCGTGAAGCACACACATATAATACCATATAATATCATTTCATGAAATCGTATACGATAATTTAATAGTTTTTACCTTACTTCAAGTGTGTAATTTATTTATTTTTAAGGCTTAACAATCTAAATTGTCCAATATATGAATTTTAAAAAATGTAAACAAAGATTGAATAGACATGACCGCAAAGAGCCTCAAATCTGCATAACACTTGGAACCAAACTGTGCAGATTAGTGGTCTTCTACTGTACACAGTTTTTCATAAATGTGTTTCATTCTTAAAATGTGTTATTTTCATCTATCACTGCGGAACAAGCGAGAAAACTCATATTCTTGCACATGAGTTGTATATATCTTTATATCTAAATTTCCGTCATTTTTGACGGGCTACCTTTCTAGTTATATAAATAAAAAACAATATTTAAAGCACCAAAACACTTTATTTCTTGTTGCAAACTATTTTCAGTAGCCATAGCGTACCGTCATCAATGCAAAATATGATTGCTCAGAAAAGAAAATTGTTGAAATATATGTAGGGGAAGGGGATTCAATGATAAAGTTTATTAGCCAATAAAACTACAGGAAATTTTAGGAAACAGCCAATGAAAGAAAAGTGTATCCAAAGATAAAGTTTATTAGCCAATAGAATTACGAGAGAAAATTTTTGGAAACGGGCCATGTGAGCGATTCAAAGATCAAGTTTAGAGATCAGTCAATAAGCTATAATAAATGTAATGTGAAAACATGCAAATAAAATTAATGAACAAGAGGTTTTTATATAATTTATCCAGCAATCTGTCAATGGAGGAATATTAAAATCACAATTAACAACATTTTTAAGAATTTTATAAATATGGAATGCTTCAAGAAAGTTAAGTTCATGAATTGAAGTGGGTTTTGAGATAATTATTGTGGCGCTAAAGTAAAAAATGTGATTCATTTTCCAGCAATTGCCATTAACAAATCTGCCATTGCTAATCATTGCTGGAAAATAAATCACATTTTTTACTTTAACGCCGCAAAAATTATCTCGAAACCCACTTCCATTCCACTTGCATATTTTCACATTGCATTTATTATATCTTATTGGCTGTTCTCTAAACTTGATCTTTGAATCCGCTCACATGGCCCGTTCCCTAAAATTTCCTATCGTAATTCTATTGACTAATAAACTTTATCTTTGAATACATTTCTTTTTCATTGGCTGTTCCCTAAAATTTCCTGTAATTTTATTGGCTAATAAACTTTATCAATGAATCCGCTTTTCCTACATATATTTCAGCAATTTTCTTTTCTGAGCAATCATATCTTGCACTGATCACGGTACGCTATGGCACTGAAACTAGTTTACAACAAGAAATAAAGTGTTTTGGTGCTTTAAATGTCGTTTTTTATTTATATTGTACTACGCCAAATAATTTCAAATTACTTAAGTAATGCTATTCCTCTGATTTCCAGGTTATATTGCTTTGTCTTCCTATTAATGAACATCTTTTATTCCGCCATGAATCAAATAAACAATTACAATGTACAACATTGTCGTTTCGTTTGTGTTTGATAACATGTGATGTTTCAAAATTGAGAAGGCATAGATTCATTTTCGATCCAAACATACACAACTCGATATGATTACATCAATTTACTGATTTTTAAGTACTTCATTTTTTTTCAGTGTTGTTTTTCAATTTCCCATACAATTGTATGCGTTGCATAGAATGTTTGGCGATTTATCGACTGTGGCCGGATAACAGAAAAAATGGCGTTAAAATTAATGTAATAATTTATAATTGAGTAAAAAAAAAAATATTAAAATTTTGTACTGTCAACGTAAGCACATTGAACGTAACTTTTATAATTCTAGCTTATCAGGAAGTGGTTTAAAAATAGATTACAAAATTCTATCTTTACATACAACGAGTTGTAAGTGCCAATCCAAAAATTTTCATCTATCTCATACATCTTAATATTTCAAAAAGTAGTTACAAATATTAATACTTAATATTATTAGTTCAGTGCTATACCAACTTCGATTTTCATATTAAATGCCTGCTTCAGTCAATTAATCGGAGTAAACACGAGTGAACCTCTATCATTATATTTAATAAAATCATTATTTTTCGTTATCTTGCTGTACGTGAGCTGTTTGCGAATAGCTCGCTTAGCAGGCTACGAAGTTCCCGTCACTGTGCGAGCCGCCGATGTACAACAGAACTACAAAAAATCGTGAAAATTACACAAAACTTATTATTACAGCCCCCTTGTGGCGTAATATTTCTAAATTTAAGAAGGATTTGCTTGCCATAGCCAAAAACATATTTATGAAATTTGGTTAAAATCTATGCATAATTTCATATACTTTTCGATGGTACAAAAATGAAAATGGCACAAAAATGGTTATTACAGCTCCCCCTTTGGGTGGAATATTTCCGAGGAGGACCTGCTGGCCAAAGCCAAAAACATACACAAAAACTTTGGTTCAATTCTATGCATAACTTCACACACTTTTCTATGGTACAATGGCTACACACGGACACACGGACTGACACATACAGATATTTACTATATATTTTTCGCATATATTTGTATATATATATATTATTTATATATTTTTGTATATATTTTTATAACATATTTTTGTCTCTGACCCCTAAAACGTGTAAATCCGTCGAAAACCAGAAGTCGGAGAAGGAAGCCCGGAAGTCGGAAAAAAAAATTCAATTACAATACTTTCTTCTATTATAGATAGAAGAAAGTAAAAATCAGGTTGAGTTAAATAAAAGTGTGTAATAAAGTCTTAATTAGAAACATGCTATCTTAAAGTCATTAGAACAAAAGAAAACACACCTATAATTAAAAAAGAATTTGTTGCTCTTTTGTAATTAATTTTCTGTAAAAGTATTTTCTTCGGCTTAACGCGACACACCTATTGCGTGTCCAAGAAATAGAAAGACAAGGTATAGACACATTTACTTACAAGATAAAAGCTAATTTATTTAAGTACTTTTCTTTTTATCAGGAGAATGAGAATGCAATAAAAGAATTAAATGAGCTATGTAAGAATAATTTTCTATTATTGTTAATTTTTGCATCATACCGATTTTATGATGCTTAGCAAAAACCTTAAACGATTAGATATTATTTTTATAAACAAAATTTAGAAAAACAATGTACTTGTACTTTAAGGGGAAGGGTAGATCAGCTTCAAACATTCAGAAAACATTGAAAATTCAATCCACACATTTTTTTCTCTTTCCAAAGAAAATAGTTTGAGAATCTATAAACACTTTTAACCCTTTAGTGCGCAGCTTTGCATATATGCAAACAACAGTGTTTTGAATTTATTAGATTTTTTTATTCGTTTATACCTAATTCACACCAGAAAATTAAACACCAGCTACGTAAGAATATTTTTCTATTATTGTTAATTTTTTGTTCATACCGATTTTATAATGCTTAGTAAAACTTTAAAAATTTCAATATTATTTT
Source organism: Maratus speciosus (assembly GCA_963932465.1). Taxonomy (NCBI): domain Eukaryota; kingdom Metazoa; phylum Arthropoda; class Arachnida; order Araneae; family Salticidae; genus Maratus; species Maratus speciosus. The sequence goes on along the minus strand of OZ010799.1, from coordinate 110,872,811 downwards.
TATAAAAAAATTTCAGAAAAATATTGTACTTGTATGTTAAGGGGAAGGGTGGATCAGCTTCAAACATTCAAAAAACATTGAAAATTCAATCCACACATTTTTTTTCTCTTTCCAAAGAAAATAGTTTGAGAATCTATAAACACTTTTAAGAAAAGTATCAGTTTCAAACTTTCAAGCAACAGATTTTTTGTTTTTCATATTTTTCAAAAATAACATAATTCCGAATCTAATGAAACAAACCGAATGGAAATGTTCAAAATATAGTTGGATCAATTTGAATTTGAAAATGTAACAAATAATTTATTTTGCACACTTTTGTATAAAGCGATCGTACCTACGATCTATATGAATTGTTTTGTCAATTAAATGGAGCAAATTTTATTTGTTGCGATTAGAATGTGTATTTTAAAGTATATCAAGTTTTTAGGAGGTTTACAACTAGTGTTGGCTGGTGTCCCACGAAATTCGGTGCTCCAAATGTACCAGTACACCAGTATTTTAAGGCTGTTCTCAAATCCAAAATGGCAACTTTATGACATAAGTTTTCATTTATTTTTATTCGGAAATACATGAAACTAGCAGGTGTTGTTATTCAGAAACTATATAAGCGAACTGTTTTACCTAATTTTTTTAACGCAATAGATCTTTTAGAAAATAGTGTCAAAGTGGGCGTTTTGAACCGAATTTCTGCACGAAAGAAGAATAACCACTCAAGAAAGGTTTAAAAACGTTTTTGTCACGTGATCAACTCAATAGGTAATTTATTGATTAAAAAAATGGAAAACACAGTTCGATTCCAAATCGCTTCCATAGTCAGGCCTTCCAATTTTATATATCTTTCCGTTAAGGGTGTATTCCAAAAAATATTTTTCCACCCTCAACAGCTCGAAATTTTCTGAGACATTTTCAGACTCATTTTTAAAAGTAAAAACATGAAACTTGCTGGGGTGATTTTTGAAGAGTTGTATAAGGTGCCGTGTGATTTCATTTTTCGCTCAATTCATTAGAATTTTATTTTTAAGCAATTATTTTCTCAGTATCACCATCTTTTTCATCCCCAGATCTCCCGCTTCCGGAAATTTCGGTTTAAAACGCCGATTTTGACAGCATTTTTTACAATATTTTCTGCAGTTATCAAAAAATCGAGAAGCACGGCACATTATGTAGTTTCTAAATAAGAGAATTTCTTAGTTTGATGCGTTTGAGAGCAAAAATGAATTCAAAAATGAATCAGAAAATAAGCAGTTTGGATCGGAATACACCCTTAAAAAAGGAATTTGTAGATGTGTTAAAACGTTTTGCGCTTGTTGGGCAGAGCAGTTGAGAACAGCCTTAAAGTAATTTCCTTTGCCTTATGTAATGGGAAAATTATCTGCGGTTAAAGATGAAGAAATAAACTGTAAAAAATTAATGGTGTCCAGAGCATTTGGAGCCCCAATTTATGCTGGACACCTGGCAAGACTATTTACAACTGATAACTCCCGTAAAAAGAGCAGTTCTCCATAAAATAAAGTCCTAATACCTTAAAGTCATCTAAAAGAACAAAAGAAAACACACCTATAATTAAGAAAGGATTTGTTGTTCTTTTGTAATTAATTTTTGGTAAAAGTATTTTCGCCGGCTTAGTTCAACACATCTAATGCGTGTCCAAGAAATAGACAGACAATGTACAGACACATTTACTTACAAGATAAAAGCAGTACTTTTATTTTTATCAGGGGAATGCAATAAAAGAATTAATTGAGCTACGTAAGAGAATCTTTTTTTATTGGATGATTGCAAAACAACGTGCTTTATTTGATAGATAGCAGTATCTTGCAATTTTGACTTTGTGTTTTTTTTATAACCATATTATTAATGGACAGTTATCTACATTAGAGGTCTGCACGGGCCGGAATTTCCAGGCCCGGGTCCGGCCTGGCCCGAACGAAACCTATCTTGGCCCGGCCCGGTGTAAAAATTAAAAGTTCGGCCCCAGCCCGACCTGGCCCGACATATAATTAAGATTCCTTTAAAGAACATGCATATTTATGGGATAATTTTACAGTGTATTTTAAAATTGCGATATTTGCCCAAGACGGAAAATACACAATAGCAACTTTAATGATTACTTAGATCCTTAGACATTTCAACATTCAAATAAGGATTCATTAAAAGATTAATGTAGTTTAGAATAAAAGAAAAAAAGGAGGGTTAGAAATATCATAGCTTTTGAAACTGTATAATAAAAAGTAGATTTGTGAAAATATTTTTTCTGTCATTTATTAACGCTATTCTCAAATCCAAAGGAGCTTCTTTCGGACACATTTCTGAATTCATTTCTTTTCGGAAACGCATAAAATTGGCAGGATTTTTTATTCAGAAACTATGTAATCGAATGGCATTATCCATTTTTTGATAAAGACAATATACCTTTGAAAAAATACTGTCAAAGTTAGGTTTTTGAACCAAGTTTCCAGATGCGACAGCCCGGTGAAGGATAAAAACCTGCAGCCACGTGACAATAATCTCTTATAACTCGACAAGTAATTTATTTATCAAAAATGGAAAACGCTATTCGATTCCAAATCCCTTCAATAGTTGGGGTTTTCAATTTTATGCCTTTGCTGTTAAAAATTAGTCAGAAATTTGTCAAAGTTTCACGTTGTTGAGCAGTGAATTCGAGAACCACCTTAAGGTATATTTCCAAAGATTAAGTTAACAGAAGTTTATTATCGCTATTAATATTTTTACAAAATATAATGCCTGACCTACACATCCTGAGAAAAATTAAGTCCCGTTCCAACCCGGCTCGACAATGTAAATATATATATATATATATATATATATATATGCAAGCCTGATCTTGGCCCGGCACGAGTCTGCTGCAAAAAAATGAAGACCGGGTCAGACACCATGTAACAGTCCGATGCCGATCTCTACGCTGGACATGTTACATATCTGTATTGATCTTTCAAACTATCATCGGCTCGTAACTTACATTTATACTTATTCTCGCGAAAGCCATATTCATTGAAAATAGCTCATATTTTATCCGTTTCATCTAAACTTTTATATCGGGAGGCCCGATAATTTTTTTTTATCGGCCCGGCCCGTAGAAATAATTGACCTAATTCTGCCGGCCGGACCCGTTTAAAAATGCGCCTTCATTTCGCGGGCCGGGCTGGGTACGGGCCTTGAATCAGGCTAGGGCCCGTGCAGACCTCTAATCTACGTGTGTCGTGAATAAACATAACGTTAAAAAAAGTTTTTGAAATGAATTTGTGTGCAAGGTTAACATTCAAAATGGAAAATGAAAAGTTACATTTTCGTCATGTTATGTTATATGCGAGTTTAAAAGTAGTGAGTATAGGACGTGCTACAAAAAATATTAAAGGCGTTTATTTTGATCGTGCTCCCGCTCTTAGGACAGTTAAAAATTGTTTTGTCGATTTCGAAATGTGGATTTCAATCTAAACGGTAAAATTCGCTCTTCGGGCAACTTTCTGGCATAGATAATGACTTAATCCGTGAGTTAGTGACTAATAATCCACGGATTACTACTGAAGAGATTACTGAGGGAATAAATGTTGACAATTCGACTGCATTTCGTCATTTAAAATAACTTGGGTACACTTTGAAACTCAATGCATCGGATGTTGGGCACGAACTTTTGCAATCACCCTATAATATTGTGAATTTTTGGTTCATACCGATTTTATAGTGCTTAAGGCTGTTCCCAAATCCAAAAGGGCAACTTTATGGCATAAGTTTCAATTTATTTTTGCTCGGAAATGCATGAAACTAGCAGGTGTTGTTCTTCAGAAACTATGTAATAGAGCTGTTTTTTTCCGTTCTTTTGCAAACGCGATAAATCTTTCAGAAAATAGTGTCAAGGTGGGCGTTTTGAACCGAATTTCCGCGCGAAAAAAGAATAAGCGCTCAAGTAAGGTTGGAAAAAGTGTTTTCCATGTGATGGAAATCTCTTAAGGTAATTTATTGATCAAAAACTGGAAAACACAGCTCGATTCCAAATCGCTTCCATGGTCAGGCTTTCCAATTTTATATCTTTCCGTTAAAAAATGAATTTGTAAATGTGTCAAAACGTTTTGTGCTTGTTGAGCAGAGCACTTGAGAACAGCCTTAACAAAACTTTAAAAGTTTACATATAATCTTTTTATAAACAAAATCTAGAAAAACAGTGTACTTGCATGTTCGACACTATTCGAAATTTATTAATGAGTAAACAAACAAATTACTATACTAAACAGTATCTGTAGAAAAGAATAAATAAAAATCTGGAGAAAATCGACGAAGGTAGTTTAAGAATGTATAGCTACTAGCATTTTTTTAAAATAATAAATACCGATAAAAGTTAAATTCTAAATGTAAAGTTCTAAATTTCTTGCATGATATCCTTAAGCATTCAGAGAATAAAGAAAACTAGAAAACAGGAATTCTGCTTTTTCAGAATTTAGTGTCGCCCCCGATGAAAAGAAAATGTATATAAAAATAGTGCAAAAGATATTTCAATTTTAAGACTTAAAGCACACGCTTTTATTTTATGTAAAATGACGTCATTCGCATCCGCTTAAGAATTCCACATTTATGATCCACTCTTAAACATCTACAGTAAAGCATGCATAGGACGTCACTAACGCAAAGTAATACACAAATGCAGCAAAAAGATGCCGTCATTAAAGAAACTCGACAAAAAAGGGCTATCTAATGATTTATAGACTTTGATTTGTTTGTAACATTAATATAGATACTTAAAACTAAATATAGTTTATAATAGTTCCATGTTCTAACTGAAATCATTCGTTTATAATTTTTCAAAATAGCACGTATTTTAATTACGTTTTCTTTCAGTTGATATGAGAAAATGGCAACAAAAATATGTAATTACTACTTTAGAGCTATTTTTCCTTTACTTTCTACAGAAATGGAGTACTTCCGTTGCCAATATTAAGCAAATGGTTCTAAAAACTACAATAATAATAATAATAATAATAATAATATTTCAAGCAAATTGTATTTAAAAGTACATTTTTTCCCCAATACGACGGTATAAAAATTGGAAATGTGCGATGCTTAGAAGTTTTAAAAATTGCTGTAGAGTGTTTAATCTTACAATGATACATTTGCTTTGTTTTACGGCTGGCTTATACAACGTAACGTTATTTTTTGGAGACGACACAAAATAAGCTGGGAGAAAGAAATAGCATACCGGGGGCTAAAAGTCTTTGTTGTTTTTAATTTATTAATTCTCGGTAAAGGTGTTTTCTTCGACTCGGTCTGACACTAGAGATGATTTGGGGCTCACTTTTTGAAGCCCGGGCCTGCCCGAGCCCGACCATTTCAAATCCGATCCCGAAACATTTTGTGTCATCAGAGCGCGAGTCCAATACCGAAAGTATGTAAAAAAAGTGTAAAAAAACTGCATAATATTTAAAAGTTGTTTTAAAGTTAATATCTCATTTTTTAACACCTTCTTACATGAAAATAACTCGTAATCCCTAGCACAGGATTAATTTTATGAAATTTACATTCAATCTTATCAAAAGAGAAGTTTAGTATCAAATAAAAATATACTTCATAGTTAAAAGGATTCACATATTTTATCTCTCGCAACATGCATATCTGATGGCACATTAAGGAAGTACGTTTTTATGAATAAACGAAAGAAATTACCAGAAATTACTATTTATATGACGAAAAATCGAACTACGTTTTTCCATTTCCTATAAAAGATGTACATCTTTCGTAATTCCTATGTCCTTGAAAATCAGCTTAAACTAAAAATTTTGCACAGTTACTTGAAAGATTACTGTTACCTGCTTTTATAGGAAAAGAGGAAACACTCCTCGATTGTTTTCTATCGGGAATAACAATGTATGCCAACTTTATCTACTTACGAATGAAAGTGACTTCATGAATGTGAAGAGAAGAGACACAGCATGAGCAGAGTTCAAGAAGAAAAATGGATAAAATCATTAACGTTATTTTCATATAAAGAGCTATTAGCACTCGCAAACAATAGAAGACTAAAAATTTGCAAACCTTAAGCTAATGCTGATTGACTTAAGAGAAAATAATTATTTCGTATTAGATCTCTAAAAGAAAAGTAATAATAAATAAACATTTCCATTAAAAAATATCCTAATCGCGCCATATTCTGATTGGTGACATATCAATAGGTCGTCGTTCGCCGTCAATCCGCAGACATAAATCTGCAAATATCACAAGTATTCTTTTAAAATAGCGTTCTACTACTACTACAAAAGAAAAAAAACATCCGTTTGTCTTTCATTCTGATCAAAATAGCGTTAAAATGACTTGAAGTGGAAAAAGTAATTTTTAAGGGGGGAAAAGTTATTTTTTGTTTCTATACGAGAATAAATAAAATGTCAATTTCAGAAAGAATGAGCCCGAGCCCGTGTCGGTCCGGGCTCGGGCTCAGCCGTTGTCATCGAAATACTCAAGGCCAGAGGACACGAGAGTGATGTCATCACTAATCGACCAACTTCTCACTAGTGTTGGAATTCACACCGGAAAATTTTGGGTAGCAATTTTCTTTTACTTTATTAGTGGAATATCTATCATCTTATAAAACAATAATAACTATTTAGACTTACTGGTAAGAATTTGGAATCTCCCAAATAAAATATCAGCCAAATGCGGCATCATAAGATGATAGTTAATCCACAAATAAAATAAAAGAAAATTGCTATTCAAAATTTTCCGGTGTGAATTCCAACACTAGTGAGAAGTCGGTCGATTAGTGATGACGTCACAACTCGTGTCCTCTGGCCTTGAGTAATTCGAGGGCAACGGCTGAGCCCGTCTCATCTCTATCTGACACACCTAACGTAGTGTCCAAGAATCAGAAAGAAAAGATATTAAACACTTTTATTTAGAAAACAAACTATATTTTTTTGTAATCGCTTTATTTTTATCATGGAAATGCAATAAAAAAATGAAATGGGTAAGGAAAAATCAGATTTCGTTAAATCATTGTTCATGTATTGCTGTTGCAAATTCATTTTAAAGTGATTAGGACAACTTTAAAAAGTTTCAATATAATCTATATCTGTATTTAAAAGCAAAAAAATGCTGTCCAAGAATTTGAAAGAAATGATACCAACACTTTTATTTAGAAACCAAACGATAATTCTTTGTAAGTGCCTTATTTTTATCATGGAAATGCAATAGGATAATGAAATGCCTAGCTGCCAACTCTTCCGCTTCTTTTACCACAAAAATTTTAGATTTTTTTGCTTTATTTAATCGGCAGATTATGGCGATTTAAAAAGGTAAAATTTACTATAACATTTTTGTGGTACAAAAAAGCGTAAGATGTTGGCAGCTATGGAAATGGGTAATGAAAAATCTTATTTCGTTCTTAATAAATCACTGTTCATGTCTTGTTGTTGAAAATTCATTTTAAAGTGATTAGGACAACTTTAAAATTTTCAATATAATCTATATCTGTATTATAAAGCAAAACAAGTTGGAAATTGCTCGTCAAACGTGGCAAATGAGGTGCGTTCGTACTATAGCTAGTTTTATAATTATTTTTTGCACCCCATATTGTACTGAATGTATATTTTTTTGCAGTTCATAAGTGCATAGTCTGTAACATCATTAAAATGCACTGCAATAATTTTTTTCCCATTCCCCGTAATGAAACGGAAAATTTTGACTGTCCCAGTAATTAAACTATACATCCGATTTTCATAAAATTTGAAATGGCTCGACAAAATTTTGCAACAATGATATATTTAAAATTTCAGACCATTCGGAAGGCTGTAACATCATTAAAATGCACTTGCAATAATTTTTCGCATTGGCCGTAATGTAAAGAAAAACTTTTGACTGTCCCTGTAATTAAACTATACATCCGATTTACATAAAATTTGAAATGGCTCGACAAAATTTTGCACCAATCATATATTTAAAATTTCAGACCATTCGGTTGGGTAGTTTTGCTCTGTTATATGCGGACGTACGGACAGACGTACGGACAGACGGACTGAACGACGACTATAGGTGCTACGTATTTATATAATTACGAACGCACCTAAAAATGATGCGCAAGAATTGGAAAGAAATGATACAAACACATTTATTTATAGCACAAACTATAATTATATCATGCACTCTACTTTTATCAGGGAAATACACTAAAAAAATCAGATGCGTATTGTAAAATCCGTTTCTGTTCTTGATAAATCGTTGTTCAAATATTATTGTTGCTACTTCATTTTAAATTGCTTAGGATAACTTTAAAAGTTCCAATATAATCTATTTCTATATTATAAAAGCAAAAACATGCGTGTCCGAGAATTTAAAAGAAATGATACAAACACATTTATTTATAGCACAAACTATAATTATATCATGTACTCTACTTTTATCAGGGAAATACAATAAAAAAATCAGATGCGTATTGTAAAATCCGTTTCTGTTCTTGATAAATCGTTGTTCATATATTATTGTTGCTACTTCATTTTAAATTGCTTAGGATAACTTTAAAAGTTCCAATATAATCTATTTCTATATTATAAAAGCAAAAACATGCGTGTCCGAGAATTTAAAAGAAATTATACAAACAATTTTATTTATAGCACAAACTATAATTATATCATGTACTCTACTTTTATCAGGGAAATACAATAAAAAAATCAGATGCGTATTGTAAAATCCGTTTCTGTTCTTGATAAATCGTTGTTCATATATTATTGTTGCTACTTCATTTTAAATTGCTTAGGATAACTTTAAAAGTTCCAATATATTCTATTTCTATATTATAAAAGCAAAAACATGCGTGTCCGAGAATTTAAAAGAAATGATAAAAACACATTTATTTATAGCACAAACTATAATTATATCATGTGCTCTACTTTTATCAGGGAAATACACTAAAAAAATCAGATGCGTATTGTAAAATCCGTTTCTGTTCTTGATAAATCGTTGTTCATATATTATTGTTGCTACTTCATTTTAAATTGCTTAGGATAACTTTAAAAGTTCCAATATAATCTATTTCTATATTATAAAAGCAAAAACATGCGTGTCCGAGAATTTAAAAGAAATTATACAAACACTTTTATTTACAGCACAAACGATAATTATAAAATGTACTTTACTTTTATCAGGGAAATGCAATAAAAAAAAATCAGAGTCGTATTGTAAAATCTGTTTCTGTTCTTGATAGTAGAGAGGTAGTAGTGGATTGTGTATCATCGTCCAATTTTCAGGACAGTCGAAAATGCAAGGGAAATTTATATCCTAGGTAATTTTTTTGACAGTGTTTTTATACGGGTATAATAGTATGGAATAATACCTCAATTAATGTATACGTTTGATTTTCTTGGAGCTCAAAACTTTAAAAAACTTGTATGTTTAAGGCTAATGTCAGACGAACGTCTATTTGCACGCTTTTTGTTTCAACACGAAAAAGAAAATCCTGTTAGCAAAGGTGTTTCTTTTTCATGTTGAAACAAAAATGTGCAAATAGACGCTCGTCTGACATTAGCCTGAAAAGAAAAAAAAATCTGTGAAAATCAGCATTTTAACACTAGAAAAGCAGTTAATTTCTCTCAAGTTCTATTTTTTTTAAAAAATTGTTCACTAGAATTTTTATTTAAAGCTTTTTGACTTATTTATTTAACTATATTTGTAATTTGTGTAATATATGTATTTAATTCTTTTTAAAAAAAAAATTCTCTTTCAAATCGAATTATACACATAGCTGCCAACCTTTCAATAATCTTCCGTAATGTCTGGACTAATTTGACTCAGGTTAACCACATTTTGAACCAGAAAATTTATTTCATGAATTCTTATTTATTTAATTCCAGGTTTCTACGTGGAACATATTTAATTTCATTTCTTAAAAGAATTTCTGGTTCGAAACTTTTTAAACCAGGGTCAAATTAACGCAAGTATTACGGAAGATTAGTTTGAGGTTGGCACCTATGTAGACATATTTGGTAGCAGTCAAATTGACTGCTCTTGATGCTTCTAGTGTTAAAAATTTATTAAAAATATACAACATTAATTTAAACTTGCGATAAAGACAAATATAAAGTTAAATGACTCTTGAATAATAAATCGTCCTTAATTTGAATTAAAATATTCAAAATAATTTATATAGAGTCCGCTGTCCTACTTTTTAGGAGGATGAGGAAACATGGGTTAAATCAGTGATGGAACAGTGGCGCAGCAGTTGTGCGATTGTCACCACTAAATTTTAATAGTATTCTTCGTTTTGAAAGATCTCAGAAATTTTGACTTGAAATAAGACGACGAATACTACTGAAATTTAGTGGTGTCAATTGATTCTCTGGTGCTACAGTTTTCCATGACTGGTTAAAGGCATTTTTAAGCTATTTACCTTTAACCGGGCAAATCAATTATGCGGATGAAATGTTGAAATGATTGACTGAATCTAGAAACAAATTTATTTGAAAATAAAAAGAGTCTTTTCATCACATGCATTATAAAAACAAAATATTTTATTAAAAATTCTGATACAAATCCATCAGTTTTGGAGAAAAATTAAGTGGGAAGTTTATTCCCACTACCTGTGAAAAAGCTGCATTTTATTGTCTACAAATCGATGTTGGATATATATATGAATTTATTTTGCACTTTCTAATACCATTTGCATTACATTATATCGAATAAATAATCTATTAAATATGAAAGGCGTTTTTAATGGCGTGGGTGATTTCAGATACGCGAACAGGAATCGGGAGGGGAAAATGGATAAAGTAACAGGTTAAGGTTTCGCATTTTATTTCTTTCATATTTAGCTTTTTAATTCAAAATAAATTGATGAAATCAATGAAAATTTAGTATGATTTTTCAATTTTTTGTAGCCCAGTAGCGTAGTGGTCAGCACACCTGCCTGCCACGCTACAGGTCGAGAGTTCTGCTCCCGGCTGGGCAATGTTCACTCAACCTTTCATCCTTTCGGGGTAGATAAAATGAGTACCAAGCTTGCTTGGGAACTAAACACTGAGAGTCTCGCATTGTGTTGACCACCCGGCCGGGGCAATGCTACATAGCACCAGTGTTGGATATGAACGCGTTCATTGAACGAAAGTTCACGAACTTCGTTCACTTTCTGTGAACTTTGAGTTGAACTTGACTCACTTTTTGATAAACGAACGTGAACTGAGCGAAAGCTCAAAAAATCCGTGAGTTTGAACGAATTTACAACTCAAACTCAATTTTTTTCATACCTTATTTTTTTTTAATTTTCCAGCCGTTAAGAACACGTTTTTCCCATTCAAATGCCATTTAAAGGGCTAAACAGACTTGGCATGGGTCGAGTCTGATCATCAATTTTGCTGGGTCGTGCCCGGGCCGGGCCGAACCGGACTTATTTCTGGACCTGTGCTTTACTCTTCCTAGAAGTCAATACACCGACAGAAATTTTCTGGCCCGGCCGCCCCTGCTTGTATGAAAATCATTGCCCCGTCCCAGTCTGACTCGTGCAAAATCTGTTTAAGGAACAACCTACCTTAGGCCAACATTTTCTTCCGAAAATACATATATTTTTAAATTACCATTATTCTACAATAAAGAATAGTAGTACATTTCTAGAGGTAAGGATACAGTACTCTAAAACCTGTTATAAGAATCTGTGTATAACGAGATCCTGTTTTAAACGGAAAATTTTTTTTGATCGGTGGATCTGGATCTTCAAAATGAATATAATAATCCGTTTGAAAATAGACCTGGTAAAAAAGGAACTTAAGTATAACGATTTTTTTTCTCTCCTGTGTGATTCCGTCTTAGAAGGTTTTTCGATATAGAATTTTTCAGATTTTTAAGACTTCAAGCCGTGTAAATGGATTAATGGTGTTAATAATAATTCAGATATTTACATACAAATAGAGGTCCATTAAAAAATCAATATAGCTTACAACAGGATATATAGAAAGAATTGTAGTAGAAACAGTATTTTGGAGCGGAGGCCCCTGTGCTATGCAGTCTATGGTAGAGGTCTGCACGATACGAAATTTCAAGGCCCGGGCCGTATAAAAAATTATTGGCCCGACCCGTAGAGAAAAAATTATTGGCCCCCCGGGTCAGGTATCACAGCTAAAAGTTCGGCCCAAGACCGGCCCGGCCCAATTGAATTTCTACAAAACATTGATTTTTACGTCGATTTGGTTAAAAATTTCTCTTGTACGCGGAGTTCTGACCAAAAATACTTATCTATGCTTTTTATTGTCATGTTTATAGAATTTATTGCGATATTTTTTTAATGGGTCGCTAAATTTGTTGCATGTAAATGTTTCAGTTATAATTAATATATTTGATCAATATTCCATGTATTGGAGACTTAAAAATCTGAAAAATGCTATACATTAAAATCTTCTAAGACGGAATTGCATAGGAAAGAAAAAAAATGCGTTATAAGTTCCCTTCTTAGCAGGTGTAACTCATTTTCTTACGTATTAGTACATTCCTGTTACGTGGATCAACATATTTTTCACATTAAGAGAGGATTTCGTCATAGACAGGTTCTTTTTCACACGCTTTACTATATGTTAGTTTAGCTACATTTTAACCCATTTATGCTTATAATTTTCTTCTTCTTTACAGCATGGAAATTGTATGAAGTAATTGTCTATAAATGTTTTTATCTATTACCGAGAGATGACAGCATAGATGTCGGCACAGGCCGGAATTTCCAGACACTGGCCCTTTCCGGACCGAACAAAAGCAATTTTGGCCCGGCCTGATGAAAAAATTAAAAGTTCGGCCCGAGCCCGGTCCGCCCGTTTATATTTTCACAGTTCAAGGCCCGGCACGGCTCGTACAAAAATCAGTGAAAACAGGCCCGACCCGTGGAAAATCAATTAAATGAGGTCCGACTCAATTTCAACAAAAAATTCAGGTTTTTCTAAACATACAATTACAATTCTTTTAAAGAATAATACTGCATACTATGGAGTAGTTTTACAGTATATTTTAAAATTACTATGTGATCGCAAGACAGAAAATACATAATAGTAACATTAATGATTACTTAGAATCTTAGACGTTTCAGCATTCAAATAAGGATTCATTAAAAAATTAATGTAGTTTGGAAAAAAAGAAAAAAAAGGAGGGTTAAAAACATAACTTTTGAAACTGTATAATAAAAAGCAGATTTGTAAAAATATTTCTCTGCCATTTAATAAGGCTTTTCTCAAGTCCAAAGGAGCTGCTTTCCGATACATTTCTGAATTCATTTCTTTTCGGAAACGCATGAGATTGAAAAGTGTTCTTAATCAGAAACTATGTAATCGAATAACGTTATCCATTTTTTGATAAAAGCAATATATCTTTGAGAAAATACTGTCAAAGTTAAAATTTTGAATCGAATTTCCAGAATCGATAGCACGGAAAAGGAGAAAAACCGGCAGTCACAAGACAAGAATCTCTTATATCTCGATAAGCAATTTAGTTATAAAAAATGAAAAACACTATTCGATTCCAAATCCCTTCAATAGTCAGGCCTGTCAATTTTATGCCTTTACAGTTAAAAATGAGTAGGAAAATGTGTCAGAAAATTTCTCATTATTGAGCAGTGAATTTGAGAACCACCTTAAGATATATTTCCAAAGTTTCAGTTAACAGAAGTTAGTTATCGTTATAAATGTTTTTACAAAACATATTGCCTTTTCTACTTATCCTGATCCTGAGAACAATAAAATCCAGTTCCAGACTTGCGCGAATATGTAGAAAAAAATGCAATCCTGATCTCGGCACGAGTCTGCTGAAAAGAAAAAGCCCGGGCTCAGATAGCATTTAACTGCCCGATGCTGATCTCTACGCTGGACATGTTACATTTCTGTATTGATATAGTCAAACTGGCGTCGGTTCGTGATGCACATTTATGCTTATTCTCGCGAAAGTCCCCTTCATTGAAAATGACCCATATTTTATCGGCTTCGATTAAGTTTTTATAGCGGACGGTAGACCAGCTTATTTTTTTTATCGACCTGGCCCGGCCCAGTAGACCCGTTCAATTTCTTTGTCGGCCTGGCCCAGTCCGTTGAAAAGGTTGTTCTAATTCTGCTGGCCCGGTCCGTTTGAAAATTTGCCTTCAACTTGCTGGCCTGGCCTGCGGGCCGGGCCGGGTACGGGCTCGAACCAAGTCCGGGCCCATGCAGACCTCTATGACAGCATAAGATTGATATTTATTTGCTTAAATGAAGGCCATTTTTCGGTGTTTATAAATTTTTCATTTTTCAAGATAGCGTAATGTAAAAATTAAATATGTAATAAGTGTATTTTTTGCATCAAAGATCCAAATAAATAAACCATAATCTTAGCTTGTAAACTTCTTTGAAATATGTATTTTTTTAAATTGCGAAATTATATGTTCAAGCCTATTTTTATGCATGTTTGTAACGTGCTAAATATAGGGTGCCAGGCGCAAATAGGTACATATTTGTAATAGCCATTTAGGGGCAGTTATTTATGTAAAGTCCTTTTTTAAGATGATTTTGAAATAATTTGTTTTATATCCTCAAATACGATTATAATTGCAGAATAACTGCGATTTAAAAATGTATGCATTTTTTGTAAATTTTTTGAGCCAAGGCCAAATTTTACTTATCTTTCAATGGACTAGGCCACGCGGAGACAATAATTTTATTACGGGCTGTGTCAAAACCGGAACTGAAAATTTAGGCCCGTGAAGACTAGGAAGAATGATAACAGTCCCGGTTCGGTACGGAGAAAATAAGTTAGGCCCTGCCCGGTCCTTCGTTAAAAAGGTCTGAGCCCGGACCGGAAAAAGTAGCAACTAGGCCCCGCCCGGCCCGAGCCTTCAGAAAACAGTATGCCCGGGTCCTGTCCGATTGCAGTGAATGAAAATAGGCCCAGGCCCAGCCCATGCAGATCTCTGGTTTATGTCATTTTTATTTAAAATGAACAATATAAACATGAAAAAGAGACTGTAATTATATATATTGTCAGAACTCTTTCGCACAAGACAAAGTTTTAAGCATATCGACGTAAAAATAAATATCTATTCAAAACAACTAATACTATACAGGTTGTTGATGCACTTTATGTGTCACTTATAAAACTGTCATTAAAATATTTTAAATTCTTCCTAGAAAGTTTAAATAGTTATTTTTGATTATTATACGTAATTATAAACATTTAATGAATAAAATGAAGGAGAATTAGTATTAAAAATCTTATGATGTGAACTCGAAATCTGAGTAAAAAATCAGCAACACTGTTTGTGGCCTGTATAATGTTAAGAAAGATCTGCTTGTAGAACACTTAAGGCTGTTCTCAAATGCTCTGCTGAAGAAGTGCGAAACCTTTTGAACATTTACAAATTCTTTTATTAACGGAAAGATATAAAACTGGAAGGCCTGACTAGGGAAGCGATTTGGAATCGAACAGTGTTTTCCATTTTTTAAAATCAATAAATTACCTATTGAGTTATAAGCGATTTTGCTCACGTGACAAAGACTTTTTCAACCTTTTTTGAGTGGTTATTCTTAATTTGCGCGGAAATTCGGTTCAAAACGCCCACTTTGACTTTATTTTCTGAAAGATCTATTGCGTTTTAAAAGAAACGGAAAAAACAGTTCGATGAC
The DNA here is from genome assembly GCA_963932465.1 of Maratus speciosus. Taxonomy (NCBI): domain Eukaryota; kingdom Metazoa; phylum Arthropoda; class Arachnida; order Araneae; family Salticidae; genus Maratus; species Maratus speciosus. Next base: position 110,857,200 of record OZ010799.1, on the reverse strand, counting down.
ATAGTTTCTGAACAACAACACCTTCTAGTTTCATGCATTTCCGAACAAAAATAAATTAAAACTTATGTCATAAAGTTGTCCTTTTGCTCTTCGAAGGACTTGGCCTTCTGTTTCTGGATCGGTTTCAGAATTTGTTTTGACTCTTGCTTATCGGATTCGGGAAGGCCAGAATTTTCAAAAGAATGTCGAAAATAAAATTGTTAAAAATGCGTATGCAATAAGATCTCCATAGCGGACACATACGAAAAGCGGGTACCTCTATTTAGCAAACGCTTTTCAATTTTTAACACAAATTATATATTCACATTGTAATTCTTAATCATTGGCGTAGGAGGGGGGCAAATCATGGGTATACCCCGCATACACTGTAAAAAAAAATCTGTAGTTCTACAGATGTAAAGTTACATGCTTACTAAACTTTCACCTGTAACTGTACGAAAAAAGCTGCAAATCTACAAAACTAGTTTTTGTAAAGCTACAAAAATCTGTAACTTTACAAATGAATCTGCTAAAATTTCAGTAATCTTACTAAACTTTTATTTGTAACCCTGGCTGGAGTTACATGAAAAGTTCTCGGAATCCCAGTTTCCAAAAAAATTCTTAGTAACCTTACAGATTTTTTGATTTTCGGCGCAAAAGTGTGTCTGTTACATGAAATTTTGTTGTTGCCGTTACATGAAAAGTTCTAGGAATCCAAGTTTCCTAGAAAAACTTTAGTAACTTCACAGATTTTTTTTTACAGTGTATTTCAGACTGGACCCCCCCAAAAAATTTTTTAGTAAAAATAGGATTATTTAAAAGAGCAGCGCTATAAATGATAAGTTATTATAACGAGGCCCAATAAAACGCAAATTGTGGTTTACTGTTTAAGAGAGAGGGAGGGGAGCACAGTCAAAGTCACATAAGTAATATACAACATAACAACAGACATGCCAGCTATGAGATTGATTCTTTATGGTCAACAAGGCCTGGATATTTTTATGATGCCTAAAGCGCAAAGAGGGACCTCTATTGTACGTTCTTCTGAGATAAGACATCTACTCTCCTTTTGTATAAAGTGACCTTGGTCGTAGAACTCCTAAGCTAAATTCTAGGAAGCAATGTATAGATATCAGGTTCTATGTCTCATCTAAAAATAATAATTTAACTGCAGCTCTTTGCTTTGGCGAACTAACATTCGCTATGAATCGTATAGTCGTGGGAAAAAAAATTACCTCTTACTAACTCTGCAACAATTTAATGTAGAAAAAAGTAACTGGTACGATTGGAAATAAAGTCTACTTTTAAATGATGTATATAAAATTTGCTTAGGGGTCAAAACGAACACTAACTTTACTTTTTTCAATAGCAATACCCAAGTTTGACACCATAAATAAATTCTACTCCCTTCAATTAGCAAAAAAAAAACCAAATTTTCATGAAGTCCGTAAGATTCGTTTCAGAGAAATTATTTTAAAATGTTCACATTTTAGGGGCTGTATCCAAATTGAAGTTCAGTACTCGATTATTGAAATGCTACAGAATGGCTATCTCACTATCTATCTAAGGGTGTTTTAAAATCCAAACAACTTATTTTCCGATTCAATCTTAAATTCATTTTTGTTCTGAAACGAATCCCATTGGCAGATTCTCTTTTTCAGAAACTATATAATGGGCAGTTCTTGTCGATGTTTTGATAAAGGCAGACTATATTGCAAAAAAATGCCGTCAAAGTAGTTGTTTTGAACCGAATTTCCCGGAGCGAGAGAGCTGGGAACGAAAATAATGGTCGTACTGAGAAAATAATTGTTTATAAATCAAGTTCTAATGAATTGAACGAAAAATGAAAACACGCGGCCACTTATACATCTCTTCCAAAACCGTGTCAGCAAGTTTCATGTTTTCACCTTTAAAAATGAGTCTTAAAATACGTCCGAAAATTTTGAGTTGTTGAGCGTGAGAAAATATTTTTCTGAATATACCCTTAATGTATTATTTCTTGCCAATATGAATGACTATTTCACTCGCTTAATATCTTTCGATTATTGCGAGCCTAAAATTTTAATAAAATGAGTAAAATACATTTTTTCAAATTATACTTTTCTAGATGGCCCCTTAAACCATTTTGACAGTTTTTAATCATAATTCAAAAACTACTTGGGAGAAAAATTTTATATTCAGAATTCGCATAAAGCAGGATATAATAAATAAAAATCTATCAAAAAAAAAAAACTGTGGGTTATATATCATATTCAATTTTAATATTTAATTCATAATTTATATTATGAAATTTTTAAAATTACAAATTCAATGTAGTTATGTTTGAGTTTTTTAGCATTATAACCACACACAAAATTATCACATTAAGATTATAATTTCAGGAGTTATTAATAAATATATAAAACTGTAATTTAACTACTCTAAATTTTGAATGTTTATAATTCAAAATCTTGTCACCCAAATGACTTAAAATTTCGTTTCTAGACATAGTTTGAACCGAAAATTTAAAATATAGCGTCAAAATTGGATGTTGCTGTTGAAAAGAGCAAAGTCTGGTCTGGTTTTGATTTGTAGATAGCCTCCTGAGCAAATTTTATATACATAATTTAAAAGTAGATTTTATTTTCAGTCGTTTGGTACCAGTAATTTTCTTCTATTATATTAGTTGCTGAGTTAGTAGGTGTTGTTTACTTTTTTTTCTGCCACTGACCCATATTGTGTATGAAAGAGCAGATAATATTCAAAGGTGTGTTTGTTTTAATTAATACCAGTTTTAGATTTTATTTTATAAGAGGGAAAATAGCTTTATTGTTACTTTTACTTTAATTTTCTAAAAAATCAAATTTTTCTTATCTAAATATGTGTTCGAAGGGGAGGGGGTGGGGTATAAATAGTTATGACTATCATGACTTCAGATTTACTCACACACGATACTACAGTTTGCGAACGATTAAGAGATGTGATTATTCTATATATACTTTTTAGAAATGTTTTATAATCGTGTTGATTTTAGACGGGATTCTTTTAAACATTAAACAAAAAAAAACTTAAACGGTATTACTTTAGCTGTAATTTTTTTAACTGAAATATTTTCTTATTAAATTTTGCAAAAGCTCCGCATATTTATTTATAAATTTATTATTTCTTGTAAAATTTTGAAATTGTTCACAGAAATTATTTGCTTTTGTTATTATTCTTGTATAGTAATGTTTAAATGTTGTATTTAAAATGTGTATTTGATCTAAATTACGAAAATGGCCGTCAGCTATCGCTATTGCGGTGGATGCGGCCTTGGGAACGGATGAATTTTCAAATAAATGGTTGAATTGATGACAACCCAGTTACAGAAGATCTCGATTAGCCGTGATACTACCATTGAATCTTTTGTAATCATGTAATATTTTTAAAACATAGCAAATAAGCTTGGGTTTTGAACATGAGGAGACTGGGCGTGTATTAGCGAGCGTATCTCGTATGGAGCCGAGCCCCTCTAGAATAACAAATCTATTCAAATAATTATTCTAGGGGTTAATTCAATCGCACTCCAAATTTTGGTTACAGGTAATGCATATCTATAATCTATAAAGACACAGCAATATATATTTTAAAGTAATATTATTAATTTTTCATAAAATTTTTATGTAAAAAATCTTATGTAAATTTTCGTATCACAGTAAATTATGTGTAATAACGCAAGCATTTTTTTAAATGAACCATACCATTTGAGTTTTTAATTCGACATCATATTAATTTTTCTGCTGCTCGTAAGTTGAAATCATAAAAAAGGAAGATAATACATATGCAACGGTGAAAAATAAATTAAAGTGAAAAGCTATATTTATTTACTATTTTTTATTTTCCATTAAATTTATTGTCCCACGATTTTTTAAATGCACCATGATGACGAACTTTCTGTGGTTGTTTTGATTCTCTGAAATTCGTTCAAAACATCCATTTTGACACCATTTTCTTTAATATATTTTTCTTTAACAGGAAAAATAGAGAGATTATTCAATTTCTTTTTATTTGAATGAGAATAACCATAAAATGTACCCATTTAAGAATGCAAATTATTTCATAAATGTATCACAAAGTAGCAAGTTTTGTTGTGAGAATAGACTTGTTAAAAATTACGGAGGAAAAAAAATGTAGAAGTAACAAGAAAAAAATCTTAATGCTGATATTGCTGTTAAATGAATATAGCTGTTTAAAAGAATCTTTGGCTATAATATCCTTCCAACAGATGGATCTAAATATCTTAAAAATCGTTTTATATGTAATGTATTTTTTTTTGTTCTTGTAAGAAATAGCGGTGAGCTTTTTTCTTTGATTGTTAATACAGAATATGTTAATATATTCTGTAACAAATTTAAAAGTACGACAGTTTATGAATTAGCATTTTTCTTAAAGTTGTAAATATTCAGATTTTTCATTTAAAAAATTTAAGAGATGAACCGAAAATTTACTATGGTTTTCAATTCACAAATCATGCTTCAAGCAAAAACCTAGACATGTGATTATTTTTCCCACACGATGACAAAGCGTATTCAAACTGTTTAACTTTGTAAGGAGAAATATGCTCGGGGCTATTGTTTGTTTGTTTTCACTTTCTCCTTGTCAGGGATGCTTTTCTATGTCAGCCGATATGACCCCACGCAGCGCGCATAGTAAAGGAAGCGGTTACGGTATAATGATTTATAATAGCTTTTCTCGTACTCTTGCATTATTCGTTAAAAAAAAAATTTCCGGAAATAATATCGTTTAATCTGTTAATTTTCTGTGAAAGTCAAATATGTATTTCAAAAGTCTGAATATTTATGTTGTGTCAACATATCGGAATCGAGCGGATACCCCTGATCCTCAATTTCTTTCAAAAAATTATATCAGAAATATGTTGCTTTTTTCTGTTAGGGACTGTGCATATATAAAACATTATCATTTTAGAGGGAAGGGGGTGGGGGCCTGCCACATGATATCGTAAGATATTTCTAGGGGGAGGAGGGAGTTGTCTTATGATATTGTTATCATTTTTGATCCAACCAAAATTTATTCGTAACTTTGTTTTTACATCAAAATAGTAGTATGGTTTTTTAGTCTTATATATTCTTATGAAAATGCAAATATATTATTAAAATCATTAAATGATTATAAATTATTTAATTCCAAAATTATGGACTACTCCAACGTTTGTCATTCCTATTCTTTTGTTATGTGTACGCATATATAATACGCTTTTCGAGAAAACATATGCGAAGTATTTTTGAAATAATACTTGTGTTTACTAGTAAATAAAAGAGAAAGAATGTTGTCCATCTGTTTTGTTGATAAGGAGCTCTCTCTGCCGCCCCCCCTCCCCCCGTGGAGGTGCAAGTTCAAAAAGACATTATGATTGTTGAATGCATTATGTAACAAAACTATATTATTAAATTCTTTTAAATAGTAACTATTTCTTTTAAGGCTATTCTCAAATCCAAATGTGCAACTTTATGACATGTTTTAATTTATTTTTGTTCAGAAATGCATGAAACTAGCAGAGGCTGGTGTTCAGAAACTATGTAATCGAACTGCTTTTTCCGTTTTTTTAGAAACGCAATAGATCTTTCGGAAAATAGTGTCAAAGTTGACGTTTTGAACCGAAGTTCCCGAAGAAAGCAGAAAAAACAGTAAACGAAGGGAGAAAAACATCTTATCAAGGTGATAAAAATCGTTAATAAGTCAATAGGTAATTTATTTATCAAAAAATGAAAAACACTGTTCGATTCCAAATCGCTTCCATAGTCAGGTCTTCCATTTTTATATCTTTCCGTTAAAAAATAAATTTGTAAATGTGTCAAACCGTTTTGCGCTTGCTGAGCAGATCAGGGGAGAACAGCCTTAAGTGTTATTACCCGACTGCCAAGAAGGGTTATGTGTTTAACGCGTATCTGTGTATGCGGATTTTTTTAGACCCTCGAAACATCCCAACGGCTGGGTGGATTTTAATAAATGCGGTCTCTGTCGATTCGTCTTAACCGTCCGATGGTTATAGGCTAGCTTTTGTTTCTATAAATGCAAAATGGCGGTAGAGACGAAAAAAATTACGCACCCTATTGAGTGGCATATCATTGGACAGGTCTTTCAAAATACAGATGATGTTTCATTGACTATTTTACAGTCAGAAGCTTCGTTTAAATGTTATACAACCTGGAAGTTGTGTAGGTAGGATCTCTAGCTTTTTACTGCAACTCTAACTATCATAGACATCTATAGGCTTCATCAAAACGGTATTTATAGATAAGAACTAGCAATTAAACACAACTTATAAGTCAGCAGTAAAAGTAAATAAAAAAATAGGTAGTTAATATAAAAAAAAAAAAAAAAATAGTTTCACATTGGTCAGAAATAATTCATTATTTCGCTTTTTACGCAGTCGGGTTTTTTGATTTTTTGAATTTAATTTTATTATTTGATATAAAGTTATTTCATCTATAAAGGGATATTTTATTAACTTCACTTGAATCAATAAAGTATGCGAAAAATAAATATAACTATATCACTCGAAACAAAAGAAAAAAAAAATCCCCCCCCCAAAAAAAATAATAATTTTTAGACATTGATAACGATATCATTGAAGGGGGGGGGGGGGGTTGCATGTCCATCTTTGCAAGTTTTATGGTTTCATAGGGAGGTTCATTACGGTTTCATTTTCTAGGAGGGTCGTAATCGGATTACTACCAGGAGCCGCGGTCTCTAAAATATTTTCGATGTATCTTTATCCATTTTTGCATTTTATACATACACATTTCTGACACAGTGCACACTGAGAACGCGGGAGAACACGTGAATACGTTTTTGTTACATATCTCCACCCTTTTAAGCTTTTAATAACTTAACTCCGCCCATCGACAGTGTGATTGACATTTAAAATACATTTACTGTAAAGAACGTGAAAGAATAAATACCCTTACATAGTAATAAATGGGATTCAAATCTTTTGACGGGACGCCCTGTAGTAAGAATGTTAGTTAATGCATAACCCCACGTTAAACAATAAAATTTTGCTCTTGTTTGAGAACTGGAAAACTCATATTGTAATGGAAAATGAATAAAAAGATACTGATATCTCATAGAACTTCTATTAAGTCATGTTTAAGGTTTACACATCTTATTAGCACATTATAAATATCGACAATCTGAAATTCTATAATGCCACAAAAAAAAAAAAAAAAAAAAAAAAAAAAAATAATAATAATAATAACCTTCAAAATATTTCCTATTGTAGACTACATAGAAAGGCAGTGGATTTCGGACAGTGTTCATCCAAGTTTCAGATTTGAGGAATTGAATACCATCATCGTTCCTCCAAACTTCTCTTACATTTTGCCTCTTTGTGCATTTTTACAGATTTATCTATTACATAACATAACCATAGTACAATTTCATAGAGATGTTATTATTTCATACTGATTAGCATATTATACAGACTCACAACCTGAATATTAGAAAAAAAAAATGTTGATTACTCCTTAATCTAAGATACTTTCTTTTCTTAATATTAATGAAAGAAAAATTATGAAAAATTGCAAGTATAATTCTTTATCTTGAAATCTGAGTGGGCGTGATTTTGATAAGAAATTAAGTATTCCACTTAGGATAATAATGTATATTCTACTCCTAATAATAAGATGTACTAATAATACTCTATAAAATATTCAAAAGGCAATTAAAAAGGATCAATTTTTCTAAATTTTGGAAAACTGTTTTCACCGTCTAAAACTATTTTAATTTCCTTAGATAATAGATATGCGGACGCTCGGTTGCACATTTCATTTCCTATTACTTTTATAATGACAGGGCCACGGCCCAACTCGATATTTCGTTTTAACGTGCTGTAAGATCGAGTGGAGCTTTGGACAGGGCACACAATCGTAACAATTTGACATTAAATGCAGCGGGTGCTTTTCAATCTAGTTAGTAACTTATTTTCCAAAACCTTACTCGACGTCACGTCAAAGACATCGTGTAAATATTGTAAACTGATGGAGTTAGACGTATTCTGACCTATGTTAAACATAAATAATAATAAATTTGTAAATAATTTGTGGTGTGAAACTTTAAATACTTTAAGTAGATTTATATTAGGTAACGGTGAAAAATGACACAATTGTTAATGAAAGGCTTCTTGGGACTTGCTTTTTCACCAGTTTGGTCTGCACATTTTAGGTATGAACTTTTTAGACGTCATTGTTATTATTGGAGGTAGAGGATTTTTACCTAGGTACTCTTTACATCATCTCTTTCAGGGTTAAACGTTCAAGTTGAGGAACTCTTGTGGTCTCAAGGCAAGTACCCCGACTTCTTGCTATTTTTGCAATCAAGAATTAGTAACTGGGTACAGACCAGAATGCATTTTTGCCACAAGCCACCATCTAGACCAGTGCAATTAGTGTTTAACTTTGGAAACTTTTTTTTATATAAAATATGTCAAATTGTTATTCATTACTTTAAAATATGTCAAATTGTTCATAATGAGATTCATTATATCAGTCACTGCCAAACTTTTTAATCTTTCGGAGCCGTTTTAGAAAGATTTTCTACAACAAAGCTCCTTCAACTTACCGTACTCCACGTTTTACAAATTAATGATGGTTAGTTCTATTGCTACGTAACAATGCTTAGTAGATAGATAAAAATAACAATAGTGTATTGCAAGCATGAAGCTATAGAATATATAGATATTCTTATTCCATAGTTGTATAACCACAGTAACTGGTTGAAGGGCCATCTATTGACAGCTATTAAAGGAATACTTATAAATGAAATTTCAGATAAAAAATAAAAAAAAAAATATTAAAATAAATGTGTGAATTTGGAATGCAAACCGATATTGGAGGTAGGTTATCGGGATATTTAAGTTGGCAGAAACTATTTTGCTTATCCTTCCTTTATGTTGACAACATTGATTATACAGATATTTCGATATTTCCGGAGTTTTCCTTTTACATATAGATCTGTATTTATCTTAACACCTCTAAAAGCACCGGTATATTATATATACCACTTAATTTTCATTCCCGACTGCCACATTCGCACCAAAATCAAGGAAATATTTTGCTTAATATAATGTACGCGAAGAAAAGCATTTACTTTGGGGATGTGTGAAGATGTCCACAGGCAAAACCGTGTTCGAAGTCGAAGCTTTTACTTAGTTTCAGAAATTTGTTCATAAAAACCGGTTCATTCAAGCATTTTAACATTTTAGCAACAAAAGTACTTTGCACCCGAAAGGATTAAATAAACTATTAACTAATTACTTTTAAAATGCAATAATTTTAAATTCACGAACTAAAAGCGTGTTATATGCTATATGTAATACAATTTTCGGATTAAGTCTGTTTTCTAAATTCTAACTATTGTTTATCTTCTGAAATTATTTTCTTTTCAAAAGATGAGATGAAAGATATATATTTACTGTCTTTCGTTTCAAACACTCAAAAAGTTTGATTTGAATCTTTTTTATTTTTATTTTATTTTATTTTATTTTATTTTATTTTATTTTTTTTTTTACACAGTGAAAATGACGTTTTTTACTGAAAATAATTCTGAAATATTTGTCTGAAAGAAATCAGTCCATTAATATAGAAGGTTGGGGCAGGTTGGGTCTATCAGGAAAATAGATATTTAACTTCCTGACACCGGCTATGATCTGATTTGTATTGCATAGGAAATTTCAGGTAAAGTACTAATTGATGTTACTATAAATTTAACAGCACTGGAAGATGCAAAAAGTTGGAAAATTTTGCATGCTGCGAGGGGGAATATATTAAAGTCAGTGGTTCCCAACAACGATAAAGTGCAAACATTATTGTTAATGGCAAAACAAAACATAAAAGCTTTAAATGAAAGTACAAAAATTCATCTCAAATAACCAAACTGATCACAATGAAATGCTGAAGAGAAATGTCTGAACATTTCCACATCAAGATTAATATTTTTTGATAATTTTCATTATAAGTTAATGTGATTATAAAATATTTTAATAGCGTTTTCATTTGTCTGGATGTTCGACTGGCATAATAAAAATTCAAGTGTTAAATGTAAAATAAATAATAAATATGTGCAAATGTCATTAATTTGAAACTTTGATTAATGGCTAACCCAAGAATAATATTACTGAGAAAAATATTGATGTTTTTAGTTGATGCAAATTTATGAAAGGAGACGTAATCATAAATGAATAGCTTAAAGAAGGGCCACAAAAAAGAAAAAAGTTTGAGACTGACCGATGATTAATTATATTATTATTTTTAATTACAAAATATCAAAGTAAAAAGGGCAGAACAAAAATAACGATACCATAACAAATGTGGCAAAAGAGGTAAGCATATGAAAAGCGACGAAGATAACTTACACTTCTTTTAATTATTGCAAGTCACGTTTACAGAACTAAAAATGTTGTCTTTTTTATGTTGTTGTTTTTTTTTTTTTTTTTTCGTGCCAGGGCAGTTACCGGTTAGAAATGTAATGGTTTTGCATCCTGTGTACAAATTTCCTGCACAAGTGTGGATTTTCGTGGTAAAAGAAGAGTCGGAGCCGCCCGTCAGTTCGCGAAGAAGTCGTTGCAGCTCTGAGCGAAAATTTCGTATCTTTATTTTTTTAATATTTTCAGCGGCAAGAAATTGTGTTTCTGTAATGTTGAATTCACACCGTAATCGTGACCTTCGACAATACCGGCCTGGTAACTGGTTTCAGCTTGGTGGCATACGTCACTGAAGAGAGATCCACGTTTTTAAGGGGATCTCTTTCTCTCTCTCTCGCAAGCGTGGCTTTAGTCCGGCATTCACTCACATGTTGGAGCAAGAAAAGCACGTGTTTTTTTTTTTTGTGATTTTCAGTTATTTTTCTTATTAAATATTATCAAAAGTACACATCTTGTATGATACGCCAATGCCATTCTAAATTAGAAGAATGGACGGAAACACAAGGTGTATTGTTTTCTCTCTGACAAAGAACATTACCAAAAATTGATATACATAATTCATCGCAAGAATTATAAACCCACAAAGTACCTACAAGGTAAGAAAACATATTGTTGGCGCCGAAATTCGTCTGACAAATAAATTTTCAAAATCCAAGTGAGATGGGAGAGCAATTAGAATAAATAGTTTATTAAATAAAACTGAAATAGTATGTAAATTCTATTCATCATTAGAAGTTAATAATTGTTCCATAATAGTAATTCTCCGTATTTAACAGAGCCAATACAAAAAAAATGTGTTCTCTGCTTGGTTGCAGAGTCAGGACTTCCACTATACACTCTGTATTAAACAGAGCCATGATTTAACAATTGGCATCTCTGATTACAGAGTCAGGACATGTTACATGTTCTCTGCTTGGTTACAGAGTCAAGACTGACCATTTTAAAAATGATACATATTATATAAAATAAACATCAAAATAAAAATTACAATATGCAGTTATAAATCTTCTAAATAGCTATAATATTCATTTAAATGACATCCAAGTAATTATAAAACTAATAAATCACCATCAATTCAAAATTATTATAAAGTAAATAAATCTATATTACATGACCTTGAAATCATAATGTTACTCATAAATATTGATTCAGGATTATAAACAATTTAGATAAACAGATTAGATTTTTTCTGTCAAAAGAAATCACTTTTATAATTATGCTTTACAACATGAAAGATAAACAGAGTTAAATTATAAACAAATAAATTTGAGGTTATTTACGCCGTAACATCCTCCGCCTCCATGAACGGAGTTCATCGAACAATTATAACTTACCAAATTTCCACTATCACATACTAAATAATCAAATATTAAATACAAATTTAAAATATTACCTTAAATGTTAAGTATAACTAAAATGAAATGCAATTAAATCCTACTACTTCTATAAAAAACAGTTTCTGGAACAACTAAAAATAGAAAAAGACATTAATATACAAAATAGTTCAGAAAGTTACAAAAATTAGACATAGAAAAAAAAAATAATAAAGTTAGTTAAAATAAAGTAAAATTCTATTATATTAAATGTCCATCGGTAGAGGAGACAATTTTTCGATAGGGCGTTTCAGTTCACCAGTAGAAGTCTTTAATTTGACAACACGAACAATATTATCATCCCCAGGAAATAGTTCAATTATTCTGCCCAATTTCCACCTTAATGGGGGCTGGTTTTCTTCCTTTATCAACACCAAGTCATTGATTTTTAAGTTCGGGTTGCTTCTAAACCACTTTGTACGTTGCTGCAATTGTGAGAGATAGTCTGACGACCACCTTTTCCAAAAACTTTGGAAAATCTTTTGTAGCAATTTCCAACGTTCCAAAGGAGTTACATAGGTAGAGGAGATATCAGGCTCAGGTAAGGAGGTCAAGGGTGCTCCTATAATAAAATGTCCTGGCGTCAGAGCCGTAAAGTCATTTGGATCAGAAGACTCAGCGACAAGCGGTCTTGAATTTAAGCATGACTCAATTTGTGCAATTAAGGTCAAAAATTCTTCATAAGTTAAAATCTGATCACCAATTGTTCTCTTCAAATGATTTTTCATTTGTTTTATTCCCGCTTCCCAAAGGCCTCCAAAGTGAGGGGCGGAAGGTGGGTTGAATTTCCATACTATCATTTCGTCAGTAAGATACTTGTGCAATTTTTCATCAGAAGCAATTAGAGACATCATTCTCTTTATTTCGCGGTCTGCCCCTACAAAATTTGTACCTCTGTCGGAAAATATTTCTAGAGGTTTTCCACGTCGAGCCACGAATCTTTTCAATGAGGCTAGAAAGGTTTCAGTTGTAAGATCGGTGACTAACTCAAGATGGATAGCTTTTGTTACGAAACAAACATACAGACAAACATAATGTTTAAAGGGTTTCACACCACGTCCCTTACGAGGTTTGATCAAAAAGGGGCCGGCTAAGTCGACTCCTACTCTTGAAAATACTCGAGCTTGTGTCACGCGTGCTGATGGCAGATTTCCCATCAACTGAGATGAAAGGTGTGATGAATTTCGGAAACATTTCATACATTTCCTTATTTCTCTTTTCACAGCTTCTTTAGCATTAATTATCCAAAATTTTTGTCGAATTGCTGAAATTGTCAATTGAGTCCCGCTATGAAGATGTTTCTCATGAAAATACTTTATTATCAAGTCTGTAACATGATGCCTTTTAGGGAGAATGATTTGATGTTTTTGATATTCAGACAAGTTTGCATTTTTTAGCCTACCTCCAACACGAAGAATATCATTTTCGTCAAGAAATGGATGTAAAGGAAGGAGTTTGCTTTTAGAATTTAGGATCTTTCTGGATTTTAGAATTTTCAGTTCGTCTCCGAATTCATGGTTTTGAATTAATTTCACAATAGCATTTGTTGCCCTTTCAAGTTCTGGAACAGTCAAAAAACCATAGACTCGTTCAGATGGGCATGTACTATTTTTGATGAATCTGAGGCACCAAGCCGTAATTCGTTTTAATTTAGACCAGGATGAAAATTTAAATAAAAACTCAAATTCTGGAATATTTTGGGATATGGAGCAAACAAGCGTTTTACGTTGTTCTTGCAAGACCTCTTCATCAGGTAGATTAGGTTGAGTTTCAGGGGGAAATACTGGTAACGATTCTTCCTTCAGCCAGCTAGGACCATGTAACCATACCTCGTTATTAATCAATTCAGATGCAGAGCAACCACGAGAGAGAACATCTGCAGGATTTTCCTTTCCTTTACAAAATTTCCATTGTACAGGAGCAACAAGTTCCTGAATTTCGCGTACGCGGTTTGCCACAAAGGGCTTCCAGTTGTTAGCACTTCCTTTAATCCAGTGCAAGGTAATTTGGGAGTCACTTAGACAAAATATATTTTCATTCACAATTTTAAATATTTCCTTTAAATAATTCGCTAATCTTGCAGCCGTAAGTGCTCCAAGAAGTTCGATGCGCGGCAATGTAATTTTCTTGAGAGGCGCTACTCTCGACTTTGCTATTACAAATGAAGTTTCACAAGAAGAAGAATCACGTAAATAAGCCACTGACCCATACCCCTTTAAACTAGCATCAGAAAATATGAAAAGTTGAGCGGTTTCAGGATTTAATTTTGGGATAGTTACAAAATATTTTCTAAGAATTTCAAAATTTACCAAGTCTTTTATTTCATTATGCCATTTTCTGAATTTTCCACTTAAAGAATCTGGTAATGTAGAATCCCAGTCAATTCCATGTTCCCAGAGTTCTTGCATTAAAAATTTAATTCTTATCACGAAAGGGGAAATGAGTCCAATAGGATCATAAATTTTTGCCACAGTTTGTAAAACAATACGTTTGGTAATAATTTTATGGTCAAATTCTACCAAAAGTGGTTGTATGTCTATTTTCAAGGTGTCACTTTCTGTTATCCATATAATTCCTAATACCTTCGAAAGATTTTGTTCAAGAGTGTCTTCCTCAAAGTTTATTCCATGTTCCTTCCATAAAAATTTTAAATCGGAAGAATTGGTTTTAAATTTTCTGAGTTTCATATTGGCCTCACTCAATATCTTCTCTGCACCGTTTGATAAAACAAAAGCTTCATTTACTGAATCAGCTCCATGAAACAGGTCATCAACGTATAAGGAAGTATCCAGCATATTAACTATTTTTCCAAACAAATCTTTATACCCCTCAATGTGATGTTTGATGGTTGCAGAAAGGAAAAAGGGTGAAGTTGTTACACCAAAAGTTACACGGGTCATGCGAAAAACCTTCAAAATGGGATTGTTACTAGTGATATTGTCAAACCACAGGAACCTCAAAAATTTTCTATCTTCTTGTTGTATCTGGATTTGCAAGAATGCCTTTTCTATATCGGCCAAGAAAGCAATTTTGTGGAGACGGAATTTTAAAATAATGTCCAATATGTTAGGATTTAGATTGGGCCCAGGAAATAAGCACTCGTTTAACGATTTTGCCCCCTTATCTTTGGATGACGCATCAAAAACAATTCTTACTTTAGTTGTCGATTTATCTTCCCTTATTACTGGTCTGTGAGGCATGTAATACGTGTTTATTTCATCTTTATTAAACTCACATTCTTCAATTATACCCAAACCACATTGTTCATTTAATATTTTCTCATATTCCTTAAGTAACCATTCATTTTTGCACAATTTTGATTTTAATCCCCAAAGTCTATGTTTAGCTACATCAAAATTGGATTCCAATTCATTTTTATTTACTTTCCACAAAAGTTTAGTTTCATATCTTCCATTTACAAAATTTAAATTATCATTAAATAAATCAAGAGCATCTAAATCCTTTTGTGAAAATAATTCATTTTTACTATCACAAATACCCAAAGACTCTAGTTTCCAAAACTTTTGCAAATCAAAATTTTCTATTTCATTAACAGATACAAGATGAGCATTAACTGTTTCGTTACCTTTAGAGTTTATTTTTCCCACTATTGTGTACCCAAAAAGTGTATTAGCTACATATAAATGGTCATTAATTTCTTCAATGACACCTCTCTGAACATTCCAGAAATAATCAGCTCCAAGTAAAATTTGTACTTCGGATTCCTCGGGCGTAGGGTCGGCTAACCTCCATCTTTTACTTTCAATGTATTTTATAACTAGAGGGTCAGAATTGGGAACCTTCAATGTTGTTGCACTTATCAAATCGGTAGCTAGCACCTCAACATCTATAAAACGATGATAATTCATTTTACTTCGCAATTTAATTTTAAAAACATCATATTCTTCTTCGCGACCTTGATCCATGCCAAAAGCGAATACAGTTAAATGTTCTTTTCTTAAAACAGGCAAATTTAATTCACGAGCTAATGCTTTTGTTATGAAGCTTTTTTCGCTTGCAGAATCAAGTAATAATCGAACTACCTTTGATTTAGAATTACCTTGAGCAGTTACACAACATGTTTGCAATAAAACAGCATGCTTAGAATTTCTAAAATTACAATGAGAATTAGATACAACTGTTTGATTTTGATTTTCATTAATTTCCGGTTTCAAACTTTTCTTAAAGCAAAATAATTTGTTATGTTCAGTGCTTTTACAATTTAGACATGGCTTTAATTTTATGCGGCATTGCGAAGATAAATGCGATTTCAAAAAGCATTTGTAACATCTACCCTCCTTACGTAACATTAATCTTTTCTTATCATCAGCTAAATTTTTACACTCGGAAGATAAATGATCATTACCTTTGCAAAATACACAAAAAACTTTAATAGTGGCATTTAAGGTATTAGCATGTTGATATTTATTTGATGTTTTCTTTTCACGAAATTCAGTTTTATTTTTATGTACAAAAGAAGAGGATGCATCATTTTTAGAACTTGTCATTGACAAAGCCTTTTCTCTACATTCTATTTCACATTTCAGAAAGGCAATTAGATCGGTTACATCTGACTCTTTGCTAGTATCACGTTTTCTATGATATTCAATCACTAATTCATGGGGCAATAGCTTTAGCAAAATAGGATTTAGCAATTGTCCATAAGAACTGGATGTTACCCCCAAATTTCTTAAACTTCTAATATTAACTTCGCACATGTCATGCAATCTTCTTAATGCATTTAAATTTGAACAATTTTTAACTGGTTCCATATTTAATAAATTAGTCATGTGTTTATTAATAATAACATCAACCTTACCAAAACGGTCCTTTAATAAATCAATACAAGTATCATAATTTTGTTCTGTCAAAGGAAACCCTTCTACCACATTATAGGCCCGATTACATAACAAGGATTTTAGATAAGCGAATTTTTCTATCTTAGATAGTGATTTATTCTGGTGTATCGATGTTTCAAAACAGTTAAAAAATTCGACCCATTCTTCGATTTCACCAGAAAATTTTGGAACATTTAATTTAGGCAATTTCATGGCAGAACTCGTTTCTGTTCCACTAGCAGAACCATTCAATGAATTTACACGACTAGTTGCTATCATAGAAACATTATCCTTTTTACATTTTCTTAATCTATTTTTAATTTTAAATTTAGCACTGATCAATTGGTCAGTGTACTTTTCACTATTAGCAATGTCCTTTTCATATTCTTTTAAGTCGGATATTTGAGCTTCAATATCACGATTCAAACTTTGGAAAGCCGTTTCTTTTAAGAGAAATATTTCTTGAAGCTCTAATAATTCATCGGTTTTCGTATTATCAATGTCATCATTTAATAATGTTTCTAATTTTGTAATTAATTTCGTGAAACTCGTTCGTTCAACAGAACGTTTTGCTTTCAGCTTTTCAAGATTTTCCATTTTAAATAAAGAATAATTCTTATTTTAAAACATTAACCATTCATAGAAAATGAAAAAAATATTTTCTTACCTGTTAATTCCAGGTAATGTAGATGGCATGTCGTAATCCAAATGGCACAATAATAATTCCACACTAATCGCAGGTTGAAAGATAAATCACACACTAATCACATGTTGAAAAATAAATCACAGTTGTTAATCACAAATCACTTTGACAAACTGCTCACTATTCTTTCAAAAAAAAATGTTTCGCGGGTTGCGAGGCACCAAAAATAAATGTTGGCGCCGAAATTCGTCTGACAAATAAATTTTCAAAATCCAAGTGAGATGGGAGAGCAATTAGAATAAATAGTTTATTAAATAAAACTGAAATAGTATGTAAATTCTATTCATCATTAGAAGTTAATAATTGTTCCATAATAGTAATTCTCCGTATTTAACAGAGCCAATACAAAAAAAATGTGTTCTCTGCTTGGTTGCAGAGTCAGGACTTCCACTATACACTCTGTATTAAACAGAGCCATGATTTAACAATTGGCATCTCTGATTACAGAGTCAGGACATGTTACATGTTCTCTGCTTGGTTACAGAGTCAAGACTGACCATTTTAAAAATGATACATATTATATAAAATAAACATCAAAATAAAAATTACAATATGCAGTTATAAATCTTCTAAATAGCTATAATATTCATTTAAATGACATCCAAGTAATTATAAAACTAATAAATCACCATCAATTCAAAATTATTATAAAGTAAATAAATCTATATTACATGACCTTGAAATCATAATGTTACTCATAAATATTGATTCAGGATTATAAACAATTTAGATAAACAGATTAGATTTTTTCTGTCAAAAGAAATCACTTTTATAATTATGCTTTACAACATGAAAGATAAACAGAGTTAAATTATAAACAAATAAATTTGAGGTTATTTACGCCGTAACACATATTGTTATTTATTTTTCAAAGTATTATATATATTAAAGTTTTTCATTTATTAGTTTTTTATACTTCATGAAAAAATAAATATGAAAATGTTTTGTTTTAGTATAGTACCGTGTTTACCCGCGTAATAGTCGCACTTTTTTGCTGATTTTTCATTGTGAAAGCCTAGGTGCGACTATTATGCGAGGAAATCTACTACACAATATTGTACACGCTAATGCTAAAACATTACTGGTATATATATATATATAAAAAAAAACCACAATAAAATTTTACTTACTAAAGGTTTCCAGATTATGTGCTGTTTATTAAATACCATTTTCCTTTTTACGGTAATATTTTTATAGACATAAAATTTACAGATAATCTTTGTGAAAATTTTAACAAAAAACTCTCGTAATAAATTACTTTCACTGAAGGTATATCAGTACCACTAATATAATGTGAATCCGTATCTGAAGAATGGAGTGACCATGAGATGGGGTATGTCAATGGGAGTAACAGAACAGAAGAATCCATTATGAGTACTAGTTCTGAGAAGAGAATAGCTGATGATTTTCTATTTTCTAAATAAAAGTCAAATATGTGACTGCGACTTTTATGCGAAGAAAATATTTTGACGATTTTTTCTGCTTCAAAACGGGGGTGCGACTATTATGCGAGAGCGACTATTACTCGAGTAAACACGGTAAACTTTTTATAAAATCCCTATTTGCACAGAATGTGTAAAGTCTGAAAAATAATATATGTATAATTATGTGTGTGAATTATAGAATTATATTTATTGTAGTGCAATATTCTGTAGAAAATATAGTATATTTTTATTTGAACAACGAAAAGATACATTATTTTAATTATTAGTATTTAATATATAAGTATTTTAATAACTATTTTAATT